>OX451737.1:251972327-253284842 GCA_948472305.1 Vicia faba
TCTATCCGGGTATAGCATTAAAGGTGAAAAAGTGTGTCCTATCTGTGAAGATGGAACCGATACAATGCGATTGAAACTTTTTCAGAAGAATGTCTTTCTTGGTCATCGTAGATTCTTAAACTCTAAACATCAATATCGTGGATGGAGAAAAGCGTTCAACGGAGATACCGAACAACATAGAGATTTGCCTGGATTGACAGGTGATCAAATATTTGAAAAGGTGAAAGATGTGAGTATTCAGTTTGGCAAGCCTTTTGCACATAAAGTTGTCACAGGTGGGTGGAAGAAGAGGTCGATTTTTTTTAATTGCCATATTGGAAATATTTGTACGTAAGACATTTTCTTGATGTTATGCATATTGAAAAAAATGTATTTGACAGTTTTATTGGTACGTTACTCAATATAAAAGGGAAGTCTAAGGATGGCCTTAAAGCAAGGGAGGACATGGTAGAGATGGGAATAAGAACTGAATTGGGACCCGTGAAAAAAGGAAGACGAACATATATACCACCTGCTGTTTACACTCTATCCAGAAAGGAGAGAAAAATATTGTGTAAGTTCCTAAGTGAGGTTAAAGTTCCAGAAGTCTACTCATCAGATATTAGAAGACTTGTGTCTATGCAAGACCTCAAGTTAAAGAGTTTAAAGACGCATGATTGCCATGTTTTAATGGAACATTTTCTACCGATAGGTATACGTTCTATTCTTCCAGAAAAAGTAAGAAGTGCAATAACTAAACTGTGTTTTTTCTTCAAGTCAATTTGCAGCAAGGTGATCGATCCTGAGATCTTACCAACATTGCAAAAATAAATAGTTGTTACTTTGTGTGATCTTGAAATGTATTTCCCTCCCTCGGTTTTTGACATAATGGTTTATCTTGTCGTTCATCTTGTCAAAGAGACACAACTGTGCGGACCAGCTTATATGAGATGGATGTACCCTACTGAACGTTATATGAAAATATTAAAAGGGTATGTGAAAAACCAAAGTCGACCAAAGGGTTGTATTGCTGAATGATATATTGTTGAAGAAGCGGTTGAGTTTTGTACTGAATATCTGTCAAATGTTCAATCAATTGAACTTCCCAAATCTCATGTTGTTGAAAAAAAAGAAGGTAAGAAGCTAATTAGAAATAAAGTTGTGACAGTATCAATGGTCGAACGGGATCAAGTGCATTTGTATGTTCTGCACAATGAGCTTGAAGTTGAGCCGTATGTTGAAATGCACAAGGGTGTTCTTCGAGGTTTAAATCCGAGTAGAAATAAGAATTGGATTGTACGAGAGCACAATCGAAGTTTCATACCATGGTTTAAGGAACATATTTATTCAAAGTATCGTTCAGATCCTGCTTCAGTAACAGAAAGATTGAGATGTTTAGCATACGGTCCAAGTTTAGTTGTGTTTTCTTATAGTGCATATGCAATTAATGGATACACATTTTATACCAAAGAACAGGATGAAAAAAGTACTATGCAAAATAGTGGTGTCACCTTGATTGCTGAAGTAATGCATATATCAAGTGTGAAGGACTTAAACCCAAAATTTGCAAATTTGTCATATTTTGGGGTTATCGAGCGCATTTGGGTGTTTGATTACGAGAAGTTTCAGATTCCTATATTTGGTTGCAAGTGGGTTGAAAATAATAATGGCATACAAATGGATAAGTCAGGTTTTTTGCAAGTGGATCTTAATAGGGTGGGATACAAAGATGAGCCTTTCATTCTAGCCTCTCAAGCTAAACAAGTGTTCTATGTCAATGATCCGACAAGTACGAAATGGTCTATAGTGCTATTATCTAACAAAGTAATTGATGAAAGCATTGGAGATCAAAGTGATATTGGTGACATTGAATCTTTAACCATAACTGATCGAAATGATAATGAATCATGTAATAGAAATGATCATAATGAGGGTATTTGGATCAATCCAACTGTCTGCGTTGTTAAGAGACGAGTAGAACACATTCCTACCAAGAAAAGAAAGAGACCTTAGTGAAAAAGGTAATAGTATATATAATTATAGCCTATATCATTCAATAAAATTTAATTTGTCGTTTCATTTTTATTTGTCATTTCATTTTTATTTGTCATTTCATTTTTATTTTTCATTTCATTTTTATTTGTCATTTCATTTTTATTTGTCATTTTATTTTTATATTTGTCATTTCGTTTTTATTTTTTTTCATTATTACAGGTCAAATGGCTAGTAATCAAGAAAACTCACAAGATGCAAATGCTCCTAAAAATGCTCTAGAAAATACTTCAGAAAAGACTTCAGAAAAAGATATTATACGAGGTATAACTATTATGAGGGGAATCATCCGTGATAGAGATAGAGGAGTAACATATAATGTATATTGGAATGATAATGACCAACTAATTGGGTCTAATGCTGCAAAGTTGACAAGCTACATTGGTACGCTTGTTTGTATACACATTCCGATCACCACTCCTAGATGGAAAAAAGGAGAGTTGGATGAGGGTAAAGAGAAAGTTTGGACTGAGATAAAGGTACATATATGGTTTTTGTTATTTGCTTTATCTTGACGATAATGTGTTTAAATTGCTTTTACTAACACACTTTATGCGTATGTTTTTTTGTAGAGGTCTTTTAACATTGAAGATACACGTAAAAAGTATATAATGGGTTTGGCTGGAAAAATACACAAAGGGTGGAGAACATTTTTAACAAACAAGTATCTTAAAGATGATGAAGGAAATTTTCTTGAAGAGGATCCGGAACATCCAAAGAAATATGAGAACTTCATTACACCTGGAGAATGGGTTGGTTTTGTAGGCCAAAGAAGAGACGAGAATTTCAAGAAAGTGAGTGCCATCAATCGCGAGAGAGCGTCAAAACCCACATATCCATACAAAAAAGGGCGTTTGGGATATGCTCGCTTAGAGGAAAAATTGTAAGTAAATATAAACTCTACGATCTTATTAATTCTCTCAATGTGTTATAATTGATGATCTTAAGACTTGTGTCAATGCGTAGTTAGAAGAGACGAAAAGTGACGCAACATCACTACCAGCACATTTGTTGTGGAAGGAAGCTCGTGTGGGCAAGGATCAAGTTGTTAATCCCGATCTTCAACATGTGTATGATGAATGTGTAAGTATAAGATTGTGTCTTTAATTAAATCAAATGTTTATTAATATTTAAATAATTTTTTATCTCCACTAATAATTTTCGATATGTAAATGAATTACAGGAGACCTTGTCGCAATCGGTATCCCCAGGTGAGGATCAGGATACCAGGAGCGTACTTAGTCGAGCACTAAATATTGCTGAGTATCCGGGTCGGGTGAGGGGTAAAGGTCATGGTGTGACTCCAACCTCTTTGTATAAGCATCCAAGGAGAAGAAATCCTAGCAATGCAGAAGTGATGCAAACATTGCAGGATTTACAAGCTCAAGTCCGTGAATTGCAGAAGGATAAAGAAAGATATATGGCGGAAAAGAGCAGTTCACAGTTGAAAGAGACTAGTGACAAAGCTAGTATCAACTGTCAGCATAAATTTCCCGAGGTAATTTTCAATATATATTCGTTATTATTATAGAATATTTTTAGTCATTTCTAACGGTTATTGTTGGTTTAGGGAATTTCATCTTGCCAGCTATACCTATCATCACCGACTTATCGACTAGTTGGCAAGGGAAAAGTCCATAACACTTTGGGAGATTTACTTCACCATAGACCGCTTCCGGATGGACACATGAAAGTATCGATTGATATTGCTTTAGATATGGATGCGTTACTTCTGGTACCTGACATTGTTGCTAAGACCACATTGTTGTGAGATGCAATAGGATCTTTTATTGCATGGCCATCGGACCTCATTTTCATAGATGATCAGGTATGTTGAAAACCATTATGAATCTTTAAGTCTTCAACTGTCAGTTCTGACCTCAGTTATTTCCACGGTAATTATAGACTCCTACAAAACCTGCATCTAAGGGTAAAGGGATTTTGCGGCACGACGAGTCTGATGTATCACAAAAAGAGGTACGTTTAAAGTGTTAATTATATGATCCGAATAAAAAACTGCATAATTTTATAATTTAACTGAGTCTATAAGATTTTTAGATACCTTTTCAAGGGTCACAACAAGTGAGCCAGAAAATCATTGGCGTACCACCCAAGAAAAGGGTTCCTACTAGATTTTTCCCTCGATACCGGCAGTGTCTTGAAATAATAGTGGGAACAACATATTTAATGGATGGTGGTATTCGTCAAATGGATATGGATCAAGGTATCTTTGGTTTTCCTTGCACCGAAATAATTGGACATGAGGACGTGGAAGAGATTTTCCGTCATAAAGAATTAGGCGTCAGTATTATGCACGCATACATCCGGTAACCCCATCTTTATATTATGTAATTAGCTGAAATTTTTTTAAACATTTCAATGAATATAGTCTAATATTAATTTTATTTTTATTTAAGATTGTTATATGACAAATTGATGCGTGGGAATCAATTGTCAAACATATTCCATTTTGTGTCTTCCTCCCGTGTCAGCGGAGCGAAAATTTGTAGGGAACCGGATTCAGTAAGAGAGCACTTAGTCGAAAGATTCATGACAACTGGAAGTACAGAAAGCTTATATTTTTGGGCGTATAATACTATTCCTACAGGGTTAGATTTTCATTCTAAGTTCATTTTAATATTTGTAATTTTTGTGTAGAAATTTTTCTTCTAAACTGTTGTTTTAATTTATAGACGTCACTGGTTATTGGTTGTTATCGATCCTATAAAAGAAGTGGTCTATTATCCGAATTCGGTTGATGGTAATTGGACAAATTATCTGGATATGAAGTTAATGATTGATACGTAAGTGAGATTATTCTAAATATTTGTGTGTATTTATATATTTAATTATTTCTGTGACATTGTTCTAAATATATATTTTTATTTTGTTAGAGCGATACAAGTATTCCGGTGTCAAAGAAAAGCTCGGGTACGACGGTCTAAATCAAACAACATTAATTGGATCAAAATGTAGGTATATTAATTTCCACTATTTTGCTTATAATATTTATGCTATTTGATAAAACAATACAACTATATATTCTTATTTGTTTTTCTATGTAGTGTCCTCAACAGCAAAACGGTATAGATTGCGGATACTTCGTTATGCGGTTTATCAAAGAAATCCTTCAACTTAATCAAATAGAGGTTCCAGTCACGGTGTGGATTTATAACTTAGGATTTGTTTTATTATTTCTCGGATATTTCATATAATTTTTTACTTTTAACTAAATCATGCATATTATATTTTGTTATGTAGTACTTCGATGAATACAAATGTGCATATTACACGAAACTTCAGTTGGAAGAAATCAAAGAGGAATTGTATCAATATTTTATTGAGCAGAGAATCATATAAGGTATGAATACATTATTATGTGAAAAGTGTTATGAATACGTTACATGTGTACATGGAATACCATATTGACCGTGTTATTATGTTCAAACCTCGCAGGACCAGGACCTTAATACATAATTGACCGTGTTTCTTTCATACATTAGGACTGGTTTAGTTGTTGTTAGGGTTGATTTTGTAAGACTGATTTTGAGTTACAATGCTGATAACAATGGTTTTTATATATTTTGAGGTACAAAAATGGTGTATATATATTTTGGATTACAATGGTATACAATGCATTATCGCGGTTTATGAATTACAGGTTATGGCAACTGGTTTATATAAATAATATGCTGCAAATAATGCAGGTATATGAATTATATAAATTATACCTCTAAAAAAACACCCTATGAAAGCGCTTTTTCAAGAAAAACGCTGCCTTAGGTAACCTATGAAAGCGCTTTTTCACAAAAAGCGCAGTCTAAGGTAAACATATGACAGCGCTTTTCCAGGAAAAAGCGCTGCTAAAAGACCACCTATTAAAGCGTTTTTCCAGAAAAAAGCGTTGCTAAAAGCCTACCTAAGACAACGCTTTTCCAGAAAAAAGCGCTGCTAAAAGAAAACTTATGAGAGCGCTTTTCCAGAAAAAAGCACTGCCTTAGGTAGACCTATGAAAGCGCTTCTTCATAAAAAAGCGCTGCCAAAAGCCTACTTAAGAGAGCGCTTTTTAGAAAAAGTGTTGTATTAGGTAGACCTACGAAAGCGCTTTTCATTAAACAAAAAGCGCTGCTAAAACTTATAGCAGTGCCACCTACGAAAGCGCTTTTAAGCGCTTTTAAAGGCCAAAAAAAACGCTTTCGTAAGTCTTTTTCGGCATAGTGAGATACCCAGTAGTTTATGTTTGTTTGTATTATTTTTTTGTATTTTCAGAACAAGTTATGTATGGTCGGTATATTTTGATAATTGTATGACTTTTTAAATAATTGTGTATTATGTTTGAATGAATTAATATATGTTTCTCTTCTAATTTATGACCTAAAATAACGTAAAATATGTTGACTTAAAAAATATCAAATTTATGACAAAGTTGCTGCTTAGAAAACATCAAAGGGTATTACGGAAATGTATTTTTAGACACACTTAAACAACATTCGGAGATGCATCTTAGAATATATTTTCGAAAAAAAATAAAACGTGTGACTGAATTATGAAAAATTTTATATAATTTAGGTGCGCCTGGAGATATATTTTCTGACAAGTTAAAGATATTTTTTATTTTTCATAAGTTTCCGTCGCACATTATGAAGTGGAAAGAGTATTTCCAGGACAAAATTCTTCAACAAAATGGATGGCCTCTTAATTCTTTTGAGCCTAGTCGGCTTGCTATCATGGTCCTTGTGAATATTAAGTGATCATGCTATTTTTTCATATGAGATGATCAATGTTGAGAAACTGATGAACAATATAAAATTTTGATAATAGTTGAACATGTTATGTGTTTAGGTCGATAGTTTTTAATGGTGTTGGTCGGGTGGAATCGGCATGTGCTTGGTTTGTTGGTATGTTGTCTTTTCTGCATTGCTTATGTTTTTTGCGGTTAGCCTGATTGAAATAGTAGCAAGCAAACAAGAAGCTCTAGATTGAACAAAAATATAAAGCAGCAAACTATAAAAGCAGTAAACACAAGGATGATATAATAAACAATTTACTTATTTCCATTTTGATGAGTAATTAAGAAACACAAGAAGCAAACGAATATTCTTGAAGCAAATTACAAATGAAAAATGAAAATACGTGAAACACATAAAGACGCATGCTATTAATACCAAAAGCATGCAAAATAACAATCATTAATTCTCTTCTTTAATATTCATGGAAATCCACCTCCAACTCCTCCGCCAGCTCCACTACCGAATCCTCCACCGGATCCAGCACCACCAAGTCCACCACCTCCACCGCCTCCAAATCCTCCTCCCCCACCTCCTCCAAGTCCACTACCAGCACCAGCACCACCTCCGAATCCTGATCCTCCTCCAAACCCTGATCCTCCACCAGCACCACCTCCTCCACCGAATCCACCGCCACCACCACCACCAAAACCACCTCCACCTCCAAGTCCACTCCCAGAACCACCACCAGCACCAGCACCTGCACCAAATCCGCTTCCTGAACCACCACCTAACCCTCCTCCACTACCACCACCACCACCAAAACCACCACCTCCTCCTGAACCTCCACCGAACCCTGGACGATGATAGAAATTCTTCTCATCTCTTAAACCCTTATCACTCTCAAGCTTCCTTGCATCAATGCTACTACAAACAAAAACACCAAGAAGCACAAAAAGACAAACCCTAGAACTTAAAGCCATCTTGTGCTATAGCTAGAAACTTAGAAAACTTGAAGTTATTTGTTGTGGAGGAAAAGACGTGAAGCTAGGGTTTATATAGCAAATGCCAAAGGCAAGGTTTAAGCAAAAATAATAATTAAGAACGTTGAAATCATTATGAGAACGCTTTAAATTAAGGACAACTTCTTAACCATGCAATAACGCGTTGAATTCATAAATGCTTTCAACTGTTGCCGTTTGAAAAAGAGAGTATATAGTTCCTAACTGTTAATGTTTTATAAGGTCCCACACTTTACTTATCTTGCCATTGTCAGAAAAAGGATAATATTCACGTTGCTTGTAAGTATCCTTTTGATTTACTAGTATTTATATTTGGGCTTTCACTTTTTAAATACAACTCTCTATTCACAAACATTATGGTATATACCTAGAATAAGATGAAAAAAGTTTTCAAAGTCTTATCCATTAATTGATAATATTTTATTACCATATTTTTAAGGTTTTCGTGTGAGTGTACATGTTGAATTAAATATAATTAAATATATTAATGAGATAATCAATGACAATGAAGGACGTGGAAGATAGAAGTATATTTTTGTTTGAAAATTGTATTTTGGTAGATTTATGGAAAACTCTTGTGCTTTCTCGATCCAACTCGAGAATCATAGATGTATTGGGTTAATAATGGTTTAAGTGTCTTCGGTCTCTTTATGATGTGTACTTTTATGTTTCAGTGGGGATTGGTGTCGTTTCTTTTGCTCATCCTGGATTGTGGTGCTCTAGCTTGTGTCTATCTCCGGTGCTCTGGTTTTCGCCTTCCTAGGCTTTTTCCTCTTTATGTATTGCTGATCAATTTTTTGTTGTGATGTATTTGTGTTTTTGTTTTCATTGTTTTATCATTTTGTTTCTGTTTGCTGGTTGTTTCAGTATTTGTTATGCTTTTATCAGTCTTTTCTTTTGTACTTTTGACCTCCAACGCCTCTCTATATCTATATATTCTATTTGCTTTTGAAAAAAAGAGATAATTTGATTCAATTTTTTTCATCTTGGACTATGCTATCAGTGTGCTAGAGATAAAGACTTTGTTAGTGCGTGAGGCACTTTTAGTGAGGAGAGAAAGAGAGAATAATAAAGAAAATAAGGATTTGTATTATTCAAGTGTATAAATAATGATACATACTATGACTATTTATATACAACCTTAATTGGGCTTGGGCTAACACAACTTGGATTATATTAAATATTAAATCTAATCAAATCTAATCTAATCTAATTTAATATTTCAACACACCCCCATAATCCAAGTTATCGAACATCCTCAAAAATAGTCAATCTGAACTATTCCTAATTTCTTTCTCAAATTCAGGAATCTCTCGATCTTCAATCCTTTGGTGAAAATGTCGGCCAACTGTGCTTCACTTGAGCAATGCTTAACTTCAAGTTCACCTTGATTTACTTTTTCCCTCAAGAAGTGAAACCTTGCTTCAATATGTTTACTTCTTCCATGCAGAACTGGACTTCGCCAGATTTATGGCTGACTTATTGTCGATTTGCAATACTAGAGGTTTCTTCACTTCGACAGTCATTTCTTCAAGTATAGATCTGATCCAAATTGCTTGACATGCAACATAGGATCCCGCTATATATTCGGCTTCACACGATGACAATGCCACCACAGATTGCTTCTTCGAACACCATGAGATTGGGGCACCAAATGCTTGAAAGAAATATCCAGTTGTGCTTCTTCGATCTTCCTTATCTCCACACTAATCAGCATCTGAAAAACAATTAACTATTGCATCTTTGCCTTCAGAATCTCGTCGAAATAGTATTCCATAATTTATTGAACCCTTCAAATATCGAAGGATTCTTCTTGCAGCCTTCAAATGTGACACTCTTGGTTCACCCATATATCTGCTTACTAATCCGACTGCGAAACCTATATCAAGTCGACTATTGCACACATACCTCAGAGATCCCACAATTTTCTTGAACAAAGTTGCATCGACTTTGTCTTCCTCTCCATTCTTCTCCAATTTCACATTTGGTTCGACAAGTGAGGATGCAGGATTCGAATCTTCCATTCTGAATCTCTTGAGTATTTCTTTGACATACTTTCTTTGATGTAGCACCATACCTTGCTTCGACATTTGAAATTCCATGCCTAGAAAATAAGACAATTTTCCTAGATCCGACATTTCAAATTCCTTCGTCATCAGCTCTTTGAACTTCGAAAAATTCTCCAAACTATTTCCAGTTACTAGCAAGTCATCAACATACAAGCAGATGATTGTTATATCTTGTGCTACAACCTGAACATAGACACCATATTCTGATTTGCATTTGACAAATCCTAATTCGACTAAGTATGAGTCGATCTTCTTGTTCCATGCCCTAGGTGTCTGCTTGAGACCATAGAGCGCTTTGTGCAATCTATATACTTTACTCGTTTCCTTCTGAATCACAAACCCAGGAGGTTGTGTGACATAAACTTCTTCGTCTAAAGGAACATTCAAAAATGCTGATTTCACATCTAGATGAAATGTTGACCAACCTTGGTTGCATGCCATTGCTACTACTAGTCGAACAGTCTCTAATCTTGCTACTGGAGCAAATACTTCAGAGTAGTCAAGTCCTGCTCTTTGAAGAAAACCTCGAGCTACTAATCTTGCTTTATGTCTTTCTATTGACCCATTTGTATTGTGTTTCAACTTGAACACCCACTTTACTTCGATAGCTTTTGTATGTGTTGGCAATTCGACTAACTCCCATGTGTTGTTTCTTTCGATTGCCTGTAAATCTTCGACCATAGCTAACTTCCACTTGTTAATCTTCAAAGCTTCGCTATAGTTGATTGGTTCAACACCTACAAGTAAAGGAAAAATGAACTAATTCTCTATCTGGTGTGATTTCATCATCACCCATCACTTCATAATCATGAAGTCTTGTTGGAAGAACTCTATTTCTTTGAGGTCTTTGGGTTATTTCAGCACAACCTCTTCGACTTCGACTGTGACGGGAGTGTCAGCAACCGCTTCCTCTTAGACTTCAATTGGATTCTCAACAATTCCTTCGACCTCTACTTTATTAGTTTCTTCGTCGAAATCAAAGTTCATTAATGATATGTTAATTGAATTGCTAGAATTCCAATCCCAGGAAGAATTTTCATTAATCACAATATCTCGACTCAACACAATCTTTTCATTAACTGGATTGAATAGTCTGTATGCACCAGTTTTATGATACCAGAATCATAGGTTCACTCTTGTCATCAAGCTTCCTTCTCCTTGCATCAGGAATATGCTTGTAACACATAGAGCCAAACACCTTCAAGTTAATTACCGATGGTCGTTTGCCACTCCACACTTCTTCAGGAACCTTGTTCTTCAATATCTTAGTAGGACACCTATTCAAAATATAAACAGCAGTCAAAACAGCTTCTCCCCATACAGATTTTGGCAAATTCTTTTGCTTCAACATGCATCTTGCCATATCTAATATGGTTCTATTTCTTCTTTCAGCAATTCCATTATGTTGAGGTCTATAAGGAGCAGTTACCTCATGATCAACACCATGTTCTGCACAGAAATCTTCAAACATTTTGGATGTGTATTCGCCACCTCCATCTGTTCATAAAACTTTGATCTTCTTCTCACTCTGGTTTTCGACAAGTATCTTGAATCTCTTAAAGATTTCGAATACTTCGTCCTTTCGTTTGATCACATAGATCCACAGCTTTCGACTAAACTCATCGACAAAGGAAATAAAATATTTGTTTCCACCAGTTGTATGTTCTTCAAATGAACCACATACATTTGAATGCACCACTTCGAGAATGCAGGATGGTCTCATTGACATAGTCGAAATGAAAGAATTTCTGGATTGCTTTCCCACTAAACAACCTTCACAAAGTTTTTCAGGCATCTCAAGACTTGGAATACCAGTAACCATATCTTGAGTAATCAATTGATTAAGTGATCGAAAATTCTAATGTCCAAACCTCAAATGCCACAACCAACTATCCTTGTGGTCGACAATAGTTTTCAAACATTGAACTTCTGTCGAGCTGATCATAGTCTTAAATGTCCTGTTCTTCGACAATTTAGATTTTAAAACCAAATTGTTCTTAGTGTCGAACAATTTCAAAACACCATCTTTCATGACAACTGAGAAACCTTTTTCAACTAGTTGTCCAACACTTAACAAGTTGCATTTCATTCCAGGTACATAGAGCACATCTTTGATCATAGCTTTCCCTCCTTTACTCATTTGAAAGACTATGTTGCCAGTACCTTCTGCTTGCAACGAACTATTATCAGCAAGTTTTACCTTGCTCTTCTTCGACTCATCAAAATTTGCCAACCACTCCTTTCGACCAGTCATGTGGTTCGAGCAACCTGAGTCGAGAAACCAGATATTAGATTCAACATGGTTATCTGCAACTGCAGCCATAACCATCATACCACCTTCAGAATCATCTGAAACTTGGCGTGCAAGGTTCACTCCTTTGTCTTTGCCTTTTGATCCCTTGTCTTTTCTGTACCAACAATTCTTGGCCAAGTGTCCCCACTTTTTACAGTTATAACACTGCATACCTTTCTTATCTTCTTTTTCCTTTCGATAGTTTCCTCCTCCCCTTTTCGAGGATTCAGAAGATCTATCTTCGACCTTATTCTTATGGGAATTCGACCAAGACTTCTTGCCATGAGTCTTGTCGAACTTGCCTTTGAATTTGTTTGAACCATCATCTTTTTTCCATGATTGAGCTTGCAGTGCCTGTATCGAGTCCTGAACTTCTTTCCTTTCGACAATCCTCATCTCATGCGCCTCCAACGAACCAACCAAATCTTCCACTTTAGTGGTTTCAAGATTGTTGGATTCTTGAATAACTACAATAACATGATCAAAGTGAGAGGTCAACGTTCTCATTACCTTCTCAACTATCATCTTATCAGTAATGGTTTCACCACAACCCTTCATGAGATGGACGAGTTTCTGAACCTTCGACACATATTCTGCAACTTTTTCATCTTCTCCCATCGACAACAACTCATATTGTCGACACATGGTTTGTAATTTGATAACCTTGACTTTTTCACCTCCTTCGAAATACTTTACCAGAATATCCCATGCCTCCTTCGTTGTTTCAGCATGAGAGATTTTGTCGAAGTTAGCAGCATCGACAGCCGTTTGAATGCAATAAGCAACCTTGCAATCTTTTTTCTTTACTTCGTTGTGGGCTTTTTCTGTTCGTCGGTTGCATTTGTAGCCAATGCCGGAACACCGTCGGTAACCACTTCTAGGGTTTCATGGAAGCCAAATAAGGATTGCATCTGTTTTTTTCTCCATCGGATCCAATTTTTATTGTTAAGCATTGGAAGAGAATTTGGAATGCCCTTATCACTAGCCATCTTCGCAGTCGTTGATTTACTTGCCCTAGAAAAACGATCTCTAACGTGAAATTCTTGAAAACTTGATCAAGAACAATAACTGGAAGCTCTGGATACCAATTTGTTAGCGCGTGAGGCACTTTCAGTGAGGAGAGAAAGAGAGAATAATAAAGGAAATAAGGATTTGTATTATTCAAGTGTATAAATAATGATACACACTATGACTATTTATATACAATCCTAACTGGGATTGGGCTAACACAACTTGGATTATATTAAATATTAAATCTAATCAAATATAATCTAATCTAATTTAATATTTCTAACCCCCTATCCAGAACCTAGGGTTCTTCTGTATGTTTTTAGGCGTTTCGTGTGCAGGTTAAATTAAGGCCAATAATGGCCATGGATGAGTTCAGAGGAGTGAGACGAGTACATTGGTACTCTTGGATTCCATTTTTGTGACCTAGGGAGGATTTTGGAAAGATCCTAGGAACCTTCCTGCGGATAAAAATTCGCAGGTAATCGAACCAGAGTTTCGACGAAGAAGATGATGCCGTGTCCTAATGTGATTGGCTCATTTGAATATTAACGCGTTTTTCAGAGAATAATTGCTAGTTTGTTTTATAATATTTAATTGATATCCCACTAACAGGTTAACATCATGGCTCAGTTGGTAGCGCATCGGTTGAATTGTCCAATGGGACCTGGGTTCGAATCACAGGTCCCCCAAAACTTTAATATATTTTGTTTTCAGGTAATCCCACGCAGCGTGCAAGAACATGGTCAACCATGTGCCTCAGGTACCCATGCGCCAGGTGGTTCCAGATCCAGATCCAGTGGTCCAGGATGAGATTCACCATGAACCTTGGTCAACAAACGCCCAGGCAATCCGAAAGTCAACACAGGCTGGAGTATGTTTGAGCCTGGGAATTACCATTCAAACACCAAGTTTAAGCCCAACACCCCCCCCCCCCTTTGGTTTATTCCTTTCCATTTTCCTTTTATTTAGTTTGTTTTATTATTTTTGTTAATTAACCAACCAATAATTTTTTTTCTCATAAAAAATCAGAAAACACAAAAAATAATATTTATTAATTTCACTATTTTATTTTTGTAAATAAACCATTAATTAATTTATTTAGTTTAAATAGGTTTAATGATAATATATTTTGCAATAAATTAAAATTTATTTAGAATTAGGTTTTTTTTTAATGTTTTTGCCATTCTTATTTTATTTCCTTACTTAAAATAAAACTCAAAAATATTTTCTTTTTTTAATTAATTCCATTACTAATTTAGACTTAATTTCTAATTCAAAAAATAACGAAAAATATGTTTTATTTGATAAAAGGGTCAAAACCCTAAAGGACATTCCGATTCAATTTTCTCGCGCGTATTATTTTTTATCCATATAATTGTAATTGCTCCGAGAATGTAATAGCTTTAACTTAGGATTTTATTTACCGCTTTTATTTACTTTTTCGCATTTAATTTTAAGGGTTTGTTTTTGGCGATGTAAATACCCGACGCCTTGTAATAGCTTAGTTTTATTTTCCGCAATTTATTTTCCGCAACCATTAACTGCTAGATGTTTGAATAATAGGCTATGCATGACAAGATTAAACTTTAATTTAAAATCAACCGTAGCTCACCATAACATGTACAAAGATAATATAAACTGAAAATTGACACACTCGCACATGCCACTCTTAGGATACGCCTCACTTGGTTGCCTCGAACGTGGTCATTGAGTATAGGAAGTCTTAGAGGTCGTCCTCTTGTCCAAAGATCATAGTTGCCTCGAAACGGTTGCCTCGGATAAAATGATCTAAGACATTAGGGTTACCGCTAAGGCGTCCTAACATTGCTTTAGTGGCCACACGTCCCTTAAATCGAATTGACCTGAAAACTCCAACGACGGTGCTACCTACTCCTCAATAGTGGGATAGCATTGTCTAAAGGACATTTGCACAGTTTAATTCCTTTTTGAGTAGGTAGATGTTCTTAAGTACTTGCTCTTTTGAAAACAAAAACAAAACTTTTCGCACTTACACTCTCTTCAAAAACAAAACTCTTTTTAAAACCCACAAACACAAAGAAAAGAAAACTTTTGAAAACATAGTGAGCAAGTACCTAAGAGCACGTGGATAACCACGGATAGAAAGGGTTCTAACACCTTCCCTTTCTATAATCTACCTCCCGAACCCGAGAAACATCTCGAAAAGGAATTTTTCTGTGCTTTTGTCCTTTCCTTGTTGGATAAAATAAAAGACGGTGGCGACTCTTGCTTACTGCGACATTTTGCGAAAACAAACGCAAACGCGAACCAGCATTCCAAAACAGTCAGTTCTCATTCTCATCGATCACAGAACTGGCGACTCTGCTGGGGATTCTTATAAGTGAGGTCTACCTTAGGATTAGATCACTTGTGTTTTCAATTGTATGCTTTGTATGCTTTAAATTTTGTGGGCTTGTATCGGAGTTCTATAGATCCTAACCTGGATCTGGGGATACCCTTTAGGTAAGTAGCAATAAACTGTGAGGGATCTGTCCGGCGTAGACCGACACGGATGAAGCAGTAGCTACGTTGGTGTGGTACCTTGGTCTGTACCGATATCCCTTGTGTTGGAACAAGGAGAATATGGGTCTTTTGAGGAGTCATTAAGCACCAACTGACCTTAGAACCTTAAATTGACCAACTTGGCCATAGAACAGTAGCAGTATGCTACACTCATTGAGACTAAACTCTCGCGATGATTCCGGCTGCAAGAAAAGGTTGCTAAACTGGAATTATGACCGATTGAGGGTAGTCAGTGATATTGAGATCCTCTAGAACCCGATTACTATTTTTAGGACAGGTTTGAACCAACTAAACTGAAAGAGGGTAATACCTAAACTCCATGCCAGCCTAAACTTAAGGCTGTTTAGGTGACTTGTGTGCCTTCAAACTTGAACTACTTGCACATTCTTGTTATCTGACAACATGAGTTCCTTGCAGGTTTTGTTTACAGTCCTTATCCCATAATTTGGATTTATTGCAGGGTTTACTTACATTACCTCACATTTTTGCTTAAACGCATAGCATACACATCATAACATCATGCCTTAACATTTCCTTAACCATTTCAAGGATCTCAAGGGTTTGTGATGCAGGTTATGGTAAATCAAATGTCTAGCAAGGGGCAAAGGGGATTTATTTTCCTCTAGCCAAGGTTGTCTAGAAATCAAAACACGATAACTTGAGTCAGGGGCTATGACCCACTCGATATGGTGAGCTTGACTCTTGAAGAAGGACTCTTAACAAACGCGAAGTTTCTTCAATCAAATCCTAACATTTTCTTGTTTACCCCGCGAGATCCTTGAAAACATTGCATATATATATCATACATATCATTGCATTACAGGTACCATTACAGGTTTCTCATCTTCTTTGTTGTTTATTTCAGCAATCATGTCTTCTAAAACACCTACTGATCAAGCCATCAAGGCTCTTCAAGCTCAGAATGCTCAGTTTCAGGAAATGTTCTTGAACTTGGCCAAGAGTCAACAAGATTTGAAGACTCTTATCTTGAAGGATAAGAAGAAGAAGAAGAAGAAGAAGAAGAAGGTGGTCCTCTTGAATATGGGTCGCAGATTTGGGAACAATTTGCAACAGGAGACTGATTTGTCCCATTCATCTGGAGGGGGAGAGAACCAAGAGGAAAGAAATGGTCCTAGCCCTGTGGTTTCTGACCATGACACAGACTTTGATGAAGACCAGTATCCTCCTGCTGAGGATAGATATAAGCAACTTGAAGACCGGCTCAGTGCAATGGAAATTCAGAAGATACCTGGGTTGGACTTTGGAGATCTGGGATTGGCATCTGGGGTGGTGATCCCTCACAAGTTTAAAGCTCCTGTCTTTGCTCAGTATGACGGGGTATCCTGCCCGAAGCTACACCTCCGCTCATACGTCAGAAAGATTCAACCCTATACTGCTGGTAGAAATCTCTGGGTTCATTTCTTTCAAGATAGTCTGTCAGGGACTCAACTTGAATGGTTCTGTCAACTAGAAGGAGCTAACGTCCGCAACTGGGAGGACCTTGCTGCTGCTTTTTACAAGCAATACCAGTATAATTCCGAACTTGCTCCCACACGTACTCAGCTTCAGGGTATGTCTATGGGTACAGGCGAAGGCTTTAAGGACTACGCTCAAAATTGGAGAGATCTTGCTGGAAGAGTCCAACCCCCTCTGTCTGATAGGGAGTTAGTGGATATGTTTCTTGGGACTTTGTCTGGTCCCTATTTCAATCATTTGATCGGCAGCTCATCAGTGGGTTTCACCAAACTGATTCTGACTGGAGAAAGAGTAGAAGTTGGGATCCTGAGTGGTAAGATCCAGAAAGATACCTCTTCGAGTACAGAGAAGAAGTCATTTGGTGGCAAGAGGGAAGCCAATGTTGTGCACGGCCAGAAGAGGCGTAGCCAGGCAGACTACCACCAATCTGTGGGGGCAGTGTTGATCTCTAATTCGGCACGCACACAACGACCACACCAACGAAATAATCAGCCAAAGGGGGAAAGACTTCAAAGGCAGTTCACCCAAATCAACATGCCATTGTCACAAGCATTGCAACACATGTTGAAGATGAACCTGATTACGGTGATAAACCCTCATCCGAACCCTAAGACTTCTTCTCCTAACTACAACCCAGATGCAAGGTGTGCTTATCATTCCGGTAGCCCGGAGCACGATACTAATGATTGCTGGGCACTGAAATACAAGATTCAGAATATGATTGACGCTAAGGAGATCGAATTCGACCCTCCTGAGACTCCCAATGTAATCACTGCTCCCTTGCCAAAATATGGCTAGGATTGAAAGCACTTTTGTTCATTTGAATTCTGAAGTTGTATTTTTCTTTGCTTATTCAAACAATTATTATCATGTCGAACTCTTTTATTTCATTAATGCATTACACGTGTCTGTTTTGAATTAATTGTTTTCACTATGCTTAAAATTACTTCATATTTCCTTTTTGTGATGTTCAACTCTCGATCAAAGAAAAAAAAAACTCTAAGCCTTTAGAGGGAGGATGACGAAAACGATACCACGATCTTTACAATATGCTTTTGAATAGACCCCGCTGATGAGGTACAGACATTGTTTTAAATCCTAAACAGTGGAGTTATAAGGAAGATAATCCCTAGTCAACCCCTTTGAGCCAAAGAAGTTGGAGTTTTTATTTTCATGAATTAAAACCCTTAATTATAACCTGGGGCAGGGTAGTTCTCTCAGTTGATCCAGGTGCACAATGAATGGCATCAAAGAAGTCCTTCCGAAACAAAAGACGGTGATGGTTCCGTATAATCGTAAGGACAAACAGTCATTACCTTTCGAAATAAAAGCCCACTAAGTCAAAACCTATGAAGGAGACTTACACAAAAACTGGGACATCCCGCTGACTGTAATCACCAGAAAGAAACAGTTTAGGCGAAAAGACAGGGATAACGAAATAAAAAAAAAAAGAGGTCCTACAAACTCTCAACAAAATGACTTCATGTTCAAAATAATCTGTCAGTATCCGAACCATCACCGGAATATCAGAGCAAATACTCAAACGAGATCTAAATGCACGATTAGCTAAGTTTAGGATCGAAGAACATCACGAAGAACGGGTGGGTACAAATAAAATTTGAGCCTTTATCCTTTGTTTCTTAAACCGTGAACCAGACCACGTTATAACCCTTAAAAGTCCTAGCTGAAGCACGGGTTAGTTCGAAAGCATACTGTTACAAAAGGTATCCTGACTCCTGTAGGGCTCGCTGTAAAATCCTGACTTGACATCACATTTTACAAAAATTCGCTTGTTTTACTGGAAAAATGCATTTTCAAAAACTTCAAGACAGACATAAGCTTTACATTCTTAAAATAACATTGTTTGCATATGACTATTTGTTCAAACAGCAGAGAAGTTCGCACGAAGAATATCTAGTGAACAAAAACCTTCTCAATAAAAAGGGTCACCTCAAGTGGAAAAAACACTTCCAACCAAGGGGCACGGCATGATCATTATCCATCATCTGGGGCAGTCAAGTCAAGATTCAAGGAATCTCTCAAAATGCCAAATAGCCAGGGGCAGATCTCCATCTGAATCAATTGAGGCATTGGACATGAATTCCAGCAACGAATCTTGCATGATCAAACCAAGATCTTCTAGTAGTATGGTAACACGACACTAGCGACAGTGACAACTCCCTACGCTCTGAGAGCGTGGAAATAGTCAAAAAAAGTACTACGCATAATCAAAGACCCGCTAGGTTGGCTGGCCTAGGCAAAAATAAGGGCTTCCCGGTGAACCAAAAGGGTTCGGGCAAAAATAAGGGATGAAAATGAAAAAATTTGTACACCCGGCAAGTCGAAAACCTGAAAAGGAGGCTTGGGTAAAAAAGGGTATCCCGGTGAACTGGAAACCCAAAAGAGAGGTCCAGGAAAAAAATTAGGGATCAAAGCGTACGACTATGTTTCATCATCTCGTCACTGGCCTACCAGAAGAAGACTTGTCATTTTGACCGAAAGATACCAAGCACCTCATAGGTGGGATAATACTCGATCCACAAGGCCTCCGCAGGCACCTTCTCCCGCAGATACAGGGGCAGAAAAGTCTCGATGCAAAGTCATTGTCATATCCTCAGCCCGCGTCCCAGTAACATCTACACTCCCTGCAGAGTAAGAAAAGGAGATTTTTTTTTATTAATAACCATGTTTTAAAATAATATTTCGTAAATAACCGGGTTTCGGAAAAAATTACGCAAATAACCATGTTTGAGATGGCTCCACAAAGGAGGAGCCATCTCAATTGGCGCATGCACCTCCTTTTTTAAGGGAGGCGCCATCTCACTTGGAGCCTAAGTGCTTAGGGCATGCCCTAAGCCAAGTGAGATGGCGCCTATGTACAAAATTAGGGCAATTTTTTTTTTCTTTCATGTGCGTTGCCTATTAGACAGAGATCAACAAAATGGATTTTTTATTTAAAAAAAAATAATTACATTCAACTGTTTTACATTAAAAGAACAGTAAAAAAAATGGATACAAAAAATACTGGGGAAAAAAAAGATACATCAGTGATCCCCCGGAACCCGGTAATGACCCCCGGTTCCGCATCCCCGTCCTCGCCTTTCTCTTGCTGGGTGCCGTCGCGTTTCCTGCTGCGGCAAGGTCGATGGCCCAGCGAAGTCAATGCGATCCGAATCCATAAAATCAGTAAGATCTCCATATCTCGAAGATCCGCTCTGGTACAGTCGGTTACCCATACCCTCAAAGTTTGGTCGTGTTGGCGGTGGGTGGGGTTCCATGGTTGGTCGGTAGCATTGGTCGTCTGAGTATGGGGGGTAGAAAGGAAATGGATCTTGGGGTGTTTGGTATTGTGGATGTTGGGTTGTTTGGTGATATGGTGGTTGATGGTAGGTTTGGTCGGCTTGGTCATAATCTTCTGACATTCCCATATCAGGGCTAAGGCTGGATGCTGAGGGCGCTATATTGGGATATGTGGAAGACTGAAATTGTGTCTGGGGTATGTGGGTGTGCTGGTATTGTGGTTGGTATTGTGGTTGGGTTTGAGGCATATCTGGGTATTGGTAGTTTGGTGGTGATTGTGGTTGGTAGTACGACATTTGATTGTAGTTGTGTTGTGGTGGGGAATGTGGTTGTGTGTTTGTTGGTCTGTTTCTTCTTGGGGGTTGGTTTGAGGTTGATGGATTTTGGGTTTGTTGATGGGGAATCGAGGGTTGTGCCCATTGTGTGCGTGGGTCAACCAAGTACCTCGGATGAGACACGTGCATTTCTGGGTTACTAACCGACCTGTACCACGACATATATTGATCAGTGTGTCGCATGTTACCTTGAGTAAGGAAAACCGGGGATTGCAAGATGTAGCGGTGACGCCTTTGCCACATTTTACACCATTCCGGAGCAAAGTCTTTCCAGTTGGTAAGACCCCACTGGGCGTCGACCCTTTTTAGATGCCAGGGGGACAAATTTGTTGGATCACTTGGTATCTCTTGATGCATTCCGAACTGCATCTTTACACGGTCGCTGTGGTGCATCTCCACAATGTTGAACCGAATGAGTGCAGTCTTTGCAGTCCAAGTTGCTGCATCCTCTGGGTTTGGAGAATGGCCCAAACCCAAATATGGTCTCCATACGAACTGCGATAAAATTTAAATCAGGTTAGCGCAAAAGTTATGTATAAATAATTAAAATGAACAAAAGTGAAAAGCTACGACGTACATCATCTGGGCCTAAGTGATCCAACAGATTCCGGTAGAGTGCGACATTGAATCTTGGATTCTTACCGTAATCTATACCCCTCACGCAGTACCTAAAGGAAATGAGAAACATGTTATTTTTAGCATATATTTTGGAAAGAGCATAATAGTTATAAATGCTATAACTTAATGACTTACTTTGTTGCGTACGGGAAACCAAAAGTGTTGTTGTTGATGGGGTTTAAGGACTCCATCCTCCACCAACCCCAGGCTTGTAGTAAAAATGCGCACCCATAAAATGTACATTTTTCCTTGACTGTGTTTTTGCACAAGGAACTGTACAGGTGGGCTAATACTGCAGAACCCCAACTATATTTTCTAGTTTTTTCAAAATTTGTTAGTAAATGTAAGTACATGAAATTTACACTATTTCCCGTACTTTCGGGAAATAAAAATGTACCAAAAAGTATCATAAGATACGTTCTGGCTTTTACTACTGAGTCATTCTTTGAGGAAATTTCATTTAATTCCATACTTGCATAATTCCGTTTCAGGTCAGTGAGTAGTATTCCCTGCCCTCTTGCTCCACCACCTTCTACCATATCCCTACCCAACAGTTCTTCACACTGTGAGTTGGGTTGTTGAACCGACCCGTTCACCGCCTTACCGTCGATAGGGAGGCCCAGTAGCATGTACACATCCTCGAGAGTGATGGTACATTCACCTATTGGTAGGTGAAATGTATGGGTCTCCGGTCTCCACCTCTCCAACATTGCAAGAATGAATTTTGAGTCAATGGTGCAGTTGGAGATCTTTATTACATGTCCAAAACCTGCATATTCCAGATAAGGGACGATAAATGGGTCGGGAGCCAGGTAGTTGTGCGAACGGATTCTGAATCTTTTTGTATCCTGAGATCATAATTAAACAAGTGTAAGATTAATTAAGATGAATAACACGTTATTTGAAGTATGAAAAATGTATAACCAAAGAAGAGACTTACAAATGCAGCAATGTTTTCCCTTGTGCCTCTGTGAGTATCGCCCATTGTTAGAAGAGCCATTGTTCAGAATGCTTGAGAGTATGAAAGACTTAGGAAGAAATAGAGAGTATGATAGACTTAAGAAATATTTCATAGCAGAGAGTGAGAGTTGTGTGGGTGTGAGAGATGTTTCATAAGGTATGTATTTATAGGCAAATAAGTTTGATGTAGTGGTTGCTTGTGCTTGCATGCCTGCGAAGTGTCACATTTGCATGCTTAGGGTGTTACACATATACATGCATGCATTTACAAAAAATGTAAGGTGTCACTCTTGCAGGCTAGGTGGCAGCCCATGCATGTATCACGATTGGACAGTAAGGGAGGCGCCATCTCACTTGGCGAAAGAGTACAAAAATGAATGGTGTCGCCACCCCATTTGGCGAATAAGAGGTGTCATTTGTTACAGCATTGGCTCAGGCTACGTGACAGCCTTTGGGATTCCTTTCTTTGTTGCATGCAAGGCCATTGGAGTTGATGGGTGGAGTCTTACACAAAACATTTATGTGTGCAGAATAGGGCCAGGATAGGTGGCAGGCTAGGTGGCTTCATAAGCCCATGCATGTATCACGATTGGACAGTAAGGGAGGCGCCATCTCACTTGGCGAAAGAGTACAAAAATGAATGGTGTCACCACCCCATTTGGCGAATAAGAGGTGTCACTTCTTACAGCATAGGCTCAGGCTACGTGACAGCCTTTGGGATTCCATTCTTTGTTGCATGCAAGGCCATTGGAGTTGATGGGTGGAGTCTTACACAAAACATTTATGTGTGCAGAATAGGGCCAGGATAGGTGGCAGGCTAGGTGGCTTCATAAGCCCATGCATGTATCACGATTGGACAGTAAGGGAGGCGCCATCTCACTTGGCGAAAGAGTACAAAAATGAATGGTGTCGCCACCCCATTTGGCGAATAAGAGGTGTCACTTCTTACAGCATAGGCTCAGGCTACGTGACAGCCTTTGGGATTCCATTCTTTGTTGCATGCAAGGCCATTGGAGTTGATGGGTGAAGTCTTACACAAAACATTTATGTGTGCAGAATAGGGCCAGGATAGGTGGCAGGCTAGGTGGCTTCATAAGCCCATGCATGTATCACGATTGGACAGTAAGGGAGGCGCCATCTCACTTGGCAAAAGAGTACAAAAATGAATGGTGTCGCCACCCCATTTGGCGAATAAGAGGTGTCACTTCTTACAGCATAGGCTCAGGCTACGTGACAGCCTTTGGGATTCCATTCTTTGTTGCATGCAGAATAGGGCCAGGATAGGTGGCAGGCTATGGGGTTTCATTATTGCATGTAATATTATTGGCAGCCTTGGGGGGTTGCATCCCTTACTTAATTGAAATTTTTTGTGTTACGTTGAACATAACATTCATTCACATAATCTGTAAAATCTTCCAACCTTCGAATCAGTCATCAAACCTTCAAACATTCCATCATTCATACCTTCATACAATCAATAAACCTCAAAAATTCCAACCTTCAAACCTTAAAACAATTCTACACAATGGCCTCTTCACCACAATTTGTTGTCAAAGCACATTTCAACGGTGAGACATACATGTGTCCCACAATTGGGTTTTTGTTTAGAAACACCGACAACGTTCGATTTCTCTTAAACGGGAAAGCAAATTTCTCGTACTTTAAGAAAAGATTGGAAGCCAAACTTGAACGAGGCCCGGTATCCCAGATATTTTATCAGAGTCCAGTCTTTTTTGGAAACAACCAAGTTATTTTTTATAAGGTTGAAGTTCAAGATGACGAGGATCTCCAGAACATGATTTCCAACCATGTCTATTCTGGAAACGACTCTATTGAGTTGTACGTTTTGCTTCAAGAGCCTCCAGTGACACAGGAGGTAGAGCCTCCGGTGACACAAGAGGTTGATCCTTTGGAGAATGAACAAGATGAGGTGGATGCAGTTGATGATGAAGAAGAAGATAACGAGTTAGAGTTTGATGAAATGGTGAACGACGATTCTGACGATGATGGCATCCCAAGTATTCCTACTGACAAAATCTACACACCACCTACGCACATGACAAACTTCAACATGGGCGGAGATGAACCTTCTACTGACTTGTTTTTCCAACCGTATATGCAGTCGGATGAAAATTTAAAAGAGAAGGACAAGTTTCGTAACAGAGAGGAATGCATAAGGGCCATCAAAAAATTTCACATGCTCAACTCGGTTGATTATAAGGTGGATCGTGTAAACCCGGAAAGGTACAAGATCAAGTGTGTCCACCCTGACTGTATGTTCAAGCTGACCGCATCATACAGACTAAGGGGTGACTGCTGGGTCATAGGTTCCATGACTACCCATACTTGTGTAAGTTCCACTCAATCACAAGACCACCGAAAACTCAACCATGATCTAATCTGTCAAGAAATCCTACCCCTGGTCAGCAACGACCCTTCTTTGAAGGTGAAAACAATCATCTCCCACATTACCACGGTTTTTAACTACACTCCGTCTTACCGTAAGGCGTGGTTAGCAAAGACTAAGGCGATTGAAAGGGTGTACGGAAAATGGGAGGAGTCATACCGAGAACTTCCCCGCTACCTAAATGCACTCAAGACATATTCTCCAGGTAGTGTTTATGTTCTGGAAACATTGCCAGCGTACGCCCAAGATGGTAGTCTACTGCATGGCAACGGAATATTCAGTCGCGTGTTTTGGGCATTTCAACCATGCATCACAGGGTTTGCATCATGCAAACCAATTCTACAAATTGACGGGACTTGGTTGTATGGGAAGTACAAAGGCACGCTATTGATGGCAGTTGCACAAGATGGCAACAATAACATTTTCCCCGTTGCGTTTGCCCTTGTCGAGGGGGAGACCGGTGGTGCTTGGAACTTTTTCTTGAAAAATCTTCGTACACACGTGGCTCCTCAACCAGATCTCTATTTGATCTCGGACAGACATGCCTCAATTGAAAGTGCCTATAATAATCCAGAAAATGGTTGGCATGACCCTCCTTCTACGCATGTCTATTGCGTCAGGCATATCGTCCAGAATTTCTCGAGGGAGGTCAAGGACAAAACATTGAGGAAAGTGGTGATGAATGCGGGATACGCACTGACACAACCCACATTCAAATATTACCGCAACGAGATCCATTTGTCTAACCCAGAAGCCGGTACGTGGATCGACAATATACCGGTCGAAAAGTGGACTAGGTCATACGACAATGGCCAAAGATGGGGGCATATGACAACAAATCTTATTGAATCAATGAATGGGGTATTCAAGGGCATACGAAACCTCCCAATCACTGCCTTGGTGAAATCCACGTATTTTAGGATGGTTGCGTTATTTGCCAAAAGAGGTGAAATGTGGTATGCGGTCTTGCAATCAGGACAACTATGGAGTGAAAGCTGTATGAAATGCATTAAGGCTGAAAGTGCTAAAGCCAACACTCACATGGTTACACGGTTTGACCGACACAACCACAACTTCATTGTGAAAGAGACAATCGACCACAATGAACGCCTGGCAAGACAAGAATACAAGGTCATTTTACCTTCTCAATGGTGCGATTGTGGCAGGTTTCAAGCATTTCGTATGCCTTGCTCTCATGTCATTGCCGCTTGTGCTCATACCCATCAAGACGCGCTTCAACTGCTCTCAAACGTTTATAAATCAGAAACGTTGCTCACTGTTTACAACAACAACTTTCCTTTGGTGGCAAAACCGGACTATTGGCCTGAATACAACGACGATATAGTTTGGCACAATGACCAAATGCGAAGGAACAAGAAGGGTCGTCCCAAAAGCAGGCGGATCACAACAGAAATGGACGATCTTGACAGGTTGGAAAGAAAGTGTGGTTTATGCCGTCAGGTCGGACACAATCGCAAAAACTGTCCGAATCGGGCGTCTGGCTCGACCACATAAATTTTGTAATACAATAAATCTTTTCAATATTTGTGTTGTAAACATTAGGGTTTTCCGTTAATAAAACTGTTAACACAATTTAAGAAATTCAATATAGGAAATTACATTAGGGTTTTCGCGTACAACAATGATTAACGATATTCAATCTAGGAAATTACAACTGTTAACACAATTTCATCTGACCCATGCATCATCAGCATTACATCACTGTCTGTTTTGACTTCCTCCAACCACACATTAGGTCTTCCTGTCGCATGCGAGGTTGTTGTTCGTTTTCGCTGGATCCTTCGAATTTTTTCCCCCTCCGCGATGTCTCCATCTAGCCACCGCATCAACTCCCGCTTCAGACGCTCCATGGAGTGAATGTGCCAGAATTTCATTTTCATCGCAGGTTTCGTGGCGGAGAATATAACGTAACCATCTCTGCTAAAAATCATAGGCGACGTCATTACGTAAATAACGGAGTACAAAATAAAAATACAGTGCGAGAAAGTGTGAGAAATTTCAAAGAAACGGACGAATTATTTATAAAACAGCAAAAAACCCTAGTTTTGCCCTAGGCGCCAAGTGAGATGGCGCCTCCTCTCATTTTTAAGGAGCATGCGCCATCTCACTTGGCTAAAAGACAAGGGAGGCGCCAAGTGAGATGGCGCCTAGGGCAAAACCCTAGGTGCATGCGCCAATTGAGATGGCTCCTCCTTTGTGGAGCCATCTGAAACATGGTTATTTGTGTAATTTTTTCCGAAACCCGGTTATTTGTGAAATATTTTTTTAATACATGGTTATTAATAAAAAAAATTCAAGAAAAGGACATTGGTGTTAATTCTCCCCAGTTGAGGCTCGCAACCACGAATGGGTCGGTAAGATTCTCCCCAAGCAGAGTTTATCTATCACCAGCACTGGAAGATTATCCCCAGTAGAGTCTAAAGGATTATCCCCAGTGAAGTCGCCATTGGAAAATCATTCCCCAGCAGAGTTATTCTCTCCTGCAGGATTATTCTCCCAATCATCTTCGGTCGTTATCTCCAGCGAGTGAAACTCTTTATTCTCCAACAACAGTCAGGGATTTATTTTCCCAAACTCGGACGTACCACAATAGCATTTCATGTTCATATATCATGACATACGCATACATATTGCATACAGTATAATCTCATTTATTTTGAGAACATCATCATACAATGCATGTCATGCATCATATACGATTAATTATGTACCTTTTCAGGAAAGATAGTTATCATCAACAACTTCCAGCAAAGTTCAAGATTAACTCCGGAAACTAAACAGAGTAATTATCTACACGATCAAATTCAGCTTTACACGGGTTCGTCATGAAGAAATCTTACACGGGTTTCTCCTAAATGCAGCTTCACACGGGTTTATCCTGAAAAATCCTACACGGGTCCTTTATCATATATTTCTGAATGAAGTTTTACACGAACTTAGCACAAAGTAACCTTACCCAGGTTCCTCCAGAAGTTTCACACGAACTTATCCCGAAGTAACCTTACCCAGGTTCCTCCTGAAGTTTTACACGAACTTAGCACAAAGTAACCTTACCCAGGTTCCTCCAGAAGTTTCACACGAACTTAGCCCTAAGTAACCTTACCCAAGTTCCTCCAGAAGTTTCACACGAACTTATTCCGAAGTAACCTTACCCAGGTTCCTCCAGAAGTTTCACACGAACTTAGCCCGAAGTAACCTTACCCAGGTTCCTCCAGAAGTTTCACACGAACTCATCCCAAAGTAACCTTACCCAGGTTCCTCCTGAAGTTTTATACAAACTCATCCTGAAGCAACCTTACCCAGGTTCCTCCTTACAATTTCCCGATGTAGTTTTACCCAGACTCATCCTGAAGCAACCTTACCCAGGTTCCTCCTTACAATTTCCCGACGTAGTTTTACCCAAACTCCTCGCAAAGCAACCTTACCTAGGTTTCTTCCCAGTTCAGATGTAGTTTTACCTAAACCCATCATGGAGCAACCTTACCTAGGTTCCTTCTCAGTTCAGATGTAGTTTCACCTAAACCCATCATGGAGCAACCTTACCTAGGTTCCTTCTCTTTCCCGATGTAGTTTCACCTAGACTCATCCGGAAGCAACCTTACCTAGGTTCCTCCTTAGTCCCGATGCAGTTCTACCCAAACTCTTCACAAAGCAACCTTACCCAGGTTCCTTCTCGGTTCAGATGCAGTTTTACCCAAACTCTTCACGAAGCAACCTTACCTAGGTTCCTTCCCATAAGCCTTACTATCCAGGTTCCTTCTCATAACCTTACCATCCAGGTTTCTTTTCTCTTATCTCCAGACAGCAGTCCACAATACTGTAAGACCTGGACCTGATCAAACACGACCGGTTTCACCTTTCCCCAGTAGGTCGCGATGTAGCTTATACACTGACCAGATATGCAGTTCACCTCCAGAGTTAATTCCCCAGTAGAGTAACGGACAACTGAAGCTCCTAAAATTCTATTTCTCTCAGACAGCTACCAACAATCTCCAAATGGCATCTGTAAGCCCATTCCCGATATCACAATGCTGATACTACACCGTGCGAGTGCAAATTTCTAGGCACTCTAGTGTTCAATTATCTTCCACCTTCGGATCACGAAAGGCTCCAAAGCCAATCTGTATCCTCAGGTTTAAGAAAATTGAACAGGGGCAACTGTTGTACCCCAAAATTTTCCCTCTCATGTTTCC
Source organism: Vicia faba (assembly GCA_948472305.1). Lineage (NCBI taxonomy): Eukaryota > Viridiplantae > Streptophyta > Magnoliopsida > Fabales > Fabaceae > Vicia > Vicia faba. The sequence continues at coordinate 252,001,332 of OX451737.1, forward strand.
CATGATTTTCCCCTACATGGTTGGTCACAAACCTTTGCCTAAAGAAAAGGAATACTCATGAGTGATGTTTCTAAGTTTCCTTTGATTGACATCCCCAAAGCGCCTATCTATTGGCACCTCCAAATACCTTTTGATTGGCATCTGCATAGCGCCCTTTGATTGGCATGGACAAAGGTCCTTCAGTTGGCCTGTTAACAAGGCCTTTCAGTTGTCATTTTAACAATGCCTTTCGATTGGCACCCAAACAAAGGCAACTTCGATTGGTAGGTTAACAAGTATCTTTTGATTGGCATTATAAAAGTGGCCTTCGATTGGCATCGTAACAGTGTCCTTCGATTGGCAGGATAACAAGTATCTTTCGATTGGTATTATAGTAGTGGCCTTCGATTGGAATCGTAACAGTGTCCTTCGATTGGCAGGATAACAAGTATCTTTCGATTGGTATTATAGTAGTGGCCTTCGATTGGCATCGTAATAGTGTCCTTCGATTGGAAGGATAACAAGTATCTTTCGATTGGTATTATAGCACTGGCATTTGATTGGTAGTTGAACAAGTATCTTTCGATTGGTATTATAGCAGTGTCTTTCGATTGGAATTTTAACAAGTACCCTTTGATTGGTATATGGACAAATACCCTTCAATTGGCATTTCAAAAGGTCCTTGAACTGGAACTTCAGAGTGTCCTTCGACTGGAACTTCAGAGTTTCCCTTAATAAGAACATCAGAACGAAATGACCTTCGAATGGCATTTCAGTGCAGAGTTTCTCTTAATCTAAGATGCTCTGATGAAGGAAGTTCTGAACACTTCAAATCAGAACTTAGACTCATCAAAAGACCAAGGGCTGGTCGAAGTTGTCTAATAGGGAATGTTCTAAATAGATTCGAATTGGACTTTGAAGCTGGCAAAGAAGGCAGATTCGAAGGAATGAAGTAGGCTGGCATGACTAAGCAAAAACACATATCCTAACCTGTCCAGGTTCACCCAAAGTTCACAATGGCATGTGTCCCTTGCAAATATAGAAATAATTAAATGTTGATTGTGGACTCAATTATTTGAATTAAAGGCCAAATTCTTGCCTTGTTTGCTCCCAACCCTACAAGAGCTGATTCGACCAGGGTGATCCTTTTCGAATCAAGCAATCGAAGCAGAGGGAGGCTCAATCGAAGGGGCTATGCAATTGAAGCTGGAGTAATTCGATTTGGGACTTTGAAGCTATCAAAGAGAGCAAATTCGAAGGGAAGTGGATCTGAAGGGGCAGGTCAGCTTTTGATTTCCATCATATTTGAGGCCCAAACAACTCATGACAGGCTGGCAGTAACGCATGAAAATAGATTGGCACGTGATTGAATCAAATATAGCAAGTCTTTATGAAGAAATCAAATCAAATCTCTTCATCATAATGGACCAAGATTTGATACACAAATGTCGACCTAAATTCCTTTGTCTATATAAACCTCATGCTCACAAAGAAAAAAGGACGAAAAAAAACACACAAAAACTCTGTGGAAACGGCCAGAACAGTTTTGCAAAAAACCTTGAAAAAGTGGTGATCGAATTTTGGTTTAGAGGTGAATTCAGACCAAAAGCAAAACGCAGCTCTCTTCCTTGCCATCCAGTGGAGCTATACCCATCAAAAGGAAGCCTTTTCATTGCCCATAACGCATTGTAAGTCTCCATGAACATTGCTCTGCACATAGAAGCGTAACTCAGTTTTTTCTGCATCCTTGTGCCAAATCTCTTGCATATTCATACCGACCATTAAATTTCTAAGCAAACTGCATTATTTAATTTGATTTTTGTGGCCTCTAACCCCCTATCCAGAACCTAGGGTTCTTGTGTATGTTTTTAGGCGTTTCGTGTGCAGGTTAAATTAAGGCCAATAATGGCCATGGATTAGTTCAGGGGAGTGAGACGAGTACATTGGTACTCTTGGATTCCATTTTTGTGACCTAGGGAGGATTTTGGAAAGATCCTAGGAACCTTCCTGCGGATAAAAATCCGCAGGTAATCGAACCAGAGTTTCGGCGAAGAAGATGATGCTGTGTCCTAATGTGATTGGCTCATTTGAATATTAGCGCGTTTTTCAGGGAATAATTGCTAGTTTGTTTTATAATATTTAATTGATATCCCACTAACAGGTTAACATCATGGCTCAGTTGGTAGCGCATCGGTTGAATTGTCCAATGGGACCTGGGTTCGAATCCCAGGTCCCCCAAAACTTTAATATATTTTGTTTTCAGGTAATCCCACGCAGCGTGCAAGAACGTGGTCCACCATGTGCCTCAGGTACCCATGCGCCAGGTGGTTCCAGATCCAGATTCAGTGGTCCAGGATGAGGTTCACCATGAACCTTGGTCAACAAACGGCCAGGCAATCTGAAAGTCAACACAAGCTGGAGTACGTTTGAGCCTGGGAATTACCATTCAAACACCAAGTTTAAGCCCAACACCCCCCCCCCCCCCCCCTCTGGTTTATTCCTTTCCATTTTCCTTTTATTTAGTTTGTTTTACTATTTTTGTTAATTAACCAACCAATAATTTTTTTTCTCATAAAAAATCAGAAAACACAAAAAATAATATTTATTAATTTCACTATTTTATTTTTGTAAATAAACCGTTAATTAATTTATTTAGTTTAAATAGGTTTAATGATAATATATTTTGCAATAAATTAAAATTGATTTAGAATTAGATTTTTTTTTATGTTTTTGCCATTCTTATTTTATTTCCTTAATTAAAATAAAACTCAAAAATATTTCCTTTTTAAAATTAATTCCATTACTAATTTAGACTTAATTTCTAATTCAAAAAATAACAAAAAATATGTTTTATTTGATAAAAGGGTCAAAACCCTAAAGGACATTCCGATTCAATTTTCTCGCGTGTATTATTTTTGATTCATATAATTGTAATTGCTCCGAGAATATAATAGCTTTAACTTAGGATTTTATTTTCCGCTTTTATTTACTTTTTCGCATTTAATTTTAAGGGTTTGTTTTTGGCGATGTAAATACCCGACGCCTTGTAATAGCTTAGTTTTATTTTCCGCAATTTATTTTTCGCAACCATTAACTGCTAGATGTTTGAATAATAGGCTATGCATGACAAGATTAACCTTTAATTTAAAATCAACCGTAGCTCACCATAACATGTACAAAGATAATATAAATTGAAAATTGACACACTCGCACATGCCACTCTTAGGGTATGCCTCACTTGGTTGCCTCGAACGTGGTCATTGAGTATAGGAAGTCTTAGAGGTCGTCCTCTTGTCCAAAGATCATAGTTGCCTCGAAACGGTTGCCTCGAAACGGTTGCCTCAGATAAAATGATCTAAGACATTAGGGTTACCGCTAAGGCGTCCTAACATTGCTTTAGTGGCCACACGTCCCTTAAATCGAATTGACCCGAAAACTCCAACGACGGTGCTACCTACTCCTCAATAGTGGGATAGCATTGTCTAAAGGATATTTGTACAGTTTAATTCCTTTTTGAGTAGGTAGATGTTCTTAAGTACTTGCTCTTTTGAAAACAAAAACAAAACTTTTCGCACTTGCACTCTCTTAAAAAACAAAACTCTTTTCAAAACTCACAAACACAAAGAAAAGCAAACTTTTGAAAACATAGTGAGCAAGTACCTAAGAGCCCGTGGATAACCACGGATAGAAAGGGTGCTAACACCTTCCCTTTCTATAATCTACCTCCCGAACCCGAGAAACATCTCGAAAAGGAATTTTTTTGTGCTTTTGTCCTTTCCTTGTTGGATAAAATAAAAGACGGTGGCGACTCTTGCTTACTGCGATATTTTGCGAAAACAAACGCAAACACGAACCAACATTCCAAAACAGTCAGTTCTCATTCCCACCGATCACACTTTGCATCATACTTTGTGACCTTGATCGCCAAGGTAAAATATCATTCTCGTAAATGAGAGTTTAAACTTATTTCTTTGGTTGGAACCTTATATAAGCTAGTGGCTAACACTAGTGCAGGAAAGACTTTTTACATAGGATGAAAAACATATTTTACATCGGGTCTGGGTCCGATGTAAAGTCAAGCGATGTAGTAAATCAAAGACATTTTACATCGTGCAACAATATCTGTTAAGTCTGATGTGAAAAAAAATACATATTTTTTTTTTAAAAAATAAACGCAATTTTTTACATCTGTTGCATTATTGGCCCGATGTAAAAAATCTATTTTTTACATTGGTTAATTGTTTGGTCCGATGGAAAAGATCTACATTTTTGTAAAAAAAATGACTAATTTTTAGCGGATTCCGTTTAATTTTTTTTTGTACCTAACTGTCTAACATGCAAACTAAAGGCAACAACCAACAAGATGCACAAAAAAGAAGTGAAAGCAATAAATTAAGTTTATAAATATTTTCAAACAAGTTAAATTAGTTTGAAAATTAAAAAACACTATTTACAAAAAATATCTCATTAAAAAGTTCCTCAATTTTTCGATAGTAGATTATAATTATCCTCCAATCTCAAAAAAGTTACAAGATCAACTATACAAAAATCCTGAACTCTCATAATTTAAAAAATAAACATATTAATATTTCAAAGCATATTGGATAAATATATATTTGATCACTGTCTGGAAGATAAACTTACACAGTTAAAAATGACAACTGATAGTAAAATTATTGCTCAATTCATGTCGCATCATCAGATTAAGGTTAGTTTTATGATTTAATTATATATTTATATTTATTTTTACATACATCATATTTATAATAAATATTATAGTCATTTAATTTTTTTACATGTAATTCTTGACTTATATGTAGCTTTGAACTATATGTAACTGAGTGTATCTAATTTTAACATCAAATATTTTTAACGTCATATATTTTTAGTAGTGTAAAGTGTTGGCCATTAGATTTAGTTTAGTGATGGATAAGCTCATTTCCTCTAATCAATCAACTTTTTTTAAGGGAAGAATGTTGGTTGATGAAGTGGTGCTTATTAATTAGGTGGTTGATTTGAACAAGAAATCTAAAAGAGCTTGCATAATTCTTAAGATGGGTTTTGACAAAGTATATAATTCAGTTAGTTGGAACTTATTGGATTACACGCTTATTAGACTTGACTTTAATGACAAGTGGAGGTCTTGGGTGAGAGATTGTGTTTTTGCTAGTAACTTTGTGCTACTATTAAATGTGTGTCCTATTAGAGATCAACATTTAAAGAGGGTGCCCTTCATATTCCTTCTAGTGGGTAAATGGCTTAATGGTTTAGTCACCATAGTTGAGGAGATAAGCTTTTACTTTGGTTTCAAGGTGGGAACCTTTGGGTTGGTGGTGTCTCATCTTTATTATGAAGATGATCCTTTCATGTTGGATGACCGTAATATAGATAACTTGTGGAGTTTTAAGATTATTTTTAGAGGCCTTGAGTTAGCTTTAGGGCTCCAGGTGAATTTTCTTTAAGAATAGCCTTATAAGGATCAATGTGTATTATGCCTTTCTTACCTCTGCATGAGACTTCCTTCATTGTGAGATTAATTTTATTCATTTTAAGAATCTTGGTCTACTAGTGGGGCCAATACTCGACTCATAACTACTTTGGATCCTTTAGTTAACTTGTTGGAGAAAATGCTCAACTCTTGGAAGCATATGTATTTTAGTTTGGATGGTAGAGTGATCATTCTCAACTTAGTGTTTAATGTTCTTTATCTACTTCATGTCTTTTTTGAAGATGTTTGTTATCGTGTGAGAGAAACTTGTCATGTTACAAAGAAGGTTTATCTAGGTTGGGGGTGGGGGGAGGAGGCGAAAGTTGCTTCAAAAATTTCTTGGATTAAGTGAAAAAATGTCTATAAACCAAAGAAAAGAGAGGGGTTAGGAGTGAAAGACCTTTGAATTATTAATATTTCCTTTTTAGAAAAGTGGAGATGGAGACTTCTTGTTTGTGACCCATATATTTATAGGGATATTATTATAGTTAGATACAGATACTTTAATTTTTCCTCTTTGTGTGGGGGAAGGCTGAGGGTTTTTGTTCTATTTCTTTTTGGTGGAAAGGGATGTCCCTTCTTGGTTCTAAAGAGGGTGATATTTCATATTGTTTGTTGATGGTGTTATTAGGAATGTTGAATTAGGTCCCCAAACTTTCTTTTGAAAGGATCCTTGGTTAGGGATAATCCCCCTTAAAGAATAACTTCCCTGGCTTGTTCTCTAACTCGCTCAAACCCGATTGGATGGTGTGAGATATTTGTTAAGTTTAAGTATTATTCTGATTTGAGATGTTGTAATATGTTCCATTTGGAATGGTCATAACGATGTCATTATCAACAGTGTCACCAAAAACGAAAGATGTAGAGGAGAAAAGTATTTCTTTAACTTGAAAATGATTTTTAGATATATTAAAAGTGAACTCTTGTACCTTCTCTCAATAGTTTCAAAATCCAATTATCCACCTGCACATATAGTGGATCAAGTGTCTATATTAATTATGAGATAGGTTTTAGATTTTGATTTATGTTAGGACTCTTTTGATTGCGATTGATGTATTGATGATAGATAGGATGGTTTGAGATTAGTGAGGTAGTTTCTTATAATATATTGAGTCCTTTTCGTTAGAGTCCTGCCAGCTTATTTTAGATTACAATTATGGAAATTAAACAGTGGGGCTAAGTATATAAATGCAAACGGCAAAAGGCGACTGTGACGGATTGGAGACATATGCACGGGAAGATGTCTCCAACAAGTGGGAGACAACTTTGGCGGGAGAGGACTTGTGCTCCATTAAATGAACTAAAAGAAAATCATACAAATTTAACTTAGATAATGAGCTTAATCACATCCATAGTGTAAAGATTCTGTATAAGATTAATAAGATAATTATCAGATTATGATTATTATTTGACTTTAATCAAATTTATTTTAAAAGTCATGCACTTGAAAAATGATTTGTTATTAGTTGAGTGTAAAAGTTTTGAACTAAAATAAATCCCTGAGAAGAATAAATAAATAATAAACTTCATCCATTCTATAATGATTTGTTATTAGTTGAGTGTAAAAGTTTTGAACTAAAATAAATCCCTGAGAAGAATAAATAAATAATAAACTCCATCCATTCTATAACAATTATAAAAAAAATGTTATAAAGGAATGATTTTATTTTTGATTTTTCCTGCAATAGTTATTTTTTGAATTGTAATATCCATTACAAGATAAATGCTCTTCAGCGAAGTGAAATTGTGACGTGATTATGACGTGGCAGGTTACGATGTGATAATCACATCGCTACATAATTTTAATAATAAATTATGAAAAGTAATATTAACAAAAGAGGAGTCAAAAAATATTTTTTATAAAAAAAATTGCGATGTGAATCTCACGTCGTAACCAATTAATTAAAATATAAAATTCACAAAAGTTATAACCTGCATATGATGGGAAGTTTGAAATTTTCAAATTTCAAGTTGTGACGTGATATTCACGTCGCAACTTTTTAGGGGGGAAATTGTCTGCCTTGATGTTGACTGCTCGCAGTGGGTGCAGAGTTTAAGACCGTTGGAGACGTTGCGACGTGATAATCACGTGGCAAGGTTGCGACGTGATTATCACGTCGCTGACTGTTTATATATTTTTTTTTCTGTTTCAAAGATCTTCTCCACTTTTGTTTCTTCTTTCATTCTCTTCATTTTCTGTTTCATCTTTTTCCTTCTACCTCTATCTTCTCCAATTTTAATTTCTATTCCACTTCTAATTTTTAAAGGTAATCAATCATTTTCTCTAATTTTGTTTCAAATTTTTTTTGTAATTTTGTTTAATATTTATTCTGTAATATAATTTTGATTTATGTTTTTTTTCTTCAAGAAATTGATAAGAAGAAGATTGAAGAACATTGAAGAGGATTTGAAAAAGATAGAACAAGAAGATTGAAGGAGATTCAAGAGAGGTATTTTTGTATTTTTTTTTTAAATTTGATATTTTTTTCAGGATTATTGGTTGATTTTAGGTTAAATTTGATATTTATTTTGTAAAAGTTGTTAGTAAATTAATATTATAATTTTTATAAATTATAAATAAAACAGAAATATATTTTAGAATTTTATTTAAAACAAAATTATGTATATATTATACAAATTTATTTTGTATTTATTAAATATATGGTATTTATATTATAAAACAAAATATAAAAAATATTAATAATAATAAAAAAAACGAAAATTTGTATTTTTATATATTATAAGACAGAATATATATATATATATATATATATATATATATATATATATATATATATATATATATATATATATATATATATATATATATATATATATATATATATATATATATATATATATATATATATATATATATATATATATATATATATATATATATAGTTTCTATAGTTAAATGTTTATTTATAGTTAATAAGAAGACAATGATTGTATAAATGCGCAGTATGAAATATTATCGGTATGGTCGTAGTTGAATGTACGATAGATTGTATTTAAGAAGACATGCACTTAAACCCCATTTTATAGAAGGAGTTAATGAGTTTATCACATGGGCGTTTGCTCATGAATGTTGTCGAAGCGAAAGAGGTGTTTGGTGTCTCTGTCTTAAATGTGAATGTAGACCAATAATTAGTGATCCAGAGGAAGTAACACGTCATTTGCATAGAAGGGGTTTCATTGAAAATTATTGGGTTTGGATGTATAATGGTGAAGAACTGCCGAGTAACGTACCAGAGACTGGCAACACACATGCTTCAAGTAGTCGACCGCCCATGGAATATGAGAAAAACTTTAATCTGATCGTGAGATGGTTGAGGATGCTTTTGGTGTGAACGTGACATATGATCAACCTGAAGATTTTGACGGGGAAGAGTTGCCAAATGAGGAAGCGCATAGATTTTATCAGTTGTTGAATGAGATGAATATGTCGTTGTTCGAGGGGTCGTCAGACTCAAAGTTATCAATGTGTGTGAGATTATTAGCCGCCAAGTCAAATTGGAATGTTCCTGATCAGCGTTTGAAACATTTCACAAAAATGATTCTGGACTCCACAGCAACGAAAGACAACTTGCTTACAAGTTTTTATGATACAAAGAAGTGGGTATCGAAGTTGGGTTTAAAAGTAAGAAAGATTAATTGTTGCATTAGTGGTTGCATGTTGTTTTATGACAATGAGTTTGGTACTTAAGATGGATTGTTGGAGGAATGCAACTTTTGTAAGAGTCCAAGATATCAAGTTCGTAGTAGAGCCATTAACAGCAAGCAAAAGCGTGTAGCAGTAAAGTCCATGTTTTATCTTCCAATAATACCAAGGTTAAAAAGAATGTTTACTTCAATGCACAGTGCAAGTCAAATGACATGTTATCATACAAACCAAACAAGTTCAGACTTTATGCGACATCTATCTGATGGCGAGGCATGGAAGCACTTTCGTAAGTAATTTAAACTAATTTGTTTATATTTTTTTTATTTAATGACAATTTTGTGTCGGAGGATGACGAAAACGAAGATGACCCGTAGAATTAAATTTTTTTTATTTTGCTTTCAAATTTGAATTTGTGTAATTTAATTTTTTTAATATTAAATTAAGAATTCTTAAATTTATAATTTTAGTTTATTAATTTTATTAATTAAATTTAATATATTAAATTTATTATATATTAAATTTATTTATTTAGTTTATTATATATTGAATTTATTAATTTAATCTATTATATATTGAATTTATTAATTAATTAATTATAAAAGATAAATAAATATCAGTAAATAAATATTAAAAAATAAAAGGAAAAAGATTAGTGACGTGATTTTCACGTCACAAATTATTATTTTTATATAAAAAAAAACAAAAGCTGAACAAAGAGAAAGTGTTAATGGTTATTAATTTTCGACGTGATTTTCACGTCACTAATTTGTGACGTGGCAAATAAAGTGCTTTTTCTGCCTCCCTTTTGTTGCGCCTGCTGTCACTGCAAAGTTTGAATGTCTATAAAAGTATGTTGCGACGTGATTTTCACATCACAAACTTTGTGACATGAAAATTACGTCGCAAATAAATTTCCACCCCGCTCCCCCAGCCACGTGATCATTCACGTCATAAATTAAGAGTTATGACATGATTTTTCATGTTGTGACGTGAATTTCACGTCGCAAATGAGAGTATTTTTTGTAGTGATATATATATATATATATATATATATATAATATATATATATATATATATATATATAGTATATATATATATATATATATATATATATATATATATAATATATATATATATATATATATAATATATTATATATATATATATTGTGATACGGTGGGAGAAATGACTTGAGGTTTTGCGTTTGTGTTTGCAAAATGTTTCGGTTTAGCAAGAGTCGCCACCCGACTTTTTATTTTATCCAAAGGAAAGGTCAAAAGAACAGGAAAGACCTTTGAGATGTTTTCTTGGGTTCGGGGGGTAGATTATGAAAAGGGAAGGGTGCAAGCACCCTTTTCATCCATGGTTATCCATGGGCTCTTAGTTATTTGTTTAGATCACTTGCTTTTGCTTTTCAATTGTTTGAAATAGTGCTTTGTGTGTGTGGTTTTGAAAATGTTTTGAAAAGAGGCCATCGTTGTGGCAACCTTTGTAATGATTCTTGTTTGAATGTATACAAAAGTGTATTTGTCTTTTGAAAAGATATTTCAATATTTGAAAGTTTGTTTTTGGGAAATATTTTGAAATTGTGTTGTGAGGTGTGTTTGAAAATAGCAAGGATGTTTTTTTGCAAGTTTTGATCAAGTAACTAAGAGTTGTCTACCATATTTTACTCAAAGATCTTTCCTATACGTTTTTAATCTTTTAACATTGTTGTTTTACCCATTGTATTTGATAAACAACCTTGTGTTTGGATGTTAAACGGGACAGGCGCGGGTCATCGTATTGACCATGATAGCAATTGTGCTAAGTATCTTTAGCAAATTTTTGAGGGACTAGATCATTTTTGTATAGGCAACCAAGATAGCGTCATCGAGGGACTATGATCTTTTTTGTTTTGTTTTTGTTTTACCAAGATACTCAACATGCATAACATGGCCATTTTAAGGCAACAAGTGGATGAAACCCTAGGGGTGCATATGTGCATTGTGTTGTCAATTTTCATGCTTTTTGTCTTTGTATTAGTCAAGCTATTTGTTTTGACTTTTTGGATTCTTGCATACAAACCCTAATCTCTATCATGGCATATTTGTAAGTATATAGTGCGCGAAATAAATCTACACTATTACAACATTTGATATGGGGAGAGGGATACAATTTTTGAGTGGGGGATATTTGCAAGAAATAAAACGCTAATTTTTACTATTACCATCCAAATTGAATTCCCTTGGTATCAAATAATAAATGAACAATATTTAAATAGACAAATTAAATATAAATATGCAAAATAATCTAAATATGCAAGAAAAGTGTTTTTATTTATTTTTATATGCATGTGAAAATATAAGATATTTAATGTACTAAAAGAAAATAAAACTATTATTTTTTTGGAAAGGGTAGAAAACCCTAATTTTGTTTTTTTAGGAAAATATTAATTATATTATTTATTTACAATAAAATAAAATAATGGGAATATGTACAAAATAAAAATATATTCAAAAAAAATATTGTTTAAGTATGAATAATAAAAAAATAAAGGTATAATATTTTCATGTATTATTTTCAAGTTTTTCATTAAATAAAATAAAAGGTATATACTAACTAAATTATTTTTTATGTTAGAAAAAATAAAATAAAATATAAAAATAAAAGTGAAAAATTTATAAAAATATTTTTGGTATTTTTTATGTTTGGAGAATAATAAAATAAAAATCAGAAATTAAAAATAAATACAAAAATATAAAATGCAGTCAGCAGTGAGGGGGGTGCCAAAAACAAGAAGCAAAAGCCCAGCCCAATTCCAGACTTCATCTTCAACCTCTCGTTCAAAAAACGCGCACGCCTGTACAAAATGACAGATCCTGCATACGTGCTCTAATGCAAAAACTCATAACATCAAAGTTGTAGCATTTTTCAAGACGAATTCAACCATATAAGAAACTTGATCTAACTCTCAAAGATCAGAGAGAATTTCTCTGGCCCTAAATTCTAACATAATTTTTTTAAGGAAGTTCATGAATCAAATTCTCTTAACATGCTTAACTTAAATGAAAATTGAGCATATGTACAGCTTCAGGGCTATGAATACTACATTTTTTATTCACAAACCTAAGCCTGATGATTCCTAAATAGAGAGATAGGAAGTTGACAAAAACCTGTTTCAGTTGACTTCGTGTATGACAATGTGGAGCTTTTTAGTGAGGCCTGAGGTGTTTGGGAGCTTGCTTGAACTTCCTCTGACCTTTCCCAATGCCTAGTTTGCCATGAATGTGCTTGAACAAGCTTGTAGAACTCAACCTGCACAAGCTGAAAACAGAAATGGTGAACCTTGTAAAGGGAGTTACAGTCACTCTTCAATGGTTGGGATAGCTTGGATAGGTTATGTCGAATGTGTTTGAACCAGTTTGAGGCAAAACGCACGAGAGGATTTTGCTATGGAAGTCAAACTGCAGGGAGTGCCCTGTTTTGCCAATAGAAGGTGATTTTGTGTTATGGAGGGTTTGAGGACTCAAAGGCTCGTGTTTTAGGTTCAATGCAATGTATGAAACTTGTCTCAAATCCTTGCCAAAGTTGGTTCTCACAGATGTTCAAGTTGTCGTGTATTTGACAAGTTTCTTGTATTTTAAGCAAAAGCAAGCCATGATGCAAGACAGGCCTGTACAGGCTATCTATCAGTTGGTACTTTGTGATCTTGGCCCCCTCAATTGGTGGATATTGTGTGTTGTACCAGATCTTGTTCAAGGCTCAAGGATTCTATTTGACATAAAGCAATTTTGACAAAAATGGCAATGTTGCCTTTTTGCTATTTAAGGATTAATCTTGTATGCAATCCTCCCATGACCAAAATAAAGCCTTAGACCAATGGATTTGCATTTAATTATTGAGTATGGAAGGGTTTTGGGACCTGTAATCAAGTATAAACAAGACTGATTAGAGTTTGCAACTTGTATCAATATGAACATGCCATGGATCAAAAGTGAGTTTTTGCCAACTTCAAGCTTTCGATTCTCCCTAACCACAAATGATTTTGGAGAGTTCTTGGACATTTTAGAAAGCTTGTAACATTATATACAATCCATATTTGAAATGGAGTTTGATATTCCAAGTGGAACTATGTTAAAAATGGTCATGAAGATGGGTCAAAATCCTGCCTAAACTAAGGCAAAATTCCACTAAGTTAAAAGTTTCATGGACCCTTGTTCCAAAAATCATAACTTGAGATCCAAGCTTCTTTTGGAAAAACTTTGTGAATAAAAGTTGTAGACTTTGTGTAGGACTACAACTTTAATGTTGGATGTTTTGTTTGAATCCAATTGCATCATGATGAAAATGTTGGGAAAAGTTGGGAAAAATTAAGAAAATTTCATAACTTAGAAAAATTCTAAGTTATGAAAATTTTCAATCTTAAACCCTAATTTGCAAAATTGGGTTTCTTGATGAATAATTTTCATGTTTTGGCACATCTTGATGAAATATGACCCTTGGCACTTGATTTTGACCAAAAAGTCAAAGTTTGACTTTTCAGTGTACAGTCAAATTTTGATAAGTTGACTGAAAAATTCATCTGTCAATCCAATGCAATTGAGATCTTTTGAACCTTGTGAATAGGTCAAGATGATTCCATTGAGTCCTTGGATCCATGCTTAAAACCAATTTGCCATTGGCTAGGTCAAAAGTCAGAAATTGCCTTTCTGCAGTCAAAACCCTAAAAAATGACCATTTTGCCCTTTTGATGATCTGATCAAAATTCTTGAGGAGTTGTGGTCCAAACATGATCAAATGATTCATATGAGCTTATAATGTTGATTTGGGTCAAAATATATGAGGTTTGACTGTAAATTGGTCACAATTAACTTTTTCCCGAATACAGTTGATTTCTAGGTCAACTGTCTAATTGACGGGGCAAAAATTTGATTCAAGGCTTGAAACTTGGTAGAGGCCATCTTATAGGTCCAACATGAAGTATGAAAGTCAATTTGAGCATTGGAAGTCCAAAAATCCCTGTGCAAACTCAAACCCTAATTTAGGTCATCAGTGCAAGGAGATGTCTTGAGCAGAGCAAAACCTCAATCCTGTCTGGAGTTCAAAGAGTCTTGTGATGAGAAATCTTGATAAAATAAGAGGTCAAATTTTGGGGTACAACATATATATATATATATATATATATATATATATATATATATATATATATATATATATATATATATATATATATATATATATATATATATATATATATATATATATATATATATATATATATATATATATATATATATATATATATATATATATATATATATATATATATACTTAAATTATGTATAAAATATTTAATTTTAGTCTTTTGTGTCACTAATACTAGATGAACTAAAATCACATATTCAACATATTACAAGAATTAATTTTAACATAAATCAACTTTTCACATTAAAAAAAAAATTCAATTTGAGAGGTGAAAAACACTTTACAACTCTATTAAACACCCAACTAGTAAAATCTTATGAGGTAGACAGACATTCTACAAAAGTGTTAGTCCTAACTTGTCGTAGGGTGACAATCACGTCGCAAGCAACTTTATTTGGTGTGAATCACCTTGCAACTTTCCAAGGTGTATTACATGTCACAGGCCTTTGCGCCTGAGTTCACAGTACGCCAAACGGAGTTAGGAGTGATATGATTGAAACATGACATTGTTTTGTTAGGTGAAAAACACCTTACAAATTATGTATTTGGAGGGAAAACGCCTTGCAAATTATGTCTTTGTTGAATGATTTATACCACATATAAAATAATTAATTTAATAAAAAAATATTATTATATTTATTATAGTATAAATAAAATAAATAATTTAGACATTTAATATTTGAATTTAAAATAAATTTAAAATAATTAAATTCATAATTAATTAAAAATATTTAAATTTTGAATTAATTACAAATATTTAAATTCAAAATTAATTAAAAATATTTACACTCAAAATAGTTAATAAACCTTAAAAATTTATATTCATAGATCCATATTGTTTTCATCACTCTTGTCTTCTTCTTTCTCATTCTCATTCTCACTCTCGCCCGTCACTCCCACTCCGCCATCACTGAAAGCTTGATTACGCATATATTCTTACGTTTCTTGTTGTGCAGCTCTCATTTGCTCTTGTGAAACTTACAACGCTTCCTCCAACTGGAATTTTTTCTCATTATTCCATTGCAGTCTTTTGTGCAGCATCATGTGTCGCTGCTTCACGTGTTGTTTCACTTTGAGCTAACAATCTAATTGTCTCTGCCATTTGAGGGGTTAATATCGGGGGAGGTGGCGACCCTTCCCCAGCTGCAATTCTCCTAAGTAAAGTCCTATCATCTTTTCTATAGATTGAGGCTAAAGGTCCAAGACCATAAATTTTCTCATTTTTATTCTTTCTTCCAATTGATTCCATCTAAATATGATGATCAACAGTTGGAACCATAGAATATGGCCCCCTTGGACCAGCTAACTCAGGATATTGAGATATAAATTATGTTTTCCATCTATTGTAATCCTCTTACACATACGTAAAATATAAATTAAATAATAGATTTAAAACATTTTTAACTAAATAAAATAATTAAATAAAATATTTAAATATTAATATCTTCTTATCTGAGTTTTTCTAGCATGTTCGTTGCTATACTCTTTGTTCTTCCCCTATAAGTCCTCTCATGAATTTCATTCATTAATGGGGTTCTTCGCTGAGCTTCAGTCTAATTAATACAATTAACTTCAAGTAAAAATATATAATAAGTAATAACATAATTCTAAAAAAAAAATAGTGAGATAAAAATATAATTACCATTCGTTCAGCATGTTGGGCGATATTAATGCTTCCAGCTATATAATCGGTGACTCTGTAATACAATGGGGGAACTGACTTGGGTGTTTTGCGTTTAATTACAATTGTTACAGATAGCAAGAGTCGCCACCGACTTTTCTTTTATCCAATAAAGGAAAGGGTGAAAAGAACAGGAAAGACCTTTTGAGAATTTTCTTGAGTTCGGGGGGTAGGTTATGAAAAGGGAAGGTGTTAGCACCCTTTTCATTTGTAGTTATCTACGGGTTCTTAGTTGCTACCTCACTTTGAAATGCTTTGTTTGAAATGTGTTTGTGATATTTTTGAAAGTATTTTTGAAAAGTTCCTTCGTTTAGGTGAATTTTGTGATGATTCTCGTCTCTATAAGAATGCATACAAAGTGTTGACTTTTAAAAATATTTCATTGGAAAGTGTTGGTGTATTTGAAAGATATTTTTGAAAATGGTTGTGAGAAAGCAACTACGAGCGTTCTACGTACTCAAAAACTCTTTGTTCATTTACTCCTCCTTTAGATATTGTTATCTTACCATTGATTGATAAGAAGCCCTATGATTGGATATGAAGGGACGGGCATGTGTTATCGTATAGTCATAGAAAGCAACATTGTAGGATAATTTAGAAATTTTTGTAAGGGTCTAAGATCATTTAGGAAGGAAACATTTGAAGGGTCATCAAGGGACTATGATCTTGTTTTTGATTGTTTTTGCTAAAGTATCCCACGTTTGCGTGACATGACTATTTTTATATTAGGCAACAAGTGAGGTCAATCCTAGAGGTGCAAGTGTGCAAAGTGTTTGTTTTCATGCTCTTTGTCTTTGAATTAGGGTTTTCTACTTGTTGATTTTATGTCTTGCCATACATACCCTAATTACTAGCATTTATATTGAAAGCGATAAATTGAGGAAATATAAAATTCTATGCTATTACCTCATTTGGGGATGAGGGTATAAATTTACAAATGGGGGATGAAAGCAAATAAACCCTAATTTACTATTACAATCATATTAAATATGAACAAATAATGTATAAGAATGTAACATGATATACAAAGAAATGGAAATTATTTTTTGTTTAAGTTTGTTTTATGAAAAGGGATTAACCTAATTAAACTAAAAATGAAGATAATTTAATTAGTCTAAGTTGATTTAAGAAAACTAAAACTAAATTAAATTAAGAAAAGAAGATAGAATAATTAACAAACAATTTTTAGGGTTTTTTAAGAAAGGTTTTAATCTAATTAATTAAACTAAAATAAAAAGGTTAACTAGCTAAATTCCTAAGTTCTAGATTAATTCAATTAAAATAAATCTAAGTTTAATACTAATTTGAATAAAATTTGTTAAAGAAATCTTTTTGACCTTTTTGTCTAAAAGAAGTAAAAATAAATAAAAGTATACTAAATATCTAAATAAAAAGATAAAATATTTTTGGTATTTTTGATTAAAAATAATAATAATAATGTTAAAATAAAATAAAATAAAATAAAATAAAAATATAAATTATAAGTCAGGGGGTTAAAAAAATGGAAATGAGGGTTAACAATAGGAAAATGGGGCGCTAGGCCAAAAGGTGTGTTTTTGTATTCAAAGAAAATAAATAAAAAAATGCATGAATGGGTCTGCATTAAAAAGTAAAATGGGGGTGAGAGTCAGAAATTCAGACTGGGCCCAAAGCATTAACTCAGCGCCTGTTTGGATCAAGTGTGGTTGCCCTCCTGAGGTATACCATGTGCTTGCATTGGAGTGTGTTGGATTTATCTTTACAATGATTTGACGGTGGTAAGATGAGGCTTCATGATGAGCGTGCGTAGCCTGAATGCACTAGATCTGCAAAGAAATAATGAGAAAAATCAAAAGGGTAACACTGGGGCTCGAATCCAGGTCACAAAGGTTAACAGACGCGCGCTTTACCAATGAGGTGGCTATACATCCGTTTATTAATACAAAACCATATATATATATATATATATATATATATATATATATATATATATATATATATATATATATATATATATATATATATATATATATATATATATATATATATATATATATATATATATATATATATATATATATATATATATATATATATATATATATATATATATATATATATATATATATATATATATATATATATATATATATATATATATATATATATATATATATATATATTATAGACACGTTTCTGAAGACATTTTCATCTTCTTCCTCGCGCGCATGACTGAAACACCATTTTTGAAATTCGTATCTCAGGCATTTCTTAATGAAATTAAAAAATGTAAACATGAAACTTCTGTATTTTTTCA
Organism: Vicia faba; assembly: GCA_948472305.1. Classification (NCBI taxonomy): domain Eukaryota; kingdom Viridiplantae; phylum Streptophyta; class Magnoliopsida; order Fabales; family Fabaceae; genus Vicia; species Vicia faba. The sequence goes on from OX451737.1 coordinate 252,019,630, forward strand.
CCATGAATCCAACCATATAACTTATGTAAGCTAAAGTTCAAAGATGAAGATTAATTTTTCTGGCCCTAAATTGAAACCTAATTTTTCCAGAAAGTTCAAATCTAAAATTCTCTACACACAGTCAATATAAATGAAAACTATGGACATGGTTAGCTTTAGGGCAATGATATCTACATTTTTACTTCAAAATGTATGTACAAATGATGCTTGTATCAAGATATTGAAGTTAGAAAACTTACCTCTTGCAGATGGATTCGTGTATGGAGTTTGAGCAATCTTTGAGGTGTCCTAATGATATGTTTAGCTTGCCTGGACCTCCCTGAGTGTGTTATAACCCTTACGTTGTTTTGAAGGTGCCCGAATCTCCCTAGTCAAGTCCAACTGTAATGGAGGTTTTTGAAAATGGTGGATGGTGAAGATGGATTTACAATCCACAAATAGGTGTTGGGATCACTCTTATATGATGTATTAAAGGTGTATGAATCATTAGAATTGAAAACACACGAGTAGATTTTGTGATGGGTGTTTGAAACTTCAAAAATGTCACATGCAAGTTCTATGCTCCATAGGCTTTGAGAGTGTTTTAGATGTTTTTTAGCTTGTTTCCCTGCTTGCAAATAGTCTCTATAGTTATATGAAAAGGGATGGAGATCTTTTGCACAACAAATTTCCGAGTTATAGGATTATGGCTAGGTTGCTTGATTTTGAAGAAAAGTGAGAAAATCAAGTTTGAATATTTTGTACCAGCAATGTAGAGTGGTTGAATCACTTTAAACATGTTGCTTCTAGTCTTTGCAAAGTATGTGTGCAGAGACAACAAGTTAGAAGCTCAAGGAGAGTTGACCTTTGCAAAAGCAATGCTTTATCAAAATGGAAATGGTACCATTGTGCCAAAAATGGAAACTCAACTTGGACAAGGCTTTAAACACTTGGATAATGGATCCAAAAGTTGTGTAAACATTTATTTATTGAGTGATTAGAAATTTTGAAGCATGCAAAGCAAGATTTATGCAACATGGTTTGAGATTTGCTCAAGTGTTCATCAAGAAAATGACATATAATTCAAGTTTATGAGGTCATCTTCATCTCTTCGAAACTTCCAGCTTAAGCATGATCTCTTTAAGTTCTTTGACATTTTGGAAAGCTTGAAACATCCTCTACAACCTTCACGTTAACCATTTTGACAAAATCATCTTGGAACTTGGTGAAAAGTTGGTATGAAGTCATGAAAAAATAAGACTTAAAACACTTAGAAAATTTTCTAAGACTTGAAAACTTTGACTTTTCAAAATGACTTTTGACTTTCTTGATTTCTTGATGATCAAGTTTCATATTTTTGAATGTCTTGATAAAATGTGATCTTTGAAACTCAATTTTGATCAAAAAGTCAAAGTTTGACTTTTGGTGTATCAGCTGACTTTTCATCAGTTGACTGAATTTCAACTATTAATTAATTGATCTTGAGAAATGATTTGAGCCATGAAATTAGGTCAAGACCTTGCATTTGAATCCTTGAGATTGTTCTTCAAGCCATTATATCATGTATTAGATAAAAAACCCTTGATGAGTCAAATACAGTCAAAACCCCTAATTTTGACCATTTTCCCTTTTGATGATTTGAACATTTTTCTTGGGCAATTGTGATCCATACTTGATTAAATGATTCATATAACTTCAAAAATGTTGATTTTGGTCAAAAATCTTGAAGTTTGACTATATTTTGACCACAACTGAGTTTTTATCCAATAAAACTAATTTTGGGTCATCTGGTCAATTGACTGAGCAATTTTGAGATACAAGAATTGAAACTTGATATGAGCATTCTTGGAGGTCTATAATGATCCATGAAAGTAAATTTAAGCACTAGAAATCCAATTGTCCTTGTGAAAAACCAAACCCTAATTTGAGGCATCAGTGTTGAGGAGACGGCTAGACCTAGTTAATGCTTGTGCAAACTTGAACCATTGAAGATCTTTGTGAGAAATATCTTGAGAAAAGAGAGGGAAAATTTTGGGGTATAACAGGCTCCATTTTCATATGATCTATGTTGCTTTTATTTTTCAAATTATGCCTTAAACTCATCTAACTTTTAATAAGCAAGCATTTCTTTAAATACATCTTCGCCCATCCATTGAAGTTGGATCACTCTTTGTTTCCAACCAATTATAGCATGCATAAGCATGTTAGAAAGTCGGGAAATTAGTCTCTTCTTAAATTTCCGCTCAATCATATCTTCATCTATTATGCTCCATGTGCATTTCTCCTACAATATTGAAAAAAGTTATTAGATAATTAAAACAAGATAGTAATTAAAAAAATAATTACTTAAAATGAAAACATTATACTCGAAATTTGCCAAACCAAGATTGATACAATTCTTTATCCTTCTTGTAAAGTTGTCCAAAAGTCTTCTAGGAGTGTTTATATAACTCCTGAATAACCTCTTTTATGCATATTGCAGCATGCACACACAACAAGAAACTAAACAACAATAATTTGAATAAGTATTAAATTTTAAAAAAATGATAACATGTACATATACTTAAAATATAAGAAAGAAACTTACAAGATTCCTACATGTCTAATAAGACATCTTCCATTAATAACCTCCTTGTGTTGAACTTCCATTTCAGCCACATCCTCAATGTCCTCATCCTCCTCATGATTATTCAATATAGGACCAACTTGTTCCTGATGTGGGGGTGTGAGATGCAAGATCCCTCAGGCTGATGGGATAACGAGGGCACGTGCAGGGGGATGGAAATCTAGATCCCCTTTCCTGATGTATGGTAGGGGTAGGTGTGAGGGAAATGGAAAGTTAAATCCCTCATTTTCATACCCCATTTTCCCCCTAATTTGTTCATTCATAACATCATATGCATTTACATCATAAATCTTTCATTCATGTGAGATATTAAAACATGGGCTCAAATGACTCTTGATATTAGGGTTTTCTCCTATGAATTGAGGTTACTGTCTCTCTCAAGTTGATTCCACTTTTTCATTTATCTATCTTGGTACAAAACCAAGGTTTTGGATCTACAAGCATCATAAGTATTTTCCTTGGCAAGATTCCTTGATATAAAAGTTTTTCTTCATCTGAATTTCTTCAAGAAACCAGTGCATTAGGATTTGACTTGTGTACTCAAGACTTTATCATGAATTCACTATGAATATCCTTGAGCTAGGTTTTGTTCCTCTCACCATCTGAAGCCTTCTTCATCCATATGCACTGAAGGTCCAGAGATTTAGGGTTTCTCCTAATTACCTGCTCCACAAGTTAATTCTTCTCGAGAGGTTAGGAATTTTCCTCAAGGGCATGTCTTTGTGTCAAATTCATCAATGGAATAAAGTACTTTGTCAAGACAAGAGGGTTTGTTGATTAATGAAAAGAATGAATCATGGCACAAAAGATGAATGGGATAATTCTTTATGATCAAGGTCTTGTCGCCTATTCAATTACTTGTTACTTGCAAGTTAATTTGGATTCATCTTTATGAAGATATTTATTCAGGTATGTTATTTGCAAATGATCCAAAAAAGAGCGTGATTTAAGATATTGGTCCTGGTTTCATCTGGAAATAAAGCTCAAGCATTTATTTTGTTTAAGATAAGGATGGAAGATGATTCATGGGGATTATTTGGACTTTGAGATATTCAATTTCACTCAAAACTCTTAAGGATCAATTCAAGTGTGCAAAGCATAGTCCATTCATGAGGATTTGTTTTAGGCTCAAAGATTGTTCAAACTTGATATCAAAAGTCCCAAGGCATATACTTTGCTCATTAAGCTTGATTCGAACATGCTAAGTTGGAAGAAAGTTCATGTGGATTTCTTGGAGTACAAGTCACTTGAAACATAGTGCGAGGTTCATTAGTCGTTGGTGGCAATTTGTTTTGGCTTAATTCAAGCTAGTGAGTCATAAATCAAATTTCAACATTCAAGGCATAATTCAAGATATCACGTTCAAAGATTAAAAGTCTGTTCCCTCCCAAATTCAATTTCCAAAGTGTCTATTTCATTAATTTAAAACCATGTTGTGATACGGTGGGAGAACTGACTTGAGGTTTTGCGTTTGTTTTCGCAAATGTTTCGGTTGAGCAAGAGTCGCCACCGACTTTTTATTTTATCCTAAGGAAAGGTTAAACAGCACAGCAAAAACCTTTGAGATGTTTTCTTGGGTTCGCGGAGTAGATTATAGAAAGGGAAGGTATTAGCACCCTTTCTATCCATGGTTATCCATGGGCTCTTAGTTACTTGCTTAGATCAACTTGCCTTGATTTTCAATTGTTTGAAATGGTGCTTCCAATTGTTTGAAATGGTGCTTTGTGTATGGGTTTGAAAATGTTTTGAAAAAGAGGCCAATGTGGTGGCAACCTTTGTAATGATCCATGTTGGGATGTATACAAAGATGTATGTCTTTTGAAAAGTTTTCAATTTTTTTGAAAGTTGTTTTGAAAGTGTGTTGTGAAATGTGTTTTGAAAAATAGGCAAGTGTTTTTGTTTTACAAGTTGGCAAGTAACCAAGAGCTATCTACCCTAAATTTCTCAAAGATCTTTGCTATATTTTAACCCTTTTAACAATTTTGTTCCACCATTGTATTTGGTGGACAATCTTGTGTTAGGATGTGAACCGGACGGGCGCGGGTCATTGTTTAGACCATGATTGCAATGGTGCCAAGTATCTTTGGGCAATTTTTCCTTTAAGGGACTTGATCATTTTTTAGGCAACTTTTGAAAGCGTCATCGATGGACTATGATCGTTTGAATTGTTTTGTTTTTGCCAAAGATACCTAACATGCAATATGGCCCATTATTTTGAAGGCAACAAGTGGAGTACCATAGGGGTGCAAGTGTGATTAGTGTTGTCCATTTTCATGCTTGTTTATCTTGAATTTAGGTCAAACTATTTGTTGTTTTTGATTTGCATACAAAACCCTAAATCTATCATGGCATAATTAGAAAGCTTTAAAGTGCAAAATTTAAAGGTCCTAAATTATTACAACACAAATTATGGGATGGGGGGTACAAATGTTCAAATGGGGATATTTTAGCAAGAAATTAAAATCTAACTATTACATCCAAATTGAATTATACAAATTAATTAATATACAATAATTAAATAAAAATATAATAAATATGCAAGATGCAAAAAATGATTTTTTATGTGTATGTAAAAAGTGTTTTTTATGTGTCCCATAAACAAAAATAAAAATGATTAATTTTTGGTATTTTTATGTATTTAGGGCAAAACCCTAATTTGCTAAATAAAAGTATTAATTATTTAATGTATGCAATATTTATCAATTATGTACAAAAAATAAATAAAAAAGGAAGTATATTGTCAAAAAGTGATTTTTTAAGTTAAATATTAATAAAAAATAAAAATATATTATTTTTATGTTTTTAACCTAAATAGACTAATAAATATATAAGTATCTATATTATTTATTAAATATATTAAATATATACAAAAATAAAATATTTAATATTTACAAAAAAAAGTATATTTTTTATAAAATGTTTTCAAAGGTACAATAAAATAAAAATCAGAAAATAAAAATGTTTATATTATTTTTAGTTATTTTAAATAAAAGTATATTTATGTTTATTTATGTACAAAACTAAATGAAACCAAATAAATATCAAATAAAATGCAAAAAAATGTGGGAATTTTTTTTTAAATATTTTTTCATGCTTAAATAAAAATATAGAAACAAAATCAAAAGGAAAAAATAAAAAATGACAAGTATATCTCAAAATGGGCCAGGGGGGTGCATGTGAAAAATGAAAGTGCAAAAAGGAAAGATATCTCAGGCCCAGCCCAAGAGAGGTTGTCTTCAACCTCCAGACAAAAAATGTCAAAAACGCGCGCCCTTCCCTCCTGGTTCAAACATCCTGATTCCTGGACTTTTAGCACAAACTTACAACATGAAAAATGTCAAGCATCAAGCCACGATTCCATACATACCAAGAACTTGATCTAACTCTCAGATATGAGAGAGAATTTCTCCATCCCTAATTCTTAACCTAAGTTTTTGTCAATGTTCAGGTCTTAAATTCTCTCAGCATATGCAACATAAATGGAAAGTGAGGATATGTATAGCTTCAGGGACATGAATATGACATTTTTCATTCATAAATCTAAACCTAACTCTTACTAGATTGAGAGATAGAAGTCCATGAACTTACCTGTTCAGCTTGGATCGTATCTGACAATGGAGGTACTTTCAAAGCAAGGTGGAGACTGGTACAACTTACTTGAAGTCCAGGGATGCTATTCTAATGCTTAGTATGCTTTGAAACCAAGTGAATCAAGCTATAGCAATCAACCTGCAAAACAGAAAAAGTGAAAATGGTGAAGTTGGTTAGAGGTGTTACAGGTCGTGTCCAATGCCTGGGATAGCTTATATATGTGGTATGGAGTGTGTATGAACTGGTTTTAGCAAAAATGCACGAGTGGATTGAGTTATGGAAATCCAACTGCAGAGGTGACTCTGTTTTCTACAATAGGCTGGTGTTTTGATGAATGATGAGGTTTTGAAGGTGTTTTGGCCGTGCCATAGCTCAGTTATGTTGTTTGGGATGTGTCTAACAAGTTTGTCTAAGCTAGTTCTTGCAGCAACGAGAGTTGGATATCAATATGCCAAGTTTCTTATAACTTAAGCAAAAAATGTCAACTTGGTTTCTAGACTTGTGCAGGCCCCTCAAATGTGCTGCAAAGCTTTATCTTGATCAGTGGGATATATCCCTGAACTTGTGCCAAAAGGATTTTCATTGTACTTCATGATTTGCAAACTTGACATAAAGCCATACTTTTCAAAAATGGATAATTTGCTTTTTCCATATTAAGGTTAATCTTTTGTGTGATGGCTTAATGGACAAGATAATGCTAGGACACAAAGGTTTTGCATTAAATTATTGAGTGTAGATGAGATAAAAGGCCTGTAATCTAGCTTAGAGCATGCTGAGTTCAAAAATGCAAAGTTATGGACATGGAAATGGCTCATGAACAAAGTGAGTTTTGCCTATATTGCCAAATTCGATTCTCCCTAACCACAAGGTTGTTTGATGAGTTCTTGGACATTTTGGAAATCTTGGAATGTGTACTACAATCCATCTTTGTAATGAAAATTGAAATTCCAAGTGGAAGCATGTGAAAAGTGGCCATGAAGTTAGGCAAAAATCCTGCCTAGAATAGGTCAAAATTTTTCTAAGTTAAGAATGTTTTGCACCCTTATTCCAAAAATCATAACTTGATCTACAAGCTTCTTTTGAGGAAACTTTGTGAAAAAAAGTTGTAGATTTTGCAATGGAATACAACTTTCATGTTTTGACTTTTGTTTGAATCCAAATGCATCTTGGTGAAAAAATGGGACAAAGTTAGGAAAAAATTAGGGATTTTCATAACTTAGAAAAATTCTAAGTTATGAAAATCCTTCATTTTAAACCCTAATTTGAAAATTTAGGTTTCTTGATGAACAAGTTTCATAATTTGGTATATTTTGATGAAAAATGAATCTTGACACTTGATTTTGACCAAAAAGTCAAAGTTTGACTTTTCTGTATACAGTCAAATTTGGCTCAGTTGACTGGAAAATTCATCTGTCAATCTTGTGCATTTGGGATCTTTTGAACTTGTTGATCATGTCAAGACAATTCCATGGGGTCCTTGAGTCCAAATTTGAGCTTGGTTTGCCATTGGTTAGGTCAAACAGTCAAAAATTGCCTTTGTGCAGTCAAAACCCTAAAAATGACCATTTTGCCCTTTTGGTGATCTGATCAAATTTCTTGTGGAATTGTGATTCAAACTTGATCAAATGGTTTATATGAGTTCAATATGTTGATGTGGGTCAAAAATCATGAGGTTTGACTGTCAATTGGCCACAGTTGACTTTTTCCCCAATACAACTGATTTCTAGGTCAACTGTCCAATTGACTGGGCAAAACTTGGAATCAAGGCTTGAAACTTGGTATGGATAAACTTGGGAGTCCAATATGAAGCATGAAAGTCATCTTGGGCATTTTAGGTAAAAACATCTTTGTGCAAACACAAACCCTAATTTGGGTCACCAGTGCAAGGAGAAGTCTTGAGCAGAGGAAACCCTAATTGGATCTTGAGCTCCAAGGGTCTTGTGGTGAGAAAATAATGAGGAAATGGGAGGGCAAATTTTGGGGTACAACAGTTGCCCCTGTTCAATCTTCTTGAACCTGAAGAGTTAGATTGGCAACTTTGCCTTTCGCGACTCAAGGGTAAAAGGAGATTGGACACTAGAGTGCCCTGAAATTTGCACTCGCATGCTGTAGCATCAGCAATGTGATGGTGGGAATGGGCTTATAGATTCCATTTAGAGAGTGAATGGATAGGAGGATGGGCTTATAGATGCCATCTGGAGGCGTGACAGAACCTTATCGGGAATGGGCTTATAGATGCCATTTCGAAGCGTTGATCGCATAAGAGATTCCTTAGCGAGAACTTGTGTACTTTGAGAAAGAAAGATGTTTTCCTGGCTTGTTACAAGTGTTGATCTTCAATCTCTTTATGCAGATATGCCCTGGATGGATACAGGTATCGAATCTATAATTGGTTGTTCACAGATGTGCCCTAGCTAGATACAGGAATCGAATCTGGAACTGTTGTCGACAGATGTGCCCTGGCTGGATACAGGTATCGAATCTGGAATTATCGTCTACAGATATGTCCTGGCTGGATACAGGAATCGAATCTGGAATTAGTTGCTCACAGATGTGCCCTGGCTCGCTATAGGTATCGAATCTGGAATTGCAAAAGGTTGGCAGAGATAGCTTTCCTGGCTAGATACATGTGTAGACCTCTGACCTGAGAATGAAAGATAATTTCCTGGCCTGTTACAGGGGTTGATCCTCAAACTCTTCATGCAGATATGCCCTGGCTAGATACAGGTATCGAATCTACAATCAATCACTCACAGATGTGCCCTGGCTAGATACAGGTATCGAATATGGAATTGTAATAGTTGATAGTAATCATCTTTGGATTGACTTTTTTTTTCTTCTGAAAAGGAAAAACATCAGTTGAATGCGAAGTCATGATGTATGAGATGCATGATGTCATGATGCTCAAAATGAGATAGTGTTGTATGCACTTATCATGTATGCAAGCAGGATGTATGAAATGTGAAATGTTTATGAATATATTTTCGTCTAGGAAAATAAATCCTTGACGACTGGCCGGGGAATCAAATCCTGGGCTGATGTTGAAGAGTAGAGTTCTTCGTTTCTGCTGGGGATGATGGTTGTAAGAATAAACCGATAGGAGAAGATGACTCCGTTGGGGAATAAACTTGCTGGAGAGATTACTCTGAGGGGAATTACTCTGTGGGAAGAGATGCTTCGCTGAGGTTTTGATGAGAGCTCCGCTGGGGATTTCAACGATAGACTCCGCTGGGGATTTCAACGATAATTCTGCTGGGGATTCTGCTGATAAGTTACGTTGGGGAACTTGATCAACTCCGCTAGGGATAGGAAGAACTTCGCCGAGGACGAACTTTCCGTGGAAATAAGCTGAGGATAACCCAGTTATAAGCTCCTGTGAGAAATAACTTTGAATAAAGTCCGGGAGAGACGTCTATACTCTGCAGGGGATAAGCTTCCAGAATCTACTGGGGATAAGCTTCAAGACCTGCTGGGGATAATGATTCAACTCTCCTGGGGAAACCTTTTAGACTGTACTGGGGATGGTTCCACTGGGGTGTCTGTATTCCGCCGGGGAACAATCTTATATTAAGACTGTCGGGGATGCTTGCTGAGGAATGCCTAAACTCCGCTGGGGAATATTGAGATTTTCTGGGGATACCCAACTTCCTTAAGGCTGACAGTAGACTGATCCTGCTTAGAGAGAGTATCGCTGACTTGCTAAGGGAATATTGTGCCTTTTCAGGGCTGATAGGAAACCAACTCTTCTTGGGGAAAGTATTGCTGAATCTTGCCTTACTCTGTGGGGAGTTGAGGTGACTTGGTTACGTTCTTCAGCCGAACCTACGTTGGTACCTTGGTGGTCAGAGCAACTAGACTGCTTGGACAACTCTACATTGCCCCTGTTTCTGATGTCACCTGTAATCATCCCTTTGTTTCGCACGCAAATATTCATGATTAGCAATTAATGTCAAATGCATATATCAAAAATGAACTTTGGACGTTCTTTGCAAAACAAAAACAGAAAAAGGAAAAATAATGGATAATTTGTCTGAAAAATTGCACTTGTATTGATTTTGAAATTTGCCCGCAAATAGGCGTTTTTGTACAAGAGGCTGACTTCCTAGTAAGAGAACACCGCTGAACAACATAGAGTTTATACAAACTTTGAAAAAGGAAAACAAAACAGCCATGTGAAAGATCCCACTGGGTTCCAACTATGCTATCGCCTTTTATGTCTTCAAGCGTCTCATCACTTTGCTGCTTAGTTGAAGATGAAGCTGATTGATTGATGCCGAAGTCTGAGCCCGATAATTGATGCCGAATGATGCAAGGTGATCCAATGAGACATAATGTTACGCTTTATCCCTAACTTTTTCCTGGACCGCCTTTTCTGGTTTTCAGTCCACCGGGATACCCATTTTTGCCCAAGCCGCCTTTTCAGGTTTTCGACTTGTCGGGTGTACAGATTTTTTTTGTTTCATCCCTTATTTTTGCCCGAACCCTTTTTGTTCGCTGGGAAGCCCTTACTTTTGCCTAGGTGTGTCAACCTAGCGGGTCTTTTGTTCATGCGTAGTATCTTTTTACTATGTCTGCATTGGCGGGGTGAGGAAGGTCGCCACCGTCCATGGTGGTTAGAATCATAGCTCCTCCTGAGAAGATATGTTTAACCACAAATGGTCCTTCGTACGTAGGGGTCCATTTGCCCCTGGGATCACTTTGAGGGAGAATGATGCGCTTGATTACCAGGTCTCTGGCTTGATACTCTTGTCGTCTGACCTTCTTGTTAAATGCCCTGATCATCCGTTTTTGGTACGTCTGACCATGACAAATAGCAGTGAGTCTCTTTTCGTCAATTAGGTTTAACTGATCAAGCCGAGTATGGATCCAGTCATCTTCGCTCAAGTCTGCATCCTTCATTATCCGGAGAGAGGGTATCTGGACTTCAATAGGCAAGACCGCCTCCATGCCATAGACCAAGGAAAAGGGAGTTGCCCCTGTTGACGTCCGTGCTGAGGTACGATACCCATGAAGAGCAAACGGTAACATTTCGTGCCAATCTTTGTAGGTCACTGTCATCTTCTGCACAATCTTCTTGATGTTCTTATTCGCTGCTTCTACAGCCCCATTCATCTCCGGCCGGTAAGGAGAAGAATTATGGTGCTGTATCTTGAATTGCTCGCCGAGCTCAGTGATCATCTTATTTTTAAGATTGGTACCGTTGTCCGTAATGATCCTCTCAGGTATACCGTATCGACATATTAGGTTGTGCCGAATGAACCGTGCCACGACACTCTTGGTTACGGTGGCGTAGGAAGCTACTTCAACCCACTTTGTAAAGTAATCGATCGCCACTAGGATGAAGCAATGCCCGTTGGATGCCGTTGGTCTGATCTCGCCGATCATATCAATGCCCCACATTGCAAAAGGCCAAGGTGCTGTCAAGATGTTCAGAGGAACCGGAGGAATGTGCACCTTATCAGCATAGATCTGGCATTTATGATAAGTTCATGAATGCTGATAACAGTCGGCTTCCATTGTGGACCAGAAATATCTTGCCCGAAGGATTTTCTTTGCCATGGTATGTCCACTGGAATGCGTCCCGAAGGTACCTTCATGTAGCTCTGCCATGATCTTTTCTGCTTCAGTCTTATTCACACAACGCAGTAAGGTCGAATCATGGTTTCGCTGGTACAGAATGCCGTTGCTGAGGAAGAACTTTGCCGCGAACCTTCTCAGGAACTTCTTGTCATTAACAGATGCACCTTCGGGGTATTCTTGAGCTTCCAAGTACCTCTTCACTTCATGATACCAGGGTTTTTCAGTTACCTCTTCGGTCTCGAGATCGCAGCAATGTGAAGGTTCATCCAACTTCCAGATAATGATCCAGGGAGCCTCGTTGTCCCATTTGACTTTGAACATAGAAGAAATTGTAGCCAACACATCCGCTAACTGATTCTCCTCTCTTGGGAAGTGTTCAAAAGTTATCTCCTCGAAGTGGGGAAGCAATGTCAGCACATACTCCTTGTAAGGAATAAGATTTGGGTGTTTCGTATCCCACTCGCCTTTGATCTGATTGATCATGAGAGCGAAATATCCGAAGACACTCAGAAACTTAATCCTTAAGTCGATTGCAGCTTGAAGACCCATGATACATGCCTCATATTCTGCCATGTTGTTAGTGCAGTTGAAACACAGCCGGGCAGTGAGTGGAGTATGAGTGCCTTTAGGGGATATGATCACAGCGCCGATACCATTACCCAAAGCGTTCAAGGCTCCGTCAAAGTTCATAGACCATCGGGATCCTTCCTCAGGTCCTTCATCCGGTCCAGGTACTTCACAATCAGTCACTACCATGATATCCTCGTCTAGAAATTCAAAGTTCAACGACTGGTAATCGTCCACCGGTTGGTGTGCCAAATGGTCTGCCAATACACTTCCCTTGATTGCTTTCTGAGTCGTGTACTGGATGTCATATTCCGTCAAGATCATTTGCCATCTTGCTATTCTTCCGGACAAGGCAGGCTTTTCGAATATGTACTTGATTGGATCCATTTTTGAAATCAATAGGGTAGTGTGAGTCAACATATACTGTCTCAGCCGACGAGCAGCCCATACCAGAGCGCGGCAAGTTTTCTCAAGCAGTGAGTACCGAGTCTCACAGTCGGTAAACTTTTTGCTCAAGTAATAAATGGCGTGCTCTTTTCGGCCAGACTCGTCATGCTGCCCCAGCACACACCCCATTGAGTTGTCAAGTACTGTCAAGTATAGTATTAGAGGTCTCCCTTCAACCGGCAACATAAGAATGGGTGGTTCTTGGAGATACTCTTTGATCTTTTCGAAAGCAGCCTGAAATTCATCATTCCAACGTACTACTTGATCTTTCTTCAGCAGTTTGAAGATTGGTTCACAGGTAGCAGTTAGATGTGATATGAATCGGGCAATGTAGTTCAAACGTCCTAGAAAGCCTTTGACTTCTTTCTCTGTCTTGGGAGCTGGCATCTCTTGTATGGCTTTCACCTTGGCAGGATCCACTTGAATACCTTTGTCGCTTACAATGAAGCCTAGCAACTTTCCAGATCTCACCCCAAAGGTGCACTTGTTTGGGTTCAACCTCAGCTTGTACAACTTCAGACGGTCAAACAGCTTCCGTAGATGGTCAAGGTGTTCCTCCTCAGTTTGAGACCTTGCAATCATATCGTCGACATATACTTCTATTTCATGATGGATCATGTCATGAAATAAAGCAACCATAGCACGTTGGTAGGTTGCCCCGACATTTTTCAACCCAAAAGGCATGACTTTGTAGCAAAAGGTGCCCCACTGAGTAACTAAAGTGGTCTTTTCCATATCTTCAGGAGCCATCTTGATTTGATTATAACCTGAGAACCCATCCATGAAGGAGAACACCTTGTGCTGAGCAGTATTGTCAACCAGAACGTCGATATGAGGCAGAGGGAAATCATCCTTAGGGCTCGCCCTGTTCAAATCCCTGTAATCAACACACATCCGGACCTTACCATCCTTTTTCGGCACTGGAACCACGTTGGCAATCCACTGAGGGTAAGAAGTCACAGCTAGAAATCCGGCATCAAATTGTTTCATAACCTCAGCTTTGATTTTCTCGGACATCTCTGGACGCATACGGCGGACCTTTTGTTTTACCGGAGGGCAGTCTTCCTTGGTAGGCAAGTGATGAACCACAATGTCGGTATCCAAACCAGGCATGTCTTCGTAAGACCAAGCAAAGATTTCCACATAGTTATGTAGCATCTGAATCAACCGTTGTTTCACACTGAGCTCTAGATTGGCACCAATCTTGACTTCCTTTCTGTCTGTCTCAGTACCCAGATTTACCGTTTCCACTGGCTCTTCATGTGGCTGAATGGCCCTCTCTTCCTTGAGTAGCAGTCTTGCAAGTTCACCAGGCACTTCGCAATCATCTTCACCTTCGTCTTCGGCTAAGTTGATCGGATTCTTGAAGTCATAACTGGTAGTAGCAGAGTCGTTACCAGTGAGATCCAGAGTGGATTGGAACCTGTATAAGTGAGTGTGTGTAAATATAGCTGTTTTGCAATATATGATAAAGAAAGAAAAGGAGCACAAGATTTGAAATGCAACAAACATCCAATGTTTTGATTAATGATATATGAAAATGTCATACAAAAGCCCTCACAAATGGAGCCACGATGCCCCGGGTAGGACACAGAGCCATAAAAGTTTCAACATATTGTTTGTTACAAATTGAAAAGAAAAGAGTTCATTACTGAGTGACAAAAGTAATAGGTGTGAAGTCTTTGGCAGTCCAGTTACTTGGTCCACTGTCGGTTGTTGGGTAGATCCAGCTATCGAATTCAGATTCCTCCACTTCGTCTTCAATAGCATTCACTCCCGGGTTGGTGATGAACACAGGAGGTCTTCCAATCCTTGCCTTACGAACAGCCTTCTGAGCCTCTGCAGTGAAGCCTAAGCCAAACTTGTCAGTCTTCGGAGTAAAGTCAGGGAGTCGGCCCCAGTTTGCGCATTCACCCTTCTCAATCACAGCCCGGGCATCCTTTAAGGAAGCCATCTTCAAAGGAGGGTCTTCAATCACAGTTTCAGCTGATGCCAATGTCTGAGGCACCTCTTCAAAGTGTTGAAAGGGGGTTTCAATGAATTCCCCATCCATTTATATGTACCGGAACGAGTTAAGGTGGCTGACCATATATTCCTCTTCCCCTTGAACTGTAACAATCTTCCCCCTAACCGGGTATTTAAGCTTCTGATGTAGTGTGGAGGTCACAGCTCCAGCCTTGTGGATCCATGGACGACCCAGCAAACAAGAGTAGGACGGACGAATGTCCATCACATAGAAAGTAGAATCAAAAACTTGAGAACCAACCCTGATTGGAATGTCAACTTCACCATGTACCATCCTTTTCGAACCGTCAAAGGCTCGGACAACAATGTTACTGGGCTTGAGCTCCAGACCCTCACAATCCAATCTATCTAGGGCCTTCTTGGGTAATACATTCAATGAAGAACCGGTGTCCATCAACACATGGGCAAGAGTAGTGCCCCTGCATTCAATGGAGACATGCAGGGCGTCATTATGGTTCTTTCCTTTTGCAGTCAGATCGGCGTCAGAAAAGCCCATACCATTATCAGCAGTCAAGTTAGCCACACAATCAGTAAATTGATCAGCAGACGTTTCTTGCGGCACATGGGTCGTCTTCAGGAAGGAGATCATGGCCTTGGCGTGGGCCTCTGAACACAATAACAGTGATAGCATAGAAATCTTAGAGGGGGTGTGCCCCAACTGCTCGACAATATTGAAATCACTTTTTTTGATAATCTTGAGGATCTCCTCCATCTCTTGCTGGGAGGCTTCAACAGTGGTTGTCTTTGGCGCCTCCGTCAGGGCAGACAAATCAGTAGCAATCCCTTTGCCCCGAGCGTCGGATGACTCGGCAACAGGGGTAGAAACAGGAACTTGATTAGGAAGTGGAACATGCACACTTGCAGGTGTGATGATAAGGGGTTTCTGAATAGCTGGTGGCGTAATATCTGGTGAAAACAGCCTACCACTGCGAGTAATTTTGGCAGGCCCGATGATGTTGCTGATACCGGTACTTGTATCAAACTCTTGCTTCACTCCAAGCACATAAACATCTGCCCCATAGTGCCATGGGACAGCTTTGTCGGATGCATAGGGGAGGGGCCCCGGAACAGTAATGATGATAGGAGAAATCCTATGAGTGGATATGATTCTGACAGGCTTCTTTGAGAGAGCCTTAGGAGGTTTGTTGAAAATAGTGATGATAGAAACTTCTTCAGTGGGGACAGCAGGAACAACAATCTTCTCGAACAAGATTTCCTTGCTATCCATCAGGCTTTGGATACCTGATTTCAGCAAAGGACAACCAAAAGGCGAAACAACATATAGAAGGCAATCTTCACCACATCCCGGAAATAAACCGTCTAGAAACAGATTCCTTTTAACAGTCGATAACGGAGTAACAATCTCTTCCACGGAGGCTACATATCGGTCTTCCTCCACAACACTCACTCCATGTTGGGGCATGGGAGCAGTCACAACATTGGGCCTTTCAGGCGCCTCAAACTATATTTCCTTAGCATCAATAAGGTCTTGAACCTTATTCCTCAGAGCCCAGCAATCATCCGTAGTATGCCCGGGGCTATCAGAGTGATAAGTGCAAAGGGCGTTGGTGTTGTACTTTGGAGAAGCTGTGTTCACTACCTTCGGAGCTTCTTTGACAGTTACCAGGTTGGTTAACAGTAGTTGCGGCAAAATCTGAGACAGGGTCATGCTGAGCCGAGTGTACTGCCTTTTGGGCCTCTCACCCCTTTGTTGATTATACTGCTGAGGAGCAGCAACAGGCTTTGAAATTACCAATGCATTGACAGCTTGGCGATGTTCCGGCTTAACTTGTCTCCTAGGACCATAAACAACACTAGCTTCCTTCTTGAAAGGCTTCTTTTCAGTACTCGCAGCGGCACCTTTCTGTATCTTCCCTGACTTGATACCAGCTTCTATCCTCTCACCAGTCAAGATCAAATCTATAAACCTAGCAGAGGAATTACCAATCAGATGATTGAAGAACGGACCAAACAGGGTCCCTAGGAACATGTCAACAAGTTCACGATCAGTTAGCGGTGGATGCACCCTGACATCCAGGTCTCTCCACTTTTGCGCATACTCCTTGAATCCTTCGCCCGTCCCCAGTGACATACCCTGAAGTTGGGTACGCGTAGCAGCGAGGTCAGAATTGTACTGATATTGTTTATAAAATGCGGTGGCCAAGTCTTCCCAGTTTCGGATACTGGCTCCATCCAGCTGATAGGACCACTCGAGTTGAGCCCCCGAAAGGCTATCCTAAAAGAAATGGATCCAAAGGTTCTTGTCTGCAGTGTAAGGTTGGATCTTCCTTACATACGATCTGAGATGCATTTTCGGGCAGGATAGCCCGTCATAACTTGCAAAAGCTGGCACTTTGAATTTCGGGGGGATCACAATTCCAGCAACTAATCCCAAGTCTTCGAAATCTAATCCAGGAACTCTCTGCAGATCCATAGCTGCCAACCTGTCTTCCAAACCTTTGTACTTATCATCAGCGGGTGGGTATTGTTGATCAGAGTAGTCTTCGTCCTCTTCAGCCTCTTCTTCTTCAACCTCGGATTCGGAAGGTACTGCAGCCGCATTTCCTTTACTGGTTCCCTCCTCAGAAGTAGGGGGAAATTCAAGCACTCTTCTGGCTTCACCTTCAAACCTTCTTCCTAGGGTAGCCACCCCGATTCTCTTCTTCTTCTTTTTCACTTGGTCTTTGTTCCCCAACAGGGCCTTTAGATCCTCCTGACCCTTAGCCAAGGTCATCAGGAGTTGTTGAAATTGTGAATTCTGAGACTGCAAGTCCTTGACCGTCTGTTCGAGATCCATCTTACTGAAATAAACAGCATAAAGATAAGGAAACCTGGTGTGGAGACCTGCTTATGCGCATGATAAATGATATGCTTATGTATGCAATGCATTCAAGGATTTAGAACATTCAAAATTGTTGCAAACAAAAAGAACGCACGTCATATTAATAAGAATAAATTTGTCAGTACATAAATGCCCGATGGGCTAAATATTACAAAAACTTCTCAAGGTAAAAAGACATTGCTCATCCTCTTTGGTGCGATGTAGGTGTTGAGGGTCTCTTCCTCGTGGAGTCGGCGGGTAAGCTCCAAAACCTTCTTCTCACTGGCGTAGAAGCTGGCTTCAAAAGTGTTCCATTCCTCCTTGAGTTGGATCCAACTCTTCTGCATCTCCTCCCACGATGTAGGCATGTCAGGATATAGGATGGTGTAAGGGACCTCTCCTTCCTTAACGGGCTCTTTAATCACAGGGAGAACATGAGGATAAGGCATCATTAGATTCTGGGATCGGGTTCGTACCCACTTGAGATAAGGCTCAAGGGGGATGGAATTCTTGTGTCCCAGTGTCTTGCTGTCAACCTTGTTAGGCATCCTCCAAGCTCTGATGAATCTTTGGCGAAGTCCTTGCGCATCGTTGTCGAAGTCAAAAACTAGGTCAGGAATCAACATGTCGTGAGGGCCATCTCTTCGTGCATATCCAAATTGTCTCAAGGCTAGACAAGGGTTGCAGGTAATGCCTCCCCTAATGCCAAGTAATGGAACATTAGGGAACTCTCCACAACGATCGACGATGATGACATTTTCTCTGGACTGAGAACACCAATGTACATCATAGTGAGTGAGGGTCATCAATCGTTGTGACCACTTTAAGCCTTGGTCATTCTTCAAGACAGATTGTGGAAGGTGCGAAATAAACCACCTTTCAAGGAGAGGAGTACAGCACATGAGAACACCCCTCTTTCTCATGGTTCGAGTGTAACATGAGTGAAGAATGTCCCCAAGCAATGTTGGTATTGGATTTCTGGATAAGAAGATCTTGACGGTGTTGATATTTACAAGCTGGTCAGGATTTGGGAACAGGACCAACCCATAAATAAGGAGTGCCACAATTTCTTCAAAGGCTTGTAGATCCAATGAATTCCAACACTCTTGTGCCTTTTCAAACAAGAATTTTTCCAAGAAGCCTTTGACACCGCTTCTAGTTTCCCAATTCCCCTTGATGTCATAGGGCTGTAGATGTAGTGCTTGAGCAACATCTTCAGGCTTTGGTTCCTTTTCCGTACCGTTGTAGAGTAGTTGATTAAGGATAGGAATTCTCAGGAGTTGAGAAAATTCCTCCAAAGTGGGCACCAACTGGTAGTCGGGGAAATAGAAACAGTGGTGAAGAGGGTCAAAGAACTGGAACAGCACCTTCATCATGTCTTCTTCAATGTTGGTGTTGACTAGGCTGAGCAGTCTACCATGTCTTTCACTGAAGGGAGAGCTTTCCAGAATTCTTGATGTGAGCTCCTTGAGTTGAGGAGGGATTCTCACAAGGTTGACTTGGATAGTTTTTCTTCGAAGAATTTCCATGACCTACAAAACAAGAACAAAGATGAAGATCTAAACCCTTGAAATAGTTAGTGAATGCATATGATGTTTTATGATGTTCATGATGTATGCACAAACATATGTACAAGCAATTCACACCAAACCCTAGTTTCAGGCTCGCATGGGGTTTCATAGGTAAGCACCCTCTTGAGTGTAGTTGGCTTAAAAACCTGTCCTATAAATAGTAACGGGGTTCTAAGGAGCCCAATATCATTGGATTGTTTTCTATGTTCATTGTTTTGGTTTAGCCACTTAACTAGCGACCAAAATATTCCAAGAAAACAACCCTCAATGAGTGTATTATCGAGTATCTACCAACTTCGGACTGCACCAAAGCCGGTCATCTCACTACCCCTAATGAAAGGCCAAGATGGTCAAGTAAGGTTCTAGGTCATTAGTGCTTAGTGAGATCACTCAGCGGCCCCGTACTCTCCTTGATTGAACTCAAGGGTTACCGGTACTCACAAATATGTCGCACTAATATAGCTATTGCTTTAACCATGTCGGTATACCCCGCACAGTTTCCACAACATATTGCTATTTATGAATGTTTCCCCAAATTCGGGTGTAGGATTGCAAACCCAAACAAGAGCACCAAGATATAAAGCAATCAAAGCAAACAATTAGTCATGCAAGAGGGTGATCTAAGCCCCAAGGTTACTCCACTTTTAAGTTATTTCCCCAGAAGAGTCGCCAGTTCTGTGATACGGTGGGAGAAATGACTTGAGATTTTGCGTTTGTTTTTGCAAATGTTTCGGTTGAGCAAGAGTCACCACCGACTTTTTATTTTATCCTAAGGAAAGGTTAAAAAGCACAGCAAAAACCTTTGAGATGTTTTCTTTGGTTTGGGGAGTAGATTATAGAAAGGGAAGGTATTAACATCCTTTCTATCCATGGTTATCCATGGGCTCTTAGTTACTTGCTTAGATCAACTTGCCTTGATTTTCAATTGTTTGTGTGTGGGTTTGAAAATGTTTTGAAAAAGAGGCCAATGTGGTGGCAACCTTTGTAATGATCCATGTTTGGATGTATACAAAGATGTATGTCTTTTGAAAAGTTTTCAATGTTTTTGAAAGTTGTTTTGAAAGTGTGTTATGAAGTGTGTTTTGAAAAATAGGCAAGTGTTTTTGTTTTACAAGTTGGCAAGTAACCAAGAGCTATCTACCCTAAATTTCTCAAAGATCTTTGCTATATTTTAACCCTTTTAACAATTTTGTTCCACCATTGTATTTGGTGGGCAATCCTGTGTTAGGATGTGAACGGGACGGGCGCGGGTCATCGTTTAGACCATGATTGCAATGGTGCCAAGTATCTTTGGGCAATTTTTCCTTTAAGGGACTTGATCATTTTTTAGGCAACTTTTGAAAGCGTCATCGAGGGACTATGATCATTTGAATTGTTTTGTTTTTGCCAAAGATACCTAACATGCAATATGGCCCATTATTTTGAAGGCAACAAGTGGAGTACCCTAGGGGTGCAAGTGTGATTAGTGTTGTCCATTTTCATGCTTGTTTATCTTGAATTTAGGTCAAACTATTTGTTGTTTTTGATTTGCATACAAAAACCTAATTCTATCATGGCATAATTAGAAAGCTTTAAAGTGCGAAATTTAAAGGTCCTAAATTATTACAACACAAATTATGGGATGGGGGGTACAAATGTTCAAATGGGGATATTTTAGCAAGAAATTAAAATCTAACTATTACATCCAAATTGAATTATACAAATTAATTAATATACAATAATTAAATAAAAATATAATAAATATGCAAGATGCAAAAAATGATTTTTTATGTGTATGTAAAAAGTGTTTTTTATGTGTCCCATAAACAAAAATAAAAATGATTAATTTTTGGTATTTTTATGTATTTAGGGCAAAACCCTAATTTGCTAAATAAAAGTATTAATTATTTAATGTATGCAATATTTATCAATTATGTACAAAAAATAAATAAAAAAGGAAGTATATTGTCAAAAAGTGATTTTTTAAGTTAAATATTAATAAAAAATAAAAATATATTATTTTTATGTTTTTAACCTAAATAGACTAATAAATATATAAGTATCTATATTATTTATTAAATATATTAAATATATACAAAAATAAAATATTTAATATTTACAAAAAAAAGTATATTTTTTATAAAATGTTTTCAAATGTAAAATAAAATAAAAATCAGAAAATAAAAAAGTTTATATTATTTTTAGTTATTTTAAATAAAAGTATATTTATGTTTATTTGTGTACAAAACTAAATGAAACCAAATAAATATCAAATAAAATGCAAAAAAATGTGGGAAAAATAATTTTAATATTTTTTCATGCTTAAATAAAAATATAGAAACAAAATCAAAAGGAAAAAATAAAAAATGACAAGTATATCTCAAAATGGGCCAGGGGGGTGCATGTGAAAAATGAAAGTGCAAAAAGGAAAGATATCTCAGGCCCAGCCCAGGAGAGGTTGTCTTCAACCTCCAGACAAAAAATGTCAAAAACACGCGCCCTTCCCTCCTGGTTCAAACATCCTGATTCCTGGACTTTTAGCACAAACTTACAACATGAAAAATGTCAAGCATCAAGCCACGATTCCATACATACCAAGAACTTGATCTAACTCTCAGAAATGAGAGAGAATTTCACCATCCCTAATTCTTAACCTAAGTTTTTGTCAATGTTCAGGTCTTATATTCTCTCAGCATATGCAACATAAATGGAAAGTGAGGATATGTATAGCTTTAGGGACATGAATATGACATTTTTCATTCATAAATCTAAACCTAACTCTTCCTAGATTGAGAGATAGAAGTCCATGAACTTACCTGTTCAGCTTGGATCGTATCTGACAATGGAGGTACTTTCAAAGCAAGGTGAAGACTGATACAACTTACTTGAAGTCCAGAGATGCTATTCCAATGCTTAGTATGCTTTGAAACCAAGTGAATCAAGCTATAGCAATCAACCTGCAAAACAGAAAAAGTGAAAATGGTGAAGTTGGTTAGAGGTGTTACAGGTCGTGTCCAATGCCTGGGATAGCTTGTATATGTGGTATGGAGTGTGTATGAACTGGTTTTAGCAAAAATGCACGAGTGGATTGAGTTATGGAAATCCAACTGCAGAGGTGACTCTGTTTTCTACAATAGGCTGGTGTTTTGATGAATGATGAGGTTTTGAAGGTGTTTTGGCCGTGCCATAGCTCAGTTATGTTGTTTGGGATGTGTCTAACAAGTTTGTCTAAGCTAGTTCTTGCAGCAACGAGAGTTGGATATCAATATGCCAAGTTTCTTATAACTTAAGCAAAAAATGTCAACTTGGTTTCTAGACTTGTGCAGGCCCCTCAAATGTGCTGCAAAGCTTTATCTTGATCAGTGGGATATATCCCTGAACTTGTGCCAAAAGGATTTGCATTGTACTTCATGATTTGCAAACTTGACATAAAGCCATACTTTTCAAAAATGGATAATTTGCTTTTTCCATATTAAGGTTAATCTTTTGTGTGATGGCTTAATGGACAAGATAATGCTAGGACACAAAGGTTTTGCATTAAATTATTGAGTGTAGATGAGATAAAAGGCCTGTAATCTAGCTTAGAGCATGCTGAGTTCAAAAATGCAAAGTTATGGACATGGAAATGGCTCATGAACAAAGTGAGTTTTGCCTATATTGCCAAATTCGATTCTCCCTAACCACAAGGTTGTTTGATGAGTTCTTGGACATTTTGGAAATCTTGGAATGTGTACTACAATCCATCTTTGTAATGAAAATTGAAATTCCAAGTGGAAGCATGTGAAAAGTGGCCATGAAGTTAGGCAAAAATCCTGCCTAGAATAGGTCAAAATTTTTCTAAGTTAAGAATGTTTTGCACCCTTATTCCAAAAATCATAACTTGATCTACAAGCTTCTTTTGAGGAAACTTTGTGAAAAAAAGTTGTAGATTTTGCAATGGAATACAACTTTCATGTTTTGACTTTTGTTTGAATCCAAATGCATCTTGGTGAAAAAATGGGACAAAGTTAGGAAAAAATTAGGGATTTTCATAACTTAGAAAAATTCTAAGTTATGAAAATCCTTCATTTTAAACCCTAATTTGAAAATTTAGGTTTCTTGATGAACAAGTTTCATAATTTGGTATTTTTTGATGAAAAATGAATCTTGACACTTGATTTTGACCAAAAAGTCAAAGTTTGACTTTTCAGTATACAGTCAAATTTGGCTCAGTTGATTGGAAAATTCATCTGTCAATCTTGTGCATTTGGGATCTTTTGAACTTGTTGAGCATGTCAAGACAATTCCATGGGGTCCTTGAGTCCAAATTTGAGCTTGGTTTGCCATTGGTTAGGTCAAACAGTCAAAAATTGCCTTTGTGCAGTCAAAACCCTAAAAATGACCATTTTGCCCTTTTGGTGATCTGATCAAATTTCTTGTGGAATTGTGATTCAAACTTGATCAAATGGTTTATATGAGTTCAATATGTTGATGTGGGTCAAAAATCATGAGGTTTGACTGTCAATTGGCCACAGTTGACTTTTTCCCCAATACAACTGATTTCTAGGTCAACTGTCCAATTGACTGGGCAAAACTTGGAATCAAGGCTTGAAACTTGGTATGGATAAACTTGGGAGTCCAATATGAAGCATGAAAGTCATCTTGGGCATTTTAGGTAAAAACATCTTTGTGCAAACACAAACCCTAATTTGGGTCACCAGTGCAAGGAGAAGTCTTGAGCAGAGGAAACCCTAATTGGATCTTGAGCTCCAAGGGTCTTGTGGTGAGAAAATATTGAGGAAATGGGAGGGAAAATTTTCTGGTAGAGTGCGACATTGAATCTTGGATTCTTTCCGTAATCCATACCCCTCACGCAGTACCTAAAGGAAATGAGAAACATGTTATTTTTAGCATATATTTTGGAAAGAGCAGAATAGTTATAAATGCTATAACTTAATGACTTACTTTGTTGCGTAAGGGAAACCAAAAGTGTTGTTGTTGATGGGGTTTAAGGACTCCATCCTCCACCAACCCCAGGCTTGTAGTAAAAATGCGCACCCATAAAATGTACATTTTTCCTTGACTGCGTTTTTGCACAAGGAACTATATAGGTGGGCTAATACTGCAGAACCCCAACTATATTTTCTAGTTTTTTCAAAATTTGTTAGTAAATTTAAGTACATAGGCAACGGAATATTCAATCGCGTGTTTTGGGCATTTCAACCATGCATCACAGGGTTTGCATCATGCAAACCAATTCTACAAATTGACGGGACTTGGTTGTATGGGAAGTACAAAGGCACGCTATTGATGGCAGTTGCACAAGATGGCAACAACAACATTTTCCCCATTGCGTTTGCCCTTGTCGAGGGGGAGACCAGTGGTGCTTGGAGATTTTTCCTGAAAAATCTTCGGACACACGTGGCTCCTCAACCAGATCTCTGTTTGATCTCGGACAGACATGCCTCCATTGAAAGTGCCTACAATAATCCAGCAAATGGTTGGCATGACCCTCCTTCTACGCATGTCTATTGCGTCAGGCATATCGTCTAGAATTTCTCGAGGGAGGTCAAGGACAAAACATTGAGGAAAACGGTTATGAATGCGGGATATGCATTGACACAACCCACATTCAAATATTACCGCAACGAGATCCGTTTGTCTAATCCAGAAGCCAGTAGGTGGATCGACAATATTCCGGTGGAAAAGTGGACTAGGTCATACGACAATGGCCAAAGATGGGGGCATATGACAACGAATCTTATAGAATCAATGAATGGGGTATTCAAGGGCATACGAAACCTCCCAATCACTGCGTTGGTAAAATCTACGTATTTTAGGATGGCTGCATTATTTGCCAAAAGAGGTGAAATGTGGAATGCGGTGTTGCAATCAGGACAACTATGGAGTGAAAGCTGCATGAAATACATTAAGGCTGAAAGTACTAAAGCCAACACTCACATGGTTACACGTTTTGACCGACACAGCCACAACTTCATTGTGAAAGAGACAATCGACCACAATGAAGGCCTGCCAAGACAAGAATACAAGGCCATTTTACCTTCTCAATGGTGCGATTGTGGCAGGTTTCAAGCATTTCGTATGCCTTGCTCTCATGTCATTGCCGCTTGTGCTCATACCCATCAAGACGCGCTTCAACTGCTGTCAAACGTTTACAAATCTGAAACGTTGCTCACTATTTACAACAACAACTTTCCTTTGGTGGCAAAACCGGATTATTGGCCTGAATACAACGCCGATATAGTTTGGCACAATGACCAAATGCGAAGGAACAAGAAGGGTCGTCCCAAAAGTAGGCGCATCACAACAGAAATGGACGATCTTGACAGGTTGGAAAGAAAGTGTGGTTTATGCCGTCAGGTCGGACACAATCGCAAAAACTGTCCGAATCGGGCGTCTGGCTCGACCACATAAATATTGTAATACAATAAATCTTTTCAATATTTGTGTTGTAAACATTAGGGTTTTCCGTTAACAGATTTTGCTACAGTTAATAAAACGCGTACAACAATAATTAACGATATTCAATCTAGGAAATTACAACAGTTAACACAATTTCATCTGACCCATGCATCATCAGCATTACATCACTGTCTGTTTTGACTTCCTCCAACCACACATTAGGTCTTCCTGTCGCATGTCAGGTTGTTGTTCGTTTTCGCTGGATCCTTCGAATTTTTTCCCCCTCCGTGATGTCTCCATCTAGCCATCGCATCAACTCCCGCTTCAGACGCTCCATGGAGTGAATGTGCCAGAATTTCATTTTCATCGCAGGTTTCGTGGCGGAGAATATAACGTAAGCATCTCTGTTAAAAATCATAGGCGACGTCATTACGCAAATAACGGAGTACAAAATAAAAATACAGTGCGAGAAAGTGTGAGAAATTTCGAAGAAACAGACGAATTATTTATAAAACAGCATTTTGCCCTAATTTTGCCCTAGGCGCCAAGTGAGATGGCGCCACCTCTCATTTTTAAGGAGCATGCGCCATCTCACTTGGCTAAAAGCCAAGGGAGGCGCCAAGTGAGATGGCGCCTAGGGCAAAACCCTAGGTGGAGGCGCCAAGTGAGATGGCTCCTCCTTTGTGGAGCCATCTGAAACATGGTTATTTGCGTAATTTTTTTCGAAACCCGGTTATTTGCGAAATATTATTTTAATACATGGTTATTAATAAAAAAAATTCACAAAGTGAGTTTTGCCTATATTGCCAAATTCGATTCTCCCTAACCACAAGGTTGTTTGATGAGTTCTTGGACATTTTGGAAAGCGTGGAATGTGTAATACAACCCATCTTTGTAATGCAAATTGAAATTACAAGTGGAAGCATGTGAAAAGTGGCCATGAAGTTAGGCAAAAATCCTGCCTAGAATAGGTCAAATTTTTTCTAAGTTAAGAATGTTTTGCACCCTTATTCCAAAAATCATAACTTGAGCTACAAGCTTCTTTTGAGGAAACTTTGTGAATCAAAGTTGTAGATTTTGCAATGGACTACAACTTTAATGTTTTGACTTTTATTTGAATCCAAATGCATCTTGGTGAAAAAATGGGACAAAGTTAGGAAAAAATTAGGGATTTTCATAACTTAGAAAAATTCTAAGTTATGAAAATCCTTCATTTTAAACCCTAATTTGCAAATTTAGGTTTCTTGATGAACAAGTTTCAAAATTTGGTATGTTTTGATGAAAAATGAATCTTGACACTTGATTTTGACCAAAAAGTCAAAGTTTGACTTTTCAGTATACAGTCAAATTTGGCTCAGTTGACTGGAAAATTCATCTGTCAATCTTGTGCATTTGGGATCTTTTGAACTTGTTGAGCATGTCAAGACAATTCCATGGGGTCCTTGAGTCCAAATGTGAGCTTGGTTTGCCATTGGTTAGGTCAAACAGTCAAAAATTGCCTTTTTGCAGTCAAAACCCTAAAAATGACCATTTTGCCCTTTTGGTGATCTGATCAAATTTCTTGTGGAATTGTGATTCAAACTTGATCAAATGGTTTATATGAGTTCAATATGTTCATGTGGGTCAAAAATCATGAGGTTTGACTGTCAATTGGCCATAGTTGACTTTTTCCCCAATACAGCTGATTTCTAGGTCAACTGTCCAATTGACTGGGCAAAACATGGAATCAAGGCTTGAAACTTGGTATGGATAAACTTGGGAGTCCAATATGAAGCATGAAAGTCATCTTGGGCATTTTAGGTCAAAACATCTTTGTGCAAACCCAAACCCTAATTTGGGTCACCAGTGCAAGGAGAAGTCTTGAGCAGAGGAAACCCTAACTGGATCTTGAGCTCCAAGGGTCTTGTGTTGAGAAAATATTGAGGAAATGGGAGGGAAAATTTTGGGGTACAACACATGTCTAGAATGTTGCATCAAATGTCTCATAGAAATCAAATTGATATTAATACAGTTCAGCCAATTCACTTACACTCATCATCACTAAATATTCATCAAAGTACATTAGTAAAAATATACACTAAGTGTTCTACATGAATTCCTCTATCTTAATTAGTGTTCATGGTTCCATATCCCAATCTTCCACCAATCTCCATTTCTAAACTGCAAGACTTTTGCGCTCTTGTTACAGCCCTATTTCAAAACCAGTTTACCACCACTGGTCTACATCGGTTCAAGAAGAAGAAATCAGCCCTGCACGTGTGTCACAAATAAATTCCAAACACAAAACCATGTCCAAATCTTTGTCATCTCGTCCATGATAGAAAATGAAGTCCTGCTGAATACCGGTCCTGTTCGAATAGATAAAATAAATAAAAAAACAGTTCAGAAGATCTAATTAAAAACAGTTAGTGGCTTAGCATATTAAAAAGGAATTAGATCGGAAATAAGGAATATAGAGTGAGTTTTCAATAACAGAGTTTTGTTTTGCATCATTTTCCTCTGCAAAATTTCATAAAGTTCTTTTAAACTCTTTATATATAGCGTCAAGATCAACAACAAAATCCAAAGAAGTGTAGAAATAGAAGTGGAATCATAGAAGAAGAAAATAAGAAAAGGAAGTAGCAGAGGAAAGAAATTTCATAGCAGAAGAGTTATTACCGTAAAATCTCTTTCCTATCTGATTACGCCCTTGCAAAAGAACCACTGGAGTTTCTCCGGTCAGTAAGTAACAATTTCTTTCGTACTTCTTCTTGCTCGCTTTGAAATCTATATCATTGTGTGTTCTAAGATAGAATTGTCGTCTGAATATTAGCTTCATTAGGATTAAACCTAGGGTGTTAGTTTTAAAACAGACCCAATACAGTGATGCCTAAAGGAACGAATCCATGGAGAAAATGGTGAATCCAAAGCCAAAGAAATCGAGCGCGTATGACAGACGATTGAAGTTGCAATTCTGCAATGAGAGGGACGAAAGTGAGGTTGTAATGTTGAAGTTGAATCGAATACGGATTCACGATGGATATTGAGCGAATCAGAGATGAGCATCGAAAGAAGAAGAACAAATTGAGAGGATGAATCGAGTTCGTTGTAGCCACGGAGGAGTTTAGGTGTTGTGAAGAAGATGACGAGGCCACGGTGGATAAGAGATTGAGACTGTTGTACCCCAAAATTTTCCCTCCCATATTTCTTAACACATTTCAAGTGAGGTCCTCAAATTGCTCAAGGAAGTCCAAGGGTTGACCAAACAAACTCTCTCCTAAGGCAGTCTACCTCAAATTAGGGTTTCATGTTGCATCAAGATACTTGAGTCCAAGGGATCCCAAGTTCTCACCATTGTCCTAATATGTTCTCAAGATCATCCATGTCAAGTTTCAAGCCTCGCAGAGAAAGTTTGCTCAGTTAATTGCTCAAAGGCCTGAAAATCGACTGTGCTAGGGCAAAAGTCAACTATGGCCCACATACAGTCAAACTTCAATTTTTTTGTCAACATTATCATTTTGAAGTATTATTCATCATTTGATCAAGGGTTGATCATTATTCCTCAAAGATTGCTCACAATCCATCAAAACCCAAAAGTTGCTAAATTAGGGTTTTGTAGGAAAAGACAACTCAACTTTGACCAAGCATAACTTTCTCATACTTTATTGGAAATGACCCATCCAAAGCTAATTTTGAATATAATGAAATTCCCTACAATTCATCTTCAGATCCAAAGTTCAAAATATGCACTCACAAGAAGTTATGAATTTGGACATTATAGGTCACTTTGAAAAGTCAACAAAAATACCTTTTTTGTAAAAGCTTCATACATGAACATGGAAGACTCAATTGAGATGAGACAAAAAGGGTTGCTTATAGAACATCTCAAGCTTTCTAAAAAGTCAAAGAACACCCTCATAGAGTCAAAATTGAGGAGGTTATGCATTGGTGAAGTTGACCTTTTTTGCAAAATTGTCAAAAAGTGCCTCAAATTGCAATTTTTGTCAAATGGGCCCAATTGTTTGTGCTTGTCTTGAGTTTGTAACATGGTCACGACCCATGATCCTTCCCACTTGCCTTTATTTTATTTTTGCCATTTATTTTGATTTTTATTTCAATTAAATCAAATTAAATCAAATTAAATCAAAATAAAATCATGGAAATATCAAAATCATTTAAACCTTGAGATTTTGTGCATATTTCAGGCCCCTTATACAGCTAGCAATGAAATCAATTCGTGGAAGGCCTATTTGTACACAAAAAGATTGGTTTTCGGCTTATTTTGGAAATATTTGCAAGAGAATCAAATCTTGATCAATGACCATAATTGAAAAAGATTTAGAGCAGGCTTGTAAACCTAATTCACTCATTTATATATATTGAACAAATGCAGACCAAAAGAACAAGGTTTGGAGGCGTGTAGAGTGAAGAACAAACTTGGAAAAACTCAAGAAAAGTGGTGATCTGATTTCATACTTCCAAGCATTCTCAAGCCTTCCAAGCTATCTCATTGTCTTCCTGGGTGTTCAAGGAGTCCATACCAATCCTTAGCAAGCATTTTCGTGCATGAAAACTCACTGTAAGTGACTCACGACTTCGCCACTTTCTTGAAATTCAATATCATGATTCTAGCACTTATAGTATGAATTCTTCATATATTCTTGTTCAATGAAACATTTGTAAGCTATTGGTCATAATTAATTGCATTTTCTCTAACCATACAGAGATCCACCATTGTTAGGTTTTCTTAGATCGTTTTAGGGTTTTCTTATACAGGAATAATTGGCCAAAATGGAGGAGACCATTGTAATCAGCGGGTCAAACCCAGCGGATCCATGGTCTTGAATTTTATTTATATCGTTTGTATACAATTTCTGAGATGCACAGGGTTATAGCTACAACACCATGCCTGTAGGTAAAGGTTTAGAGTTTTAAACGACAGATCTAGGAAGAAGACGATGGCGTGTCATGACTCTATTGGACGGTTTAAATTTTGGCGCATTTATTCTGGCCAGAAACCTATAGTTCTGATCTATTTGTTTGTTTCTGTTGTATTGATAAACTAACACCCAGCGCAGTTAATCAGAAGAAGGAAGTCAGAAGTTCATGATTCTGGGTTCGATTCCAGGCGTGACCTTTTGGCCCTTTTCCCCTTTGTATTCACCAGATCCATCGCCTGTACTTTCTGAGGATCATCTTTTGGGCGCATCAACCAGGACCAGATCAAACATCTTTTGGCCATGATCCGCTGGATCCACCAGCCAGGAGCAGGACCAGATCAAACATCCTCTGGCCATAATCTACTGGATCCACCATCCAGGAGCGGGCCCAGTATCATCATCCTCTGATCACCATCATCTTCTGGACCACCATCCTCTGATCAGAGCCGCTGACACCAGGCCTTTTTTTTTCTTTATCCTTCTTTTATTTTATTTTTATTTTTGTTTTAATCATTTTCTAAAACAAAAATTAATTCTTTTTTTTATCAAAAATCATAAAATCAATTTTCATCAAATTAGATTTAGGTTTTATTTTTTATCAAAAATTAATTTAATTAGTTTATTTTAATTTTAGGGCAATTTTAACCTTTTGTAAATAAATTAAAACAAATTAGAAAATTAGGTTTTTGTTTAAATTATTTATTATTTTTTATTTTATGTTCTTAAATAACCAAGAATACAAAAATAGGTCAAAATTAATTATTTTTCTTAATTTAATCTAATTAGCGATTAGGTTTGTATTTGTTTAATTTAAGACCTTATTCTTTCTTAAAATAATAAATTAAAAAAAACCAAAAAATATTTTTTAATTAGGATAGACGGGGTCAAAACCCTAATTTTCTCTCGTCCTCAATTCATCATGCGCGTTTATTTATTTTACAATATTAATGTAACTGCTCATGGGATGTAATAGTTTAATTAGGAATTTTTTTTCCCGTTTATTTATCGTTTTACGGGTTTTTGGCTATGTAATTAATCCCCCACCCGAAGCCTTGTAATAGCGTAGCTTTATTTTACACATTTTAATTTTTGCAAATATTAACTGTTAGGTGTATGATAATAGGATTGCATGACAAGAATGTATGTTAATTTTAAAACGGTTAGCAAACCCTAAATGTGCAAAGATAATAACTTGAAATTGAATCACTCGCACATGCGCACTCCTAGGGTATACTCTCACTTCGGTTGCCTTCGGTAAATGATCATTAAGTATAGGATATTTTAGTGGTCTCCCTCTTGTCTAAACAAAGATCAAAAGTCCCGTTTGAAAATGTTGCCTCAGAAAGGTTGCCTCGGAAATGTCGCTTCGAATATGATCTTAAGACATTAGGGTTATTACTAAGACGTCCTAATATTGCTTTAGTGATCGTACGTCCCTTTCGAATTGACCCTTGCAATTCCAACAACGGTACTACCTACTCCTTAATAGTGGGATAGCGCTATCTAAAGGAAACAAGAACAAAAACATTCTTTTTTCGAGTAGGTAAATACTAGTAGGTACTTGCTCAAAACTAACTTTTTCACACTTACACTCTTTCAAACAAAGTTTTCAAAACAACTTCGTAACACTCTTGAAGACAGAAGCAAGGGTTAAATCAAAGTAAAACAAAAACTTTTCAAACACATAAACACATAAGCAATTTTAAAAATTGATGAGCAAGTACCTAAGAGCCCATAGAAAACTACGGATAGAAAGGGTGCTAATACCTTCCCTTTCTATAATCTACCCCCGTACTCAAAATCTCAAAAAAAGGAATTTTTCTGTGCTTTTTTCCTTTCCAGTTGGATAAAATAAAAGTCGGTGGCGACTCTTTCTTACTGCGACATTTTGCAAACAAAAACACAAAACGCAAACCAGTAAAAAGAGTCGGTTCTGCCACCGTATCACAGAACTGGAGACTCTGCTGGGGACTAAATAAGTGGGGTATACCTTAGGGTTAGTTCATCATAAATTGATTCTCTTGTTTGATTTGATTGCTTTACTTTTGAGGGTTTTGTATTGGGAGTTATTATAGATCCTAACCCGGATCTGGGGACACCTTTTAGGTAAGTAGCAATAAACTATGAGGGAACTGTACGACATAGACCGATACGGTTGAAGCAGTAGCTACGTTGATGTGGCATGTAATACCCCAATTCTATCCCAAGACATTTATGCAAAATAAATCAGAGTTATAAAATTTCAATCATACAAATGAATCGGGACGTCAAAATTCTTCTAACAAATTCATTGCATTCATCATGGATATATAACACTTTTTTAAAACATCGGCTGAACTAATAACATAACATATTTCATTAAATATTCAACAACTACGCAACGGAATTCTTCAATAACATCTTTAAATAAAATAGCAACTTCGAAACATCTCATATTTAGTAAATAAACAATTTAAAGTTCAACAACTAAAAATCAGCAATCAAAAATCAGCAAGCGTTCATCCCCCCGAGTGTTACATATCATAGCAATGACACCGACTCGACCTATTGAAGGTATACAACCTTCACTCTCGATTACCTGCACGTTACCAACATAGGGGCAAGATTCAAACAGAAGGGGTGAGATATCTAACAATATAATAAAGCGCATGATAATTAATGTATTAAATCAGATTAATAATGTCACCACTTCTCATCTCATAATAAACAACAATTACAGCATATATACTCATTCATCAACATCAAATACATCTCATTATTCATTCATATGCTGCGACTAAAAACTATGCAAATGCATGTGGTACCATTGGAGCATAACTCCCATCTCAAAAATCTAATCTGCCAATTAATAGAGGCATCAACAAGGCATAACCTTCATCTCAAAATTTGCCAATCCAGGCCATCTCAAAGAGCATAAGCTCCATCTCAAAAATGCAATGTATTCCATGAATGTAATATCAACATATCAATCATCTAAAAACACAACATCTCATAAACATCTCAGAACAACAACATCTCAATCATCTTAAAATAACAACATCTCATAAACATCTCAAAACTACAACATCAATCTAATCTGCCAATTAATAGAGGCATTAACAAGGCATAACCTTCATCTCAAAATGACAATATCTCATAAACATCTCAAAACATCTCAATTACAGCATCTCATAAACATCTCAAAATAATTTATTAAACATCATTTATTTATCAAACATCATTTGTTCATCATAAATTATCAAACACCACTTTAATAACCACATCTTACTAATAACTCAGTTGTATATTAATAATACAGTAAGCCATACTGTTATTCTGAAGTTCTACTTCGTTTCTG
The DNA here is from genome assembly GCA_948472305.1 of Vicia faba. Classification (NCBI taxonomy): domain Eukaryota; kingdom Viridiplantae; phylum Streptophyta; class Magnoliopsida; order Fabales; family Fabaceae; genus Vicia; species Vicia faba. The sequence continues at coordinate 252,053,474 of OX451737.1, forward strand.
TCATTAATCCTACTGTCATATTTCTAACAGCAGTCTCTAACATCTCATATTTATCATTCTGTCCAAAATCCAGCATAACTGTCATCTACGGGAATTAATTCTAAATCCTAAATTAGTTACTGGAATTACACCTCTTAATCATCATTTTAATCCTCTTGAATAGAGTTCATCGCGTTATCTAATCAACGCTTCGAACGGCATCTCAAACAACATCCTACAACTCAAGTTAGAACAATTCAAAACTGATTCTGTCAAAATTATTCAGTATGGGTCGACACAAAACTCCTTAGATCGACTCATCCTGCTTCATTTATATGCTATGAGTCGAAACATCCTCCTTATGGATCGACTCATTCTGGCTTTCAATACAGCATGTATCGACACATGCACTCTTCGTGTCGACTCATCCTGAGTCTTGTACTCATCATGCATCGACACATTCTCTCTTCGCGTCGACTCATCCTGAGTCTTATAATTAACATGCATCGACGCAAGCCCTGCATGCATCAACTCATCCTGAGTCGAATATCCTTCATGTATCGACACATGCAGCTTAGGGTCGAGACATCCTTCGACAGTCTGCATAATTTTCTGCGTTTTGTACTGTATTTTGCTACGGGAATCATACTAAAGCCCTAAAAACCTTATTATGATCATGATAATTCATCACCTAATATTACACTCTATTACTCCATTGATCAAACAACATAATAACATTCTTAGTCATAAAAAATTCATCAAATCTTCATCATACATCATTCATAATGCAATTTATGCAAGAACAAACAACAATTACATCTAACCCCATATATCAAACATCATGAACCCAATTATAAAGCCAGAACCCCACCCTTACCTTGGATCGAAGGTTGCTATACAATTTCCGGGTTGAATCTTTGTTCTTGCCGTTTCCTTCTATTTTCCAGCAGCTTCACGTTCTTCACAATCCTTATTTCTCTTCTTACTGCTTCTTCCTTCTATTCTAACAACAAATAATAAAATAACTTAATATTATTATATTATTCCTTATTGGACTCAAAACCTACACCCCCTTATTACTTCCACTCACACCATATAGGCTCACATTAAATAATATTAGCTTCTAACATTATTGCACCACATAATAATATAATACCTCAAATATATTATTATTTCTCCATTTAATAAAATAAATCCAATTTAGTAACACTTCTTCACAAATATTATAAAAATAATTTAATTAAATAATTAATTAAATTACGGGCGTTATAACTCTCCCCCACTTAGAATATTTTCGTCCTCGAAAATTTACCTCAATCAAACAATTTAGGATAGGAGTCTCTCATCTTTCTCTCCAATTCCCTAGTCATGCTTTCACCAGCAGCTCCTAGCCAAACCACTTTAACCAAGGAAATCTCCTTGCCCCTCAGAGTATTCATTTCACGATCCGCGATCCGTACAGGCATCGTCTCCACCGTATGATTATCCGTACTTGCACATCGTCCATATGAATCACATGAGATGGATCTGAAATATACTTCCGAAGTTGCGACACATGAAACACATCATGCAAATTCGAAAGATTAGGCGGTAATTCCACTCTGTAAGCAACATTCCCCACTCTCTCTTAAATCTGATACGGTCCAATAAAACGAGAAGTGAGCTTCTTAGATTTCAACGCTCGCCCAACACCAGTCACAGGTGTAACTCTCAAAAACACATGATCACCGGCTTGAAATTCTAAATCCTTCCTTCGCTTGTCATGATAACTCTTATGCCTACTTTGTGAAGCTTTCATCTTTTCTCGAATCAACTTCACCTTCTCAGTAGTCTGACGAACAAGTTCAAGTCCAAGTACTACACTCTCACCAGATTCATGCCAACATAACGGAGTTCTACATCTTCGACCATACAACGCTTCAAAAGGTGCCATCCTAATACTAGAATGGTAACTATTGTTATATGTGAACTCTATCAACGGAAGATAAGTATCCCACGAACCTCCCTACTCGAGAACAAATGTCCTCAACAAGTCTTCTAATGATTGAATCGTCCGTTCAGTCTGACCATCTGTTTGAGGATGATACACTGAACTCAACCTCAACTTAGAACCCAACGCTTCTTGCAAACTCTTCCAAAAATCAGAAGTAAATCTTGGATCTCTATCTGACACAATGCACAAAGGAACACCATGCAATTTCACAATCACACTAACATAAATCTCAGCCAACTTCGACATTGGAAAACTGATATTAATAGGAATAAAATGAGCTGACTTCGTAAGCCTATCAACAATCACCCAAATTGAATCATGTCCCCTTGAAGTACTAGGCAACCCCGTCACAAAGTCCATTGAAATGCTATCCCATTTTCATTCAGGAACTTCCAACGGTTGCATCAATCCTGCAGGCTTCTGATGTTCAACTTTCGACTTCTGACAAGTCAAACATGCATACACAAACCGAGCCACATCACTCTTCATCCCAGGCCACCAAAACAAACCTTTCAAATCTTGATACATCTTTGTAGCTCCTGGATGAATACTCAACTTACTTCTATGACTCTCTTCAAGTATCACTTTCTTCATCTCAGCATCATCAGGAATACAAATCTGATTATGAAACCTCAACACACCTTGCTCATCTAACTTGAAATCACTATTCTCAGATTGATCAGTCCCAACCATCAAATCTACCAGTTTCACATCAAACTTCTGAGATTCTCTGATACTGTCTAAAAATTCATTATTAATCTCTAACATACCCAACATAACACTCTACGGAGTAACCTCGCAAACTAAGCTCATATCTCTGAACTACTCGATCAATTCCAACTCTTTAATCATCATTGCTGACATATGTAAAGTCTTTCGACTCAACGCATCAGCTACCACATTCGCCTTTCCTGGATGATAATTCAAATCGAAATCATAATCCTTTAACAATTCTAACCATCTTCGTTGCCTCATATTCAACTCCTTCTTATCAAACAAATACTTCAAACTCTTATGGTCACTAAACACTTCAAATCTAGAGCCATAAAGATAATTCCTCCAAATCTTCAATACAAAGACAACAACAGCAAGTTCTAAATCATGCGTAGGATAGTTCTTTTCATGAGTCCTTAACTGCCTCGAAGCATAAGAAACTACCTTACCATTCTGCATAAGCACACCTCCTAAACCCATCTTGGAAGCATCACAATACACCACAAAAGACTCTCCTGGATTAGGCAACGTCAAAATCGGAGCCGACGTCAACCTCTTCTTTAATTCCGTAAAACTTTCTTTGCATTGAACATCCCATACAAACGCTCTACCTTTACAAGTCAACTTAGTCAACGGAAGTGGCAACTTAGAAAACCCTTCGATAAACCTTCTATAATAACCAGCTAATCCCAAAAAGCTTCTAATCTCAATAGCTGACTTTGGAGTTTCCCATTGCAACACAACATCAACCTTTGATGGATCTACAGCAATGCCACTAACTGAAATCCCATGACCAAGAAAACTAACCTCTTTCAACCAGAATTCACACTTGGACAACTTTGCATATAACTTCTTCTCTTTCAGAACTTGCAATACTACTATTAAATGTTCAGCATGCTCTTCTTCCGACTTAGAGTAAATCAAAATATCATCAATGAACACCACTACAAACCGATCCAAATAAGTATGAAAGATACGATTCATATATTCCATGAATACTCCCGGCGCATTAATAACACCGAAAGGCATCACCGAATACTCGTAATGTCCATAACGTGTTCTGAAATCCGTCTTCTGAATGTCTTTATCCTTCACTTTAATCTGATGGTAACCTGACCTCAAATCAATCTTACTAAACACACGGGCATCCACTAATTGATCCCTCAAGTCATCTATTCTTGGAAGCGGATACTTATTCTTAATTGTCGCCTTGTTCAACTGTCTATAATCAACACAAAGCCTCATGCTTCCATCTTTCTTATTCACTAACAACACTGGAGCTCCCCACGGTGATACACTTGGTCTTACAAACCTCTTCTCAAGTAACTCTTCCAATTGCTTCTTCAACTCTGACAATTCAGATGCAGACATCCTGTATGGTGCCATAGACACAGGTCTGGGACCAGGTACAAGATCAATTGCAAATTCAACTTCCCTCTCTGGCGGTACATCAAGAATCTCATCAGGGAAAACTTCAGGAAATTCACATACCACCGGCAATTCCTCAATTATAGCTTGAGTCTCTACAAATAGCGACACCATCAATGAAAACATCTTTACTTCCTCTTGCATCAACTTTCTCAACTGTCTAGCAGACAATAAACTATCTTCCTATTCTTCAGGAGTAGAAAACATCACAGACTTGTCATAACAATTAATATGAACACATTTATGCTCTAACCAGTTCATACCTAAAATCACATCCAAACCTCTTAACGGAAAACAAATCAAATCAACAACAAAGTCTCTGTCGAAGATCGACAAGGGACACTTAGCACACACAAAAGAAGTAGTCACTGATCCCTTGGCTGGAGTATCGATGACCATTTCTCCACTCAAAGAAGACAACACAAGACCCAATCTTTCAACACAATCAGCAACAATAAAACAATGCGTAGCACCAGTATCAATAATAGTAACTAAATGAGTACTATTAATGAAACATGTACCTCTAATAAGTCTGTCCTCGGAAGCTGTCTGATCCTCCACCAAAGTAAACACTTTACCACTAGACTGAGCCTTCTTCGGCTTCAGACACTGACTCCCAATGTGCCCTTCTTCCTTACAATTGAAACAAACCACATTCTTGTGCTCGCACTCAGATACAATATGTCTGTTCTTACCACAATAGTGGAATCTCTTCACTTCAGCAGTGCACACATTACTCTTGTGTCCAGGTTTCCCACACTTAAAAAAAATCACACCAGCAAAAGCATCTCCCCCACTAGTCCTCTGACCATGAGCAACTCTCTGCTTACCCTTACCAGCTGGGGCATCATAAGGTTTACCACGACTCTGTGGGTGCTTACCCCTCTTCTCACTGATAATCTTATAATGAGCATTATTATCTTCCTCAAAAATCCTACAGTTATCAACCAAATCAGCAAAGACACGAATCTTCTAGTATCCAACTGCCTTCTTAATTTCTGGGCGCAACCCATTCTCAAACTTAATACACTTCGAAAACTCAGCATTTTCCTCAGCGTAATGCGGATAAAACTTGTCTAACTCAGCAAACTAGGCAGCATACTCAACAACAGACATACTTCCTTGCTTCAGCTCAAGGAACTCAATTTCCTTCTTTCCAAGAACATCTTCAGGAAAATACTTTCTCAAAAACTCCCTACGGAACACAGCCCAAGTGACATTCTCACCTGCAACTTCTAACTTCAGGCAAGTCTCTAGCCACCAGTCATCAGCCTCGACTGCTAGCATATGAGTCCCATAACGAACCTTCTACGCTGGAGTGCAGTCCATCACGCGAAAGATCCTCTCAATCTCTTTCAACCATTCCAATGCTCCGCCAGGATCATATTTTCCCTTGAACGTAGGTGGATTCTCTCTTTGGAAAGTCACCAAGCTACGAGATCCAGCATTCCCGTCAGCATTCGGCTGATTTTCCATCGCATGAGCCATTGCTTCTAGAGCAGCAACAAGAGCAGCATCATTCCTTCCAGCCATCTCAACTTATCACTACAACATAAACAACAGTTAGAACATCAAAATAATAAGACTCGATTGTTAGACAACTAAGACTCGACGACAAGGTCGGACCAACCTTTTGCTCTGATACCAACTTTGTAACACTCTAATTCTACCCCAAGCAATTTACGCAAAATAAATCAGTATTATAAAATTTCAATCATACAAATGAATCGGGACGTCAAAATTCTTCTAACAAATTCATTGCATTCATCATGGATATATAACACTTTTTCAAAACATCGGATGAACTAACAACATAACATATTTCATTAAATATTAAACAACTACGCAGCGGAATTCTTCAATAACATCTTTAAATAAAACAGCAACTTCGAAACATCTCATATTTAGTAAATAAACAATTTAAAGTTCAACAACTAAAAATCAGCAATCAAAAATCAGCAAGCGTTCATCCCCCCGAATGTTACATATCAAAGCAATGACACCGACTCGATCTATTGAAGGTATACAACCTTCATTCTCGATTACCTGCACGTTACCAACATAGGGGAAACATTCAAACAGAAGGGGTGAGATATCTAACAATATAATAAAACGCATGATAATTAATGTATTAAATCAGATCAATAATGTCACCACTTCTCATCTCATAATGAACAATAATTACAACATATATACTCATTCATCAACATCAAATACATCTCATTATTCATTCATATGCTGCGACTCAAAACTATGCAAATGCATGTGGTACCATTGGAGCAGAACTCCCATCTCAAAAATCTAATCTGCCAATTAATAGAGGCATCAACAAGGCATAACCTTCATCTCAAAATTTGCCAATCCCGACCATCTCAACGAGAATAAGCTCCATATCAAAAATGAAATGTATGCCATGAATGTAATATCAACATCTCAATCATCTAAAAACACAACATCTCATAAACATCTCAGAACAACAACATCTCAATCATCTCAAAATAACAACATCTCATAAACATCTCAAAACAACAACATCAATCTAATCTTCCAATTAATAGAGGCATCAACAAGACATAACCTTCATCTCAAAATGACAACATCTCATAAACATCTCAAAACATCTCAATTACAGCATCTTATAAACATCTCAAAATAATTTATTAAACATCATTTGTTTATCAAACGTCATTTGTTCATCATAAATTATCAAACACCACTTTAATAACCACATCTTACTAATAACTCAGCTGTATATTAATAATACAGTAAGCCATACTGTTATTCTGCAGTTCTACTTTGTTTCTGTCATTAATCCTACTGTCATATTTCTAACAGCAGTCTCTAACATCTCATATTTATCATTCTGTCCAAAATCCAGCATAACTGTCATCTACGGGAATTAATTCTAAATCCTAAATTAGTTACTGGAATTACACCTCTTAATCATCATTTTAGTCCTCTAGAATAAAGTTCATCGCGTTGGCTAATCAACACTTCGAATGGCATCTCAAACAACATCCTACAACTCAAGTTACAACAATTCAAAACTGATTATGTCAAAATTATTCAGTATGGGTCGACACAAAACTCCTTAGATCGACTCATCCTGCTTCATTTATATGCTATGATTCGACACATCCTCCTTATGGATCGACTCATTCTGGCTTTCAATACAGCATGTATCGACACATGCACTCTTCGTGTCGACTCATCCTAAGTCTTGTACTCATCATGCATCGACACATCATCTCTTCGCGTTGACTCATCCTGAGTCTTATACTTAACATGCATCGAAGCAACCCATGCATGCATCGACTCATCCTGAGTCGAATATCCTTCATGTATCGACACATGCAGCTCGGGGTCGAGATATCCTTCGACAGTCTGCATAATTTTCTGCATTTTCTACTGTATTTTGTTACGGGAATCATACTACAGCTCTAAAAACCTTATTATGATCATGATAATTCATCACCTAATATTACACTCTATTATTCCATTGATCAAACAACATAATAACATTCTTATTCATCAAATCTTCATCATACATCATTCATAATGCAATTTATGCAAGAACAAACAACAATTACATCTAACCCTATTTATCAAACATCATGATCCCAATTATAAAGCCAGAACCCCACCCTTACCTTGGATCGAAGGTCGCTCTACAATTTCCGGGTTGAATCTTTGTTCTTGCCATTTCCTTCTATTTTCCAGCAGCTTCACGTTCTTCACAATCCTTATTTCTCTTCTTACTGCTTCTACCTTCTATTCTAACAACAAATAATAAAATAACCTAATATTATTATATTATTCCTTATTGGGCTCAAAACCTACACCCCCTTATTACTTCCACTCACACCATATATGCCCACATTAAATAATATTAGCTTCTAACATTATTTCACCACATAATAATATAATACCTCAAATATATTATTATTTCTCCATTTAATAAAATAAATCCAATTTAGTAACACTTCTTCACAAATATTCTAAAAATAATTTAATTAAATAATTAATTAAATTACGGGCGTTACATGGAACATTGGTTGGTACCGGTATCCCTTGTGGAGAAACGAGGAGAATACGAGGCTGCTATATGTGTCGTTAAGTATCAACTGACCTTAGAACCTATAATTGACCAACTTGGCCATAGGAAGTAGTGAGATAGTCGGCCTCGATGTAAAGCTGAGAACTGGTTGATACTCAATACTACACTCATTGAGACCATACTCACGAGATAGTTCCGGCCGCAAGAAAAGATTGCGTGAGATGAAACTATGACCAATGGAGGATGGTCAGTGATATTGAGAACCTCTAGAACCCGGTTACTATTATTAGGACAGGTTGAAACCAACTGAACTTCAAGAGGGTAGTTCCTAGGCCACATGCAAGCTTGGAACTTAAGGGCTCTTGTGTGACTTGTTTGCCTTTACCATGTCTGTTATCTGCTATACCTGTTGTGTGTTTTACCATGACATCATGCATCATAACATAGCGTGCATACTTCATTATACTAACCATTTCAAAGACCGAGGGGATTTATCTTTGTTCTGTTTTGCAGATTATGGCTTCCATGCGCAGAAACACCATCTGAGTTAACTTTGTGCAAATACCTGCTCAACTCAAAGATTTAGCTTCGCGAGTTTCTGATACTTCTTCATTCATTAGGAGACATGGTCAGTTTCTTAGCTTGGTTACCTCAAAGTTTGATGAGCAGATGATGAGTGTGATTTTCTAGTTCTTCGATCCGGTGCATCATTGCTTCACTTTCCCGGATTATCAGCTAGTTCCCACTATGGAAGAGTTTTCCCACTTACTAGGCATATCCATCCTTGAGCAGATGCCCTTCACAGGTTTGGAAGAGACTCCTAGACTAGAGGACATTGCTTTAGCTCTACATTTGAAACGGGCTGATATAGTATCCAACTGGGAGACACGAAGCGGGATTGAAGGTTTCTTAGCTAAGTTTCTGATAGATCAAGCTCAACTGTTCTAGGATAATTTGGACTTTCAGGCTTTCGAAGACATCTTGGCTCTCCTTATCTATGGTTTGGTTCTTTTCCCGAACCCAGATTCCTTCATAGATGTGAATGCGGTTAAGATCTTCCTGTCCCACAATCCTGTGCCTATTCTTCTGGGTGATATCTTTCATGCCCTCTACACTCGTACTGTGCGTAGAAGAGGGACCCTCATGTGTTGTATGCCGTTGCTGGAGAGGTGGTTTATTTCGCACCTCCCCAAATCTGTGTTGAAGAATGAGGAAGGTTTAGGATGGTCTTACATGATAATGTCCCTTGCCCATACAGACATTCTTTGGAGTTCTAAGGCTATGGAAAGCATTGTTGTCATTGGTCGATGCGGGGGATACCCTAATGTCCCGTTGCTTGGAATTATAGGGGGAATAACCTACATTCCTTGTTTAGCTTTGCGAAAGTTTGGTCATGCCCGAAGAGACGGTCCTCATGAGCTACTTCTTACAGATATTGCCTTTGATTACAAGGGGGACATTGATGAGCATCGCCGAAGGTTTATACGAGCCTGAGGCATGGTGAACAGGTCTGACCCTCAAGAGCTAGGACCAAATACTTCTCTCCCTATGCAACCTTACCTCCAGTGGGTCCGAGCTCGGGCTCAGAAGCTTGGGATGCATTATGAAGTTGTGTTACCAGTAATTGTGGAGCCTACCAATGAAGAGGGTGTTCCTTATACAGTCCTTTATCCCTACATGCCCACTGATCTTGGGGCATTGAAGAGATCCTGGATTCAACTGAGAGAGGAGAGGGATACCTACCGGGAGAAGTATCATGAGCAAGAGAGGAAGATCTTGAAGCTCATGAGGCAACTTGAGAATGAAAGGATGATTAATGACTACGTCAGCACGAAGGGGAAGCGACCTTGGGATTTCTGATTTTTGCCTTTCTAGTTTTAGATTTGTTTTTCATTTATTTATTTTGTAAATGCCTCAAAGGCATTGTTAAACATTTTTACAAGTTAATCTAATAAAGTTGGTTTATTTATTGGTTTGCAAATTTAAATCTCCCAAAGTCTTTGAAATCATTCCATACGCATTCCATTATCATGCACATCATTACAGGTACCATTACAGGTTTGTCATCTTCTTCGCTATTTATTTCAACACGAAATGCCTTCTGAAATACCTACCGACCAGGCCATCAAAGCTCTTCAGGCACATAATTCCCAATTCCAAGAGATGTTCTTGAACTTGGCTAAGGGGCAAGAGGATTTGAAGACTCTCATCCTGAAGGAGAAGAAGAAGAAGAAGAAGAAGAAGAAGGTGGTTCTTCTGAATATGGGTCACAGATTTGGGAATAGGTTGCGACAAGAAGTTGATCTGTCTCATTCATCCAAAGGAGGAGAGAATCAAGAAGAAGAAAAGGGTCCCAGCCCTGTGGTCTCTGATAATGATACTGATTTTGATGATGAACAATACCCTCCTATTGAGGATAGGTACAAACAACTTGAAGACCGTCTGAGTGCTATGGAGATTCAAAAGATCCTTGGTTTGGACTTTAGAGATCTGGGACTAGCATATGGAGTGGTGATCCCTCACAAGTTCAAAGCTCCGGTTTTTGCCAAGTACGATGGAGTATCCTGTCCAATACTCCATCTCCGCTCGTACGTCAGAAAAATCCAACCTTACACTGCTGATAGAAATTTATGGGTGCATTTCTTTCAAGATAGTCTATTAGGGACTCAACTTGAATGGTTTTATAAACTGGAAGGAGCTAATGTCCGAAACTGGGAGGACCTTGCTGCTGCTTTTTACAGGCAGTACCAGTATAACACCGACCTTGCTCCCACTCGTACTCAGCTTCAGGGTATGTCTATGGGTGAAAGTGAAGGTTTTAAGGATTATGCTCAGAAGTGGAGAGATTTGGCTGGAAGAGTCCAATCCCATTTGTCTGACAGGGAGTTGGTTGATATGTTTCTAGGGACGTTGTTTGGTCCATTTTTCAATCATCTGATCGGCAATTCATCATCTGGGCTTACGGAATTGATTTTGACTGGGGAGAGAGTGGAAGCTGGTATCCGAAGTGGTAAGATACAGAAAGGTGCTTCATCAAGTGCAGAAAATAGGCCTTTCACTGGTAAGAAATAAGCTAGCGCAGTCTACGGCTCGAGGAGCCAAAGCAGACCCGAACGCCGTCAAGCAGTGAATGCGGTAGTAATATCAAGACCCACCATTGCCCCACAACGCAACAATCAGCATAGAATGGAGAGACCGCAAAGACAATACACTCGGCTTAATATGGCCTTGTCTCAAATTCTACCACAATTGTTGAAGACCAACCTGGTAACTCTGAGGGAAGCCCCAAAGAATCCCAGCACCACATCTCCGCTATATAATCCGAACGCCCGATGCGCCTATCACTCTGATAGCCCAAGTCATGATACAAATAACTGTTGGGCCTTGAAGAATAAGGTGCAAGATTTGATTGAAGCTAAAGAGATTGAGTTTGACGCTCCAGAGAAACCCAACGTCATAACCACTCCTATGCCCAAGCATGGTCATGGAGTAAATGCTGTGGACGATGACTTATTTGTGACCTCCGTGGAAGACGTTTCTACTCCTTTGATGACCGTGAAGAAGAATCTATTGTTGGCAGGTTTATTTCTGGGATGTGGCGAAGGTTGCCACCTATGTTCAATTCTGCTTGTTGGTTGCCATTTATTGAAATCAGGTGTTCAACGCCTGATGGATAAGAAAGAGATCCTGTTCGAGAAGAATTTGATTCTGTTAGTTCCGATTGAAGATGTTTCCATCATAACCATTTCCGCCAATCCTTCCATGGCTTCCTCGAGAAAGCCTGTTAGGATTACATCTGTTCCAAGAATCACTCCATTAATCATTACTATCCCTGGTCCTATCCCATACACTCCGGATAAAGCCGTCCCTTGGCACTATGGGGCCGACGTGTATTACCATGGAGTTAAGCAAGACCTAAAGATTGAAAAAACTGATGCTGATATCAGCAATATTGTCGGGGCTAGCAAGGTCACCAGAAGTGGAAGACTCTTCTCTCCTAAGATTTCCCCTCCGAATGTTCAAAAGCCTGTTGCCATTCCATCTGCCATTCCATCAGCTATTGTTCTAATTCCTACTCCAGTTATCACCCCTGTCGCCGAGTCATCTGGAACTCAGGGCAAAGAAATCACAGGTGAGCCTGCCCGGACGGAGGCGCCTAAGAAGATCATTGTAGAAACCTCTAATCAGGAGATATAGGAAATTCTGAAGATTATCAAGAAGAGTGACTACAACATAGTCGAGTAACTGGGGAAGACCCCGTCAAAAATCTCCATGTTGTCCTTGTTATTAATTTCGAAAGCCCATGCAAAGGCTTTAATTGCTTTCCTTAAAACTGCGCATGTGCCGCAGGAAACTTCAGCTTATCAATTCAAAGATTGTGTAGCTAGTTTGACTTCCGACAACGGGTTGGGTTTCTCAGACGCAGATTTGACTGCTAAAGGAAGAAATCACAATGATGCTCTGCACGTCTCGATCGAGTGCAGGGGCACTACTTTGGCCCACGTGCTGGTGGATACTGGGTCCTCATTGAATGTTTTGCCAAAGAAAGAATTAGACCGTCTGGACTGTGAAGGTTTGGTTCTGAAGCCAAGTAATATTGTGGTTAGAGCTTTTGATGGGTCAAAAAGGATAGTGCACGGGGAAGTGGACGTCCCTGTTAAAGTTAGCTCTCAGACTTTTGCATCTACTTTCTATATGATGGATATCCGACCATCTTATTCTTGCTTGATGGGTCGCCATTGGATTCATAAGGCTGGGGCAGTGACTTCTACGCTCCATCAGATGTTGAAATATCCAATAAAGGGGAAGATTGTTACGGTGCAAGGAGAAGAGGAGTACATGGTGAGTCATTTTAAATCCTTTCGCTATATGGAGATGGATGGGGAGTTCATTGAAACCCCGTGTCAGAACTTTGAAGAGGTCCCCCATACTTTGGCGTCGACTGAAGTTGCTGCTGACAAACCTCCGTTGAGGATGGCTTCCTTCAAGGATGCCAGGGCTGTAGTTGAAAAAGGTGGGTGTGCAAATTGGGGTCAGCTCCCCGACTTCGCACACAAAACTGACAAGTTTGGTTTGGGCTTTACTGTAGAGGCTCAAAGAAATGTTCGGCGCGCACAGATTGGAAGACCTCCTATGCACATCAGTAATCAGGGAGTGAATGCAATTGAGGATGATGAAGAAGATTCAGATATCGACAACTGGATTTACCCGACTACCAACAGTGGATTGAAAAATTGGACGGCGAAAGACTTCGTGCCCGTTACTTTTATTACAGAGTAATTGACTTTTGTTTTGAGATTTGTAACAAACAGTTTGAAACTTTACGGTCCGGTGCCTTGCCCGAGGCACTTTGGCTTTGTTTGTGAGGGCTTATTATTCGTCATTTTCATATATCATCAATAAAGCATTGGACATTTTCTTGCATTAAAAATTTTGTGCTCCTTGTTTTTCTTTTCTATCTTCCACTTTATTCAAACAGCTATCGGCTTACACACACACTCACATATCATAATGCAGATCCACATCCACTATGGATCCCATTGATAACGACTCTTCTACTGCCAATTATGACTTCGAAAATCCGATCAACCAAGCCGAGGACGAAGGTGAGGATGATTGTGAAGTTCCTGGGGAACTTGCTAGACTGTTACTACAGGAAGAGAGGGCCATACAGCCTCATGAAGAGCCAGTGGAATCAGTGAATTTAGGTACAGAGGAAGACAAGAAAGAGGTCAAGATAGGTGCGAATCTGGAGCCTAGTGTAAAGCAGCGATTGATACAGATGCCACGCGACTATGTTGAGATCTTCGCTTGGTCTTATGAAGATATGCCTGGTTTAGACACTGATATTATGGTGCACCGCCTGCCAACCAAAGAAGACTGCCCTCCGGTCAAGCAGAAGGTTCGCCGTATGCACCCTGAGATGTCTTAGAAAATCAAAGTTGAGGTTATGAAATAGTTTGACGCTAGATTTCTAGTTGTCACTTCTTACCCGCAATGGGTTGCCAACGTTGTTCCGATATCAAAAAAGGATGGTAAGGTACGGATGTGTGTGGACTATAGGGATCTGAATAGGGCGAACACAAAAGATGATTTTCCGCTTCCTCACATCGATGTTCTGGTCGACAACACCGCGCAACATAAAGTCTTCTCCTTTATGGATGGTTTTTCTGGGTACAATCAGATTAAGATGGATCCCGAGGACATGGAGAAGACAACTTTCGTTACATAGTGGGACACTTTCTGCTACAAGGTAATGCCTTTCGGGTTGAAGAATGCTGGGGCAACTTATCAGCGCGTCATGGTCGCCTTGTTCCATGACACGATTCACCATGAGATTGAGGTTTACATTGATGACATGATTACAAGGTCCCATACTGAAGAAGAGCACCTTGACCATCTTCAGAAACTGTTCGACAGGTTGAAGATATACAGGCTGAGGTTAAACCCGAACAAGTGCACCTTCGGGGTAAGGTCGGGTAAGTTGCTGGGTTTTGTTGTTAGTGATAAAGGTATTCAAGTGGATCCTGCAAAGGTGAAGGATATACAGGAGATGCCGGCTCCCCGAACAGAAAAGGAAGCCATAGGATTTTTGGGACATCTGAATTATATTGCCCGATTCATTTCACATCTGACTGCTACTTGTGAGCCGATCTTCAAGCTGCTGAAGAAAGATCAAATAGTAAAATGGAATGATAAATGTCAGACCTCCAAAATCCACCTATTTTGATGCCTCTAGTTGAAGTAAGACCTTTGATTTTATACTTGACAGTGCTGGATAATTCAATGGGGTGCGTGCTGGGGCAGCATGACGAGTCTAGCCGAAAAGGGCACGCTATTTACTACCTTAGTAAAAAGTTTACCGACTATGAGACCCGATACTCGTTGCTCGAGAAAACTTGTTGCGTTTTGGAATGGGCTGCTCGCCGGCTGAGACAGTACATACTGACTCACACCACCCTGTTGATATGAAAGATGGACCCAATCAAGTATATCTTCGAAAAGCCTGCCTTATCCAGAAGAATAGAAAGATGGGAGATGATCTTAACTAAGTACGAAATCCAATACACAACCCATAAGGCAATTAAGGGGAGTGTATTGGCAGATCATTTGGCGCATCAGGCCATGGATGATTACCAATCCATGAATTTCGAGTTCCCGGATGAGAACATCATGTTGGTGACCGACTGTGAAGAACCTGGACCGGATGAAAGACCCGAGGAAGGATCCCGATGGTCTATGTATTTTGATGGAGCCTCAAACACATTGGGTAATGGCATTGGCACCGTGATCATATCTCCTGAGGGTTGTCATACTCCATTCACCGCCCGATTATGTTTTAACTGCACCAACAATATGGCGGAGTATGAAGCGTGCATCATCGGCCTTCGAGCTGCTATTGACCTAAGGATTAAGTTCTTGAGTGTGTTCGGAGATTCTGCTCTAGTGATCAGTCATATTAAAGGCGAGTGGGATACGAAGCACCCAAATATTATTCCTTACAAAGAGTATGTACTGACGTTGCTTACGCACTTTGAGGAAATAACCTTTGAACATTTCTCCAGAGAGGAGAATCAGTTAGCAGACGCGCTGGCTACCATGTCTTATATGTTCAAAGTTAGGTGGGACAATGAGGCTCCCCAGATTACCATTGAGAGGTTGGATGAACCCGCACATTGTTGTGATATTGAGACTGAAGAGGTAGCAGATAAACCCTGGTTTCACGAGATAAAGAGGTATCTTGAAGCTCAAGAGTACCCCGAGGGTGCATCTGCTAATGATAAGAAGTTCTTGAGAAGGTTCGATGTGAATTTCTTCATTAGTAATGGTATCCTTTACAAGCGTAACCATGATTCAACCTTACTGCGGTGTGTGGACAAGAATGAGGCAGAAAGGATTATGGAAGAATTACATGAAGGTACCTTCAGAACTCATTCCAGTGGACATACCATGGCAAAGAAAATCCTACGGGCAGGATACTATTGGTCTACTATGGAAGCCGATTGTTATCAGCATTCTCGGACCTGTCATAAGTGCCAAGTCTATGCTGATAAGGTGCACGTACCTCCAGTTCCTCTGAATGTTTTGACAGCTCCTTGTCCTTTTGCAATGTGGGGCATCGATATGATCGGCGAGATCAGACCTACTGCGTCTAACGGGCATCATTTCATTCTGGTAGCAATTGACTACTTTACAAAGTGGGTTGAGGCAGCTTCCTTTACAATAATAACCAAGAATGTCATGGCGCGATTTATCCGACATAATCTGATCTATCGATACGGTGTACCAGAGAGGATCATTACAGACAATGGTACAAATCTCAACAATATGATGATCACCGAGCTCTGCAAACAATTTAAGATACAGCATCACAACTCTTCTCCCTACCGGACGAAGATGAATGGGGCTGTTGAAGCAGCTAATAAGAACATCAAGAAGATTGTGCAGAAGATGACAGTGACATACAAAGACTGGCACGAGATGCTACCATTCGCTCTTCATGGGTACCGTACCAAAGCACGGACATCGACAGGGGCAACACTCTACTCTCTGGTGTATGGAATGGAAGCAGTATTACCCATTGAAGTCCAGATACCCTCTCTTCGGATCATGAAGGATGAAGGTTTAAGCGAGGACGATTGGATCCAGACCTGACTTGATCAGCTGAATCTGATCGAAGAAAAGAGACTTACTGCTATTTGTCATGGTCAAACGTATCAAGAGCGAATGATCAAGGAATTTAACAAGAAAGTCAGACGACAAGAGTATCAAGTCGGGGATCTAGTGATCAAACGCATCATATTACCGCAAGGTGATCCCAGAGGAAAATGGACCCCTACGTACGAATGGCCATTTGTGGTTAAGAACATTTTCTCATGAGGAGCTATGATTCTAACCACCGTGGATGGTGACGACCTTCTTCACCCCGTCAATGCAGACATAGTGAAAAATACTACGCATAATCAAAGACCCGCTAGGTTGACTGGCCTAGGAAAAAATAAGGGCTTCCCGGCGAACCAAAAGGGTTCGGGCAAAAATAAGGGATGAAAACAAAAAAATATGTACACCCGGCAAGTCGAAAACCTGAAAAGGAGGCTTGAGAAAAAAGGGTATCCTGGTGGACTGAAAACCCGAAAGGGCGGTCCAGGCAAAAATTAGGGATTAAAGCATAACACTATGTCTCATTGGATCATCTTGCAACCAGACTTCGGTATCGACTATCAAGCTCGGACGACGCCAATGAATCTTAGCTACCTTGAACCAAGTATCAAAGTCATGAGACGCTCGAAGATATAAAGGCAATAGCAGAATCGGAACCCAGTGGGATTGTTCACATAGTTGTTTTTCTTTGTTTTTCACAAATTGTATAATTTCTATCTTTCGGTGGCGTTCTCTTACTAGGACGTCAACCTCTTGTACAAAATTCCTATTACAGGCCAACTTCGAAATCAATACAATTCATTTTACAATAAATGTCAAAATTGTTTTTTTTTTCTGTTTTGTTTTGCAAGAACGTCCAATGATTCATTTTTTATATATGCATTTGAAAATAATTGTTGCTCATAAATATTTACATGCGAAGCAAAAGACAATTGCTCGTAATTCCAGGAACAGGGGCAAACAAGAAATGTCCAAGCCTTACAGTTGCTCTACCCACCAGGTACAGGGATAGACCCAGCTTAAGAAAATGACTAAAAATACATGCACTCCCTGCAGAGTAAGAGGTACTAGAATATAGTGACGGTAATTATCCCCAAGCAGAGTTTATCTATCACCAACATTGGAAGACTATCCCCAGTGGAGTTTATTTCTTCCACAAGCATAAACTCAATCCCCAACAGGGTTCATTATCGCCAGCAACGGTAATTCATCCCCAACCGAGATTGTTTCTCCAAATCGTTAGATCTTCTAACAAAGTATCTCTTCCCCACAGAGTCTTTCCCTCGCCAGTTTATTCTCCAGCCAAGTTATTCTCCCGCCAATTTATTCTCGAATCATCTTCGGTCGTTATCCCCAGCGAGAACAAAGAACTCAACTCTTTATATTCTTCAGCAGCAGTCCGGGATTTATTTTCCCCAGTTAGAGAACCTCATAAAAGCATTACACATCCATACATCATGGCATGCATATACGCATCATACAGCACAATCTCATTTATTTTGAGAACATCATTGCTCGATACATGTCATGCATCATGGCATTACATATGACTAACTCTTTACATTTCAGGAAAACAATCAAATTCTCACAAAGTTCAAGCTATGAAGCCAGGATCCGACCGGATAATATCTTGATTCCTCCATCATATTGTGAAGCCCAGAGAACGAACGGATAACAGTATCAAATACTGTGAAGCCTGGAATCGACCAAATAGTGGTTTATCATTGAGCTATGAAGCCCGGATTCAACCAGATAATAGTTTAATCCCCAACAAGTTATTGTGAAGCCTAGATTACGACCAAATAGCAATACAAGACACCATGAAGTCTGGATTCGACCAGATAGTGGTATATCATAAACACAAGTCGTGATGCCCGAAAATCGACCAGATAACAGCTTAAAAAGTTATTGTGAAGCCTGGATTACAACCAGATAACAATACAATACACCATGAAGCCTGGACACGACCAGATAATGGTAGAAGACATTGTGAAGCCTGGGTTACAACCAGATAGCAGCCAAGAATACTATGAAGCCTGGAATCGACCAGATAGTGGTATATCTTTAATGCAAGTTATGAAGCCCGAATTCGACCGGATAATATCTTGATTTATCCAAACACCATGAAGCCTAGATTCGACCAGATAATGGTATGAGACATCGTGAAGCCTGGATTATGACCAGATAGCGGTAAAAGACACTGAAGCTTGGATTACGACCAAATAACAGTAAGGGACACTGCGAAGCTTGGATTTCGACAAAATAGCAGTCTACCCGGCCAATTAATATGAAGCCCGAAGTCGACCGAATATTAGTAGGCCTAAAAATCAAATGGAAGCCCGGATGCGACTGGATAACCACTTGATTTCTTCTGAAGCCTGGAATATGACCAGATAAGAAGTAAGGTGTTGTGAAGCCTAGAATCGACCAGATAGCAGTACAGGACACCATGAAACCTGGATTCGACCAGATAATGGTATAATACATCGTGAAGCCTGGATTACGACCAGATAACGATAAAGGACACTGTGAAGCTTGGACTTCGACCAAATAGCAGTTTACCTGGATAATTCCTAAGAAGCTCGGAGTCGACCGAATATTAGTGTGCCCTAAATTCAAGTTAAAGCCCATATGCGACCAGATAAGAACTGAATTCCTTCTGAAGCCTGGATTACGACCAGATAAGAATTGAGAAATTGCAAATCCTGGATTACAACCGGATAGCAAGTTTAATCTCATCTCCCCAGTAAGTCGTTGTAAAGCCTGGAGCACGACCAGATAGCAGTCGATCTTATCACTATGAAGCCTGGATCACGACTAGATAATGGTTCATTTTCACCATTTCAACCAAGAGACGACTCCCCAGTAGAATAACAGACGACTGAAGCTCCTAAAATTTAACTTTCTCTCAAGACAGAGTCAACATTCCCCGGCGAAATCCTCCTCAACAAGAGGTATGCAAGCTCTCGCTAAGGAATCTCTTATGCGATCGACACTCCTTCAGATGGAATCTTTAAGCCCATCTTCCATCATCAATCTCCAAATGGCATCTATAAGCTCATTCCCAACATCACAAGACAAGTACCACTTCATGCGAGTGCAAATTTCTGGGCACTCTAGTGTTCAATCATCTTCCACCTTCGGATCACGAAAGGCAAGAAAGCCAATATACATCCTCAGGTTTAAGAAGATTGAACAGGGGCAGCTGTTGTACCCCAAAATTTTCCCTCCCATATTTCTCAACACATTTCAAGTGAGGTCCTCAAATTGCTCAAGGAAATCCAAGGGTTGGCCAGACAAACTCTCTCCTAAGGCAGTCTACCTCAAATTAGGGTTTCATGTTGCATCAAGATACTTGATTCCAAGGGATCCAAAATGCTCACCATTGTCCTAATATTTTCTCAAGATCATCCATGTCAAGTTTCAAGCCTTGCAGAGAAAGTTTGCTCAGTCAATTGCTCAAAGGCCTGAAAATTGACTATGCTAGGGCAAAAGTCAACTATGGCCCACATACAGTCAAACTTCAAGTTTTTTGTAAACATCCTCATTTTGAAGTATTATTCATCATTTGATCAAGGGTTGATCATGATTCCTCAAAGATTGCTTACAATCCATCAAAATCCAAAAGTTGCTAAATTAGGGTTTTTTGGAAAAGTCAACTCAACTTTGACCAAGCATAACTTTCTCATACTTTATTGGAAATGACCCATATAAAGCTAATTTTGAATAGAACTCAATTCCCTACAATTAATCTTCATCTCCCAACTTTAAAATATGCACTCACAAGAAGTTATGAATTTGGACATTATAGGTCACTTTGAAAAGTCAACAAAAACACCTTTTTTGTCAAAGCTTCATACATGAACATGGTAGATTCAATTGAGATGAGACCAAAAGGGTTGCTTAGAGGATATCTCAAGCTTTCTAAAAAGTCCAAGAACACACTCATAGTGTCTCAAATTGCAGTTTTTGTCAAATGGCCCCAACTTTTTGTGCTTGTCTTGAGTTTGTAACATGGTCCACGACCCATGATCCTTCCCAATTGCCTTTATTTTATTTTTTCCATTTATTTTGATTTTTATTTCAATTAAATCAAAATAAAATCATGGAAATATCAAAATCATTTAAACCTTGAGATTTTGTGCATATTTCAGGTCCCTTATACAGCTAGCAATGAAATCAATTAGTGCAAGGCCTATTTGTACACAAAAAGATTGGTTTTTGGCTTATTTTGGAAAGATTTGCAAGAGAATCAAATCTTGATCAATGACCATAATTGAAAAAGATTTAGAGCAGGCTTGTAAACCTAATTCACTCATTGATATATATTGAACAAATGCAGACCAAGAGAACAAGGTTTGGAGGCGTGTAGAGTGAAGAACAAACTTGGAAAAACTCAAGAAAAGTGGTGATCTGATTTCATACTTCCAAGCATTCTCAAGCCTTCCAAGCTATCTCATTCGCTTCCTGGGTGTTCAAGGAGTCCATACCAATCCTTAGAAAGCATTTTCGTGCATGAAAACTCACTGTAAGTGACTCACGACTTCGCCACTTTCTTGAAATTCAATATCATGATTCTGGCACTTATAGCATGAATTCTTCATATATTCTTGTTCAGTGAAACATTTGCAAGCTATTGGTCATAATTAATTGCATTTTCGCTAACCATACAGAGATCCACCATTGTTAGGTTTTCTTGGATCGTTTTAGGGTTTTCTTATACAGGAATAATTTTCCCAAATGGAGGAGATCATTGTAATCAGTGGGTCAAACCCAGAAGATCCATGGTCTTGAATTTTATTTATATCGTTTGTATTCAATTTCTGAGATGCACAGGGTTATAGCAACAACGCCATGCCTGTAGGTAAAGGTTTAGAGTTTTAAACGACAAATCCAGGAAGAAGACGATGGAATGTCATGACTCTACTGGCCGGTTTAAATTCTGTCGCATTTATTCTGGCCAGAAACCTATAGTTCTGATCTATTTGTTTGTTTCTGTTGTATTGATAAACTAACACCCAACGTAGTTGGTCAGAAGAAGGAAGTCATAAGTTCATGATTCTGGGTTCGATTCCAGGCGTGACTTTTTGGCCCTTTTCCCCTTTGTATTCACCAAATCCATCGCCCGCACTTTCTGAGGATCATCTTCTGGGCACATCAACCAGGACCAGATCAAACATCCTCTGGCCGTGATCTGCTGGATCCACCAGCCAGGAGCAGGACCAGATCAAACATCCTCTGGTCATAATCTGCTGGATCCACCAGCCATGAGCGGGCCCAGTATCATCATCCTCTGATCACCATCATCTTCTGTACCACCATCCTCTGATCACCATCATCTTCTGGATCATCATCCTCTAATCAGAGTCGCTGGCACCAGGCCTTTTTTTCTTCTTTATCCTTTTTTTTAATCATTTTCTAACACAAAAATTAATTCTTTTTTTTTTATCAAAAATCATAAAATCAATTTTCATCAAATTAGATTTAGGTTTTATTTTTTATCAAAAATTAATTTAATTAGTTTATTTTAATTTTAGGGCAATTTTAACCTTTTGTAAATAAATTAAAACAAATTAGAAAATTAGGTTTTTGTTTAAATTAATTTTTATTTTTTATTTTATTTTCTTAAATAACCAAGAATACAAAAATAGGTCAAAATTAATTATTTTTCTTAATTTAATCTAATTAGCGATTAGGTTTGTATTTGTTTAATTTAAGACCTTATTATTTCTTAAAATAATAATAAAAAAACAACCAAAAAATATTTTTTAATTAGGATAGACGGGGTCAAAACCCTAATTTTCTCTCGTCCTCAATTCATCATGCGCGTTTATTTATTTTACAATATTAATGTAACTGCTCATGGGATGTAATAGTTTAATTAGGACTTTTCTTTCCTGTTTATTTATCATTTTACGGGTTTTTGGCTATGTAATTAATCCCCCACCCGAAGCCTTGTAATAGCGTAGCTTTATTTTCCACATTTTAATTTTAGCAAATATTAACTGTTAGGTGTATGATAATAGGATTGCATGACAAGAATGTATGTTAATTTTAAAAAGGTTAGCAAACCCTAAATGTGCAAAGATAATAACTTGAAATTGAATCACTCGCATATGCGCACTCCTAGGGTATACTCTCACTTCGGTTGCCTTTGGTAAATGATCATTAAGTATAGGATATTTTAGTGGTCTCCCTCTTGTCTAAACAAAGATCAAAAGTCCCGTTCAGAAATGTTGCCTCGGAAATGTCGCTTCGAATATGATCTTAAGACATTAGGGTTATTACTAAGACGTCCTAATATTGCTTTAGTGATCGTACGTCCCTTTTGAATTGACCCTTGCAATTCCAACGACGGTACTACCTACTCCTTAATAGTGGGATAACGCTGTCTAAAGGAAACAAGAACAAAAACGTTCTTTTTTCGAGTAGGTAGATGCTAGTAGGTACTTGCTCAAAACTAACTTTTTCACACTTACACTCTTTCAAACAAAGTTTTCAAAACGACTTCGTATCACTCTTGAAGACAGAAGCAAGGCTTAAATCAAAGTAAAACAAAAACTTTTCAAACACACAAACACGGAAGCAATTTAAAAAAATGATGAGCATGTACCTAAGAGCCCGTAGAAAACTACGGATAGAAAGCGTGCTAATACCTTCCCTTTCTATAATCTACCCCCAGTACTCAAAATCTCGAAAAAAGGAATTTTTCTGTGCTTTTTTCCTTTCCACTTGGATAAAATAAAAGACGGTGGCGACTCTTGCTTACCGTGACATTTTGCGAACAAAAACGCAAACCAGTAAAAAAAGTCAGTTCTGCCACCGTATCACAGAGACGGTGGTGGATCGCCACTGCACACCGAAGAAGACGCGCCGCCGATTGGGTTTGAAGAATAAGTGTGTTCGAAGGAGGTTAAATGATAACTCCTCAACCCTAACCTTCTTCTCCTTAAAACGACGTCGTTCTTTTTTTAATTATTAATTGTTTTAAATGAATTTTTTGAAATAAATAATTGCTGAATTTTGAAAAGGGGAATTAAACTGAATTAATTGGGCCTCGTTTTTGCACCCCCAGCCCATACTGCCATCAATTTTTGGAGCTTATTACCAAAAACCTTGTGTTGGACCCTTCAGCATGGGCCTAGCGTCCCATTTGGTTGCAACACACATGAGCCAAACTTTATACCTCCCTCTATTTCCTATTCTTTTATGGTTTTAATTTTATTTTCTTTTATTGTTTTTTTTAGATATTAAGATAATAAAAAACAATAAAAATAATTAAATACTTTAGGATTTTATAAGCATTTTGGGATTTAATTAGATTTTATTCCTATTATTTCTTCATACTTTTAATTTCTTTTAAATCAAACTTACACATCATGTTTTATGTGTTTTCTTTGTGTAATATTGATCAAATAAGATGCTTGAAAATTAAGGATTATCTTGCGTTGAAATGCCATGCTCCTTTAGGATTCCATGAGACGATTAATTCCCCTTTTGATTGTTTTATATTGATTAGACCTTAGGAGGTTAATACAAGCACAAGAATCAGAATAGCTTTTGCCTTCTTGCTTCAGGATAATTCCTTCATCTTCTTTAAAAATATTCTCTCTCCTTTTGAAAACTCTTCTTGTTTCTAACTTGAACTGCTTTCACAATAAACTTGGATTTAGGTCTATGCCTTTTCAAAAAAATCTTTTCTTAATCAAACTTTAAACAACATAACAATATGTTGACCTTTCTGTGAGAAGACTAAAAGTCAATCAATCTCATTCAAATCATTTTGCCATTTTGGCTCTTACTCTTAAACTTTTATCAAAAGATTCGACTCTTGTCAATCCTTGTAGTGATGCAAACAACTATACTTCTACAATATGTAGTGAAGTGAGATATTTTCCACTTAGGTTTTGAGTGAGGCATTGTTGATTTTAAAATCCAATCCATATTCTCCACTTTGAGATGATGCAGATTCTCCTTCCTCATGATTGTGGATGGTAGGTATGTTTTCCACACGGACAATGACGATGATGTCTTATCTCATAAAATTAACCAACACACTTGTGTTTTTAAATTTTCAAAGAGGAACTATGTGTACCCTGATCCCCTATTGCACGAAAGGTGGTACGTAGGCACTAAAGGTTCGCAACCGCGGCGGGTGCAAAAATCATAAAAAAAAATACTTATTTTCTCACCTCTACCATATATTTTATACAACATTTTTATAGCCAAAATATACAGATTTTACAAAGAGGTTCCTGCGGAGTACCGTAGATGTTTAGGGTACTAATACCTTCCCTTTACATAACCAACCCCCTTACCTTGAATCTTTCCCCCTTTTTTTTTTTGGTTATTCGCTCTTTTCCCATTCCTTTGGAAACAATAAAGCGCAGTGGCGATTTTTATTTTTGATCTGTATAAGTCTAGTCAATTTAATGGCTTAGTCTTAAACATTTCTACCGCTACACTCATACTGCATGTTTGATAGGGATATGTGTGACAAAAATGGAAAGGTAGACCCCTCGGATTACTTGTATGATTGGGGTACATGTGAGGAATGGTAGATCCCTCAGGATGCAAGTGTGATGGGGGTAAATGTATAGGCTGGAATGATGTGGGTACAAAACCTGGTGTATAATCCTGTGAAGCAAGTAGTGAAGTGTAATATGACATAGGCATAATCGGCTGAGCCTCCTGACTAGAGTGAGGCATAACTGGCTGAGCCTACTGACTAGATTAAGGGAAAGAATAATACATAGAATACAGAGGCACCTTAACTATAATTACCTTCATGCAGCGAACCCTACCCTTGCCTTTATCAGGTCGGAGTGACATTTTGTATAATTAAAAGAGAATAATATAAAACAATTAATAAAAATATTAAAGGCATGATAGAATACACAATAAGTAAAAATATTATTTAATTTGAACATATTAAAGGCATAATAGATACACATTATTTAAAAATGCAATTTATTCAGATTGTGAATCCTCGTAATCTTCATTATCTTCTTTTTATTCAACATCTCTTCGGATTCATACTCTTCATTATCTCCATCTACATTATTTGCTGACAAAAAACATAGACACGTCAACTTGATAACCCTCAACCGCATTATCACACAAACTTTTAAGTTGTTCAACTTCAATCACATCATTATTTTGTGAAATTTCACCAGCTTGTTAAGCAGCATTTTCCATATGATCTCCAGTTATAATGTGACCTAATCTAATGGTTTTTATTTGATTAAAACACACCAGCTTCGCTTACCTTGCTGAATTGAAGGATGATGGATGTAACAAACTTGCCTTACAGAATTTTCCATGATGAAAGGGTTATAATGTTTGTACCTTTGGTCCATTTGAATCTCTACAGTGTTATATTATTTATTTATTTTTGTTCCTCTAACATATGGATCATATCAATTACAATAAACTACTATGAAAAACAATTTTGGTAACACAATATTACCACAACCATTAATCCACCATTATCGTATCTTATTTTTTTACGTGCATTTTTTTGTTAATTTTATTAAACTGTTCATCTTGGTTCCTTTAAAGAACCATTATCATATAATTCAGACACAAGCTTAGAATCCCAGCCACAACATTTTCCCATTTTTTTTGTAAAATAAAGCGCGTGTTCCATAACATTTATTATTATTTTAAAAATTGAATGTATAACAACTACGGTTATTTTTATCAAGTGTGGTTATAAGTTTCATATTTCTCTATGGTTTAATCTTGTAACTGTTGTTAAAATTTTCCCACTAAATTAAAAAATAACAGGGGCTTTATTCCTTTCATAACACACAAGGTTCCCTAGAGAACGAAACGACATTGATAGCGAAATATTCACCATCCTCTTCGAAAAAAACATTTCTTGAAGACAAATCTTCACCATCCTCTTCGAAAAATCATTTATGGAAGTGAAATCTTTACCATCCTCTTCGAATATCTGGTACATAATATTTCTCTCTCTCTCTCTCTCTCTCTCTCTCTCTCTCTCTCTCTCTCTCTCTCTCTCCCCCCTCTCTCTCTCTCTCTCTAGCACTTCTGAATGTTTAGGTCCGTCTCGATATTGTGAATCAATGGCTACTAGTTTCTTTCATGAATCAATGGTTTATGTTTATGTTCTTAAAATTTTTAATGTTTATTGTTCAATGTGCATTGTTTAGATTAGTGAGTATGCTTTAGGTTTTGCATGTGTAGAATTAGTGTGTCATTCACAATAGTCTTTTTATATAAATTTCAGAATTTGTTATGGATCTTAGTTGGACGATAAGTGATAGATTAGGTCTGGTGTATGATAAAGGAGTTCTTGAATTCCTTGAATTCTTCAAAAAAAGGTTCTAAACAATAATGGTAACTATAATACGGTGGGAGAACTGACTTGAGATGTTTTGTGTTTGATCGCAATTGTTGCGGTTATTAAGAGTCGCCACCAACTTTTCTTTTATCCAAAAGGAAAGGTTGAAAAGAACAGGAAAGACCTTTGAGATTATTTCTTGAGTTCGGGGGGGGGGGGGGGAGGGGTAGATTATGAAAAGGGAAGGTGTTAGCACCGTTTTCATCCATAGTTATCTATGGCCTCTTATTTGCATGCTATATCACTTGCTTTGTTTGAAAATGTGCTTTGTGGTAGTTATTGAAAGTATTTTTGAAAAGGCGCCTTTGTTTAGGCGAACTTTGTAATGATTCTCGTTTTGTAAGAACGTATACAAAGTGTTGGACTTTTGAAAATATTTCAATGTTTTGAATGTGTATGTGTTTTTTTTGAAAATGTTTGGTGTGTGTTTGTTTTGAAAGTGAGAAAGCAACTAAGAACGTGTCTACCTACTCAAAAGTCTTTGTTCATTTCTTCCTTCTTTTGATATTGTTATCTTACCATTGATTGGTAAGAAGCCTTATCTTTGAATGTAAAGGGACGGGCGTGGGTCATCGTATAGTTATGATAACAATGTTGTGAGATATCTTAGCATTTCTCTTGAGGGACTAAGATCACTTGTAAGGCAACATTTGAAGCGTCATCGAGGGACTATGATCTTGTATTTTTTATTATTTTTGCTAAGAAATCCCACATGCATAATATGACCATGTTTTAGGCAACAAGTGGAGTTAACCTTAGGGGTGTAAGTGTGTAAGTGTTTATTTTTTCATCCTTGGTTTATCTTGAATTAGGGTTCTCTAAGCATTGATTTTTATCTTTCCATACAAACCCTAATTACTTGCATTTATATGAAAGCGATAAATTGCGGAAAGTAAATTTACTACGCCATTACATCATTTGGGGATGAGGTATACAAATTTACAAATGGGGATTGCAAGAAATTAAACCTAATTATCTATTACAACCATATTGAAACTTGAATAATGTACAAGAAATGAATAAATATAATGTGCAAGGATATAAATGGAAAAGAAATGGATTTTGTTTGGCTTTTGAGGAAAGGGTTTTAACCTAATTATCTAAAATAAAATAATTAATTAAATTAAGAAAGTTAAACCTAAATTAATTAAGAAAAGAAATTAAATTAGAAAGCATTTTTAGGGTTTTTTTAGAAAAGGTTTTAAGTTTAATCAAAATAGTATGGAAATTAATTAATTAAAAGAAACCTAAATTCTAAGTTAATTTTAAATAAATAAATAAACCTAAATCTAATTATTAATTTATTAGGAAAAACAATTAAATTTGTTTAATAAAATATTTTTGTCTTTTTTAGTTTAAAAAAGGAAATGAAAATAAGAGAATTTAAGTATATTAGATAAATAAATAAACTATTTTTTGGTTTTTTATTAATAAAAATAATAATAATAATAATAATAATAAAAATAATAAATAAAAATAAAATAAAATAAAATAAAATAAAATATAAAAATAAAAGTCAGGGGGTGAAAATGGCATTTAGGGTGTATGTTAGAAAAAAACAGTTTTGTTTGAAGCCTGGCCCAATGGTGTTTTTTGTAATCAGAAAAATAAAATAAAAAAGAAAGTTGGGCCTGTGATATGACAAGCAGGCAGGGGGTGAGTCTTAGTAAAAAAAATCTTAATGGCCTTATGCCCAGACGCGCTGGTTTGTTTGCAAAATAGAAGAAAATGTTAGAAAGAAAACAAAAAGTGGCAGCGTTGGAGCTTGAACCCACACCCTTGACATGATACGCGCGCTGCCTTACCACCGGGGTGTCTATAAATCATTTAACTTAAACAAAACCATAAATATAATACAAAAAAAGTTCTAGAAATGAACTTCATCTTCAACCTCCAGCCAGGGTCCCTGTAACTCGTTCATTTCTCATCCATTCTCAAAACTTCCAACATCAAACTTGTTAGAAATTTTACCAGGATTCCAGAAATGTAAATAATTTGGACTAACAATCACAGATGAGCATGTATTTCTAAAAGTACCAAATGCTGACCTAACTTTTTTCAGAGATTCAAACCTAAAATTCTCTAAGCTCAGGCAATATAAATGAAAACTATGAATATGTACAGCTTCAGGGCAATGATATCTACATTTTATCTTTGAAAATGGAAACTTAACAATGCATGTATGAAGAGTTTGAAAACCAGAAAACTTACCTTGCAAGTAGGAATCGTGTTTTGAGTAAGAGCAACTTTCAAGGTGTTGTGATGATCTATTTAGCATGCCTAGACCCCCCTGAGTCTGTTGTAATCCTTACTTTTCCTCGTGGATGGTTGAAACTCTATACTCAAGTCAAGTCGCAAGCTTGAGTTTTGAAAATGGTGAAAGGTGCAAAGGGAGATACATTACAGAAACAACGGCATGGATCACTTTGATATTATGTATATTAAGTAATTGGATGGTTAAAACTCAATATGCACGAGTGGATTTCGAGATGGTTATGTGAAGCTCAAAACTGTCAAGTTCTGGAAGATTCTGAGTTGCATAGTGCTCGAGAGTGTTTTGAGGTGCTTGAGCTCGTGTGTTATGTTGCAATAGACTTGTGCATATGTATGGAAAAGGTTAGAGATCAAATGCACTCAAGGTTTCTGAGTTCTAGCCTTTTGGCTCTATAACTTACTTTTGAAGAAAAGTGAGAAGACAAGTCTCAAAGTGTTGTACAAGCATGGTATGAGTTGGTAGAGGCCTTCTACATGTTGCTTTTGGTTTTGACTTTTCTTGTATGCAGAGAAAATGATTGATAGGATCAAGAAGTTTACAATTGCAAAAGTAATGCTTTATCAAAATGGAAATGGCAGCTTTGTGCCATAAATGGAAAATCATTTTGGACAAAGCTTCAAACACTTGGATAAGGGCCTAACCAATTGTGTAAACCATTAATTATGGAGTGAAAAACAAGTTTGAGGCCTTCAAAGTGAGGATTATGCAGCATGGCTATGGATTGGATCAAATGTTCATCATGAAAATGACTTGAAAAACAAGTTTGAAACCCTAACTTCTTGCCTTCGATTCTCTTAGCTCAATTATGATCTTGATGAGTTCTTTGACATTTTAGAAAGCTTGTAACATCTTCTACAGCCTTCATGTTTGACATTTTTGAAGATTCATCATGTAACTAGGTGAAAAGTTGCCATGAAGTTTGTACCAAAAATCTACCTAACTAGGGCAAAATTTCACTAAGTGTTTAAGTTTCATGAGCATGTCTTCACAAATTCATAACTTGAAATCCAAGCATTTCTGGAAAAAGTTATGCCCTATAATGTTTACAATCTCATTGAGATCTATAACTTTCATGTTTGAAGTTTTCCTTGAATCATCTTGCATCATGGTGGAAATTTGGCACAAAGTTATGAAAAATGTTAACTTTCCAACACATAGAAAAATTTCTAAGTCTTGGAAATTTTGACTTTTCAAAAATGAATTTTGACTTTTCAATTTCTTGATGAACAAGTTTCATATTTTGACATGTCTTGATGAAATATGATTTTTGAAACTTGATTTTGATTAAAAAGTCAAAGTTTGACTTTTTAGTGTACAATTGACTTTTCATCAGTTGAATGAAATTCATCTGTCAATCTAATGATCTTGAGAGGTGATTTGAACTATGAAATTAGGTCAAGATGGTGTATTTGAATCCTTGAGATCATGTCTTAAACCAATAAGTCATTTTCTTGGTCAAAAGTAAAAAATTGAGCCTTCTCAATCAAAATCCTAATTTTGACCATTTGCCTTTTTGGTGCTCTGATCAAATTTCTTTGAGGAATTGTGATCCAAACTTGATCAGTTAACATATATGAGTTTATAATGTTGATATGGATAAAAAATTAGGAAGTTTGACTGTAAATTGACCATAGTTGACTTTTTCCCCAATACAACAAATTTTAGTTTAACTGATCAACTGATTGAGCAAAAATGTGATCCAAGACTTGAAACGTGACATGAGAAATCGTGAGGGCTCCTAATTATCCATGAAAGTCATTTGAGGTCTTGAAAATCCAATTGTCCTTGTGAAAACTCAAACCCTAATTTCGAGTTGTCAGTGTTAAGGAGGTATCTTGAGCTGATCAAACCTTGTGTAGTCTTGAATCAATTGAGATCTTATGAGAGATTTCTTGAGAAATGAGTGGGAAAATTTTAGGGTACAACAGCTTCCCCTGTTCAATCTTCTTAAACCTGAAGGGTTAGATTGGCACACCTACCATTCTTGACTTGAAGGTGGAAGATGATTGAACACTAGAGTGCCCAAAAATTTGCACTCGATGATGTGTTAGTTGATTGAGTAGGGAATGGGCTTGAAGATGCCACTTGGAGGGATGATGGAGAGTTGTTGGATATGGGATTATATATGTCATCTAAAGGTGACTGTTGACAGAAATTAAACTAAGTCTAAATCTTGACTTTAACTGGAGAAGAATCAGAATAAATCTTTGGAGTGATTTATTTGAACCAGAGAAAATATCTATGGAAAAGGAAATCAAGATAAACCATTAACAGATTTAAACTAAAACAACATATGTAGTGGGATGAGTATCATAATAATATTCATAAATGGATTGTATCTGACTCGTATCTGAAAGATGTATTGAATGAGCGTCAGAATGACATACTATCTGGATCATATCTGGACTGTATTTGAAAGGTATGTTGAATGAGTGGCAGAATAGCATCCATATCTGGATCTTACCTGAATTGTTTCAGGAGTAATCTGGAGTAAGTATCAGAATGTCAGCCGTATTTAGATCGCATCTGAACTATTTCTAGAAGAGAATCTGGAGTAAGTATCAGAATGTCAGCCATATATGGATCGCATCTAAACTGTTTCTAGAAGGAATCTGGAGTAAGTATCAGAATGTCAGCCGTATCTGGATCGCATCTGAACTGTTTCTAGAAGGAATATGGAGTAAGGTAACTTCACGATAAGTCCGTGTAAAAACTTCATCTGGAAATGAGAAGGAACTTGGGTAAGGTAACTTCATGGGGAGTCCGTGTAAACACTTCATTTGGAAATGAGAATGAACCTGGGTAGGGTAACTTCAGTTGGTCGTGTAGATAATTTCCCTATCTTGTTTCAGGTATTTAATCTCTGACCTCAGAAAGAAGGATAGTTTTCCTGGCTTGTTACAGGTATTAAACTTCAATCTGCTCATGTAGATAGCTTTCCTGGCTTGTTACAGCTATTAATCTACAATCAGTCGTTCACAAATAGTTTTCCTGGCTTGTTACATGTATTTAATCTTTAATATCTTCATGTAGATAGTTTTCCTGGTTTGTTACAGGTATTAATCTACAATCAGTCGTCCACAGATAGTTTTCCTGGCTTGTTACAAGTATTAATCTGGAACTTGAAAAGGTTGGTCATTGAGATAGTTGTCCTGTCTAGTTTCAGGTATTAATCTCTGTCCTGAGAAAGAAAGATATTTTTCCTGGCTTGTTATAGGTATTAATCTTCAATATCTTCATGTAGATATTTTTCCTGGCTTGTTACAGGTATTAATCTACAATCAGTCGTCCACAAATAGTTTTCCTGGCTTGTTACAAGTATTAATCTGGAACTTGAAAAGGTTGGTCGTTAAGATAGTTGTCCTATCTGGTTTCAGGTATTAATCTCTCACCTGAGAAAGAAAGATAGTTTTCCTGGCTTGTTACAGGTATTAATCTTCAATCTCTTCATGTAGATAGTTTTCTTGGCTTGTTACAGGTATTAATCTACAATCGGTTGTCCATAGATAGTTTTCCTGGCTTGTTACAGGTATTAATCTGGAACTTGAAAAGTTTTACTTCAATGATGAATAAGAATCCATGTAAGATCGTTTCATGATGAGCCCGTATAAAGCTGCATCTAGTCACATAGGTAGTTGCTCTGTCTTGCTTCCAAAACTAAACTTGGTCCTGTTGAAAATTGTTGATGATAACCATCTGTTGATTGACCTTTTCCTGAATAGGTAAAACATTAGCTGTATGCAATGTCATGATGCATGAAATGTATGGTGTCCTCAAAATAAATGAGATTATTTCGTATGCATTTATCATGTATGTAAATGTGAAATGTTAATGAAGTGTATCTTTGTCTGGGAAAATGAATCCTTGACAAATGCTAGGAGCCTTGAAATGAAATCCTGGACCACTACTGTGGATGAAGAGTAATATTCTCTTCGTACCTGGTTTTAGGAGGTTTCTGCTGGGGATTCTTGTTTAGTTGATTGAGGAGAAACTTCGTTGGAGATTACCGACTTTTCTTGAGAAAGCTCTGTAGAGAGTATTGATCTCTGTTTTGGGGAAAAGCGTTCAGGAGTCTCTGTTGCTCTACTGGGGAGTTATTTTGGGGAAAATTAAATTAACTGTTATGTGGTAGTATTCCAGGCTTCGCAGAATTTTTTTGAAGTTAACTAGTATTTGGTCAATTTCCAGGCTTCATAGTGACTTACTGGGGGTTGTAGAGTAGTTTGCTGGGGAGAGGAGTTGTGGTCCCTTGATTTGTAGCAATTAGAGATGTACACTCAAACTGGGTAATCTGTAGTTTGTTATGGAAATAAACCCTGTCACCAGTCTGTTGGGGAAGAGTCTTCCGAGATTGAAGCCCTGGCTGGGGATGATCCTACGAACAGGATTTTTGGGGGAGATCTGTCACTTCCCCTAGTAGCAAGTGTTTATGGTACTGCCAGGAAATGTTTGACTGTACATAAACCTTTGTTTGGATTTATGCTTAATGCCCCAAGTGATTTAGATATAGACCTGCCCCTGGTATATTTAGCATTTCTTGAGAGATTTCTTGGAATCTCGACTGGAATGCCCCAGGTGTATTGGACAGTGACACGTCACGCCCCCTTGCTTATAGGAGGTCTGTTTTTTTAGAAGTGTCTTCCCACTTGAAGTGATTTTGTTCATTGAGAGAGTTTTCATTCACTGGATATCCGTCATATGAATTTCTCTCCTGTCAAAAAAATAGCCATATGAAAACAATGATTTTAAAATAATGCAAAGTTTATGCTTGTCTTTGAAGTTTTGAAAATGAATTTTAACAGATAAAAATTTTTGTAGGAAAATTCAACTTAGGATTTAGAGTAAAGCCTTACAGGAGTCAGGATACCTTTTGTAACAGTACGCTTTCGAATTAACCCATAATTCAATTAGGACTTTTGAAAGATTGTAGAATGGATTAGTTCACAGTTTAAGAAATAAAGGATAAAGGCTCAAATTTTATTTGTACCCACCCGTTCTTCGTGATGTTCTTCAGTCCTAAACTCAGTTAATTGTATGTTCAAACTCCGATGACGTTTTGGTGATGGTTTAGACAAGTTTAGTTTTTCGGAAGGTAGTCTTTTTTTCCAACATTTTTCATGTTGTTGAGGATTTGCAGTGACCTCTTTTTTTGGTTTATTATCCCTGATTTTGCCTGACCGTTCTTATTTTTTTGAGATCACAGTCAGCGGGATGCCCCAGTTTTTCTTAAGTCTCCTTCGTGGGTTTTGACTTAGTGGGATTTTATTTTTCTTTTTAAGAAATAACAATTGCCTATGTGATAGGGAACCATCACCGTCTTTTGATTCCAGAGGAATGTTTTTTTTCTGATGTCATTCGTTGTATACAATGTAAAAGTTTGCGACTGAGCGTACATTTGAAATAACTGAGAGACTACCCTGCCCTAGGTTTTGATTAAAGGTTTCAATTTGTGTAAAAAGGAAACTCCTACTTCTTTGGCTCAAAGGGGTTGAATAGGGATTATCTTCCTTATAACTCTATTGTTTAGGATTTGAAAGAATGCCTATATATCGTCAGCAAGTTCTGTCCAAAAGCATACTGTATGAGATTAAGGCATTGTTTTCGTCATCCTCCCTCTAAAGGCTTGTAACTTTTAAAAACAAGAGCTGAGTATCATAAAGGGAGTAAACAACATATTTTAAATGTAATGAAAATGAATGGACCAAATCAAGACAAACATATGCAATGCATTAATGAAACATAGTTTGACATTAATAGATAAATGTTTGAATAAACAAAGAAATTACAACTGAAAATTTAAATGAACAAAAGCCTCTTTGTCTGAACTTGTCACTTCAGGTAGTGAGCCTTTAAGGGATGGTAGAAGAATTCAGTCTGACCATCTTGTGTGAACTCCAACACTCCTTTGTCGATCAAATCTTGAATCTAATTTTTCAATTCCCAACAACTATTCGTATCATGTCTAAGACTATTGGAATGGTATGCACACATTGTATCAGGATGATAGTTAGGAGCAGAGGTATTGGGATTTCGAGGAGGATCCCTCAATGTAATTAACTCCATCTTCAACATGTGTTGCAATAATTGAGCCAATGGCATGTTGATGTTAGTAAACTGTCTCTTGGGATTATTTTTCCTTTGCTGATTTTCCTGTTAATGTTGACGAGGTCGTTGTTGGGCCCGTGACATGGCAGTAATTCAGAAAGGTTTATTCTCTCATGAACCAGCTTCTTGTCTCATGGGCAGCTGAGTAGTGACTTGATCCCAGATATTGACCGTTTGTTTCACACGGTTGCAACCGTCTTGATGAAGTTGGTTGACAAGGTATCTCAACTCTTCTTGTCCTTGATCCAGGTTTTGGATAAGAGCCATCTGGCCCACCAGTTGTCCCTTCATTATGGCTATCTCGGTTTGTAGCCGCTCCAGTTGGTTATCTCTATCGTCCCTAGAGTTTCCTATGATCATGCCCCTGGTGAGGAGCGCCTTCACCTCTTCTTGTCCCTTAGCTAGGTTCAAGAACATCTCTTGCAATTGAGTGTCTTGAATCTGAATGCTCTTGATGGTCTGTTCTAGGGCCATCCTTACTGAAATAAACAGTAAGAAGATAAGGAGACCTGCATGGGAGAAACCTGTCATGATATGATGCATGTTATATGGATGCTATATTTTCAAGGATTTATGAAATTTAAATTTATTTAGACAAAGAATGAACAAATGTCAAATTGCATTAATCATATCAAAATGGTTACAACGTGCCCTTTGGGCTTACAAAATAAATCTCTAAGACAAAAATATCGAACGCTTCCTCTTTGGTGCAAGGTAGGCGTTCAAGCTTTGTTCATCATGGAGTAGCTTTGTAAGCTCCAAAACCCTCTTCTCACTAGCGTAGAATTGAGCTTAGGAAATGT
The DNA here is from genome assembly GCA_948472305.1 of Vicia faba. Taxonomy (NCBI): domain Eukaryota; kingdom Viridiplantae; phylum Streptophyta; class Magnoliopsida; order Fabales; family Fabaceae; genus Vicia; species Vicia faba. The sequence goes on from OX451737.1 coordinate 252,089,858, forward strand.
CTCGTTCTTCTTTTAACTGAATCTAACCCTTTTGTAAATCTTCAAGAGAAATAGGCATGTTGGGATGGAGGATAGTATACGGGACTTTTCCTTCAGCAACAAGCTCCATAATAACTGGTAGGATGAAGGGGTAAGGCATCATGAGCTTCTGAGCACGAGCTCGTGCCCACCTAAGGTAAGGCTCAAGGGGAATTGAATTCGTGTGTCCCAGTGTTTTATAGTCCACTTTGTTTACCATCCTCCAAGCTCGTATAAACCTCTAACGGCAGCCTTGATTGTCACTCTCGTAGTTGAACACCACTCCTTGGATGAGCATATCATAAGGACTATCTCTTTGGGCATATCCAAACCGTCGCAAGGCTAATAAATGGCTGTAAGTGATACCTCCCCTAATGCCAAGCAAAGGGACATTAGGTAATTCCCCACAATGGTCAATGATGGTAACATTCTCCAAGGATCGAGAACACCAATGAATATCCGAATGTTTGAGGGTCATCAATCTATGGGACCACCTCAAACCTTGCTCGTTCTTCAACATATATCAGGGGAGATGCGAGATAAACCATCTAGCCAAAAGAGGAGTGCAACACATGAGGATCCCTCTCTTCCTCATAGTGCGAGAGTGGAGAGAATGTAGGATATATCCCAACAAAGTAGGCACCGGATTGCGAGACATGAAGATTTTGACAACATTTACATCTATAAGTTGGTCAGGGTTTGGAAATAAAACCATCCCATAGATGAGAAGGGCCAATATTTCTTCAAATGCTTGTAAATCTAAAGAGTTCCAACAATCTTGAGCCTTTTCAAACAAGAACTTGGTAGGAACCCTTTGATACCACTCCTTGTTTCCCAATTAGTTGTGACATCAAATTGTTGCAAGTGTAGCGCTCGGGCAATCTCTTTAGAGATTGGATCTCTTTTTGTACCATTGAAGGATAGTTGATTGAAAATTGGAATCCTCAAGAGTTGAGAGAATTCCTCCATTGTAGGTAAGAGCTGGTAATCGAGAAAGGTGAAGCAATGGTACAAAGGATCGAAGAACTGGAAAAGCACCTTCATCATATCTTCATCAATGCTCGAGGTAACCAAGTTTAGGAGGCGACCATGTCTTTTGGTGAATGAAGAATTCTCAGGGACCCTCAATGCTAATTCTTTGAGTTGAGAAGGAATTCTTACGAGATTGACTTGGATAGTATTCCTACGGATGGAAGCCATACCCTATAAAACATAACAAAGATAAATCCCAATAATCCTTGAAATGGTTAGTGAGAATGCTTATGATGTTATGATGTTATGTACAAGTAAACATATACACATAAGGCAAGCAATTCCTTAGGTTTAGGCTTGCATGGAGTCTTATAGGTAAGTACCCTCTTGAAGTTTAGTTAGCTTAACCTGTCTTAGTAACTGGGTTCTAAGGGATCTCAATATCACAAATCTTTCTTGTCGGAAATTATTTCAGCGCAAGCCTCTTTAATGGAGACCGAAATATCCCGAGAAGTCCGATCTCAATGAGCGTAGTATTGAGTATCAACCAACTTCAGACTGCACTAAAGTCGACTATCTCACTACTTCCTAATGGCCAAGTTGGTCAAGTAAAGGTTCTAAAGTCAGTTAGTGCTTCATGAAACTACACAACGGCCCCATATTGTTCATGACTACTCAAGGGCTACCGGTACCCACAAATGTGTCACACTAACGTAGCTATTGCTTAGACCATGTCGGTATACACTGCACCGTTTCCACAATGTATTGCTACTTACCTATAAGGTATCCCAGATCCGGGTAGAGGATCAAAACAAGCTCAAACAAAGAATCAAAATATAAAGCAAGCAAGTTAAACAATGAAAGCAAATAAAGGTGATCTATCCCTAAGGTAACCCCACTTTTATGTAATCCCCAGCAAAGTTGCCAGTTCTGTAATACGGTGGGAGAACTGACTTGAGATGTTTTTCCTTTGATCATAATTGTTGTGGTTAGCAAGAGTCGCCACCGAATTTTCTTTCATCCAAAAGGAAAGGTTGAAAAGAACAGAAAAGACCTTTGAGATTATTTCTTGAGTTAGGGGGGTAGATTATGAAAAGGGAAGGTGTTATCACCCTTTTCATCCATAGTTATCTATGGGCTCTTAGTTGCTTGCTAGATCACTTGCTTTGTTTGAAAATGTGCTTTGTGATGGTTTTTGAAAGTATTTTTGAAAAGGCGCCTTCGTTTAGGCGAACTTTGTAATGATTCTCATTTCATAAGAACATATACAAAGTGTTGGACTTTTGAAAATATTTCAATATTTTGAAAGTGTATGTGTTTGTTTTGAAAATGTTTGGTGTGTGTTTGTTTTGAAAGTGAGCAAGCAACTAAGAACGTTTCTACCTACTCAACAGTCTTTGTTCATTTCTTCCTTCCTTTGATATTGCTATCTTACCATTGATCGGTAAGAAGCGTTATCTTTGGTTGTAAAGGGACAGGCGTGGATCATCGTAGAGTTATGATAGCAATGTTGTGAGATATCTTAGCATTTCTCTTGAAGGACTAAAATTACTTTTAAGGCAACATTTGAAGCGTCATCGAGGGACTATGATCTTGTATTTTTTATTGTTTTTGCTAAGACATCCTACATGCATAACATGACCATTTTTTAGGCAACAAGTGGAGTTAACCTTAGGGGTGTAAGTGCGTAAGTGTTTATTTTTTCATGCTTGGTTTGTCTTGAATTAGGGATCTCTAAGCATTGATTTTATCTTTTCATACAAACCCTAATTACTAGCATTTATATGAAAGCGATAAATTGCGGAAAGTAAATTTACTACGCTATTACATCATTTGAGGATGTGGTATATAAATTTACAAATGGGGATTGCAAGAAATTAAACCTAATTATATATTACAACCATATTGAAACTTGAATAATGTACAAGAAATGAATAAATATAATGTGCAAGGATATAAATGGAAAATAAATGGATTTTGTTTGGCTTTTGAGGAAAGGGGTTTAACCTAATTGTCCAGAAGAAAATAATTAATTAAATTAAGAAAGTTAAACCTAAATTAAATTAGAAAGCAATTTTAGGGTTTTTTTAGAAAAGGTTTTAAGTTTAATCAAAATAGTATGGAAATTAATTAATTAAAAGAAACCTAAATTCTAACTTAATTTTAAATAAATAACTATAACTAAATCTAATTATTAATTTATTTGGAAAAAGAATTAAATTTTTTAAGAAAATATTTTTGTGTTTTTTATTTTAAAAAAGGAAATGAAAATAAGAGAATATAAATATATTAGATAAATAAATAAACTATTTTTTGGATTTTTAATAATAATAATAATAATAATAATAATAATAATAATAATAATAATAAAAGTAATAAAGAAAAATAAAATAAAATAAAATATAAAAATAAAAGTCAGGGGGTAAAAATGGCATTTAGGGTGTATGTTTGAAAAAAACAGTTTTGTTTGAAGCCTGGCCAATGGTGTTTTTTGTAATCAGAAAAAAAAAAGAAAAAAAGAAAGTTGGGCATGTGTTGTGACAAGCAGGCAGGGGGTCAGTCTTAGTAAAAAAACAAACCCAATGGCCTTAGGCCTAGGCGTGCTGATTTGTTTGCAAAATAGAAGAAAATGTTAGAAAGAGAACAAAAAGTGGCAGCGCTGGGACTTGAACTCACGCCCTTGACATGATACGCGTGATGCCTTACCACTGGGGTGGCTATACATCTGTTAACTTAAACAAAACGATAAATATAATATAAAACAAGTTCTAGTAATGAACTTCATCTTCAACCTTCAGCCAGGGTCCTTGTAACTCGTTCATTTCTCATCCATTCTCAAAACTTCCAACATCAAACTTGTTAGAAATTTTACTAGGATTCCAGAAATGTAAACAATTTGGACTAACAATCAAAGATGAGCATGTAATTCTGAAAGTACCAAATCCTGACCTAACGTTTTTCAGAGATTCAAACCTAAAATTCTCTAAGCTCGGGAAATATAAATGAAAACTATGAATATGTACAGCTTCAGGGCAATGATATCTACATTTTATCTTTGAAAATGGAAACTTAACAATGCATGTATGAAGAGTTTGAAAACCAGAAAACATACCTTGCAAGTAGGGATCGTGTTTTGAGTAAGAACAACTTTCAAGGTGTTTTGATGATCTATTTAGCTTGCCTAGACCCCCTGAGTCTGTTGCAATCCTTACTTTTTCTCGTGGATGGTTGAAACTCTCTACTCAAGTCAAGTTGCAAGCTTGAGTTTTGAAAATGGTGAAAGGTGAAAAGGGAGTTACAGTCCAGAAACAAGGGCCTGGGTCACTTTGATATGATGTATATTAAGTGTTTGAATGGTTAAAACTCAATATGCACGAGTGGATTTCGAGATGGTTATGTGAAGCTCAAAATTGTCAAGTTATGGCAGATTCTGAGTTGTAGAGTGCTTGGGAGTGTTTTGGGGTGCTTGAGCTCGTGTGCTATGTTTCCATAGATTTGTGCATATGTATGGAAAAGGTTAAAGATCAAATTAACTCAAGGTTTCTGATATCTAGCCTTTTGGCTCTATAACTTGCTTTTGAAGAAAAGTGAGAAGATAAGTCTCAAAGTGTTGTACAAGCATGGTCTGAGTTGGTAGAGGCCTTAGACATGTTGCTTTAGGTTTTGACTTTGCTTGTATGCAGAGAAAATAATTGAAAGGCTCAAGAAGTTGACAATTTCAAAAGTAATGCTTTATCAAAATGGAAATGGCAACTTTGTGCCATAAATGGAAAATCATTTTGGACAAAGCTTCAAACACTTGGATAAGGGCCTAACCAGTTGTGTAAACCATTTATTATGGAGTGAAAAACGAGTTTGAGGCCTGCAAAGTGAGGATTATGCAGCATGGCTATGGATTGGATCAAATGTTCATCATGAAAATGACTTGAAAAACAAGTTTGAAACCCTAACTTCTTGCCTTCGATTCTCTTAGCTCAATTATGATCTTGATGAGTTCTTTTACATTTTGGAAAGCTTTTAACATCCTCTACAACCTAAATGTTGGACATTTTTTAAGATTCATCATTGAACTATGTGAAAAGTTGCCATGATATTTGTACCAAAAATCTGCCTAACTAGGGAAAAATTTCACTAAGTGTTTAAGTTTCATGAGCATGTCTTCACAAATTCATAACTTGCATTCCAAGCTTTTTTGGAAAAAGTTATTCCCTACAATTTTTTAGATCTCATTGATATCTACAACTTTCATGTTGGAAGTTTCCCTTGAATCATCTTGCATCATGGTCGAAATTTGGCACAAAGTTATAAAAAATGTTAACTTTCCAACACTTAGAAAAATTTCTAAGTCTCGGAAATTTTGACTTTTCAAAAATGAATTTTGACTTTTCAATTTCTTGATGAACAAGTTTCATATTTTTACATGTCTTGATGAAATATGATTTTTGAAACTTGATTTTGATCAAAAAGTCAAAGTTTGACTTTTTAGTGTACAATTGACTTTTCATCAGTCGACTGAAATTCATCTGTCAATCCAATGATTTTGAGAGGTTATTTGAACTATACAATTAGGTCAATATGGTGAATTTTAGTCTTTGAGATCATGTCTTGAACCAATAAGTCATTTTCTTGGTCAAAAGTAAAAAACTGAGCCTTCTCAATCAAAACCCTAATTTTAACCATTTTTCTCTTTTTGTGCTCTGATCAAATTTCTTTCAGGAATTAGGATCCAAACATGATCAATTGACATATATGAGTTCATAATGTTGATATGGATAAAAAATTATGAAGTTTGACTGTTGTAGCGGTAGAAATGTTCAAGACTAAGCCATTGGATTGACTAGCCCTTATACAAATCAAAATAAAAAATCGCCACCGCGCTATATTATTTCCAAAGGAATGGGAAAAGAGCGAATAACCCAAAAAAAGGGGGAAAGATTCAAGGTAAGGGGGTTGGTTATGCAAAGGGAAGGTATTAGCACCCTAAACTTCTACGGTACTCCGCATGAACCTCTTTGTAAAATCTGTATATTTTGGCTATAAAAATGTGTTGTATAAAAATGGATAGTGGAGGTGAGAAAAGAAGTATTTTTTATGATTTTTGCATCGTCGCGGTTGCAAACCTTTAGTTCCTATGTACCACCTTTCGTGCAATAGGGGATCAGGGTACACGTAGTTCCTCTTTTAAAAATTTGAAACACAAGTGTGTTGGTTAATTTTATGAGATAAGACGTCATCGTCATTGTCCGTGTGGAAAACATACTTACTACCCATAATCATGAGAAAGGATAATTTGCATCATCTCAAAGTGGAGGATATGGATTGGATTTTAAAATCAACAATGTCTCACTCAACACCCAAGTGGAAAATATCTCACTTCACTACATATTATAGAAGTATAGTTGTTGCATCATACAAGGATTGACAAGAGTCCAATATTTTGAGAAAAGTTTTAAAGATAAAAGCAAATATGGAAAAATGATTTGAAATGAGATTGATTGACTTTTAGTCTTCTCACAAAAAAATGTCAAGGTATTGTTAAGTTGATTGAAGTTTATTTATGAAAAGATTTTGAAAATGCATGGACCTAGGTCCGAATTTATTATGAAATATGTTCAAGTTTAGAAACAAGAAGAGTTTTCAAAAGGAGGGAGAAGATTTTTGAAATTAAAGAAGATGGGAGGAGAAGAAGAGGCTATCCTAAAGCATAAAGTAAAAGCTAAGGATAATAACCATCTAACCAACAAGAAGCCAAAACTTGACATTATGAGTCAAGATAAAATTCCCATTCTTTGGATTGAAACCAAGCAAGCAAAGATACTAGACCTCTTCAAGTATATTAAGTCTTCACAAAAATTGGGCAGAGTAACGGCTGTATACGGGTGAATTCCAGATTACAAAGGTATCCAAGATAGGCCAAGGTTTCTAATCCTAAGTCCAACAAAAAGTCCACTGCTCCATCATGCCAAGGATAGTAACCAAATAGTCCAAGTGCCATTAAAGAGTTTTTTAGGGTTTAAGTTGGTTATTAAGTATCTTAGGAAAAGGAAAAAAAGAAAAGCTCAAGTGAGCAAAGCAAAAATGACAAGAAATTAAATGCTCAAATGAGCAAATATGAAAATAGCATGAAATGTAAATGCTAAAAAATAAATAGTGCATTAAGCATAAAAGAACAAAAGCATAAAGTTAAACAAGTCAATAATTAGTGGTTAGTTGGATGACCATCTTGAAACTTGCATTTGGAACTCATTAGAGGATTGGTAGAACCAAAGCCTCCACACAACAAGTTGCATTTGCTTTTTGTCAATTATATCATCCATTTGGAATTCTCACAAGTACCATTTAATGATCAACGATGTTTAAGTGATCCGCGTTGACCAAAGGTGTTGTAGATCCATTAGAGGATTGGTAGAACCAAAGCCTCCACGAAATGAATCTCAAGGTTATTGGATCAAAGAGATCAAATTAACATACTTGGGCTTGCAATCATAAGTTTGGGCCACGAATGATCATTTATTAAAATCAGGACAAAATTTGACACTATGTTAAGCAATCGTGAGTGGACTTATATAGAAGTCACACCTATTTTGAGACCGGTCAATAGCAATCTATGCACCATTTGTTTTGAGACATGATATAGAGATCATGCTCCAACAACATTTAGTGCAATGAGAAGGGGATGAGATGAAGGGGATTAGGGCAAAAAGATGAATAAACCACTTTTGAATTAAAAATTTAATCAAACTATTATTAGAATCATTCATCAAATTTGGTGGAGTTAAACTCAACACCCAAGATCCAATGATGTTAATAAAGTCATGATAAAAAAATCAACTCAAGACAGCCAGGAAATAATCACAAAATAATAATATATTTAATATATACATAAAAAAATGTTTAAAAATAGAAAATAATGGGAAAAATATCAATTCTGTTCAATTTATTTAAGAAATGAAAAATTAAGCCATAGAAAAATCAGAAATGGATCCAAATATTTTTATAAAAATTTTAGTAATTTTTAAAAGTCAGAAACTATTTTTAAACCATTTAAAATTGCTAAAACAAACATAAAATAGATCAAAAATAGTAAACCTCAAAATAAAATTCCATTAATTTTTCAGAAAGTTAAAAATATGCAAAATAATATTTATGAATTTTTTCAGAATTAAAAAATGTCAGAAAGTATTTTTTAAGTAATTTAAAGTAAGCAAATAATACAAAAAATATTAAAAATACCAAATGTCAAAATAAAAATGTGAAAAAATATTCATGAGATCAGAAATAATTCAAAGTATTTTTTTCAATTTTTTCATAATATTTGGATAAAAAATAAAAGAGTTATGAATTTTTGAAAATTTAATCAAATAAAATATAAAATCAGAAAATAAAATAAAACCAAAAAGATGTGGACCATCAGATCAAAGTCAAAATGCGTTAGTAAGCTAATCCAATGGACCAGACGCGCTGTGCTTGATATGGACCTTAGTGAAACAAACATGTGATCAGAAGAAGGGCAACCAATGAAATTAAAACGCTTGGCACACTATCATTGGCTGAGACGAGACATGTCATAGGCTTTAACCTCCAGACACCCTGCAATGGGGATTTTGTGAGATCCTTCAAATGGAAAAATTAGGATCCCTGGCTAGCATCATTGAACTCGTCTCCTCAAGATGATTCTAACATAACCATCGCGCCAAATTTATGTAAAGCATGGAGAGAGATATGAATCAAAACACAGAAAAATAGCGAGCACCTTCAATTTGAGATTTCTCTCTCAATTCTCAATGGATTTAAAAATTGTAAGCAGCATTAGAATCAGACAAAGGAGTAGAACAAATTAGTTCTTGATTTGGATCCAATTGGTGGAGAATTCTGCCTTTTCGAAGTTCAAGTAAGAAGCTCTGAAACTGGACTTCTGTAGCTTGGATTATGGGTCGTTTCGATTGGTTTAAGTGCTGGAGAGTTTTTATGAAGTTCAAGGATGATGAATGCGCAAGGAATTTTGGAAAAGGAAGCTTAAATTTCAAAAACTGAATTCAACAAAAGTGGGTTCGTGTGAAGTTTTGGCAGTGTGTTCTTGGCTCTCTATGCTTGGGAAATTGAATGGGGGATGACCCTCTATTTATAGGGAAGCAAATGGGATCAAAATAGATAGCAAATGATATGTTTTAGAGGGAATTCATGTTGGTCTGCATCATAAAGAAAGTGTGACTCAAACTTGATCAAAACTCAGCCAAATCGTGCGTTTCATGATGCTAATCACTTCTGGAAAGTTGCTAAACACGATTAAAAACGAAAACGCGTGGAAATCCTGTGATTAGAAACCAAAACAAAGATTTCAAAATTCTGACTTTGTACAAAATTTAGTTTCAAACTACCAAATTAAAATCTATGGCATGTCCACCTCAAGGGGTCTTAGGGCATAATTCTTGATGCTTTGGAAAGATGAGATTACAAGATTTTCAATGGAAAAGGGATGTAATCAAATGGATGCTTGAGCTGAAAGTTACATGGAGTCAAAGTTGAAGAAAAAGAGTTGACTTTCCATACTTAGAAAAATTTCAAACTCTTCTTTAAAAATGACCTATAATCTTTTGCATCCAAACATGGCCTTCCACTTAGAATTTTCTCTTGACCAAAAAAGATGGAATGAAGTAGACCTCTTGAATGACATTTTTCAATTTGAACCACTCAAAATCTCCAAAAATTGAGCAAGTTATGACTTGTTAAGGTTGGCCAAAAATCATGAAATGACCTATAATCTCTTGCATTCTTAAGGCAACTACCATCCATTTTCTTACTTTGCACATAAAAGAAGGCATGAAGTACACATCATTAGGGTCATAATGAAAAAGGAATGGGCTCAAGGTGATAAAAATTGACCAAGTTATGATCATTTGAAATCACATATGGAAAATTGGGGATTCATCTAGGTGACTTGTAATCTTTCTTCTTCACCAAGTTCCTTCCACATGAAAACTCCTTGGAAATTTTGAAGTGATTTGTTGGTAACTCATTTAAGAGAAGAATGTTTTTGGAATCACTCAAAAATACCAAAAGATGAGCAAGATATGCCCCTCTGAAGTCCAAAACCCTAACTTCTAGATCAAGAGAATGCTTGGTGGAACTCTGCCAAGTTTGAACAAACTTTTTGTGCCAATATTCTTCCTTTGTGAATAGTATTTATTGAGGATTATAATGAGGACTCATGGCTACCAAAACTACTTTCATACCAACTTCAAAACAACTTCAATAATGAGGTTTGGATCTGTGTTGCGGTGGGAGAACTGACTTGAGGTTTTGCGTTTGTGTTTGCAAATGTTGCGGTTTAGCAAGAGTCGCCACCGACTTTTATTTTATCCAAAAGGAAAGGTAAAAAAGCACAGGAAAGACCTTTGAGATTGTTTTTGGGTTCAGGGGGTAGATTATGAAAAGGGAAGGTGCCAGCACCCTTTTCATCCATGGTTTTCCATGGGCTCTTAGTTACTTGTTTTAGATCACTTGCTTTTGCTTTTCAATTGTTTGAAATGGTGCTTTTGTGTGTGGTTTTGAAAGTATTTTGAAAAGAGGCCTTTGTTTAGGCAACCTTTGTAATGATTCTTGTTTGAATGTATACAAAGGTGTTTGTCTTTTGAAAAATGTTTCAATGTTTGAAAGTTTGTTGGGAAATATTTTGAAATGTGTTGTGTGTTTTTGAAAATAAAAAGGATGCTTTGCAAATGATCAAGTAACTAGAAGTTGTCTACCCTAATGAAAAGTCTTTCTTGTACATTTTTAACCCTTTGACATTGTTGTTTTACCATTGTATTTGGTAAACAACCCTATCTTTGGATGTTAAACGGGACAGGTGTGGGTCATCGTATGAACATGATAGCAATGTTGCCAAGTATCTTAGCAAGTTTTTGAGGGACTAAATCATTTTTGTTTTAGGCAACCAAGATAGTGTCATCGAGGGACTATGATCTTTTGTTTTATTTTGTTTTTCCAAGATACCTAGCATGCATACCATAACCATTTTAAGGTAACAAAGTGGATGAAACCCTAGGGGTGCTTATGTGCAATGTGTTGTCATTTTTCATGCATTTTTGTCTTGTGTTAAGTTATGCTATTTGTTTGATTTTTTGTCTTTGCATACAAACCCTAGTTTTTACTATCATGGTATATGAAAACAATAAATGCGTAAATCTAAACTATTACACAATATTATGGGAAGGGGGGTACAAGTTTGAATAGGGGGTATTTGCACAAAATAAAACCCTAATTTACTATTACAACCCAATTGAATTTATACAATAAATAAATGAACAATTATTTAAATGTACAATAAAATGTAAATATGCATAAATGTTTTTGTATTTATTTTATGTATGTAAAATAAATTTATTCAAGTCTTAAAAATAAGAAAATAAAATGATTATTTTTTGAAAGGGTAAAAACCCTAATTTTGTCTTAAATGAAAATATGCTTTATATTATTTATTTATTCATTTTTTGTTTAAGAAAAATAATAATAATATATGCAAAAATGTTAAAAAATTAAATATTGTATGAAAATATTAATTTAAGTGTATAAATAATAAAAATAAAAATATATAATATTTTTGTATTATTTACAAGTTTTAATTAAGAAAATAAAAGTGTATTATTATTAATAAACTATTTTTATGCCAAAAAAATGATAAAAATAATAAAATAAAAATGCAAAAATTAAGAAAATATTTTTGGGGATTTTTAATATTTAGAAAAATAATAAAAGTCAGAAAATATAAAAGAAATGAGAAAATATACGAAAATGAAGAAAATGGGCCAAGGGGGTGCAGGAAGTAAACAGGGGGTGTCAATAGTCAGACAAGCCAGGCCCAGGCCCACTCCCACTTCGTCCCTATCCTTCAAACCAGAAAAACGCGCGCGCCATGTACAAATCATGTTCTCTTGTATACGTGCATAAAAACAAAATCTTGCAACATGAAACTTGTAGCTTGTTAACTCACGATTCTAATGATATAACAAACTTGACCTAACTCTAAAAAATCAGAGAGAATTTTATCACCCCTAATTTCTGACCTAAAATTTTCAGCATGTTCATCACCCAGATTCTCCTAGCTCAGTTAATATAAATGGAAGCTATGCATATGTACAACTCAAGCACATTAAAGACTACATTTTTGCTTCACAAACCTAAGCCTAATGATGTCTAAATAAGGAGATAGAAAGTTGACAAATACCTGTTTCAGTTAAGTTTGGATATGGCAATGTAGCAACTTTGAGTGAGGCCTGAAGTTCTTTTGAGCTTGCTTGAAGTTCCCTTGACCTTTCCTAATGCTCAACTTGCTTTGAAATGGCTTGAATCTCCTTGTAGAAGTTAACTTGCAAACTTATAAATTGAAAATGGTGAAGCACGAAACAGGGGTTACAGTTTCTTGAGAAGGGCTTGGATAGCTTAGGTGTGATGTATGGAATGTGTCTGAAGTGGTTCAAGATAAAATGCGCGAGGCAATTTGGTTTTGGCTTGGTGTTTGCAGAGATGGCCCTGTTTTGGGAAGAAGTTGGTATTTTTGTGCTTAAGGGTATTTGAGAGGCTTGGCAATCGTGTTTTTTGCTTGGTACAATATGTTGAAGTTGTTTGAAAATGTTACAAGACTTGGTTTTATCAGATTTTCAAGTTGTGGACTTTTTGCAAGCTTACTTGCTTTTGAAGCAAAAGTTGAAATGACAAAGGCCAAGGTTGTACAAGCTAGCTCAAGGGCCGCATAGGGTTGGTGAGCTTTTCCTGAAGTTTTTGGATGGTGAGCTTTCCTTCGATTCTCCCTAACCATAAATGATCTTGGAGAGTTCTTTGAAATTTTGGAAAGCTTGTAACATGATCTACAATCCATATTTAAAATTCATTTTGAGATTCCACATGGAACTATGTGAAAAGTTGCCATGAAGATAAGTCAAAATCCTGCCTAAACTAGGGCAAAATTTCAATAAGTTAAAAGTTTCATGGACCCTTATTCACAAAATCATAACTTGATATCCAAGCATCATTTTGGAAAACTATGTGAATCAAAGTTGTAGAGAGTTGGGAAAAAATAAGAAATTTTGATAACGTAGAAAAATTCTAAGTTATGAAAAATTTCAAACTTAAACCCTATGTTCCAAAATTATGTTTCTTGGTGAACAAGTTTCATGTTTTGACACATATTGATGAAAAATGACCCTTGGCACTTGATTTTGACCAAAAAGTCAAAGTTTGACTTTTCAGTGTACAATTGTTTTTTGATCAGTTGACTGAAAAATTCATCTGTGAGTCCAATGCTTTTGAGATCTTTTGAACCTTGTGATTAGGTCAAGATGATTCCATTGAGTCCTTGAAACCATGCTTGAACGCAATTTTCCATTGGCTAGGTTAAAAATCAGAAATTGCCCTTCTGCTGTCAAAACCCTAATGTTGACCATTTTGCCCTTTTAATGATCTGATCAAATTTCTTGAGGAGTTGTGGTCCAAACTTGATCAAATGGTTCATATGAGTCTATAATGTTGATGTGGATAAAAAATTATGAGTTTTGACTGTAAATTGGCGACAATTGACTTTTTCCCCAATACATCTGATTTTTAGGTCAACTATCTAATTGACTGGGCAAAAAAGTGATTCAAAGCTTGAAACTTGGTATGAACAATCTTAGAGTTCCAACATGAATTATGAAAGTCACATGAGGCATTGGAAATCCAAAAATCCCTGTGCAAACTCAAACCCTAATTTCAGGTCAACAGTGCAAGGAGATGTCTTGAGCTGAGCAAACCCTAATCTGGTCTTGAATCCAAAGAGTCTTGTGAGGAGAATCTTGATAAAATGAGAGGGTAAATTTTGGGGTACAACAGCTTCCCCTTTTCAATCTTCTTGAACCTGAAGAGTTAGATTGGCGAGTTTGCCATTTGCGACTCGAAGATAAAAGATGATTGGACACTAGAGTGCCCGTAAATTTGCACTCGTCAAAATGTAGTTGAGGAAATGGGCTTAAAGATTCCATTTGGAGATGTGATAGAATATTGTTGGAGATGGGCTTAAAGATGCCATCTAAGACTGCTTGTTGAACTGCAAGTTGTAAGTCAAAAAAATGAGTATCATAATGGTGTCTGTATTTGGAACGTATCTGAACTATCTGGAGACTGAGTCTGTATGAGCAATGGAATGGCGTCCGTGTCTGGAGCGTATCCGAGTTGTAACTGTATTTGATTCTGAATGAATAGCATAATGACTTCCGTGTCTGGAGTGTATCTGTATTGTATCTGATTCTGAAATTTGAATAAGCGACATAAAGGCATCCGTGTCTGGAGCGTCTCTGGGCTGCGGAAAATTAGAATGAGTGACAGAATGGAAACCTTGTATGGAGCGTATCTGGACTGTATCTGAAGTTGAGATCTGTATGAGTAGCAGAATGACTTCCGTTGTCTGGAGTGTATCTAAACTGTAACTGATATCTGAATAAGTGATATAATGACTTCCGTGTCTGGAGTGTATCTGAACTTGAAATTGATAGTTGAATCTGAATGAGAAATAGAATGGCTTCCGTGTCTGGAGCGTATCTGAACTATATCTTGACTTTGAATTCTGAATGAGTAACAAAATGACTTCCGTGTTTGGAGTGTATCCGTACTGTATCTGAATAAGAGATCTGAATGAATAACAGAATGACTTCCGTATCTGGAGTGTATCCGTACTGTATCTGAAATCTTTGAATATCTATTAAAGATAGCTGTTAATCTTATCCTGAAAAGGGTAAAATGTTAGCTGAAACACAAAGTTATGTTGCATGAAATGTATGATGCAATAAATGTGCTTTACGATATATGGATGTAATGTATGCGCATGTAAGCTGATTTGCTGTATTGTTGAGGAAAATAAATCCTTGATAGCTAGGGATAATGAAATCCTTGACTGCTGCCGGGGAAAATAAATCCTTGACCGCTGCTGGAGATTCAAAATCTTGATTGCTGAGGATGAGAAATCCTTGCTGACTGCTTGGGGATTTAAAGATCCTTGACAACTTCTGTGGGGATGTAAGAATCCTTCACGACTTTCCTGGGGATATAGGGATCCTTCAAGTCTTTGGAGTTGGAGGATGATAAACATTCTGCTATGAGAGTAATGTCAAACTGCTTGAGAAACCTGCTTGGGGAATCCCGAGAACTTTGATGACTATGGCTGGGGATTACACAATGGGAATCCTTACTAGGCCGGGGAATAAGGAAAACTATGGAGATCTCTACCGGGAATCAATCAAAGGAAAACCATGATCTGCTAGAGAATAAGGAAGACTCTGATCGCTTCTGTAGGGAACTAAGAATGAGAATCTTTAATCTGCAGGGGAATAAAATTTTGACAAATTCATGTTGGGGAGTAATGAAGATTCTGGCAACTTCACCGGGGAATCAAGAATGAGAATCTTCATTCTATTGGGGAATAAAAACTCTGTGGGGAAGAAGGCTTACTGCTGGAGAGTAAGTTCAGGATTCTGACGGAAAAAGCTATACTGTTGGGGAGATCAGGAGTTTGGGTTGTATGCCAATTTACTGGAGAATTATCCTAGGTTGGGGATAAAAGTTAACTGTTATCTGGTCGATTCTCAGACTTTTAAGGCAACTTGCTGGGAAATATGGGGAAAACTGAATGGTTTCCGCTGGGGATTGATAGATGGAAATTTTGACTCGACTGGGGAAGAAGGTTTCATCTCCGCTGAGGGTTTGCTGTTCAATGTTTTTACTCCGCTGGGGATTGGGAGTTTGACGTTTAACTCTAATGGGAATCAAGGGTTTGAAATTATAACTCCGCTGGGGATATGTATTTCAAGGTTTTAGCTCCGTTGGGCATCTAGATAATGTACTGCAGGGGATTTCTCTTGGAATAGCCTAAAGACGTTTTCCTATACTTTCAACCTGTCAGTAATTATTCTTTCTCATTTTGTTCATTTGTAAACAGTGATTATATTCAAATGCATATGCTCATTTAATAAATCATTAGACGTTTTCAAATAAAACACAAGTGTAAAAAAGAAGAAAAGGCAAATAGTTTTTCTGCACTTTGAAGTATCTTTGTATTAACTTTGTGTAAGTATTTTGTAGAAAGGAGACAGACATCCTAGTAAGAGAATGTTGTCATAAAAATGAGAAAAAATTATTACAAAGAAAGAA
This sequence comes from Vicia faba, assembly GCA_948472305.1. Lineage (NCBI taxonomy): Eukaryota > Viridiplantae > Streptophyta > Magnoliopsida > Fabales > Fabaceae > Vicia > Vicia faba. The sequence goes on from OX451737.1 coordinate 252,106,022, forward strand.
GGCTATGTGTAAAAATTCCATGGGATTCCCATTCTGCTATAGCCTTCTTAACTCTGAATATCTTGTCCATTCGTTGCTTCGTCCGAAGATGATTGAATTGGTCAGAAGCCCGGAGCTTTTCCGTGAAGAGATTGTCCTTAAAGTGATCCGACGAGACATAGTCATACGCTTTAATTCCCTAACTTTTTCCTGGACCGCCCTTTCGGGTTTTTGATCCACCGGGAAGCCCTTTTTTGCCCAAGTCTCCCTTTCGGGTTTTCAACTTGGCGGGTGTACATATTTTTTTTATTTATCCCTAATTTTTGCCTGAACCGCCCTTTCGGGTTTTCGATTCACCGGGATGCCTTTTTTTTTTGCCAAGGTGTGTCAACCTAGCGGGTCATTTATGTGTAGTATCTTTTAACTATGTCTGTGTTCGCAGGGTGTGGCAGGTCGTCACCGTCCATGGTGGTTAAGATCATGGCCCCACTAGAAAAGATGTTTTTGATAACAAATGGTCCTTCGTAGGTAGGAGTCCATTTTCCCTTGGGATCACTTTGCGGCAAGATTATGCGCTTGATTACCAGATCCCCAACTTGATATACTTGTCGTCTGACTTTCTTGTTGAATGCCTTGATCATCCGTTTTTGATACGTTTGACAATGATAAAAATCAATGAGTCCCTTCTCGTCAATCAAGTTAAGTTGAGCAAGCCAGGTCTGAATCCAATCGTCTTCACTCAAACCAGCATCCTTCATGATTCTCAAGGAGGGAATCAAAACCTCGATAGGTACGACAGCTTCCATGCCATATACCAGAGAAAAGGGTGTTGCCGCAGTTGATGTACGTGTCGTGGTACGGTACCCATGAAGAGCAAACGGTAACATATCATGCCAGTCCTTGTAGGTGACTGTCATCTTTTGTATGATCTTCTCGATATTTTTGTTCGCAGCTTCGACAACATCGTTCATCTTTGGTCGATAGGGAGATGAATTGTGATGTTGAATCTGGAACTGCTCGCACAAGGCGGTGATCATAGTGTTGTTAAGGTTTGTACCATTGTCAATGATGATCCTTTCGGGGATACCATACCGGAAAATGAGGTTCTGCTTGATGAACCGGGCAACAACATTCTTTGTGACGGATGCGAAGGACGCTTCTTCGACCCACTTGGTAAAGTAGTCAATAGCCACCAGGATGAAACAGTGTCCATTGGATGTTGTAGGCTTGATCTCTCCAATCATGTCGATTCCCCACATAACGAATGGCCAAGGAGTTGTTAAAACATTGAGAGGAACTGGAGGTATATGTACCTTGTCCGCATAGATTTGACATTTGTGACAAGTCCTGGAATGTTGATGGCAGTCAGCTTCCATGGTAGATCAGTAATAGCCTGAATATTCTTAGCCATCATATGTCCGCTAGAGGGAGTGCCAAAGGTACCATTCTGCAGTTCATCCATGATTTGTTTAGCTTCAATCTTGTCCACACAACGGAGCATAATGCAATCATGATTACGCTTGTACATGATACCATTGCTCAGGAAGAACTTAGCTGAGAATCTCCTTAAGAACTTTTTGTCATTAACTGAAGCTCCTTCAGGATATTCTTGAGCCTCGAGATACCTTTTGACTTCATGAAACCAGGGTCGGTCTACTACTTCTTCGGTATTAATCTCGTGACAATGTGCGGGTTCGTCCATCCGTTCAATGGTGATTTGGGGAGACTCATTATCCCAGTTAAGTTTAAACATGGATGACATTGTAGCTAGAGCATATGCTAGCTAATTTTCTTCTCGCAGGAAGAGCTCGAAGGTAATCTGCTCGAAATGTGGTAACAATGTCAAGACATGTTCTTTGTAAGGGATGAGGTTGGGATGCTTAGTGTCCCACTCTCCTTTGATTTGACTGATGACCAAAGCTGAGTCTCCAAACACAATCCAGGATTTGATTCCCAGGTCTATGGAAACCTTGAGACCAAAGATACAAGCTTCATACTCGACCATGTTGTTGGTGCAGCTGAAGCAAATTCTGGCTGTGAAAGGTGTATGGCAACCTTCTGGAGAGATAAGTACCGTGTTGATACCGTTGCCAAGTGCATTGGAGGCACCATTAAAGTACAGAGTCCATCGGGATCCTTGTTCAGGTCCGTCATATAGTCTGAAATCTTCAATGTTATCCAAAGTCATAATGTCCTCGTGGGGGAAGTCAAACTTCATGGATTGGTAATCTTCGACAGCTTGATGGGCCAGATGATCGGCTAGCACACTCCGTTTTATAACTTTTTGGGTCGTGTACTGTATATCATATTCGGTCAGGATCATCTGCAATCTAGCAATTCTTCCAGATAGAGTCAGCTTCTCAAAGACGTAATTGATCAGATCCATCTTAGATATCAGCAAAGTGGTATGAGTCAACATGTACTGCCTTAGTCGGCGAGCAGCCCATACCAAAATGCAGCAAGTTTTCTCGAGTAGTGAGTATCGGGTCTCACAGTCAGTAAACTTTTTGCTAAGGTAATTGTGATACGGTGAGAGAACTGACTTGGGATTTAGCGTTTGTTTTCGCACTTGTTCGGTTTAGCAAGAGTCGCCACCGACTTTTTATTTTATCCAAAGGAAAGGTCAAAAAGCACAGGAAAGACCTTTGAGATGTTTTCTTGGGTTTGGGGGGTAGATTATGAAAAGGGAAGGTGCTAGCACCCTTTTCATCCATGGTTATCCATGGGCTCTTAGTTACTTGTTTTAGATCACTTGCCTTTGCTTTCCAATTGTTTGAAATGGTGCTTTGTGTGTGTGGTTTTGAAAATGTTTTGAAAAATATGCCTTGTCTAGGCAACCTTTGTAATGATTCTTGTTTGAATATATACAAAAGTGTGTGTCTTTTTGAAAAGACATTTCAAAGTTTTGAAAGTTGTTTTGAAATTGTTTTGAAGTTAGGTTGTGAAGTGTGTTTGAAAATGGCAAGGATGTTTTGCAAGATTTTTGATCAAGTAACTAAGAGTTGTCTACCCTATTTTACTCAAAGATCTTTCTTATGTTTTTAACCCTTTTAACAGTGTTGTTTCACCATTGTGTTTGATGAACAACCTTGCGTTAGGATGCTAAACGAGACAGGCGCGGGTCATTGTATACAATCATTGAAAGCAACTTGTGAGACACTCTAGCAATTTTGTAAGGGACGAGATCGTTTTATCGAAGGCAACATCGAGGGTCATCGAGGGACTACCATCTTTGTTTATCAAAGGGGCATTTGCTAGAGTGTCTCATACTCGAGGGACATGATTGCATTTTCCGAGGCAACAAGCAAGGTTACCCTAGAGGTGCGAGTGTGAATTGTGTATTGATTTTCATGCATTTATCTTGTATTAGGTCATCTAGCGATTGATTTTGAATCTTCGCATACAAACCCTAATTACTATACAATATATTGAAAGCGATAAATTGCGGGAATTTAAAGTCTAAGTTATTACAAATAAGTATCAGAGGATGGGGGTACAAATGTTTACAAATGGGGATGAGTCTTATCAGAATAGTAATGTCAAAGTATATGTTACAACCAAATCGAACTGTCGCATTTTCAATGTAGAATTATAACAAAGTATAAGATAATGAAAATCAAAGAAATATGAGATGTGTATACTTATTTACAAATAATCAAATAAAAATTTTAACTTAAGAAAAATTAAGTGTTATCATTATTGTATTTTTGTTAATTATATGAACAAAGAGTTTTAAAGAAAAGAAAAATTATTTAAGTTAATGCTTAAGATCATTTTTTTTTTGTATTTTTATTAATCAATAACTAGGTTTAAAAACATTTAAACTAAATATTCTTTGCTTTTTTTATATTTTTTGTTGTGAATAAGATTAACAATAACTTTTAAAAAAAAATCAAATTAGTGTTTGAGTTAATTAGAAAAAAGGAAATAATCTAAAAAAGAAAAGAAAGTTTTGATAAAATAATAAAAAGGATGGGCCTAATGATTAGTATATGGCCCAAGTAAAAAACAAAAATTAGATTGAAGGGGGGTGTGGCGCTGGAAAGCATTTGGGCTTTAGTGTTTGTTGGGGTGAAGGCCCAGCTGAAACATACAACGCGTTAGGGTTAATGTTTTCTTTGCTCAAAATTAGGGTTTCATATCTTGGTACAGCGGCGCCTCTTTCTTCTTCGTCTCTCATCTTATCTCTCAACCAAGGGGCTTCTGATCCTTCCTCCCAGCTTCAAGCCGCCAAAGCGCCACCTTCATCCATCTCTCTCCACGACGGTACAGGGCGGTGGTTTAGAAGGTATCCCTTTCTCATTCCAAATGCGTTTTTTAGTTTACATTTGATTATTGCATGTTATCGTTTGCAAAGTTTTAATCTATGATGTTTATGTTGTGAGATGTAGAAAAATTAAGGGAAAAGAAAACAATACCTTTGGTGCTTCGTTTCTGGGGAACGGACGGTGGATTGGAATGGTGGCGCTCTTGGTGGTCGGAGCGGAGGGAAAGTGTAATGATAACGGTGTTCCTTGTATTTTTTTCTTTGCGTTGTTTGATGATGAGTTTGTTCTGAAAACTCCTTTGTTGTTGATGCTTTTATTTCTGAGACTACTCTTGCTTCTTGAATATTGATGATGATGAATGTTTTCTGATATTATATTATTTGAATTTTCATTGTTGTTTGATGATGACTTCGTTTCTGAAAACTGTATTGCTCTTTTCTTCACTTCTGGACTTCTTCCTCTTTCTGGTTTTGATAAGGATGTCGATGATGATGATGTTCTGAGATTTACTTTTTGTTGTTGCTATGTTTTTGTTGGCTTTAGTTGATGATGATTCTTTTCTGAGACTACTTTGCTTCTAAACTCTTCCTCTCTTTGTGGACCCTGATATTCTGATGATGAACTTTGTTTGTTCTTTGTTTTTTGGTTAATGATGAGGGTGCTGCTGAAACTAGCTCGTGTTTGAACTGTTTTCTTAATGGTTGATGAAGCTAGACTGTGTTTGTATTTTAGGCAGCTTTTGGCTCTTTGAATTGTCCCTTACAGTTTTGGTTGTGTAGTTGGACAGGTTTGTGAGTTTTTTGAGTAAAGCTTTGAACTTGTTGGGTTTTTTGATTTAGAAGCAGGCTGGTTTCTGTACTTACAGGTTTACCATATGCTGAGTTTTGGAAAGGCAGGCTTGAGTGATTTGTTGTTTATTGTTTAAACTGGTTTTTTGCAGTTTTGTGCAGTTTAAGCAGGTTAGAGTTGCAGTTATGCAGGCTACAGGTTTGCTTGTTGAAGGCAGGCTTGTGTGATTCTTAAACTTGCAGTTTTGCAGGTTTGCTCGTATTTCTGTTTTGGAGGCAGTTTTGCAGGTTTGAATAGGTTTGTGTTTTGGGTTCGAAAGCAGTTTTGCTTCATGTGTTTGGGATGCGGGCTTGCTACTTGCAGTATTGGTTGTATTGGGGAGGCAGGCTTGCTATTTTGTGAGGCAGGCTTGCTTGAGTTTGGAGGCAGTTTTGCTTCTGGTGTTTTGGTAAGGCAGACTACAGGTTTTGAGCCGAGTGTTGGTGACTTGCAGTTTTTTTTTGGGCTCCCCTCTGGACTATTTACAGTCTTGTTCTCTTATATCTTTTATAGCCTTCCAAAATTGCAAACCTTTTTCTGGTTCTCTCTTTCTCTCTCTATAAAAGCATTTTAAATTGCTTATTATATTTTAATTTGAAAAGCTTGTTGGCCAGAATATGATGATGAATTTGACAAGCCTGCTTGCTTGTAACTTGGTTCTTCTCCTGCATTGTTGTAATTTCTTTCCATATTTTCTGCATTGTTCTTTCTTTGACAGCTTGTGTACTTTGACAGCTTTGTGTACTTGGTTTGACAGCTTGGTAACTTAGTTTGACATTAGTTTGCATTTGTAGTTAGCTTGCCATGCTTGCTCATGCTGACTTAGTTGACTAATGCAGTTTGGAATTTTAGTTTGCTTTGCCTTGCTGCCTTATATCTTTGCATTTTGAAATAACTGTATGTTTGCAAATTATTCTTACTTTTCGCTTTGTGAACCAGGAAGAGAAATCTTCTTGTGATTTGCAAAGAGAACAAGTAAAACATGATGAACCCAATAACAATCTGATTCCGGCCAACAAGCTTCAATGATGACCTTTTTTATTTATCTGCTTGAAAATGCTTTTCAGTTAATTGCACTGATTTCCTTTTTCTTATGTCCTTTGCAGGTAGGTACCAGTTGAATAATGGAAGAAGCAGTAGAAGATCAAAGATTTCAAGAGATTTAGGCTTTAGATTTATTTTCTTTTCATTTATTGTAAAAAATATTATTGTAAACACTGTAAATTATAAATTTACAATATTCGAATAAAATTTGTAACAATATTTGAAATAAATAAATAAAAAGTCTTTGTCAAATAAGAATTTTCTACTGTCAAATATTCCATTCTTTCCCTTGTACTGTCCATTTAATTATTTAAGTCTCTTAAATTAAAATAACTGGAAATGTATCCCAATAACTTTAATTCAGATGAAATAAATAATCAACAAACTTTGCCGTCTCGCAACCTTGCATTAATTATAATACGCCTGGTATTCCAATTAACATCTGCGTTGTTCAGTTTAAACAAGCAAGCATTCCATATACCTCTCATTCCACTGATTAACCAATGCCTTAAAGTTTCAAACAAAACCTCAGCTCTTATCCCAGATATTTAGGTTTTGAGAAACAACCAGTAATCTGGAACAAGCGTAAAAATAATGTAACAGTCAATTGAATTATTGTGGATTCAATTTCTTCTGAGAAATACGAGCGAAAACCCTAATTTCAGATTTGTTGTCAAAGAAAAGTCTGTTTGATCAATTCCTGAGCCAATCTCAACCCAGTCAATGGAAACCCTAATTCTGGACTTGTTGTCAAAGAAAAGTCTGTTTGATCAATTCCTGAGCCAATCTCAACAAAATCAATGGAAACCCTAATTCTGGATTGACTGATAAAGAAAAGTCTGTTTGACCGATTCTTGAACCAATCCTAACAAAATCAAATGGAAACCCTAATTCTGGATTGACTTATAAAGAAAAGTCTGTTTGACCGATTCTTGAGCCAATCTTGAAAGATTAGGGAAAACCCTGAAGTTGTGATTTCTTGTGAAAAAGGGAGGGAAAATTTTGGGGTACAACAGTTGCCCCTGTTCAATCTTCTTGAACTTGAAGAGTTAGATTGGCAATTTTGCCGTTCGCGACTCGAAGGTAAAAGATGATTGGACACTAGAGTGCCCAAAAATTTGCACTCGTCAAAGCATAGTTGAGGGAATGGGCTTAAAGATGCCATTTGGAGATGTGACAGAATCTTGTCGGAGATAGGCTTAAAGACGCCATCCAAGAATGTTTGTTGATTTGCAACGTTGTAGGTCAGAAGAATGAGCATCAAAATGGTATCCGTGTCTGGAATGCAATCGAACTGTATCTGGAGATTGAGTTTGTATGAGCAAAAGAGTGGCGTCCGTGTCTGGAGTGTATCTGAGCTGTAACTGTATTTAAACTGAAGTTGAGATCTATATGAGTAGCAGAAAGACTTCCGTGTCTGGAGTATATCTGAGACTATAATTGGGATCCGAATAAGTGACATAATGACTTCCATGGTGAATGCCCTGGGGAAAATCAAACTGCTGGTGTAAAGGCCAGAATGGCATTCGTGTTTGGAGCATATCTTAACTTGAAGTTGATAGTTGAATCTGAATGAGAGATAGAATGGCCTCCGTGTCTGGAGCATATCTAGTCTGTATCGGATTGCTGAAGTCTGAATGAGTAGTAGCATGACCTCCGTGTCTGGGGTATATCTGTATTGTATTTGACTAATTGTTAATGATAGCTTTTTAATCTTATCCTGAAAAGGGTAAAATGTTAGCTAAAACATAAAGTCATGTTGCATGATATGTATGATGCAACGAACTGTATTTCATCAATGTTTATGATATATGAATGTGATGGATGCGCATGTAAGTAGAGTAGCTGTCTTGCTACGGAAAATAAATCCTGGATGGCTGGAGATAATAAAATCTTTGACCGCTGTCGGGGAAAGTAAGTCCTTGACTGCCGCTGGGGATTGAAAATCCTCTGATCAATGAAAATAAGAAGTCCTGGGACCACTGTTGGGGAAATCAGGAGTTTGGGTTGTATGCCAATCTACTGGGGTTCCTGTTTTGAGGAGATCTTCGCTGGGGAATATTTGAAAAACTCTGTGAGGAATTGAGAATGAGGGTCTTCAATCTGCTCGGGGAATTAGTGTTGAGGAGCCAAGAAACGAGAATCTTTGATCTGCAGGGGATTTGAAATTCTGACAAATTCAAACTGAGAGTAAAGAAAACTTTGGAGAATCAAGGATGAGAGTCTTAATTTTGTTGGGGAATAAGAAGCTCTGTGGGGAATAGCCATAATGTTGCAAAGTAGTTATCCTGTTGGATGGGTTTATTCCACTTTGAGGATGAGAATGTTCATTCTGTCGGGGTTGAATTGTATACCACTTTGAGAATGAGAATCTTCATTCTGTCGGGGTTGAATCAGGAGGTCGGGTGTATGCCAATCTACCGGGGAAGCCAAAATGAGAATCTTCATTCAAGTCTTGGGTCAGAAGGTTGGGTGTATACCAGTCTTCTGAGGTTTTAAGGATGAGAATCTTCATTCTGTTAAGGGTCAGGAGGTTGGGAGTATACCAATCTCTTGAGGTTTTAAGGATGAGAATCTTCATTCTTGAGAGAAACAGATTTTTAGGAGCTTCAGTTGTCCGTTATTCTGTTGGTGGGTATCAAGAGCTTGGGTTGTATGCCAATATCTTGAGGTTTTAAGAATGAGAATCTTCATTCTGTTAAGGGTCAGGAGGTTGGGAGTATACCAATCTCTTGAGGTTTTAAGGATGAGAATCTTTGTTCTTGAGAGAAACAGATTTTTAGGAGCTTCAGTTGTCCGTTATTCTGTTGGTGGGTATCAGGAGCTTGGGTTGTATGCCAATCTCTTGAGGTTTTAAGGATGAGAATCTTCATTCTGTTAAGGGTCAGGAGGTTGGGAGTATACCAATCTCTTGAGGTTTTAAGGATGAGAATCTTCATTCTTGAGAGAAACAAATTTTTAGGAGCTTCAGTTGTCCGTTATTCTGTTGGTGGCTGTAACTTCCAACAGGTGATGAAGGAATCTTTGATGACGACCGTAACTTCCAGCAGGTGATGAAGGAAATTTTTAACGACCGTGAATTCCAACGGGTAATGAGGGAATTTTTGATGACGACCGTAACTTCCAGCAGGTGATGAAGGAAATTTTTAACGGCCGTGAATTCCAACAGGTGATGAAGGAAATTTTGATGACGACCGTAACTTCCAGCAGGTGATGACGGAAATTTTTAACGACCGTGAATTCCAACAGGTGATGAAGGAATTTTTGATGACAACCATAACTTCCAGCAGGTGATGAAGGAAATTTTTAACGACCGATCAATTTGACATGTAATTTGTTTTTTGGAGAATAAATATTTGATAAATGTTGGGGAAATAAACCCATGATTGCTGGTCTGCTTAGAGAGGTGATAAACTTCTCGAGGACGCTTGAACTTCTTTTCAGAAAGATTTCGGAGAGGTTCATCACTGCCCCTAATATCAGATGCTTGTGGCACTGCCAGGAAACTTGGATTGTTCATAACCCTTTGAAGAGATTGACGTTTAAATGCCCTAAGTGATGGTGAGGGAGACTTGCCCCAGGTTATCCTGCAGTTGGGAGATTTCTTGAAATCTTGACTGGACTGCCCCAGGTTTAATGGGATTTGAAAGATTTGTTGAAATCTTGACTGGACTGCCCCAGGTTTAATGGGCTTTGAAAGATTTGTTGAAATCTTGACTGGACTGCCCCAGGTTTAATGGGCTATACCATATCAAGTGCCCCTTTTTTTTTGTTGATGGGAGATCTTTGCAATGGGAGTGTCATCCCACTTGAAGTGATTTTATTCACTTGAGAGAGCTTTCGTTTCTCCGAACATTTACTGTTGTGAATTTCTTCGCTGTCAAACAAATAAACATGTGAAAACAACGATATTCAAATAATGCAAAGTTTATGCTTGTCTCGAAGTTTTGAAAAATGCGTTTTTTAGCAGAAAACTTTTTATAAGACAAATTTAACACAAGATTTAGAGCAGAGCCTTACAGGAGTCAGGATACCTTTTGTAACAGTATGCTTTCGAACTAACCCATGCTTCAATTAGGACTTTTGAAGGGTTGTAACGTGGCCGGGTTCACGGTTTAAGAAACAAAAGATAAAGGCTCAAAGTATATTTGTACCCACCCGCTCTTCATGACGTTCTTCAATCTTAAACTCAGTTAATTGTGTGTCGAACTCTATTCGAGTTTGGAACGACGTTTTGGGTAATGGTTCACACCAGTTGAATATTATGGGAAGGCTGTCATTTGTGTAATATTTTTCATGTTGTTGAGGATTTATAACAACCTATTTCTTTTGGTTTATTATCCCTAACTGTTCTGGTTTTCGAGATTACAGTCAGCGGGATGTCCCAGCTTTCTTAAGCCTCCTTTGTAGGTTTTGGCTCAGTGGGCTTTTCTCTTTTGAGATATAATGACTGCCTATGAGATAAGGAACCATCATTGTCTTTTGATTCCAAAGGAATGTTTTTGATGTCATTCGTTGTATTATGAACTGAGAGTTTGCGACTTTAATGCGCATCTTTTGAATTAACTGAGAGACTACCCTGCCCCAGGTTTAATCAAAGGTTTCAATTTGTGTTTAAAATAGAAAATTCCTACTTCTTTGGCTCGAAGGGGTTGACTAGGGATTATCTTCCTTATAACTCCAGTGTTTAGGATTTGAAAGAAATGCCTGTACATCGTCAGCAAGGTCTGTTCAAACGCATACTGTATGAGATTATGGCATTGTTTCGTCATCCTCCCTCTAAAGGCTTGTATCTTTTATCAAGAGTTAAACATCATAGAGAAAGTAGGAAGCATAATAGTGAAAACGAATGGATGAATTCAAGACAAACATATGCAATGCATTAATGAAACAGAGTTTGACATCAACAGATAATTGTTTGAATAACAAAATAAATTACAACTTGAAAATTCAAATGAAACAAAAGTCTCTTAGTTCGAGCTTTGTTATTTCAGGTGGAGAACCCTCAGCGGAAGATTTTCATCTCGCCATCCGGCATGAATTCCAGCACTCCTTCGTCAATCAAGTCTTGGATCTTGTTTTTCAAAGCCCAACAGTCATCGGTGTCATGTCCAGGACTATGGGAGTGGTATACACAAAATGAGTCTTGGTGATAGCTAGGAGTTGAGGTATTGGGATTCCGAATAGGATCCTTTAAAGCAATCAGATTGACCTCCAACAGGTGTTTCAGTATTAGAGATGATGGTATGTCAGTTTCAGAGAAATGTCTTCCAGACGTATCCTTCTTACGCCGATTACCCCGTTGACGCTGGCGAGGTTGTTGCTGGGCTTGTGACCCTGAAGCAAGTTGAGGAGCTTTTCCCTTGTCTTCTTGTCTCAAAGGAGGTTGAATGATGACTTGATCTTCAACCCTAGTTATTTGCCCCATTTGGTTATCTCGAAGCAGTCTGTTGACGAGAACCCTGAGCTCTTCTTGTCTTTGAGCCAGGTCTTGAATGAGAGCCATCTGACCCACCAGTTGTCCCATCATCTGTATCTTCATTGTTGCCAGCTCAATTTTTAGTTCATCCAACTGATCATTCCTGACGCTGCCTGGATTCCCTAGGACCATGCCCCTTGTGAGGAGAGCTTTTACTTCTTCTTGCCCCTGTGACAGGTTCAAGAACATTTCCTGAAGCTGAGCGTTTTGATCCTGGATATCTTTGATAGTCCTCTCTAGAGCCATCTCTACTGAAATAAACAGTAGGAGAATAAGGACACCTGAAAAGGAAAACCTGTTATGATACAATGCATGATATGTGGATGCATGTTTTCAAGGATCTCTCGGGGTAAACACAAAAAAAATGTTAGAGGCTGAACTTTGATCAACATCTCTGACTGGAGAACTTTGTATCGGTGGATGTCTTTCCACGAGAATCAAGCTCACCATGTCAAGTGGGTCATAGCCCCTGATTCAAGTTGTTGCACTTGATCTTTGACGGTGTTTGTTTAGAGGAATCCTCTTGTCCTTTAGTAGACGTCTGGTTCAACGTGACCCTGTATTAAAGACCCTCGAGATCCTTGAAATAGTTATTGAAAATGCTATGGTATGATGTTATGATGTTATGTACATGTATGCAAAAGTAAGCAAGTGTATATACAGGTAATCATATTCACACAAAGCAAAAAAGTCCTTAGGTTTAGGCTTGCATGGGGTTCGTAGGTAAGTACCCTCTTGAAGTTAGTTGGCTCAACCTGTCCTAAAATAGAAACCGAGTTCTAAGGAGCTCAATATCACTGGATTATTTTCTGTGTTCATTGTTTTGGTTTAGCCACTTAACTGGCGACTTAAATATTCCAAGAAAACAATCCTCAATAAGTGTAGTATCGAGTACCTACCAACCTCGGACTGCACCAAAGCCGGTCATCTCACTACCCCTAATAAGGCCAAGATGGTCAAGTAAGGTTCTAAAGGTTCGTTAGTGCTTCATGACATTACTCAGCAGCCTCGTATTCTCTTTGATTGACTCAAAGGCTACTGGTACCCACAAATATGTCACACTAACGTAGCTACTGCTTCAACCATGTCGGTATACCCCGCACAGTTCCCTCACAGCTTATTGCTACTTACCTAAAAGGTGTCCCCAAATCCGGGTGTAGGATTTAAAACAAACCCAAACAAGGAACCCAAAAAGTAAAGCAATCAAAGAAATCAAAGTAAGCAAGTAAAAGTGATCTAAAACCCTAAGGTAACCCCACTTTTAGAAATATTCCCCAGCAGAGTCGCCAGTTCTGTGATACGGTGGGAGAACTGACTTGGGATTTTGCGTTTGTTTTCGCACTTGTTCGGTTTAGCAAGATTCGCCACCGAATTTTTATTTTATCCAAAGGAAAGGTCAAAAAGCACAGGAAAGACCTTTGAGATGTTTTCTTGGGTTCGGGGGGTAGATTATGAAGAGGGAAGGTGCTAGCACCCTTTGCATCCACGGTTATCCATGGGCTCTTAGTTACTTGTTTTAGATCACTTGCCTTTGCTTTCCAATTGTTTTAAATGGTGCTTTGTGTGTGTGGTTTTGAAAATGTTTTGAAAAAGATGCCTTGTCAAGGAAACCTTTGTAATGATTCTTGTTTGAATATATACAAAAGTGTGTGTCTTTTTGAAAAGATATTTCAAAGTTTTGAAAGTTGTTTTGAAGTTAGGTTTCGAAGTGTGTTTGAAAATGGCAAGGATGTTTTGCAAGATTTTTGATCAACTAACTAAGAGTTGTCTACCCTATTTTACTCAAAGATATTTCTTATGTTTTTAACCCTTTTAATAGTGTTGTTTCACCATTGTGTTTGATGAACAACCTTGCGTTAGGATGTTAAACGGGACAGGCGCGGGTCATTGTATACAATCATTGAAAGCAAGTTGTGAGACGCTCTAGCAATTTTGTAAGGGACGGGATCGTTTTATCGAAGGCAACATCGAGGGTCATCGAGGGACTACGATATTTGTTTATCAAAGAGGCATTTGCTAGAGTGTCTCATACTCGAGGGACATGATTTCATTTTCCGAGGCAACAAGCGAGGTTACCCTAGAGGTGTGAGTGTGAATTGTATATTGATTTTCATGCATTTATCTTGTATTAGGTCCTCTAGCGATTGATTTTGAATCTTCACATACAAACCCTAATTACTATACAGTATATTGAAAGCGATAAATTGCGGGAATTTAAAGTCTAAGTTATTACAAATAAGTATCCGGGGATGGGGGTACAAATGTTTACAAATGGGGATGAGTCTTATCAGAATAGTAATGTCCAAGTATATGTTACAACCAAATCGAACTGTCGCATTTTCAATGTAGAATTATAACAAAGTATAAGATAATGAAAATCAAAGAAATATGAGATGTGTATATTTATTTACAAATGATCAAATAAAAATTTTAACTTAAGAAAAATTAAGTGTTATCATAATTGTATTTTTGTTAATTATATGAACAAAGAGTTTTAAAGAAAAGAAAAATTATTTAAGTTAATGCTTAAGATCATTTTTTTGTATTTTTATTAATCAATAACTAGGTTTAAAAACATTTAAACTAAATATTATTTGCTTTTTTTATATTTTTTGTTGTGAATAAGATTAACAATAACTTTTAAAAAGAAATAAAATCAAATTAGTCTTTGAGTTAATTAGAAAAAAGGAAATAATCTAAAAAAGAAAAGAAAGTTTTGATAAAATAATAAAAAGGATGGGCCTAATGATTAGTATATGGCCCAAGTAAAAAACAAAAACTAGATTAAAGGGGGGTGTGGCGCTGGAAAGCGTTTGGGCTTTAGTGTTTGTTGGGGCGAAGGCCCAGCTGAAACGTACAACGCGTTAGGGTTAATGTTTTCTTTGCTCAAAATTAGGGTTTCCAGTCTTGGTACAGCGGCGCCTCTTTCTTCTTCGTCTCTCATCTTCTCTCTCAACCAAGGGGCTTCTGATCCTTCCTTCCAGCTTCAAGCCGCCAAAGCGCCACCTTCATCCATCTCTCTCCATGACAGTACAGGGCGGTGGTTTAGAAGGTATCCCTTTCTCATTCCAAATGCGTTTTTTAGTTTACATTTGATTCTTGCATGTTATCGTTTGCAAAGTTTTAATCTATGATGTTTATGTTGTGAGATGTAGAAAAATTGAGGGAAAAGAAAACAATACCTTTGGTGCTTCGTTTCTGGGGAATGGACGGTGGATTGGAACGGTGGCGCTCTTGGTGGCCGGAGCGGAGGGAAAGTGTAATGATAACGGTGTTCCTTGTATTTTTTTTCTTTGCGTTGTTTGATGATGAGTTTGTTCTGAAAACTCCTTTGTTGTTGATGCTTTTGTTTCTGAGACTACTCTTGCTTCTTGAATATTGATGATGATGAATGTTTTCTGATATTATATTATTTGAATTTTCATTGTTGTTTGATGATGACTTCATTTCTGAAAACTGTATTGCTCTTTTCTTCACTTCTGGACTTCTTCCTCTTTCTGGTTTTGATATGGATGTCGATGATGATGATGTTCTGAGATTTACTTTTTGTTGTTGCTATGTTTTTGTTGGCTTTAGTTGATGATGATTCTTTTCTGAGACTACTTTGCTTCTAAACTCTTCCTCTCTTTGTGGACCCTGATATTCTGATGATGAACTTTGTTTGTTCTTTGTTTTTTGGTTAATGATGAGGGTGCTGCTGAAACTAGCTCGTGTTTGAACTGTTTTCTTAATGGTTGATGAAGCTAGACTATGTTTGTATTTTAGGCAGCTTTTGGCTCTTTGAATTGTCCCTTACAGTTTTGGTTGTGTAGTTGGACAGGTTTGTGAGTTTTTTTAGTAAAGCTTTGAACTTGTTGGGTTTTTTTATTTAGAAGCAGGCTGGTTTCTGTACTTACAGGTTTGCCATCTGCTGAGTTTTGGAAAGGCAGGCTTGAGTGATTTGTTGTTTATTGTTTAAACTGGTTTTTTGCAGTTTTGTGCAGTTTAAGCAGGTTGGAGTTGCAGTTATGCAGGCTACAGGTTTTCTTGTTGAAGGCAGGCTTGTGTGATTCTTAAACTTGCAGTTTTGCAGGTTTGCTCGTATTTCTGTTTTGGAGGCAGTTTTGCAGGTTTGAATAGGTTTGTGTTTTGGGTTTGGAAGCAGTTTTGCTTCATGTGTTTGGGATGCGGGCTTGCTACTTGCAGTATTGGTTGTATTGGGGAGGCAGGCTTGCTATTTTGTGAGGCAGGCTTGCTTGAGTTTGGAGGCAGTTTTGCTTCTGGTGTTTTGGTAAGGCAGGCTACAGGTTTTGAGCTGAGTGTTGGTGACTTGCAGTTTTTTTTTGGGCTCCCCTCTGGACTATTTACAGTCTTGTTCTCTTATATCTTTTATAGCCTTCCAAAATTGCAAACCTTTTTCTGGTTCTCTCTTTCTCTCTCCATAAAAGCATTTTAAATTTCTTATTATATTTTAATTTGAAAAGCTTGTTAGCCAGAATATGATGATGAATTTGACAAGCCTGCTTGCTTGTAACTTGGTTCTTCTCCTGCATTGTTGTAATTTCTTTCCATATTTTCTGCATTGTTCTTTCTTTGACAGCTTGTGTACTTTGACAGCTTTGTGTACTTGGTTTGACAGCATGGTAACTTAGTTTGACATTAGTTTGCATTTGTAGTTAGCTTGCCATGCTTGCTCATGCTGACTTAGTTGACTAATGCAGTTTGGAATTTTAGTTTGCTTTGCCTTGCTGCCTTATATCTTTGCATTTTGAAATAACTGTATGTTTGCAAATTATTCTTACTTTTCTCTTTGTGAACCAGGAAGAGAAATCTTCTTGTGATTTGCAAAGAGAACAAGTAAAACATGATGAACCCAATAACAATCTGATTCCGGCCAACAAGCTTCAATGATGACCTTTTTTATTTATCTGCTTGAAAATGCTTTTCAGTTAATTGCACTGATTTCCTTTTTCTTATGTCCTTTGCAGGTAGGTACCAGTTGAATAATGGAAGAAGCAGTAGAAGATCAAAGATTTCAAGAGATTTAGGCTTTAGATTTATTTTCTTTTCATTTATTGTAAAAAATATTATTGTAAATACTGTAAATTATAAATTTACAATATTCGAATAAAATTTGTAACAATATTTGAAATAAATAAATAAAAAGTCTTTGTCAAATAAGAATTTTCTACTGTCAAATATTCCATTCTTTCCCTTGTAATGTCTATTTAATTATTTAAGTCTCTTAAATTAAAATAACTGGAAATGTATCCCAATAACTTTAATCCAGATGAAGTAAATAATCAACAAACTTTGCCGTCTTGCAACCTTGTATTAATTATAATACGCCTGGTATTCCAATTAACATTTGCGTTGTTCAGTTTAAACAAGCAAGCATTCCATATACCTCTTCCACTGATCAAACCAATGCCTCAAAGTTTCAAACAAAACATCAGCTTTTATCCTAGATATTTAGGTTTTGAGAAACAACCAGTAATCTGGAACAAGCATAAAAATAATGTAACAGTCAATTGAATTATTGTGGATTCAATTTCTTCTGAGAAATACGAGCGAAAACCCTAATTCTAGATTTGTCGTCAAAGAAAAGTCTGTTTGATCAATTCCTGAGCCAATCTCAACCCAGTCAATGGAAACCCTAATTCTGGACTTGTTGTCAAAGAAAAGTCTGTTTGATCAATTCCTGAGCCAATCTCAACAAAATCAATGGAAACCCTAATTTTGGATTGACTGATAAAGAAAAGTCTGTTTGACCGATTCTTGAACCAATCTCAACAAAATCAAATGGAAACCCTAATTCTGGATTGACTGATAAAGAAAAGTCTGTTTGACCGATTCTTGAGCCAATCTTGAAAGATCATGGAAACCCTAAAGTTGTGATTTCATGTGAAAAAGGGAGGACAAATTTTGGGGTCCAACAGTAATAAATGGCATGCTCTTTTCGGCCATACTCGTCATGTTGGCCCAGTACGCACCCCATTGAATTCTCTAGGACAGTCAGATACATGATTAGCGGTCTTCCTTCTACGGGTTGCATCAAGATATGAGGTTCTAGCAAATACTCCTTGATTTTATCGAAAGCAACTTGACAGTCATCATTCCATTTAACCACCTGATCTTTCTTCAACAGCTTGAAGATTGGTTCACAGGTAGATGTTAGGTGAGAAATGAACCTTGCAATGTAGTTTAGGCGTCCCAAGAAACCTATGACCTCCTTCTCAGTGCGAGGAGCAGGCATTTCTTGTATAGCTTTGACTTCGGCAGGATCAACCTCGATGCCTTTGTTGCTGAAAATGAAACCTAAGAGTTTACCAGACCTGACTCTGAAAGTGCACTTGTTAGGGTTCAGTCTGAGCTTGTACTCCTTCAACCTGACAAATAGCTTTTGTAGATGGTCGAGGTGTTCTTCTTCAGTTTGTGAACGAGCTATCATGTCATATACGTAGACCTCCATCTCATGATGTATCATATCATGAAACAAAGCTACCATGGCGTGCTGATAGGTTGCCCCGACATTCTTCAGTCCTAATGGCATCACTTTGTAGCAGAACATACCCCACTGTGTAACAAAAGTAGTTTTCTCCATGTCCTCAGGGGCCATTTTGATCTGGTTATAGCCTGAGAATCCATCCATGAAAGAAAATACCTTGTACTGAGCTGTATTGTCAACCAAGATGTCAATGTGCGGAAGTGGAAAGTCATCTTTAGGGATGGCCCTGTTTAAGTCTATGTAATCCATGCACATTCTCACTTTGTCTTCCTTCTTAGGCACGGGCACAATGTTAGCAACCCATTATGGATAGGAAGTAACAACAAGAAAACCAGTATTGCACTGCTTCATAACTTCTGCTTTGATCTTTTCAGACATGTCGGGTCTCATGCGGCATACCTTTTTCTTAACTGGTGGACAGTCTTCTCTTGTGGGGAGACGATGTACCACAATGTCTGTATCGAGTCCCGACATGTCTTCATATGACCAGGCGAAGATCTCAACATATTCATTCAGCAGCTGAACTAGGCGCCCCTTGACACTTGGCCCTAGGTTGGCACCCACTCTAACTTCTTTTCTGTCTTCCTCAGTTCCCAAGTTGATTGTCTCTAACAGCTCCTCATGAGGTAGAATAGCCCTTTCTTCCTGTTTTAGCAGTCTAGCCAATTCTCCTGGCACCTTACAATCTTCCTCACCTTCGTATTCGGCATGGTAGACCAGATCTTCAGTGTCACTAAAGGTCATAGCATAATTGTTACCCATGGAATCCGGAATGGAAGGGTACCTGCATTTGTGAGTGTGGGTGTGTGTAAGGAATAACCACCTTTAAACAAAGACAATGAACACAAAAATTTATATATGAAAACGTCCATGATTCATTAAAATGGCATATGAAGATGAAAAATCAAACCCTTACAAATGGACCTATGGGCCTCGGGTAAGGCACAAGGTTAAAAGTGTACGAATTGTTCAAGAATTATTACAAACCAACAGAAATGTTTGAAAGATAAATTACTGCGATATGAAAGTAATCGTAATAAAGTCCTTTGCCTCCCAGTTGCGCAGTCCTCCGTCAACAGTAGGGAAAATCCAGTCTTCCAAGTTGCTCTCCTCTTCACCATCCTCCAAAGCATTGACTCCATGATGGGTTATCTTCACTGGTGGCCCTCCAGCACGGGTGCGGCGTACATCCTTTTGAGCAGAAGCAGTGAAACCCAAGCTGAATTTATCAGATTTAAAAGGAAAATCGGGAAGCTTCCCCCAGATTGTGCTTCCTCCTTCTTCAATCACAGCCTTTGCATCTTTGAGATAAGACATCCGAGGCGGAGGTCTGGTAATCATGGGTACAGAAGACACTGTCTTGGTTGCCGCAATCTCCTGAGCTACCTCTTCAAAATGCTGAAAGGGGATTTCGATGAATTCGCCATCCAATTCTACATAGCGGAAAGAATTTAGATGGCTTATCATGTATTCCTCTTCACCTTGAACAGTTATAATTTCCCCTGGACAAGGTATTTAAGCATTTGATGCAGAGTAGAAGTGACGGCTCCAGCATGGTGAATCCAAGGTCTTCCCAACAAGCAAGAATAGGAAGGACGGATGTCCATCACGTAAAATGTGGAGTTTAAGGTTTCAGTTCCCACTTTAATCGGGATGTCCACCTCCCCGTGGACCATCCTTTTAGAACTATCAAAGGCTTTGACAATGATGTTGCTGGGTTTCAGGGTTAAGCCTTCACAATCCAGCCTATTCAATGCTTTCTTTGGCAAGACATTCAGCGATGAACCAGTGTCTACCAGTACGTGTGCTAGAGTAGTCCCTCTGCATTCCACTGAGACATACAAAGCGTCATTATGTTTTCTCCCTTTGATTGTTAGATCAGCATCGGAGAACCCTAGACCATTGTCAGCCGTTAGGCTAGCTACACATTCCTGGAACTGATCCGCGGAGGTTTCGTGTGGCACGTGGGCCGTCTTCAAAAATCTGATAAGAGCTTTAGCATGAGCTTCCGAACAAAGCAACATGGCCTACATAGAGATCTTTGAGGGGGTTTTCCCCAGTTGTTCCACAACATCATAATCGCCTTTCTTGATTATTTTCAAAATCTCTTCCATTTCCTTTTGAGAGGTCTCAGGGATGACCAATGGCTGAGCCCTCGTCCTGACGGGCTCTTCTTGGATCCCTTTCCCTCAATCATCATCAGCAGCAGAGGGGACAACCACAAGAGTTACAACTTCTTCAATAATTGGAGTTCTCGCAGATATGTTGACCGGTACAGGGGTAACCTTAGGAGTGGCTGACGGTCCAAAGATTGTCTTTGGAGGGGCAATCTCTGGAGAGAAAATTCTTCCACTGCGGGTGATTTTACTCGTTCCGGAAATGTTTCCAACGTCGGAAGTCTCTTCATCAGAACTCTCTTCAGTTGATTCAACTTATTTAACACCGTGGTAGTAGATTTCTCCACCATAGTTCCACGGTATTGATTTGTCGGACTTGTACGGGACGGGCCCCGACATGGTTATCTTTAAAGGTGCAATCTTCGGATCAGATGTAATCTTAACAAGTCTTTTGGAGACCTTGGAAAGATTGGCGGATATGGTAATTATTGAAATATCATTGACAAGAGTCGGTGTAACAAGAGTATTTTCAAAAAGGATATCTTGGTTATCCATTAGGCGCTGGATGCCTAACTTCAACAATGGATAATCGGTTGGTAAGGATGAACAAAGGAAACAATCTTCTTCACAACCTGGGAAAATCCCAGCCTTCAGCAAATTCAACTTGATTATCGGTAGCAGAGTCATCAAATCATCAACAATAGCAATAAAAAATTCTTCTTCAACAGCATGGGCATTGTGGCCATGCTTTGGCATTAGAGCAGAGATTACATCCGTCTTTTCAGGGGCGTCAAATTCAACTTCTTTAGCATCTATCAAATCCTGAATCTTATTCTTGAGGGCCCAACAATTGTTGGTGTCGTGCCCCAGGCTATCTGAATGATAAACACACTTGGCATTCGAGTTGTAGTAAGGAGAAGATGTATTCGGATTCTTTGGGGCCTCTTTTAAACTTGCAAGGTCTAACTTCAAGAGATGGGGTAGAACCTAAGCGGGAGTCATGTTGATCCGGGTGAATTGCCGTACATGCCTTTCCACCCTTGCTTGGCTGGTTCTGGGTTGATTGTTTCTGGGCTGATCAACTGCAGACTTCTGAATCATTACGGCCCCCACCGCTGGCCGGCGCTCAACTCTTCCTTGACCTCTTTGGGAGTAGACAGCTGATACTTCCTTCTTTGCTGGAAAAGTCTTTTTGATGGCAACGGAAGCAAATGCATCTTTTTGAATTTTCCCGCTTTTTATGTCGGCTTCAACTCTCTCACCAGTTAGAATCAACTCGGTGAACCCTGTAGACGAACTTCCAATCAGGTGATTAAAAAAGGGACCTGACAATGTACCCAAGAATATATCTACTAGCTCCCTCTCAAATAGAGGTGGTTGTACTCGTCCTGTCAAGTCTCTCCATTTCTGGGCATACTCTTTGAAACCTTCATTTGAGACCATGCCCATACTCTGTAATTGAGTACGGGTTGGTGGTAAGTCTGCATTATATTGATACTGTTTTGTAGAACGCGGCTGCCAAATCTTCCCAATCATGCACATCAGACCTCTCTAACTGGTAAAACCAATCCAGCTGTGTCCCCGATAAACTGTCCTAGAAGAAATGGACCCACAAATCCTTGTCAGAAGAATGTAGTTGAATTTTCCTGACATAAGATCGTAGATGCATCTTTGGACAAGACAACCCATCGTACTTAGCAAATAGAGGCACCTTAAACTTATGGGGAATTACGATTCCAGAAACCAGCCCTAACTCTTCAAAGTCCAGCCCAAACACTCTTTGTATCTCCATGGCAGCTAGACGCTCTTCCAAGTTCTTGTACTTGTCATCTGCAGGAAGGTACTGCTGTTCAGAATAGTCTTCATCCTCTTCTTCTTCTTCTTCCTCAGAGTCAGATGGCACAGCAGTCTCTTTATCCTTTCTCACCCCTTCATCATATGTTGAGGGGAAATCCAGGACCCTTCTAGCTTGACCTTAAAATCTTCTACCCATGGTAGCCACACCAACCCTCTTCTTCTTCTTTTTCTCCTTTTCCTTTTCCAATAGAGTTTTGAGCTCCTCCTGTCCCTTAGCCAAGGTCAGAAGTAGCTGTTGAAAATGTGAATTCTGCGCTTGCAAGTCTTTGACCGACTGTTCAATATCCATCTTGCTGAAATAAACAGCAGAGAGATGAGGAAACTTGGTGTGAAGACCTGTTTATGCATATGGTGAATGATATGTATTCATGTAATGCATTCAAGGATTCAGAAATTCAAATTTTTTTTAAACAAAAAAGGAACACACATCATATTAATAAGATAGAATTTGTTAGTACACCCCATGGGCAAAATAATACAAAATTCTAAGGTAAAAAGACGTTGCACATCCTCTTTGGTGCAATGTAGGTGTTG
The DNA here is from genome assembly GCA_948472305.1 of Vicia faba. Classification (NCBI taxonomy): domain Eukaryota; kingdom Viridiplantae; phylum Streptophyta; class Magnoliopsida; order Fabales; family Fabaceae; genus Vicia; species Vicia faba. The sequence goes on from OX451737.1 coordinate 252,128,615, forward strand.
AGAGTTTGCTCTTCATGAAGTTGACGAGTAAGTTCTAAAACCTTCTTCTCACTTGCGTAGAATTGGGCTTCAAAAGTATTGCGCTCTCCCTTGAGTTATATCCAACTCCTTTGTAAATCTTCTAGTGATGTTGGCATGTCAGGATGTAGGGGGGTGTATGGAACCTCTCCTTCCATAACGGGCTCTTTAATCACAGGGAGAATGTAGGGATAAGGCATCATAAGACTTTGGGAGCGGGTTCGTACCCACTTGAGGTAAGGATCAAGAGGGATGGAATTCTTGTGTCCCAATGTCTTAATGTCCACCTTGTTGGGCATTCTCCAAACTCGGATGAACCTTTTTCGAAGTCCTTGATCGTCATTGTCGAAGTCAAAAACAAAGTCTGGAATCAGCATGTCATGTGGGCCATCCCTCCGGGCATACCCAAACTGTCTCAGAGCTAAGCAGGGGTTGTAAGTAATGCCTCCCCTAATGCCAAGTAGAGGGACATTAGGGAATTCCCCATAACGATCAATGATGATAACATTTTCTCTGGATCGAGAACACCAATGAACATCTGAATGTGTAAGAGTCATCAATCATTGTGACCACCTCAAACCTTGCTCATTCTTCAAGACTGATTGGGGAAGATGAGAAATAAACCATCTTTCCAGTAGAGGAGTGCAACACATGAGAACACCTCTTTTCCTCATTGTTCGAGTGTGAAAAGAGTGGAGGATATCCCCAAGAAATGTAGGCACCGGGTTGCGAGCCATGAATATTTTGACAGCACTCACGTCTATGAGTTGGTCAGGATTAGGGAACAAGACCATCCCATTGATGAGAAGAGCTACAATCTCTTTAAAAGCTTGTAAGTCCAATGAATTCCAGCAGCTTTGGGCCTTCTCAAACAAGAACTTTGCCAAGAAGCCTTTGACACCACTTCTAGTTTCCCAATGGCCTATGATATCAGATGGTTGCAAGTGTAGGGCTTGAGCAACATCTTCAGGCTTTGGATCTCTTTTTGTACCGTTGAAGGGTAGTTGATTGAGAATAGGAATCCTCAAGAGTTGAGAAAATTCCTCCAAAGTAGGCACAAGTTGGTAGTCAGGAAATGTAAAGCAATGATGCAAAGGGTCAAAGAACTGGAAGAGAACTTTCAGCATATCCTCCTCAGTGTTGACAGTGACTAAGTTGAGAAGATGACCATGCCTCTCGGTGAATGGATAATTCTCAAGAATCCTTGAAGCTAGCTCCTTGAGTTGAGGAGGAATTCTTACAAGGTTGACTTGGATAGTTTTCCTGCGAAGTGAATCCATTACCTACAAAACAGGAACAAAGATGAAGATCCAAATCCTTGAAATGGTTAGTGGATGCATATGATGCTTCATGATGTTCATGATGTTATGCACAAGTATACACGTGCAAACAAATCACACAAGATCCTAGTTTAGGCTTGCATGGGGTTTCATAGGTAAGTACCCTCTTGAAGTTTAGTTGGCTCAACCTGTCCTAGAAATAGTAACCGGTTTCTAAGGAGCTCAATATCACTGGATTATTTTCTGTGTTCATTGTTTCAGTTTAGCCACTTTACTGGCGACCGAAATATCCCAAGAAAACAACCCTCAATGAGTGTAGTATCGATTATCTACCAACTTCGGACTGCACCAAAGCCGGTCATCTCACTAAATCCTAAAAGGCCAAGTTGGTCAAGTAAAGGTTCTAAAAGTCCATTAGTGATTCATGACATCACTCAGCGGCCCCGTATTCTCTTTGATTAACTCAAAGGCTACTGGTACCCACAAATATGTCACACTAATATAGCTATTGCTTCAACCATGTCGGTATACCCCGCACAGTTTCCACAACGTATTGCTATTTTCCTATGAATGTTTCCCAAATCCGGGTAGAGGATTCAAACCCAAACAAAAGAACCAAAATGTAAAGCATACAAGTCAAGCAAGATAAGCATGTAAAGGTGATCTAAAACCCTAAGGTAACCCCACTTTTATAACAATCCCTAGCAGAGTCTCCAGTTCTGTGATGCGGTGGGAGAATTGACTTGAGGTTTTGCGTTCGTGTTTGCAAATGTTGCGGTTTAGCAAGAGTCGCCACCGAATTTTATTTTATCCAAAAGGAAAGGTAAAAAAGCACAGGAAGGACCTTTGAGATTGTTTTTGGGTTCGGGGGGTAGATTATGAAAAGGGAAGGTGCTAGCACCCTTTTCATCCATGGTTTTCCATGGGCTCTTAGTTACTTGTTTTAGATCACTTGTTTTTTCTCTTCAATTGTTTGAAATGGTGCCTTTGTGTGTGGTTTTGAAAGTATTTTGAAAAGAGGCCTTTGTTTAGGAAACCTTTGTAATGATTCTTGTTTGAATGTATACAAAGGTGTTTGTCTTTTGAAAAATGTTTCAATGTTTCAATGTTTGTTGGGAAATGTTTTTAAATGTGTTGTGTGTTTTTGAAAATAGCAAGGATGGTTTGCAAATGATCAAGTAACTAGGAGTTGTCTACCCTAATCAAAAGTCTTTCTTGTACATTTTTAACCCTTTGACATTGTTGTTTTACCATTGTATTTGGTAATCAACCCTATCTTTGGATGTTAAATGGGACAGGCGTGGGTCATCGTATGACCATGATAGCAATGTTGCCAAGTATCTTAGCAAGTTTTTGAGGGACTAGATCATTTTGGTTTTAGGCAACCAAGATAGCGTCATCGAGGGACTATGATCTTTTGTTTTGTTTTGTTTTGCCAAGATACCTAGCATGCATACCATAGCCATTTTAAGGCAACAAAGTGGATGAAACCCTAGGGGTGCTTGTGTGCAATGTGTTGTCATTTTTCATGCATTTTTGTCTTGTGTTAAGTCATGCTATTTGTTTGATTTTTTGTCTTTGCATACAAACCCTAGTTTTTACTATCATGGTATATGAAAACAATAAATGTGTAAAGTAAATCTAAACTTTTACACAATATTATGGGAAGGGGGGTACAAGTTTGAATAGGGGGTATTTGCACAAAATAAAAACCTAATTTACTATTACAACCCAATTGAATTTATACAATAAATAAATGAACAATTATTTAAATGTACAATAAAATGTAAATATGCACAAATGTTTTTGTATTTATTTTATGTATGTAAAATAAATTTATTCAAGTCTTAAAAATAAGAAAATAAAATAATTATTTTTTGAAAGGGTAAAAACCCTAATTTTGACTTAAAAGAAAATATGCTTTATATTATTTATTTATTCATTTTTTGTTTAAGAAAAAATAATAATAATATATGCAAAAATGTTAAAAAAATTAAATATTGTATGAAAATATTAATTTAAGTGTATAAATAATAAAAATAAAAATATATAATATTTTTGTATTATTTACAAGTTTTAATTAACAAAATAAAAGTGTATTATTATTAATAAACTATTTTTATGCCAAAAAATAATAAAAATAATTAAATAAAAATGCAAAAATTAAGAAAATCTTTTTGGTGATTTTTAATATTTAGAAAAAATAATAAAAGTCAGAAAATATAAAAGAAATGAGAAAATATACAAAAATGAAGAAAATGGGCCAAGGGGTGCAGGAAGTAAACATGGGGTGTCAATAGTCAGGCAAGCCAGGCCCAGGCCCACTCCCACTTCGTCCCTGTCCTTTAAACCAAAAAAACGCGCGCGCCATGTACAAATCTTGTTCTCTTGTATACATGCATAAAAACAAAATCTTGCAACATGAAACTTGTAGCTTGTTAACTCACGATTCTAATGATATAACAAACTTGACCTAACTCTCAAAAATCAAAGAGAATTTTATCACCCCTAATTTCTGACCTAAAATTTTCAGCATGTTCATCACCCAGATTCTCCTAGCTCAGTTAATATAAATGGAAGCTATGCATATGTACAACTCAAGAACATTAAAGACTACATTTTTGCTTCACAAACCTAAGCCTAATGATGTCTAAATAAGGAGATAGAAAGTTGACAAATACCTGTTTCAGTTAAGTTTGGATATGGCAATGTAGCAACTTTGAGTGAGGCCGGAAGTTCTTTTGAGCTTGCTTGAAGTTCCCTTGACCTTTCCCAATGCTCAGCTTGCTTTGAAATGGCTTGAATCTCCTTGTAGAAGTCAACCTGCAAACTTAGAAATTGAAAATGGTGAAGCACGAAACAAGGGTTACAGTTGCTTGAGAAGGGCTTGGACAACTTAGGTGTGATGTATGGAATGTGTCTGAAGTGGTTCAAGACAAAACGCGCGAGATAATTTGGTTTTGGCTTGGTGTTTGCAGAGATGGCCCTGTTTTGGGCAGAAGTTGGTATTTTTGTGCTTAAGGGTATTTGAGAGGCTTGGAAATCGTGTTTTTTGCTTGGTACAATATGTTGAAGTTGTTTAAAAATGTTACAAGACTTGGTTTTATCAGATTTTCAAGTTGTGGACTTTTTGCAAGCTTACTTGCTTTTGAAGCAAAATTTGAAACAACAAAGGCCAAGGTTGTACAAGCTAGCTCAAGGTCTGCATAGGGTTAGTGATCTTTTCCTGAAGTTTTTGGATGTCGTTTGTATCAAGAGATCAGGTCCAATGCTCAAGATAAACAAAAATGCAAAAAGTATGCTTTATGGAAATGGTATTGTCACCTTTATGCCATTTTTGGATTAAACCTTTGTACAAAGCTTCAAAGATCAAAACAATGCCATTAACCAATGTATTTGCATTTAATTTATGAGTGTAGAAAGGATTAGAACCTGTAAACCAAGTACAAGCATGACCCAAACTGATTTGCAACTTGTATCAATGTGAAAAATGTCATGGACAAAAGTGAGAAATTTCCATTTACTTTCCTTCGATTCTCCCTAACCATAAATGATCCTGGAGAGTTCTTGGACATTTTGTAAAGCTTGTAAAATTCTCTACAATCCATATTTGAAATGAATTTTGAGATTCCACATGGAACTATGTGAAAAGTTGCCATGAAGATAGGTCAAAATCCTGCCTAAACTAGGGCGAAATTTCAATAAGTTAAAAGTTTCATGGACCCTTATTCACAAAATCATAACTTAAGATCCAAGCATCATTTGGGAAAACTTTGTGATTAAAAGTTTTAGATTTTGTGGAGGACTACAACTTTCATGTTGGAAGTTTTCTTTGAATCCAATTGCATCATAGTGAAAAAGTTGGGAAAAGTTGGGAAAAAATAAGAAATTTTCATAACTTAGAAAAATTCTAAGTTATGAAAAATTTCAAACTTAAACCCTAATTTCCAAAATTAGGTTTCTTGGTGAACAAGTTTCATGTTTTGACACATATTGATGAAAAATGACCCTTGGCACTTGATTTTCACCAAAAAGTCAAAGTTTGACTTTTCAGTGTACAATTGATTTTTGATCAGTTGACTGGAAAATTCATCTGTCAATCAAATGCTTTTGAGATATTTTGAACCTTGTGATTAGGTTAAGATGATGCCATTGAGTCCTTGAAACCATGCTTGAACCAAATTTTCCATTGTCTAGGTTAAAAATCAGAAATTGCCCTTCTGTAGTCAAAAACCTAATTTTGACCATTTTGCCCTTTTGATGATCTGATCAAATTTCTTGAGGCGTTGTGGTAAAAACTTGATCAAATGGTTAATATGAGTCTATAATGTTGATTTTGATCAAAAATTATGAGGTTTGACTGTAAATTGGCCACAATTGACTTTTTCCCCAATACAGCTGATTTTCAGGTCAACTGTCTAATTGACTGGGCAAAAAAGTGATTCAAAGCTTGAAACTTGGTATGAACAATCTTAGAGGTCCAACATGAAGTATGAAAGTGACATGAGGCATTGGAAATCCAAAAATCCATGTGCAAACTCAAACCCTAATTTCAGGTCAATAGTGCAAGGAGATGTCTTGAGCTGAGCAAACCCTAATCTGGTCTTGAATCCAAAGAGTCTTGTGAGGAGAATCTTGATAAAATGAGAGGGCAAATTTTGGGGTACAACAGGATCTCTCAAGATTTTGACTAGGGCCTGGAAATAAACTCATGAACCCATGACGCAACTTGCTAAACCTCATTGACTTTACCTGCATTATTAACAAGTAAGACAAACCAATATTGTACTTTTTAATTTAGGGAGAAAATCAAAGCAAAATATCCATGATCACCAAAGAAAACAAGTCAAGGTGCTTGGTAACTCCTCAAAGAGCAAGGCTAAAGATAGGGAGAGGAACCAAAAAGCCCTAATGTGATTTTATGGTGATTGAAACAATATGGTGTGATGAAGGGATCTTAGGGGCAAAAATTGGGGTACAACAGCTGCCCTTATTTAAGTTTCTTCTATCCGGAGATACAAAGGTTAAAAAATTTCGCGTCGACATGATTGAAGACACTTAAATATAAAACAAACCCTGTTTTTGGTCCTAAGATGCCATGCAAACATTTATGCATATGAATGGAACAAAAGAGACGCAAAGTAGCATTGGGGATGCAACATGAAATGTAGAAACAAAAAAAACAATCCCACCAGGAAAATAAATCACTGGTAAACCACAAGAACAGAATCAGAGAGGAGGATAATAATAATCGACGTTCACTGCTGATGTACTACTAACATTCACTGAAGGTAGAAAGAGAAAATATATTATACCACCGCTGTTCACCGACGATGAACTATCAACATTCACTGAAGATAGCAAAAAGATAACAAACACCGACGTTCACTGCCGATGTATTACCAACGCTCACTGAAGGTAGAAAGAGAAAATATATCTTATCACCACCGTTCACTAACGATGAACTATCAACGTTCACTAAAGATAGCAAAAAGATAACAAACACCGACGTTCATTGCCGATGTACTACCAACGTTCACTGAAGGTAGAAAGAGAAAATATATCATACCACCGTCGTTCACTGAGGATGAACTATCAACGTTCACTGAAGATAGAAAAAAGATAACAAACACCGACGTTCATTGCCGATGTACTACCAACGTTCACTGAAGGTAGAAAGAGAAAAAATATCATATCACCGCCTTTCACTGACGATGAACTATTAATGTTCACTGAAGATAGCAAAAAGATAACAAACACCGACGTTCACTGCCGATGTACTACCAACATTCACTGAAGGTAGAAAGAGAAAACATATCAAGTTTCCCCAAGATTCTAGTGTTTTGCCAAGAACGGGTCTCAACTTCTTCTTTAAACAAGGAAATTTTCCTGGAAAGGGTAATACGTAATCTGTCTCAAATAAAGAGACTTCCACTTATCGCCAAGGGGATTTGCAAAGAGAAATGACTTTTTAGGGATGGAAATATGATTTCCCGGGGAAGTGCCACGACATTCCTGCTGAGGAGATAAAGTCTTCCAGTGCCAAAATAAATGCACAAACCAAAACTCAAAATTTTCAGAAAACCACAAATCTAATTCGGAAATAAACTGGAGCAAGACGGCCAATGCATATACATCCTTTGAGAAATAAACTCAAGAGGGAAAACCAAATTCAACTAAGCAAAAGGGGCTGCAGGAAAGGTCAGAACATCAATTTAATGAACGATGATTTTTAGTCGTGCATGATGTATGTATGAATGTTTGAGTGATATCGTGCATATGCTGGTAAAAGGATACATAATCAGTACAAACAAACAAAAACTGCCTCAGGTACTAACAACATCGGGCTAAACTTCAACCAGAAAGATAAACCTAAGAAAGGTAAAAGCAACTGCGGAAACCAAACCTATTGCCTGCCTTAACTTTACCGAGGAGAAACATAATCCGGATGTTGCCAAATCAAACAAATATCGGGATAGAACATCCTTCTTCTGGTTTCATCGGAGAAAATAGTTTTCCAAAAGCAACATGCCTACTGGAGATTGCGAGACCAGCCTAAAATAAAGCAGATTGACACCGACACAACCAAACCTCATTAGGGGATTCAAGCCTACCTCCATGGAGAAAACTTTCATCACGAATACTCATTCCATACAAGAGATGCCCTGGAATAACCTTCCTGGGAAATCAAGAAGTCAATATTAATGCCAAAAATTTCATCATATGAAGGAAAACTTGCTGGGGAATCTGAGACAGAGACTTCTGACCATGCAAACCCAAAAAAACGAATCAAGACCTGATTGGTGATAATGGGATCACAAACTCAATCGTACCTTGCACTCACTGAAATCATCTCTAACTATCTGAGAAACACACAAGGATTGTGCACATACCAGCAAAATGACCTAATAAGACCTTCATGAAGGGAGTAAATCTTCTTAAAACAATCGGAGTTTGTCCATTCTTGGGACCACCATTCTTGTTGTCATTGTTTCATCACAAATTCCAAAGTAAATTGATTTGTAAAGATCTTTCTTCTTTTTGAAAAGTTAATTTTGCTTTTTAATCCTTTTGCTTTAACAATTATTATTAGTAATAAATGATGTCTTTGCAAGCTAAATAAAAATAAGAACACAAAAAGTTAGGCAAAAGCTCAAATTTCATTAGTTGAATGGTAGTCTGCGAATGGCGAGACTCCATGGATGATTACAAAGTTTGGGAAATGGTAATACATAATGGAAAATATACATTGAGATAAAATGACCACTACCCCCCCTAACAACTTTTGAAATCCTGAGCAGCAACTTTTGTTGAAGTATGGTGAGGATCTGAGAAGATTGTTGCTTCAACGATCGAGTCTCGTCTGACGCAGTTACTTGCCAAGAAAGTCCCTAACTTTTGCCTAAGCTACCCTTGCGGGTTTTCAACATAGCGGGAAATTTATTCTGTTTATGTCTCTAATTTTTGCCTCGACCGCCTTTTCGGGTTTTTGGCCTACCGAGACGCTCCTTTTTGCCTAAGCTGCCCTTTCGGGTTTTCAACTTAGCGAGCTGTTCTTTTATTTCTTTAGGCGAAGTATTTCTTGACTGCGTCAGCATTCATGGGACTTGGGAACTCCTCGCCATCCATAGTTTCAAGAATTAATGCACCACTAGAGAAGGCTTTCTTGACAACGTACGGGCCTTCAAAATTGGGAGTCCATTTGCCCCTAGAATCAGTGTTGAAAGACATGATCTTCCTGATCACGAGGTCGCCTTCTCTAAATTCACGAGGTTTGACCTTTTTGTCAAATGCTTTCTTCATTCTTTTCTGATATAACTGCCCATGACACAAAGCTATCATTCTCTTCTCTTCAATCAAATTCAATTGGTCAAACCTGTTCTGAACCCATTCAGCCTCTGTCAATTTGGCTTCCATTATCACACACAACGAGGGAATCTCTACCTCGACAGGGAGTACAACTTCCATTCCATATACTAGAGAAAACGAGGTTGCTCCTGTTGAAGTGCAGAAAGATGTTCGATATCCATGCAGAGCAAAAGGGAGCATTTCATGCCAATCCTTATAAGTAACAACCATTTTCTAGATAATCTTTTTGATATTCTTATTAGCAGCTTCAATATCCCCATTCATCTTTGGCCTGTATGGAGATGAATTGTGATGGACAATCTTGAATTCTTTGCACAGTTCAGTCATCATCTTGTTGTTCAAATTCGAGCCATTATCAGTGATGATTCTGCTCGGCACACCATACCAGCATATAATATTATTGAAGCTTACCACCACCTACTTAGTAACATTGGCATATGAAGCAGCCTCTACCCATTTGGTAAAGTAGTCAATTGGTACCAAGATAAAACGGTGCTCATTCGAAGCTTTGGGTTCTATCATCCCAATCATGTCAATACCCCACATAGAGAAAGGCCATGGGGAGTAAATCACATTGAGAAGTGTCAAAGGCACATGGATCTGATCTGCGTAAATCTGGCATTTATGGCACTTCTTTGCAAATTTGTAACAATTAGATTCCATTGTCAACCAATAATAACCTGCCCTTAGCATCCTTTTAGCCATTGAATGTCCATTAGCATGAGTGCCAAATGAGCCTTCATGAATCTCATGCATCAACATGTCTGCTTCGTGTCCATCCATGCATCTGAGCAAGACCATGTCAAAATTCCTCTTGTATAACACATTTTCACTGAGGAAGAAACTGCCTGCCAATCTTCTCAGTGTCTTTCTATCTTTCTTTGACGCACCAAACGGGTATTCCTGAGTCTGAAGAAAATGCTTGATATCATAATACCAAGGTTTTTCATCTGCTACCTCCTCTGTCGCAAACACATGAGCAGGCCTATCTAGCCATCGAACTGTAATTCGGGGTATATCATTCCAAACAATCACTTGGTACATGGAAGCCAGAGTTGCTAGAGCATCTGCCATTTGATTTTCATCTCTAGGGATGTGATGGAATTCAACTTTATTAAAGAAGGGTAATAATCTTATTACGTAGTCTTTGTAAGGGATCAAGCCAGGGTGACGAGTGTCCCATTCTCCTTTAATCTGATTTATTACCAATGTTGAATCACCATAAACATCTAGAATCTTGATTCTGAGATCAATAGCTTCTTCAAGACCCATGATGCAAGCCTCATATTCCGCCATATTATTAGTGCAATCAAATGTTAACCTTGCAGTAAAAGGAATGTGAGATCCATGAGGAGTAACAATCACAACACTAATTCCTTTACCATAAGCATTCACAGCTCCATTAAATACCATACTCCAATGAGATTCAGGGTCGAGGCCCTCCTCAGGCAACGGTTCATCACAATCTTTCACTTTCAATAACATCACATCCTCATCGGGGAATTCATACTCTGTAGACTGATGATCTTCCATCAGCTGGTAAGCAAGGTAATCTGCCAACACACTACTTTTAATAGCCTTTTGAGTACGATACTCGATATCATATTCAGATAACAACATCTGCCACCGAGAAATTCTCCCAGTAAGAGCAGGCTTTTCAAAAATATACTTGATTGGATCCATTTTGGAGATCAACCAAGTAGTATTATTCAACATATACTGCCGCAAACGCTTTTCCGCCCAGGCCAAAGCACAACATGTTTTTTCTAGCATAGAATACTGCGACTCACAATTAGTGAACTTTTTGCTGAGATAATAAATGGAGAACTCTTTCTTTCCCGTTTCATCCTATTGTCCCAGAATACAACCCATGGATTTATCTAACACTGTTAGATACATAATCAACGGTCTTCCTTCTACGAGAGGGGGCAAGATAGGAGGTTCAAGCAGATACTCTTTAATACTTTCAAATGCCCTTTGGCAGTCATCTGTCCACACACAACCTTGATCCTTTTTTAACAACTTATAGATCAGTTCACATGTTGTAGTCATGTGGGAAATAAATTTGGAGATATAATTCAAACGCCCGAGGAAACCCTGACTTGCTTTTCAGTTCTTAGTGATGGCATTTCTTGAATTGCTTTGACTTTATCAGGGTCAACTTCAATTCCTTTTTGGCTAACAATAAAACCCAACAATTTCCATGATCTAACTCTGAAGGTGCATTTATTTGGATTCAGGCGGAGACGATACTTCCTCAAACGCCGAAACAACTTCAACGAATCTTCTATATGCCCTTCTTCAGTTTGGGATTTGGCAATCATATCATCAACATATACTTCGATTTCTTTGTGCATCAGATCATGGAATAGGGATGTCATAGCCCTCTGGTACGTTGCACCAGCGTTCTTCAACCCAAAGGGCATCACTCTGTAACAGAATGTTCCCCAGGGTGTGATAAACATTGTTTTTTCCATGTCCTGTGGAGCCATTCTTATTTGATTATACCCGGAAAATCTGTCCATGAACGAGAATACCTTGAATTTTGGTATGCTATCCACTAACATGTCAATGTGAGGCAATGGGAAATCATCTTTTGGACTAGCTTTATTTAGATCTCTGTAATCTACGCACATGCAGACTTTTCCGTCTTTTTTCGGTACTGGGACAATATTGGCAATCCATTGAGGATACACTGACGTCACAAGAAAACCAACATTGATATGCTTTAGGACCTCCTCTTTGATCTTTACTGCCATATCCGGGTGGGTTCTTCTCAACTTTTGTTTAACCGGTGGACACTCTGGCTTTAACGGCAAACGATGCTCGATAATATCTGTATCTAGACCAGGCATATCTTGAATAGACCAAGAAAAAATATCCACATATTATTTCAACAGCTCAATCAACCCATTCTTTATATCAGGATGCAACGATGCTCCAATCTTAACTTCCTTCAGATCTTCCTCTGAACCCAAATTAACCACTTCCAAAGGCTCTTTATATGGCTGAATGGTGTTTTCCTCTTGCTCAAGCAACCGTGAGACCTCTTTTGGAATCTCATTATAATCTTCTTCTTAAGCTCCAAACACAGGACATTAAAAGTTGGGAGAGGGTGCAGGGTCATTGTATTCAACGGGTTTTTTAATTAATCTGCACATATGATTTATGATTGTTTTTAGAAACTGACACGCATAACAAGTGATTATGCAGATTAATTTTTAATTGTTATTAATTTTGAAAGGGTTTTTTTTTATTATTATTACCATTTCTCAAGAAAAAGGAAAAAAATAAAAGACATAATTTTGGAAGCAAAAAAAACTTTTATTAATGATCTTAACAATTATAGCAAACAGATAAGCCATACAACATTAATACTTCCACCTTGGGCAGGGTGAAAGCTTTTCAAAAGAAAGAAACAGATTAGCAAAAAAAATTACTTTGAAATATATATGCAAGAAGGAATATCAATGGTGACCCAGTTCTGAACTCGGACTCCATGTGTCACATAATTTGGTGCTTCCTACTCTGCTTTATCCTCTTCAACAACATTAATTCCAGAACCAATCGGATGGAGGTAGCCTCCACTGCGGAAAACATCATGATAACTGTTCACAGAAGACTTTGACTTCAAATTTTCGTCTTTGCCATTCCTCGAAGAGAAACCCAAACCTGCTCTATTCTTGCTTATGGGTGGATCCATAAGTCGTCCCCAAACTGCATTATGACCATTGCGCACCACCTGTTGCGCATCCTTCAGTGAAACCACAAAATTCTCATTCTTCCTTATGGTGTCAATGGATAGGGCTTGGAACTGGGTTCCAACAGCAACCTCATCCACTTCTACAATACTGAAGGAGGATAGATGGGATATCAATAGCGCCTGCTCCCCATTTATGATCACTACCTTCCTTTCACGCACAAATTTTAGCTTTTGATGCAGAGTTGAAGTGACAGCCCCTGCTTCGTGTATCCATGGACGTCCAAGCAAACAACTATACGCGGGAATAATGTCCATTACCTGGAAAGTTATCAAGAACAAGTGTGGTCCTATATGGATGGGTAAGTCCACCTCACCGATGACAGATTTCCTCGACCCATCAAAAGCCTTCACAATGATGCCACTCGGGCGCATATGTGTTCCCTGATACTTTAACTTCATGAGAGTACTTCTCGGTATAACATTTAACACATATTTGTTATCAATTAGCACATTGGATAGCGAGTCATTCTTGCAATTAATAGATATGTGGAGGGATAGGTTGTGATTCCTCCCTTCATCTGGTAACTCATCATCGTAGAAATTTAAGTTGTTACATGATGTAATGTTTCCAATTACACTGCTGAATTGATCTAATGGCATGTCATTCTCTATGAAAGCTTGGTCTAGTACTCTCATCAGTGATTCTCTATGAGCGGAGGAATTAATCAATAAAGCTAAGATGGATCTTTGAAGGAGTCTACAATAGCTGGTCCACAATTTTGTAGTCGCTCATTTTAATTATCTTAAAGATATCATCCACTTATTTCTCCAATGTAGCTCCACTAGTCTCTCCTGCAGCCTTCTTAGACTCATCGTTCTCAGCAATTTTCTTTCCAGCAACAACATCCTTTCGAATAACCGGTGCAAACACACGACCACTACGGGTCACCCTGCTATTATCATCTATATTTCCAGCATCTGGCATTGGTTGGATGGGAACTTCCACCCCATCTTCCAAGATTGTAGCGTTGTATTTGTAAGGCACAACCTTATCTGATTTATAGGGAACAGGTCCTGGAAGATTAGTTACCAATGGGGTAACAGCTGGTTTGCTATGGTACTCCACCTCAACGTGAGCGAGTGCACCAAAACAAGGTACAATGACATTTACACCTTCCTCGACACAATCAGCCCCCATTTCCGTCAAACAAATCTTCGTCTGAAGAGAAATACTCATCCGCGGAGGCATATTCTTCTTCTGGCTCTTCTCCCATCAAATAAACTTCAACCATATCAATCTCGTGATAATCATCTCTCTGACCTGTGATCTTGATAGTTCCATTGTCTAACAGCAATTGAACACCCTCTCTCACAATATAACATCCTCGGGGGTCTCGACAACAAACTATGCAAGATCCATATTGATGTTCCACCCGACCAGCAATACGGCATAAGGTAGCATGCAACTGTACGAGATCTTCATTCAAATGCTCCACTTCAAAAATTCTGAATTCACCCGGACATCCAGAAACCATATTAACTTCCTCTTCATATTCTTCCCTAGGCCTGATTATATGAATTAGACCTTCATCCATCATCTCTTGTAAATCAGCCTTTATCTTCTCGCAACCTTGTATGTTTATACTGCAAATAGCACAACCGGAGTGGTCATGCGTATAATAACTGAATTCACAGAGATCTGCGTGCATCTTAACCAAATCCCCTCTAACCAGATTAATGTCAAAAATCCGGAAGTCAACTGGACAACCGGCCACCATATTTATAACATTAACTCCCCCTTGCTTGGGTAGAGGATTGTCTTTCACATTAGGTCCCATTTCTTTGAAAGATAAAATTCCAGACTTCACCAACCTTTGCACTTCAGTCCTCAAAGGATAACAATTTTCAACACTATGCTCTGGTGCTCCCTGATGAAAGGCACACGTCTGGTTCACTTTGTAATACCAAGGCAATGGTGATGGTACAGTTGGAGGTGGTCGTGTCTGAACCAACTTCTTCTAAATCAATGCTGGTAGTAGCTCTGCATAACTCATGGGAATAGTGTCATAGTTCTCCCTTCTCTGATTATTCCCTTGGTTCCCCTGCTGAGACTGTCTTTGATAAGCAACGGTAGTTGGAGCAACATTCATAACAGAAGTCACTGAAGCAACTTGTTGGTGACGTTGATAATTCCTTCTAGGAGCATTCACTCTCCTCTCTTGCATAACAACATTGGTATCCCCCTCTTTCTTCTTTGTAAACCCATAAGCTGGCTTTTTCACACCTCTGGATCCTTCACCCTTCATCAAACGGCCTTCTCTTACTGCCTCTTCTAGGCGGACACCCATTCCTACCATCTCTGTAAAATCACTTGGGGCACTTGCTACCATTCTTTCATATTAGAAAGCGCTTAGCATCTTCAGAAAGATTTTAGTCATTTCCTTCTCCTCCATGGGAGGAATCACTTGTGCGGCCACTTCGCGCCATCTCTGCGCGTACTCTTTGAACGATTCTCTGTCTTTCTGAACCATGGCCCTAAGATGGTCACGGTCAGGCGCCATGTCTACATTGTACTTGTATTTTTTTATAAATGCTTCTCCCAAGTCATTAAAGGTATGGATGTTGGCACTGTCTAAACTCATGTACCATTTCAATGCTGCGCCGGTCAGACTATCCTGGACAAAGTGAATCAACAGACGCTGATCATCAGTGTGGGTAGACATTCTCCTTACATACATCACCAAGTGAGCACAAGGTCAAGTGTTATCCTTGTACTTCTCAAACTCCGGGACCTTGAACTTAGCAGGCACTTTAACATTCGGGACCAAACACAGCTCATTCACATTTTGCCCAAATAACTCTTTTCCCCTAAGAGCCTTCATCTCTCTTTTCATTTTATCAAACTGCTCTTGGAAATCATCCATTCTGTCATAAAGACCCGAGTCTTCACTCGGCGGAGGGAAATGACGACACACATCTTCATTAACAAACGGAACCAAATTCACCGAAGGAGGTGCAGCAGGAACAACATGCACCACATGAGGTACTGGAGTAACAACATTTGGAACCACTGGAGCATCTTGGGGCCCCAAATTGAAACCTTCAGGTGCAAAATTCTCTGGCATTCCTTATGGATAACTTTGAGGCATGCGGTTTTGAACAACAGTCGAAGTAGCGGATACAGGAACAATAGGAACTTCAGCATTTGCCCTTGTTGGTTAAGGTTGAACACTCGGTGGTTGATTCTGAGAAACCACCAGAGCTTCCACCAGAGTAGTCAAATTGGCCAAACCAACCTTCAAAGTAGAAACTTCTTCGTGCAGCTCGCGATTCTCCTATTCTAAGTTATCCATCTTCTTTTTGAAGTTAGCCCAAGTGTTGTAGTGATGAGTCAGCTTGTTGAACGAAGTAAAAAGCTGGGTAAGGCACCTGGATATGCATAGTAAATACAAGCAATATGTGCAATATGATGCATGATATGCAATGCATATGATTATTTTTACTTTATCATTTAATTTTTCAAGGGATTTAAGATTTATAGACATATTGCAAACATCATAGTAATAACGCATTTGAAATACTGAAATTTTTTTATTATAATAACTTCAAAATGGGTTACAAGTTTCAATGATCCCAATTACAAGATGAAAATACAATCTAAAAATCCTGAGAGAAAGAAACTGATAGAGATCCATCTGTACGCTGGCGCTTCCCTGTGAGCCTGGCAATCTAAGCTCTCAACCTCTGGTTTTCTTCAACATGTCTGATGGAAACCTCCTTCCAATCATCTGAATCAATAAGTGAATAATCAGCACCTATTTGAGGCTTAGGGTAAAATAAATAACCTTGCCTCTCCATAGACTCTACTGCTCGACTCTCAAGGATCTCGATCAAATCATCTTTCTCCTTCAAGTCTGCTCTGTAGGAACTCTCTAAAGTCTGGAACTTGTTCTTCCAAGCATCTCTTTCCTGTTGCATCCTAACTAAAGCAAGCTGCAACTCTTCTAGATCATCTAATAAAGGATGAGAGGTCTTCACAAACAGATCAGGCATGGGTGTCTCCCGAGTATACGGCATCTTCAACTGGGTGGATCTCGATCGGACCCACTGAAGATATGACTCCAAAGAAACAACACCCCTAGGTCCCAAATCTTTCCAACTTTTCTTATGAATGTGACGCCAGACCTTCGCAATCTGCTACCTAGCTTCCCTGTGGTCTTCTCCTTCCTTCAGAAAGAAACTACTCAAATGAATGCTATTCAGTTTATCCCTCATCGGATAACCAAGCTGTCGCCGTGCAAGAACAGGGTTAGAGTTAATTCCTCCCTTTGTACCAAGAAGAGGTACATTGGGGAAACTACCACAACTGTCAATAATCTCCATATCCTGATAAGCTCGATGATACCAATCAATATCCGAGTGAGTAAGTGCCATGATATTAGGAGCCCAACGAGGTTCCTTCGTGACATCCAAAAAAGCATCATACTGAGGCATATGAGAGATGAAGCACCGGTACAACAAAGGCGTGCAACAGATAATCATTCCCCCATGATAAGAACTCCGAAGATGAATAGAGTAATAAGCATCACCCAACAGTGTAGGAGTTGTGTTTCCAATCATGAAAATCCTGATAGCGTTAATGTCGACAAACTTGTCCACATTAGGAAATAAGAATAATCCATAAGCAAGTATAGCAAAGATGGCCTCAAAAGCAATAGTAGTCTTTATTCTGGAAAAGTAACGAGCTTTCTCCAATAAGAACTGAGCTGGTAATCCTCTAATCCCTCCTTTGGTAGTCATATGGGCTTCCACCTCAGACTTCCCCAGATTAATCAAAGCAGCAATCTCCTGTGGTTTTGGCTCCCCCTCCAAACCAGTAAAAGGAACACGATTGGTAACAGGTAAATCTAATAGATAAGAGTATTCCTCCAGTATAGGCATCAACTGATAATCGGGAAAAGTAAAGCAATAATACATCAGATCATAGAACTGGACCAAGGTCGAGAGAATACCCTCCTTCATATTTAGCTTCATGAGAGGAATAATGGATCCATACTTCTTCTGAAAGTCTGCAGGACACTCAATCTCTAGAATTAGACTGACCAACTCATCTATCTTGGGATCCTTGAAAATGTATTTCCCGGTCTTTCTCTTTCCAGAATCCATGGTTAACAGTACCTGAGATATTAACAAATAGTCAACCTCTAAATCCCTTGAAATATTATTTTCTTCAAAAGATGCTTATGAGTGCATGAATGCATGATGCAGTAATTACACACAAAATCACATACATAAGGCTCATAGGTTCAACGTCACAAGCATGAGGTCGAAGGTACTACCAATAAGGTGTTGGTCTAAAAAGTTATCACCTGTCGAACAAGGTTCTAGAGGTTCCCAGAGTTTACATCCTTCCTTCGGATATAACCAACTTCCCGATTAACTCAGTAATTAGTAATATTCTCAAGAAAGACTCGTACGAGCGTATTATCGCATGACAACTATTTCCGGATTACTCCGTCGTAGCTTCCGCACTACACCTAAAAGGCCAAGATGGGTTTGGTATTCTACGGTCCTCAATTTCAGCAGGCTCCCAGGTCGAAAGCAGTATGTCTTCCCGATTACTCGGTAAACAAAACTACAGTCAAATGGGCCTCCACTGAGTGGGGGATCTCATGCCTCCTTTTTTGGGATTACTCCCTCAAAGTTAACATGACTATACCGCCCGTCCTATCTTTAAGTTTGCCCAAGTCTGGGTATAGGATTTATGAATAATCACCAAGCACCCTGAAAACCAGGAAGATCCAAACAAACATATATACAAAATATAACACATAAACAACAATAACACATATACAAATATAATCAAAGATAGGCTTAACCCACTTAGGGATTAACCAGCAAGAGGTCAATCTTTCCCCAGTGAAGTCGCCATTTTTCTGTAGCGGTAGAAATGTTCAAGACTAAGCAATTGGATTGACTAGCACTTATACAAATCAAAATAAAAAATTGCCACCGCGCTTTATTGTTTCCAAAGGAATGGGAAAAGAGCGAATAACCAAAAAAATGGGGAAAGATTCAAGGTAAGGGGGTTGGTTATGCAAAGGGAAGGTATTAACACCCTAAACATCTATGGTACTCCGCAGGAACCTCTTTGTAAAATCTGTATATTTTGGCTATAAAAATGTGTTGTATAAAAAATGGATAGTGGAGGTGAGAAAAGAAGTATTTTTTATGATTTTTGCACCCGCCGCGGTTGCGAACCTTTAGTGCCTATGTACCACCTTTCGTGCAATAGGGGATCAGGGTACACGTAGTTCTTCTTTTAAAAATTTTAAACACAATTGTGTTGGTTAATTTTATGAGATAAGACGTCATCGTCATTGTCCGTGTGGAAAACATACTTACTACCCACAATCATGAGAAAAGAGAATTTGCATCATCTCAAAGTGGAGGATATGGCTTGGATTTTAAAATCAACAATGCCTCACTCAACACCCAAGTGGAAAATATCTCACTTCACTACATATTGTAGAAGTATAGTTGTTGCATCACTACATGGATTGACAAGAGTCCAATATTTTGAGAAAAGTTTTAAAGATAAAAGCCAAAGTGGCAAAATGATTTGAAATGAGATTGATTGAATTTTAGTCTTCTCACAAAAAAAAATGTCAATTTGTTGTACCCCAAAATTTGACCTCTCATTTTATCAAGATTTCCCCTCATAAAGCTCCTTGAACTCCAGACAAGGTTAGGGTTTTGCACTGCCCAAAATATCTCCTGGCACTGATGACCTAAATTAGGGTTTGAGTTTGCACAAGGATTTTTGGACCTCCAATGCTCAAAGTGACTTTCATACTTCATGTTGGACTCATAAGTTTGTCCATACCAAGTTTCAAGCCTTGAATCAAATTTTTGCCCAGTCAATTGGACAGTTGACCTAGAAATCAACTGTATTGGGGAAAAAGTCAACTATGGCCAATTTACAGTCAAACCTCATAATTTTTGACCCACATCAACATTATAAACTCATATGAACCATTTGATCAAGTTTGGACCACAACTACACAAGAAATTTGATCAGATCACCAAAAGGGCAAAATGGTCATTTTTAGGGTTTTGACTATACAAAGGCAATTTCTGACTTTTGACCTAGCCAATGGCAAATTGGGCTCAACCATGGACTCAAGGACTCAATGGCACCATCTTGACCTATTCAACGAGTTCAAAAGATCTCAAATGCATGGGATTGACAAATGAATTTTTCAGTCAACTGATCAAAATTTGAATGTACATTGAAAAGTCAAACTTTGACTTTTTGATCAAAATCAAGTGCCAAGGGTCATTTTTCATCAATATATGTCAAAACATGAAACTTGTTCATCAAGAAACCCATTTTTGCAAATTAGGATTTAAAGTTGAAAAATTTCATAACTTTGAATTTTTCTAAGTTATGAAATTTTCTTAATTTTTCCTAACTTTGCCCAACATTTTCACCATGATGCAATTGGATTCAAACAAAACTTCTAACATGAAAGTTGTATTCCTCCACAAAGTCTACAACTTTTATTCACAAAGTTTTCCCAAAAGAAGCTTGGATTTCAAGTTATGAATTTTGGAACAAGGGTCCCTAAAACTTTTAACTTAGTGAAATTTTGCCCTAGTTTGGGCAGGATTTTGACCTATCTTCATGGCCATTTTTCACATAGTTCCACTTGGAATCTCAATTTTCATTTCAAAGATGGATTGTAGATCATGTTACAAGCTTTCCAAAATGTCCAAGAACTCTCCAAACACATTTGTGGTTAAGGAGAATCGAGGGCTTGAAGTTGGCAAAAACTCACTTTTCATCCATGGCATATTCATGTTCATCCAAGTTACAATTTCAAGTCAGCATGCTTTGCACTAGATTACAGGACTCTAAACCACTTCACACTCAATAATTTAATGCAAATCCATTGGTCTAAGGCATTGTTTTGGTCATTATGGCATTGTACACAAAATTAATCCCTAAGTAGAAAAAGGTACATTTCCATTTTTGCCATAATCTTGCTTTATGTCAAACCACAATCTTTGAGCCTTGGTCCAGATCTTTTACAGAAAATCAAATCCACAAGTTGGAGGGGCCAAAGGCAAAGTGTGCAAGGTGGTGGATAGCCTGTACAGGCCTGCTACACATCACTTCCCACTTTTGCTTAATATACAAGAAATATGCAAAATACATGAGAACTAGAGAATCAGCCAAAGGAAACTTGTGCAAGCTTTTGAAACACCTTTCTCACATCCCTTTGAGCCAGAAACACGACCTCTTAAGCCCTCAAACATCCCATAGCCAAAAATCACCTTCCATTGGCAAAACAGGGCAGAACCTGCAACTTGACTTCCATAGCTCAATTTTCTCGTGCGTTTTGCCCCAAGTTGGTTCAAACACCTTCCATTCAACTCATCCAAGCTATCCCAAACCTCAAACACCAACTGTAACTCCATTTACAGGGTTTGCCATTTTCATTTTGAGCTTGTGCAGGTTGAGTTCTGTAGGCTAATTCAAGCATATTCAAGGCAAGCAGGGTATTGGAGAAGGTCAAGTGAAGTTCAATAAAGCTCCCAGACATCTCAAGCCTTGTTGAAAAGCTCCACATTACCCTACACGAAGTCAACTGAAACAGGTTTTTGTCAACTTCTTATCTCTCTATTTATGAACATTTAGCCTTAGGTTTGTTAATAAGAAATGTAGTATTCATTGCCATGAAGCTGTACATATGCTCAGTTTTCATTTATATTAAGCATGCTAAGAGAATTTGATCCATGAACATACTGAAAAAATTAGGTTAGATTTTAGGGCCAGAGAAATTTTCTCTGGTCTTTGAGAGTTAAGACAAGTTGTTTATATGGTTGGATTCGTCTTGAAATTCTCTACAACTTTGATGTTATGTGTTTTTACAATAGAGCTCGTATACAGGATCTGGAAATTGTACAGGGCGCGCACGTTTTCAAAGTCAGAGGTTGAAGATGAAGTGGCTTGGGCTGGGCTTTGGTCCTTTCACTTTTGACACCTCCCTTTTCCTTTTTGCACCCCCTGGCCCAATTTCTTGTTATTTTATATTTTTGTATTTTTATTTTCATTTTTGATTATATTTTATTATTTCCAAATATAAAAAATACTCAAAAATATTTTTATAATTTTTTCACATTTATTTTGCATTTTATTTTTATTTTTCTAACATAAAAAGTAATTTAATTACTTTTATCTTATTTATTAAAAACTTGAAAATAATATATAAATTATACTTTTATTTTTATTCTTTATTTTTATTCACACTGAAAATATTATTCTAAATATATTTTATATTTGTATATATTTTATTTATTGTACATATTTAATATAATATACATATATATATATATATATATATATATATATATATATATATATATATATATATATATATATATATATATATATATATATATATATATATATATATATATATATATATATATATATATATATATATATATATATATATATATATATATATATATATATATATATATATATATATATATATATATATATATATATATATATATATATATATATATATATATATATATATATATATATATATATATATATATATATATATATATATATATATATATATATATATATATATATATATATATATATATATATATATATATACTCTTATTTTATTATATATTTAGAATAAAAATATAAAATTATTAAACTTTTATTTTTATTATTAAATATACTTTAAAAATACCTTTTTCTAAATATATTTTATTTTTGTATATATTATTTTATTTTATTGTATATAAATAATATAATGAATTTATTTTCTTAAAGAAAATTAGGGTTTTACCCTTAACCTAATAAAATTAATCTTTTATTTATTTCTTTATTTTTACATTAAATATTTTTACATACTTGGAAAATAAACATAAACTTTTTGCATATTCATATATTTGGCATATTTATTTATTTTGTTTAAATATTGTCCATTTATTATTTATTCATTTGATTCAATTTGGATGTAATAGTAAACTAGGGTTTTTATTTCTTGTCAAATACACCCCCATTCAAGAATTGTACCCCCATCCCCATAATCATGTTGTAATAGCTTAGACTTTTAATTCTCGCACTTTATGCTTTCAATTATGCCATGATTAGAGATTAGGGTTTGTATGCAAAAATCCAAAATCAACAAGTAGCTTGACCTAATCAAAGACAAAATGCATGAAAATCAAACATAATACACACTTGCACCCCTAGGGTTTACAATCCACTTGTTGCCTTAAAAATGGGCCATGTTATGCATGTTGAGTATTTTGGCAAACCAAAAACAAAACAAAAGATCATAGTCCCTCGACGACGCTATCTTGGTTGCCTAAACAAAATGATCAAGTCCCTCAAAAAATTGCCAAAAATACTTAACACAATTTCTATCATGGTCTATACGATGACCCGCGCCTGTCCCGTTTAACATCCTAATACAAGGTTGTTTACCAAATGCAATGGTAAAACAACACTGTCAAAAGGGTTAAAAATGTGTAGGAAATACCTTTGAGTAAAATAGGGAAGATAGCTCTTAGTTACTTGATCAAAACTTGCAAAAACATCCTTGCTATTTTCAAACACACTTCACAACAAAATTTCAAAACATTTCCCAAATCAAACTTTCAAACATTGAAATATCTTTTCAAAAGACAAACACCTTTGTATATATTCAAATAAGAATCATTACAAAGGTTGCCACAACGATGGCTTATTTTCAAAACATCTTTCAAAACCACACACAAAGCACCATTTCAAACAATTGAAAAGCAAAAGCAAGTGATCTAAACAAGTAACTAAGAGCCCATGGATAACCATGGATGAAAAGGGTGCTTGCACCTTCCCTTTTCAGAATCTACTCCCCGAACCCAAGAAAACACCTCAAAGGTATTTCCTGTGCTTTTTGACCTTTCCTTAGGATAAAATAAAAAGTCGGTGGCGACTCTTGCTAAACCGAAACATTTGCGAACACAAAATGCAAAACCCTCAAGTCAGTTCTCCCACCGTATCATACAAGGTATTGTTAAGTTGATTGAAGTTTATTTATGAAAAGATTTTGAAAATGCATGGACCTAGGTCCAAGTTTATTATGAAAGTGGTCCAAGTTTAGAAACAAGTAGAGTTTTCAAAAGGAGGGAGAAGATTTTTGAAATTAAAGAAGATGGGAGGAGAAGAAGAGGCTATCATAAAGCATAAATTAAAAGCTAAGGATAAGAACCATCTAACCAATAAGAAGCCAAAACTTGACAGTATGAGTCAAGATAGAATTCCCATTCTTTGGATTGAAACCAAGCAAGCAAAGATACTAGATCTCTTTAAGTATATTAAGTCTTCACAAAAATTGGGCAAAGTAACGGCTGTATACGGGTGAATTCCAGATTACAAACAGAGAATGTAATCACAAAAACCTGCACACAAAAACAAACAAGCAACCCAATGTCTTGAGGTAAACCTCAAGAACTCCAGACAAAATAATAAGATAAAATCACAAGGTATCCAAGATAGGTCAAGGTTTCTAATCCTAAGTCCAAGAAAAAGTCCACTGCTCCATCATGCCAAGGATAACCAAATAGTCCAAGTGCCATTAAAGAGTTTTTTAGGGTTTAAGTTGGTTATTAAGTATCTTAGGAAAAGGAAAAAAAGAAAAGCTCAAGTGAGCAAAGCAAAAATGACAAGAAAATAAATGCTCAAATGAGCAAAGATGAAAATAGCATGAAATATAAATGCTAAAAAATAAATAGTGCATAAAGCATAAAAGAACAAAAGCATAAAGTTAAACAAGTCAATAATTAGTGGTTAGTTGGATGACCATCTTGAAACTTGCACTTGGAACTCATTAAAGGTTTGGTAGAACCAAAGCCTCCATACAACAAGTTGCATTTGCTTTTTGTCAAGTATATCATCCATTTGGAATTCTCACAAGTACCATTTAATGATCAACGATGTTTAAGTGATCCGCGTTGACCAAAGGTGTTGTAGATCCACTAGAGGATTGGTAGAACCAAAGCCTCTACGCAATGAATCTCAAGGTTATTGGATCAAAGAGATCAAATTAACATACTTGGGCTTGCAATTATAAGTTTGGGCCATGAATGATCATTTATTCGAATCTGGACAAAATTTAGCGCTACGTTAAGCAATCGTAAGTGGACTTATATATAAGTCACACCTATTTTGAGGTCGGTCAATAGCAATCTATGCACCATTTTTTTTGAGACATGATATAGAGATCATGCTCCAACAATATTTAGTGCAATGAGAAGGGTATGAGATGAAGGGGATTAGGGCAAAAAGATGAATAAACCACTTTTGAATTAAAAATTTAATCAAACTATTATTAGAATCATTCATCCATTTTGGTGAAGTTGAACTCAACACCCAAGATCCAATGATGTTAATAAAGTCATGATAAAAAAATCAACTCAAGACAGCCAGAAAATAATCACAAAATAATAATATATTTAATATATACTTAATTAAATGGTTAAAAATAGAAAATTATGGGGAAAATGTCAATTATGTTCAATTTATTTAAGAAATGAAAAATTAAGCCATAGAAAAACCAGAAATGGATCCAAATATTTTTATAAAATTTTTAGTAATTTTTAAAAGTCAGAATCTATTTTTAAACTATTTAAAATTGCTAAAACAAACATAAAATAGATCAAAAATAGTAAACCTCAACATAAATTTCCATAAAATTTTCAGAAAGTCAAAAATATGCAAAATAATATTTATGAATATTTTCAGAATTAAAAAATGTCAGAAAGTATTTTTTAAGTAATCAAAAGTAAGAAAATAATACAAAAAATATAAAAAATACCAAATGTCAAAATAAAAATGTGAAAAAATTATTCAGGAGATCAGAAATAATTCAAAGTATTTTTGTGAATTTTTTCATAATTTTTGGATAAAAAATAAAAGAGTTATGAATTTTTAAAATTTAATCAAATAAAATATAAAATCAGAAAATAAAATAAAACCAAAAACATGTGGACCATCAGATCAAAGTCAAAACGCATTAGTAAGCTAATCCAATGGACCAGACGCGCTGTGCTTGATATGGACCTTAGTGAAACACACATGTGATCAGAAAAAGGGCAACCAATGAAATTAAAACGCTTGACACGCTATCATTGGTTGAGACGAGACATGTCATTGTCTTCAACCTCCAGACACCCTGCAATGGGGATTTTGTGAGATCCTTCAAATGGAAAAATTAGGATCCCTGGCTAGCAACATTGAACTCGTCTCCTCAAGACGATTCTAACACAACCATCGTGCCAAATTTATGTAAAGCATGGAGAGAGATATGAATCAAAACACAAAAATAGCGAGCACCTTAAATTTGAGATTTCTCTCTCAATTCTCAATGGATTTAAAAATTGTAAGCAGCATTAGAATCAGACAAAGGAGTAGAACAAATTAGTGCTTGATTTGGATCCAATTGGTGGAGAATTCTATATTTTCGAAGTTCAAGTAAGAAGCTCTGAAACTGGACTTCTGTAGCTTGGATTATGGATCGTTTTGATTGGTTTAAGTGCTGGAGAGTTTGTGTGAAGTTCAAGGATGATGAATGCACATGGAATTTTGGAAAAGGAAGCTTAAATATCAAAAACGGAATTCAACAAAAGTGGGTTCGTGTGAAGTTTTGGTAGGGTGTTCTTGGCTCTCTAAGCTTGGTAAAATGAATGGAGGATGACCCTCTATTTATAGGGTAGCAAATGGGATCAAAAGGAATAACAAATGATGCGTTTTGGAGGGAATTCGTGTGGGTCTGCATCATGAAGAAAGTGTGACTCAAACTTGATCAAAACTCAGCCAAATCGTGCGTTTCATGATGCTAATCACTTCCGTCAAGTTGCTAAACATGATTAGAAACGAAAACGCGTGGAAATCCTGTGATTAGAAGCCAAAACAAAGATTTCAAAATTCCGACTTTGTGCAAAATTCAGTTTCAAACTACCAAATTCAAATCTATGGCATTTCCACCTCAAGGGGTCTTAGGGAATAATTCTTAAGGCTTTGGAAGGTGATATTACAAGCTTTGCAATGGAAAAAGAATGGAATCAAATGGATGCTTGAGCTGAAAGTTACATGGAGTCAAAGTTGAAGAAAAAGAGTTGACTTTCCATACTTAGAAAAATTTCAAACTCTTCTTTAAATATGACCTATAATATTTTGCATCCAAACATGGCCTTCCACTTAGAATTTCCTCTTGATCAAAAAAGATGGAATGAAGTAGACCTCTTGAATGAAATTTTTCAATTTTAACCACTGAAAATCTCCAAAAATTGAGCAAGTTATGACTTGTTGAGATTGGCCAAAAATCATGAAATGACCTATAATCTCTTGCATTCTTAAGGCAACTTCCATCCATTTTCTTACTTTTCACATAAAAGAAGGCATGAATTACACATCCTTAGGGTCATTATGAAAAATGAATGGGCTCAATGTGATAAAAATTGACCAAGTTATGATCATTTGAAATCACATATGGAAAATTGGGGATTCATCTGGGTGACTTGTAATCTTTCTTCTTCACCAAGTTCCTTCCACATGAAAACACCTTGGAACTTTTGAATTGATTTGTTGGTAACTCTTTAAAGAGAAGAATGTTTTTGGAATCACTCAAAAATACCAAAAGATGAGCAAGATATGCCCCCCTGAAGTCCAAAACCCTAGCTTCTAGATCAAGAGAATGCTTGGTGGAACTTTGCCTAGTTTGAACAAACTTTTTGTGCCAATATTCTTCCTTTGCGAATAGGATTTGTTGAGGATGATTATGAGGACTCAGTGCTACCAAAACTACTTTCATACCAACTTCAAAACAACTTCAATGGTGAGGTTTGGATCTCTCAAGCTTTTGACTAGGGCATGGAAATAAAATCATGAACCCATGATGCAACTTGCTAAACCTCATTGCCTTTACCTACATTATTAACAAGTAAGTCAAAACAATATTGTATTTGTTAATTTAGATAGAAAATCAAAGCAAAATATCCATGATCACCAAAGAAAACAAGTCAAGGTGCTTGGTAACTCCTCAAAGAGCAAGGCTAAAGATAGGGAGAGGAACCATGGTGGAAAATAAGCATGTATGTTAATGGTTGTACCTTATTCACCGGTGTTTTTAAAATAGTAGGTATTAAATGCCCAATATCGAAACACATTAAAAGTAAGTTTGAAGGTAATAAGTTTATATCGAATGTGTTCGAAATAAATATTTACTTGGTATACTTACTCAAAGTATGGTTTAACTTCAACACAATTAATCAAGACATGAACATGAGCAGATTGCAATTCCTTTTTGGTCAATTAATGCACATTTGTCTTTCTAGAATGACGACCAAGAAGACCAAAGACCGATAAGGTGAATTGACTTCTTTCTGTGATGTTTCCTGGTGAAATTATTATGCACATATTGATCCCTCAATTTTAGCCTCATTTTTCACCATTCTCTTTGAATCAGCCATGAAAATTTCAAAAGGATACATCCACCTATATTGAACATGTTCGCAAAGAAAAGCTTCATATGCAAGATGCTGAGGAAGATGTTCTATTGAATCAAAAAAACCATGCAGAAAAACTTGTTCTAACTTGCAGAGAATGTCTGGAATATTTTGCTCTAACTCAATGGGGTCATCCACTCTTAAAGTTAACACACAAGTATCTCTAAAAATTGACTAATTTTAGTTAGTGGATTAAGCATATGTGTCGCAAATTAGATGAAGGAAATTGGAAGCAATTGTTCCATGAAAACATGGAAATTAAGACTTTTCATTCCATGCAACTTCCCCGTGTTGGCAATAACACACCTTTCTAAGATAGAAGCATAACCATGAGTCATTCTCAATTCATTTAACCATCAAAAAATAACTTTAACTTTCTTTAGGAGTTAGATTATAAGTAGCTTTGGGTTTCACTACTATAAGTTTTTTCTTAAGGTCAATGGCTTTACTACGAACTACATACCTTGGGTTGTTAGAAAACTTACATTCCTCCAACACTCAATTGTTTGTACCAAACTCATTGTCGTCTGTTGTACACCAAAAATTTCCCTCTCATTTTACTCAACATATTCCTAGAGATCCTCAATTTGCTCAAGGTTGCCCAAGAGTTAACCAGACAAACTCTCTCCTAAGGCAATGTACCTCAAATTAGGGTTTCCATTTTCATCAAGATGAGTGAACTAAAAAGACTTAATATTCTCTCCATGGTCCTAATATGTTCTCAATACCCTCCATGTAAAATTTCAAGCCTTGCACAAGAAGTTTGTTCAGTCAACTGCTCAGATGCTTGAGAATCGATTATATTAGGTCAAAAGTCAACTATGGCTCACATATAGTCAAACTTAGAGATTTTTGGTCAACATCAACATTTTGAAGTTATATCCATCATTTTATCAAGGGTTGATCATGATTCCTCAAGGAATGCCCCAAATTCATCAAAACCCAAAAGTTGCTATATTAGGGTTTCTTAGGAAAAGTCAACCAAACTTTCACCAAGCATAACTTCATTATACTTTATTAGAAAATTTTCATCCAAGGCTCATTTTGAAGAGAATGAAATTCCCTACAGTTCATATTCATCCCTCAAGTTCAAAATATGAACTCACAAAAAGATATGAATTTCCATATTATAGGTCCTTTTGAAAAGTCAACAAAAACACTTTTTGGGTCAAAGCTCCTTACATGAACATGGAAGACTCAATTGAGATAAGACCAAAAGGGTTTCTTAGGGGACATCCTAAGCTTTCTAAAAAGTCTAAGAACACCTCTCTAGGGGTTAAAA
The DNA here is from genome assembly GCA_948472305.1 of Vicia faba. Classification (NCBI taxonomy): domain Eukaryota; kingdom Viridiplantae; phylum Streptophyta; class Magnoliopsida; order Fabales; family Fabaceae; genus Vicia; species Vicia faba. Next base: position 252,158,355 of record OX451737.1, read on the forward strand.
TTGGAGGAGATATGCCTTGTCAAAGTTGACCTTTTTTGCAAAATTGCCAAAAGTCAAATATGCTCAAAAATGCATTTTTTTGCCAAATGGGCCTAACTTTTTATGCTTGCACCTCACTCATAACATGGTCCACGACCCAAATAGTCACCCACACATTATTTGCTTCATTTTTCATTTTATTTTTATTTTTTATTAATTAAAAATTGAATTAAATCAAATAAATGACAAATAATAGCAAAGATATGTTTTGATATGATTTTTTGATAGGATTTCAATCAAATTATGCTGAGATATCAAGACCAAATGGAATCAAGCATGATTGGTACAAAAATGGGATGATTTGGCTCAATATAGAAGGTTTGCATATGGATGAAAAATCAAATCAAACCTTCCAAAATTCCAAAGATATCATCTGTTTTTGCAACCCTAATTCGCTCTAGCATATATAATGAACAAGAACCAAGGATAAAACAAAGGTTTTGCAGTCGTGAAAGAGCATGAACAAACTCAAAAAAGTTGTCAAAAATTAGGGATCGAATTTCACTCCACAGGACATTTCAAAGCAATTTAAGGCCAGCAATCGCCTCCTGGGCGTGCACTGAAGTTGTCCCAATCATTTGCAAGGCCTGAAGCATCAAGAATCGCGCGCTGCAACTCATACGGTTTTCCATTTATTTCAAAATCTATTATAGCCATTCTTGCATCAGAAACATGTTTTAATGGTATGTATGCGTTTGTTATAATGTTTGCAACGTATTGGATTGGTTTAATTGATGTTTTAGTGCATATATTGATAGCTGCCATTGCTAGGGTTAAAGGTCGTATTTTAAGGTTTCTTGATACAGGTACAATTAGGCCCAAAGAAGGATGCCATCATACTCGTGAGATCAAAACAAGTTGATCTATATGCTTGGAATTGATTTATATTGCTTGTAGTAGATTTTGGAAATTTGTAGGTTTGTAGCTACGGATACTGACTGTAGGTAAAAGTCCCTTAGTTAACACGACGGAGGGCTGAGAAAGATAACAACGTGGCTGACCACCATTGGAAAATTTTAATATTCGCGTGTTTTCTGAAGCTCTTTGAAACCACGCGGCCGAAACCTTTCATCTAGATGTAATGAAACATCAATGAAGTCGCCACTGAACGTCTTTTATCCCGCTGAAAGGGAAAGGTAAACATCGAGAAAACCTAGAAAGGGAGAAATCACGTTCTTTCGACCGAGAGATCGGGTAAGGGAGTCTGTTACGCGAGGGGAAGGTATAAGCACCCCACACGCCCGTAGTACTCTATGGTATCCACTCTTGTTGTCTAATCTAATGGGTGTGGTCAAATGCTATGTCTATGGCTTACAACTGAAAAGGGGATGCATGCGAAAGGAAAAAAAATAAAATAATGTAGGGAAGATAAAAATTATGCTCGGTTGGGCCCTACCCCAATGCCTACGTATCCCTTTTAAGGAATCAGAGCAGTCGTAGTTCGGCTTACATATTTTGGTTGGTTTGTGTTTTTTAGTTAAGACAAACAAAGATAGTCAAAATGGTAAAACATCAGTTAAATAATAACAATGTAACATGTCAAAGATGGCGAAACATCGAATGATAAAATAACACACCTAACAATGACATTGAGGGTCAAAGTTGGATAATAAAACATGTGTGATGGCAAAACATCGGCTTCAAACAAATGTGCGATGGCGAAACATCGGCTAAGAGGTAATAAAGATATCATGGCAAAGATGATGAAACATCAATAAAACAGAGGACAAAACAATCACACCTGACAATGATATTGAGAATCAAAGTAGGATAACAAACATGTGCGATGGCGAAACATCAGCTTCAAATAAATGTGCGATGGCGAAACATCGGCTAAGAGATAATAAAGATATCATGGTAAAGATGGCGAAACATCAATAAACCAGATGGCACAACATCAATAAATTGGATGACAAAACATCACACCTAACAATGATATTGAGAATCAAAGTAGGATAACAAACATGTGCGATGGCGAAACATCGGCAAAAAGATAATAAGGCATCATGGTAGAGATGGAAAAACATCAATAAAATAGGTTTAAAAGCAAAGCCAAGAGGCACACAAACTAATAGGATTGGTTTGTATCTTTTATTTTGAAGAGGAGTTTGAGTTTATTAGAGGTGTTCTTATGATTTGCCAAGAAAACAATTTTTGTTTTAAGATGCAAAATGCAAAGAAAGGAAAAAATAACTAAGGGAGATTGGCCTAGCACTATCCCTAGTGTTATCATACAATGGTTGACCCTAAGGTTGAGGATAAAGGGAAATTCCTATCTAATGTTAGCTTACATGGATTCCTATCTTAGTCAACATGTCAAAGAAAGCTTAACAAAACTATCCTATGGGGAACATGCAATGAGAGCAAAGTCGTGATCTCAATTTCTAAATTGAGTGACCCATCGATCAACAATTAAAGAAGAAAAGCAATAAACATCCTATAGGGAACATGCACTGAGAGCGAAGTCGTGATCTCAATTTCTAAATTGAGTGACTCATCGATCAACAATTAAAAAAATAAAACAAATAAACATCCTATAGGTTGAGGATAAAGGGAAATTCCTATCTAATGTTAGCTTACATGGATTCCTATCTTAGTCAACATGTCAAAGAAAGCTTAACAAAACTATCCTATGGGGAACATGCAATGAGAGCAAAGTCGTGATCTCAATTTCTAAATTGAGTGACTCATCGATCAACAATTAAAGAAGGAAAGCAATAAACATCCTATAGGGAACATGCACTGAGAGCGAAGTCGTGATCTCAATTTCTAAATTGAGTGACTCATCGATCAACAATTAAAAAAATAAAACAAATAAACATCCTATAGGAAACATGCACTGAGAGCGAAGTCATGATCTCAATTTCTAAATTGAGTGACTCATCAATCAAAAGTAAACACACCACATGCATCAGATAAAAACCAGAGTGCCTCCTGATATATATCAGCAGCAGAGGTCCCATCATGCAGTCAGAGAATTATGAAGAATGAAAATGGGAGAAAGGAAGTAGTACAATACCAAACAGATAGCTATCTGTAGCAATCAAGCCAGAATAAAAGAAACCCAGAGAAACTTCAAGCAAGCTGGCATCAGTAGACAAATTGAGTCAGGAATTGCACCATTAGGATGGAAGTAATTTATCAGATATGAATAAATCCCAGGGGGGATGTGTAACATTCACAATCAAATGCACATATCCTGCATGGAATATTAAATATGCCAAACACAATAGCATTGCCAATGTAATAAGTTGTGTTTCACAAATAAAGTGAAACACAAAAGCCTTAGGTCAAAAGTGGAAACTTTCTCAGAGTACCTTGCACATTCAACAACCAAGTTAGTATTCCATAAGGTGAATGATGGCTCATACATGGCATGGATGCAACATGATGAAGTGAGAACAACATAATAACAATTATCAAACATTAGACATGATAGAAAAAGAAGACACAGGCATATGCACATATTAGGTCAAAAGAATCAAAGAAATGTTGCTCCTTTCTATCACCATGTTGAATTGACAATTGAATATCAATCAAGGATCATAAGAGCTTGAGAATAATATGAAAAAAGACCATGAAGGTTAGTAGAAAACATATGTTAATCATGCACAATTAATTCAATCACAACTTCATGAACACAATAGGAAATGAAACCTACATAATGCATTAGAAGGTTCAAAACATTCAAACAGGAGGCTTTTTAAATGAAATGGCTTGAGATAACATGGACAATCATAATCCACATGATCATTAGGTTCCCAATTATAGGCATCATCAAGTTCATTGGCCATCAAACAAATTGCAACAAGACATGCAAACATAATTGGGTACCTTCACTTCAAAATTACATAAAAAATGGAAATAATGGTCCATAATTCAAACCAAAAAAATATTAGCATCTTTGAAATGTATAGAAGTCAGAATGCAAGCCCTAGGTTCATGAATGATTGAGGAGGAAACCAAATGAAATCCAAAGTTCAAGACTAGTTGGCAAAACTACCAATCTAGACAAGTTTTAAAATAATTTGTCGAAACAATGTCAAACAAAGTCAAACAATTCAAGAAAAATGGTTTTCAAATCTCCAACATATTCATGAGCCATAATCAAGACCTGAATTCCAATAAAAATCCAAGGCACAAGGGTTTTGAACATGAAACTTGCACCATAAGCAACAAAACCCTAGATTTTGACTTTTAATCCTAAATATTAATTAAATAGGATCAAAACTCATACAAATTAAACCAAGGACATACCAATCACCAAGAAACCTAAAATGTCAGAAGATATATTTTTTTATATTTTTTGAATTAGGAAAAGTCAAAAAATGTAATTAAATTCAAACAATTATTCAATTAACAAATATTCACATATCAAAATAATATTTAAATCAAAAATTCAGAAAAATGCCAAACAAAAATTATATTCAAATATTAGAACTAAAAACACACACCCCTGATTTTTTGTGAATTTTTTGGACTATAGGAAATATTAAATTAAAAAAAAAACAATTATCAATTAAACTATTATTTAAATGGCAAAATACAAATCTTAGCCAAAAATCAACAAAAGGTCAAAAATGAAATTATATTCTGACTCCATGACTAGAAACAAGCTTACATGATTTTTTTTGAATTTTTTGGATAACGGGAAATATTAAAATAAAAATCAAACAAACAAATATTATAAATAACCTTTGAAATCAAATTTTAAATCAAAAATAAAGAAAATGATAAACCAAAGTCAGAATCGATTTTTACATTATTTTGTGAGTCTAAAACAATTTTTGTGGATTTTTTAGATCAAAGGAACTATTAAAATAAAAATAAACTTTGATCAATTAATTAATTAAACCTATGAATTTTTGAACCAATCAAAACATTTTCAAAAATCATCAAAAAAATACACAAACTCAGAAATATTATTTTGAATTTGTGATGATTTTTTTCATAATTTTTCAATCATTTTTGAGTAAGAAATAAAATTATAGAAATCAATTTATAAAACAAAATTCAAATGAATTAAAGAAATAAGCCAGCCAACCAGACGAGGCCACGTAATCATCTTCAACCTCTGGCTAGGGAAAAACGCGTGCATGATCCAGTTCATCCTCTCATTTTCCAGTCAACATAACATGCTCAATTCTACACCATTTTCCATGAAATTTCGTGCAAATTCAAGCTAGCATTTCACACTTCACATTGCAAGTTGAATCAAAACAAATAATGAACCATGGATCAAGAACAGGTTGTGCAAAAATGCCAAAAACTCACTTGAACAGAAGAAACAGATGCATCATTCATGCATATCTCATCAAATTAAAAGCTCTGAAGCTTCAAAAACACTTAATGGACTTCAAACAACATGATTATGAACTTAAATCTCACAATGCACAGCTAGAAATTAGAATTCAAAGTTGAGAATTCAAACCTTTGAGAAAAATGGATCTACTGTCTCCTTCACTCCAGTTGCAAACCAAGCCTCGATCTACAATCCTTATCACTTGGAGAAGAGAATGCAAGAAGAATTGACCAAAACGCACAAGGGAGATGGAAGAATCAAAGAAAAATGCAGAGCAACAAGCTATGGAGTTTCTGACTTTGAGATGAAATGAAGCACGAACCATGCTCAATGAGGCTTGCTTCTCAATATGTAGAGCATCAGGAGGAGGGTAGGATAGGTTTTTCGCGCTAAAAGCTCTTGGAAAGAATGAAATCTTCTTTTGGACAAAATCAAGTATGCACATGCAGCCTCCCAATCCCTCGTGCGTGGGCTTGCTTTTACGTGCATTTCAGTCAATTTTACCTCAGGATGACATTAGCAACAAAATTAAGACTTAAATCCTTGTATTAAGCTAGTGTTGGTGATTAGGCAACTTTATGCCATTTCTTGCAAAATCACGAATTCCCTTTGCATTTGCCCATGTGCAGCTCAAGATTTGGCATGATGGGCCTTGGTACAATGCATGTTAGTCATGGGCCAATTTTGAAGTGAAACAAAAGGCCACAAATCAAGTTATCAATAATTAGCAATTTGCATGGCATGCATGAATTCAATGAAAAGCCTCAAAATTTCAAAGTCCACAACTTGCTCATACTTTTGAGTTGTTATACAAATGAGCATAATTTGGAAAGGTATTGAAAAGATCTACAAACTCTTAGTTTAGAGTTTTTGCAAATTAATCAATTAAGGTCCTCAAAATTTGGCTTGAAATTCACTAATTTTAAAAAAATGACCTATAATTTTGTGACTTCAAAAGACCATAACTCTTGATTCTTTGCCAATTTGGACATGGGACTAAAAGGAGGTGAAATATCATTCTCTTAGCTTTCCAAGCATATTTCATTTGCATCTTCTTGATCAAGGGTGAATAAAATATGATTTTTTGAAATTAGGTCCTTATTTTCCAAAATTAGTAACTTTTTAGGGTTTCTTCATGAACAAGTTTCAACCCAAACCTCAATCTCTTTGATCCAATGACCAAAATAGACTTTAAATATGAAAATTTCATCCTTGCATTGATGGTTTGCCAAAAAATTCACTTGGTCAACCTTGACTTTGACTGATTTTGACCAAAATGACCATTTGCCCCTCTGAATCAATTGATCCACTTCCCTTCAAAATTGATGATCAAAACTTCAAACATATGATCTTCCAAATATATAGAGGCCATGTACAAAGTTTCACTTCAAAATCCTCAAAGAAACCTGATAAAAACTCAAACCCTAGTTTTGATCAACACCTTAGGAGACTGATGAATCATCTTCAAAACTTCAAATCCTTTGGGTATCATGACCCATTCCTTGTGCAAACACCTCTTAGATACCAACGAGATGTTGTAGCTTCCAAGACAAGACTTGTACATTGATCAATAGCCTTGATCAAACAAAACCCTAATTTGACTGGTGAATCCAAAGAGTGATTCTCCTTGTAACCAAACACAGACTCCAATCCTCTGATGATCCAAAGAGAGGTATAAAATGTCTTGAGCTATGCCATAATCTTTGAGCTTGAAAAGGTATAGAGGTTTAGATAATAAGATTCTACTTGAGCAACTTGTCAATGTAATCAACCTTCAAAGCTTGAGGAAAAATTGATAACCAAAGTACTTTGATCCTATCACAGTGTATGAATGCAATGCACTATGATGTTCATGATGAAACATAAGCCTAAATCAAGAGGGTAAATTTTGGGGTGCAACAGCTGCCCCTATTCAAACATCTTCCACATGATAAGTGAGAAAAGTGACTACTTCGAGCGTACAAGATTGAATATGTTTGAATACGAAAGAACCCGAAAATTTACACTCTTGAAAGAAACGGAAACAGAAAACTCCCAAGACATGCGTCAGAACAAAGCTGCAACGCAGGTTGAGACAGAATGAAAACAAGAGAAGAGTAGGGGCAACTAACCTTCTGGACAAATGTGCCAGGGCAAAACTGGGCTTCAAAAGGAAGGGGTGAGACAAAACTCAACCAATAGAGTATAGGCGAAACTAAGCTCCGAAACAGAAAACGTACGCGGGTGAGGAGATGAAACTCTTAGCTCAACCCAAAGCAAAGTGGCTAGAGTGCGTGATTCTAGGAACACTTGCTAATCTCAACTAGGATAGACAGTATGAAGGAACTGAAAGAATCCCAGAAAAGAGGAACAAAAGCGAGACAAAACTCGACTCAACGACTAGTCAGGCGAAACTAAGCTAGATGAGTACCAGGACGAAACTGGATTTCACGCACGGGTAACAAGGAGAAACTCGACCCATAGCAAAGTGATGAGAGTGCATGTTTCTCAAAGCACCTGCTGGTCTCAGATCAATGGATAAACAGTGACGAAAACTGATAGAAGAATCCAAGGAACAAAGGAGACTAATTTCAAACCATGGATGCAGTACGAACATTGCACTCGGTAAACGAACATCGTCAAAGAGTCCAAGATAGGAAAGCAAAAATGAGACGAAACTCGACTAAGTAACTAGTTATGTGAAACTAAGCTAGATGAGTACCAGGACGAAACCGAATTTCACGCACAAGGTGAGGAGACGAAACTCTGAGCTCAACCCAAAGCAAGGAGATTCGGGCGTACACCTAAAAACCTGCCGAAAACGAATATCAGGACGAAACTGGTATTCGAAAGGTGCATCAATAAACATTGGAATGAAGACTAAACCCGAGAAGACCTTGCCAGGGCGAAACTGAAATATAGTCAAAAGTAGACACTCAAACAAAAGATTGACGTCAAAAGTATATTGGTATGTGGAGGAAAATGAGGACGAAGACCTCACTGGGGAATAAATCTGAAGTATTAGCAAATCACTGGGGGTGACGGAAATAATAATGGCTTATGTTCTGATGCATGTTTGAATTCTTTTTATATAGCGCAATGCTCCATATAATGGAAATGCTACACGTTTTGGTAGATGCAATGTAATGATGCATGTTTAAAAGTACCACTAAGGAATGGCCAATTGAGAAGCCAAAAACCAAGAAGTCAGAATCTGACCAGATTTGCAAAAATAAATTGCAAAATACAAAGAATAGGAGAAGATATGGGGAATAACAAACGGGCAACCAGTAGAAATGGGCCACAAAAAATTGAGAGGAACTGCAAAAATAAATTACGAATTCCTAGGGAAGATCAGGTCGACACTGTAGCTTCTGGAGAAGGATGCTTATCTAAAGATCAGACATTGAGGGAGAAGATCAGGGCAAGACTGTAATCTCTGGAAGAGACAGCGCGCAGCCATATTGAGGATGACACCAAAACCAAAGATCCGACGTAAAGGGGTGAAAACCTTTGTTGGGGGAGTAAAGCTCTGCTGAGGAGACAAGACTTCACCGGGGATACAGAATTTTGTTGAAGTTTTTTGTTGGAGAGAGCTTTTCTTGGAATGCAACCTTTGGATGGATCATGAAGATAGTCACACGGTATCGACCTCACTAGGGGATAAGAGAAGATCTTTAACATAAAGATGCCCCGGTCAACAGATCGGATGGGAAATGAGAGGTCAAAGCGAGGGATCTCTGTTGGCAATTCTATCGGGGAGTCGAAACTCCTTCAGAATGTGAGTTCCTATTTAAACGACTCCACTGGGGATAAGGCAACGATCCTTGAACCTTCGGTATTTAACCGTAAAATATACTATGAAGATAGTCAAACAATATCACTTTACTGGGGAAATGGAAATCTCAGCCAACATCAACCCTACTGAGGATAATAAAAGATTTTTTTTTATATTGAAATGCCCTAAGTCACAAATTAGATGGGAAAAATGAGAACTTCAGAATGCGAACTTCAATGATAATTCAAATCGGAAGATAAACTCCACTAGGAATAGTCTCTGTTAAGAAACAAGATAATGCTACTCCAGACTTGGTTAGAGAATGAAGGTATCCAGAACCTTATCTGCCTCGAGAATTCCTCACATGACAATGCTGAGGAGAAGCAACCCTGCGGGGGATTTCCATTATTAACATGCTTACCCATAATAGTGGAATTTTGAGAAATCGATCCCCAACTTGTCAGCCCCAGCATGGCGAAACGAAAAGACCAGTAACCACAGGCCGAACCCTGATAAAAATTCTCAAAATAAATTGCAAATTCTGCTAGAGAAGATCATATGAAAACTGACTTTTGTTTGATAAGTTGTCAATTTATCACTGGGGATAACCTCTTGGGGAGAAAAAATGCAAAAATAAATTGCACTGTAGAAGATATTTTGACCTATGTCTCACCTCTTAACCTTCTAGGGAAAAGATTCAGTATCTCCTTCCACGGATAAAGAGAACATTGCTGGAAGTCAGATCCTTACAAAAAGAACTCTGGTCAAGAATAAGACGCTTTTGTAGGAGAGACTCAACAAGATATGTTATTGCTGGAAGCAAGAAAATCTTCAGCTCCACTTATCCTGGGGCTAGGAACCACAATAATGTACTCTTTTGGGGAAGCAACACTTATCAACATCCAGGATTGAGATCTACTGGGAAAAGAGAGCATCTGTGAATAACACTTTCGATGAAATGACTCTATTGGAGAAATGAGCATTCCTGAATAGTAGATTTCTTGATAAGGCAACTTCACAGGGGAGATGAGGATTTTCGAGTAATGGATTTCTAAAGGCAGCTCCGCTAGGGGAAAAGAGAAACTTTGCATAAGAGATCTCAGCCAATGGTCTTCACTGGAGAGATAAAATAAACCTCAACACAAATCAGCTGGGGGAATGAAAATTCCTGAGAACGAGATCTCCAATAAGGCAGCTTCATTGGGGAATGGGAAATCTTGGACAAGATATCCTCATGAACAACCTCCTCTGAGGGAGTGAGATGATGCTCCCATGACTTTGCTAGGAAACAGAACAAACTTGAATAGTCTTTACTGGGGATAACATAAGATTCTCAACATAACTAACTTCAAACCATGCTTCTGCCATGGGGAGATTCGTTGAAGTGCGACGTAACCTCTTCAGGTTGACTAACCTTTGAAGGGATTCTCCTCGAGAGGACTTCCCGAGATCTGTGTTGAGAATAGCACTCCTGACTTCAATTGGAGATAAAGATCTCAACTTCTGATGAAGGAACAACAATATCGAGACTTAAAATTCTGATGAGCCAAGGATAAAAACCCCAACTTCTTGCCATGCTCTTCAAATTCAGAAGTTGTTTAGCCTACGACTGGACTTAACCTGATCAACTCTGAGATGGAGAAATGCCCATGTATAATGCCTTGCCCCAGTCTATAGGGTTGTTAAAGAACTTGCCTTGAAAGCACTTCCTGAGATTTGTACCACCCAGATAAACTGCCCCAGTGTTCCAAACTTTGAAATGCGGCTTCTGACTAATCAAAATTAGAAGTGGCATCAATAAGTCTTGGGTAACGGACCCTGATCACTCGACACTTTGAGAGATTCGTCGAATCTCGACATCACTGCCCCCAGATTGATGAAGTTTTGAGAGTCAATGGATCTTGACTTGATTTCTCCAGATTAGCAGAATCTTGGCAAACCAATTCTTTACCTCATGCTCATAGAGGAATGAGAAGTTCACAGAGTTTGAAATATAACACCTTCTTAGGATGATTGACTTACATCTTCAAAACAAGCTAGTACACAATCATACTTCTCAACTCGAACAGCTTCACACGCAAGCAGATGCTTGACGAAAATTGTCCTCTGGGACCAACTGGGAATGATATACCATTGCTCAATCAGAGATTTAGGGGCAGACAAAACTTCCACACAATCATCAAACAAAAAACTCTTATCAATCTCTCATACCAGTCTTCTTCAATTCAAAGGACTAGCTAGAAAGCATGCCTCAGATTAAGATCATTCTTTTCAATAGATCCCTGAAGCAATTCATCCCTCGGGATAATCAAACTCTTTATCTGATGCTCATTACGCAAGTTCGCTTGATGTTTAATCACTTTTTCATATGCAAAGGATGTTTTATCCTATGAATGATAAATCTAATGCAAATCATATAGTTGTCTTGAAGTTAGAAAACTTTTTATTGAAAATATTTTGAAACATCGAAATTTTTCTGTACAAAGAAAATAAAAGAGGGAGTGATACCAACTCAAAAGTTTTAAGCAAGTCTCCTAGGAGTCAGGTTACCGTATTCTCGTAACAGTTTTGCTTTCGAGTTAACCCATGCTTCAATTAGGACTTTTAAAGGTTGTAACGTGACCTGATTCACGATTTTTTTTAGAAAAAAGGATTTAAAGCTCAAAAAAATTTTTGGTGCCCACCCATTCTCCATGATGTTCTTCAGTCCTAAATTCAGTTGACTTGACACGATCATTCACCTCTCAAAAGGAACTTTGATATGGTTGAGGAAGCACAACAATTTTTTTGGACACGACAATCACTTAACCCTTGGTTTTATTGGGTGTTTGATCACACGACTTTTCTTTTGATGAGGATTTTTATTGGATATTCCTTTTTTTTGCCTTAAATTTTTTTCACTTTCCCTAACTTTTTCCTGGACAAATTCTTTTTTTTGAATTTCAATTTGGAAGTCCAGCGGGATGCCCTAACTTTTGCCTAAGCGACTTGTTTTCAAGTTTCGACTTAGCGGGGCTTTTTGTTTCCTTCTTATTCATAATTTTCCTTTTGAACAAGTCGTGTGACCCTAAGTATTTGAACTTTTTGGAGGAAAGTTACTGTCTCATTCTTTGGTCGGCGAGGGATATCCATTATTGTATCGTTTCAAACTCGACCTCGGGATTTTATGACGAAATAACCATTGTTGTTTTGATCTTTTCCCGACCTCATAATGAGAGGGATAAGGTGCGTTGATCCTCAGATGGGAGACTCCTTCTGAAATTTGAATGCTCGATCAGATTAACTGAACATCTACCCTGCCCCGGGTTAAAAATAAGGGTTTTTTTCTTGAACAGAAAAGAAACTCCTACTTCGAAGGCTCGGAGGGTTTAAAGAGGGTCTAACTCCCTTATATCTCCAGTGTTTGGGGATTGAAACAAGGCCTGTACATCGTCAGCAAGGTTTTTACTTGAAAGCATACCATTTGAGATTTCAGGTAAATTTTAATTATCCTCCCTCCAGAGTTATTGTTTTTAAACAAGAGTTGATTATCAAAAACATAGTAAAAAAAATAAGAGTGATAACGAATGGATTAATTCAAGACAAACATATTCAATGCATTTTGTTTAACATTCAAAAAGATGAGCAAGTTTGCATACAAGAAAGTGCCGAACAAAACAATTAAGATTGCAAATGAGAATGCAAATGAAATTTGAAATTTCCATGTTGAGGAGACTAGTCTCCGTATGGAATGATTGCTTCAAACGATCTTCTGCAACCTCGAGGCTCACTTGGGTAAGAGATTCCCCATCTGATATGGACACAACAGTCTCTGAAATGATCCAAGCTTGGATTTTAATTCTGGATGATAAACTTTCTTCAACTGAATATCCGAGTGCCCTAGAATATACTCACCAAAGATTTCTTAAAAGAGAGGGTGAACGTTGTACCAAATGAAAAGTTCGAAATGGTCCACCACATTAGAAATTGGACTTTGGAAAAGATGCCAGGACAGAGTTGGACTTTCCTGAAAACTCTTGCAATCTTCAACATTACGACTAAATTCCCTAGAATGAAAGACACGTCTAGCATTTGCATCGGAAGAGATAATAATCAACTGAATAGTCTCAAAGCACGAGGCTTAATCAGATGAATTCCCAACTGACGAGGAAGTTCCCGGACGTAAGGCATTGAGATGGTATCAACATAATTCTCAATCTTCTTCTATCTTTTCTGCTTAAAACCTTTGCTCCATGGATTTACTTGGGGAACAAACACTGATTGCTAAAAAGAAGATCAGGTGGCCCAAAGTTGTAGAGAGTGTGCCTGATTGAATAATCGGGTGCCCCCGGGGTGGTGACCATATCTGTTGTTGGTATCATGATCAGGAAGGGAATTTGTAGACGGTAGTGAAGTTTAGAGCCCAACTCACTGAAGCTCAAACAAGCATGGAAACAAACGAGAAATAAAGCACTGGGATGGGATCAAAATCAATCCCCAGACCTATTCTGCCCTTGTTGATAAAATAAAACTCTTGAATTCAACTGGAAAATAGGAACCATCTGCTGATAAGAAGTTCCAAGTGCTTAAGGCAGTGGATGAAATCCACAAGGCACTCCATGGTTTGAAAGAAATCCCAAAAGATGAGCATAAAAGAATAACTCGCGCTGCAACAGTCGGTGTGGGATTGTTGACGCTATCATCAAGGCTTCCATGACCTGACTCAATTGGGTCTTCAACTGAATATCTTCCTCCTTAAAGAGTTCCCAATCACGGGCCATGGCTTGCATGTATCCCAAACAACTCCATCTGAATCTTCATCCCAGCGAGTACCCCACGAAGTTTTTCCATAACTGACCTCCGAACACGTGACATCAAGGGTTCAAGTTTGTATATCTGAGGAGAATACCAGGTCTGAATAAGAATCTCCAACTCTCAGTACCTGTTATGAATGCATGAATATGCATGAAGCGCGTGAGTGGATACAATTCCATGTTCGATAATTTCCAAGGAACTCATATGCTTTTAAATTTGATTTTAAACCAGTAAAAGATGAAAAAAGTGCAGCACAAAGTTCCCCAGCATGGTTCCTTGGAAATGAAAAGAACACGTGTGTTAAAATGAAGTTAACAGATTATGTGTGCAAGAACATGGGATCAAGGTTCCATAAACATTGAAAATAGTTGCACTGTCTCTAAACAGAATGATGAACATCACCAGATCAAAGGTATGACACCACCCTGGAACACAAAAGAGCCAAGTACCAAGCAGATCAGCAATTGTATGAGATCAAAATCTCCCTGTCACAAAAGGTAGTTACTGAACTACCGAAATAAACGGCTATTCCAAGGTGCAAAGTCCAGAGAAATACCGAGAGAACACACGGTCACCGAAAGTATCTAGTCACCATAAAAAACACACAGTAACTATCAGAACATGGTCACCAACAGAACTCAAGTCAGCAACATAACCAAAGTCACCGTCAGAACTAGAGTCACCATCTGTACCTGTAAGAAAAGTTATTCCGCCCCTCTCTCGGGTGTAGTCTAGGCCAAGGTAAGGTTAAAAGCCAAATCAGAGTACGAGAGTTCGAATGTTGGTATCATCATACGATAACACCTATCCAAACTACCTCCGAAGTCATGGGTCTCATGGTCAGGTCTACAAAGCATCTGCCTCGTAGCTGCCATGGCCACTCTATTCCTAGTTCCTATGGAATTCACTCATAGCCTGGGTATGAGGCCTTTTACCTCATGGAACAACCCACCCACCAAGAAATCCAAAATCCAAACAGTCCAGCCAAATCTAGTATGCCGAAAGTAAACCGCACATTGTAACACCCCAATTCTACCCCAAGCAAATTATGCAAAATAAATCAAAGTTATAAAATTTCATTCATACAAACGAATCGGGACGTCACAAATTCTTTTAATAAATTCATTGCATTCATCATGGATATATAACACTTTTAATAAAACATCAGATGAACTAACAACATAACATCTTTCATTAAATATTCAACAACTATGCAACAGAATTATTCAATAACATCTTTAAATAAAACAGCAACTTCGAAACATCTCATATTTAGTAAATAAACAATTTAAAGTTCAACAACTAAAAATCAGCAGTAAAAAATCAGCAAGCGTTCAACCCCCCGAGTGTTACATATCAGAGCAATGACACCGACTCGATCTATTGAAGGTATACAACCTTCACTTTCGATTACCTGCACGTTACCAACATAGGGGCAACATTCAAACAGAAGGGGTGAGATATCTAACAATATAATAAAGCACATGATAATTAATATATTAAATTAGATCAATAATATCACCATTTCTCATCTCATAATCAACAACAATTACAACATATATACTCATTCATCAACATCAAATACATCTCATTGTTCATTCATATGATGCGACTCAAAACTATGCAAATGCATGTGGTACCATTGGAGCAGAACTCCCATCTCAAAAATCTAATCTTCCAATTAATAGAGGCATCAACAAGGCATAGCCTTCATCTCAAAATTTGCCAATCCAGGCCATCTCAACGAGCATAAGCTCCATCTCAAAAAATGCATTGTATGCGACTCAACATGAATGTAATAACACACTCAGTTAACAACATCTCAAAACACATCTCAAGACAACAACATCTCAATCATCTCAAAATGAAAACATCTCAGTCATCTCAAACAACAACATCTCAATCATCTCGGAACAACATCTCATAAACATCTCAGAACAACATCTCATAAACATCTCAGAACAACAACATCTCATAACATCTCAATTACAGCATCTCGTAAACATCTCAAAATAATTTATTAAACATTACTTATTTATCAAACGTCATTTGTTCATCATAAATTATTAAACACCACTTTATCAATAACATCTCTCTAATACTCAGTTGTATATTAATAATACAGTAAGCCATACTGTTATTCTGCCACCTCATCCATACCCTTGATAGTCCAGATAATGTCATTATGAGAGAGAGACATAACCCTATAAGCCCAGCCCATGCCTTCTTTATTCTTCAGCACTGATTTGGGGAGCTGCGAAATAAACCACCTCGCCAATAACGGAGCACAGCACATCAAGGTTCCCCGCTTTCAAGCGGTACGAGCGTAAAGCTGATGAAGGATGTCACCCAAGAGAGTGGGTACAGGATTACGAGAGATGAAGATTTTTACCGCATTAACATCAACAAAGGAGTCAGAATTCGGAAACAATACCAAGCCGTATATCAGAAGAGCCAGAATATCATCGAATGCCTTGAAGTCTAGACTATCCCAGAAGTAGTTAGCCTTACCAACCAAGAACTTAGTCAGAAAGACCTTTGCTCCACTTCTAGTTTCCCAATTAGCCATTACCTCATCCTTTGTCATATGAAGGGTTGAAGCAATCTCTTCGGGCCTAAGGATCTTCTCCCAACCAGTAAACGGGGTCTGCTCCAGAATAGAGATACCGAGCAGCTTAGAGAACTCTTCTAAGGTGGGAACCAGCTAGTAGTCCTGGAAAGTAAAGCAATGGTACAACGGATCATAGAATTGGACCAAAACACTCATCATCTGCTCGTCCAATTTGGAGGTGACCAAACTGAGAAGATAACCATGTCTCCTGAGGAAGGAAGTAGTATCAGGCATCTTTGCAATCAACTCTTTGAGCAAGGTTGGAACTTGGACAAAGTTGACCTACAAAACAAAACAAAGATGAATCCCTCCTGTCTTTGAAATAGGTTAGTCCAATGAAAGATGTATGCAATGTTATGATGTCATGATGTCATGATAGAAAGCACACCACAAGTATCCACAAATAGCAAACATGGTAAAGGCACACAAGTCACACAGAGAGCCCTCAGATTTCAAGATGGCAAGGAGCTTAGGTACTACCCTCTTTCAGTTTAGTTGGTTTAAACCTGTCCTAAAAAATAGTAACCGGGTTCTAGAGGATCTCAATATCACTGACTACCCTCAATTGGTCATAATTCCAGTTTAGAAACCTTTTCTTGCGGCCGGAATCATCGCGAGAGTTTAGTCTCAATGAGTGTAGCATACTGCCACTGTTCTATGGCCAAGTTGGTCAATTTAAAGGTTCTAAGGTCAGTTGGTGCTTAATGACCCCTTAGATGACCCATATTCTCCTTGTTCCAACACAAGGGATATCGATACAATCAAAAGTGTCACACTAACGTAGCTACTGCTTCAACCGTATCGGTCTACGTCGTACAGTTCCCTCACAGTTTATTGCTACTTACCTAAAGGGTATCCCCAGACCCGGGTTAGGATCTATAGTAACTCCGATACAAGCCCACAAATATAAATCATACAAAGCATACAATTGAAAACACAATGATCTAATCCTAAGGTACACCTCACAACTCTTTTCCCCAGCAGAGTTGCCAGTTCTGTGATACGGTGGGAGAGAACTGATTGTTTTTGGAATGTTGGTTCGCGTTTGTTTTTGCAAAATGTCGCGGTAAGCAAGAGTCGCCACCGTCTTTTATTTTATCCAACAAGGAAAGGAAAAAAGAACAGAAAAATTCCTTTTTCGAGATGTTTCTCGGGTCCGGGGGGTAGATTATAGAAAGGGAAGGTGTTAGCACCCTTTCTATCCGTGGTTATCCACGGGCTCTTAGGTACTTGCTCATAGTGTTTTCAAAATTGCTTTTCTTTGTGTTTATGGGTTTGAAGGGAGTTTTTGTTTGAAAAGTGTAAGTGCGAAAAGTTTTATTTTGTTTTGAGTGAGCAAGTACTTAAGAACCATCTACCTACTCGAAAAAGGAATCAATCTGTGCTAATGTCCTTTAGACAATGCTATCCCACTATTGATGAGTAGGTAGCATCGTCGTTGGAGTTTTAAGGGTCAATTCGATTAAGGGATGTGTGGTCACTAAAGCAATGTTAGGACGCCTTAGCGGTAACCCTAGTGTCTTAGATCATTTTTCCAAGGCAACCGTTTCGAGGCAACTACGATCTTTGGACAAGAGGGCGACCTATAAAACTTCTTATACTCAATGACCACGTTCGAAGGCAACCAAGTGAGGTGTACCCTAAGAGTGCGCATGTGCGAGTGTGTTATTTTCAGTTAATTTGTCTTTGTACATGTCATGGTTATCTATGTTGATTTTAGGTTTAACATTTGATCTTGTCATGCATTCCCTATTATCAAACATCTAACAGTTTATAAGTTGCGGAAATTAAATTGCGAAAATTAAAACTAACTATTACAAGGCGTCGGGTATTTACATCGCCAAAAGCAACCCTTGAATTTAAAATGCGGAAAATAAATAAAGCGATAAAATAATTTAAAGTCCTATTAAACTATTACATTCCGGAAAACAGATACAATATTGAATAAAATGGCACGCATGCGAGAAATTAAATCAGACGAGTTCTAGGGTTTTGACCTTTTGATTATTAAAGAAAGAATTTTTGTTATTTTGAATTAAAAAGAAATTAGACCTAAGTTAATTATTAAATTAATAAGTTAATTAATTAATTAATAAAAATAATATTTTTGGATTTTTGATATTAAAGGAAAGAAAATAAAATTAATCAAAGTTAATAAAAACCTAATTGTCTAAATTAATTTTAATTATTTGCAAAAGATATGAAAATCATTTCCTAATTAAACTAAGTTAATTAAAATTAATATTTATTTACAAAAATAAAGTGCTGAATTTAATTTTAATAAATAAAATATATTTTTTTGGATTTTGATTTTATTAAGAAAAATATTAATTGGTTAGTGAAATAATAAAAAAAAAACAATTAATTAATTAAAAGAAAATAATAGAGAAAGTTAGAGATTTGGGCCTGTATAAGGAGGTTTGTTTAGCAATTTCAGGGCCCATGAACATGCAAGCCTGTGTTGACTTTCTGATTCCACGCGTGCACATTGACTTTGGCCCATGGTAGGCATTTATTCCAGACCACCAGATCTGGCCTGGGGCCATCTGGCGCTTTGAGATTTGGGGGAGTATGATGGACCATAATTGCTGAAACACGCCTGAACACCTGAAGAAAAATAATATAAAGCTTTTGGGGGACCTGGGACTCGAACCCAGGTCCTATTGGATCTTGCACTAACGCCTTCACCACTAAGCCAATGTGTTTCATTTGTTATAGTATTGGATAACAATTAATATATTGGAAAAACAAACATTATGCCAGAATTAAAAAAAATAAGGCGCGAAGTTTAAATCAACCAATAGGAGGGAGACACGCCTTCGTCTTCCTCGTTGAAACCTGGTTTTTTTACCTGCGGATTTGTATCTGCAGCTAAATGCGTAGGTGTCTCCTAAAATCAATTTCAGGCCATGGAAATTAGTTCCAAGACCATGGTCATGCTCGTCTCTCCCTCCTGAACACACCTATGTCCATTACTTGCATTGATTTTGCCTAAACATAAAACGCCCAAAAACAAATACCAAGAACCCTAGATTCGGGTATGGCACTACAGGTCATATAAACACAATTAAATAATGCAAAAAGTTTAGAAATTACTCAAGGATCATGAACATGTCAATGATTTATCAAGAAAATGCCAGAATGAGAGGTTGCGATTTCAAATGCAGGGTGGTGTTTCGAAGGACTTACAGCGCGACTGAGAGGGTGTGATGGCTTGCTAGGGGTTGGTTTCGCTTCAGTGGATGTCCAGCAGTTGATTCACGTTGAGTTTTGGTTCTGAATTGGCCTTTAGGAGTGATTTCAGTTTCTAGCTTTTTCCAAGTTTTTTCTAGTTTAGTTTTGGTGATTCTGCAGCTTCTCCCCTCTAATTCGTGCCTCTTTGCATTGTATATGTATGCAGCATTGGATTAGGTCAACAATTTGGACTTGAATCTTTATGCATTGATGTTTTAGGATTTGATTTGATCCTCCATTGATAACTTTCCAAACTTGTCCAAAATCCAATATTTTTGTACATGAAAAGCTTGATACGGATTTGATCATGTCCATGATGATAATTAAGACCTATAACAATCAAAAAGATACTAAGTCATCAATATTTGGATTTTATTTTTAAATTGATTTAAAATGAATTAATTCTACAAAAAACAAATAAAATAGAAAAATTAATAAATGGACACAAGGCTGAAGCTAGGACACGTGTGTAGTGTGACAAGATCAAATAAAGTGGAAAAGAATGGGCCAATTTGACAAAATTTGAAGTTTTGGGGATAGTTGACTTTTGGCAATTTTGCAAAAATGCCCAATTTCAACAATGCATAACTTCTTTAATTTTGAACTTTTGGAAGTGTTCTAGGACTTTTTGGAAATCTTGAGATGTCCTATAACCAACCCTTTTGGTCTCATCTCATTTTTATATTCCATGCTCAAGTTATAAGCTTTGACAAAAAAGGTGTTTTTGTTGACTTTCAAAAATGACCTATAATGTCGAAATTTATAACTTCTTGTGAGTGCATTTTCTCATCTTGGGTTATGAATATGGATTGTAGGAAATTGAATCCTATTAAAAATGAGCTTTGGATGGGTCATTTATCATAAAGTATGAGAAAGTTATGCTTGGTCAAAGTTTAGTTGACTTTTCCTACAAAAGCCTAATTTAGCAACTTTTGAGTCTTGATGAATTTTGAGCAATCCATGATGAATCATGATAAACCCTTGATAAAATGATGAAATATACTTCAAAATGAGAATGTTGACAAAAATTCTTGAAGTTTTACTGTATTTGGGTCACAGTTGACCTTTGCCCTAACACTATCGATTTTTGGACCCTTTAAGCAATTGACTGAACAAACTTCCTCTGCAAGGCTTGAAACTTGACATGGATGAACTTGAGAACATATTAGGACATTGGGGAGCACTTGAGGTCATTTAGATGCAAGGACCTTGATGAAACACAAAACCCTAATTTGAGGTTGACTGCCTTAGGAGATAGCTTGATTGTTCAATTCTTGAGCAATCTTGAGCCACTTGGTGATTTTTCTTGCCATGTCTTAGGAAATATGGGAGGGAAAATTTAGGGGTACAACACACACCTCCTAAACCAATCTTGGAAGCATCATAATACACCACAAAAGGCTCTTCTGGATTAGGCAACATCAAAATCGGAGCCGACGTCAACCTCTTCTTCAATTCCGTAAAACTTTCTTCGCACTGAACATCCCATACAAACGCTCTACCTTTACAAGTCAACTTATTCAATGGAAGTGAAAACTTAGAAAACCCTTCGATAAACCTTCTATAATAACCAGCTAATCCCAAGAAGCTTCTAATCTTAGTAGCTGACTTTGGAGTTTCCCATTGCAACACAGCATCAACCTTCGATGGATCTACAACAATGCCACTACCCGAAATCACATGACCAAGAAAACTAACCTCTTTCAGCCAGAATTCCCACTTGGACAACTTTGCATACAACTTATTTTCTTTCAAAACTTGCAATACTACTCTTAAATGTTCAGCATGCTCTTCTTCTGACTTAGAGTAAATCAAAATATCATCAATGAACACCACTACGAACCAATCCAAATAAGTATGAAAGATACGATTCATATATTCCATGAATACTCCCGGCGCATTAGTAACACCGAAAGGCATCACCAAATACTCGTAATGTACATAACGTGTTCTGAAAGCCACCTTCTGAATATCTTCATCCTTCACTTTAATCTGATGGTAACCCGACCTCAAATCAATCTTGCTAAACACACGGGCATCCACCAATTGGTCCATTAAGTCATCTATTCTTGGAAGCAAATACTTGTTCTTAATCGTCACCTTGTTCAACTGTCTATAATCAACACAAAGCCTCATACTTCCATCTTTCTACTTCACTAACAACACTGGAGCTCCCACGGCGATACACTTGGTCTTACAACATAAACAACGGTTAGAACATAAAAATAACAATACGCGATTGTTAGACAACTACGACTCGACGACAAGGTCAGACCAAACTTTTACTCTGATACCAACTTTGTAACACCACAATTATACCCCAAGCAAATTATGTAAAATAAATCAGAGTTATAAAATTTCATTCATACAAACGAATTGGGACGTCACAAATTCTTCTAATAAATTCATTGCATTCATCATGGATATATAACACTTTTAATAAAACATCGGATGAACTAACAACATAACATCTTTAATTAAATATTCAACAACTACGCAGCGGAATTCTTCAATAACATCTTTAAATAAAACAGCAACTTTGAAACATCTCATATTTAGTAAATAAACAATTTAAAGTTCAATAACTAAAAATCAGCAGTCAAAAATCAGCAAGCGTTCATCCCCCCTAGTGTTACATATCAGAGCAATGACACCGACTCGATCTATTGAAGGTATACAACCTTCACTCTCGATTACCTGCACATTACCAACATAGGGGCAACATTCAAACAGAAGGGGTGAGATATCTAACAATATAATAAAGCACATGATAATTAATATATTAAATTAGATCAATAATATCACCACTTCTCATCTCATAATCAACAACAATTATAGCATATATACTCATTCATCAACATTAAATACATCTCATTATTCATTCATATGATGCAACTCAAAACTATGCAAATGCATGTGGTACCATTGGAGCAGAACTCCCATCTCAAAAATCTAATCTGCCAATTAATAGAGGCATCAACAAGGCATAGCCTGCATCTCAAAATTTGCCAATCCACGCCATCTCAACGAGCATAAGCTCCATCTCAAAAAATGCAATGTATGTGACTCAACATGAATGTAATAACACACTCAGTTAACAACATCTCAAAACAACAACATCTCAATCATCTCAAAACGACAACATCTCAGTCATCTCAAACAACAACATCTCAATCATCTCGGAACAATATCTCATAAACATCTCAGAACAACATCTCATAAACATCTCAGAACAACAACATCTCGTAACATATCAATTACAGCATCTCGTAAACATCTCAAAATAATTTATTAAACCTTACTTATTTATCAAACGTCATTTGTTCATCATAAATTATCAAACACCACTTTATTAATAACATCTCTCCAATACTAAGCTGTATATTAATAATACAGTAAGCCATACTGTTATTCTGCTACTATACATCATTATTGATACTAATCCTGCTGCCATAATTCCTAACAACAGTCTCTAACATCTCATTTTTATCATCCTGTCCAAAATCCAGCATAACTGTCATCTACGAGAATTAATCCTAAATCCTAAATTAGTTACTAGGATTACACTTCTTATTCATCATTTTAATCATCTAGAATAGTATTCATCGCGTTAGCTAATCAACGCTTCGAACGGCATCTCAAACAGCATCCTACAACTCAAGATACAGCAATTAGAAGTCAATTCTGTAAAAAATCAGACCTTATGTATCGACACAAAACACTATGGGTCGACTCATCCTGCTTCTCCTTCACACTATGAGTCGACACATCCTCCTTATGGATCGACTCATTCTGGTTTTCAATACAGCATGTATCGACACATGCACTCTTCGTGTCGACTCATCCTGAGTCTTGTACTCATCATGTATCAACGCAAACCCTCCATGCATCGACTCATCCAGTTTGAGGTCGACGCATCCTGCGATTTTCTGCATAATTTTCTGCGTTTTCTTCTGTAATTTCACTACGGGAATCTAATTACAGTCCTATAAACCTCATTATAATCATGATAATTCATCCCCCAATATTACACTCTATTACTACATCGATCAAACAACACAATAACATTCTTATTCATAAAAAATTCATCAATATTCTCCATACATCATTCATAACACATCTGATTCAAGAACAAACAGCAATTACATCTAACCCCATATATCAAACATCATGAACCCAATTATAAAGCCAGAACCCTACCCTTACCTTGGATCAAAGGTCGCTCTACAATTTCCGGGTTGAATCTTCGTTCTTGCCGTTTACTTCAAAATCCAGCAGCTTCACATTCTCCTCAAATCCTTATTTCTCTTCTTACTACTGCCTCCTTCTATTCTTTCAACAAATAATAAAATAACCTAATATTATTATATTATTCCTTATTGGGCTCAAAACCTACACCACCTTATTACTTCCACTCACACCATAAAGGCCCACATTAAATAATATTAGTTTCTAACATTATTTCACCACATAATAATATAATACATCAAATATATTATTATTTCTCCATTTAATAAAATAAGTCCAATTATAATAACATTTCTTCAAAAATATTCTAAAAATAATTTAATTAAATAATTAATTAAATTACGGGTGTTACACACATAGGATGCAATGCAAATAGATAAACATGCAAAGCGATAAAATAAAAACCCAAAAGAAAACAAACAAGAGTTAGGATCGACTTCGGGATGGACCAGCAAAAGGTCAATCTTTCCCCAGTGAAGTCGCCAGCTGAAACTACGCGGCTGGAACCTGTCATCTGGATGTAATGAAACATCAATGAAGTCGTCACCGAGCGTCTTTTATCCCGCCGAAAGGGAAAGGTAAACATTGAGAAAACCTAGAAAGGGAGAAATCACGGTCTTTCGACCGAGAGATCGGGTAAGGGAGTCTGTTACGTGAGGGGAAGGTGTTAGCACCCCACACGCCCGTAGTACTCTACGGTATCCACTCTTGTTGTCTAATCTAATGGATGTGGTCAAATCCTATGGCTATGGCTTACAACTGAAAAGGGGATGCATGCGAAAGGAAAAAAAAGAAAATAATGTAGGGAAGATAAAAATTGTGCTCGGTTGGGCCCTATCCCAATGCCTACGTATCCCTTTAAAAGAATCAGAGCAGCCGTAGTTCGGCTTACGTATTTTGGTTGGTTTATGTTTTTTAGTTAAGACAAACAAAGATAGT
Source organism: Vicia faba (assembly GCA_948472305.1). Lineage (NCBI taxonomy): Eukaryota > Viridiplantae > Streptophyta > Magnoliopsida > Fabales > Fabaceae > Vicia > Vicia faba. The sequence goes on from OX451737.1 coordinate 252,183,279, forward strand.
TAAAATGGCAAAACATCAAATAAAACAATAAACAAATGACATGGTAAAACATCGGATAAATAATAACAAAGTAACATGTCAAAGATGGAGAAACATCAAATGATAAATAACACACCTAACAATGACATTGAGGGTCAAAGTTGGATAATAAAACATGTGTGATGGCGAAACATCGGCTAAGAGGTAACAAAGATATCATGGCAAAGATGACAAAACATCAATAAAACAGACGACAAAACAATCACACCTGACAATGATATTGAGAATCAAAGTAGGATAACAAACATGTGCGATGGAGAAACATCGGCTTCAAATAAATGTGCGATGGTGAAACATCGGCTAAGAGATAATAAAGATATCATGGTAAAGATGGCGAAACATCAATAAACCGGATGGCAAAACATCAATAAATTGGATGACAAAACATCACACCTAACAATGATATTGAGAATCAAAGTAGGATAACAAACATGTGCGATGGTGAAACATCGGCTTCCAACAAATGTGCGATGGCGAAACATCGGCTAAAAGATAATAAGGCATCATGGTAGAGATGGAAAAACATCAATAAAACAGGTTTAAAAGAAAATCCAAGAGGCACACAAACTAATAGGATTGGTTTGTATCTTTTATTTTGAAGAGGAGTTTGAGTTTATTAGAGGTGTTCTTATGATTTTCCAAGAAAACAATTTTTGTTTTAAGATGCAAAATGCAAAGAAAGGAAAAATAACTAAGGGAGACTGGCCTAGAACTATCCCTAGTGTTATCATACAATGGTTGACCCTAAGGTTGAGGATAAAGGGAAATTCCTATCCTTTGTTAGCTTACTTGGATTCCTATCTTAGTCAACATGTCAAAGAAAGCTTAACAAAACTATCCTATGGGGAACATGCAATGAGAGCAAAGTCGTGATCTCAATTTCTAAATTGAGTGACTCATTGATCAATAATTAAAGAAGAAAAGCAATAAACATCCTATAGGGAACATGCACTGAGAGCGAAGTCGTGATCTCAATTTCTAAATTGATTGACTTATCGATCAATAATTAAAAAAAGAAAAACAATAAACATCCTATAGGGAACATGCACTGAGAGCGAAGTCGTGATCTCAATTTCTAAATTGAGTGACTCATCGATCAAAAGCAAACACACCACATGCATCAGATGAAAACCAGAGGGCCTCCTGACATATATCAGCAGCCGAGGTCCCATCATGCAGTCATAGAATTATGAAGAATGAAAATGGGAGAAAGGAAGTAGTACAATACCAAACAGATAACTATTTGTAGCAATCAAGCCAGAATAAAAGAAACCCAGAGAAACTTCAATCAAGCTGGCATCAGTAGACAAATTGATTCAGGAATTGCACCATCAAGATGTAAGTAATTTATCAGATATGAACAAATCCCAGGGGCAATGTGTAACATTCACAATCAAATGCACATATCCTGCATGGAATATTAAATATGCCAAACACAATAGCAGTGCCAATGTAATAAGTTGTGTTTCACAAATAAAGTGAAACACAAAAGCCTTAGGTCAAAAGTGGAAGCTTTCTCAGAGTACCTTGCACATTCAACAACCAAGTTAGTATTCCATAAGGTGAATGATGGCTCATAATGGGATGGATGCAGCATGAAGAAGTGAGAACAACATAATAACAATTATCAAACATTAAACATGATAGAAAAAGAGGACACATGCATATGCACAGATTAGGTCAAAAGAATCAGAGAAATGTTGCTCCTTTCTATCACCATGTTGAATTGACAATTGAATATCAATGAAGGATCATAAGAGCTTGAGAATAATATGAACAAAGAACATGAAGGTTAGTAGCAAACATATGTTAATCATGCACAATTAATTCAATCACAACTTCATGAACACAATAGGAAATGAAACCTACATAATGCATTAGAAGGTTCAAAACATTCAAACATGAGGCTTTTAAATGAAATGGCTTGAGCTAACATGGACAATCAGAATCCACATGATCATTAGGTTCCCAGTTATAGGCCTCACTCAAGTTCATTGGCCATCAAACAAATTGCAACAAGACATACAAACATAATTGGGTACCTTCACTTCAAAATTACATAAAAAATGGAAATAATGGTCCATAATTAAAACCAACAAAATATTAGCATCTTTGAAAGGTATAGAAGTTAGAATGCAAGCTCTAGGTTCATGAATGATTGAGGAGGAAACCAAATGAAATCCAAAGTTCAAGACTAGTTGGCAAAACTACCAATCTAGATAAGTTTTAAAATAATTTGTAGAAACAATGTCAAACCAAGTCAAACAATTCAAGAAAAATGGTTTTCAAATCCCCAACATATTCATGAGCCATAATCAAGAACTGAATTCCAATAAAAATCCAAGGCACAAGGGTTTTAAACATGAAACTTGCACCATAAGCAACAAAACCATAGATTTTGACTTTTAATCCTAAATATTAATTAAATAGGATCAAAACTCAAACAAATCAAACCAAGGTCATACCAATCACCAAGAAACCTAAAATGTCAGAAGATAATTTTTTTTATATTTTTTGAATTAGGAAAAGTCAAAAAATGTAATTAAATTCAAACAATTATTCAATTAACAAATATTCATATATCAAAATAATATTTAAATCAAAAACTCAGAAAAATGCCCAACAAAAATTATATTCAAATATTAGAACTAAAAACACACACCCCTGATTTTTTGTGAATTTTTTGGATTATAGGAAATATTAAAATAAAAAAAACAAACAATTATCAATTAAACTATTATATAAATGGCAAAATACAAATCTTAGCCAAAAATCAACAAAAGGTCAAAAATAAAATTATATTCTGACTCCATGACTAGAAACAAGCTTACATGATTTTTTTTGAATTTTTGGATAAACGGAAATATTAAAATAAAAATAAAAAAACAAATATTATAAATAACCTTTGAAATCAAATTTTAAATCAAAAATAAAGAAAATGATAAACCAAAGTCAGAATAAATTTTTACATTATTTTGTGAGTCTAAAACAATTTTTGTGGATTTTTTAGATCAAAGTAACTATTAAAATAAAAATAAACTTTGATCAATTAATTAATTAAACCTATGAATTTTTGAACCAATCAAAACATTTTCAAAAATCATCAAAAAAATATACAAAGTCAAAAATATTATTTTGAATTTGTGATAATTGTTTCGGAATTTTTCAATTATTTTTGAGTAAGAAATAAAATTATAGAAATCAATTTATAAAACAAAATTCAAATGAATTAAAGAAATAAGCCAGCCAACAAGAGGAGGTCACGTAATCATCTTCAACCTCTGGCTAGGGCAAAACGCGCGCATGATCTAGTTCATCCTTTCATTTTCCAGTCAACATAACATGCTCAATTCTACACCATTTTCCATGAAATTTCGTGCAAATTCAAGCTAGCATTTCATACTTCACATTACAAGTTGAATCAAAACAAATAATGAACCATGGATCAAGAACAGGTCGTGTAACAATGCCAAAAACTCACTTGAACAGAAAAAACAGATGCATCATTCATGCATATCTCATCAAATTAAAAGCTCTGAAGCTTCAAAAACACTTAATGGACTTCAAACAACATGATTATGAACTTAAATCTCACAATGCACGGCTAGAAATCAGAATTCAAAGTTAAGAATTCAAACCTTTGAGAAAAAATGGATCTACTGTCTCCTTCACTCCAGTTGCAAACCAAACCTCGATCTACAATCCTTATCACTTGTAGAAGAGAATGCAAGGAGAATTGACCAAAATGCGCAAGGGAGATGGAAGAATCGAAGAAAAATGCAGAGCAACAAGCTATGGAGTTTCTGACTTTGATTGATGAAATGAAGCACGGACCACGCTCACTGAGGCTTGCTTCTCAATATATAGAGCACCAGGAGGAGGGTAGGATAGGTTTTTCGCGCTGAAAGATCTTGGAAAGAATGAAATCTTCTTTTGGCCAAAATCATGTATGCATATGAATCCTCCCAATCCCTTGTGCGTGGGCTTTATTTTTACGTGCATTTCAGTCCATTTTACCTCAGGAAGAGATTAGCAACAAAATTAAGACTTAAATCCTTGTATTAAGCTAGTGTTGGTGATTAGGCAACTTCGTGCCATTTTTTTGCAAAATCACAAATTCCCTTTGCATTTGCCCATGTGCAGCTCAAGCTTTAGAATGATGGGTCTTGGTACATTGCATGTTGGTCATGGGCCAAGTTTGAAGTGAAACAAAAGGCCACAAATCAAGTTATTAAAAATTTGCAATTTGCATGGCATGCATGGATTCAATGAAAAGCCTCAAAATTTCAAAGTCCACAACTTGCTCATACTTTTGAGTTTTGATACAAATGAGCATAATTTGGAAAGGTATTGAAAATATTTACAAACCCTTGGTTTAGAGTTTTTGCAAATTAATCCATTAAGGTCCTCAAAATTTGGCTTGAAATTCACTAATTTTAAAAAAATAACCTATAATTTTGTGACTTCAAAAGACCATAACTCTTGATTCCTTGCCAATTTGGATATGAGACCAAAAGGAGGTGAAAGATCGTTCTCTTAGATTTCCAAGCATATTTCATTTGCATCTTCTTGATCAAGGGTGAATAAAATATGATTTTTTGAAATTAGGTCCTTATTTTCCAAAATTAGTAACTTTTTAGGGTTTCTTCATGAACAAGTTTCAACCCAAACCTCAATATCTTTGATCCAATGACCAAATTGGACTTGAAATATGAAAAGTGCATCCTTGCATTGATGGTTGGCCAAAATATTCACTTGGTCAACCTTGACTTTGACTGATTTTGACAAAAATGACCATTTTGCCACTCTCAATCAATTGATCCACTTCCCTTCAAAATTGATGATCAAAACTTCAAACATATGATCTTCCAAATATATAGAGGCCATGTACAAAGTTTCACTTCAAAATCCTCAAAGAAACCTGATAAAAACTCAAACCCTAGTTTTGATCAACACCTTAGGAGACTGATGAATCATCTTCAAAACTTCAAATCCTTTGGGTATCTTAACCCATTCCTTGTGCAAAGACCTCTTAGATACCAAAGATATGTTGTAGATTCCAAACCAAGACTTTTAAATTGATCAATAACCTTGATCAAACAAAACCCTAATTTGATTGGTGAATCCAAAGAGTGATTCTCCTTGTAACCAAACACAAACTCCAATCCTCTGATGATCCAAAGAGATGTATAAAATGTCTTGAGCTATGCCATAATCTTTGAGCTTGAAAAGGTCCAGAGGTTTAGATAATAAGATTCTCCTTGAGCAACTTGTCCATGTAATCAACCTTCAAAGCTTGAGGAAAACTTGATAATGAAAGTACTTTGATCCGATCACAATGTATGAATGCAATGCACTATGATGTTCATGATGAAACATAAGCCTAAAACAAGAGGGTAAATTTTGGGGTGCAACACTCTTGACCAATTTGAATTATTTTGTTTTTGTTTCAATATTATAACAAACAGATACAGGTGGCCCAGTGGTAAAGCGTGTGTTTGGAAAGGTAAAGGACCTGGGTTTGATCCCAGGTCCCAACATTTTCTTATTTTCCAATTTTATAACTACAGATCCTATGCGTACGCATCCCATGGTGTTGTACCCCAAAATTTGCCCTCTCATTTTATCAAGATTTCCCCTCACAAGACTATTTGGACTCAAGACCAGATTAAGGTTTGCTCTGCTCAAGACCCCTCCCTGCACTGTTGACCTGAAATTAGGGTTTGAGTTTGCACAAGGATTTTTGGACTTCCAATGCCTCATGTGACATTCATACTTCATGTTGGACCTCTAATATTGTTCATACCAAGTTTCAAGCCTTGAATCAAATTTTTGCCCAGTCAATTGGACAGTTGACCAAAAAATCAGTTGTATTGGGGAAAAAGTCAACTGTGGCCAATTTACAACCAAAACATATAATTTTTGATCCACATCAACATTATAGACTCATATGAACCATTTGATCAAGTTTGTACCACAAATCCTTAAGAAATTTGATCAGATCATCAAAAGGGCAAAATGGTCATTTTTAGGGTTTTGACTATAAAAGGGCAATTTTTGATTTTTCACATAGCCAATGGAAAATTGGGTTCAAGCATGGATTCAAGGACTCAATGGCATCATCTTGACCAAATCACAAGGTTCAAAAGATCTCAAAAGCATTCGATTGACAGATGAATTTTCCAATCAACTGATCAAAAATCAACTGTACACTGAAAAGTCAAACTTTCACTTTTTGGTCAAAATCAAGTGCCAAGGGTCATTTTTCATCAAGATGTGTCAAAACATGAAACTTGTTCACCAGGAAACCTAAAATTGGAAATTAGGGTTTAAAATGGAAAATTTTCATAACTTAGAAATTTTCTAAGTTATGAAAATTTCTTATTTTTCCCCAACTTTTCCCAACTTTTTCACCATGATGAAATTGGATTCAAAGAAAACTTCCAACATGAAAGTTGTATTCCTCAGAAACATCTACAACTTTTATTCACAAAGTTTTCCCAAAAGATGCTTGGATCTCAAGTTATTATTTTGTGAATAAGGGTCCATGAAACTTTTAACTTAGTGAAATTTTGCCCTAGTTTAGGCAGGATTTTGACCTATCTTCATGGCAGTTTTTCACATAGTTCCAAGTAGAATCTAAAAATTCATTTCAAATATGGATTTTAGAGCATGTTACAAGACTTCCAAAATATCAAGGAACTCTCCAATATCATTTGTGGTTAGGGAGAATCGAAAGTTTGAAAATGGAAAATCATCACTTTTGGCCAAGGCATTTTGCACCATGTTACAACTTGCAAATATGTCCTAAGCATGCTTGTACTTTGTTTAAAGGTTCTAATATCTTCTACACTCAAAAATTAAATGCAAACACATTGGATTATGGCATTGTTCTGATCTATGAAGCATTATACAAATGTTTAATCCAAAAATGGCAAAAAGTTAACATTGCCACTTTGATAAATCATGCTTTATGTCAAATTGTTTATCTTGAGCCATGGACCAAGCCTTTTAGTGCAAACAAAGTTCACTAATATCAAGCAAAGTTAACCAACTATGTGCAGCTAGAATACAGGCTTGTACAGGCCTTGGCATTGTCAACTTCAACTTTTGCTTAAAAAGCAAGTAACTTGCAAAAGTCCACATAACTTTGTAATCTGATAAGAGCAAGTCTTGTGCATATTTCAAACAAGTTCAACACATTGTAGCAAGCAGAAAACACGAGCTCATAGCATCTCAAACACCGAAATATACAAAACACTCCATTTCTTCCCAAAACAGGGCAAGCCCTGCAGAACTCAAGCCATCTTCACATTGCCTCATGCGTTTTGTCCCAAACCACTTCAAACACTTTCTAAAAAATACACCTAAACTATCCAAGCACCTGTCCAGCCACTGTAACTCCATTTTCACAGTCCACCATTTTCAAATTCTGAGTTTGCAGGTTGAGTTTTATAGGGAGATTCAAGCCATTTCAAAGCAAGCCAAGCATTGGGGAAGGTTGAGTGAACTTCAGGCAAGCTAACACGACCTTCAGGCCTCATCCAAATATCCTACATTGCCATATCCAAGCCTGGCTGAAACAGGTAAATTTCAAACTTCTATCTCCTTGTATAGGAATCATTAGGCTTAGGTTTGTGAAGCAAAAATGTAGCCCTTAATGTCCTTGAACTGTACATATGCATAGAATTCATTTATGTTAACTGAGCTAGGAGAATTTGGATGTTGAAGTTGCTGAAAAAACTAGGTCATAAATTAGGGGCTCTGAAATTCTCCCTGGTTTCTTAGAGTTAGATCAAGTTTTTTATATCATTGAAATCGTGGTTTAAAGCTCTATAATTTTCATGTTATGAGTTTTTGATTTCATGCAAGAACAAGTGAGAACAGGTTTCAAGTTCATAAGCGCGCATGTTTGGTCGTTGGCCAGAGGACAGGGACGAAGGATATTGGGCCTGGGCTTGGTTCCTCTCTCTATTGACACCCCCTACTTGCTTTTTGCACCCTCTTGGCCCATTTCTTTATTTTTGCATATTTTTCATTTCTTTTTTTATTTTCTGACTTTATTATTTTTTCTTGAACATTTAAAAATCACAAAAAATATTTTTTTTATTTTTGGCATTTTATCACATTTTTATTTTATTTTTATTTGCATAATAAATAATTGTTAGCTTAACATTACTTTATTTTCTTAATTAAAATTTGTAAATAATACAAAAATATCATATATTTTTATTTTTATTATTTATACACTCAAAATATTATTTTCTCACATTTTTATTTTTTAACATTTTGTATATATTATTTATTATTATTTCTTTGTACATAAATGAAATAAATAATTAATATAAAGCATATTTTATTTAAAACCAAAAATTAGGGTTTTCACCCTTTCAAAAATAATCATTGCCATTTTCTTATTTTTGACTTCGATAAATCCATTTTCACATATATAAAAAAAAACAAATACAAAAACATTTTGCATATTTGTATTTAGTTGCATATTTAAATATTTTTCTTATTTATTTATTTGTACAAATAAATTCAATATGGTTGTAATAGTTTTTAGGGCTTTATTTTGTGCAAATACCCCCTATTCAAACTTGTATGCCCCTCCCATAATAATGTTGTAATAGTCTTAGATTTACTTTTACGCATTTTATCGCTTTCAAATGCCATGAAAAATAGCTTGACTAATACAAGACAAAAATACATGAAAAATGACAATACAATGCACACAAGCACCCCTAGGGTTTCATCCACTTGTTGCCTTAAAAATGGCCATGGTATGCATGCTAGGTATCTTGGCAAAACAAAAACAAAACAAAAGATCATAGTCCCTCGATGACGCTATCTTGGTTGCCTATACAAAAATGATCTAGACCCTAAAAAACTTGCTAAGATATTTGGAAACATTGTTATCATGGTCATACGATGACCCACACCCGTCCCGTTTAACATCCAAACACAAGGTTGTTTACCAAATTCAATGGTAAAACAACAATGTCAAAGGGTTAAAAATGTACAAGAAATATCTTTGAGTAGGGTAGACAACTCCTAGTTACTTGATCAACTTAAAAACCATCCTTGCTATTTTCAAACTATCACACAATTTCCAAACATTTCCCAACAAAATTTCAAACATTGAAACATTTTTCAAAAGAAAAAACACCTTTGTATACATTCAAACAAGAATCATTACAAAGGTTGCCTAGAAAAAGGCCTCTTTTTAAAATACATTCAAAACCACACACAAAAGCACCATTTCAAACAATTGAAAAGCAAGAGCAAGTGATCTAAACAAGTAACTAAGAGCCCATGGAAAACCATGGATAAAAAGGGTGCTAGCACCTTCCCTTTTCATAATATACCCCCCCGAACCCAAGAAAACATCTCAAAGGTCTTTCCTGTGCTTTTTGACCTTTCCTTTGGATAAAATAAAAAGTTGGTGGCAACTCTTGCTAAACTGAAACATTTGCGAACACAAACGCAAAACCTCAAGTCAATTCTCCCACCGCATCACAGAACTGGCGACTCTGCTGGGGACTATCTAAAAGTGGGATTACCTTAGGGTTTAGATCACCTTTACATGCTTATCTTGCTTGACATGATTGCTTTACATTTGGTTCTATTGTTTGGGTTTGAATCTTCTACCCGGATTTGGGAAACATTCATGGGTAAATAGCAATACGTTGTGGAAAATGTGCGGGGTATACCGACATGGTTGAAGCAATAGCTATATTAGTGTGACATATTTGTCGGTACCGGTAGCCTTTGAGTTAATCATAGAGAATACGGGACCGCTGAGTGATGTCATGAAGCACTAATGGACTTTTAGAACCTTTACTTGACCATCTTGGCCTTTTTAGGGGTAGTGAGATGACCGGCTTTGGTGCAGTCCGAAGTTGGTAGATACTCGATACTACACTCATTGAGGGTTGTTTTCTTGGAATATTTCGGTCGCCAGTAAAGTGGCTAAACTGAAACAATGAACACAGAAAATAATCCAGTGATATTGAGCTCCTTAGAACCCGGTTACTATTTATAGGACAGGTTGAGCCAACTAAAGTTCAAAAGGGTACTTAACTTTGAAACCCCATGCAATCCTAAAACTAGGAACTTGTGTGACTTATTTGTACATATATACTTGTTCATAACATCATGGACATCTTGAAGCATCATATGCATCCACTAACCATTTCAAGGATTTGGATCTTCATCTTTGTTCCTGTTTTGTAGGTAATGGATTCACTTCGCAGCAAAACTATCCAAGTCAACCTTGTAAGAATTCCTCCTCAACTCAAGGAGCTAGCTTCAAGGATTCCTAAGAATTCTCCATTCATCGAGAGGCATTGTCGTCTTCTCAACTTAGCCACTGTCAACACTGAGGAGGATATTCTGAAAGTTCTCTTCCAGTTCTTTGACCCCCTACACCACTGCTTCACATTTCCTGATTACCAGCTTGTGCCTACTTTGGAGGAATTTTCTCAACTCTTAATGATTCCTATTCTCCATCAACTACCCTACAACGGTACGGAAAGAGATCCAAAGCCTGAAGATGTTTCTCAAGCCCTACACTTGCAACCATCTAATATCATAGGCCATTGGGAAACTAGAAGTGGTGTCAAAGGTTTCTTGTCAAAGTTTCTGTTTGAGAAGGCCCAAAGTTGCTGGTATTCACTGGACTTACAAGCTTTTGAGGAGATCTTGGCTCTTCTCATCTATGGGTTGGTTTTGTTCCCTAACCCTGACCAGCTTATAGATGTCAGTGCTGTCAAAATTTTCATGGCTCACAACCCGGTGCCTACATTGCTAGGGGATATCCTCCACTCATTTCACACTCGAACAATGAGGAAAAGAGGTGTTCTCATGTGTTGTACTCCTCTACTGGAAAGATGGTTTATATCTCATCTTCCCTAATCATTCTTGAAGAATGAGCAATGTCTGAGGTGGTCACAACGATTGATGACTCTTACACATTCAGATGTTCATTGGTGTTCTCGATCCAGAGAAAATGGTATCATCATTGATCGTTGTGGGGAATTCCCTAATGTCCCTTTACTTGGCATTAGGGGAGGCATCACCTACAACCCCTGCTTGGCTCTGAGACAGTTTGGGTATGCCTGAAGGGATGGCCCACATGACATGCTGATTCTAGACTTGGTTTTTGACTTCAACAACGACGATCAAGGACTTTGACAAAGGTTTATCCGAGCTTGGAGGATGCCCAACAAGGTGGACAGTAAGACCTTGGGACACAAGAATTACATCCCTCTTGAGCCTTATCTCAAGTGGGTACGAACCCGCGCCCAGAGTCTTATGATGCCTTACCCCTACATTCTTCCTGTGATCAAAGAGCCTGTTATGGAAGGAGAGGTTCCATACGCCCTCCTGCATCCTGACATGCCAACATCACTAGAAGATTTACAAAGGAGTTGGATACAGCTCAAGGGAGAGCGTGATACTTTTGAAGCCCAATTCTACGCCAGTCAGAAGAAGGTTTTGGAACTTACTCGTCAACTTCACGAAGAGCAGACTCTCAACACCTACATTTCACCAAAGAGGATGTGCAACGTCTTTTTACATTAGAATTTTGTATTATTTTGCCCATGGGGCATTTATGTACTAACAAATTCTATCTTATTAATATGACGTGTGTTCCTTTTTGTTTAAAACAATTTTGAATTTCTGAATCCTTGAATGCATTACATGAATACATATCATTCATCATATGCATAAGCAGGTCTTCACACCAGGTTTCCTTATCTCTCTGCTGTTTATTTTAGTAAGATGGATATTAAGCAGACGGTCAAAGACTTACAAGCGCAAAATTCATAGTTCCAACAGCTACTCATGACCTTGGCTAAGGGTCAGGAGGAGCTCAAAACCTTGATGGAAAAGGAAAAAGAGAAAAAGAAAAAGAAGAGGGTTGGTGTGGCTACCTTGGGTAGAAGATTTGAAGGTCAAACCAGAAGGGTCCTGGATTTCCCCTCAACATCTGATGAAGGGGTAGGAAAAGGAAAGGGAGCTGCAGTGCCATCTGACTCTGAGGAAGAAGAAGAAGAAGAGGATGAAGACTATTATGAACAACAGTACCCTCCCGCAGATGACAAGTAGAAGAACCTGGAAGAGCGTCTAGCCTCCATGGAGATACCAAGAATGCATGGGCTGGACTTTGAAGAGTTATTATTGGTTACTGGAATTGTGATTCCCCCTAAGTTTAAGGTGCCTCTTTTTTCTAAATACGATGGGTTGTCTTGTCCCAAGATGCACCTACGGTCTTATGTTAGAAAAATTCAACCACATTCTTCTGACAAAGACCTGTGGGTTCATTTCTTCCAGGACAGTCTTTCGGGGACGCAGTTAGATTGGTTCTACCAGCTAGAGAGGTCTGATGTGCATAATTGGGAGGATTTGGCTGCTGCCTTCTACAAACAATATCAATATAATGCGGACTTAGCACCAACCCGTACTCAATTACAGAGGATGGGCATGGTCTCAAATGAAGGTTTCAAGGAGTATGCCCAGAAATGAAGAGACATGGCGGGACGAGTACAACCACCTATATCTGAGAGGGAGCTAGTTGATATGTTCTTGGGTACACTATCATGCCCCTTTTTCAATCACCTGATTGGAAGTTCATCTGCGGGGTTCACCGAGTTGATTCTAACTGGTGAGAGAGTTAAATTCGGAATCAAGAGCGGTAAAATTCAAAAGGATACATCTGCTTTCGCTGCCATCAAAAAGACTTTTCCAGCAAAGAAAGAAGTCTCAGCTGTCTACTCCTAAAGAAGTCAAGGAAGAGTTGAGCGCCGGCCAGCTGTGGGGGCCGTAATGATTCAGAAGTCCGCAACTGATCAACCTAGAAACAATCAACCCAGAACCAACCAAACAAGGGTGGAAAGACCTGAACGACAATTTACCTGGATAAACATGACTCCTGCTCAGGTTCTCCCCTATCTCTTGAAGTTAAACCTTGCAAGTTTGAAAGAGGCCCCGAAGAATCCGAATACATCTTCTCCTTACTACCATTCAAATGTTAAGTGTGCTTATCATTCAGACAGCCTGGGGCACAACACTAACAATTGTTGGGTCCTCAAAAATAAGATCCAGGATTTGATAGATTCTAAAAAAGTTGAATTCGACACCCCTGAAAAGCCGAATGTGATCTCTGCTCCAATGCCAAAGCATGGCCATAATGCCCATGTTGTTGAAGAAGATCTTTTTGTTGCTACTGTTGATGATTTTATGACTCCACTACCGATAATCAAGTTGAATTTGCTGAAGGCTAGTATTTTCCCAGGTTGTGAAGAAGATTGCTGCATTTGTTCGTCCTTACCAACCGATTGTCCATTGTTGAAGTTAGGCATCCAACACCTAATGGATAACCAAGAAATCCTTTTTGAAAAAACTCCTGTTACACCGACTCCTGTCAATGATATTTCAATAATTACCATATCTACCAATCTTTCCAAGGTCTCCAAAAGACATGTTAAGATTACATCTGATCCGAAGACTGTACCTTTAAAGATAACCATGTCGGGGCCTATCCCGTACAAGTCCAACAAATCAATACCGTGGAACTATGGTGGAGAGATCTTCTACCACGATATTAAATAAATTGAATCAACTGAAGAGAGTTCTGATGAAGAGACTTCCGACATTGGAAACATTGTTGGAACGAGTAAAATCACCCGCAGTGGAAGGATTTTCTCTCCGGAGATTGCCCCTCCAAAGGAAATCTTCGGACCCTCAGCTGCTCCTAAATTTACCCCTATGTCGGTCAATATATTTGCGAGAACTCCAATTATTGAAAAAGTTATGACTCTTGTGGTTGTCCCCTCTGCTACTGCTGATGATAGAGGGAAAGGGATCCAAGAAGAGTCTGTCAGGACGAGGGCTCAGCCATTGGTCATCCCTGAGACCTCTCAAAAAGAAATGGAAGAGATTTTGAAAATAATCAAGAAAAGCGATTATAATGTTGTGGAGCAACTGGGGCAAACCCCCTCAAAAATCTCTATGTTGGCCCTGCTGCTTTGTTCAGAAGCTCATGCCAAAGCTTTGATCAGATTTTTGAAGACGACCCACGTGCCACATGAAACCTCCGCAGATCAGTTCCAGGAATGTGTAACTAGCCTAACAGCAGACAATGGTCTAGGATTCTCCGATGTCGATTTAACAGTCAAAGGGAGAAAACATAATGACGCTTTGCATGTCTCGTTGGAATGAAGAGGGACTACTCTAGCACATGTACTGGTAGACACTGGTTCTTCGCTGAATGTCCTACCAAAGAAGGGATTGGATAGGTTGGATTGTGAAGGCCTAACGTTGAAGCCAAGAAACATCATTGTCAGAGCCTTTCATGGTTCTAAAAGGATGGTTCACGGGGAGGTGGACATCCCGATTAAAGTGGGAACTGAAACCTTCAACTCCACATTATACGTAATGGACATCCGTCCCTCCTATTCTTGCTTGTTGGGAAGACCTTGGATTCATAATGCTGGAGCCGTCACTTTAAATCTGCATCAAAAGCTCAAGTACTATGTCCAGGGGAAAATTGTAACTGTTCACGGCGAAGAGGAATACATGATAAACCATCTAAATTCTTTCCGCTATGTAGAATTAGATGGTGAATTCATCGAAACCCCCTTTCAGCATTTTGAAGAGGTAGCTCAAGAGATTGCGGCAACCAAGACAATGTCTTCTGCACCCATGATTACCCGACCTCCGCCTCGGATGTCGTTTCTCAAAGATGCAAAAGTTGTGATTGAAGAAGGAGGAAGCACAATCTGGGGGAAACTTCCCAATTTTCCTTTTAAATCTGATAAATTTTGCTTGGGTTTCACTGCTTCTGCTCAAAAGGATGTACGCCGCTCCCGGGCTAGAGGACCACCAGTGAAGATCACCCATCATGGAGTCAATGCTTTGGAGGATGGTGAAGAGGAGAGCAACTTGGAAGACTGGATTTTCCCTACTTTGGACGGAGGGCTGTGCAATTGGGAGGCAAAGGACTTTATTCCCATTACTTTCATCAATCAGTACCCTTCCATTCCGGATTCCATGGGTAACAATTCTGCTATGACCTTCAGTGACTTTGGAGATCTGGTCTACCATGCTGAATACGAAGGTGAGGAAGACTGTGACGTGCCTGGAGAATTGGCTAGACTGCTACAACAGGAAGAAAGGGCTATTCTACCTTACGAGGAGTTGTTAGACACAATCAACTTGGGTATAGAGGAAGACAGAAAAGAAGTTAGAGTGGGTGCCAACCTAGAGCCAAGTGTCAAAGAGCGCTTAGTTCAGCTGTTGAATGAATATGTTGAGATCTTTGCCTGGTCATATGAAGACATGCCGGGACTCGACATATATATTGTGGTTCACCATCTCCCTACAAGAGAAGACTGTCCACCTGTGAAACAGAAAGTTCACCGCATGAGGCCCGACATGTCTGAAAAGATCAAAGCAGAAGTTATGAAGCAATTCAATGCTGGATTTCTTGCTGTTACTTCCTATCCACAATGGGTTGCTAACATTGTGCCCGTACCTAAGAAGGATGGCAAAGTCAGAATGTGCGTGGATTACGAGACTTAAACAGGGCTAGCCCTAAAGATGACTTACCACTACCGCACATTGACATCTTGGTTGACAATACAACTCAGCACAAGGTATTTTCTTTCATGGACGGATTTTCAAGTTACAACCAGATCAAAATGGAACCTGAAGACATGGATAAAACTACTTTTGTTACACAGTGGGGTACGTTCAGTTATAAAGTGATACCATTCGGACTGAAGAATGTCGGGGAAACTTATCAACGCGTCATGGTAGCTTTGTTTCATGACATGATACATCATGAGATAGAGGTCTACGTAGACGACATAATAGTCCATTCACAAACCGAAGAAGAACACCTCGACCATCTGCAAAAGCTGTTTGTCAGGTTGAAGGAGTACAAGCTTAGACTAAACCCTAACAAGTGCACTTTCGGAGTCAGGTCCGGTAAGCTTTTGGGTTTCATTGTCAACAACAAAGGCATCGAGGTTGATCCTGCCAAAGTCAAAGCTATACAAGAAATGCCTGCCCCTTGCACTGAGAAGGAGGTCAGAGATTTCTTGGGACGCCTAAACTACATTGCAAGGTTCATTTCTCACCTAACATCTACTTGTGAGCCAATCTTCAAGCTGTTGAAGAAAGATCAGGTGGTTAAATGGAATGATGACTGTCAAGTTGCTTTCGATAAAATCAAGGAGTATTTGCTAGAACCTCCTATCTTGATGCCACCCGTCAAAGGAAGGCTGCTAATCATGTATTTGATTGTCCTAGAGAATTCAATGGGGTGCGTACTGGGCCAACATGACGAGTCTGGCCGAAAAGAGCATGCCATTTATTACCTTAGCAAAAAGTTTACCGACTGTGAGACCCGATACTCACTGCTCGAGAAAACTTGTTGCGCTTTGGTATGGGCTGCTCGACGGCTAAGGCAGTATATGTTGACTCATACCACTTTGTTGATCTCTAAGACGGATCTGATCAAGTACATCTTTGAGAAGCCTGCTTTATCCGGAAGAATCTCTAGATGGCAGATGATCCTGACTGAATATGACATACAATACACGACCCAAAAAGCTATAAAGGGGAGTGTGCTAGACGATCATCTGGCCCATCAAGCTGCCGAAGATTACCAATCCATGAGGTTCGACTTCCCCGACGAAGACATTATGACATTAGACAACATCGAAGAGAACATACCGTATGACAGACCTGAACAAGGATCCCGATGGACCCTGTACTTTGATGGTGCCTCCAATGCACTTGGCAACGGTATCGGCACGATACTCATCTCTCTAGAAGGTTGCCATACACCTTTCACTGCCAGACTCTGCTTCAGCTGCACAAACAACATGGCCGAGTATGAAGCTTGTATCTTTGGTCTCAAGGCCGCTATTGACTTGGGAATCAAATCTTTGATTGTATTTGGGGACTCAGCTTTGGTCATCAGTCAGATCAAAGGAGAGTGGGATACTAAACATCCAAACCTCATACCTTACAAAGAACATGCCTTGACATTGTTACCACATTTCGAGCAGATTACCTTCGAGCACTTCCCGCGAGAAGAGAACCAGCTAGCAAATGCTCTAGCTATGATGTCATTCATGTTTAAACTTAACTGGGATAATGAGGCTCCCCAAATCACCATTGAACGGATGGATGAACCCACACATTGTCACGAGATTAATACCGAAGAAGTAGTGGACCGACCTTGGTTTCACGAAGTCAAAAGGTATCTCGAGACTCAAGTATACCCTGAAGGAGCTTCCTTCAACGAAAAAAAGTTCTTAAGGAGGTTCTCAGCTAAGTTCTTCCTAAGAAATGGTATCTTATACAAGCGCAATCATGATTGCATTCTGCTCCGTTGTATGGACAAGGTTGAAGCTGAGCAGATCATGGCTGAAATGCACAATGGTACCTTTGGCACTCACTCTAGCGGACATACGATGGCTAAGAAGATTCTACGGGCAAGCTATTATTGGTCTACCATGGAAGCTGATTACCATCAATATTCCAGGACTTATCACAAATGCCAAATCTATGTGGACAAGGTACATATACCTCAAGTTCCTCTCAATTTTTTAACATCTCCTTGGCCGTTTTCTATGTGGGGAATCAACATGATTGGAGAGATCAAGCCTACAACATCCAATGGACACCGCTTCATCCTGGTGGCCATTGATTACTTCACCAAATGGGTCGAAGCAGCTTCTTTCGCATCCGTTACAAAGAATGTTGTTGCCCGCTTCATCAAGCAGAACCTCATTTGCCGATACGCCATCCCCGAAAGGATCATTACTGACAACGGTACAAACCTTAACAACACTATGATCACCGCCTTGTGCAAGCAGTTCCAGATTTAACATCACAATTCATCTCCCTATCGGCCAAAGATGAACGGTGTTGTCGAAGCTGCAAACAAATATATCAAGAAGATCATACAAAAGATGACAGTCACCTATAAGGACTGGCATGAAATGTTACCGTTTGCTCAACACGGGTACCGTACCACGGCGCGTACATCAATTGGGGCAACACCCTATTCTTTGGTATACGGCATGGAAGCTGTTTTACCTATCGAGGTTCAGATTCCCTCCTTGAGAATCATGAAGGATGCTGGTTTGAGTGAAGACGATTGGATTCATACCCGGCTTGATCAACTTAACTTGATTGACGAGAAGCGACTTACTGCTGTTTGCCACGATCAGACGTATCAAAAACAGATGATCAAGGCCTTCAACAAGAAAGTCATACGCCAGGTATATCAAGTCGAGAATCTTGTAATCAAGTAGATCATCTTTCCGCAAAGTTATCCTAGGGGCAAATGGAATCCTACCTACAAAGGACCATTTGTGATCAAAAACATCTTTTCTGGTGGGGCAATAATCTTAACCACCATGGACGGCGATGACCTGCCGCACCCTGCAAACGCAGACATAGTTAAAAGATACTACGCATAAATGACCCGGCAAGTTGAAAACCCGGAAGGGCGACTTGGGCAAAAAAGGGCATCCCGGTGAATCGAAAACCCGAAAGGGCGGTTCAGGAAAAAGTTAGGGATAAATAAAAAAATGTACACCCGGCAAGTTGAAAACCCGAAAGTGCGACTTGGGCAAAAAAGGGTTTCCCAGTGGATCAAAAACCCGAAAGGGCGGTCCAGGCAAAAGTTAGGGAATTAAAGCGTATGACTATGTCTCGTCGGATCACTTTAAGGATAATCTCTTCACAGACAAGCTCCGGGGTTCTGATCAACTCAATCATCTTCGGACGAAGCAACGAATGGACAAGATATCCAGAGTTACGAAGGCTATAGCAGAATGGGAACCCCATGGAATTTTCACACATAGCCATCTTTCTTTGTATAAATTTTTCTCAATTTTTATGACAATGTTCTCTTACTAGGATGTCTGTCTCCTTTATAAAAAATACTTACACAAAGTTAATACAAAGATACTTCAAAGTGCAAAAAACTATTTGCCTTTTCTTCTTTTACACTTGTGTTTTATTTGAAAACGTCCAATGATTTATTAAATGAGCATATGCATTTGAATATAATCACTGTTTACAAATAAACGAAATCTGAAAGAATAATCACTGACAGGTTGAAAGGATAGTAAAACATCTTTAGGCTATTCCAAGAGAAATCCCCCGCATCACATCATGTAGATCCCTAGCGGAGCTAAAACCATTGAATTACATATCCCCAGTGGAATTAAATTTCAAAATCCCCGCCAGAGTCAAAACTTCAAACTCCCAATCCCCGGCGAAGTTATATTTCCAACCCTTAATCCACCATCAGAGTTAGACTTCAAGCTCCCAATCCCCAGTGGAGCAAAAACTTTGAGCTACAGACCCTAAGCGGAGATGAAACCTTCTTCCCTAACGGAGTCTAATTTCCAACTATCAATCTACAACGAAAACCATTCAGTTTTCCCTAGATTCCCCAACAAGTTATCTTAAAGTCTGAGAATCAACCAGATAACAGTTAACTTTTATCCCCAACCTAGGATAACTCCCCAGTAGATTGGTATACAACCCGAACTCCTGATCTCCCCGGAAGGATAGCTACTCCCCAGCAGAATAGCTATTCCCCACAGAGTTTTTACTCCCCCAACAGAATGAAGATTCTCATTCTGGATTCCCCAATTAAGTTGCCAGAATCTTCATCATTCCCCAGCATGAATTTGTCAGAATTTTTAATCCCCTGTAGATTGAAGATTCTCATTCTTGACTCCTCAACATTGAAGTCCCCAAGGATTCAAATTCCCTAGGAGATTCAAGATTCTCATTCTTAATTCCCCGCAGAAGCCATCAGAGTCTTCCTTATTCTCCAGCGGATCAAGGTTTTCCTTTGATTGGTCCCCGATAGAGATCTCCAGAGTTTCCTTATTCCCCATCCGAGTAAGGATCCCCATTGTGTAAACACCAGCCATAGTCATCAAAGTTCTCAGATTCCCCAACCAGGTTTCTCAACAGCACTTGACATTGTTCTCACAGCAGAATGTTTATCATCCTCTAAAGACTTGAAGGATCCCTATATCCCCAGAAAAGTCGTGAAGGATTCTCACATCCCCAAAAAAGTTGTCAATGTTTGATAATCCCTGCGAGTTGCCAAGGATTTTCTATCCCCAACAGTGGTCCAAGGATTTCTCATCCTTAACAATCAAAGATTTTGAGTCTCCAACAGCGGTCAAGGATTTATTTTCCTCGGCAGTAGTGAAGGATTTTATTATCTCCAGCTATCAAGGATTTATTTTCCTCAGCATTACAACAAATCAGCTTACATGCGCATACATTACATTCATATATCATAAACATTGATAAAACACATTTATTGCATCATACATTTCATGCAACATGACTCTGTGTTTCAGCTAACATTTTACCCTTTTCAGGATAAGATTAACAACTATCTTTAACAAATATTCAAAGATTTCAGATACAGTACGGATACACTCCAGATACGGAAGTCATTCTGTCTCTTATTTAGATCCCAATTACAATTCAGATACACTCCAGACACGGAATTCATTCTGCTACTCATACAGATCTCAACTTCAGATACAAAACGGATACACTCCAAACATGGAAGTCATTCTGTCACTTATTCAGATCCCAATTATAGTTCAGATACACTCCAAATACGAAAGTCATTCTGCTACTCATACATATCTCAACTTCAGATACAATCCAGATACACTCCAGACACGGAAGCCATTCTATCACTCATTCAAACTCTTTTTCCAGCTCAGAGATGCTCCAGACCCGAATGCTATTCTGTCGCCCATTTACAATACAGATACACTCTAGACACGGAAGTCATTCTGTTATTCATTCAGATTCAAATACAGTTACAGCTCAGATACGCTCCAGACACGGACGCCATTCCCTTGCTCATACAGATTCAATCTCCAGATACAACTCAGATACGTTCTAGATACGGATATCATTCTGATGTTCATTCTCCTGATTTTCAACAAACAATTCTGGATGGCATTTTTAAGCCCATCTCCAACAAGATTCTACCATCTCCAAATGGCATCTTTAATCCCATTTCCTCAACTATATTTTGACGAGTGCAAATTTACGGGCACTCTAGTGTCCAATCATCTTTTACCTTCGAGTCACGAACGGCAAATTCGCCAATCTAACTCTTCAGGTTCAAGAAGATTGAACAGGGGTTGCTGTTGTACCCCAAAATTTTACCTCTCATTTTATCAAGATTTCCCCTCACAAGACTCTTTTGACTCAAGACCAGATTAGGGTTTGCTCTGCTCAAGACCCCTCCTTGCACTGTTGACCTGAAATTAGGGTTTGAGTTTGCACAAGGATTTTTGGACTTCCAATGCCTCATGTGACATTCATACTTCATGTTGGACCTATAAGATTGTTCATACCAAGTTTCAAGCCTTGAATCAAATTTTTGCCCAGTCAATTGGACAGTTGACCTAAAAATCAACTATATTGGGGAAAAAGTCAATTGTGGTCAATTTACAGTCAAACCTCATAATTCTTTATCCACATCAACATTATAGACTCATATGAACCATTTGATCAAGTTTGGACCACAACTCCTCAAGAAATTTGATCAGATCATCAAAAGGGCAAAATGGTCATTTTTAGGATTTTGATTGTAGAAGGGCAATTTCTGATTTTTCACCTAGCCAATTGCAAATTGGGTTCAAGCATGGATTCAAGGACTCAATGAAATCATCTTGACCTAATCACAAGGTTCAAAAGATCTCAAAAGCATTGGATTGACAGATGAATTTTCCAGTCAACTGATCAAAAATCAACTATACACTGAAAAGTCAAACTTTGACTTTTTGGTCAAAATCAAGTGCCAATGGTCATTTTTCATCAAGATGTGTCAAAACATGAAACTTGTTCACTAAGAAATTGGATTCAAAGAAAACTTCCAACATGAGAGTTGTAGTCCTCCACAAAATCTACAACTTTGATTCACAAAGTTTTCCCAAAAGATGCTTGGATCTCAAGTTATGATTTTGTGAATAAGGGTCCATGAAACTTTTAACTTAGTGAAAGTTTGCCCTAGTTTAGGCAGGATTTTGACCTATCTTCATGGAAATTTTTCACATAGTTCCAAGTAGAATCTCAAAATGAATTTCAAAGATGGATTATAGAGCATGTTACAAGATTTCCAAAATGTCCAAGAACTCTCCAAGATCATTTGTGGTTAGGGAGAATCGAATGTATGAAAATGGCAAATCATCACTTTTGGCCAAGGTATTTTGCACCATGTTACAACTTGCAAATTTGTCCTAAGCATGCTTGTACTTAGTTTAAAGGTTATAATCTCTTCTACACTCAAAAATTAAATTCAAACACATTGGATTATGGCATTGTTCTGATCTATGAAGCATTATACAAAGGTTTAATCCAAAAATGGAAAAAAGTTAACATTGCCACTTTGATAAAGCATGCTTTATGTCAAATTGTTTATCTTGAGCCATGGACCAAGCCTTTTGCTGCAAACAAAGTTCACTAATATCAGGAAAAGTTCACCAACTATGTGCAGCTAGAATACAGGCCTGTACAGGCCTTGGCATTGTCAACTTCAACTTTTGCTTAAAAAGCAAGTAACTTGTAAAAGTCCACATAACTTTGTATTCTGATAAGAGAAAGTCTTGTGCACATTTCAAACAAGTTCAACACATTGTAGAAAGCAGAAAACACGATCTCATAACATCTCAAACACCCAAATACACAAAACACTCCATTTCTTCCCAAAACAGGGCAAGCCCTGCAGAACTCAAGCCATCTTCACATTGCCTCGTGTGTTTTGTCCCAAACCACTTCAAAAACTTTCTAAACAATACACCTAAACTATCCAAGCACCTGTCCAGCCACTGTAACTCCATTTTCACACTTCACCATTTTCAAATTCTGAGTTTGTAGGTTGAGTTCTATAGGGAGATTCAAGCCATTTCAAAGCAAGTCAAGCATTGGGGAAGGTGGAGTGAACTTCAGGAAAGCTAACACGACCTTCAGGCCTCATCCAAATATCCTACATTGCCATATCCAAGCTTGGCTGAAACAGGTAAATTTCAAACTTCTATCTCCTTGTTTAGGAATCATTAGGCTTAGGTTTGTGAAGCAAAAATGTAGCCCTTAATGTCCTTGAACTGTACATATGCATAGAATTCATTTATGTTAACTGAGCTAGGAGAATTTGGATGTTGAAGTTGCTGAAAAAACTAGGTCATAAATTAGGGGCTCTGAAATTATCCCTGGTTTCTTAGAGTTAGATCAAGTTTTTTATATCATTGAAATCGTGTTTTAAAGCTCTATAATTTTCATGTTATGAGTTTTTGATTTCATGCAAGAACAAGAGAGAACGAGTTTCAAGTTTAGAAGCGCGCGCGTTTGGTCGTTGGCCAGAGGACAACGACGAAGGACATTGGGCTTGGGCTTGGTTCCTCTCACTATTGACACCCCCCTGCTTGCTTTTTGCACCCCCTTGGCCCATTTCTTTATTTTTGCATATTTTTCATTTCTTTTTTTATTTTCTGACTTTATTATTATTTCTTGAACATTTAAAAATCACAAAAAATATTTTTTTATTTTTGACATTTTATCACATTTTTATTTTATTTTTATTTGCATAATAAATAAATATTAGCTTAACATTACTTTATTTTCTTAATTAAAATTTGTAAATAATACAAAAATATCATATATTTTTATTTTTATTATTTATACACTCAAAATATTATTTTCTCACATTTTTATTTTTTAACATTTGTATATATTATTTATTATTATTTCTTTGTACATAAAAGAAATAAATAATTAATATAAAGCATATTTTCTTTAAAACCAAAAATTAGGGTTTTCACCCTTTTAAAAATAATCATTGTCATTTTCTTATTTTTGACTTCAATAAATCCATTTTCACATATATAAATAAAACAAATACAAAAACATTTTGCATATTTATATTTAGTTGCATATTTAAATATTTTTCTTATTTATTTTTTTGTACAAATAAATTTAATATGGTTGTAATAGTTTTTAGGGCTTTATTTTGTGCAAACTTGTATCCCCCTCCCCATAATAATGTTGTAATAGTCTTAGATTTACTTTTACGCATTTTATGGCTTTCAAATGCCATGATAGTAAAACTAGGGTTTGTATGCAAAGACCAAAACCAAGAATGCAAGAAAAATGCATGAAAAATGACAATACAATGCACACAAGCACCCCTAGGGTTTCATCCACTTGTTGCCTTAAAAATGGCCATGGTATGCATGCTAGGTATCTTGGCAAAACAAAAACAAAACAAAAGATCATAGTCCCTCGATGACGCTATCTTGGTTGCCTATACAAAAATGATCTAGACCCTAAAAAACTTGCTAAGATATTTGGCAACATTGTTATCATGCTCATAGGATGACCCACGCCCGTCCCGTTTAACATCCAAACACAAGGTTGTTTACCAAATACAATGGTAAAACAACAATGTCAAAGGGTTAAAAATGTACAAGAAAGATCTTTGAGTAGGGTAGACAACTCCTAGTTACTTGATCAACTTGCAAACCATCCTTGCTATTTTCAAACTATCACACAATTTTAAAACATTTCCCAACAAACTTTCAAACATTGAAACATTTTTCAAAATACAACACACCTTTGTATACATTCAAACAAGAATCATTACAAAGGTGGCCTAGACAAAGGGCTCTTTTTAAAATACTTTCAAAACCACACACAAAAGCACCATTTCAAACAATTGAAAAGCAAGAGCAAGTGATCTAAACAAGTAACTAAGAGCCCATGGAAAACCATGGATTAAAAGGGTGCTAGCACCTTCCCTTTTCATAATCTACCCCCCGAACCCAAGAAAACATCTCAAAGGTCTTTCCTGTGCTTTTTGACCTTTCCTTTGGATAAAATAAAAAGTCGGTGGCGACTCTTGCTAAACCGAAACATTTGCGAACACAAACGCAAAACCTCAAGCCAGTTCTCCCACCGCATCACACAGGGGCATACCATGCACTGCCATCATCTAGCCAACGGTTCCCTTATCAATCCAATCCAACACCCATGCAAGAAAGGACCACAGTACACCAACAGTAAGAGGCAACATGGAATCCAAGGCGCTGACTGGGCTTAGCCACTAATGGGCCCAGAAAATTCAGATCTACACCCCTCCAATTACTTCAGCAAACAAGCCCGTCTCTAATCTTTTTATTTTATTTTATTTCTTATTCTTTTATTATTTACTCAATTCTTTTTTTTTTTACAAAATAACAAAATCATTTTTTATCAAATCAAAATCACAAAAAAACATAAAAAAATTTTTTCATAAAATATTTTATTTTCTTTAATTAATTAATTTAGTTTAAATTAGGTTAATTTAATTCCTTTTCATAATTTAAACTAATTAGAAATTAGGGTTGTAAGTAATTAATTTTTCTCCAAAAAATAACCAAATGATTTTTTAATTAGATTTTAGTCTCTTAATTAATTCTTTGCATTTAATTCGTCGCGCGTCTCAATTACCCTTTTAATTATTATTTATGTAACTGTTTTGAGTTTGTAATAGATTTTAATTAGGGTTTTAATTCTGCATTTTATTTACAGTCTAAATAATTCTGTATTTGCGAAAGCCATGTAATAGTTAGGATTTCTATTTCCGCACTTTAAATTTCCGCAATTATTAACTGTTAGATGTATGCTAATAGGATTGTATGGCACAAATGTTTGAAAATTAAAATGGTAGATAACCTAAATGTGCAAAGACAAATTAACTGAAAAAATCTCACTCGCACAGGCTCACTCCTAGGGTTTACTCCGCTTCGGTTGCCTTTGGTTAAGCGGTCATGAAGTATAGGGTTTGTTAGTGGCCGTCCTCTAGCCCCGAAAGATCTCAAATGACCCATTCGGATGTTTCCTCGGAAACAAATATTTAAGGCTTTAGGATGATTACTAACAACTCCTAACATTGCTTTTATGACCGTATCTATCCCTTTGAACGTCCCTTAAAACTCCAACGACGGTGCTACCTATTCCTTAATAATGGGATGGCGTTGTCTAAAGGAAAATGAACAGTCTTTTTCGAGTAGGTAGATTAACTTTTAAGTACTTGCTCAAACAAATAAACTTTTCACGACAACACCTTTCAAAACAATTTTCAAAATAACTTTGTCACATCCTTGAGGACTGATACAAGGGTTATCACGAAGTAAACCTTTTTTTTTCAAAACAAGCACACACACGAGCAATTTTTAAAATGAGCAAGTACCTAAGAGCCCATAGAAAACCATGGATAGAAAGGGTGCTAACACCTTCCCTTTCTATAATCTACCCCCCGTACTCAGAAATATTCTCGAAAAAGGTTTTTTCTGTTCTTTTTTCTTTTCCTGATTGGATGAAATAAAACTCGGTGGCGACTCTTGCTTACCGCGATATTTTGTGAACAAAAAACGCAAAACGCAAGCCAGTATTAACCGTCGGTTTTGCCACCGTGTCACAGAACTGGTGACTCTGTTGGGGATATAATAAAGTGGGGTTTACCTTAGGATCTAGGTCATTTTTAAATGCTTTCTTGTTTGTTTTGTCTACTTTATTCTTAAAGGGTTTTGCTTGGGCATTGTTAAAGATCCTACACCCGGATCTGGGGCACTTTTTTAGGTAAACAATAATAGATCGTGGAGACTGTACGACGTAGACTGATATGGTTTAAGCGATAGATGTATTGGTGTGGCACTTTGGTTGGTACATGTATCCTTCATGGGGAAACGAGAAGAATACGGGGCCGCCGCATGGTGTCGTGAAGCACTAACGGACCTTGGAACCTTAGTTGAACAAACTTGGCCATTAGAAAGTAGTGAGATAGCTGGCCTCAGTGTAGAGCTGAGGATTGGTTAATACTCGATGCTACACTCATTGAGATCAGACTTTCGGGATATTTCGGCCACAAGAAGAGATTTTTTGAGCTGAGATAATGCCCAATAAAGGATGGTCAGTGATATTGAGATCCCTTAGAACCCGATTACTTTTAAGACAGGTTTGAAACCAACTAAACTTCAAGAGGGTATGACCTTTAACCTCATGCAGGACTTAAACCCTAGGACTTGGTGTCATTTGACTGTGTTTGCTATACCTGTGGTATATCATGACATCATGCATCATAACATAGCATTCATTCTTATTGCACTAACTATTTCAAAGACCAAGGGAATTTATCTTGTTCTGTTTTGCAGATCATGGCTTTCGTTCATAGAAACACCATCCGAATCAGCTTTGTGAAGATACCTTCCCAACTCAAAGAGCTGGTATCAAGGCTTTCTGAAACTTCTGCTTTCACTAAGAGACCTGGTCAACTTCTCAACCTGGTTACTTCAAACATTGATGATAAGATGATGAGTGTACTCTTTCAGTTCTTTGATCCCAAGCACCACTGCTTCACCTTTCCAGACTATTAGTTGGTGCCTACCATGGAAGAATTGTCTCAACTGTTGGATATACCCATTCTTAAATAGTTTCCTTTCACAGGTCTAGAAGAAGTTCCTAAGCTAGATGTCATTGCCTCAGCCTTGCATCTGAAACGGTCTGAAGTGTTATCCAATTGGGAAGCGAGAAGCAGAATCAAGGGTTTTCTAGCTAAGTTCCTGATAGACAAGGCCCAGCTGTTTTGGGATGAGATGTATTTTCCCGCTTTTGAGGAGGTCCTGGCTCTTCTAATCTATAGGTTAGTCCTATTCCCTAATCCAGACTCATTCATAGATGTGAATGCTATCAAGATCTTCCTCTCTCACAACCCAGTGCCAACATTGCTCGGAGATATTTTGCACACTCTCCATACACGTACCTTGAAGAGAAGAGGGGTTCTTATGTGTTTCATGCCATTGCTGTCGAGGTGGTTTATTTCTCACCTCCCTAAGTCCATACTGAAGAATGAAGAAGGTTTGGGTTGGTCACAACGGATAATGTCACTCACTCACATGGATATTCTCTAGTGTTCCCGAGCTATGGAAAACACTGCTATTATTGACCGCTGCGGGGAGTATCCTAATGTCCCGTTACTTGGCATCAGAGGGGGCATAACTTACAATCCTTGTTTAGCTCTGCGACAATTTGGTTACTCTCGAAGAGATGGTCCCCATGAGTTACTTATTGAGGGCATTGTATTCAAATATGAGGATGATGTTCACGAGTATCACCGGAGGTTCATACGAGCTTGGGGCATGGTAAACCGATCTGGCGCCAAGGCTTTGGAGCCAAAGGCTTCCATTCCTATGGAACCTTACCTCCAATGGGTACGAGCTCGCGCCCAGAAGCTTATGATGCCCTATGTGGCCATTTTACCAGTGATTGTGGAACCCACTACTGAAGGGGGTATTCCTTACACGGTTCTCTATCCTTATATGCCCACTGATCTTGGGAATTACAGAGGTCTTGGATTCAGTTGATGAAGGAGCGAGATACTTACCGGGATCAGTTTCATGCTCAGGAGAAGAAGGTTTTAGAGCTCTCAAACCAGCTCCATGAGGAAAGAGGACTCAATGCTTATCTCGGCACAAAGAGGAAGCATCCATGGGAATTTTGACTTTTTTCTAGTCTTAGATTTGTTTTTAATTGTAACGCCTAAAAGGCATTTGAACTTTGAATTCAGCTAATAAAATCTTTGTTTTATTTTGGTTTGCAAATTTAAATTTCCCAAAGTCTTTGAAATCATTGCATGCGCATCCCATTTATAGCATTACATGTACAGGTGCCCTTTACAAGTTTCTCATCTTCTTCGCTGTTTATTTCAGTAGAAATGTCTTCCGAACAAAGAATCAAGGACATTCAGGCACAAAACGCCCAGTTCCAACAAATGTTCATAAGTCTGGCAAAAGGGCAGGAGGATCTGAAAGCCCTCATCCTGAAAGAGAAAAAGAAAAAGAAGAAGGATACCGGTATTCTGAATATGGGCAGAAGGTTTGGAGAGAGGTTGAAACGACAAGTCGATATGACCTCTTCATCCAAGGAAGGGGAGAATCAAGAAGAAGAGACAAGAGCGAAGGATCCCAGTCCTGCAGTTTCTGACAATGATACCGACTACAATGATGACAATACCCTCCCGCTGAGGATAGATAAAAGTAGTTGGAAGATCGTTTGAGTGCCATGGAAGTTCAGAGGATACCTGGACTGGATTTCGAAGAATTGGGATTGGTGTCGGGAGTGGTCATCCCGCAGAAGTTCAAAGCTCCAGTTTTTGCTAAGTATGATGGAGTGTCCTGCCCAAAACTCCATCTCCACTCTTATGTCAGAAAGATCCAGCCCCACACCACTGATAGAAATTTGTGGGTTCATTTTTTTCAAGATAGTCTGTCAGAGACTCAGCTTGAATGGTTCTACCAGCTGGAGGGAGTCAATGTCCGAAATTGGGAAGATCTGGCTGCTGCTTTCTACAAGTAGTATCAATATAACGCCGACCTTGCTCCTACTCGTACTCGACTCTAGAGTATGTCCATGGGTGAAAGTGAAGGCTTTAAAGACTATGCACAGAAATGGAGACACTTGGCTGGAAGAGTTCAACCCCCGTTGTCTGATAGGGAGTTGGTTGATATGTTTATGGGGACGCTATCTGGTTCATTTTTCAATCATTTGATCGGTAACTCGTCAGCTGGTTTCACCGAGCTGATTCTAACTAGAGAAAGAGTAGAAGTTGGGATTCAGAGAAGAAAGATACAGAAGGATTCCTCTTCGAGCTCGGTAAAGAAGCCTTTTGCTTGTAAGAAGGAAGCCAGTGCCATCTATAGCCCGAGGGGCCAAAACAGGGCTGAACATCGTCAGACAGTAAGTGCCGTAATGATACTTAGGCATGCAGTTACTCCACAACGCAACAATCAACAAAGGGTGGAAAGACCACAATGACAGTTTACCCGAATCAATATGACATTGGCTGAAGTGCTACCTCATCTGTTGAGATCTAACTTGGAAATCTTGAAAGAGGCTCCCAAGAATCCAAATACCATATCTCCCCGATATAATCTAAATGCTCGGTGCGCCTATCATTCTAAGAGTTCTGGCCACGATACCAATGACTGTTGGGCTCTAAGAAATAAGGTACAATATCATATCAAAGCCAAGGAAATTGAGTTTGATGCTCCGGAGAAGCCCAATGTCATAACTGCTCCCATGCCTAAGCACAATCGTGGAATTAATGTTGTTGATATCGACTTGTTTGTGACCTTGGTGGATGAAGTTTCTACCCCTCTCATGACTGTGAAGAAGAATTTTTTGTTGGCCGGTTTATTTCTGGGTTGTGGTGAAGGTTGTCACATGTGTTCATTTCTACCTTCTGGTTGCCATTTGCTGAAGTCAGGTGTTCAACGCCTGATGGACAACAAAGAAATTTTGTTCGAGAAAACTTTGGTTCCTGTTGTTCCATCTAAAGACATTGCCATTATAACCATTTCTGCCAATCCTTCCAAGGTTTCCTCGAGAAGACCTGGTAGGATTACATCTGCTCCAAGATTTGCTCCGCTGATAATCACTATTCTTGGTCCTGTCCCGTATGTCTCGGACAAAGCTTTCCCCTGGAATTATGGTGTCGATGTGTACTATAATGGCATCAAACAAGATTTGAAAGATGAAGAGGTTGATCCTGATATTGGTAACATTGTCGGAACCAGCAAAGTTACCCGAAGTGGAAGGGTCTTCTCTCCCGAGATTTCCCCTAAGACTGTCAACAAGCCTATTATCATTCCATCTGCTGTTCCTACTAGTAGATCAACTACTGCTCCTGTTCTTACTCCAGTCATTACCCCTGTCGGAGAATCGTCTGATACCCGCGGCAAAGAAATTATAGGTGAGCCTGCCCGGACGGAGGCGCCTAGGAAAATTGTTGTGGAAGCCTCAGAGCAAAAGATAGGGGAAATACTGAAAATAATTAAAAAGAGCGACTACAATATGGTCGAGTAGCTATGGTAGACCCCCTTAAAGATATCCATGTTGTCTCTGTTGTTGTGCTCTGAAGCTCGTGCGAAGGCTTTGATTGCATTCCTCAAGACTGTGCATGTGCCGTAGGAAACTTCACCTGATCAGTTCAAAGATTGTATGGCCAACCTGACTGCTGATAATGGGCTAGGTTTTTCAGATGCAGACTTGAAAACGAAGGGAAGGAAGCATAATGATGCTCTACATGTCTTGATTGAATGTAGGGGCACCACTATGGCTCATGTGCTGGTAGATACTGGATCTTCGCTGAATGTCTTTCCAAAGAAGGTGTAGGATCGGCTGGATTGCGAGGGTTTGACGTTAAAGCCTAGTAACATTGTGGTAAGGGCTTTTGACGGGTCGAAGAGAATGGTGCACGGGGAGGTGGGCATCCCTGTAAAAGTGGGTTCTCAGACTTTTGGGTCAACTTTCTAAGTGATGGACATCAAGCTGTCATATTCTTGTTTGTTGGGTCGTCCTTGGATCCACAAAGCTGGAGCAGTTACTTCCATACTCCACAAAATGCTGAAGTATCCGGTAAAAGGGAAGATTCTCACTGTGCGGGGTGAAGAGGAGTATATGGTGAGCCACCTCAATTCCTTCCACTACATAGAGATGGACGGGGAATTCATAGAAACTCCTTGTCAGAATTTTGAAGAGGTCCCTCAGATCTTGGCATCGACTGAAACTACTACCAGCAGCAAACCTCCTCTGAAGATGGCTTCCCTCAAGGATGGCAGGGTCGTGGTTGAAGAAGGTGGGTGTGCCAATTAGGGTCAGCTCCCTGATTTCACTCACAAAACTGACAAATTTGGTTTGGGCTTTACTATAGGGGCTTAAAGGGTTGTTCGACGCTGTTGCATCCCAAAATTTACCCTCTTGATTTAGGCTTATGTTTCATCATGAATATCATATTGCATTACATTCATGCATTGTGATGGGATCAAAGTACTTTGGTTATCAAGTCTTCCTCAAGCCTTGAAGGTTGTTTGCATTGACAAGTTGCTCAAGTAGAATCTTATCATTTAAACCTTTGGATATTTCAAGCTCAAAAGTTATTGCATATCTTAAGATGTCTTATCCATCTCCTTGGATCATCAGAGGATTGAAGTTTGTGTTTGATTATAAGAAGGAATCACTCCTTTGATTCATCAGTCAAATTAGGGTTTTGCTTGATCAAGGCTATTGATTAATGTACAAGTCTTGATTTGGAAATTACAACACCTCATTGGCATTTAAAAGGTCTTTGTACAAGAAATTGGCCAAGATGTCCAGAGGATTTGAAGTTTTGAAGATGGTCCATCAGTCTCCTAAGATGTTAACCAAAATTAGGGTTTGCTCCAAGTTAAGGTAATTGTGGTCTAGATGAGCCAATTCATGAAGCATCACTATCTTATCATCATTGGAATCAAATTTGATCAGGGAGTCTCTCATGATACTCAGTGGAATTAGGGTTTTGAAGCTTGATCAATTATCTCCTAGCACATGGCACAAAACTAGGGTTTTGAATTTAATCAGGATTTCTCTGACTTTTTCACCCAAACTTGTTTCCACGGTTCACCAGATGTTATTAAGCATTTAGGATTGAAAGATTTAGGTTCAATTTGGATTGGAAATGATTCAATTGATCAAAAGGG
The DNA here is from genome assembly GCA_948472305.1 of Vicia faba. NCBI lineage: Eukaryota > Viridiplantae > Streptophyta > Magnoliopsida > Fabales > Fabaceae > Vicia > Vicia faba. The sequence goes on from OX451737.1 coordinate 252,215,954, forward strand.
GCAAATTGGTCAATTTGACCAAAGTCAGTAAAATCAGGAGTTGACAAAGTGAACTTTTGGTCAACCATCAATTTAAGAATCCTATTTTCACATCCCATGCCTAAATTCATCTTTGAATCATGAGAAATGTTGAATTTGAGTGTAACTTGTTCAAGAAGTAACTTAAAATTTGAAAAAATGCTAAGTGCCAAAATGACTTCTCTTGGGCAAGCCACGCGCGTAATTTCATCAAACACTTGATTCAAGCTTCAATTTGAAAAATTAAAAAGATCATTTTGTAGTCTCCCATGAGAACTTCCCATTGAACTTTGAATCATTCAATTTGGCCAAGAATTGAGTGAGTTGTGATGCTTCAAATTTGGTATCTCAAAGTTGGCTTCAAGCACACCATGCATGCCCATGCACGCGCACGGACCAGGCAGGCCAATTTGCATTTTTTCCTCAAGTTTGCAACATAATTTCTCCATCAAGACAACATTAATTTGGAAAATTTAAAGCCCTAATATGTTCTATATTTTGATAGCTCTTGAAAGGCCCTTCAAGCATCCAAAACGCACGAAGGAATTTCAAATGGCCTAAGCATAAAGTCAGCTAGCCAGATTATTGGAAAACCATGCCCATGCTGTAGTTTTTTTTGCACAACTTCAGTTTTGATTGTTGTCAACATAGCCAGCTCACCAAGTGCACATGCTTTGCTCAAAATTCCACTCAACATGACATCACCAAAACGACTTCTAGGCTGGGCATAAGTAGAAACAAAACGCATCACCATTTGGACAATCTTCATTTTTATGTTTTTTGAAAATTCTGCTTCTAACGGCCTTGAGCTTTTCAAAGACCCTTCTACCCTCAGCAGTCACTCTATATAAGCCATATTTCACTCCCTTTGAAGACACGCATTCATTCTCTCAAAAAAATCAGAAGCTGCAATCTCTCTCTCTCAAAAAAATTCTACTTCAAAGCTCCTTTATTCTCCATTCCAGAGCTCGATTCATAACCATTTTTATTTCATTGGAGAATTAGAAGCAAGGGACAAGGGTTTTCTCTTTATTTCAGAGGCCATGGTTAAGTTTATTTCTCAACTCGAAAGGTAATTTTCAGATCTTGATTCTCCATAATTTTGCTTGTTTCATGTGATTTAAAGCTTGTGATCATGTTCATAGCTGGCCAGATCTTACATCTGATGTATAAACTTGTTTTATTTTGAAGCATATGCGATTTGGTGAACTTCTGGTTTTTCAAGATTTAATGATTTTCTCATTTTTCTTGCTCTGATTTCTACTTCCATGGTCAATCATTTTGAATTTTGTAAAAAGCATGATGTAGTTGGTAGTTTGAACTTTGATTTGTGATTGGAATCATTGATTTGGGTGGAGAAATGAGTATGTATGATAGACCTGAACATGAGCCCTATAACAAGTCTTGTGCGCATTTTGAGTTGGTCCAGAGGTTGAAGATGATGGCGTGGATGGATCTGATTGGTCCATGTGATTTTTAATGCATTTTTCATATTTTTGATTTTATTTGATTTTCTGATTTTATTTTTGTGATCAAAACATTTTCAAAAATCATGAAAAAATTACCTTAGGCCAATAATAATTTCTAGTGTTTGTCATTTTTTTTTGAAATTTTCTAAAATGATTTGATTGGTTTAAAAATTCATAGGTTTATTTAATTGATTGTTCAAAGATTATTTTTATTTTAATAGTTCCTTTGATCTAAAAATTCCACAAAAATTATCTTGGACTCATAAAATAATTTAGAATTTGATTCTGAAATTTATTTAGCTTTTTTTCTATTTTTGATTAGAAATTTAATATGATAAGTTTATTTTTAATTTTTGCTTCATAATTTTTATTTTAATACTTCCCTTAATAAAAAAATTCTAAAAAAAATCGTACAAGCTTGTTTTCAATCATAGATTCTGAATATATTTTTATTTTGACCTTTTTGTGACTTTTGGTTAGGGTTTGCATTTTTTCCCTTAAATAATATTTTAATTTTTATTTGTTTTGTTTGATTTTTATTTTAATACTTCCATTAATTCAAAAGTTCAAAAAAAAATCAGGGATGCATGTTTTTTAATTCTAACATTTGAATATATTTTTGGTTGGATGTTTTTTTCTGATTTTTGACTAGAATTTCATTTTTGGATGTGTTTATTTGTTTAATTGATTATTTGTTTGAAATTGATTTTATTCTTGACTTTTCCTTAATTCAAAAAATGTGAAAAAATATGTTTTCTGACATTTAGGGTTTCTTTGTGATTTGTAGGATCTTGGTTTGAATTGTTTGAATTTTGATCTTACTTAATCAATATTTAAGATTAAAAGTCAAAAATTAGGGTTTTTTTGCTTATTGTGCAAGTTTCTCTTTCAAAACCCTTATGCCCTGGATTTTCAATAGAATTCAAGTCTTGATTATGGTTCATGAATGTGTTAAGGATATGAAAACCATTTTTCTTGAATTATTTGACTTGGTTTGACATTTTTCCATAAATTATTTTGAAAACTTGTCTAGTTTGGTAGTTTTTGCCAACTAGTCTTGAACTTTGGGCCTCATTTGAGTCGTTCCTCAATCATTCATGAACTTAGGACTTGCTTCCTGACTGATGCACACTTCAAAGATGCTAATAAGTTTTTTGGTTTGATTTATTGATCCTTGTTTCTATTTTTGATGTATTTTTGAAGTGAAGGTACCCAATTAATGTTGCATGCCTTGTTGCAATTTGTTTGATGGCCAATGAACTTGAGTGAGGCCTGTAATTGGGCATCTAATGATCATGTTGATTCTGATTATCCACAATAACTCAAGTCATTTAACCTAATGCCCCTTGTTTGAATGTTTGAACCTTTTGATGAACTGTGTGGGATCCCACTTCTATTGTGCTTGTGAGCTGTGGTTGATTTAATTGTACATGATTGAATTATGTTTGATACTGACCTATATGGTCTTTGATTGTATTCTTATCAAGCTGCCATTATCCTTGATTGATATTCAATTGTCAACTCAATATGGTGATAGAAAGGAGCAACATTCCTATGATTCTTTTGACCAAATTGTGCATATGCTTGTTTCCTCTTGTCTATCATGTCTAATGTTTGATAATTTTTATCATGTTGTTCTCACTTCATCATGTTGCATCCATCCGTTATGTGAGTCATCATTCACCTTATGGAATACTAACTTGGTTGTTGAATGTGCGAGGTACTTTGAGAAAGTTTCCATTTTTGGCTTGAGGCTACTGTGTTTCACTTTATTTGTGGAACACAACTTATTATATTGGCACTGCTATTATGTTTGGCATGTTTGATATTCCATGCAGGATATATACATGTGATTGTGAATGCTATACATTGCCCATGGGATCTGTTCATATCTGATAATCTCATTACTTACATCCTGATGGCGTAATTTCTGACTTGATTTGTCTATTGATGCCAGCTTGCTTGAAGATCCCTGGGTTTCTTTTATTCCTTCTCAGTTGCTATGGATATTTATCCATTGGCTATTGCACTATTTCCTTTCTTATATTTTCATGTTGCATAGTTCTCTGATTGCATGATGGGACCTCTGTTGCTGATATATGTCAGGAGGCCATCTGGTTTTTGTCTGATACATGTGTTGTGTTTGCTTTTGATCGATGAGTCACTCAATTTACAAAGTGAGATCACGACTTTGCTCTCATTGTATGTTCCCTATAGGATGTTTATTGATTTTTCTTCTTTAATTTTTGATCGATGAGTCACTCAATTTAGAAATTGAGATCACGACTTCGCTCTCATTGCATGTTCCCTATAGGATGTTTATTTATTTTTCTTCTTTAATTGTTGATCGATGAGTCACTCAATTTAGAAATTGAGATCACGACTTTGCTCTCATTGCATGTTCCCTATAGGATAGTTTTGTTAAACTTCCTTTAACATGTTAATTAAGTTAGGGTTTTCCTTTATCCTCAACCTTAGGGTCAACCATTTTATGATAACACTAGGAATAATACTAGGCTGGTTTCCTTTAGTTATTTTTCCTTCCTTTGCATTCTGCATCTTAAAACAGAAAATCTGTTTTCGTGGCAAATCATAAAACACCACTAATAAACTCAAACCCTTCTTCAAGGTAAAAGATACAAACCAATCTTACTTATTCTGTGTGCCTCTTGGCTTTGCTCTTGAACCTGGTTTACCGATGTTTTGCCATTGCACATTTGTTTGAATCCGATGTTTCGCCATCGCACATGTTTGTTATCCTACTTTGATTCTCAATATCATTGTTAGGTTTGATGTTTCGTCATCCGATTTATCGATGTTTCACCATCTTTGCCATGATACTGTGTTATCTTTTAGCCGATGTTTCGCCATCGCACATTTTTTTTGAATTCGATGTTTCGCCATCGCACATGTTTGTTATCCTACTTTGATTCTCAATATCATTGTTAGGTGTGATGTTTCGTCATTCGATTTATTGATGTTTTGCCATCTTTGTCATCTTTTAGCCGATGTTTCGCCATCGTACACTTGTTTGGAGCCGATGTTTCGCCATCACACATGTTTGTTATCCTGCTTTGACTCTCAATGTCATTGTTAGGTGTGTTGTTTTATCATTTGATGTTTCACCATCTTTGACATCTTACGATGTTATTATTTAGTAGATGTTTTACCATCTCATTTTTTTATTGTTTCAGTCGATGTTTTTCCATCTTGATTGTTTTTGTTTGCCTTAACAAAAAAAAACACAAACCAACCAAAACATGTAATCCGAACACATTGTTTTCTTTTTTTTCTTTGGCATGCATTCCCTTTTCATTTTTAAGCCATAGACATAGGATTTGACCACACCCATTAGATTAGACAACAAGAGTGGATATTGTAGATTACTACGGGCGTGTGGGGTGCTAATACCTTCCCCTCGCATAACAGACTCCCTTACCCGATCTCTCGGTCGAAAGACCGTGTTTTCTCCCTTTTCAGGTTTTCTTGATGTTTACTTTTCCCTTTCGGCGGGATAAAAGACGTTCGGTGGCGACTTCATTGATGTTTCATTATATCCAGATGACAGGTTCCGGCCGGGTGGTTTCAGCTGGCGACTTCACTAGGGACAGATTGACCTCTTGCTGGTCCATCCCGAAGTCGATCCTAGCTCTTGTTTGTTTTCTTTTTGGGTGTTTATTTTTACCGTTTTGCATATTTATCTGTTTGCATTGCATCCTATGTGCGCTTTACTTTCTGCATACTGGATTTGGCTGGACTGTTTGGATTCTGGTTTTCTTGTTGGGTGGGTTGTTCCATGAGGTAAAAGGCCTCGTACCCAAGCTATGAGTGAATCCCATAGGAACTAGGAATAGAGTGGCCATGGTAGCTATGAGCCGAATGCTTTGTAGACCTGACCATGAGACCCATGACTTCAGAGGAAGTTCAAATAGGTGTTATCGTATGATGATACCGACAGTCGAGCTCCTGTACTCTGATTTGGCTTTTAACCTTACCTTGACCTTGACTACACCCGTGAGAGGGGCGGGAAAACTTTTCTTACAGGTACAGGTACTGCTGGTGACTTTGTGTTGCGAAGGTGACTCAGGTTCCCATGATAGTTTTGAAGCTTTGGGATTTTCTTTTGATCTTGAGTGGTGCTGTTCTGTATTGGTCCAGCCATGATCCAGTGTGAAACTTTGATCCTGTCATGTTGCATCATAGCATATTTATTTCTATAAAAATAATGTATAAAAAAAATAACTAGCATGTGCATGTCATATTCCAGGGACATTCAAGAGTCTTCTTTCCATCAGAAATGGCTGGCCTCCCGTCAGTTGAGTTTGATTCAGTTCATGTTAAGGAGTCCACCAGGCATACATTCGCTTATCAGATTCCTACTATTGATGTGTCCGAATTGAAGAGGTTGAGTTCTTATCTGAAGGATGATGTTCTGAATAATTTCAACAAAAGTTATGGCAATTTGTTACCAATCCTTAATACTCCAGTTGACCCAATGGCTTTGATCACTCTCCTCCAGTTCTATGACAAGGAATTACAGTGTTTTACCTTTCAAGATTATCAACTGGTTCCCACACTAGAAGAGTACGCATACCTACTTAATATCAAGCTGTCCGATGAAGTTCCTTTTGTCCAAGTTCCGGAGAAGCCTAAGTTCGAAGTTATTTCCGAATTTCTTCATTTGAGTTGGAAAGAGGTGAAAGACAATTCGAAATCAAGTGAGGATACTACAGGGTTGTATTTGGATTTCTTAGTGAAGAAAGTTGAAGACCGGGCGAAGAAAGGGAATTGGAATGACTCTAACTCTCTGTTTGCTCTCATGATATACGAGATCATCCTCTTCCCTCACAAGAGAAATTTTATGGATTTTACGGCTATTTGTGTTTTTAGAAATAAGAACCCATTACCGAAACTCTTAGAAGATACTCTTCACACCATTCATTCCAGGCACGGAAAAGGAGGTAATGTAAGTTTGTGTCATTCAAGTTGCACCTACCAGTAAGTGTCCCTTTCGTGGATACCAGGCATTCTCTTCAATGGTCATCCAGACTTGTCAACCTCACTTCATTTGATATCCGGTGGAATTATTATACGGGGGAAGTACGAAGTATTATCACTAGCTGCGGAGATTTTCCTAATGTTCCCCTAATAGGAACTAAGGGGTGTATCAACTACAATCCTGTGCTTGCTTATCGTCAATTGGGATATGCAATGGATGGACCGCCAAAGGTTGAGGAGGTGTCTGAATCAGTGTATTTTATTAGAGGAAGTGATCCTGTGATGATGAAAAGAATGGTAAGCGCTTGGAAGAGAATTCACAAGAAGGATAGAACTACTTTGGGCAAGAAGGTTCCTATTGCTAGGGTTCCTTACTTGGAGTGGGTTAAATCCAGGGTTAAGATTGTACGGTTACCATTTGCAAGGTCGGTCTAATATGTGAGCAACCTCCTACTGTTCTGAGTAACACGGTGCCTACCGAGGTGTTCACCCAGGTTCATGTTGAGAACATTCAACTTCGTGCAAAAGGCCGTGAGGCAGGGATGAAACTCTATTGGGTAGATCAAGAAAGGGCCGACTTAGCTCGCAAACTCAAATAAGCTCAAGGGAAAATTTCTGATGCAACCAGTTTTAGGAAGAGATCTCATGCTGAAATGGAAGAAGAGTTGAGTAAAACCCAGCAAGAGTGCCAGAAGCTTCAGGTATTTGAGAATAGCTACAGGAAGAGGATTCAAAGCTTGGAAAAATAGCTCAAAGACAAAGATGCTCAACTTAAGAAGGAAGTAGCCTAGAAGCGCGTCGCAGAAGATCGGTTTCAAGAAAGCAAAGTAGTCGCATCACGACTTTTGAAGGAGAAAGCCAAGCTTGAAGGGTATTGTCAACACCTTGAAGCGTGTCATGTTCCGGAGATTTAGTTTTGTTATTTACCTTTGGTGTATTTGATCACCCCCAGGATTGTTGGAAGGAACCATTTGTTTATTTTTATTATTCAGTTTTTGTTAAGTTTACTTTGAAACACGTATTTTGTCCGAAATCACTTGAGCATCGTTTCTTTTGTTTGTAAATAATTGAAGTATTTGTCTTATTTATACTTTTTCTCTTTGATTGTATGTTTGATCTTTGGTTGCACACCGTGATTGATGCATAAAAGGACTCTTGAATACCTGGAAATGACAAACATATCATGCACATCATGCATTTCATAACATTACAGGTTATCTCAAGACGGTATTCTTATTGCTCTGCTTTTCTTATTCAGAATTCAAGATGACTACTCATCGGTATTCCACCAGAAACAATTTTCCAAGACATATGGAACAAGTTCAAGCTGAACTCGCTGAAATGAGGGCCCAGATGGCTACTCAGATGACCCAGTTCATGGAGGTCATCACCAATGTGAATCGTCGACAGGAGGAATTGGCTGCCATTGTCAACAACCAGCGCCGCTATCCAGGGGATGGTGGAAATCAAGGGCTCTATCAGGACATTTCTGTAGGATTGGGGGATGTGCAAGATCAGCCTGCTGGAAATTTCCACCAGATGCCTGGAAAACCTTTTGTGCGCAACGTAGGGCAGTTTCCTCCGTCTCCGTGACCTCGTCTTGTGGGGAACAGAAGAGTTAATCAGTGCGGTGTAAGTAACTATCAAGAGAAGGATTATGATTTTGACCAAGATGAAGATCAGTTTTCTGTTTGGCATCAGAGTCGGAGGTTCAGATTGAGGATAGGAAGTATCGGTTATTCGAAGAACGTTTGAAGGTTGTGGAAGGGAAAGGAGTCCTTGGTATGGATGCTAATGATCTCGGGTTGGTGTTTGGGGTGAAAGTTCCTCCAAAGTTCAAGCCTCCTGTGTTTGAAAAGTACAACGGAACGTCATGTCCTGTTACCCATGCAACTTCTTATTTCCGAAAGATGTCGGTGCATACTGAAGATCAGGGGCTTTTGATTCACTTTTTCCAGGATAGCCTATCAGGGGCATCCTTGGAGTGGTACATGAAGTTGGAAAAAACCCATATTCATTGCTGGAATGATCTTTCTCGGGATTTTGTCAAACATTATCAGTACAATGTGGATATGTCGCCTAATCGCACTCAGTTACAGAATATGTCACAGGGACCAAAAGAATCTTTCAAGGAATACGCTCAGAAGTGGCGTGAGTTGGCTGCAAGGGTTCAAACTCCACTCATGGAGAGAGAACTCATTGATATGTTTATGAGTACCCTGCAAGGGCCGTTCTATGAACACATGATAGGAAGTACTTCGACAGGATTTGCAGACCTGGTGATGGCTGGTGAAAGAATTGAGGTAGGTTTGAAATTGGGGAAAATTCAGGTTGGAGGTATTAGCGGCTCATCAGGGGGAAGTAAGAAACCATTCAACACTTACCCTAAGAAAAGGGAAGGCGACGCAAGTGCGGTTTACTCTCATAGAGGAAGAAGAGAGGATCGTCAGGACCAACAAATCAACGTTGTTTATATTCCTGTTAATGCTCCTCCGCAGCAGAGACCGAATACAGTGCCTCAATAACAAAGACAGCAAGATGCTCCCCGTCAGTATAATAATCAACAGCAGAGACAACCCAGAAAATTCGATCCCTTACCGGTATCTCTTACTGAAGCACTCCACCATTTGCTCGATTTGAAGTTGATCAGTTTGAGAAATATGCCACCACCACCCGCAAGACTTCCCCCTAACTATGATGCTAACGCCAGATGTGAATTCCATTCAGGCGGAGTTGGTCATTCTACTGACAATTGTTTTGCGTTGAAGTGCAAGGTACAAGACTTATTGAATGCTAAGGCAATTGAGTTTACTCCAGTGACTGGTCCGAATGTTACTCAGAACCCAATGCCGAGGCATGGAGGGGATGTTATTAATATGATTGATGGTAATGGTGAAGTGTTGAATTTGATCATGAATGTGGAACAAGTAACAACTCCGTTGTGCTATATTAAGAGGTATTTGCTTGACAATTCTATTTTTCTGGGTTGTACTTCAGAGTGTGCCAAGTGTAAAGAACAACCGAAGGGTTGTGACAATTTAAAAGCCAGTATCCAGTTGATGATAAAGGAGGGTTCCCTGCAGTTCGATAGAAAACCGAGCTACTGTAAGGTTACCGAAGAAGATATTGCAGTAGTATCTATTCCTTACACCCATGTGTGCATTCCTGCCCCATCTAGGGCGCCTCCTTTGATGATTACGGTACCTGGTCCCATGCCGTACACCAGGGAGAAGGCCATCACATGGCATTACGGTGCCGATGTTTATTACCATGGGGTGAAGCAGGAGGTAAGTACTCGTTCTCCTGAGGAAGAATATGCTGAAGATAATGAAGAGGAAGTTCATAACTTTTATGGTGTGGGTCGAATGACTAAAAGCGGGAGAGTATTTGGTCCTTCTAATGTGCAAGATGCGGTAGATGCTTCTGCAAAAGAAAAAGGAAAACAACATGTGATGATTGGTAATCTAAGGGTTACGCCAGCCAGTGTGACTCAACCAATTCCGATACTAGAAGCTTCTTCAGTTCCTGATGAGGTTGAAGAGTTGATGCGAATTATCAGAAAGAGTGATTATAGCATAATTGATCATCTGATCCATACTCCTTCTAAGATGTCTATCCTGTCTCTGTTGATTTATTCAGAACCTCAGAGAAATGCTTTGATGAAGTTTTTGAAGAATTCGTTCGTGCCACATGAGATAACAGTCAATCAGATTGAGAATGTTTGTGCTAACATATCTGTCAGGAACAATCTAGGCTTCACAGATTTTGATCTTCCTCCGGAGGGGCCAGACCATAACAAAGCGTTGCATATTTCAATGGAGTGCAGGGGCACTACTTTATCCCGGGTTTTGATGGACACATGATCTTTGTTGAATGTATTTCCTAAGTCAGCATTGATGAAGATTGATTATTCTGGACTGGAGCTACGCCCTAGTGATTTGATGGTGAAGGCGTTTGATGGGTCTCGAAGGTCAGTGTTTGGGGAAGCGAAGTTACCAATCAAGGTCGGTCCTTGCACCTTCACGGCTACATTTTTTGTGATGGATATACAGCCAGCGTATTATTTTTTGTTGGGGCGTCCGTGGATTCATAGAGCAAGGACAGTCACTTCTACCCTTCATCAGAAACTCAAGTATCCTGCAGAAGGAAAGGTGATAACTGTGTGCGGCGAGGAAGAGTACGTCGTGATTCTTTTGACATCATTCCTCTATGTTGAAGTTGAAGGGGAGATACATGAGACTCCATTTCAAGCGTTTGAGACAGTTCATGCTGTCAATTTTCCTCCTCCAGAGCAGAAAAGGAAACCTGAAACTGTTATGTCTTCTCTCAAGGACGCGAAGGTTGTAGTAGAAGGTGGTAACCCTGAAGGTTGGGGTCAGGTGCTGGATGTTACCCTAAAATTTGATAAATTTGGTCTTGGTTTTAGCCTAGGTCAGCAGAGTGAAGCTCCCAGAGCATCTAGTTTATCTACTCCTGTGAAGTTTTCCCGTCCTTGTGCTACTCAAGAAGGACACGTCAATGCAGTTGGCGATGATAGGGTTGATGGCTACACTGTCGAAATTGGATTCATCCGAGTATTCCAGGCCAGATACTCAACAATTGGACTTCTGTGGATGTTATCCAAGTTTCAAGCGTTGAGGAGTAATTTTCTTGTTTTCTTTTTTATCATATCATAATTCCTATGCTCTGCCCAAGGCGTAGTGGATCATTTGTGTAGGGCCACCATGTTTATTTTTCAAGTTTATCATGAAATAAAGGACGTTTTTGCATTCAAAATTTTGTTTCATTTCTTTTTTATTTAAATGGAAATGTTTCTCTTTTCACACACTGTCACTAAAAAACGCCAAAATGTCATTCCTGTAGATGCACTTCCACCACCGATTATATTAATAACGACTCTACTATGGCTCATTATGACTTTGATACTCCCATTTATCAAGCTGAAGAAGAAGCATATGAGGATTGTGATCTTCCTGAGGAATTAGCAAGATTGTTAAAACAAGAAGAGAAGGTTATCCAGCCGAATCAGGATTCGATTGAGGTGGTGAATATTGGCACAGAAGAGGTAAGAAGATAAGTCAAGATAGGGGCGGATCTCGAAGAGAGTATAAAGGTCAGGTTAATTGAACTACTCCGTGAGTATTCTGATATCTTTGCTTGGTCTTACGAGGATATGCCTGGGTTGGATACAGACATAGTGGTGCATCGACTACCGCTCAAAGAAGGTTGTTCTCCTGTCAAGCAAAAGCTCCGAAGAACTCGTCCTGAGATGTCCAAGAAGATCAAAGAGGAGGTCCAGAAGCAGTTGGATGCTAATTTCTTAAAGGTCATCAATTATCTGCCATGGATTGAAAATATTGTGCCTATGCCCAAGAAGGATGGTAAGGTCAGGATGTGCGTGGATTATAGGGATTTGAACAGGGCCAACCCTAAAGATGATTTCCTTCTTCTGCATATTGATGTATTGGTCGATAATACTGCTCATTCCAAAGTGTTTTCGTTCATGGATGGTTTTTCGGGTTACAATAAAATTAAGATGGCTCTGGAGGATATGGAGAAGACAACATTTATCATGCTTTGGGGAACTTTCTGTTATAAAGTGATGCCTTTTGGCTTGAAAAATGCTGGGGCAACATATCAATGCGCCATGGTCACTCTCTTTCATGATTTGATTCACAAGGAGATTGAGGTATATGTAGACGATATGATTGCTAAGTCTGACACGGAAGAGGAACATATTGTTCATATGGAAAAATTGTTCGAGAGACTGAGGCAAATCTTTCTAAGGTTGAATCCGAATAAGTGCACCTTCGGGGTGAGATCCGGTAAGCTGTTGGGTTTTATTGTAAACAAAAAAGGCATTGAGGTGGACCCGGCCAAGGTAAAAGTGATACAGGAAATGCCTGAGCCAAGGACAGAGAAGGAAGTACGTGGTTTCTTGGGAAGGTTGAACTATATTTCTATATTTATTTCTCATCTCACAGCCACATGTGAACCTTTGTTCAAATTGTTAAAGAAAAGTCAGACAGTGAAATGGAATGAGGATTGTCATAAGGCCTTTGACAAAATAAAGGAGTATTTGCAGGAACCTCTGATACTTATGCCTCCAGTAGAAGGAAGTCCACTAATCATGTATCTAACTGTGTTGGAAAGCTCAATAGGTTATGTCCTCGGTCAGCACGACGAGATAGGGAAGAAAGAGCAGGCTATTTACTACTTGAGTAAGAAGTTTAAAGAATGCGAGTCGAGATACTCATTGTTGGAAAAGACTTGTTGCACGCTTGCCTGGGCCGCAAAACGTTTGAGGCAATACATGTTAACTCACACCACCTACTTGATATCCAAAATGGATCAATCAAGTACATTTTTGGGAAGCCAGCTCTTACAGGCAGGGTAGCCCGTTGGCAGATGATACTCACCGAATATGATATCCAATACACTACTCAAAAAGCAATTAAGGGTAATGTATTGGCCGACCATCTCACTCATCAGCCCTTGGAAGATTATGAACCGATGAAGTTTGATTTTCTAGATGAGGAAATTTTGTATATACAGGATTGTAATATGCCAGACCCAGACGAAGGACCTGAGCCGGGATCACGTTGGACGCTTGTATTTGATGGTGCATCCAATGCCATGGGCAACAGTGTCGGAGCTATTATCACTTCTCCTGAGGGATACCACATTCCTTTCACGAATCATATTTGTTTCGATTTCACTAACAACATGGACGAATATGAGGCTTGCATTTATGGAATTGAAGCAGCGATCGACTTGTGAATCAAATTTTTGAAAGTTTACGGGGATTCCAATCTTGTTATCATCCAGATTAATGGAGATTGGGAGACTCGCCATCAGAACCTAATTCCCTATCGTGAGCATGTTATGAAGCTGATTCCGTACTCCGAAGAGATCACGTTTGAGCAACTTCCCAAAGAAGAAAATAATCTAGAGGATGCGCTGGCAACTTTGTCCTCCATGTTCAAGGTCAAGTGGGCTAATGAGGCACCTTCCATTACTATAAGAAGTTTGAGTGAGCCAGCTTTCTGTTTTGATGCCAGTTTGGAATCAGATGGTAATCCTTGGTTTTATGATGTTAAACGATATCTTGAAACAAAAGAGTACCCTAAAGAGGCATCTGTTACAGATAAGAAGTTCTTGAGAAGATTTTCAGCCAAGTTCTTTCTCAGTGGTGGTGTGTTGTATAGAAGGCATCATGACGATTTACTGCTCAAATGTGTTGACAAGAAAGAAGCGGCTAGAATCATTAAAGAGATACATGAAGGTGATTTCGGAACCCATTCCAACGGGCATATCATGGCTAAAAAGATCTTGCGAGCAGGTTATTATTGGTCCACCATGGAGACTGACTGTTACAATCATGCACGGGTTTGCCACAAATTCCAAGTCTATGCTGACAAGGTGCATGTGCCTCCAGTACCTTTGAATGTCTTAACTTCCCCTTCGCCGTTTACGATGTGGGGAATTGATATGATCGGCAAAATTGAACCGACTGCGTCCAATGGACACCATTTCATTCTGGTTTCCATCGATTATTTTACAAAGTGGGTCGAAGTTTCATCCTATGCCAATGTCACCAAGCAGGTGGTAACTCGGTTCATTAAGCACAATATTATCTGTCGCTATGGAGTGCCTAAAAAGATCATTACCGATAATGGGTCTAATTTGAACAACAAAATGATGAAAGAGCTTTGTGAGTCCTTCAAAATCAAGCATCATAACTATTCCCCATACCGACCAAAGATGAACGGCGTTGTCGAAGCGGCCAACAAGAATATAGAGAAAATCATGCAGAAGATGGTGGTAACCTATAAAGATTGGCATGAGATGCTACCTTTTGCGTTGCATGGTTATCGCACCACTGTGCGTACTTTGATTGGGGCAACCCCATTTTCATTAGTGTACAACATGGAAGCAGTATTCCTGGTAGAAGTCGAGATTCCTTCTCTTAGGGTCATGAGAGATGTTGAGCTGGATGAAAGTGAATGGGTACTGAATCAGCTGGATCAGTTGGAACTTATTGACGAGAAGAGGTTGAAGGTTGTATGTCATGGTCAGGTATATCAGCAAAGGATGAGGAAAGCTTTTGATAAGAGGGTACGGCCTCAGTGTTACAAGCCAGGTGACCTTGTGCTAAAAAGGATAATTCTCCCCCAGGGAGATCCCGGGGGCAAGTGGGTTCCGACTTATGAAGGTCCTTTCATGGTCAGAAAAGTTTTCTCTGGAGGAGGGATGATGCTCACGACTATGGATGGAGAGTACTTCCCTCTCCCATTGAATCCTGACGTAGTTAAAAACTACTTTTCATAAAAATAAAAAAAAATAAAAAAATAAAAAAACCCGCTGAACTGAAAACCCGAAAGGGCGGTTTAGGCAAAAAGAGGGTGTCCTGGTGAATCAAAAACCCGAAAGGGCAATTCAGGAAAAAGTTTGGGACTTAAAGCAAATGACTACGCTCAACATGAGATCCTTTGTTTCTTTCCTTCATTTCGTCACCTGGCATAAGCTCGAAGCTAATCCAAGAAAGATCTGTATGAAAGCAGGAAGATGAGGGTCATAAGAGTCATAGCAAAGTCGGGACTTGATGGATATTCACATTCACATTGCCATTTGTAAACACTTGTTTGTTTTGATTTTGTAATTACTTGCTTCCATTTGTAAATGCCTTTTTCACAAGCTGATTTCTCAAAATCAATAGAATGTCTTCTTTCAAGTATACGTATGCTTTTCTTTTCTCCCTTTTTACTATTATGTTTGCAAAAACGTCCAATATTTTTTATAAGCATGTGCATATAAACTTCGTGGGCCTTACACGGAAATGGTAATCTAAGTCATGTTTAGCTGATCGCTTGAAATATGGATAACAAACACAACTACTACTGTGCAAGGGGCATGTTTGGTTCTATGATTGATGGGATTCTCATTCACTTTACTGGAGGACGCCTTGCCATTTTGTTTCACCGCTCCGTGCTGTTGGTAAAGGTCATGGGTCAGGGTAATATCAAGCTTACGGCAGGTCGACGAGATTGGCGAACCTAGTTAGAGATATTTCCTCCCCATAATGGCTTTCATTACGTTTCTTTTCCGCACTTTCATGTGTTATCTTGATTGATTGTTTCATCCTTATCTGCATATAGGATTTTATTTATAGCCGAATGTCAGTCTTGATGTGTTGAATAATTTAGCCTTGAAAAAAAATATTTTTTTTTGTTTCATTTTACTTAATCCATTCAGTATTACTCTTTAAATCGATTTTTCAGGAATTTTGATACCAACTGTGCCGATTCTTTTGCTTAGCCTAGAGTTTGGAGGAAGGAGTTTAGCTGAAAAAGATGACTATAATGGTATGCTTTTGGGTAGAACCCCGTTGACGATGTACATGCATTATTTTAATCCCCAAACACCGGAGATATAAGGGAGTTAGACCCTTGTTAACCGCTCTGAGCCTTCGAAGTAGGAGTTTCTTTTCCGTTAAAAAAACAATAAAAAAGAACCTTGTTTTTTAACCCGGGGCAGGATAGATGTTTAGTTAATTTAACCAAGCATTCAAATTTCAGAAGGAATGTCCCATTTGAGGATCACCACATTTTATCTTTCGCATCATGAGATCAAGAAAAATGTCTAAACCACGATGTTCATTTCCTCACAAAATCCTGAGGTCGAGATCGAATCGATACAATAATGGCTATCCCTCGCTGACCAAGGAGTGAGGCATTTGTTTTCTTAAAAAAAAGAGAGAAAGAAAGAAAAGGTTCAAAGACCTAAAGTCATGTTGACTTGTTCAAAGTAGAAGGTGTGAATAAGAAAGAAACAAAAAGCCCGCTAAGTCGAAACTTGAAAACAAGTCGCTTAGGCAAAAGTTAGGGCATCCCGCTGGACTCCCGAATTTGAAATTCAAAAGATTTTGTCCAGGAAAAAGTTAGGGAAAAGAGAGCCTAAAAGGCCAGGAAAAAATAGATTATCCAATAAAATCTTCATCAAAAGAAGAGGAACAATAATATCAAAAACAAAAGCAGCAGAAGCTAAGTAACAATCATGTTGGGGAATTTGTCGTGATCACTCAACCGTTACAAATCCTTTTGAAAGATGAATGCTTGTGATAAGTCAACTGAACTTAGGACAGGAGAATATCATGAACGGGGTGGGCACCAAATAACTTGAGCCTTGAAAAACTTTTTTCTAAAAAAACCTCGAACCAGGCCATGTTACAACCTTTAAAAAGTCCTAACTGAAACAAGGGTTTAACTCGAAAGCATACTACAACGGGATAACGTTTCCTAAACTCCCAAATACATGTTGCATATCCATGTTAGTATCTTATCACCCGCATCTTGACTCGTTTTTCAAAAAAGGGGAAGAAAAGTTTTGAAATTTTTGCACTCTAGCCAGTGATTCACTCACAATAGAGATGCGACACCTTGTTAAGATTTTAAACTTCAAACGCTTAAATAATCGTCGCATCAGGTCTGTCATTCCCAAAATAAACATCTTCCTGCATGCAAAACATTTTCCTGACATCAAAAAAAGAGTTTACATGTTTAACACCTGTAAAGAGATTAATGATTGTCAAGAAGGGAATATTTGGATAGAGCCCATGTATGATTGGGACTCTATGTATCCCCAGTGAAGTTTCGTATCCCCAGTGAAGTTTCATTTCCGCAGCGAAGTTTTATTTTTCCAAGAATCTTATTTAAAAAGCTTCATTCTAAGACTTCAGGTTTGGATATGTCACACATCCCCAGTGGAGTCGTTTAAATGGGAACTCACTTTCTGAAGAAGTTTTAAACTCCCCAACAGAATTGCCAACACAGATCCCTCGCCTTGACCTTTCATTTCTCAGCCGATCTTCTGATTGGGGCATCCTTATGTTAAAGATCTTCCCTTATCCCTAGTAAGGTCGATACTGTGTGCCTATCTGCATGATCCGTCCATGGTTGCATTCCAAAAAAAATCTCTATCCAACGAGAATTTTCAACAGAGTTCTGTATCCCTAGTTGAGTTTTGTTTCCTCAGCAGAGCCCTGTCCCCCCAGCAAAGGTTTTTGTCCCTCACGTCAGGTTTGTTGTCTTGGTATCATCCTCAACACGGCCGCACGCTGTCTTTTTTAGAGATTACGGTCTTGCCCTGATCTTCTCCCTCAATGTCTAATCTTCCCTAGAAGCTACAGTGTCGACTTGATCTTCTCTAGGAGTTTGTAATTTATTTTTGCAGCTCCTCAATGTTTGTGGCCCATTTCTACTAGTTTCTAGGTTGTTATTCCCCGCGAAGCTTCATCTCTTTGAGGTTCCCTCTCTAGCGGTTCCCCGTATTTTATTCTCTCCTTTGGATTTTGCAATTTATTTTTGCAAGTCTTGTCAAATTCTGACTTCTTGGTCTTGGCTTCTCAATTGGCCATTCCCCAGTGAACTTTTAAACATGCATCATCATATTGCATCTACCAAAACGCGTAGCATTTCCATTATATGGAGCATTGCGCTATATAAAAAGAATTCAAACATACATCGGAACATAATCCATTATTATTTCCATCATCCCCAGTGATTTTGCTAATACTTCGGATTAAATCCCCAGCGAGGTCTTCGTCCTCATTATCTAGGTTTCATCCCCATACCAATATCCTTTTGACGTCAATCATTTATTTGTTTGGGTGTCTACTCTTGACTGTAGTTCAGTTTCGCCCTGGCGCGGTCTTCTCGGGTTTAGTCTTCACTACCATTTCCAGTTCTTCCAATGTCTATTGATGCACCTTTCGAATACCAGTTTCGTCCTGATATTCGCTTTCAGCAGGTTTTTAGGTGTACGCCCTAATCTCCTTGATTTGGGTTGAGCTCGAGTTTTGTCTCCTCACCCTGTACATGAAATCCAGTTCCGTCCTGGTACTCATCTAGTTTAGTTTCTCCTAACTAGTTTTTTAGTTGAGTTTCATCTCGTTTTTGCTTTCATACCTTGGACCCTTTCACGGTGTTCATTTACCGTGTGCGGTGTTCGTACTGCGTCCCTGGTTTGAAATCAACCTCTTTGTTCCTTGGATTCTTTTATCAGTTTTCGTCACTGTTTATCCTTTAATCTGAGACCAGCAGGTGCTCTGAGAAACATGCACTTTCATCATTTTGCTTTGGGTCGAGTTTCGCCTCGTTACTCGTGCGTGAAATCCAGTTTCGTCCTGGTACTCATCTGGTTTAGTTTCATCTAACTGGTTATTGAGGCGAGTTCCGTCTCGCTTTTGTTCCTCATTTTTGAGATTCTTTCAGTTCCTTCATACTGTCTATCTTAGTTGAGATTAGCAAGTGCTCCTAGAATCACGCACTCTAGCCACTTTTAATTTAGATCGAGCTCAAAGTTTCGCCTCCTCACCCGTGTACGCTTTCTTGTCCAGAGTTTAGTTTCGCATATACTCTGTAGTTTGAGTTTTGTCTCACCCCTTTTGAAGCCCAGTTTTGCCCTGGCACATGTTGTCCGGAAGTTTAGTCGCGTCTACTCTTCTTTTGTTTTCATTCTGCTTCAACCTGCATTACAAGTTTCATTCTAACACATGTCTTGGGGGTTTTCTGCTTCTTTTTTCTCTCTTCTTCAAGAGTGTAAATTTTCGGGTTCTTTCGTATTCAATCATCTTCATCCCTGAACGCTCGAAAGTTGTCACTTTTCTCACTTATCATGTTGAAGATATTTGAATAGGGGTATCTGTTGCACCCCAAAATTTACCCTCTTGATTTAGGCTTATGTTTCATCATGAATATCATATTGCATTACATTCATACATTGTGATGGGATCAAAGTACTTTGGTTATCAAGTCTTCCTCAAGCCTTGAAGGTTGTTTGCATTGACAAATTGCTCAAGTAGAATCTTATCATTTAAACCTTTGGATCTTTCAAGCTCAAAAGTTATTGCATATCTCAAGATATCTTATCCATCTCCTTGGATCATCATAGGATTGAAGTTTGTGTTTGATTATAAGAAGGAATAACTCCTTTGATTCATCAGTCAAATTAGGGTTTTGCTTGATCAAGGCTATTGATCAATGTACAAGTCTTGATTTGGAAGCTACAACATCTCGTTGGAATTTTAAAGGTCTTTGTACAAGAAATTGGCCAAGATGTCCAGAGGATTTGAAGTTTTGAAGATGGTTCATCAGTCTCCTAAGATGTTAACCAAAATTAGGGTTTGGTCCAAGTTGAGGTAATTGGGGTCTAGATGAGCCAATTCATGAAGCATCACTATCTTATCATCATTGGAATCAAATTTGACCAGGGAGTCTCTCATGATACTCAGTGGAATTAGGGTTTTGAAGCTTGATCAGTTATCTCCTAGCACATGGCACAAAACTAGGGTTTTTAATTTAATCAGGATTTCTCTGACTTTCTTACCCAAAATTGTTTCCATGGTTCACCACATGTTATTAAGCATTTAGGATTGAAAGATTGAGGTTCAATTTGGATTGGAAATGATTCAACTGATCAAAAGGGGCAAATTGGTCACTTTAACCAATGTCAGTAAAATTAGGAGTTGACAAAGTGGACTTTTGGTCAACCATCAATTTAAGCATCCTCTTTTCATATCCCATGCCTAAATTAATCTTTGAATCATAAGAAATGTTGAATTTGAGTGTAACTTGTTTAAGAAATAACTTAAAATTTGAAAAAATGCTAAGTGCCAAAATGACTTCTCTTGGGCAAGCCAGGCGCGTAATTTCATCAAACACTTGGCATGCCATTTTGTGGAATCAATTTCTTGTGATTAAAGCTTCAATTTGAAAAATTAAAAAGAGCATTTTGTGGTCTCCCATGAGAACTTCCCATTGAACTTTGAATCATTCAATTTGGCCAAGAATTGAGTGAGTTGTGATGCTTCAAAGTTGGTATCTCAAAGCTAGCTTCAGACACACCATGCATGCCCATGCACGCGCGCGGACCAGACAGGCCAATTTTCATTTTTTCCTCAAGTTGGAAACATCATTTCTCCATCAAGACAACATCAATTTGTAAAATTCAAAGCCCTAAGATGTTCTATATTTTGAGAGATCTTGAAAGGCCCCTCAAGCATCCAAAACGCACGAAGGAATTTCAAATGGCCTAAGCATAAAGTCAGCTAGCCAGATTATTGGAAAACCATGCCCATGTTGCAGTTTTTTTTGCACAACTTCAGTTTTGATTGTTGTCAACATAGCCAGCTCACCAAGTGCACATGCTTTGCTCAAAATTCCACTCAACATGACATCACCAAAACGACTTCTAGGTTGGGCATAAGTAGAAACAAAACGCATCACCATTTGGACAATCTTCATTTTTGTTTTTTGCAAATTCTGCTTCTAACGGACTTGAGATTTTCAAAGACCCTTCTACCCTCAGCAGACACTCTATATAAGCCATATTTCACTCCCTTTGAAGATCCACATTCATTCTCTAAAAAAAATCAGAAGCTGCAATCTCTCTCTCAAAATTTTTTTTTGCTTCAAAGCTCCTTTATTCTCCATTCCAGAGCTCGATTCATAACCATTTTCACTTCATTGGAGCATTAGAAGCAAGGGACAAGGGTTTTCGCTTTATTTCAGAGGCCATAGTTGAGTTTATTTCTCAACTCGAAAGGTAATTTTCAGATCTTGATTCTCCATAATTTTGCTTGTTTCATGTGATTTAAAGCTTGTGGTCATGTTCATAGCTGGCCAGATCTTACATCTGATGTATAAACTTGTTTTATTTTAAAGCATATGCGATTTGGTGAACTTCTGGTTTTTCAAGATTTAATGATTTTCTCATTTTTCTTGCTCTGATTTCTCTACCATGGTCAATCATTTTGAAATTTGTAAAAAGCATGATGTAGTTGGTAGTTTAAACTTTGATTTGTGATTGGAATCATAGATTTTGGTGGAGAAATGAGTATGTATGATGGACCTGAACATGAGCCCTAGAACAAGTCTTGCGTGCATTTTGAGTTGGTCCAGAGGTTGAAGATGATGGCGTGGATGGATTTGATTGGTCAATGTGATTTTTAATGCATTTTTCATATTTTTGATTTTATTTGATTTTCTGATTTTATTTTTGTGATCAAAACATTTTCAAAAATCATGAAAAAATTACCATAGGCTAATAATAATTTCTAGTATTTTTAAATTTTTTTTGAAATTTTTAAAAATGATTTGATTGGTTTAAAAATTCATAGGTTTATTTAATTGATTGTTCAAAGATTATTTTTATTTTAATAGTTCCCTTTATCTAAAAATTCCACAAAAATTATTCGGACTCATAAAATAATGTAGAATTTGATTCTGAAATTTATTTAGCTTTTTTTTCTATTTTTTATTAGAAATTTAATATGAGAAGTTTATTTTGAATTTTTGCTTCATAATTTTTATTTTAATATTTCCCTTAATTCAAAAATTCTAAAAAAAATCATACCAGCTTGTTTTCAATCGTAGACTCTGAATATATTTTTATTTTGACCTTGTTGTGATTTTGGTTAGGGTTTGCATTTTTGCCCTTAAATAATATTTTAATTTTTATTTGTTTTGTTTGATTTTTATTTTAATACTTCCATTAATTCAAAAATTCTAAAAAAATCAGGGATGCATGTTTTTTAATTCTAACATTTGAATATATTTTTGGTTGGATGTTTTTTCTGATTTTTTACTAGAATTTCATTTTTGGATGTGTTTATTTGTTTAATTGATTATTTGTTTGAAATAGATTTTATTCTTGACTTTTCCTTAATTCAAAAAATGTGAAAAAATATGTTTTCTGACATTTAGGGTTTCTTTGTGATTTGTAGGATCTTGGTTTGAATTGTTTGAATTTTGATCTTACTTAATCAATGTTTAAGATTAAAAGTCAAAAATTAGGGTTTTGTTGCTTATTGTGCAAGTTTCTCTTTCAAAACCCTTATGCCCTGGATTTTCAATAGAATTCAAGTCTTGATTATGGTTCATGAATGTGTTGAGGATCTGAAAACCATTTTTTTTAAATTATTTGACTTGGTTTGACATTTTTCCATAAATTATTTTGAAAACTTGTCTAGTTTGGTAGTTTTTGCCAACTAGTCTTGAACTTTGGGCCTCATTTGAGTCCTTCCTCAATCATTCATGAACTTAGGACTTGCTTCCTGACTTCTGCACACTTCAAAGATGCTAATAAGTTTTTTGGTTTGATTTATTGATCCTTGTTTCTATTTTTTATGTATTTTTGAAGTGAAGGTACCCAATTAATGTTGCGTGCCTTGTTGCAATTTGTTTGATGGCCAATGAACTTGAGTGAGGCCTGTAATTGGGCACCTAATGATCATGTTGATTCTGATTATCCATAATAACTCAAGTCATTTCACCTAATTCCCCATGTTTGAATGTTTGAACCTTTTGATGAACTGTGTGGGATCCCACTTCTATTATGTTTGTGAGTTGTGGTTGATTTAATTGTACATGATTGAATTATGTTTGCTACTGACCTATATGATCTTTGATTGTATTCTTCTCAAGATCCCATGATCCTTGATTGATATTCAATTGGCAACTCAATATGGTGATATAAAGGAGAAACATTCCTCTGATTCTTTTGACCAAATTGTGCATATGCTTGTTTCCTCTTGTCTATCATGTCTAATGTTTGATAATTGTTATCATGTTGTTCTCACTTCATCATGTTGCATCCATCCCTTATGTGAGTCATCATTCACCTTATGGAATACTAACTTGGTTGTTGAATGTGCGAGGTACTATGAGAAAGTTTCCATTTTTGGCTTGAGGCTACTGTGTTTCACTTTATTTGTGGAACACAACTTATTATATTGGAACTTCTATTGTGTTTGGCATGTTTGATATTCCATGCAGGATATATACATGTGATTGTGAATGCTATACATTACCCATGGGATATGTTCATATCTGATAATCTCATTACTTACATCCTGATGGCGTAATTTTTTACTTGATTTGTCTACTGATGCCAGTTTGCTTGAAGTTCTCTGGGTTTCTTTTATTCTTGCTCAGTTGCTACGGATATTTATCCGTTGGCTATTACACTATTTCCTTTCTTCTATTTTCATGTTGCATAGTTCTCTGATTTCATGATGGGACCTTTATTGCTGATATATGTCAGGAGGCCCTCTAGTTTTTGTCTGATACATGTGTTGTGTTTGCTTTTGATCGATGAGTCACTCAATTTAGAAATTGAGATCACGACTTCACTCTCATTGTATGTTCTCTATAGAATGTTTATTGATTTTTCTTCTTTAATTGTTGATCGATGAGTCACTCAATTTAGAAATTGAGATCACGACTTCGCTCTCATTGCATGTTCCCTATAGGATGTTTATTTATTTTTCTTCTTTAATTGTTGATCGATGAGTCACTCAATTTAGAAATTGAGATCACGACTTCACTCTCATTGCATGTTCCCTATAGGATAGTTTTGTTAAGCTTCCTTTAACATGTTAATTAAGGTAGGGTTTTCCTTTATCCTCAACCTTAGGGTCAACCATTGTATGATAACACTAGGGATAATACTAGGCTAGTTTCCTTTAGTTGTTTTTCCTTCCTTTGCATTCTGCATCTTAAAACAAAAAATATGTTTTCGTGGCAAATCATAAAACACCTCTAATAAACTCAAACCTTTTTTCAAGGTAAAAGATATAAACCAATCTTACTTTGTCTGTGTGCCTCTTGGATTTGCTCTTGAACCTGGTTTACCGATGTTTCGCCATCGCACATTTGTTTGAATTCGATGTTTCGCCATCGCACATGTTTGTTATCCTACTTTGATTCTCAATATCATTGTTAGGTGTGATGTTTTGTCATCCGATTTATCGATGTTTCTCCATCTTTGCCATGATACTGTGCTATCTTTTAGCTGATGTTTCACCATCGCACATTTGTTTGAAGCCGATGTTTCTCCATCACACATGTTTGTTATCCTACTTTGATTCTCAATATCATTGTTAGGTGTGATGTTTCGTCATCCGATTTATTGATGTTTTGCCATCTTTGTCATCTTTTAGACGATGTTTCTCCATCGTACACTTGTTTGGAGCCGATGTTTCGTCATCGCACATGTTTGTTATCCTTCTTTGACTCTCAATGTCATTGTTAGGTGTGTTGTTTTATCATTTGATGTTTCGCCATCTTTGACATGTTACGATCTTATTATTTAGTCGATGTTTTACCATCTCATTTGTTTGTTGTTTCATTCGATGTTTTGCCATCTTGATTGTTTTTGTTTGCCTTAACTAAAAAAACACAAACCAACCAAAACATGTAAGCCGAACTACGGCTGCTCTGATTCTTTAAAAGGGATACGTAGGCATTGGGGTAGGGCCCGATCGAGCATAACTTTTTATTTTTCCTACATTGTTTTCTTTTTTTCTTTCGCATCCATTCCCTTTTCAATTTTAAGCCATAGACATAGAATTTGACCACACCCATTAGATTACGCAGCAAGAGTGGATACCGTAGAGTACTACGGGCGTGTGGGGTGCTAATACCTTCCCCTCGCGTAACAGACTCCCTTACCCGATCTCTCGGTCGGAAGACCATGATTTCTCCCTTTTCAGGTTTTCTCAATGTTTACATTTCCCTTTCGGCGGGATAAAAGACGTTCGGTGGCGACTTCATTGATGTTTCATTACATCCAGATGACAGGTTCCGGCTGGGTTGTTTCAGACGCGCTCGGGTTGGAAGACCTCCCCTACGCATCGGTAATTAGGGGGTTAATGCCATTGAAGATAGCAATGAGGACTCAAACATCGACAACTGGATCTACCCAACTACCAACGGTGGACTGAGTATCTGGACGACTAGGGACTTTATACCAGTTTCTTTTATTCTGCAGTAATTGTCTTACTTGTTTTCATATTTGTAATAAACAATTTAAAACTTTACGGCCTTGTGCCTTGCCCGAGGCACATTGGTTTTGTTTGTGAGGGATATTATTTTTCATTTCATATATCATTAATAAAGAATTGGACGTTTCTTGCATACAAATTATGCGCTCTCTGTTGTTCTTTTATGTTTTCACTTTATCAAAACAGCTATTCTCTTACACACACTCACGTATCATAATGCAGATCCATATCAACTCTGGATCCCATTGATAACAACTCTGCTATTTCCAGTTATGACTTCAAAAATCCGATCAACCAAGCCGAAGACGAAGGTAAGGATGATTGTGAGGTGCCTGGAGAACTTTCTAGACTACTACAGGAGGAAGAGAGGGCCATACAACCTCATGAAGATCCGGTTGAGAAAGTGAACTTGGGTACTGAGGAAGACAAAAAAGAGGTTAAAATAGGTGCAAATTTGGAGCTTAGCGTCAAACAGAGGTTGATACAGATGTTGCACGACTATGTTGAGATCTTCGCTTGGTCCTATGAAGACATGACTGGTTTAGACACTGATATTGTGGTACATCGCCTACCAACTAAAGAAAATTGTCCTCCAGTTAAATAGAAGGTCCGTCGTATGCACCCTGAAATGTTAGAGAAGATCAAGGCAGAGGTCATGAAACAGTTCGATGCGGGATTCTTGGCTGTCACTTCTTATCCGTAGTGGGTTGCCAACGTCGTCCCGGTACCTAAGAAGGACGGTAAGGTACAGATGTATGTAGATTACAGAGATCTGAACAGGGTAATTCCCAAGGATGACTTTCCACTTCCTCACATTGACGTTCTGGTCGACAACACCGCACATCACAAAATCTTCTCCTTCATGGATGGTTTCTCTGGCTACAACCAGATCAAGATGGCTCATGAAGACATGGAGAAGACAACCTTTGTCACACAGTAGGGCACCTTTTGTTACAAGGTGATGCCTTTTGGGTTGAAGAATGCTGGGACAACATATCAGCGCGCCATGGTCGCTTTGTTCCATGATATGACTCACCATTAGATCGAAGTTTATGTTGATGTTATGATAGCCAGGTCTCAGACTGAGAAAGAGCACCTTGATCATCTACAAAAGTTATTCGACAGGTTGAAGATATATAAGCTGAGGTTGAATCCGAACAAGTGCACCTTCGGGGTAAGGTCTGGTAAGCTTCTGGGTTTCATTGTCAGTGACAAAGGCATCTAGGTAGACCCTACAAAGGTAAAGGCTATACAAGAAATTCCAGCTCCCCGTACAGAGAAGGAAGTTAGAGGTTTCTTGGGACGCCTGAATTATATCGCCAGGTTCATTTCACATCTGACTGCTACTTGTGAGCCAATATTCAAGCTTCTGAAGAAAGATCAAGTGGTAAAGTGGAAGGATGAATGCCAACCGCTTTCAAAATAATTAAGGAATATCTTCAAGAACCACTAATTATGATGCCTCCAGTTGAAGGAAGACCTTTGATATTATACTTGACAGTGCTAGACAATTCAATGAGGTATGTGCTGGGGCAGCATGACGAGTCTGGTAGAAAAGAGAACGCAATATACTACCTTAGCAAAAAGTTTACCGACTGTGAGACACGATACTCATTGCTCGAGAAAACTTGCTGCGCTTTGGCATGGGCTTCTCGCCAACTGAGACAGTATATGCTGACTCACACTACCTTGTTGATATCGAAGATGGACCCGATCAAGTATATTTTCGAGAAGTACGCTCTCTCCGGAAGGATAACAAGATCGCAAATGATCTTAACCGAATATGACATCCAATACACAACCCAAAAAGCAATCAAGGGAAGTGTGTTAGCTGATCATTTGGCTCATCAGGCCATGGATGACTACCAGTCCATGAATTTTGAGTTCCTGGATGAGAATATTATGTTGATGACTGACTACAAAGAACCTGGACCGGATGAAGGACCTGAGGAGGAATCCCGATGGTCTATGTATTTTGACGGAGCTTCAAACGCACTGGGTAATGGCATCAGCGCTATAATCATATCTCCCGAGGGCTTTCAAACTCCGTTCACTGCCCGATTATGTTTCAATTGCATCAACAACATGGCGGAGTATGAGGCGTTCATCATGGGTCTTAGGGCTTCTATTGACCTAAGGATCAAGTTCTTGAGTGTGTTCGGGGATTCCGCTTTGGTGATAAGTCAGTCAAAGGCGAGTGGGATACGAAGCACCTAAATCTCATCCCGTACAAAGAGTACGTACTGACATTGCTCCCACACTTTGAGGAGGTAACCTTTGAACATTTCCCACGAGAGGAGAACCAGTTAGCGGACGCACTAGCTACCTTGTCTTCTATGTTCAAGGTTAGGTGGGACAATGAAGCTCCCTAAATCACCATTGAGAGGTTAGATGAACCATCATACTGCTGTAAAATTTATACAGAAGAAGTGGCAGACAAACCCTGGTTTCACGAAGTCAAGAGGTATCTCGAGGGTCAAGAATATCCTGAAGGGGCATCTATCAACGATAATAAGTTTCTGAGAAGGTTCGCTGCAAAGTTCTTCCTCAGTAATGGAATCCTCTATAAACGCAACCATAACTCCACACTACTACGTTGTGTAGACAAGAGAGAAGAAGAGAGGATCATGACAGATTTACATGAAGGCACCTTCGGAACCCATTCTAGTGGACATACCATGGCTAAGAAGATCCTACGAGCAGGATACTACTGGTCCACTTTGGAAGCCGATTGTTATCAGCACTCTCGAACTTGTCATAAGTGCCAAATATATGCTGATAAGGTGCATGTACCTCCGGTCCCCTTAAACGTCTTGACAGCTCCGTGGCCCTTTGCAATGTGGGGCATCGACATGATTGGAGAAATAAGGCCCACCACTTCTAACAGACATTGCTTCATTCTAGTAGCCATTGATTACTTCACAAAGTGGGTTGAGACAGCTTTGTTTGCTACAGTAACCAAGAACGTCGTGGCGCGGTTTATCCGACATAATATGATTTGTCGATATGGTGTTCCAGAGATAATTATCATTGACAATGGTACGAATCTAAACAACACAATGATCACCGAGCTATGTAAACAGTTCAAGATACAACATCATAATTCTTCTCCCTACCGACCAAAGATGAATGGCGTTGTTGAAGCAGCTAACAAGAATATCAAGAAGATTGTACAGAAGATGACGGTGACATATAAAGACTGGAATGAGATGTTACCATTTTCTCTTCATGGGTACCGTACCTCAGCATGGACGTCGACAGGGGCAACCCCCTATTCTCTGGTATATGGCATGGAGGCAGTCCTACCCATCGAAGTCCAGATGCCTTCTCTCAAGATTATGAAGGATGCGAGTTTGAACGAAGACGACTGGATCCGGACCCGACTTGATCAGTTAAATCTAATCGATGAAAAGAGACTTACTGCTATCTTCCATGGTCAGACGTATCAAAAGCGAATGATCAAGGATTTTATCAAGAAAGTCAAGCGTCAAGAATATCAAGTTGGGGATCTAGTGATCAAACGCATCATACGGCCGCAAGGTGATCCCAGGGGCAAATGGACCCCCATGTAGGAAGGGTTATTTGTGGTTAAGAACATTTTCTCGGGAGGAGCTATGATTCTAATCACCATGGACGGTGACGACCTTCCTCACCCTGTCAATGCTGACATAGTGAAAAGATACTACACCTAATTAAGAGACCCGCTAGGTTGACTGGCCTAGGAAAAAATAAAGGCTTCCCGGCGAATCAAAAGGGAAAAAGTAAGGGATGAAAATGAAAAAAAAATTGTACACCCGACAAGTCGAAAACCCGAAAGGGCGGCTTGGGCAAAAAAGGGTATCCTGGTGGACTGAAATCCCGAAAGGGCAGTCCAGACAAAAGTTAGGGATATAAAAGCGTACCACTATGTCTCATTGGATCATCTTGAGACCGGACTTCGATATCGAATATCAAGCTCGGACGGCGCCAATCAATCTGATCAACTTTCGGCTAAGAAGCAAAGTGATGAGACGCTTGAAGATATAAAGGCAATAGCAGAGTTGGAACCCAATGGGGTTGTTTCACATAGCTGTTTTTCTTTTACAAAAATTGTATAGTTCCTATTTTTTTGGCGGTGTTCTCTTACTAGAGCGTCAGCCTCCTTGTACAAAAATGCCTATTACAGGCCGACTACAAAAATCAATACAAAGTTATTTTCACTTCGAGTTTGTTTTCTTTTTGTTTTGTTTTACAAGAACGTCAAATGACTTATTTTTTGATATATGCATTTGAAAATGATCGCTTCTCACAAACATTTACATAAGAAACAAAAGACAATTACTCGTAATTCCAAAAACAGGGGCAAAAATAAGAAGTGTCAGACCCGACAGTTACTCCGCCCAGCAGGTGCCGAGATAGAGCCAGCTTTGGAACACAATCACGGGTACATACACTCCACACCAAGTAAAATTATTCAAAAGCATGAATGTCAGCTTTCCTGAAACAGGACGTAACCACCCCAGCTGAAGTTCATAATCATGGGCGAGTCGGTAAAATTCATCCCCCAAGCAGAGTATCTCTCTGGGCACAGAGGCTCAACCCCCAATAGAGTTCATCACTTCAGCTACAAAAATAAATTTTCTAAGTTCATTCCCCGCAGAGTTTATTCTCAAGAAGCATCTCCTCCCGACAAAATATTTACAAATCTCCAACAACCGTCAGGGATTTATTTTCCCATACGCAAGCATGCCCAGACGGCATTTCGTAAACATACATCATGACATACACATACATATCATATACATCATAATCTTATTTATTTTGAGAACATTATCTCACCCTGCATTTCGTGTATCGCATATAACTAACCCTGCTATCTTTTCAGGGAAAGAGGATTAGCTTCAACAAATTTAGCAGTTATGCAAGCCACATCTGCATACGACTAACGGAAACTCAGTTCCCGAAACCAAACGGGTCAACTAATCTACACTATCGCTTTGAAGTAACCCTACTATCTAGGTTCCTTCTCACAGCCCTACTATCCATGATTTCATTTCGAAGTAACCCTACTATCCAGGTTCCTTATCACAACCCTACTATCCAGGATTTCATTTCGAAGTAACCTTACTATCTAGGTTCCTTCTCACAGCCCTACTATCCGGGCTTTCATATCGAAGTAACCCTACGAACCAGCTTCCTTCTCACAACCATACTATCCAGGATTTCATTTCGAATTAACCCTACTATCCAGGCTTTCATTTCGAGGTAACCAAACGACCCAGGTTCCTTCTTATAGCCCTACTATCCAGGCTTTCGTCTCAAAGTAACCCTACGACCCAGGTTCCTTCTCATAGCCCTATTATCCAGGCTTTCATATCGAAGTAACCCTACTATCCAGGTTTCTTCACACAGCCCTACTATCCAGGATTTCATTTTGAAGTAACCCTACGACCTAGGTTCCTTCTCACAACCCTACTATCCAGGCTTTCATTTCGAAGTAACCCTACTATCCAGGTTCCTTCTCACAGCCCTACTATCCAGGATTTCATATCGAAGTAACCCTACTATCCAGGTTCCTTCTCATAGCCCTACTATCCAGGCTTTCATATCGAAGTAACCCTACGACCCAAGTTCCTTCTCACATCCCTACTATCCAAGCTTTCATTTCGAAGTAACCCTACTATCCAGGATTTCATATCGAAGTAACCCTACTATCCAGGTTCCTTCTCACAGCCCTACTATCCAGGATATCATATCGAAGTAACCCTACTATCCAGGTTCCTTCTCACAGCCCTACTATCCAGGCTTTCATATCGAAGTAACCCTACTATCCAGGTTCCTTCCCACAACCCTACTATCCAGGATTTTATTTCGAAGTAACCATACGACCCAGGTTCCTTCTAACAACCCTACTCTCCAGGCTTTCATTTCGAAGTAACCCTACGACCCAGGTTCCTTCTCATAGCCCTACTATCCAGGCTTTTGTTTCGAAGTAACCCTACTATCCAGGTTCCTTCTCATAACCTTACCATCCAGGTTTCTTTTCTCTTATCCCCAGATGGAAGTCCATAAACACGGTCGATTTCGCATTTCCCCAGTAAGCCGTTGTGCAGCCTGCACACTGACCAGATATGAAGTTCACTTCCGCTCCCTTAAGCATGAGTTAATTCCCAGTAGAGTAACGGACAACTAAAGCTCCTAAAATTCTACTTCTTCCAAGACCGATACCCACATTCCTCAGCAGATTCCTCATCAATAACAAGAATAGGAATTCTCATCAAAGGAATATCTCAGGAAATCAACATCCTCTAGATGGCATCTTTAAGCCCATCTCCGGTGATTCTCCGTCACATCCTAGATGGCATCTTTAAGCCTATCTCCGACAATTCTCTAGAAACTTCCAAATGGCATCTATAAGCCCATTCCCGACATCATCAGATCAAGTATCACTTCATACGAGTGCAAATTTCTAGGCACTCTAGTGGTCAATCATCTTCCACCTTCAGATCATGAAAGGCAGAACAGCCATTCTACATCTTCAGGTTTAAGAAGATTGAACAGGAGCAGCTGTTGTACCCCAAAATTTTCCCTCTCATTTTACTCAAAACATACTCCTAGAGATCCTCAATTTGCTCTAGGTTGCCCGAGAGTTTACCAGACAAACTCTCTCCTAAGGCAATGTACCTCAAATTAGGGTTTCCATTTTCATCAAGATGAGTGAACTCCAAAGACTTCATATTCTCTCCATGGTCCTAATATTTTCTCAAAACCCTCCATGTCAAATTTCAAGCCTTGCACAAGAAGTTTGCTCAGTCAACTGCTCAGATGCTTGAGAATCGACCATATTAGGTCAAAAGTCAATTATGGCCCACATATAATCAAACTTTAAGATTTTTGGTCAACATCAACATTTTGAAGTTATATCCATCATTTGATCAAGGATTGATAATGATTCCTCTATGAATGCCCCAAATTCATCAAAACCCAAAAGTTGCTAAATTAGGGTTTCTCAGGAAAAGTCAACCAAACTTTGACCAAACATAACTTGCTTATACTTTATCCGAAATTTTCCATCCCAGGCTCATTTTGAATAGAATGAAATTACCTACAGTTAATCTTCATCCCTCAAGTTCAAAATATGCACTCACAAAAAGATATGAATTTCCACATTATAGGTCCTTTTGAAAAGTCAACAAAAACACTTTTTGGGTCAAAGCTCCTTACATGAACATGGAAGACTCAATTGAGGTAAGACCAAAAGATTTGCTTAGGGAACATCCTAAGCTTTCTAAAAAGTCCTAGAAAACCTCTCTAGGGGTTAAAATTGGAGGAGATATGCCTTGTTAAAGTTGACCTTTTTTGCAAAATTGCCAAAAGTCAAATATGCTCAAAAATGCATTTTTTTTGCCAAATGGGCCTAACTTTTTATGCTTGAACCTCACTCATAACATGGTCCACGACCCAAATATTCACCCACATATTATTTGCTTCATTTTTCATTCTATTTAAATTTTTTATTAATTAAAAATTGAATTAAATAAAATAAATAACAAATAATAGCAAAAATATGTTTTGATATGATTTTTTGACAGGATCTCAATCAAATTATGCTAAGATATCAAGACCAAATCGAATCAAGCATGATTGGTAGAAAAATGGGATGATTTGGTTAAATATAGAAGGTTTACATATGGATGAAAAATCAAATCAAATCTTCCAAAATTCCAAAGATATCATCTGTTTTTGCAACCCTAATTCGCTCTAGCATATATAATGAACAAGAACCAAAGATAAAACAAAGGTTTTGCAATTGTGAAAGAGCAAGAACAAACTCAAAAAATATGTCAAAAAGTAGGGATCGTATTTCACTCCACATGAACTTTCAAAGCAATTTAAGGCTAGCAATCGCCTCCTGGGCGTGCACTGAAGTTGTCCCAATCATTTGCAAGGCCTGAAGCATCAAGAATCGCGCGCTGCAACTCATACGGTTTGCCCTTTATTTCAAAATAGATTATAGCGATTCTTGCATCATAAACATGTTTTAATGGTATGTATGTGTTTGTTATCATGTTTGCAACGTATTGGATTGGTTTAATTGATGTTTTAGTGCATATATTGATAGCTTCCATTAATAGGGTTAGAGGTCGTATTTTAGGGTTTCTTGATACAAGTACAATTAGGCCCAAAGAAGGATGCCATCATAATCGTGAGATCAAAACGAGTTGAACTATATGCTTGTAATTGATTTATATTGCTTGTAGTAGATTTTGGAAATTTGCAAGTTTGTAGCTACGAATACTGACCGTAGGTAAAAGTCCCTTAGCTAACACGACGGAGGGTTGAGGAAGATAACATCGTGGATGACCATCATTGGACAATTTGAATATTTGCGCGTTTTATGAAGCTCTTGACCAGTTTGCATTATTTTGTCTTCGTTTCAATAGTATAACAAACAGATACAGGTGGCCCAGTGGTAAAGCGTGTGTTTGGAAAGGTAAAGGACCTGGGTTCGATCCCATGTCCCAACATTTTATTATTTTCCAACTTTATAACTACAGATCTTATATGTACGCATCCCAGGGGAATACCATGCACTTCCATCATCTAGCCAACGGTTCCCTTATCAATCCAATCATACGCCCATGCAAGAAAGGACCACGATACACCAACAGGAGGAGGGAACATGGAATCCAAGGTGCTGACTGGGCTTAGCCACTAATGGGCCCAGAAAATTCAGATCTACACCCCCCAATTACTTCAGCAAACAGGCCCATCTCTAATCTTTTTATTTTATTTTATTTCTTATTCTTTTATTATTTACTCAATTCTTTTTTTTTACAAAATAACAAAATCATTTTTTATCAAATCAAAATCACAAAAGAACATAAAAATCTTTTTTCATAAAATATTTTATTTTCTTTAATTAATTAATTTAGTTTAAATTAGGTTAATTTAATTCCTTTTCATAATTAAAAATAATTAAAAATTAGGGTTGTAAGTAATTAATTTTTCTCCAAAAAATAACCAAATGATTTTTTAATTAGATTTTAGGTCTCTTAGTAATTATTTGCATTTAATTTGTCGCGCGTCTTAATTAACCTTTTGATTATTATTTATGTAACTGTTTCGAGTTTATAATAGATTTTAATTAGGGTTTTAATTCCGCATTTTATTTAAAATCTAAATAATTTTGTATCTGCGAAAGCCATGTAATAGTTAGGATTTCTATTTCCGCACTTTAAATTTTCGCAATTATTAACTGTTAGATGTATGCTAATAGGATTGTATGGCAAGAATGTTTGAAAATTAAAACGTAGATAACCTAAATGTGCAAAGACAAATTAACTGAAAAAAGCTCACTCACACTTGCCCACTCCTAGGGTTTACTCCACTTCGGTTGCCTTCGGTTAAGCGGTCATGAAGTATAGGGTTTGATAGTGGTCATCCTCTAGCCCCGGAAGATCTAAAATGACCTGTTCGAATGTTTCCTCGGAAACAGATCTTTAAGGCTTTAGGATGATTACTAACACCTCCTAACATTGATTTTGTGACCGTATTATGTCCCTTCGAGCGTCCCTTAAAACTCCAACGACGGTGCTACATATTCCTTAATAATGGGATAGGGTTGTCTAAAGGAAAATGAACAATCTTTTTCGAGTAGGTAGATTAACTTTTAAGTACTTGCTCAAACAAATTAACTTTTCACGCCAACACCTTTCAAAAAAACTTTGTCACACCTTGAGGACTGATACAAGGGTTATCACGAAGTAAACCTTTTTTTTCAAAGCAAGCACACACACAAGCAATTTTTAAAATGAGCAAGTACCTAAGAGCCCATGGAAAACCATGGATAGAAAGGGTCCTAACACCTTCCCTTTCTATAATCTACCCCCCCGTACTCAGAAATATTCTCGAAAAAGGTTTTTTCTATTCTTTTTCCTTTTCCTGATTAGATGAAATAAAAGTCGGTGGCGACTCTTGCTTACCGCGACATTTTGAGAACAAAAAACGCAAAACGCAAGCCAGTATTAACCGTCGGTTATGCCACCGTGTCACGTCGTAGAACTACATGAGACCTCTAATACAATAATCAATCTTTCTTACTTCTAAACCCAACTTGGACACCAACCTTTTTGCATCATAAAAACTTGTAGGCAAATAGTCTTTCGTAGGAGTCGTGTCCAACATCATTTGAGAAAAGAATTCCAAACGCTGATTAGGAGCATTCCAATTTGACTTCACTTCCAATAATATCACCCTCATTGATAATTTAGAGTTTGATGAACCCTTAAATAATGGCGTATTTATTTCTTTCAACAACTGATAAAATTTATGCGCTTTCTCATTCAATAACTCTTCCCCATCAAAATCTTATTGTTCATCATAGGTAACGTTCACCCCAAAAGTGTAACACTCTCTAATAACCCCGCGAAATATTACATCATATATCATAGTAAGTATAACATGAATATTACTTAAGAGTGTCACACATACTCCATACATCATATTACAACTATCATGCTCAATAACACTAAATTAAATCCATGCTTTTCATTATCACATTCACTCAAGCATGTAACAACGGAATCACTTTCATTCAAACGAATATAATATTCAAGTCTCTAACATGAAATTCATTTATTTGGTCAACTTAGGCATAAAATCAATTTCATCACATAATTCAAATCAGAATAACATAATAAAGTAATGTAGAGTTTACAATGTATCTCTCAAAACATGAATTCAAACGTTTTTCCAGTGTTACATGACCAGAGCATGACTCAATCCAAAATAAATACGAAAATAAAATAAACCACTCCATCAACGACACTTATGCTAGAAGTAACTCTAATCTTCAGTACCTGAGTGATGTTGTTATCACACATCGTTCCAACAGAAGTGTGAGAATTCATATAATTATCGAAATCATATAACAATAAATAATACATAGCATTCATGTATAAAATAATATTCTCACACTTCGTATGTCTAAAAACATAACATCACCTAAATACTCATACTATTCATTCATCATTTATGATTTCACAAAATACAACAATCCCACCTAGTTCACATAAGTCCATATTGCAAACATACACACGATCTGACTCAATGCAACTCAAATGTAATACTTATGCATGTGGTACCAATCACTGTTATTTTTATTCAGAGCTTACTTTAAACCGAACCTGTCTTCTAGACCAATAACACACAAAAATCCCATCCTCTAAGCTTTTAAAACCCTCTCTATGTTTGGGATAAGTCACTAGCTCTTTCCCTTTTCTCCTTTTTCTCTTCTTTTCTCTTGAAACTCTTTTCTCTCCACTTTTGTTATTCCCATTACTAATTCTTATTTCTTTTCTTTTAATTTTTAACTAATAAAAGAATATCAACTCTAGTAACCACTAACATGCTTACTAACACAAACCCCATACTACTCTTCCCCTTCTCACCCAATAGGCCTAATTACCTATATTCTATTATTTCTATATAACTATCACTAATAAAATAATTCTATCACAGCCGACATTCTTACTAATTATAACTCCACGATTCTCCATATTTAACCTGACTAACTCGTTTCATAGAACATATATCAATTTGTTTAAATAACCAACTATGCACAAAATCACACAAATATACAGTTAATATAATATATATAATTAATTACTAAAAATTGGTGTGTTACAACTCTCCCCCACTAAAAGGATTTTTTCCCTTAAAAATTACCTCAAACAAACAGATTAGGATAAGGCTCCCTCATCAGACTCTCAAGCTCCAAAGTCACATTTCCACCTGTTGATATTCCCTAAGCTACCTTCACTAAGGCAATCTCTTTACCTCTAAGCTGCTTCTACTTTCGATCCTCTATATGCATAGGTGATGTCTCCATAGTCAGGTTATCTCTCACCTGCACATCATCTACTTGGACCACATGAGATGGATCCGCAATGTATTTCCTCCATTGAGATACATGAAACACATCATAGAGATTAGAAAGTGACGAAGGCAAAGTAATCCAATAGGCCCCCTTTCCTATCTCCTCTAAAATCTGGTATGGACCAATAAAACGCGGCATTAAATTACGCGACTTCAATGCTCGGCCAACACCAGTTACCAGAGTAACTCGAAGAAACACATAATCTTGTTCCTGAAATTCAAGTGCTTTCCTTCTCTTATCATGATAAATCTTCTGACGACTCTGAGAAACCTTCATCTTCTCCTGAATCATCTTAATCTTATCAGTAGTCTGTTGGACTATCTCAGGGCGAACCATAATACTATCTCCCAACTCATACCAACACATTGGCGTCCTAAACCTCCTACCATACAATGATTCAAATGGTGCCATCCTTATACTCGAATGGAAACTGTTGTTGTAAGTAAACTCAATTAAAGGCAAAAAGTCATCCCAAGCTCCTCCCTTTTCCAACACACAATCTCTCAAAAGATACTCAAGTGACTGAACTGTCCTCTCAGTCTGACCATCTATTTATGGATGATAAACATAACTCAAATGCAACTTTGTACCCAAATCATTTTGCAAACTCTCTCAAACTCTTGAAGTAAATCTCAGATCCCTATCTGACACAATCCTATACGGAATACCGTGCAAACTGACAATCCTCTCAATGTGCAACTTTTCTAACTTCTCCAATGGATAATCCATTCTCATTAGAATAAAGTGAGAATATGTTGTCAATTTATCCATAATAACCCAAATAGCTTCACAATTACTCGGTGTTCAGGGTAAACCGAACACAAAATCCATTGATATAATATCTCATTTCCACTCAAGAATAGATAACAATTGCATTAAACCTTATAGTTTTTGATGTTCGATCTTCAACTTCTGACAAGTCAAACAAGAATACATAACCTCTGAATTTCCTTCTTCATACTGGACCACCAAAATAATTTCCTGAAGTCTTGATACATCTTCGTAGAACCCAGATGAATACTCAATCCACTATGATTCCCTTCTTCAAGGATACTCTTTTTCATTTCATCTATATCCAAAACCCAAAATCTATCACGACACCATTTTCATCAATTCGAAAGTCACCACCTCGACCTTGATTGATTAACATCAATCGATCTACCAAAATCAAATCAGATTTTTGACCCTCCTGAATCTCATCAAGAATGTCACTAGTAAGCTTCATAATACCAAGCTTCACTCCATATGAGGTCTCCTCACAAACCAAACTCATATCTCGAAAATTTTCAATCATTTCCATCTATCTTACCATCATCATCTACATATGTAAAGATTTTCTACTCAATGTGCCATCTACCAGGTTTGCTTTACCCAGATGGTAATTCAAACAAAAATCATAATATTTCAGCAATTCTAACCATCTCTTTTGCCTTGTATCCAACTCTTTTTGATCAAAAAGATATTTCAAACTCTTATGATCACTAAACACTTCGAATCTCGATATGAACAAATAATGCTTCTAAAGCTTTAATTCTAACACAACAATAGCCAACTCTAAATCACGCGTCAGATAATTCCTCTCATGCACTTTAAGTTTACTTGAAGCATAAGCTACAACTTGCTGATTTTGCATTAACACACCTCTAAATCCCATCAACGAAGCATTATAATACACAACAAATGGTTCTTCCAGATTAGGAAAAATCAAACCAAGAGTTGTCGTCAATCTTATCTTAAGTTCTTGAAAACTTTCTTCACATTTTGCATCCCAAACAAAAACTTGTCCCTTCCTAGTCAATTGTGTCAACGACAAAGCCAAATTGGAAAATCCTTCAATGAATTTCTGATAATAACCTGCCAAACCAAGGAAACTTATAATCTCAGATACAGACTTCAGAGCTTCCCACTGAGACACAACTTCATCCTTCGATGAATCAACAACAATACCTCCACTCGAAATCACATGACCATGGAAACTCGCCTCTTTCAACCAAAACTCACACTTAGAAAGTTCAACATAAAATTGTTTCTCCTTCAACACTGTTAACACAATCCTTACATGCTTTGCATGATCTTCTTCACTCTTCAAATAGATCAATATATCATCAATATATACAACCACAAACTTGTCCAAATACGAATGGAAAATCCTATTCATGTACTCCATGAATACACATGGCACATTGGTCACACCAAACGACATCACCAAATACTCATAATGTCCATACCTCGTTCTAAAAGTAGTTTTCTGAATACCTTCAGCCTTCACACGAATATGATGATACCCAAATCTCAAATCTATCTTGCTGAACATACTTTCACCAACTAATTGATACATCAAATCATCAATCCTCAGAAGTGGATACTAATTCTTGATAGTCACTTTGTTCAATTGTCCATAGTCCATAGAAAGCCTCATCGTACCTTCTTTCTTCTTAACCAATAAGTCTGGTGCAACCCATGGTGACACACTCAGATGAATAAATCTCTTCTCAAGAAGATCTTCAAGTTGATTCTTCAACTCTTTTAATTCCGATGCTGACATCCGATATGGGGCCGTTGATACCAGACTAGTACTTGAAATTAAGTTAATCATAAACTCCACTTCACATTCCGACGATAAATCACTTATCACTTCCGGAAAAACCTCTGGAAAATCACGAACTATTGGTAAACCATCGGTTGCTCCTTTTCCACTAATATCCAAGGTTGCCATCAACATAAACATCTCAGTGCCATCTTGCACTAACTCATTCACTTGCTTAGTAGACATAAACAAATATCCTTCATTCTCAGGTTCAATAAAAATAATTGTCCTAACAAAAGAGTTGAAATAAACATGATTTAATTCCAACCATTTTATCCCAAGGA
Source organism: Vicia faba (assembly GCA_948472305.1). NCBI lineage: Eukaryota > Viridiplantae > Streptophyta > Magnoliopsida > Fabales > Fabaceae > Vicia > Vicia faba. The sequence continues at coordinate 252,256,074 of OX451737.1, forward strand.
TAATATCAAGTTCATCTAATGGAAGACACACTAAGTCAACTCCAAAATCTCTACCAAAAATACTCAAACAACAATTCAAACACACATATAAAGTAGTCACTAAACCCATAACAGAAGTCTCAATAAACATACTTCCATTCATATCAAATAACTTAAGATTTAATCTCCTAACACAATCCAAAGAAATAAAATAATGTGTCGCTTCAGTACCAATTATAGCAATCAAAGGTGTACCATTAATGAAGCACGTACCTCTGATCAATCTTTCTTCAGCAATAGTCTCATAACTTGATAGAGCAAACACCTTTCCTCTAGATTTCTCCTTCTTAGATTTATCACACTTGGTACTAATATGCCCTTTCTCACCACACTTGTAGCAATTCACCTTCGTACTACTCTTGCACTCAAAAGCTTTGTGACCTGGCTGGCCACACTTGAAACATTTCAGTTCAACACTTGTGCACTATAGAGCACGATATCCTTCAACACCACACTTATAGCACTTAATTGGAGTATGAGCTCCTGCCCACTCAACTTCTTGTCATAACCAGCTTTCTATTTCCCCTTATCATCAAAAGTCACATACGACTTTCCTCTAATTGACCTTTTCCCTTCTTCTCATTCAAACTCTTATAATGAGTAGACCGAGCTCTACTATCTTCTTCATAGATCCTACTCTTGTTAAACATATCAAAACAATTTCTAATATGTTGATAACCAATAGCTTTCTTTATCTCAGGCCTCAAACCATACACGAACTTAAGACATTTGGATCTCTCAGCATTAACAGTGTTATAATAAGGACAAAAATTAACCAGCTCTTCAAACCTTGTAGCATACTCTGCCATAATTGTATTATTCTGCTTTAGTTCAAGGAACTCAATTTCCTTCTTCCCACACACATCTTTTGGAAAATACTTCTCCATAAATGCTTATATGAAAACAACCCAAGTAACCTAAGTTTCCTCCTCTTCAAACCTATGACTAGTATTACCCCACCAGTCCTCAGCTTCCTTCTCAAGCTTATGAGTTTCAAATTGCACCTTCTATGCATCTGAATATTTTATGACTCGAAAGATCTTCTCAATCTCTTTCAACTATATCTATGCCTTATCAGGTTCATGCGCTCCCTTGAATGATCTCCTTTTCCATTTATTTTCTGAAGTACCTTTCAAACCTTTTGATAAGATCATCATCTTCATCAGTAGTGGAATCATCATCATGATTTCTATCATAATTTTATACTTTAATCTTTAAGGCATGACATTTTGAAATCTATCTTTCATCTTCATGCCTTTCTAGTTTTTCAAGATCTATCTTGTGTTCTTGAAGTTTACTGAATAATGTTGCAGAAGACGTTTTAAAAATACTTTTCTATTTAGAAATAGATGTTACCTTTGGTTTTCAATCTTTTGTCAAATATCTAAGCACCTTTAGATTTAATTCATCATTTATAAAAAATTTAGCGAGAATTGGTCAGTGATTTTTATACCTTTATTACAGTTAATTCTAGTTAATTTTATCATTATTTTTAAGGGCTTTATTTCCCTTTCTTCCGCATTTTATGCTTTGGTTATGTCTCTTTAATGTTTTTAGGTTCAAGAAAGCATTCAAGAAGAATCAGAGCGAAAATTGGAAAAAATCGCAAGAATTCGAAAAAGTTTCCTACACACTCCAGGAGGTCCTACACGGCCGCCCGTGTCAGCTAGCACTGGCCGTGTCAGGCTGACACAGCCTCCAGTGTCAGGCTGACACGGTCGCCCGTGTCAGTTGACACTGCTTGTGTCAGGATGCCTGGGACCAAAAATCAACATTTTTAATTACACAAGGTAGCATGGGCGCCCGTGTTGGCTGACACGGCCCGTGTCAGCATGTGATGCTTATTTCCAGATATTTTGATATTTTTTCCATAGGTTAAGCTGTGGGGGATATAACACGAAGGGAGAACTGACTTGGGATGTTTTGTGTTTGATCTCAATTGTTGCGGATAGCAAGAGTCGCCACCGGCTTTTCTTTTATCCAAATAAAGGAAAGGGTGAAAATAACAGGAAATACCGTTGAGATTATTTTCTTGAGTTCGAGGGGTAGATTATGAAAAGGGAAGGTGTTAGCACCCTTTTCATCCATATTTATCCATGGGCTCTTAGTTTCTTGGTAGATCATTAATTTTTTGTTTAAAAGTGTGCTTTGTGGTTGATTTTGAAAGTATTTTTGAAAAGCGCCTTCGTTTAGGCTAACTTTGTAATGATTCTCGTCTCTATAAGAATGTATACAAAGTGTTTGACCTTTGAAAATATTTCATGGAAATTGTTGGTGTGTTTGAAAAGAGGTTTGTTTTGAAAATGAGCAAGCAACTAAGAAAGTTTCCACATACTCAAAAGTATTTTGTTCTTCTCTACCTTTAGATGTTGCTATCTTATCATTGATTGGTAAGAAGCCCCGTCATTGGATGTAAAGGGACATGCATGGGTCATTGTATAATCGAGATAGAAATGTCGTGAGATATCTTAGCATTTCTCTTGAGGGACTAAGATTATTTGTAATGCAACATTCGAAGCGTCATCGAGGGACTATGATCTTGTACTTTTGATTTCTTTTGCTAAGACGCCTCACATGCATATCATGACCATTTTCTCAAGGAAACAAGTGGAGTTAACCCTAGAGATGCAAGTGTGCAAGTGTTTGTGTTTCATGCTTAATTTATATTTGAATTAGTGTTTTTTTAAGCATTTAATTTTATCTTCCCATACAAATCCTAATTACTAGCATTTATATGAAAGCGATAATTTGCGGAAAGTAAATATCCTACGTTATTACAATCATTTGGGGATGGGGTGTACAAATTTACAAATGGGGATTGCAAGAAATTAAATTTTTAATTATTTATTACAACCATATTGAAATAATGTACAAGAAATGTAAAAATAGACTTGTTTTGTTTTTCTTAAGAGAAGAAATAAATTTTCTTAAGAAAATATTTTAGTCTCTTTGTTTTAAAAGAAATAAAGCAAAGTGTATGAATACAAAGTATTTTTGGTGTTTTTGATTAAAAATAAGAAAATAAAAGTTAGAGTCAACGCATGGCTGAAAATATAGAAATATGAGAAAGGGCAGAAGTTCTGACTCTGGTGCGCTGCAAATCTGAAAGAAAATGTTAGCATAAAATAGGGAAAGCCAGAAGTTTTAGGGTTGCCGGGAACAAAGGAAATCCTAGAAGTTCTGATGCAACTGGAAATCTGGAATTTCTAGTGTTACTGGTGTTAGAATATAGTTTGATTCTACAACCCTTAATTAGAGTTTTGATGATAACAAACACAAAGAATAAATATGCACTCTAAATTTGTGTTATTTTGTATGCAGAAGTTCTGACTGAAACAACATCAAAAGTTAAGCTACAGAAGCTTTCAAGCTGAGGTAATCAGAATGTTGTAAAGAATGATGATCAGAATATGTGCTAAAGTAAAGGATACTCTGATTCTGAACAGAAGTCTAATATACCATCAGATCTTCACATCTCTGAGTCATCAATATTCTGAGGTAAAAGCAGCATGCAAGATTCTAGTTCTGAAGTGTTACTTTTCAATAAAGACAGTAGCATATGCAACGGCTTCATTCAGACAAGAATCTTCTCAATATGGAAAGAGCATTGAGTTTCCATTATCACGCTTTATGTTGGACAAGATTTCCACGCCTATATAAACAAGCTTATAGGACAAATCATTGATGATTTTGAATATACAACTGCTCATACATCTAAAACGCTGCAAACATTCATATTCACTCCTACGCTCAAATTGTGTAATATATCACAGTAGTGATACAGTTTTTGTAATGAAAAACAACAGTACACAGTAAATCATTTTCTTTTGATTAAGCTAGTTTTCCTTGAGTTAAAACGGGTTGTGGTTGTACTCAAGAAGACTTTGGAAGTTGTCAAAGTAGTATTGTAATCAAGTTTTAATTAGTGAATTAAGTCCTCGTTGGAGAGAGGTGAAATCACCTTGGCGGGTGGACTGGAGTAGTTTGAGATCAAACGAACCAGGATAAAAATATCGTATATACTGCTTTTGATTTGAAGTTTCAATTCAACCCCCCCCTCCCTTATTGTGTTTTTCACTTCTTCAATTGGCATCAGAGCGCCTGGTTCTGTGTTCATACACTTAATCGTGTCAGTACAAGATCCAAGCTTTATAAAAACACTATGGTGGGACCAAGCCAAAACATCAGCAATGACTATCATGAGGACATGGACAGAATCAGCGGCAAACCTGCATTCTTTAATGGAGAAAATTTGGACTACTGGAAAGACATAATTGAGAGCTTCTTTTTGGCTCATGATGTTGATCTATGGGACATGGTAATTGATGGATACACACATCCTGTGGATGAAAGTGGTCAGAAGATAGATAGAAAAAGGATGTCTGACCAGCAAAAGCGTGATTTCAGAAACCATCATAAAGCCAGAATAATACTTCTTAGTGCCATCTCATACTCAGAATATGAGAAGATCTCAAATAGAGAGACAACCAAAACTTGTTTGACTCTATGAGAATGACGCATGAAGGCAACATACAAGTTAAAGAAACCAAGGCCCTTGCGCTCATTAAGAAATATGAAGCATTCAAGATGGAAGATAGTGAATCCATAGAAGCATTGTTCTCAAGATTCTAGATTCTTATTGTTGGGCTAAAAGTTCTTTACAAAGGATATTCTACTGCTTATCACATAAAGAAGATCATCAGAAGTCTACCAAAGCAATTGAGGCCAATGGTCACTGCACTTAAGTTGGCTAAATATCTCAACAAGATATCTTTGGAGGAACTTGTTAGCTCCCTCAGAAGTCATGAGATAAAGCTAGAAGAAGATGATCCTTAGAAGCAAGGTAAGCCTCTAGCATTAAAATCTAACAAAAAATCTGATTCTAAGGTTTTGCAGGCTATGGAAGAAACCTCTGATGGATCCTCATCAGAAGAAGATGAATTGTCTCTTCTCTCTAGAAGGGTGAATCAATTGTGGAAGCAGAGACAAAGAAAATTCAGAAACCTGAGAAGATTAGAGAATCAAAATGAATCCTCCTCCAGATACAGAAAGTCTGAGTCCTCCTCTGGACACAGAAAATTTGAAGCTTCTTCAGGTCATAGAAAGTCAAATAACAAAGACATCATCTGTTATGAGTGCAATGAACAAGGGCACTACAAAAGTGACTGTCCAAGGCTTCAGAAGGATAAGCCCAAAAATAAGTTCTTCAAGGAGAAGAAGAAAATCCTCATGGCAACATAGGACGATTCAGACACTTCTGATGCTGACTCAGAGTTAGATGATGAAAGAGCCAACGTCGCTCTTATGGAAAATGTGACAGAAGACAGGGAAGCCTCTGATTCAGACTCAGAATCAGACACAGAAGAGGTATTCCATGATTTCACTGTGAATTTTACTAAAGCTGAACTTGCAGAAAGTATGAATGAAATTCTAGAAAGGTATCAGCAGATCAGAGCCAAATTCAAGAACCTGAAAAAGGATCTTGTCTTTGACTCTGAAAGAACTGAGAGTCTCAGATTAGAAAATTCTAAGTTAAAAGAAAATATTTTAAAATTGGAAAATGATTTACAAAACTCTCAGAAGGAAATAATCTCAGAGGCTCCCAGTAATGCTGATAAGTTCATCAAAGAGTATGATCACATCTTTCAGAAGTTTCTGGCTAAAAACATAGATAGAAGCTAGATGGCTTCAATGCTCTATGAAGTTAGCAGGAATGGCAGAAAAGGTATAGGATAACAAGGTAAGGTATCTCCACCTAAGAAAGTCATGGACCTAGTTATAAAACGCACATCACTAAAATCACACTTCACATACAGGCACACACATGACCTAAAATACACTAGTAATGATTACTCTGTCAAAATAAAATTCAAACAAAATTTTGGTAAAACTAACAAACCAGGACCCAAAAAGATATGCGTACCTAAGGACAAAATTATATATGTAGTAGATATCTTTAGCAGCAAGGCTAAAACACCAGTCATGGTACCATGACGGGAAGAAAGCATATGTTCCAAAATCTGGAACTTAAACCTAGAGGCTACGTGGGCTTTGGAGGCAACCAGATAGGGAAGATCATTGGCTCTGGAACAGTAGGTAATGGTAATATTCCTTCTATCAATAACGTGCTTTTAGTTGATGGATTGATGCATAACCTATTATCCATAAGTAAATTAAGTAATAACGGTTATGATATAATCTTTAATCATAATTCATGCAAAGCTGTTATTCAGAAAGATGGAACTATCCTATTTAATGGAAAGAGAAAAAACAACATTTATAAGATAAAACTTTATGAACTAAAAAGTCATAATGTAAAATGCCTTCTCTCTGTTAACAACGAGCAATGGGTCTAGCACAGAAGATTGGGGCATGTTAGTATGAGAAGAATATCTCAGATTAACAAACTCAATATGGTCAGAGGACTTCTTAATCTGAAGTTCAGCTCAGATGCTCTGTGTGAAGCATGTCAGAAAGGAAAATTTGCAAAACCTTCTTTTAAAGCTAAAAATGTTGTTTCCACCTCTAGGCCATTAGAACTTCTACACATAGACTTATTTGGACCAGTGAAAACTGCGTCTGTCAGTGGCAAGAAGTACGCGTTAGTGATCGTAGATGACTATAAAAAATGTACATGGGTAAAGATCTTAAGACACAAGGACGAGTCACATTCTGTGTTCTTTACATTTTGTAACCAAGTTCAGAATGAAAAGGATCTTAGAATTGTCAAAGTCAGAAGTGATCATGGTGGAGAATTTGAAAATAAAAAATTTGAAACATTTTTTAATGAAAAAGGAATTTCGCATGACTTCTCTTGTCCTAGAACTCTCCAACAAAATGGAGTTATAGAACGAAAGAATAGAACATTGCAAGAAATGGACAGAACCATGATCAATGAGACTAACATTGCTAAGATCTTCTGGCAGAACCAATTACTACATTGTGTTATATTCAGAATAGAATCTTTATAAGACCTATTCTGGAAAAGACTCCATATGAATTGTGGAAGAACATAAAGCCCAACATTTCTTATTTCCATCCTTTTGGATGCACATGTTTTATTCTGAATACTAAAGCTCATCTGAAAAAGTTTGACTCTAAATCACATAAGTGTATTATGTTAGGATACTCTGAACGCTCAAGAGGGTACAGAGTATACAATACAGAAACACAGATTGTTGAAGAGTCAATCAGTGTTAGATTTGATGATAAGCTTGACCCTCAAAAGTCAAAGTAGAATGAATCTGTTGCAGATATAAAAGTTGAATTCACAGGTACTAAAGTCAACTCATCAGAAGTTCCCAACAGAGACGCTCCAACAACTTCAGAAAGAAATGTTACAAGATCTCCAGTACCTTCTGTTGATCAACTCTAGAAAAGGTTATCCAGAAGCAGCATAGCTCACCCAGAAGATAAGATCCATGGAAAGAAGGATGATCCAATCAGAACAAGATCAACATTCAGAAACTATGAAGAATACCTCATGGGATGGGTCTCACTGATTAAACCAACAACAATTGATGAAGCTCTTCTGGACAATGAATGGATTCTGGCAATGCAGGAGGAATTAAACCAGTTCACCAGAAATGACGTATGGGATCTGGTTCCCAAACCAAAAGGATTCAACGTCATTGGAACAAAGTGGATGTTCAGAAACAAACTGAATGAGAAAGAGAAGTCGTCAAAAACAAGGCACGACTGGTGGCACAAGGTTATAGTCAGCAAGAGGGGATAGACTATACAGAAACCTTTGCTCCAGTCGCCAGGTTAGAATCCGTAAGACTCTTAATCTCCTTTGCTGTAAATAATGGCATCACTCTGTATCAGATGAATGTCAAAAGTGCATTCATAAATGGTTACATAGATGAAGAGGTATATGTGCACCAACCCCCTGGGTTTGAAAATTCCAAACACCCAGAATATGGTTTCTAACTAAAAAAGTCACTTTATGGTATGAAACAAGCTCTCAGAGCTTGGTATGAAAGACTAAGTAACTTCCCGTTGAAAAAGGAATTCACAAGAGGGAAAGTGGACACAACCTTATTCTGTAAGAAATTTAAGAATGAAATTTTAGTTTGTCAGATTTACGTAGATGATATTATTTTTGGATCCACTAAACCTTCTTTGGGAAGAGAATTTGCTAAGTGCATGCAGGCGGAGTTTGAGATGAGCTTAATGGGGGAACTTAAATTCTTTCTGGGCATTCAGATAAACCAAACTCCAGAAGGAACTTACATTCATCGGAGCAAATATGTCAGAGAACTTCTGAAGAAATTTGACCTCTCAGAATATAAGCCCTCAAAGACTCCAATGTATCCCATGTGCATTATGGAAAAGGAAGAGGTAAGTAAAAAGGCCGAACAAAAAATCTACAGAGGTATGATTGGATCTCTCCTTTATCTGACGGCTTCAAGGCCTGATATTTTATTCAGTGTTTACTTATGTGCTAGATTCTAATCAGATCCTAGAGAATCTCACTTAACAGCAGTTAAGCAAATTTTCAAGTATCTGAAAGGTACAACTAATCTGGGTTTGTTTTATAGAAAATCCAATAAATACAACTTAGTAGGATACTGTGATTTGGACTTTGCTGGAGATAGAGTAGAGCGTAAAAGTACTTCTGGAAGCTTCCAGCTTCTGGGAGACAACCTGATCTCATGGACCAGCAAGAGACAGTCCATAATAGCATTGTCAATAACATAAGCTGAATACATAGCAGCTGCTGGATGTAGCATTCAAATGCTCTGGATGAAAAGTCAACTTGAAGACTTCAACATATTTGGGAATAACATTCCTATCTTCTGTGATAACACTTCTACCATATGTCTATCCAAAAATCCCATTTTGTATTCTAGGGCTAAGCATATAGAAATAAAACATCACTTTATTAAGGATTATATTCAGAAAGGAATTCTCACTTTAAAATTTATTGACACAGACCATCAATGGGTTGATGTGTTTACAAAACCCCTTTCTGAAGAGATATTCAATTTCATTCTGAATCATCTCAGCATGAAATTGTGTCTAGAATTTAATTGTTTTCTTTGAACATCTGATCAACTTGTCTTCAGAAGTTAGGAGTACAGTTGCATCTGAATCTATCTATGAAGATCTGAACTTTTCATTTCAAGGATAGAGGCGTGCAGTTCACACCATCAAACATCTGTCATCCTCTCACAAGCTACCTTCTGAGTCTGAACACACGTTCAAATTCTGAAGGGTCCAAGGCTCGGATTGGATGAATTGGGACACTTTTCATTGGTAACTGTTCAATATCTCTCTAAATCCCCTAATTTCAGGTTTCATTAATTCAGTATAATCATTACTTATTTTCTCTATCTTACTGATTACGTTTTCTAAAGAACTTATATAAACTCAATTTACTATTTCATTCATTAACTTTTACCACCTTCAATACTCTCTCTTGCTCTAGTTTTTCAAAAACCCTTTCTATCAATTTTCTTCAAAGAATCAGTGTGAACAATGGCATCCTCATCAAGTCTCAAGAATCTCAACAGTGCTCCTGGTTCTTCATCAACTGAACAATATGAGGAGCCCATTAGACCACTACTCACTCTGGTCGACAACATTGAAGTTCTCTGTGAATTGATCATCAATTTTGAAAGCTTACAAGAAAATGGGTTTAATCTGTATGGAGATGTAACTTCACAGGGATGGAACAAATACTTTGATCGTCTGTTGGGTCCAACTTTTTCCATTCTTTTTAAAGAGTTTTGGATTCATGCTACTTCATCCAACCACCAGGTCACGTCATATGTTATGGGGAAGAAGATAGTGATTACATAAGATTTGATTGGGAAACTCATTGGATACAATGGCGGCAGAGTCAGATTCATTGATATGGTTGATAAGTGTTCTGACCTAAAATCCATTGCTAGGGTCATCTTCACTTCTGGACAGACATCCATCAAGATCAGAGACTTGAAAGATCATTACAAAATCTGGGCTAGAATAATTCTGGGATGTATCAATCACAAGAAGCCTGGAAGCTCTCCTGATTAAATCAACATTAATCAGCAGTTTCTGATATACTTCATTGCAATGAAGACCAAAATAAACCTTCCACATTTTCTCTTCAACTATCTCAGAACAAGTGTGAAAGAGACAAGAGAAGAAGAAAGAACTAAGAGGGATTGGATTCCTCTAGGAAGATTGATTTCAGATATTCTAACGGAAAACAGGCTGATAGAATATCTGACAGAGGCTCAAGAAATCAATACTCTAGAAGCAATTGCTGGGAAACCTCTGAATGCCAAGAATCTGAAGAAAATGAAGATTTTTGAAAGCATTAAGAAGGAACCAAAAATTGCTTCTCATGACGTCATCACGTCTAGGAGAATCCCTTTAAAGGATTTTCCACTATTCTATGAGATAGATGCCTCTCCAGAGATTATAGTCAGATACCTTGAAGCTTGCAAGGAAGATGAGACTATTCCAGAAATCAACATCCAAGATCTGCACAAGCCAGCTCCAGAGGTTGTGCTAAAGAAATCCAAAAAGAGGAAGGCAGCAAGAGAAGGATCCTCTCAGAGGACACCCAAAGCTGCGAAAAATAAAGGTAACACATCTTTTGTTTCTGTTGTAGAATCAATAGCTATTCCAACATTTGAAACCATTACCCCTCAACCAACAGAAAATCCTTCACCACAAACATTTGAGGATTTTGACATAGAGTTTGACCCATCTGTAACTCTTGGAAATTTCTTAAATGAACATCACTCCCCAAATCCAAATACAGAACAACATCAACCAGAACTTGCAAGAGTTCTCTCTGATATTGAACTATTTGATCAAGACTTTTCCTCACCTATCCCGGAAAATCCAAACACTCAATCTCAACAACCATAAAATCCACAAGCACACTCTCCTCAACCAGAAAATGAAAACCCTCTCACTCCTCAATCTGAAAATCCAACTTCTGAAACACCTGAACCAGAAATTCAACACGCTACCACAGACCAATTAGAAGAATCCCTTACAGACTCTGATACCACTACCCTAATTCCTGGAATAACAGAACCTCTTATGGTTCGTTTACCTCTCTCCATTCATGATATTCCAGAAATACCTTCACCATATGAATCCTCACCACCAAACACCCCTCACCCACCAATCCTGATTTCTGATTCTTCAACTCCCTCACCAATCAACCGTTCAGCTGACCACCTCAGAACTGTCAGTGATCTAGAAGCGCTGGACCATCTAGCTTCCACCTCAAACAAAATTTCCATCCCCAAACCTAAACCAACCTTAACCAAATCAGATGTTGGTAAGAACCTGTTGATTTTTGAAACAGAAATACAGGAGTGGGTTACTTCTTTGAAGCAAGCAAGTCAATAGAATTCTAATCCTGCTGCTTCTGATTCTCTGTGGGATAGATTCAGAAAATGATTCAACTCTAAAACCCAGAAGCTGAAAGAATTGAGCTATGAAATGGCTCAGCAGAACTTCAGTGATCAGCTGAAATCCTTCAAAGATCAAGTTCTAAGCCACTGGGACAAGAAATCAATTCTTCTGCTGGAAAATGCTCCCTAGAAAGAGTAGCAACCTTCAGAAGCAACTGAACCAGATTCTGATAGTCACCCTCTGACTACTGCTCCAGAAAAGGTAATTGCAACAAAAGAAGTTGTTTAATCAGAAGAGGCTACAGAGTGTTTTGTTTGACATGCAACCCCTGAAGATACACCAGCTTCGTCTCTAGTCATGCAAACTCTGGAAGAGTTGAAGAAGGAGAATGCCTTAATCCATGCCAGATTGGATAAGCAAGAAGACACAAACAAAGATATCAGGGATATATTGGATAAACAAGAATATACAACAAAAGAAATCAAAGACATTCTGGGAAAGCAGGAAGAATCAAGCACTCAGATTAAGATCTTGTTGGAAGTGTTGTTCATACGACTTCCCCCTCCTTCTTAGATTTTCTTTAACTGTTTATATGTATTTTTCATCTTATCCTCTTTGTTTCTGAAAAATGTCATTGCATTCTGTTTTCAATATAAATCATCTTGTCTGACTCTGATTATGTTGCTTTTTGATACCTGACAAAAAGGGGGAGAACGTAAGATATTTTCAATAACAGTATACCGGGACAAAGTCTCAAACATTCTGAATATCTTAACCTCTATGTTTTCTGAAAAGCTTGAACAGGAACATATTCTGATAAAGACAGAAGGAGATACATCAAAAGCTCTGATGAGAAGGAACTTCAGGGAAGTAACTCATCTCTATCTGAGTAATCAACTCATGGGGAGATTCTCTTAAGCTTTTTGTTCTATATTTTTCATTGAAAATCCTAGTTTTTGTCATCATAAAAAAGGGGGAGATTGTTAGAACATAGTTTGATTCTACAACCCTTAATTAGAGTTTCAATGATAAAAAACACAAAGAACAAATATGCACTCTAAATTTGTGTTATTTTGTATGCAGAAGTTCTGACTGAAAAACATCAGAAGTTAAGCTACAAAAGCTTTAAACCTGAGGTAATCAGAATGTTCTGAAAAATGATGATCAGAATCTGCGCTAAAGTAAATGATACTCTGATTCTGAACAGAAATCTAATATACCATTAGATCTTCACATCTCTGAGTCATCAATATTCTGAATTAAAAGCAGCATGCGAGATTCTAGTTCTGAAGCGTTACTTTTCAATAAAGAAAGTATCATATGCAACGACTTCATTCAGACAAGAATCTTCTCAATATGGAAAGAGCATTGAGTGTCCATTATCACGCTTTATGTTGGACAAGATTTCCACGCCTATATAAACAAGCTTAAAGGACAAATCATTGACGATTTTGAATATACAACTGCTCATACATCTAAAACGCTGCAAACATTCATATTCAATCCAACGCTCAAATTGTGTAATATATCACAGTAGTGATACAATTTTTGTAACGAAAAACAACAGTACACAGTAAATCATTTTCTTTTAATTAAGCTAGTTTTCCTTGAGATAAATTGGGTTGTGGTTGCACTCAAGAAGACTTTGGTAGTTGTCAAAGTAGTATTGTAATCAAGTTTTAATTAATGAATTAAGTCCTCGTTGGAGAGAGGAGAAATCACCTTGGCAGGTGAACTGGAGTAGTTTGAGATCAAACGAACCATGATAAAAATATCGTGTGTACTGCTTTTGATTTTAAGTTTCAATTCAACCCCCTCCCCCCCCCTTCTTGTGTTTTTCACTTCTTCAACTGGAAGGTTGGAAGTTCTGATTGCTGAGGGAGCCGGGAATTTCTAGTGTTATTGGAAGGTCAAAAGTTCTGGTTGTTGAGAGAGTCTAGAAGTTATAATGCAGCTGGAAACCTAAGAGTTATAGTGTTGTTGGGAAGCTAGAAGTTCTGGTAATGGGTAAATGAGGTGTCAATGCTGTTGTATGAGGATATTTAGAAGTTCTGGTCCAGGAATATTGTTTGATAAATATTGGGGAAAAATATCAAGAAATAAACATAAAAAGGTGTTTCTAGGGCTAAAACTCAAGACCCTTAACACTAATATTTTATGCGCGCGCTCTCTACCACTAGGGTGGCTATACATCTGATATTATAAGCAAAAACATAAACATATGTTACAAAGTAAGTTTTGATGATGAACTTCATCTCCTTCTTTGCGCCAACCAGAGTATCTGCAACTTAGTTATTTCTCATAAAAAATGAAAAATGAAAACATAACAGTTATGGAAATTTTATCATGGTTTCAGAAATACATGACATCAAAACTGTAAACCAACAGCAAGCACGAATGTTGCTAATCCTAATTTTGATTTGAAATTATCTCTACTTAGGCCATATAAATGAAATCTGTAAATATGTACAAAATCAGAGTCATGATATCTACATTGTATCTTTGAAAATGCAACCCTGACAATGCCTAAGTAATGAGATAAAAATCAGAAGAAACTTACTGCAGCTTGAAATTGTTCTGTGAACTAGAGCTTGGTTCTGACTGCTATAATGTTCTGATCAGCTTTCTCACGTTTTCAGAAAGCTAAAGCAACCCTCAACTTGAGTTATGGATGGTTGGAATGTTCTGGAGCAACTAAGAAGCAATGTTTTGATTTTTGAAATGAAGGATGGTGGAGATTGTATTACAGTCTGAAAACAGAAGCCGAGACGGTTTCTAAGTGTATATTAGAAACTGTGTGGGTGATTTGGCTAAGAAATGCGCAAGAAAAATTAGTGTTGGGATGCAAAAAACCATAAATTAGCAGGTTTTGTGTTTGGGCTGTAGTTTCAGGTTCTTGGGAATTTTCAACAAAGTTTCAGGGTTTTTTCTCAAATCTTCGACCTTTTAACAGTTGTAAATGAAGTTTAATTTATAGGAAAAGAATCTAAAAGCTTGGAGAAGTCAAGAGTACAACCATCATGTATTATGGCTCGTTGACTTGTTTTTGAAGCAACTCTAGACAAGTAAGTTTCAAAGCAAAATAGAGTAGTTAGCAGCTATAACCATGCGTAATCTGATTTTGTAGGCATGACTTATGGAGAAGTACACTCAGAAGTAAAAGTAAAGCATGGGCCCAACATAAACTTTGTACAAAAGTTTACTTTCCAAGGAAAGCAATGTTACTTTCATACCACACGTGGGAAGATCTTTTGGATAAAGGTTTAAAGATTGGGATAAAGACTCAAAAGTGGGTGTGAGCATTAAACATTGGGATAAAGACTCAAATTAAGAACAAATGTCCAACTTTTGATCTTTAGATCTCCCTGATCCAGCATGATCTGAAGGGGTCCTCATACTTTTCAGAAAGCTTGTAACATGCTTTGTGATCCCTCTTTGAATCATCTTTGCAAACTTTGATTGTACCTACGTGAAAAATGGCCCAGAAGTTTTACTCAAATTCTGACTTGGAAATACTCAGAATTCATTAAGTGTTTTAGTTTCATGGATGTGTCTTCAAAGATTTATAACTTGAAATCCCAGCATTTCTAGGAGAAGTTCTATTCTGCAATATTTTAGATCTCATTCAGATCTACAACTCTCGTTTCAGAAGTTCTTCCTGAATCATCTTGCATAATGATGAAAATCTGGCCAGAAGTTCTGAACTTATCATATTTTCTTAACACTTAGAAAAATTTCTAAGTTTTTAGAATCTTGACTTTTCCAAAGTCATTTTGACTTTTGATTTTCTTGATGAAACAAACTTCATATTCTAACATGTCTTGATGAAATATGATTCTTGAAACTTGATTTTGATCCAAAAGTCAAAGTTTGACTTTTCAGTGTGCATTTTGACCATTTTGCCCTTGTGCCAATTCCAAACCTAAATTGAGGTATTAGTGCTGCAAACTTGGTTCAAAGAAATTCTTGTGATAAAATTCTTGAGAAATGAGAGGGAAAATTTCGGGGTACAACAACGTCCCCTGTTCAATCTTCTTAAACCTGAAGAGTTAGATTGGCGAGTCCGCCATTCATGACTTGAAGGTGGAAGATGATTGAACACTAAAGTGCCCAGAAATTTGCACTTGATGACGTGTTAGTCGACTGTGTAGGGAATGGGCTTAAAGATGCCATTTGAGTGACTGGGGAAAGCATCAGGAAATGTCTTTGGTTGATTTATACTGAACTGGTAGACGTCTTTTTCCTGCTGATTTTCCTACAAGGAAGAGAATTAGCTGCATGTAGATGTATGCATGGCGTAATGATATTCTCAAAATAAATGAGATTATGTTGTATGCCTTGGTCATGTATGTGTTAAGATTTATGAGTGTGATGCATTTATTGCAGCGTGTTCTTTGTCTGGGAAAATAAATCCTTAACAACATGTTAGGGAAACTTCGGAGGCTGAATCCTGAACCGTTGTTGGAGAGTAAGCATATCTTCAACTTTGTTTGGAATGTTTTCGTTGAGAGTCCCTATTTTATTGTTTGAGGAGAAATCTGTTGGGGAATATTGACTTTGGTATCAGAGCACGAGGAAACTTTGTGGGGAGTGTTGATTTCTTCTTGGAGGAATAAAGTTTAGGAACTTTGGTTGTCCATTTCTCTACTGGGGAATTATTCCTGACTTGGAGAGCATCGGAATTTAGATGTTATCTGGTAGAAATCCAGGCTTGGCAACAATTTATTGGGGATAATGAAGTTGACAATTATCTGGTCGTATTCCAGGATTCGCAGTGACTTACTGGGGAAGATTAAATTAACTGTTATCTGGTCGGATTCCAAGCTTCGTAGAAAATTACTTTGGAGAGTAAAGTTAAACTGTTATCGGGTTGGATTCCAGGCTGCACAACAACTTACCAACTTTAAACTGCTATCTGGTCGGATTCCAGACTTCAAAGCAGATTTCTGAGGTGGATAAAGTTAATTGTTATCTGGTCAAACTCTAGGCTTTGCAATTACTTACTTGAAAAGACGAAGTTGAACTGATATCTGGTCGGATCCAGGCTTCACAGTAACTTGCTAACTGTTATCTGATCGGATTCCAGGCTTCAAAGCAAATTTCTGAGGTGGATGAAGTTAATTGTTATCAGGTCGAATTTTAGGCTTCACAATGACTCATCTGAAAGGATGAAGTTGAACTGATATCTGGTCAGATCCAGGCTTCACAGTAACTTGTTGGGAGGAAAGAAGTTGAACTGATATCAGGCCGGGTTCAGGCTTTACAGTAACTTGCTTGAATGAATGAAGTTGAACTAATATCTGGTCGGGTCCAGGCTTTACAGTAACTTGCTGGAAAGGAAGAAGTTTAACTTATATCTAGTCGGATTCCAGGCTTCACAGTAACTTTCTGGAAAGGAAGAAGTTGAACTGATATCTGGTCGGATTCCAGGCTTCACAGTAACTTGTTGGGGGTGGTGGCAAACTCCTCTTGGGAAAGGAAATTAAACCCCTGTCTGGTTGATGTTGTACCTAATTTTGTCCCCTAAGATCCCTTCATCATACCATATTGATTCAATCACAACAAGGTCACATTAGGGATTTTGGTTCTTCTTCCTATCTTTAGCTTTCCTCTTTGAGGAATCACCAAGCACCTTAACTTGTTTTTCTTGTTTTTCTTTTGTGATCATACATGTTTTGTTTTGACTTTACTTTTAATTAATAAAATGCAATGTCGGTTTGTCTTACTTGTTAATAATGTAGGTAAAGGCAATGTGGCCTAGCAAGTTGATCCATGGGTTCATGAGTTTATTTCCATGCCCTAGTCAATAAAGCTTGAGAAGTTTAAACCTCACCATTGAAGTTGTTTTGGAAGAAATGGCATGGCAAGTTTTATTTTGGTTCACCATATTTCAAAGTTATCAAGATTGATTCAGAAGTACAAGGGGTTAATTGAAGAAGTTGTCATGATTGGACAAGGCCTTGTTCCCGTTGGTCAGAAATGCATATTTCTCTCAATTCTCAATATATGGAAGTGGTTTTTGTTGCTATGAGTTCTCATTGTCATCCTCAACAACTTCTATCTACAAAGCAAAAGTGTTGGTACAAGAAGGTTGGTCAAAATTATCAAAGTTCCTCAAAGCATTTTCTTGATCTAGGAGCTAGGGTTTTGAACTTCAAATAAGTATATCTTGCTCATATTTTTGTATTTTTGAGAGATTCCAAAATAATCCTTCTCTTAAATGGTTATTAACAAATCACTTCAAAATTTTCCAGGAGTTTTCATGTGGAAGAAACTTGATGATGAAGAAAGATTACAAGTCCTCCAGATGAACCCCTAATTTCCCATGTGTGAGTTCAAATGATCATAACTTGGTCAATTTTCATCACCTTGAGCCCACTCTTTTTCCACAATGATCTTGAGGATGTGAACTTTATTCCTTCTTTCATATGAGAAGTGAGAAAATGGACGGAAGATACCCTAAGGATATAAAAGATTATAGGTCATTCCATGATTTTTTGCCAACTATAACAATTCTTAACTCCCTCAATTTTTGGATATTTTGAATGGTTCAATTTTCAAAATGTCATTAAAGAGGCCTATTTCATGCCATATTTTTTGGTCAAGAGAAAATTCCAAGAGGAAGGACATGTTTGGATACAAAACATTATAGGTCACTTTTGAAGAAAAACTTGAAATATTTCTAAGTCTGGAAAGTCAACCTCTTTTTCCCAACTTTGACTCAATGCAACTTTCAGCTCAAACATCCATTTGATTCCATTCTTTTCCCATTGGAAAGCTTGTAACCTCATATTTCTAAAGCTTCAAGAATCGGGACCTAAGACTCCTTGAGCTGAGAATGCCATTAATTTGAACTTGGTAACTTGAAACTGAAGTTTCTTCAAAAGTCAGAATTTGAAATCCTTGATTTATCTTCTAAACACATTTTTTTCTGCGCTCTTTTGCTTCTTGAAGATGTGAAAAACACAAGAAGGGTGTTGAATTGTTGAAACTTGAAATCAAATGCAGACAACACGTTATTTTTATCCTGGTTCGTTTGATATCAAACTACTCCAGTCCACCCGTCAAGGTGATTTCGCCTCTCTCCAACGAGGTCTTAATCCACTATATTCAACTGAATACAAAACTGCTTTAACAACTGCTAAAGCCTTCTTGAGTCTAACCACAGACCGGTTTCTCAAGGAAATTCTTTTACAGATAAATGAACAAAATGTGTGTTTGATGTTTCTAGAGAAACTATATATCACAACTGTGATAATACACAAAATGAAGCTTATGTGAAACTAGATTGCTAGAACTATAGAGTAAGCGGTTGAGAGCTTTAGCAAAACTGGATGAGTGAGAACGTGGAGATGATTAGCTTATGCGTATTTGCGTGAAAGAGTATTGTTGAGTATTAGCCATTTCTCTTCTCACTGATTTGTTTAAGTAGCCTTGGAAATAGATACGTTGTTGTCCATAATTCCATTTCAATGCTCATAACGTTCTTTCCTTTTTGAGAAGATCTTTGTCTTGGAATAAAGTCATTGGTAATTAATCTGCCTTGAATGCAGTAACGTTGATACTTCAGAATGTTCTGCTTAATGAAAATCTGAGTGTTCTTGGCTTTAGCTTATTCTGGCGCTTCTGAATGCTGATGACATAATTAGGATCTTGATCAGAGTCAGAGTATGTTAAGCGCAAATTCTGTTCATCAGACTTCAGCGTAAGCACATGTACTGATCTTCTGATGCTGACATATCTTCTGATGCTGATATTGATATTGATATTCTGATGTTGATTCCATCAGAGTTTCCTGCAAATACAAAGCATAATTTTGAGTAGCACATATGTCTTATATAATTCTCATAATTCATTTAATCTTGTATTTTGTTATCATCAAAACTCTAACTGAGGGTTGTAGAATCAAACTATGTTCTAACACTTCTAAACATGTTTAGTGAATGTCCACAAGGGATTAGCATAGCAAAACACGTGTTTTGGATGAGTTTTGATCAAAATAGAAGTCACACTTTTCTTGTTTTCAACTTCATAAGATTTCCCTCCAAACTTCATCATTTCACACGCTTAAACATTCCATTTGATTCCCTATAAATAGAGGGTCATCCCTCATTTATTTCCTCAAGCTTGAACAACCAAAATCACCCTGCCAAACTCATTCCATAACTCACTTTTCTACAACTTCGAAATTAGTGTTCAAGCCTTTTCAATCCATTTTTTCTATCAATTCACCTTCCTTGATCTTCCCTGAAGCTAGCCATACAATTACCTTCAAGAATCGTGACCTATATTGATCCATAGAAGTCCAGTTTCAAAGTTCTGCAACTCAACTTCAATAGGTAGATTCCTTCATCAATTCTTCCAAACTTTGATATCATTGTGAAGCTCTCATTGCCTTGGTTCTAGTCGTAACACTTTCTTTTAACTGGAAACACGTTTTGACCATGAAATTTCAAATTCCTTTTCAAAACTTTCCTTCCAAATTGCTTGAGCTACAATTTATATAAATTTGTCGCGAAGGTGTGGTTGTCTTCGTCTTGAAGAGACGAAGAGAATGGCATAAGTCTCGTGCTCTAATTTTACAGTTTGAGTGACTTGGTTTTGAGACTGGCTGGAGGTTGAAGATGACCAACGTGTCATCTTCCAACCAATGATGGCGTGCCATTTGTTCTTTTTGAATTTTTGATTTAATTAATGATCCAGTGTTTTATTCACTAAAGTCCATAACATGCACAACGCGCTAGATCCACTTGATTTGTTTACTAACGCATTTTGACAATGATCAAATGACCCATATTTTTTTGGTTTAATATTTTATTTTCTGATTTTCATTTTAATTGTTTTAAACTTCAAAAAATCATAGAAAAATCATTTTAAGTCCAAATATTCTTTAAAAATTATGAAAAATATTTTTGACTTTTCTCTTTATGATTTTTATTTTTTTACAATTTTATTTTGTATTTTGATATTTTTTTATAAATTTTCATTTTATTTGAATTGTTTTAAATGTTTAAAAATACTTTTATGCATTTTTAAGTTCTGAAAAAAATATGAAATGATCCAATGAGATTGTGACAAATATTGGTGACCACATTTATTTTTTATTTCTGACTTTGTTATTTTTTATCATTTTTGGTTTATTTTACTCATTTCTTTTAATTTTAAAAATAGTTTCTGACTTTAAAAAATTACCAAAAATTTTATAAAAATATTTAAGTTCATTTCTAATTTTTCTATGGTCTTACTTAATATTTCTTGATTAATATAAACATAATTGATATTTTTGTATTTTATTTCTATTTTAAAACATTTTTTAATGTATATCTTAAATGCAATATTATTTTGTGATTATTTTCTAGCTGATCTTGCGTTGAATTTTTTATCATGAACTTTGTTAACATCATTAGATCCATGGTGTTGAGTCTAAATCCATAAAAATGGATGAATGATTTTAATAGTCGTTTGATTAAATTTTAATTCAAATGTGGTTTGTATATTCTTTCCCACCCTCTTCATCTTGTCCCTTTCTTATTGCACTAAGTGTTATTGGAGCATGATCTTTATATCATGTCTCAAAACAAATAGTGCATAGATTGCTATTAACTGACCTCAAAATAGGTGTGACTTCTACATAAGTCTACTTACGATTACTTAACATAACGCTAAATTTAGTCCTGATTCGAATAAATGATCATTCGCGGCCCAAACCTATGTTTGCAAGCCTAAGTATGTTAATTTGATCTCTTTGATCCAATAACCTTGATATTAATTGTGTGGAGGCTTTGGTTCTACCAACCCTCTAATGGATCTACGTCACTTTTGGTCAATGCGGATCACTTAAACATTGTTGATCATTGAATGGTACTTTTGAGGATTCCAAAATGGATGATATACTTGACAAAAATCAAATGCAACTTGTTGTGTGGAGGCTTTGGTTCTACCAATCCTCTAATGAGTTCCAAATGCAAGTTTCAAGATGGTCATCCAACTAACCACTAATTACTAATAATTGACTTTACTTTATGCTTTTTATTTTTTATGCTTTGTGTACCATTTACTTTAAGCATTTAATTTCATGCTATTTTCATCTTTGCTCACTTGAGAATTTACTATTCTTGTCATTTTTATTTTGCTCACTTAAGCTTTTTCTTTTATTTTTGAAGACACCTATTAATCAACTAGAACCATAAAAAACATTAATGATACTTGGACTATTTGGTTACTATCCTTGGCATTATGGAGTATTGGACTTCTTGGACTTAGGATTAGAAACCTTGGCCTATGTTGGAGACCTTGTGACCTTAATTGATATTTTGTTTGGAGTTCTTGAGGTTTACCTCAAGACATTGGGTTGTATATTTGTTTTGAGTTCAGGTTATTGTGATTACTTTTTTTGTTTGTAATCTGGAATTCACCCGTATACAGCTGTTACTCTGCCCAATTTTTGTGAAGACTTAATACACTTGAAGTTTAGTTCTCTCAAGAGGTCTAGTATCTTTTCTTGCTTGGTTTCAATCCAAAGAAGGGTAATTCTATCTTGACTCATAATGTCATGTATTGGCTTTTTGTTGGTTAGATGGTTCTTATCCCTAGCTTTTACCTTATGCTTTAGGATAGTCTTGTCTTCTCCTCCCATCTTCTTTAATTTCAAAAGTATTCTTCCTGCTTTTGAAAATTCTTCTTATTTTTTAAACTTAAACCACTTTCATAATAAACTTGGACCTAGGTCCATGCATTTTCAAAACCTTTTCATAAATAAACTTCAATCAATTTAATAATACCTTGACATTTTTTTGTGAGAAGATTAAAAGTCAATCAATCTTATTTCAAATCATTTGGCCACTTTGGCTTTTTGTTTTAAAACCTTTCTCAAAAGATTAGACTCTTATCAATCCTTGTAGTGATGCAAACAACTATACTTCTACAATATGTAGTGAAGTGAGATATTTTCCACTTGGGTGTTGAGTGAGGCATTGTTGATTTTAAAATCCAAGCTATATCCTCCACTTTGAGATGATGCGAATTCTCCTTTCTCATGATTGTGGGTAGTAAGTATGTTTTCCACAAGGACAATGACAATGATGTCTTATCTCATAAAATTAACCAACACACTTGTGTTTCAAAATTTTCAAAAGAGGAACTACGTGTACCCTGATCCCCTATTGCACGAAAGGTGGTACATAGGCACTAAAGGTTCGCAACCATGGCAGGTGCAAAAAAAACCATAAAATTACTTATTTTATCACCTCCACCATCTATTTCTTATACAATATTTTATAGCCAATATATACAGATTTTACAAAGAGGTTCCTGCGGAGTACCGTAGATGTTTAGGGTGCTAATACCTTCCCTTTGCATAACCAACCCCCTTACCTTGAATATTTCCCCCTCTTTTTGGGTTACTCGCTCTTTTCCCATTCCTTTGGAAACAATAAAGCACGGTGGAGATTTTCATTTTGATATGTGTAAGTCTAGTCAATCCAATGGCTTAGTCTTAAACATTTCTACGGCTACAGAAAAAAATGGCAACTTCACTGGGGAAATATTGACCTCTTGCCGGTCCATCCCTAAGTGGGTTGGGCTTATCTTTGTTTATATTTGTATATGTGCTATTGTTGTTTATGTGTTATATGGTGTATATATGTTTGTCTGGATTTTCCCGGTTTCTAGGGTGCTTGGTGATTACTTATAAGTCCTATACCCGGACTTGGGCAAAATTTAAGATAGGACGCGTGGTATAGTCATGTTAACTTTGAGGGAGTAATCCTAAAAAAGGAGGCATGAGATCCCCCACTCAGTGGAGGCCCCTTTGATTGTAGTGTCGTTTACCGAGTAATCGGGAAGACGAGCTACTTTCGACCTGGGAGCCTGCTAAAGCTGAGGACCGTAGAATACCTAACCCATCTTGGCCTTTTAGGAGTATTTAGGAAGCTATGACGGAGTAATCCAAAAATAGTTGTCAGGCGATACTACGCTCGGACGATTTTTTCTTGAGAATATTACTAATTACCGAGTTTATCGAGAAGTTGGTAATATCTGAAGGAAGGATGTAGACTCTGGGAACCTCTAGAACCTTGTTCGGCAGGTGATAACTTTTAGACCATACCTTACGGGTAGTACCTTCGACATCATGCTCGTGACGTTGAACCTATGAACCCTATGTTTTTGATCTTGTGTATGATTGTTGCATCATGCATCCATGCACTCATAAGCATCTTTTGAATAAATTTTATTTCAAGGGACTTGAAAGTTGGCCATTTGTGAATATCTCAGGTACCTTTTGACCATGGATTCCGGAAAAATAAAAACCAGAAAATACAGTTTCAAAGATCCCAAGATAGATGAGTTGATCAGTCCAATTCCCGAGATTGAGTGTTCTATATATTTTTGGAAGAAGTATGGATCCATCATTCCTCTCATGAAGCTTAGGATGAAGGAGGGTATTCTCTCGACCTTGGTTCAGTTCTATGATCCGGTGTATCATTTCTTTACTTTCCCTGATTATCAGTTGATGCCTACACTAGAGGAGTATTCTTATCTGTTGGATTTACCTAGTACCGATCGTGCTCCTTTTACTGGTTTGGAGGGTGAGCCAAAAACACATGAGATTGCTGCTTTGATCCATCTGGGGAAATCTGAGGTTGAAGCCCATATGACTAATAAAGGAGGGATTATAGGATTACCAGCTCAGTTCTTATTTGAGAAAGCTCGTTACTTTGCTAGGATGAAGAGTACAATCGCTTTTGAGGCCATCTTTGCTCTACTTGCTTGCGAGTTGTTTTTATTTCCTAATGTGGATAAGTTTGTTAATGTTAATGCAATCGGGATATTCTTGATTGGAAATCCAGTTCCTACATTGTTGGGTGATGCTTATTACTCTATTCATCTTCGAAATTCTTATGTTGGGGGATGATTATTTGTTGCACGCCTCTGTTGTACCGATGGTTTATTTCTCATATGCCTCAGTCTGATGCTTTCTGGGATGTCAGGAAGGAACCCTGTTGGGCTCTTAAGATAATGGCACTTACTCACTCAAATATTGATTGGTATCATCGGTCTTACCATGATGTAGAGATTGTCGACAGTTGTGGTAGTTTCCCCAATGTACCTCTTCTTGGTATAAAGGGAGGAATTAACTACAACCCTGTTCTTGCACGACGACAGCTTGGTTATCTGATAAGGGATAAACCAAATAGTATTCATTTGAGCAGTTTCTTTCTGAAGGAGGGAGAAGACCATAAGGAAGCAAGGGAGCATATTGCGAAGGCCTAGCATCACATTCATAGGAAGAGTAGGAAAGACTTGGGACTTAGGGGGGCTGTTTCTTTGGAGCCTTATCTTCAGTGGGTCCAAACGAGAGATATTCAGTTGAAGATGTCATATTCCCGGGAAACACCTATGCCTGACTTGTTTGTGAAGACCACTCCTCCCTTATTAGACAATGTGAAAAAGCTACAACTTGCTTTGGTCAGGATGCAGCAGGAAAAGGACGCTTGAAAGAATAAGTGTCAAACTTTAGAGATTTCCTATAGAGCAGACTTGAAGGAGAAAGATGACTTGATTGAGATTCTTGAGAGTCGGGATGTAGAGACCATGGAGAGGCAAGGTGATTTATTTTCTCCTAAGCCTCAGTCAGTGCTAGTTTCTCACTTCCTGATTCAGATGATTGGAAGGAGATTGCCATCAGATATATGGAGGAAAACCAGAGGTTGAAGGCTCAGATTTCCAGGCTTACAGGGAAGCGCCAGCGTATAGAGTGATCTCCACTAGCCTTACTTCTTAGGATTTTAGACTCTATTTTCATCTTGTACTTGGGATTATTGAAACTTGTAATCCATTTTGAAGTTATTATAATAAAAAATTTCAGTATTTCAAATGTGTTATTACTTTGATATTTGCAATGTGTCTATAAATCTTTAAGTCCCTTGAAATATTAATAATGAAATTAATCATGTGCATTGCATATCATGAATCATATTGCAAATATTTCTTGCATTTTCTATGCATATCCAAGTGTCTTACAAATCTTCTTTACTTCGTTCAGCAAGTTGTATCACCACTACAATACTCGAGCTAATTTCAGAAGGAAGATGGACAACTTAGAACAAGAGAATCGCGAGCTGCGCGAGGATGTTTCTGCTCTGAAGGCCAGCATGGCCAATCTCACTTCTCTGATGGAATCTCTGGTTGCTGCTCAGAATTAGCCACCAAGTGTTCAACCTCAACAGACAAGGGTTACTACTGAAGCTCCGACCGTTCCTGTGCCTGCTACTCCAGCTGTTATTCAGAATCACATGCCTCAAGGTTATCCATGGGGAATTCCAGAGAACTTTGCGCCTGAAGGTTTCAATCTTGATCCTCAAGCTACTCCAGTCGTACAAAATACTGTTCTCCTACTGCACCTCATTCGGTGAATATGGTTCCATTTTCTAATGGTGATATGTATCATCCTTTTCCTCCACCAAGTGAAGGCTTGGGTCTATGATAGAATGGATGATTTTCAAGAGCAGTTTGACAAGATGCATAGGGAGATGAAGGCCCTCAAGGGAAAGGAATTGTTCGGGAAGAATGTGAATGATTTGTGCTTGGTCCCGAATGTCAAGATACCTGCGAAGTTTAAAGTCCCGGAATTTGAGAAGTACAAGGGCAACACTTGTCCTCATGCTCATATTGTGATGTATGTAAGAAGAATGTCTACCCACACTGATGATCAACGTCTGCTGATTCACTTTTTCAGGATAGTTTGACTGGTGTTGCGTTGAAGTGGTATATGAGTTTGGACAACGTCAATATCCATACATTCAATGACTTGGGAGAAGTATTTATCAGACAATACAAATACAATGTGGACATGGCGGCTGATCGTGATCAACTCAGGGAAATGGTCCAGAAGGACAGTGAATCATTCAAAGAATATGCACAGAGATGGTGTGAGGTAGCCACCCAAATGATTCCTCCCATGGAAGAGAAGGAGATGACTAAGAATTTCCTAAAGACTCTGGGTGCTTTCTACTACGAGAGGATGGTAGCGAGTGCGCCAAGTGACTTTATTGAAATGGTAGGCATGGGTATCCGTTTAGAAGAGGCTGTAAGAGAGGACCGTTTAACAAAAAGTGAAAGTTCTAGAAGTGCGAAGAAGCCATCCTATGGGTTTTCCAAAAATAAGGAAGGAGATACAAATGTTGTTATGCAAGAGAGGAGAGTTAACACTCCTAGGAGAAATTATCAGCGTCATCAACAAGTCGCCTCAGTGACTCCAGTAGTTGGTGTAGCTCCAACCAATGTTGCTTATCATAGACCATCCCATCAGGGGAATCAAGTGTATAATCAGAGAAAGGGGAGTTATGACCCCATCCCTATGATCTATACAGAATTACTCCAGGAGTTAATTCAGAAGAAGTTGGTTCAGACCCGACCACCTCCCACTATACCATCACCATTGCCTTGGTATTACAAAGTAGACCAAACATGTACTTTTCATCAGGGGGCACCAGGGCACAATGTTGAGAACTGCTATCCTTTGACAACTGAAGTACAGAAGTTGGTGAAGTCTGGTATCTTGTCTTTCAAGGATGTTGGCCCTAATGTGAAAGATAATTCTTTGCCCAAGCACGGAGGAGTAAATGCCGTGAACATGGTGGCTGGTTGTCCAGGCGATTTCCGGATTTTTGATATTAATATGGTTAGAGGGGATTTGGTAAAAATGCATGCAAACCTTTGTGAATTTAGCTACTATACACATGACCATGCCAGTTGTGCTATTTGCAGTACGAATATACATGGTTGTGACAAGATAAAGGCTGATTTGTAGGAGATGATGGATGAGGGCCTCATCCACATAATCAGGCCTAGGGCAGAGTATGAAGAGGAAGTAAGCATGGTTTCTAGATGTCCTGGAGAGTTCAGAATCTTTGATGTGGAATATATGAATGGGGATCTTGTAGAATTTCATGCTACTTTCTGCCACATGGCTGGTCAGGTAGAACATCAGTATGAATCTTGCCGAATTTGCTGTTGGGACTCCCGAGGATATTCAATTGTAAGGAAAGGTGTTTAGTTGTTGTTGGATAATGGAACTATCAAAGTTACAGGTCAAAGGGATGATTACCTTGAAGTTGATGAGATTGAGGTTTGTTTGGTTGAGGAAGAGTCAAATGATGAGTATGCCTCTGCAGATGAGTTCTTCTCCTCAAATGAAGATATGTCTTCCAGAGATGACTCTGTAATGACTAAATGTGTTGAAGAGGGAGTAAATGTTATTGTTCCTTGTTTTTGTGCACCTACCCATTTTTAAGTTGAATATAATAGCAATCCATCTATTACTCCATTGGTGATTAGTTTTTCGGGTCCTGTCCCCTACAAGTCAGATAAGGTTGTACCCTACAAATATAATGCTACAATTTTAAAGGATGGTGTGGAAGTTTCCATCTAGCCAATGCCTAATGTTGGAAATATTACTGAGAGTAGCAGAGTGACCCGCAATGGTCGTGTATTTGCACCAGTTGTTCATAGATATGTTAGTACTGGAAAGAAAGTTGTGGAAGATGTTTAACCCAAGAAGGTTGTAGGTGAATCTAGTGGAGATACGCTAGAAAAAGAGGTGGATGACATTTTGAAGATAATCAAGATGAGCGACTACAGAATTGTAGATCAGTTACTGCAAACTCCTTTAAAAATATCTATCTTGGATTTATTGATGAAATCCTCTACTCACAGAGAATCTTTGATGAGGGTATTGTACCAAGATTTCGTGGAGAGTGATATGCATGTAGACCAATTTAGCAGTGTGGTAGGGAACATTACATCATGTAATAACCTGAGTTTTTACGATGATGAACTACCAGATGAAGGAAGGAATCACAATCTGGCCCTCCACATCTCTATGAACTGCAAGAATGATTCATTATCTATTGTGTTGATTGATAATGGATCCGCATTGAACGTTATACCAAGGAGCACACTTATGAAGTTGAAATATCAAGGAACGCCCATGCGCCCAAGTGGTATTATTGTGAAAGCGTTTGATGGATCAAGGAAATCTATTATTGGTGAAGTGGACTTGCCTATTCATATAGGCCCACATTTGTTTCAGATTACTTTCCAAGTCATGGATATTGTACCCGCTTATTGATGCTTGCTGGGACGGCCGTGGATACATGAGGCAAGGGCTCACTTCAACTTTACACCAAAAGTTAAAGTTTGTGCGTGAAGGAAAAGTGGTAATTATAAATGGAGAACAGGTATTATTGATATCTCATTTATCCTCTTTCAGCATTGTGGAGGCGGATGAAGCTGTTGTCGGAACCCAATTCCAAGCTTTATCCATTGATAATATAAGAGGAAATAAGAATTTTATGGCTTCGTTTAAGGTTGCTCAACAGGTTATGCGTAACAGCCATAGTGAAGTATGGGGACAGATTGTTGATCCACCTGTAAACAAGAATAGAGCTAGCTTGGGGTTCTTCGTGAAGAATGATCAAGGTAAGAGCATGAAGCCAAAGTCTGTTGCAGGCAAGTTTCAAGATATCTTTCGTAGCGGGGGTTATCTTCATCCCACTGTTTCTGGGGTTAATGCCATTGTGGAAGATGAAGCAGAGCCAGAAATGCCAAATTATGTGACGCACGGGGTTAGGGTTCAGAACTTGATCACCATTGATGTTCCCTCTTGCATACATGTTTCAAAGTAATTTGTTTTTTTTAATCTTTTTGAAAATCTTCCACTTTGACCAAGGTGAAAGTATTAATATTGAACGGGCTTATCGATTTGCTTCGATTTTTTAATATCAATAATAAAAGTTGTCTTTGTTTCCCAAATTGTGTCTTTATTTTTTTTATTTTTCTTGGAAAATGGTAATCAGAAAAAACCTTTCAAAATAAATAATAACTGAAATTCAATCTGGATGATCACTCGTTATATGTGTCAGTTTCTAAAACAATCATAAACCATATCTGCAGATTAATTAAAAAACCCGTTCAATACAATGACCCTGCACCCTCTCCCAACTTTGAATGTCCTGTGTATCGGGCCGAAGAAGAAGACTATGATGAGATTCCAGAAGAGGTCTCACGGTTGCTTGAGCGCGAGGAGAATGTCATTCAGCCATATAAAGAGCCATTGGAAGTAATCAATTTGGGTTCAGAAGTAATCAATTTGGGTTCAGAAGAAGATCCGAAAGAAGTCAAGATCGGAGCATTGTTACGTCCTGATGTGCAGAGCAGGTTGATTGAGATGTTGAAAGAGTATGTGGAAATTTTTGCTTGGTCTTACCAAGATATGCCTAGTTTAGATGCAAATATTGTAGAGCACCGTTTACCGCTGAAGCCAGATTGCCCGCCAATCAAACAGAAGTTGCGAAGAACTCACCCAGATATGGCAGTGAAGATCAAAGAAGAAGTTCTAGAGTAGATTAAGGCCGGTTTTCTTGTGACATCAATGTACCCTCAGTGGATTGCCAATATTGTCCCAGTACCGAAGAAAAACAGAAAAGTTCACATGTGCATAGATTATAGAGATCTAAATAAAGCTAATCCAAAAGATGATTTTCCATTGCCGCACATTGATATGCTAGTGGATAACACAACAAAATTCAAAGTTTTCTCGTTCATGGACGTATTTTCCGAGTATAATCAAATAAGTATGGCTCCTGAGGACATGGAAAAAACAACGTTTATCACACGCTGGGGAACATTCTGTTACATAGTGATGCCCTTTGGGTTAAAGAATGCTGGTGCAACGTATCAGAGGGCTATGACAACCCTATTCCATGATCTGATGCACAATAAAATTGAGGTATATGTTGATGATATGATTGTTAAATCCCAGACTAAATAAGGTCATGTAGAAAATTTGTTGAAGTTGTTTCAGTGTTTGAGGAAGTATCATCTCCGCTTGAATCTAAATAAGTGTACCTTCGATGTTCTATCATGGAAATTGTTGGGTTTCGTTGTTAGCCAAAGAGGGATTGAAGTTGACCCTGATACAGTCAAAGAAAGTCAAGAAATACATGCACCGAGAATTGAAAAGCAAGTCAGAGGGTTCCTCAGGCGTTTGAATTATATTTCCAGATTCATTTCCCACATGGCTGCAACGTGTGAACCGATCTTTAAGTTGTTAAAGAAATATCAAGGTTGTGTGTGGATAAATGACTGCCAAAGGGCATTTGAAAGTATTAAATAATATCTGCTTGAACCTCATATCTTGCTCCCTCCTGTTAAAGGAAGACCATTAATTATATATCTGACAGTGTTAGATAATTCCATGGGTTGTATTCTGGGACAACAAGATGAAACAGGGAACAAAGAGTATGCCACTTATTATCTCAGTAAAAAGTTTACTGATTGTGAGTCGCGGTATTCCATGCTGGAAAAGACATGTTGTGCTCTGACCTGGGCAGAAAAACATTTGCGGCAGTATATGTTGAATCACATTACTTGGTTGATCTCCAAAATAGATCCAATCAAGTACATTTTTGAAAAGCCTGCTCTTACTAGGAGAATTGCCCACTGGCAGATGCTGTTATCTGAATATGACATCGAATACCACACTCAAAAGCTATTAAAAGCACGTGTTGGCAGATTATCTTGCTCACTAACCAGTTGATAATTATCAGTCTGTGAAGTATGATTTCCCTGATGAGAATGTGATGTTTATGAAAGTGAAAGACTGCGATGAACCATTTCCTAAGGAAGGTCCTGATCCTAAATCTTGCTGGAGTATGATATTTGATAGAGCTGTGAATGCTTATGGTAAAGGGATTGGTGATGTGATTGTCACTCCATATGGATCACACATCCTTTTACTGTAAGGTTGACATTTGATTGTCCTAATAATATGGCAGAATATGAGGCTTGCATCCTGGGTATCGAGGAAGCTATTGATCTCAGAATTAAAATTCTGGATGTGTATGGAGATTCAACTTTGGTAATAAATCATATTAAAGGAGAGCGGGATACTCGCCACCCCGTCTTAATCCCTTACAAAGATTATGCTATAAGATTGTTACCCTTCTTTAAAAAGTTGAATTCCATCACATCCCCAGAGACGAAAATCAAATGGCGGATGCTATGGCAACTCTGGCTTCTATGTATCAAGTGAATACTTGGAATGATACACCTCGAATTATAGTTCAACGACTGGATAGGCTCGCTCATGTGTTTACAACAGAATAGGTAGTAGATGAGAAACCTTAGTATTATGATATCAAGCATTTTATCCAGACTCAGGAATACCCGATTGGTGCATCGAATAAAGACAGAAAGACATTGAGAAGATTGGCTGGAAGTTTCTTCCTCAGTGAAAATGTGTTGTACAAGAGAAATTATGACATGGTCTTGCTCAGATGCGTGGATAGACACGAAGCAGACATGTTGATGCATGATATTCATGAAGGTTCATTTGGCACTCATGCCAATGGACATTCGATGGCTAAAAAGATGCTAAGGGAAGGTTACTATTGGCTGACAATGGAATTTGACTATTACAGATTTGCAAAGAAGTACCATAAATGCCAAATTTATACAGATAAGAATCATGTGCCTCTGACACTTATCAATGTTATCTCTTCCCCGTGGCCTTTCTCTATGTGGGTATTGACATAATTAGAATGATATAACCCAATGCTTCGAATGGACACCGTTTTATCTTGGTAGAAATTATTTACTTCACCAAATGGGTGGAAGCTACTTCATATGCTAATGTTACTAAGCAGGTGGTAGTGCGCTTTATTAAGAATAATATTATATGTCGGTATGGTGTGACGAATAGAATTATCACCGACAATGGCTCGAATCTGAACTACAAGATGATGACAGAGCTTTGTGAAGAATTCAAGATTGTCCATCACAATTCATCTCCGTACAGGCCGAAGATGAACGGGGCTATTGAAGCTGCTAATAAGAATATCAAGAAGATCATCCAGAAGATGGTTGTTACTTATAAATATTGGCATGAAATGATCCCTTTTTCTTTACATGGATATCGGACATATGTCCGCACTTCAATAGGAGAAACCCCGTTCTCCCTTGTGTGTGGAATGGAAGTTTTACTCCCAATCGAGGTTGATATTCCCTCTTTGTGTGTGATAATGGAAACCAAGTTGTCAGAGGCTTAATGGGTCCAGAACATGTTTGACCAATTAAATTTGATCGAAGAGAAGAGAATGATAGCTTTGTGTCATGGGCAGTTGTATCAGAAGAGAATGAAGAAAGCTTTTGATAAGAAGGTCAAACCTCGTGAATTCAGAGAAGGCGACCTCGTGCTCAGGAAGATCATGTATTTTAATGTTGATTCTCGGGGCAAGTGGACTCCCAATTTTGAAGGACCATATGTTGTCAAGAAATCCTTCTCTAGCGGTGCATTAATTCTTGAAACCATGAATGGAGAGTAGTTCCCACGTCCCATGAATACTGATGCAGTCAAGAAATACTTCTCCTAAAGAAATAAAAGAACAACTCGCTAAGTTGAAAACCCGAAAGGGCGACTTAGGCAAAAAGGAGCGTCTCGGTAGGCCGAAAACCCAAAAGGGCTGTCTAAGAGACATAAACAGATTAAAATTTCCCGCTAAGTTGAAAACCCGCAAGGGCAGCTTAGGCAAAAGTTATGGACTTTCTTGGAAAGTAACTACATCAGACAAGATTTGATCGTTGAAGCAACAATCTTCTTGGATCCTCATCATACTTCAATAGAAGTTGCTGCTCAGAGTTTCAAAGTTGTTAGAGGGAATACTGGTCATTGTATCTCAATGTATCTTTTCCATTATATATTACCATTTTCTGAGATTTGTAATCATCTATGGAGTTTCGCCATTCGCAGACTATCATTCTATCAATAAAATTTGAGCTTTTACCCAATTCTTTGTATTTCTTATTTTTATTCAGCTTACAAAGACTCCATTTATTATTGATAGTAATTTTCAAAGCAAAAGGATTAAATAACAAAATTGTTTTTCAAAAAGAATTTACGACTTACTTTTACTTTAGATTTTTTTATTCAAGAGGGGAAAAAAAGTGGTGATCCCCGGAATGGATGAACTCCAGTAATTTTGGGAAGTTTTGTTTCCCCCGGGAAGGTTCTCTCAGGTCGTTTTCGCTGGTATGTGTGTGATTTTTGTATATTGAAGACGATACCATAGGTGTAAACTGTGGCACTGGGTTTGTTATCCCATTGGCCCCAGTCAAGTCTTGGTTCATTTTTTATTTTGGGTTTGCATAATCTGAAGTCTCTATCCCAGATTCCCCAAAAAAGTCTCCCCTCATATGATGAAAGGTCTATTTCCCTTGGTGTGTTGAGATGGAACTATTTGCAAAATGTTTCTCTTTCTACAGTATGGGCATTATTGTTGGTATTTATTTCCCAAGTAACTAGACCAGGGCAGTATATTTTCTAAGAAGTGTGAAATGATTATCAACTTTTGGTTTTTCACCTTCCAAGTGTTGGGTTTGATTTAAAATCCCCATGAGTTTGACCTTTTTCTATAATGTTGACTTCTTGATTCCCCAGGAAGGCTATCCCAGGGCATATTTTATTGGAATAAGTTTGCATGATATGAAAATTCAATCCAAGATTCCTCAGTGAAGGCTTCGCTTATTTAATAAAAGTATTTTCTCCCCGTGCATGGTGAGATTGGACTCATTTGCGAAGAATCTCCTTTCGGCAGTACTTGCATTTTGTTGATTTTCCGATAATAAGGCAAGGGCAATGTTTTATTTAAGAAGTGTTGAGATGGTTATCAATTTTTTGGGTTTTCTCCCGCCAGGTTTTGGGTTTGATTTAAAATCCCCATAATTTTGATTTCTTGCTATTATGTTTGACTTCTTAATTCTCCAAGTTTGTTATTCCCATGAGGTTTCATTCTTTTTTTCCCAGAGAAGTTGGTGCAATACTTACTCTCAATATTAAATAACGTATCTCTGGTTTCCCCAATGAAGAACGCATCTTGGATTCCCATATTTGATGTGGTGTTGGCCTCCCAAATGAGGTCAGCATGAGGTCCCCAGTTGATGTCTCGATGATGAGGCATTATCTCCTCTAGTGAAGTCTGTATGATATTTCCCCAATGAAGTCAGCTTGAAATCCTCAGTTGATATTTTGCCGATATGGTTTCCATCTGCCTTATTGGAAATCAGTATTGTAATCCTCTATAGAAGTGCGTATCGTGAAAACATTTGTTTCCTCATTGAAGTCTGTGTGCTATTCCCCGGTGGAGCCTGGAGGAGGATGTTGTATCCCTGTAGCTGTACTAATTTGTTGTTATGATTTGTTTACTTCCGGATTATGTTCCTTCCCAATAAAGTTAAGCCGCGAAATAGGATTATGTTTCCTCGTTTGGTGCTTATCTTTCTTATGGAATGTTCATCTTGGATGTGATTCAATCGAGTGTTGTTTGTGCCCGAGTAGGTTTTATTTGTTTATCCATAGTGTTATATGTTTGTTTTGTCAGCATATACATGATAACACTAATACATTCATACATACATCATGCATAGTTAGATTTATCAAATCATTTCTCATTAACATTTTTTAATATTTTGTTGACATATTACCCTATTTTGCATTATTATGTTATCCTCTCTCCAATAGAGTGTTGGCCTTAAGCAGAAAGTGTATATTCTTTCAATTTACCCACTGAGTTATCCCTCGTTGAAGATTTTTGCTTAGCCTTCTTGTACAGCTCTTTTTCTGGATGATTTGGATTTCCCTCTTGAGTTTATTTCTCAGAGGATGTATTTTGGTTGACTGTTTCACTCCAGTTTATTTCTGGTTTGAATCTTTGTTTCCCAGCAATATTATTGCTTTGTATTTCTACAAGTTCCGAGCCTTGGTTTGAGAATGTGCGTTTATTTTGCACGAGAAGACTTTATCTCCTCAGCAGAAATATATTGGCATTTCCCAGGAAGCCTTGATTCATTCCCCAGAAAGTCATATTTCTTTCCCCAGGAAGTCATATTGCTTTCCCCAAGAAGTCATTTTTATAATCCTTCATAAAAGAAAGTACCAGGTCTCTTTATTTGAACAACTGATACTTCCCTGTTGTTGTACCCCAAAATTTTACCTCTCATTTTACTCAACAAATGTCAATTGAGGTCCCCAAGTTTCTCAAGAAGGCCCAAGAGTTGACTAGACCAACTCTCTCCTAAGTCAGTATACCTAAAATTAGGGTTTCATTTTTCATCAAGATGCTTAAGTACAAAGGATCCCAAATGCTCACCATGGTCTTAATATGTTCTCAAGACCCTCCATGCCAAGTTTCAAGCCTTGCATAATAAGTTTGCTCAGCCAACTGCTCAGATACTTGAGAATCGACTTTATTAAGTCAAAAGTCAATTCTGGCCCACATACAGTCAAATTTCAATATTTTTGATCAACATCAACATTTTAAATTTATATCCATCATTTGATCAAGGGGTGATCATGATTCCTCAAGGGATGCTCCAAATTCATCAAAACCCAAAACTTGCCAAATTAGGGTTTTTTTAGGAAAAGTCAACCCAACTTTGACCAAGCATAACTTCTTCATACTTTATTATAAATTTTCCATCCAAAGCTCATTTTATAGAGGATGCAATTCCCTAAAATTCATCTTCAGCTCACAAGTTCAGAATATGCACTCATAGAAAGATATGAATTTTGACATTATAGGTCCTTTTGAAAAGTCAACAAAAACACCTTTTGGGTCAAAGCTTCATACATGAACATGGAAGACTCAATTGAGATAAGACCAAAAGGGTTGCTTAGGGACATCCTAATATTTATAAAAGTCCAAGAACACCTCTCTAGGATTAAAATTGGAGGATTTATGCCTTGTCAAATTTGACCCTTTTTTCAAAATTGCCAAAAGTCAAATGTGCTCACAAATGCATTTTTTGCTAAATGGGCCTAACTTTTTATGCTTGCACCTCACTTACAATGTGGTCCACGACTCAAACATTTAACCACATATCATTTTCTTCATTTTTAAATTTATTTTGATTTTTTGTTAATTAAAAAATGAATTAAATCAAATAATTGATGAATAATAGTAAAGATATGATTTGATTTGGTTTTTGGATAGGTTGGCAATCAGAATATACTGAATTATCAAGGCCAAAACGAGTCAAGCATAATTGGTACAAGAAAGAGAAGATTTGGCTAAAAATAGCAAGTTTGCATATGGTTAAAGAATCAAATCAAATCTAATCAAATTTCAAGATTTGATACAAATTTGTTGACCTAATTCAATCTACTATAAGGGCATAACAAATCCAGATCAAGAGAACAAGGATTGGAGGCGTGAAACTGTCAGAAGAAAACTGAAACATTGGACAAAAACTGTGAGATCTAAATCCATCTTAGATCCGTCCTCAAGGAGTTTCAAGGCTAGCAATACATTACTGGACTTCTCAGGAAGCTTCTCCAATCGATTGCACGCCTCTACACGTCCAGAATCGCTCCCTATCACTCTCACGGTTTGCAAAATTATTCAAATTTGATTACTGTAATTCTTGCATCTTTAGCATGTTTAAGTTACATATTTGTGTTCATCATCATGTTTCAATGTTTCTGGATAGTTTGATTTAAGTTACAGTGCAGGAACAAGCTTTTGCGATTGCTAGGGTTTCGTGCTCCAATTTGGGGTTTTGTGATTTAAGCAAAATTAGGCCTGATAATGGGTACCATGATGATCAGAGTTTCAAACCCAGTTGATTCATGGTCCCCAATTGAATTTATATTGTGTGTGCTTGATTATTGAATAACACAGGTTTTTAGCAACAGACTTGCGTCTGTAGGTAAAGGTTCAGAGCCTAAAACGACGGACACGGAAGAAGACAACAGTATGTCATAACCTGACTGGCTGGTTTAAATTCTGGCGCATTTTTATGACCACTAACTTGTTTTCAAATATATTATTTGTTTTTTATATTAATAAGTTAACATCCAGTGCAGTTGGTCAGAGGAAGGAAGTCAGAGGCTCATGTCCTGGGTTCGATTCTAGGCGTGATATTTTGGCATTTTATCCATTATTTTCACCAGATCCAGCAACACATCTCACCTTCTGAGGACCACCATATTCTGGATCCATCTCCAGCAGGTTCCATACACCTCACCTTCTGAGGACCACCATCTTCTGGATCCATCTCTAGCAGGTTCCATACACCTCACTTTCTGAGGACCAGCATCTTCTGGATCCATCTCCAGCAGGTTCCATACACCAATCCTTATGGGGACCATCATCTTCTGGATCCATCTCCAGCAGGTTCCATACACCTCTCCTTCTGAGGATCATCATCCTCTAGATCCATCTCCAGCCAGATCCATCGCCAGCATATGCAACTTCACCATGAGTCCCCATAAGATGGTCACATGCGATCAGGCGCCAGACTCTGAGCCATCCTTCTGGGTTTCAGAAGTTCAGCACCCCCAGATCTGCTGACAACAGGCCTATTTGGTTATTTCTAATATCTTTCTTTAATTTCTTTTCTTTAATTATTTTGTTTTTTTTAATCAATACAAAAAAATTATTTTATTAAATTAACAAATAAAAAAAATCACAAAAAGACTTATTTTCTTAATAAATATTATTTTTAATTAATTAGTTTAATTAATTTAGGGCAACATTAATTTCTTTGATAGTTAAAAGCAATTAGAAATTAGGTTTAATTAATTTGTGATTTAATTGTTTTCTCAAATAAAAGTCCATAAAAATTTCTTTCTCTCAATTAGGGTTTTAAGTTCTTAATTACCGTCCTCGTATTCAATTTGCCGCGCGCTTGTTA
Source organism: Vicia faba (assembly GCA_948472305.1). Lineage (NCBI taxonomy): Eukaryota > Viridiplantae > Streptophyta > Magnoliopsida > Fabales > Fabaceae > Vicia > Vicia faba. The sequence goes on from OX451737.1 coordinate 252,294,231, forward strand.
ATTATTTTTTTCCATTATTTTGTAACTGATCAGGGTTTGTAATAGTTAAATTAGGGTTTTATTTCTTGCTTTAAATCCCCGATTTTTGGTTATGCAATTAATCCCCCTCCATGAAGCCTTGTAATAACTAGGTTTTACTTCCTCACACTTTTAATTTTCGTAATCTTTAACTGTTATATGTATGGCTAATAGGATTGTATGGCAAGAATGCATGAAAAATTAAAACAGTTAGAAAATCGTAATGTGCAAAGATAACATTAATTGCAAAAGAACACTTTCACATGCTCACTCTTAGCATATACTCTCACTCCGGTTGCCTTCGGTAAACGGTCATGAAGCATAGGATGTTTTAGAGGCTATCCTCTATGTCCCCAAAGATCAAATTGTCCCATTCGAATGTTGCCTCGGAAATGTTGCCTCGGAAAAGATCTTTAGGACTCTAGGATGGTTACTAAGGTGTCCTAACATTGCTATTGTGACCGTACGTCCCTTTCGAATGTCCCTTACAACTCCAACGATGGTGCTACCTACTCCTTAATAGTGGGATAGCGCTGTCTAAAGGAGATAGAACAAAAACGATCTTTTTTCGAGTAGGTAGATACTAGTAGGTACTTTCTCAAAACAAATCTTTTCACACAAACACTTTTCAAAACAAATTTTTTAAAAACAAACTTCGTCACATCCTTGAGGACTGATACAAGGGTTATCACGAAGTAAAAACATTTTCAAGACAATCACACATAAGCAATTTAAAAATGAGCAAGTACCTAAGAGCCCATGGATAGAAAGGATGTTAACACCTTCCCTTTTTATAATCTACCCCCCCCCCCCCCCTCCCGTACTCAGAATATCCCGAAAAAAGGTTTTTTCTGTTCTTTTTCCTTTTCCTGATTGGATGAAATAAAAGTCGGTGGTGACTCTTGCTTACCGCGACATTTTGCAAACACAAAACGCAAAATGAAAATCAGTGTTAAACAGTCGGTTCTGCCACCGTATCACACATGTAAAAGTCGATGTTACTTTTTTGCTATCTTCTCTATGAGTGGATAGTTTGCAGTTCGGTTTCAAATTACTCCAATGGATGGCAAGTCTTTCAATATCGCAAAGATAGTTCATTGTGAAATCTTTGCAAGTGGTAGTCTCTTTATTTGAGACAGCTTATATACTACCCTTTCCAGGCAGAATGCCTTGGTTTAGGAAGAAGTTGAGACCCTTTCTAGGTGAAACGCCATGATTTTGGGGAAAACTTGTTATCTTTTTCCAACCTTCAGTGAATGTTGGTAGTTCACCGTCTATGAACGTCGGTGCTATGATATTTTCTCTTACTACCTTCAGTGGAAGTTGGTATTTCACCATCAGTGAACGTTGGTGATTTCTATCTTTTTTCTACCTTCAGTGAACATTGGTAGTTCACCGTTAGTGAACGTCGGTGCTGTGATATATTTTCTCTTACTGCCTTTAGTGAAAGTTGGTAGTTCACCATCAGTGAACGTTGGTGATTGTTATCTTTTTGCTACCTTCAGTGAATGTTGGTAGTTCACCGTTAGTGAACGTCGGTGTTATGATATATTTTATCTTACTACCTTCAGTGAAAGTTGGTATTTCATTGTCAGTGAACGTCAATGATTGTTATCTTTTTTCTACCTTCAATGAACGTTGGTAGTTCACCGTCAGTGAACGTCGGTGCTGTGATATTTCTTTTCTCTCTACCTTCAGTGAAAGTTGGTAGTTCATCGTCAGTGAACGTCGATGTTGTTATTCTTTTCTCTTTCTACCTTTAGTGAATGTTGGTAGTTTCACCTTTAGTAAAAGTGGGTGTATCCTTTTATCTTCCTGTACTATCTCCTCTTTAACAGAGTTGATACTAACTTATCTCTTCTTTGGGTGTTACACCATTAGAGTCGGGTCTTCTTGATTCACTAGGGATTTATTTTCCTGGTTGGGTTTCTCTTTTGATCCTTATTTCCTTGCTACATCCCCAGTGGTGTTTTGGCTTCCCTTTGAAGTTGTTCATATGCATTCATACTCATAAGCATTGCATTGCGTCTTATGGCCAAAAATAGGTTTTGTTTTTATATTTAAGTATCTTCGATCACGTCGACACGAAGATTTTTAACCTTCGTATCTCCGGACATAAGAAACTTAAATAAGGGCAGCTGTTGTACCCCAATTTTCCCCCTAAGATCCCTTCATCATACCATATTGATTCAATCACAACAAGGTCACATTAGGGCTTTTGGTTCTCCTCCCTATCTTTAGCTTTGCTCTTTGAGGAATCACCAAGCACCTTGACTTGTTTTTCTTTTTTTTCTTTTGCGATCATGCATGTTTTGTTTTGACTTTACTTTTAATTAATAAAATTCAATGTTGGTTTGTATTACTTGTTAATAATGTAGGTAAACGCAATGTGGCCTAGATGGTTGATCCATGGGTTCATGAGTTTATTTCCATGCCCTAGTCAATAAATCTTGAGAAGTTCAAACCTCACCATTGAATTTGTTTTGGAAGAAATGACATGGAAAGCTTTATTTTTGTTCACCATATTTCAAAGTTATCAAGATTGATTCAAAAGTACAAGGGGTTGATTGAAGAAGTTGTCATGATTGGACAAGGCCTTGTTCCCATTGGTCACAAGTGCATATTTCTCTCAATTCTCAAGATATGGAAGTGGTTTTGGTTGCTATGAGTTCTTATTATCGTCCTCAACAACTTCTATCTACAAAGCAAAAATGTTGGTACAAGAAGGTTGGTCAAAATTGTCAAAGTTCCTCAAAGCATTTTCTTGATCTAGGAGCTAGGGTTTTGAACTTCAAAGAAGTATATCTTGCTCATCATTTGGTATTTTTGAGTGATTCCAAAAGAATCCTTCTCTTCAAAGGGTTATTAACAAATCACTTCGAAAGTTTCAAGGAGTTTTCTTGTGGAAGAAACTTGATGATGAAGAAAGATTACAAGTCCTCCAGATGAGCCCCCAATTTCCCATGTGTGACTTCAAATGATCATAACTTGGTTAATTTTCATCACCTTGAGCCCACTCTTTTTCCATAAGTATCTTGAGGATGTGAAATTGATTCCTTCTTTTATCTGTAAAGTGAGAAAATGGATGTAAGATGCCCTAAGGATACAAAAGATTATAGGTCATTTCATGATTTTTGCCAACTTCAACAATTCATAACTCTCTCAATTTTTGGATATTTTGAATGGTTCAAGTTTCAAAATGTCATTCAAGAGGTCTATTTCATGCCATCCTTTTTGGTCAAGATCAAATTCCAAGAGGAAGGCCATGTTTGGATACAAAACATTATAGGTCACTTTTGAAGAAAAACTTGAAATATTTCTAAGTATGGAAAGTCAACCTATTTTCCCAACTTTGACTCATTGCAACTTTCAGCTCAAACATCCATTTGATTCCATTCTTTTCCCATTGCAAAGCTTGTAACCTCATCTTTCTAAAGCTTCAAGAATCGAGACCTAAGACTCCTTGAGCTGAGAATGCCATTAATTTGAACTTGGTAACTAGAAACTGAAGTTTCTTCAAAAGTCAGAATTTGAAATCCTTGATTTAGCTTCTAAAAACATTTTTTCTGCGCTCTTTTTCTTCTAAACATGTTTAGTGAATGTCCACAAGTGATTAGCATAACAAAACGCGCGTTTTGGATGAGTTTTAATCAAAATAAAAGTCACACTTTTCTTGTTTGCAACTTTACACGATTTCCCTCCAAACATCATCATTTCACACGCTTGAACATTCCATTTGATTCCCTATAAATAGAGGGTCATCCCTCATTCATTTCTTCAATCTTGAACAGCCAAAATCACCCTGCCAAACTCATTCCATAACTCACTTTTCTGCATCTTCAAAATCAGTGTTCAAGCCTTTTTCAATCCAATTTTTCTATCAATTCACCTTCCCTTATCTTCCATGAAGCTAACCATACAATTACCTTCAAGAATCGTGACCTATATTGATCCATAGAAGTCCAGTTTCAGAGCTCTGCAACTCAACTTCAATAGGTAGATTCCATCATCAATTCTTCCAAACTTTGATATCATTGTGAATCTCTCACTTCCTTGGTTCTAGTCGTAACACTTTCTTTTAACTAGAAACATGTTTTGACAATGAAATTTAAAATTCCTTTTTAAAACTTTCCTTCCAAATTGCTTGAGCTAAAGTTTATATAAATTTGTCTCGAAGGTGTGATTGTCTTCGTCTTGAAGAGACGAAGTGAATGACATAGGTCTCGTGCTTTAATTTTACAGTTTGAGTGACCTGGTTTTGGGACTGGCTGGAGGTTGAAGATGACCAACGTGTCATCTTCCAACCAATGATGGTGTGCCATTTGTTCTTTTTTAATTTCTGATTTAATTAATGATCCAATGTTTTATTCACTAAAGTCCATAACATGCGCAGTGCGCCAGGTCCACTTGATCTGTTTACTAACGTGTTTTGACAATGATCAGATAGCCCATATTTTTTTGGTTTGATATTTTATTTTTTGCTTTTCATTTTAATTGTTTTAAACTTCAAAAAATCATAGAAAATTCATTTTAAATCCAAAAAATCTGAAAAAATGATGATTTTTTTTCTCTTTCTGATTTTTATTTTTTACAATTTTATTTTGTGTTTTGATATTTTTTTATAAATTTTCATTTTATTTGAATTGTTTTAAATGTTTAAAAATACTTTTATGCATTTTTAAAATTATGAAAAAAAATATAGAATGATCCAATGAGATTGTGACAAATATTGGTGACCTCATTTTTTTTTTTAATTTCTGACTTTGTTATTTTTTATCATTTTTGGTTTATTTTACTCATTTCTTTTAATTTTAAAAATAGTTTCTGACTTTAAAAAATTACCAAAAAATTTATAAAAATATTTGAGTTCATTGGACTTTTTGATCTTGGGTTGAATTTTTGATCATGAACTTTATTAACATCATTGGATACATGGTTTTGAGTCTAACTCCATAAAAATAGATGAATGATTTAAATAATAGTTTGATTAAATTTTAATTTCAAATGTGGTTTGTATATTCTTTCCCACCCCTTCTTCATCTTCTCCCTTTCTTATTGCACTAAGTGTTATTGGAGCATGATCTCTATATCATGTCTCAAAATAAATTGTGTATAGATTGCTATGACCGGCCTCAAATAGGTGCGACTTCTATATAAGTTCACTTACGATTTCTTAACATAGCGCTAAATTTCATCCCGATTCGAATAAATGATCATTCGTGGCCCAAACCTATGTTTGCAAGCCCAAGTATGTTAATTTGATCTCTTTGATCTGATAACCTTGAGATTCATAGTGTGGAGGCTTTGGTTCTACAAATCCTCTAATGGATCTACATCACTTTTTGTTAACGCGGATCACTTAAACTTCGTTGATCATTGAATGGTACTTTTCAGGATTCCAAAATGGATGATATACTTGACAAAAAGCAAATGCAACTTGTTGTGTGGAGGATTTGGTTCTACCAATCCTCTAATGAGTTCCAAATGCAAGTTTCGAGATGGTCATCGAACTAACCACTAATTACTAATAATTGACTTTACTTTATGTTTTTTATTTTTATGCTTTACCATTTACTTTAAGCATTTCATTTCATGCTATTTTCATCTTTTCTCACTTGAGCATTTACTATTCTTGTCATTTTTATTTTGCTCACTTGAGCTTTTTCTTTTCTTTTTGAAGACACATAATAATCAACATGAACCATAAAAAATATTAATGATACTTGGACTATTTGGTTACTATCCTTGGCATTATGGAGTATTGAAATTATTCGACTTAGGATTAGAAATCTTGGCCTATGTTGGAGACCTTGTGACCTTAATTGATATTTTTTCTGGAGTTCTTGAGGTTTACCTCAAGACATTGGGTTTGTTTGTTTTGTATGCAAGTTATTGTGATTACTTTCTTTGTTTGTAATCTGGAATTCACCCGTATACAGCCGTTACTCTGCCCAATTTTTGTGAAGACTTAATACACTTGAAGTTTAGTTCTCTCAAGAGGTCTAGTATCTTTTCTTGCTTGGTTTTAATCCAAATAAGCGAAATTCTATCTTGACTCATAATGTCAAGTATTGGCTTCTTGTTGGTTAGATAGTTCTTATCCCTAGCTTTTACCTTATGCTTTAGGAAAATTTCTTCTTCTCCTCCCATCTTCTTTAATTTCTTCCTCGTTTTAAAAATCCTTCTTGTTTTTTAAACTTAAACCACTTTCATAGTAAACTTGGACCTAGGTCCATGCATTTTCAAAACCTTTTCATAAATAAACATCAATAAATTTAATAATACCTTGACATTTTTTTGTGAGAAGATTAAAAGTCAATCAATCTCATTTCAAATAATTTTGCGACTTTGGCTTTTTATTTTAAAACCTTTCTCAAAAGATTAGACTCTTGTCAATCCTTTTAGTGACACAAACAACTATACTTCTACAATATGTAGTGAAGTGAGATATTTTCCACTTGGGTGTTGAGTGAGGCATTGTTGATTTTAAAATCCAAGCCATATCCTCCACTTTGAGATGATGAAAATTCCCCTTTCTCATGATTGTTGGTAGTAAGTATGTTTTCCACACGGACAATGACGATGATGTCTTATCTCATAAAGTTAACAAACACACTTGTGTTTCAAAATTTTCAAAATAGAAACTACGTGTACCCTGATCCCCTATTTCATGAAAGGTGGTACATAGGCACTAAAGGTTCGCAACCACGGCAGGTGCAAAAAAAACTCATAAAAATACTTCTTTTCTCACCTCCACCATTTATTTTTTTAACAACATTTTATAGCCAAAATATACAAATTTTACAAAGAGGTTCCTACGGAGTACCATAGATGTTTAGGGTACTAATACCTTTCATTTGCATAACCAACCCCTTTACCTTGAATATTTCCCCATCTTTTTGGGTTACTCACTCTTTTCCCATTCCCTTGGAAACAATAAAGCGCGGTGGCGATTTTCATTTTGATCTGTGTAAGTCTAGTCAATCCAATGGCTTAGTCTTAAACATTTCTACCGCTACAGTTGAGTCTAGGTTTTTTCAATATCTCGAGAGGTTAAACTATTATCTAGTCGGGTCCAGGCTTTATAGTGTCTTGAGAAGTTAACTATTATCTGGTCTGATCCAGGCTTCATAGTATCTTGAGAAGTTAACTATTATCTGGCCGGGTCCAGGCTTCATAGTATCTTGAGAAGTTAACTATTATCTGGTCGGGTCCAAGCTTCATAGTAACTGAAAGTTGTTTGAATAGGAAATGATTCCGTTGAGGAGTGTATTGTTTTGTTGGGGAATAAACGCTGTTGAAGAGAATATTTGATGACATGCTGGCAAGATTGATTCTTTAGGAAGAAATTCACGAGGCTTCTTCTTTTAAGACCAACTCAGTTGGGAGAAGACTGTTGAGAGATTGAAACTCTGACCGAGGTTTACATAAATCCAACTTGTGGGCAACTCTGTTTGGGTGAAGGCTTATTATAGTAGGCTCTGTGGGGATAATGCTAATGAGATAACTCTGTGGGGATATATCAACTGTATTAAAGATATACTCGTTGCTGCTTGGCGGGACACATTTGCTAAACACTTTAATCATGTTTGTATGCATATGTTCATTCAATTTTAGTCATTGGACGTCTTTGCATTCAAACAAAAACAGAAAAGTTTTCACTTCAAAGCACATTTGTATTGATGTTTTTCCCTTGAATAAGTGTTTTTGTACAAAGATACGAAGATCCTAGTAAGAGGAAATCGTCGAAAGGATAACAAAATTGAAAACAGACAAAAAAAACCATGTGGAAATGAACTCACTGTGTTCCAAATCTACTATTGCCCCAATGTCTTCGAACGTCCCTTGCCATTGACAGAAGTTGATTGGATTGATCTGGGACCGTTTGAACTTGGACCTTGGTAATAAAGTCGACTGTGGTGATTCCACAGGACATAGTCATACGCTTTTGATCCTTAATTTTTTCCTGGACCTCCCTTTAGGGTTTTCAGCCCACCAGGATACCCATTTTTTCCCAAGTCGCCCTTTCGGATTTTTGACTTGCCGGGTGTACAATCTTTTGCATATATCCCTAATTTTTGCCCAAACTTTGGGTTAGCCGGGATTCCCTTATCTTGCTTAGGTGTGTCAACCTAGCAGGTCTCTTATGCGTATTTTTTAACTATGTCCGCGTTCATAGGTTACGGGAAATCTTCACCGTCCATAGTAGTCAGCATCATGGCACCACTATAGGAAACTTTCTAGACAACAAATGGCCCTTCGTAAGTGGGAGTCCATTTGGCCCTGGGGTCTCCTTGGGGAAGAATGATGCACTTTATTACAAAGTCACCAGCTTGATATACTCGAGGCCTGATCTTTTTGTTGAAAGCCTTGACCATACATTTTTGGTACATATGACAATGACAAACAACAGCCAGTCGTTTTTCATCGATCAAGTTTAACTGCTCCAATCTTGTCTGAATCCATTCATCTTCTCCTAAGCCTGCTTCATTCATAATCCTTAGTGAGGGAATCTGAGCTTCCACTGGCAGGACAACTTCCATGCCATAGACCAAAGAAAAGGGAGTTTCCCCAATTGATGTCCGAGCTAAAGTACGGTAGCCATGAAGAGAAAACGGTAACATCTCATGCCAGTATTTGTAGGACACTACAATCTTCTTCACAATCTTCTTAATGTTTCTGTTGGTTGCTTCCACTGCGCCATTCATTTTAGGTCTATAAGGAGAAGAATTGTGATGCTTGATTTTGAACTGAGTACAAAGTTCTGTAATCATAGCATTGTTGAGATTGGTCTCATTGTTTATGATGATCCTTTTGGGAATACCATAGCGGCAGATGAGGTTATGTTTGCTGAATCTAGCTACCACGCTCTTTGTGACTGAGACAAATGAGGCGGCTTCGACCCATTTGGTGAAATAATCGATAGCGACCAGAATGAAGCGATATCCATTGGAAGCAGTAGGTTTAATCTCTCCAACCATGTCAATGCCCCACATTGCAAATGGCCACGGAGCAGTCACAACGTTTAGAGGAATAGGAGGCACATGGACCTTGTTAGCATAGATTTGGCACTTGCGGTAAGTCCTTGAGTGGCGACGGCAATCAGTCTCCATTGTTGACCAATAGTAACCAGCTCTCATGATTTTCTTGTCCATAGTGTGTCCGCTAGAGTGAGTCCCAAAGAGACCATTATACATGTCTTCCATAATTTCCTCTTCTTACTTCTTGTCCACACATCAGAGTAGAGTAGAATCATGGTTACGTTTGTACATGATTCCATTGCTTAGGAATAATTCTGATGAGAATTTTTGTAAGAACTTTTTATCATTGATGGATGCTCCTTCGGGATACTCTTGTGCTTCAAGGTATCTCTTCACCTCATGGTACCATGGCTTCTCAGCGTCAGTGTCAAGCTCATAGCAGTGTGCAGGTTTGTCGAATCTCCCAATTGTAATCATAGGAGATACATTGTCCCATTTGACCTTGAACATAAATGACATTGTAGCCAAAGCATCGACTAACTGATTTTCTTCTCTTGGCAAGTGTTTAAAAGTGATTTCTTCGAAGTAAGGAATCAGAGATAGCACAAGCTCTTTGTAAGGGATAATATTAGGGTGTTTAGTGTCCCAATCTCCTTTTACTTGGCTAATCACCAGAATGCATGACCTTTAAATCAATGGCAGCCTTCAGACCCAAAATGCATGCCTCATATTCAACCATGTTATTTGTACAATCGAAGCATAGTCTAGCAGTGAAAGGGGTGTGGAAACCATCAGGAGAAGCTATCACAGCACCAATTCCATTACCCAAAGCGTTGGAATCCCCATAGAAGACCATAATTCATTGGGATCCTTGTTCAGGTCCATCATGCGGTTCTGGTTTCACGCAGTCTGTTACTAACATGATATTCTCATCCGGGAAGTCAAAGTTCATAGACTGATAATCATCAACAACTTGATAGGACAAATGATCTGCCAATATACTTCCTTTGATGTCCTTTTGTGTTGTATATTTAATATTGTACTCAGTCAATATCATTTTCCATCTAGCCATCAGTCTGGAAAGAGCGGGTTTCTCGAAGATGTACTTGATAGGGTCCATCATAGAAATCAAGAGAGTGGTATGAGTCAACATATACTGTCTTAGCCAGCGATCAACCCATGCCAGAGCACAGAAAGTTATCTCGAGCAATGAATATCTAGTTTCACAGTTGGTAAACTTTTTGCCCAGGTAGTATATCGCATGCTCTTTTCGGCCAGACTCGTCCTGTTGGCCCAACACACCCCCCATGGAATTCTCTAGTACAGTCAAGTACATGATCAAGGGTCTTCCTTCAAATGGAGGCATGAGGATAGGAGGTTCTTGCAGATATTCTTTGATTTTTTCGAAGGCAGCTTGGCATTCATCATTCCATCTGACTACTTGATCTTTCTTCAAGAGTTTGAAGATTGGTTCATAAGTAGCAGTTAAGTGAGATATGAAGTGGGTGATGTGGTTAAGAAGACCCAAGAATCCTCTAACCTCCTTTTCAGAATGGGGGACTGAAATTTCTTGAATGGCTTTTACCTTTGCAGGATCAACTTCGATGCCTTTACCACTGACAACAAAACCTAGAAGTTTTCCAGATCTTACTCCGAATGTGCATTTATTAGGGTTCAACCTCAACTTGTATTTTTTCAGCCTCTCGAATAGCTTGTATAGGTGATTGAGATGCTCCTCTTCAGTTTGTGACCTTGAAATCATAGCATCCACATATACCTCTATTTCATGATGGATCATATCATGAAACAAAGCTACCATATCCCTTTGATATATTTCCCCTACATTCTTCAATCTGAATGCCATGACCTTGTAGTAAAAGGTGCCCCATTGCATAACAAAGGTGGTCTTCTCCATGTCTTCGGGAGCCATCTTAATCTGATTATAGCCATAGAAACCATTCATTAAAGAGAAGACTTTATGTTGAGCGATGTTATCGACCAAGACGTAAATATGAGGTTGAGGGAAGTCATCTTTGGGGCTTGCCCTATTCAGATTCCTATAATCTATGCACATACGAACTTTTCCGTCTTTCTTAGGCATTGGCAACACGTTTGCAACCCATTGGGGATAAGATGTCTCAGCTAGGAATCATGCGTCGAATTGTTTCATCACTTCATCTTTTATCTTTTTAGACATGTCAGGCCGCATGCGACGAACTTTTTGCTTGACAGGAGGACAATCTTCCTTTGTTGGCAGACGATGAACTACAATGTCGGTATCCAACCCTGGCATATCTTCATACTTCCAAGCAAACACTTCCATGCAGTCATGCAACATGTGGACCAATATGCTTTTGACACTTATTCCTAGGTTGGTGTCGATCTTGACCTCTTTCTTGTCTGTCTCGGTACCTAGGTTGATGACTTCAACTGACTCTTCATGCGGCTTTATATCTTTTTCCTCTTGCAATAGAAATCTGGCTAGTTCTCCCGGTATTTCACAATCTTCCTCGCCTTCGTCTTTGGCTTGGTTAATTGGATGTTTGAAATCATAGTTGGAAATAGTAGAATCATTAACAATGAGATTCGGAGTGGACGAGGACCTGCAAGAGTGTGTCTGTGTGTATGCATGTAAGATACATGGCTATTTGAAAAGTGTATTAAAGAGAAAGAAAGACAATGAGCTCAAAAATTTGAATGCAAAAAGTCCAATGGTTTATATTGAATTATCATATGATAAAATGAACATAAATAAAACCCTTAAAAAATGGACCATAGTGCCTCGGGCAAGGCATATGGCTTAAAAGTCATTGTTTAATATTACACATAAAAGGTTCTTGAATTGATAGAAAGAAATAAACAAGTAATTACTCCTTAATGAAGGAGATGGGAACGAAGTCCTTTGCGTGCCAATTGCTGAGCTCTGTCGTGGTAGAGTATACCCATTCTTCAAATACACATTCATCATCAAAATCTTCCATAATGTTTACTTCATGATTTCCAATGCGAAGAGGGGGCTTTCTCGCACAAGCGCGCCTCACTTCCTTTTTAGCCTTGATAGTGAAACCCAACCCACATTTGTCTGCTTTGAACGGGATCTCGGGGAGTTTCCCCCAGGTATCACAACTTCCTTCTTCGACTACGGCACGAGCATCCTTAAATGAAACCATCCTTGGCACAACCCTATCGACTTTGGGCATGTCGGAGGAATATTTGGCCGTAGCAACCATACGCGGAACAACTTCAAAAGCTTGGAACGGGGTTTCTATAAATTCTTCATCCATATCCACATATTTTAAATAATTGAGGTGGCTTACCATGAACTCCTCCTCGCCATAAACAGTGACGATCCTCCCCTTGACTAGGTATTTTAGCTTTTGGTGAAGCGTAGATGTTACTGCCCCTGCTCCATGGATCCAAGGGCGACCCAGAAAACAAGAGTAAGTAGGACGGGTGTCCATGATATAGAAAGTAGAGTTGAAAATCTATGAACCCACCTTGATCGGGAGATCCACCTCTCCATGAACCATCCTTTTGAACCCATCAAAATCCCTCACAATAATATCACTCGGCTTCAACACCAGTCCTTCACAGTCTAATCGGTATAAAGCGCCCTTGGGTAGCACGTTTAAAGAAGAGCCAGTGTCAACCTGAACATGTGCTAGGGTAGTCCCCTTACATTCAACAGAGACATGCAGAGCTTTGTTATGGTTTCTTCCAAGTGGTGTCAGATCAGCATCCGAAAACCCTAAATTGTTGTCAACCGTCAAGCTTGCCACACAATTTTCAAACTGGTCAGTTATTGTCTCATGAGGGATATGAGCCTTCTTCAAGAATTTAATCAATGCCCAGGCATGAGCATCAGAAAAAAGTAGCAAAGATAACATGGAGATATTGGAAGGGGTTTGCCCCAGCTGCTCCACTATCTTGAAATCACTCCTCTTTATAATTTTCAAGATCTCATCCAACAACATCTTTTGTAGGAGTCTCTGTCTCAGAAGGCTCAACCACTTTCTCTTTAACTTTAATGCCAGCACCAGGCTTAGCAGCGGTGATGTGGACACGTTTCGTTGTAGCAGCTGGCGGTGAAATGTTGGGAAAAAATATTCTCCCAGTTCTGGTCACCTTACTAGAGCCAGTAACATTCCCAACGTCATCAGCCTTGCTTTCTTCAATCCAAGCATCTTGCTTTATTCCATGGTAAAACACCTCAGCACCATAATTCCACGACACTGCTTTGTTAGATGAATATGAAATTGGCCCAGGGGCAGTAATTATCAAAGGAGAAACAGTCGGTTCATTCGAAATCCTGATAGGACCCTTTGAGGAGATCCTAAAAGGCTTGTTTGAAATTGTTATGATGGAGAGGTCTTCAATATTATTGGTCAAACTTTTGGCGAACGTAGTTTTCTCAAATAGGATCTCATGACTATTCATCAGGCATTGAACGCCTTCCTTTAGCCATTCACATCCATTAATTTATTTGGCGCAACAATCACAGTCCTTCAAACATCCAGGGAAAATCTCGGCTTTCAGCAAATTCTTTTTGGTGATGGTTAACGGAGTCGTTAAGTCTTCGACGGAGGAAACACAAATGGTGTCTTCAATTGCATTGATACCTTTGCCATGGTTTGGCGTTGGTGTCGATATCACATTGGGAATTGTAGGCGGATCAAATTTGATGGTCTTGTTGTCTATTAAGTCTTGAATTTTTCTCTCCAGTGCCCAACATTGATCGGTCTCATGCCCGGGGCTATTTGGGTGATATGCACACTTGGTATTTGGATTGTATTTAGGTGAGGAGGTGTTCGGATTGGCCGGAGGATCACGGAGTGTCACCAAGTTAGACTTTAATAGGTGTTGTAAGGCTTGGGATAACAACATGCCTATCCTTGTTGATTGTCTTCGTGGAGCCTCAAATCGTTGATGATTGGAAGATTGTCTTTGAACAGGAGTCAGGTTGGAAATTAGAACAACATTAACAGATGGACGATTATCCTTCTTGGTACGAGCCCTTTCCCCATACACAACATTATTTTCTTTCTTCCAAGTGAAGGGGTTCTTTATGAAATTGGAGGTGGAAGCAGATGCTATGGGGATTTTCCCACTTTTGATACCACTTTCGACCCTTTCACCGTCAGGATCAGCTCGGTGAAACCGGATGAAGAACAACCAACCAATAAGTTGAAAAATGGACCAGATAGCGTACCCATAAACATATCAATATGTTTCCTATCAGTTAATGGTGGTTGGACCCTACTGGCAAGATCCCTCCACTTTTGAGCGTACACTTTGAACCCTTCATTTTTACCCATTGTCATGTCTTACAGTTGAACTCTAGTTGGTGCCAGGTCGGCATTATATTGGTATTGGTGATAGAAAGCAGTGGCCAAGTATTCCCATGTATGGATACGGGAACCCTCCAATTGGTTAAACAACTCTAATTGAGTCCCAGCCATGCTTTCTTGAAAGAAGTGGACCCAGAGTTTCTTGTCAGCGGTGTGCGGTTGTGATTTGCGCACATAAGACTTCAGGTGAAGCTTTGGGCAGGAACCCCCATCATATTTAACGAAGATTGGTATCTTTAATTTTTGGGGAATGACAACCCCAAATATTAAACTCAAATCATCAAAATCCAAACCAGGGATGGCTTGAATCTCAACAGCCTTAAATCTATCTTCTAGCTGCTTGTACTTTTCGTCGGCAGGAGGATACTGCTCGTCAAAATAGTCTTCATCATCAGAAACTCGATCATTGATACACCTAACCCAGGTACTCCTTACTTCTCCAATTTTATTTTTGTCTTCCTCAGACAAATCATCAACTATTGGCATCTGGCGGATCGGCTCTCTGAATATTTTACCCATGTGGACTAGGGCTTTCCTTTTTGGTTTCTTTTTGGATGCCAACAATGTCATCAACTCTTGTTGCCCCTTGGCCAGGTTCAGCAGAGTCTCTTGAAAATGGGATTTTTGTGCTTGCAGGTCTTTCACTATTTTCTCGATATCCATCTTACTGAAATAAACAACAGAAAGATAAGGAAACCTGTCATGGAAAACCTATTATGTTATGATGCATAAAAAATGCGTATGCAAATGATTTCAAGGATTTATAAAATTTAAATTTGTCTAGACAAAGAATGAACAAATGTCACATTGCATTAATAAGTTTAAAATGGTTACAACATGCCTCTTGGGCTTACAAAATAAATTTCTAAGACAAAAAAGTTGAACGCATCCTCTTTGGTGCAAGGTAGGCATTCAAGATTTTTTCTTCATGAAGTTGCTTCGTAAGCTCCAAAACCCTTTTCTCGCTCGTGTAGAACTGAGCTTCGAAGGTGTCTTGCTAATCCTTTAGCTGAATCCAGCCATTTTGTAAGTCTTCAAGAGAAGTAGGCATGTTACGATGGAGGACAATATACAGGACTTCTCCTTCAGCAACAGGCTCTATGATAAATGGTATGATGGAGGGGTAAGGCATCATGAGCTTCTGAGCATGACCTCGTACCCACCTAAGGTAAGGTTCAAAGGGAATAGAATTCTTGCGTCCCAGCATCTCACTATCTTCTTTATTTACCATCATCCAAGCTCGCACAAACCTCTGACGGTAGCCTTGATCGCCACTCTCGTAATTGAACACCATTCCTTGGATGAGCATATCATGAGGACTATCTCTTCGGGTATACCTAAACTGTCATAAAGCTAAGAAAGGGTTGTAAGTGATACCTCCCCGAATGCCAAGCAGAGGGACATTAGGGAATTCCCCATAATGGTCAATGATAGAAGTATCCTCCAAGGATCTCGAACACCAATGAATATAAGAGTGGGTGAGGGACGTCATCCTTTGAGACCATGTCAATCTTTGCTCGTTCCTCAATGTTGATCGAAGTAGGTGAAAATTAAACCACTTGGCGAGTAGGGGAATACAACACAAGAAAGTACTTCTTTTTTTCATGGTGCGGGTATGGAAACAATGTAATATATCTCCTAGCAAGATAGGTATAGGATTACGAGAGAGAAAGACTTTGATGGAATTCACATCTATGAATTGGTCTGAATTGGGAAATAGAACCAAACCGTAGATGAGAAGGGCCAGGACGTCTTCAAAGGCTTTAAAATCCATATCTTCCCAGAATGAAAGAGCCTTCTCCAATAAGAACTTAGCCAGGAACCCTTTAACTCTACTTCTTGACTCCCAATTTGCTATAATGTCGGCTCTCTTCATATGTAGAGCTTCAACAATGACTTCAGGTTTTGGAATCCCTTCTAAATCGGTGAACGATGCTTGATCAAACACGGGAAATCCTAATATTAGAGAGAATTCTTCTAGTGTTGGAACCAACTGATACTCAGGAAAGGTGAAGCAGTGATGCACAGGATCAAAGAATTGGAAGAGCACGCACATCATCTCTTCTTGGAAATTGGAGGTAGCTAAACTGAGGAGTCGACCATATTTCTTGGTGAAAGGAGAGTGTTCGGGAACCCTTGATGTTATTTCTTAGAGTTGAGGGTGTGCTTTCACGAAGCTGATTCTGATGGTATTCCTTCGGACGGGATTCATGTCCTACAAAACAAAACAAAGATAAATTCCTAGATCCTTGAAATGGTTAGTGATAATGCTTATGATGTTATGATGTTCATGATGTTATGTACAAGTAAGCAAGTTATTATGTACATACAAAGCAGACAAGTCCTTAGGTTTAGGCTTGCATGGGGTTAATAGGTAAGTACCCTCTTAAAGTTTAGTTGGCTCAACCTTTCCTAGAAAGTAATTGGGTTCTAAAGGATCTCAATAGCACCGACCTTTCTTTTAGGCATTGTCTCAGCATAATCAATCTTTTCTTGCAGCCGAGATATCCCAAAAGTCCGATCTCAATGAATGTAGTATCGAGTATCTACCAATTTTCAGCTTTCCACCGAAACCGGTTATCTCACTACTTCCTAATGGCCAAGTTGTTCAATTAAGGTTCTAAGGTTAGTTAATTCCTCACGACTCTGCCCAGCGGCCCCGTATTCTCCTCGATTCACACAAACGTAGCCACTGCTTCAACCATATCGGTCTACGCCGTACAGTTTCCACAATCTATTGCTACTTACCTAAAAAGGTGTCCCAAATCCGGGTAGAGGATCAAAACAAGCCTAAACAAGGAACCAAAATATAAAGAAAACAAGTCAAACAAAGAAAGGAAAATAAAGGTGATCTAGCCCTAAGGTAACCCCACTTTTAAGAACACTCCCCAGCAGAGTCGCCAGTTCTGTAACACGGTGGGAGAAATGACTTGGGATGTTTTGCGTTTGATCGCAACTGTTGCAGATAACAAGAGTCACCACCGAATTTTCTTTTATCCAAATAAAGGAAAGGGTGAAAAGAACAGGAAATACCTTTGAGATTATTTTCTTGAGTCTGGGGGGTAGATTATGAAAAGGGAAGGTGTTAGCACCCTTTTCATCCATAGTTATCTATGGGCTCTTAGTTTCTTGCTAGATCATTAATTTTTTGTTTCAAAGTGTGCTTTGTGGTGGATTTTGAAAGTATTTTTGAAAAGCGCTTTCGCTTAGGCTAACTTTGTAATGATTCTCATCTCTATAAGAATGTATACAAAGTGTTGAAAAAAGGTTTGTTTTGAAAATGAGCAAGCAACTAAGAACGTTTCTGCCTATTCAAAAGTCTTTTGTTCTTCTCTACCTATAGATGTTACTATCTTACCATTGATTGGTAAGAAGCTCCATCATTGGATGTAAAGGGACGGGCGTGGGTCATTGTAATGTCGTGATAGCAATGTCGTGAGATATCTTAGCATTTCTCTTAAGGGACTAAGATTATTTGTAAGGCAACATTCGAAGCGTCATCGAGGGACTATGATCTTGTACTTTTGATTGCTTTTGCTAAGACACCTCACATGCATATCATGACTATTTTCTCAAGGCAACAAGTGGAGTTAACCCTAGAGATGCAAGTGTGCAAGTGTTTGTGTTTCATGCTTAATTTATTTTGAATTAGTGTATTTCTAAGCATTGGATTTTATCTTCCTATACAAATCCTAATTACTAGCATTTATATGAAAGCGATAAATTGCGGAAAGTAAATATCTTATGTTATTACAATCATTTGGGGACGGGGTGTATAAATTTACAAATGGGGATTGCAAGAAATTAAAGTCCTAATTATATATTACAATCATATTGAAATAATGTACAAGAAATGTAATAATAGACTTGTTTTGTTTTTGTTTAGAGAAGAAATAAATTTGCTTAAGAAAATATTTTTAGTCTCTTTGTTTTAAACGAAATAAAGCAAAGTGTATGAATATAAAGTGTTTTTGGTGTTTTTGATTAAAAATAAGAAAATAAAAGTTAGAGTCAGTGCATGGCTGAAAAAATAGAAATATGAGAAAGGGAAGAAGTTCTGACTCTGGTGCGCTTTAAATCAGAAAGAAAATGTTAGTAGAAAATGAGGAAAGCCAGAAGTTCTGGGGTTGCCGAGAACAAAGGAAATCCTAGAAGTTCTGATGCAACTGGAAATCTAGAAGTTCTAGTGTTACTGGAAGGTTGGAAGTTCTAATTGCTGAGGGAGCCTGGAAATTCTAGTGTTATTGGAAGGTCATAAGTTCTGGTTGTTGAGAGAGTCTAGAAGTTCTAATGCAGCTGGAAACCTAGGAGTTCTAGTGTTGCGAGAAAGCTAGAAGTTCTGGTAATGGGTGAATGAGGTGTCAATGCTGTTGGATGAGGATATTTAGAAGTTCTGGTCCAAGAATATTGTTTGACAAATAATGGGGAAAAAATCAAAGAATAAACATAAAAAGGTGTTTCTGGGGCTAGAACTCAAGACCCTTAACACTAATATTTTATGCGCGCGTTCTCTACCATTGGGGTAGCTATACATCCGGTATTAGAAGCAAAAACATAAACATATGTTACGAAGTATGTTCTGATGATGAACTTCATCTCCTTATTTGCGCCAATCAGAGTATCTGCAACTTAGTTATTTCTCATAAAAAATAAAAAATGCACATAGTAGTTATGGCAAATTTTATCATGGTTTTAGAAATACAAGACATTAAAACTGTTAACCAGCAGCAAGCATGAATTTTGCTAATCCTAATTTTGAACCCTAATTTCCTTAAGAAATTCTGATCTGAAATTCACTTTACTTAGGCCATATAAATGAAATCTATAAATATGTACAGAATCAGAGTCATGATATCTACATTGTACTTTGAAAATGCAAGTGTGACAATGCCTAAGTAATGAGATAAAAGTCAGAAGAAACTTACCTTGCAGCTGGAAATTGTTCTGTGAACTAGAGCCAGGTTCTGACTGCTATGATGTTATGATCAACTTTCTCACATTCTCAGAAAGCTAAAGCAACCCTCAACTTGAGTTATGGATGGCTAGAATGTTCTGGAGCAGCCAAGAAGCAAAGTTTTGATTTTGGAAATGGAGGTTAGTGGAGATTGTATTACAGTCTGAAAACAGAAGTTGGGACGGTTTCTAAGTGTATATCAAAAATTGTGTGGGTGATTTGACAAGAAGTGAGCAAGAAAAATTAGAGTTAGGATGAAAAAAAACCAGAAATTAGCAGCTTTTGTGTTTGGGCTGCAGTTTCAGGTTCTTGGGAATTTTCAGCAAAGTTTCAGGGTTTTTTCTTAAATCTTCGACCTTTTAACAGTTTCAAATGAAGTTTAATTTATAGGCAAAGAATCTAGAAGCTTAGAGAAGTCAAGAGTACATCCATCATGTGTTATGGCTCGTTAACTTATTTTTGAAGCAACTTTAGACAAGTAAGTTTCAAAGCAAAGTAGAGTGGTTAGCAGCTATAACCATGCGTAATCTGATTTTGTAGGAATGATTTATGGAGAAGTACACTCAGAAGCAAAAGTAAAGCACGAGCCCAGCATAAACTTTGTACAAAAGTTTACTTTCCATGGACAGCAATGGTACTTTCATGCCACACGTGGGAAGATCTTTTGGATAAAGGTTTAAACATTGGGATAAATACTCAAAATTGGGTGTGAGCATTAAATGATGATGATATTTAAAGATCTAGAAAGCCTGCAATATGGGATTATGCATCATAGCTTGAACTGGATCAGAAATTCAGCATAAACGTAGATCAAATTAAGAACAAATGTCCAACTTCTGATCTTTAAATCTCCCTGCTCCAGCATGATCTGAAGGGGTCCTCAGTATTTTCAGAAAGCTTGTAATATGCTTTGTGATCCCTCTTTGAATCATCTTTGCAAACTCTGATTGTACCTACTTGAAAAATGGTCCATAAGTTCTACTCAAATTCTGACTTGGAAATACTCAGAATTCATTAAGTATTTTAGTTTCATAGACGTGTCTTCAAAGATTTATAACTTGAAATCCCAGCATTTCTAGGAGAAGTTATGTTCTGCAATGTTTTAGATCTCACTGAGATCTACAACTCTCATGTCATAAGTTCTTCCTAAATCATCTGCATCATGATGAAAATCTGGCCAGAAGTTCTGAACTTATCATATTTTCTTAACACTTAGAAAAATTTCTAAGTGTTTAGAATCTTGACATTTCAAAAGTCATTTTGACTTTTGAGTTTCTTGATGAAACAAATTTCATATTCTAACATGTCTTGATGAAATATGATTCTTGAAACTTGATTTTGATCCAAAAGTCAAAGTTTAACTTTTCAGTGTGCATTTTGACCATTTTGCCCTTGTGCCAATTCCAAACCTAAATTGAAGTATCAGTGCTGCAAACTTGGTTCAAGGAAAGTCTTCTGAGAAAATTCTTGAGAAATGAGAGGGAAAATTTTAGGGTACAACAGGGGCGTTTTGGGTATTTCCAATTGATCTAAGTGAATGTTTGCTATTTAGATGAGTCTTGAAGAGGAATTAGGGTACTTTTTGACAGCGAATAATTGTTACACTATTTAAGATTGGAAAGATCAAGGTCATTGGAGAGTGGAAGATTCTCATGAGCGGAAGCAATTGAAGATCAAAGTTATCCAAATACCTAGGATGTCCAGTTTTTATCTTGTAATTCTTTTGAACAAAATGAGTAGTAAAACCCCCCAATTTTAGGGGGTGTCCCTGATTTGATTTTGCAATGAGTCTGAATTCCTAATTTTAACAATTTATTAGTTTTTCATATTCAGTGTAATTGTACAAGGTTTTTATGCTTTCTTTGTCAGACCAACAAGGATTGATTTACGGTTAAGAATTAGTTGGACCGCGGTTGTTAAGGTTTTATATGATTATACTGTAGTAGATATTACCTAGGACTAGGGATACCTTATAGTTACCAGTTAAATCTTGATAAAACAAAGGCTTGATTTCAGCATAACTCTCTAAGTACTTTGGATTTAGGATGAATGTTTAAAGGCTATCTCACTAAGGACTTAGGGGAAGATAACCTAAAGAGCTGTTAATTGAATGTTATGAACTTGTTAAAGAAATTGGGATTCAAGATTGTTACAAGGAAAATTATACACCTTACCCTAGCATGCTCCTCATATCTGAGAAAAATCCAAATTATATTTCTGCTTAATTTGAAGTGACAATTTCCAAACAAAACCCAAACTAAGTTTTTGTTTAATTGAACCACGAATTGAACCCGATACTTGTACATAGCCCTTGAGATCTACATTCAGGAAATTTCCTTATTATTATGAGAGGCAAAATATTATAATTTCTATTTTTCCAATCATGTTTTTGGCGCCTTTGTTGGGGATTGCCAAAATATAGAGTTCTAATTTTAGTTCAATTAAAATTTTGTTACTCGTCAACTTAAATTTTGTTTTAGTTTTTTAATTTGAATTTTGTTTTATTATAAACAAGGAAAAAAGGGTCATATTATGTTTTCTTCATGAATTCTTCTATAGTTTTCTACTAATAAAGTGTCCAGGTTTTGTAGTCATGTATTATTTCGATACATTGCCACTTATATCTTCTGCATGTTGGTCGCCTGATTCAGGATTTACTTTAGAAGATGAGACTAAAAATTTTAAAGCATATAAGAGGGAGGTAAGAATTCTTATAAATGAATGTAAGGAAGCTAACTTTTATCCAGATAGGTTTATTTGGTGAGATTTAAAGTTGGAAGAAGAATATGTGGAACCAAAAGAAAAATGCATAACATCAGATGAAAAATATGAAGTAAGAATAAAAGAATTTAAGGTAAATAAGAGACATGGTGAAGGATAGACAAGGATACTTGAAGATGATCTAGTTCAGGATGAAATTACAAATTTAACAATTTGTGATGATATGGACATTCAACAAGAAAATCTTCAACAAAAGAGTATCCCTAAAAATTATTTTCACAACAAGGCTGATGAAATATAAGAAACTAACAAAGTATTGGATGTCATTTATGCCTTGTTCAATAAAATCAAACTAAAGATGATTTGGAAGTGTTGTACCCCAAAATTTTCCCTCTCACTTATCAGGAATTTTCTTACAAGATCTCCTTAGCTCAAGACTGCATTAGGGTTGATCAGCTCAAGACACCTCCTTAAGCACAAATGGTCAGAATTAGGGTTTTGATCAGGAAAGGGCAATTTCTGATTTTTGACCTAACAAATGATCAATTGGTTTAAGGAGTGATCTCAAGAGTCCAATTTAATCATTTTGACCTAATTACATGGTTCAAAACATTGCAAGTCCACCAGATTGATGGATGAATTTTGCAGTCAACTGATCAAAAGTCAACTGTATACTGAAAAGTCAAACTTGGACTTTTTAGTCAAGTTCAAGTGCCAAAGATCACAATTCATCAAAACATGTCAAAATATGAAACTTATTCATAAAGAAATAAAAAATTCAAGATTTCATTTTGAAAAGTTAAAATTTCTAAACTTAGAAATTTTTCAAAGTGTTGGAAATTTCTTATTTTTTCATAACTTTGAGAAAAATTTTTACCATGATGTAAGATGATTCAAGAGAAACTTCCAACATGAAAGTTGTATATCTCCATGAAATATACAAGTTTGCTTCACATAACTTCTCCCAAAAGTGTTTGGATCTCAAGTTATAATTTTATGAACATGTGGTCATGAAACAAAACACTTAGTGAAATTTTGCCATAATTTGGTTAGGATTTTGACCTAACTTCATGGCACTTTTTCATATAGTTCCAAGGGGAATCTTCAAAATCAATTCAAAGATGGGTTGTAGAGAACATTGCAAGCTTTCGAAAATGTCAAAAAACTCCTTGATATCATTCTTGAGTAGGGAGAATCGAAGAGATGAAGTTATGGTTTTATCACTTTAATTACAAGTCATTTTAGTGATGAACAAAATTCAAATTCAAACTATGCTGCATAAACACTACTTTTCAGGCCTCAAACTTGTTAGGAACTCTATAATTAATGGTTTACACAGCTTTTAGAGGCCTCACTTCAAGCATTCAATGCATGGACATGCTTTATATCCATTTTTGGAAGAAAGGTTACATTGCCATTTTGATAAAGTGTCTTTTTGTACAAAACTTGTTCTTGAGCCTTGCAATTGTTCTCTTCTGATCAAACAAGTCCTATAACTCATGAGAAATGTTTCAAACACTTACAGTCACCCATCCCATGCTTGTACCTCTTCTTG
The DNA here is from genome assembly GCA_948472305.1 of Vicia faba. Classification (NCBI taxonomy): domain Eukaryota; kingdom Viridiplantae; phylum Streptophyta; class Magnoliopsida; order Fabales; family Fabaceae; genus Vicia; species Vicia faba. The sequence continues at coordinate 252,317,808 of OX451737.1, forward strand.
AAACTTGTTTCCCTCTTTTCTCCAAAATCAAGTAACCTAGACAAAAGCTAGAAACTTGTACTTCTGATTATCCAAAGCTCTCAGATTCTTTTGTTTATACATACACAAACCAATTGACACAAACACACGAATGCTTGACCACTGAAAAGAGCTATAACTAATAATCACACTTCACACTTCCATTTTCACACAAATTGACCAAAAACTTGAAACTCATAATCTACTCGTGCGTTTTTTGGCCTTTTGGTTTCTAAAGCTTCTAAACATCATATAGAGTTGATCTCACACCCTGTTACAAAACTGCAACACCATTAACACCATCCTCCATTTCCAAAAAACAGAGTTCTGCACATTGACTTCTCCAGATCATTTCAGCCATCCATTACTCAAACTAATCATTGCATTAGCTTCCTGGGACCTCAAGGAAGTTAACCTGATCATCACCATCACTTGAAACAAGCTCAAACTCAAAACATGATTTTTAGTTTTGAGGTAAGTTTTCTTAACTTTGAACTCCTCATATAGGCATCATCAATGATTTATTTGTGAATAAAACATGTAGATATCATTGCCCTAAAGCTAACCATGTCCATAGTTTCCATTAATTTTTCTTGAGCTTAAAGAATTTTGAAATTGAAATTTGAGGTTTTTAGGATTCAGATTAGGGCCATTAAAATTCATGCTTATCTTTGATCTATAGTTTTAATGCTTTACATTTTTGAAACCGTGAGAAAATTTGCTACAAGTTTCATGTTTACAGTTTTCATTTTTGATGAGAAATGAGCAAGTTACAGTTGGTCTGGTTGGAGGTTGAAGATGAAGTCATCAGAGCTCGTTTTGCCTTATATGTTTATTGATTTGCCTATGTTAACGGATGTATAGCCACCCCAGTGGTAGAAGCGCGCGCTTGTAACCTTTGGGACCTGGCTTTGAGCCCCAGTGGTACCCTTTTAATTTTTTCACATTTTGCTTTCTGATTTTTATCTTTTTGCAGACGTTGGGCCTCTTTGGGCCTGGCTTGTTTTTATTTTTTGCTAGCTAACCCCCTGCAGGCTGTTTGCGCCCCTAGCCCAAGTTTATTTATTTTTCTATTTTTATTTTTATTTATTTCATTTTTATTTTCTTAAATATTTTTCATAATATTAAAAAAAATCACAAAAAATTAGATTTTCATTTTTACATAGTTTATTTTATTTTTCTCACAAAAAATATTTTATTTAAGTATAATTTATTTATTTTTATTAACTAGTCTTATAAATTTAATTAAAACTAGGTTAGTATTTAATTTTCTTTTACACCTATTAAAATATATTTATTTATATATAAAAGAGGCCAAAATATTTTATAATGCTATAAATATTTTCAAGACAAAAAATAGAAAAAAATACTTTTCTTAAACTTATTTTCTTTTGATCAATTATTAGAATTAGGGTTTTATTTAAAATATTTTCTTAATAAATTTATGTTTAATTAATTATTTTCTTTAATTATATAGGTTAAGACAATTTCCCTTTTTCTCATGAAAATCAAACAAAGGTCCATTTTCTTTACATTTTACATTTTTGTACATTTATTTATTTTGTACTTTGTATTTATTTAATTCCTTGTACATTGATACTAATTCAATATGTTTGTAATAGACTAATTAGGTTTACATTCTTGCAATCCCCATTCAATTTGTACACCCTCCTCCCACAAATGTTGTAATAGCGTAGTAACTTTAAATTCTACCATTTATCGCTTTTATATACAAATGCTAGTAATTAGGGTTTGTATGGAAAGACTAAAACCAATATTTAGAAAACTTTAATTTCAAGACAACACACTTGCACACAATCACCCCTAGGGTAAATCCACTTGGTTGCCTTTACAAAATGGCCATATTACGCATGTGAGGTATCTTAGCAAAAACAAGCAAATATAAGATCATAGTCCCTCGATGACACTATCTAAGTTTCCTTTCAAATGATCTTAGTCCCTTAAAGAAAATGCTAAGATACCTTGAAACATTGCTAATCATGGTCATACAATGACCCACGCCCGTCCCGTTTACATCCAAAGATAGGGTTTCTTACCAATTCAATGGTAAAACAACAATGTCAAAGGAAAAGAAAATGAACAAGAAAGACTTTTGAGTAGGTAGAATACTCCTAATTACTTGATCAATTTCAAACAAACATCCTTGCTATTTTCAAAGCAAACACCTAAACTTTCAAAACATTTTACCAAACTTGAAAACATTTTCAAAAGATCAACATCTTTGTATACGTTCTTACGAACGAGAATCATTACAAAGATTGCCTAAACAATGGCCTCTTTACAAAATACTTTCAAAAACCACAAAAATCACAATTTCAAACAAAAGCAAGTGATCTAGCAAGTAACTAAGATACCATGGAAAACCATGGATGAAAAGGGTGCTAATACCTTCCCTTTTCATAATCTACCCCCCGAACTCAAGAAACAATCTCAAAGGTCTTTCCTGTGATTTTTCACCTTTCTTTTTGGATAAAAGAAAAGTCGGTGGCGACTCTTGATAACCGCAACATTTGCGATCAAACGCAAAACCGTCAAGTCATTTCTCCAACCGTATCACAGAACTGGCGACTCTACTGGGGATTTTCTAAAAGTGGGGTTACCTTAGGGTTAGATCACATTTACTTGCTTTCATTTTTTGACTTGTATGCTTTACATTTTGGTTCTTTCTTTGTGTTTGAATCCTCTACCCAGATTTGGGATACCTTATAGGTAAGTAGCAATACGTTGTGGAAACTATGTAGGGTATACCTTATAGCGCTTGAGTTAATCATGGAGAATACGGGGCCGCTGGTGATGTCATGAAGCATTAATGAACTTTTAGAAACTTTACTTGACCAATTTGGCCATTTAGGATGTAGTGAGATTACCGGCTTTGGTGCAGTCCAAAGTTGGTAGATACTCGATACTACACTCATTGAGGTTTGGTTTCTTGGGATATTTCAGTCGCCATTAAAGAGGCTTGTGCTGAACAACGACCAAGGAAACAAACCAGTGATATTGAGCTCCTTAGAACCCGTTACTATTACTAGGATAGGTTGAACTTAAGGACTTGTTTCCTTTGTTTGTATATACATACTTGTATATAACATCATGAACATCATAACATCATACACATTCACTAACCATTTCAAGGATATCGAGATTTATCTTTGTTCTGCTTTGTATGGTATGGATTCTCTTTGTAGGAAAACTATTCAAGTCAACCTTGTAAGGATCCCTCCACAACTTAAGGAGCTAGCTTCAAGGATTCCTGAAAACTCTCCATTAACCGAGAGACATGGTCGCCTACTCAACTTGGCCACCTCTAACACATATGAGGACATGATGAAGGTGTTCTTTCAGTTCTTTGATCCTTTACACCATTGCTTCACATTCCCCGATTATCAACTTGTGCCTACTTTGGAAGAATTCTCCTGAATCTTGAGGATTCCCATTCTCAGTCAACTACCTTTCAACGGTACAGAAAGAGACCCAAAGCCAGAAGAGATTGCTCAAGCTTTACACTTGCACTCATCTGATGTCACAACTCATTGGGAAACAAGGAGTGGTGTTAAAGGTTTCCTAGCAAAGTTCTTGTTCGAGAAAGCCCAACACTATTGGAACTCCTTGGATTTGCAAGCCTTTGAGGAAATTGTGGCTCTCCTCATTTATGGGATGGTTTTGTTTCCAAATCCTAACCAACTCATAGATGTGAACACCGTCAAAATCTTCATATCCCGCAACCCGGTGTCTACTTTGCTAGGGGACATCTTACATTATTTTCACACTCTCACTATGAGGAAAAGAGGTGTCCTTCTGTGTTGTACTCCTCTCTTGGAAAGATGGTTTATTTCGCATCTTCCCCAATCTGTATTAAAGAACGAACAAGGTTCAAGGTGGTCACAAAGTTTGATGATGCTCAAACATTGAAACATTCATTGGTGCTCCCGATCCATAGAGAATGTTACTATTATCGACCGTTGTGGAGAATTTTCTAATTTCCCTTTACTTGGAATTAGGGGAGGTATCACCTACAACCCCTACTTATCCTTAAGACAGTTTGGTTACACCCGAAGGGATGGCCTGCACGAGATGCTGATTCAAGGTTTGGTATTTGACTACGAGAATGATGATTAAGGTCTTCGCCAGAGATTCATCCGAGCTTGGAGGATGTTGAACAAGGTAGATAGCAAGACTTTGGGGCACAAGAAATACATCCCTCTTGAGCCTTACCTCAAATGGTTAAAAACTCGTGCTCAGAGTTTTATGATGTCTTATCCCTCCATTCTCCCGTTAATCATTGAGCCTATCATGGAAGGAGATGTTCCATACGCAATCCTGCATCCTGACATGCCCACCTATCTTAAAGACTTACAAAGAGATTGGATACAACTCAAGGGGGAGCGAGATTCTTTCGAAGCCCAATTCTACACAAGAGAGAAGAAGGTTTTGGAACTCACTAAGCAATTTCATGAGGAGCAGACTCTGAATGCCTACATTTCACCAAAGAGGATGCGTACTACCTTTCTATCTTAGAGTTTTTGTATTTGTTTTGCCCAAAGAGGCACTTATGTACTCAAGCTTTAATTTATTAATATAATGTGTGTTTCCTTTTTGTCTAAAACAAATTTGAATCTTAAAATCCTTGAAATCATTGCATACGCATTTACCATTCATCATAACATAAGCAGGTTTCTTGCAACAAGTATCCTCATCTCTCTACTGTTTATTTCAGTAAGATGGATCTCGAGCAAATGCTGAAGAACCTCCAAGCTCAGAATGCACAGTTTCAACAGATGTTCTTAACTCTAGCCAAAGGATAAGAAGAGTTGAAGACTTTGCTGGTGGAAGAGAAAAAGAAGAAAAAGAAAATAACCAGAGTTCTAAACATGGGAAGAAGATTCCAAGGGAAAACAAGAAGGGCCTTAGACTTTGCAACGAAATCGGGTGAGAAAGACAATCAAGATGGGAAAGGCAAAGAAACAGTAGTCCAGTCAGAGTCAGAAGAGGAAGAGGAAGAAGAAGACTACTCTGAATAACAATATCCTCCAGCCGATGACAAGTATAAGCATCTAGAAGAACGGTTAAGTGCAATGGAAATCGAAAAAGTGTCTGGATTGGACTTTGAGGAGTTGGGACTAGTATCAGGAATTGTCATTCCTCCAAAATTTAAAGCACATGTGTTTACCAAATATGACGGAGTCTCATGCCCCAAAATGCATCTCTGGCCCTATGTGAGGAAAATGCAGCCACATACTGCTGACAAGGATTTATGGGTACACTTCTTCCAAGACAGTCTGTCTGGAACTCAACTTGATTGGTTTTATCAGTTAGAAAGATCCAATGTTCGTAACTGGGAACATCTAGCCACCGCCTTTTACAAACAATACCAATACAATGCTGATCTTGCACCCACCCGTACTCAACTCCAGAATATGGCCATGGTTTCAAATGAAGGCTTCAAGGACTATGCACAAAAATGGAGGGAATTAGCCAGAAGAGTTTAACCTCCCCTATCTGAAAGTGAATTGGTAGACATGTTTTTGGGCACCTTGTGTGGTCCCTTCTTTAATCACTTAATTGGGAGTTCATCGGCAGGTTTTACCGAACTGATACTGACCGGGGAAAGGGTAGAAGCTGGGATAAAGAATGGAAAGATTCAAAAGGATGCATCCTCTACTGATTTAAGGAAGCCATTCATCAGAAAGAAATAAGTGGTTGTTGTATATCCTCAGAGAAATCAGGATAGGGTCGAACGCCGTCCAATGGTGGGGGTTGTTATGATTCTTAAGCCCGCGCCTGATCAGCAAAGAAACAACCAACCAAGAATGGAAAGACCAATCCGACAATTCACCAGAATTAACATGACACTATCTCAAGTATTGCCACATTTTTTAAGATCCAACCTAGTGACTTTGAAAGAAGCTCCAAAGAACCCTAACACAACCTCTCGTTACTATCGTCCTAACACCCGTTGTGCATACCATTCTGAGAGTCCCGACCATGACACTAATAACTGTTGGGCTCTAGAGAACAAAGTACAAGACCTCCTTGAAGCCAAAGAGATTGAATTCGATGCGCCAGAAAAGCCCAATGTCATTTCTGCCCCTATGCCCAAGCACGGCCATAATGCCAACGCCATTGAAGAGGATATGTTTGTTACTTCAGTTGATGAACTTGTTACCCCACTCCTAACTATCAAAGAGTACTTATTGAATGCTAGTGTTTTCCTAGGCTGTGATGAAAGCTGCCATTTTTGTTTGTCCTCACCAACCAGTTGTCCTTTGTTGAAAGCAAGCATTCAGTGCCTAATAGATAACAAGGAAATTTTGTTCGAGAAGGCTTCAATTCCAACTGTTTCTTATAATGATGTTTCAATCGTGACCATTTCCGACAATTCTTCCAGGGTCTCCACCAAAAGACCCGTTAGAATTACATCAGTTCCAAAAGTAGCTCCTTTGATAATTATAATGCATGGACCAATCCCTTATTCGTCAGACAAAACCGTACCATGGAATTATGGGGGGATGTCTACTACCACGGTATCAAGCAAGATTGGCCAGCTGCCGAAGATTCACGTTCCAAGAAAGTTGACTCTGATGTCAGTAATATCGCAGGGACCAGTAAGATTACCCGAAGCAGAAGGATATTCTCTCCAGAAATTGCTCCCCCAAAAGCAGTTTCTGGACCCGTAAACATTCCTGTTGTTTTTGCTCCTCCAAAGGTTATTCCCAGTCCTGCAAATACTCCTGCTGACAAAGCTGTTAGAATCCCTGTTATCACCCCTACTGACATTCCTGTTGCCGAGTCAACTGAGACTCGAGGTAAAAGTATTCTGATTGAGCCTGTCCGGACGAAGGCACAATCATTGGCTATCCGTGAGACCTCCCAGAAGGAGATGGAGGTAATTCTAAAGATCATAAAAAGAAGCGACTATAATGTAGTTGAGAAACTGGGGCAAACTACATCAAAAATTTCCATGCTGGCTTTACTACTATGTTCTGAGGCACATGCAAAGGCCTTGGTAAAATTCTTGAAAACTGCCAATGTACCCCAAGAAACATCTGCCGATCAGTTCCAAGACTACGTAGCCAGCTTCACTACAGATAATGGCTTAGGTTTTTCAGATGTTGATTTAACTCCAAGAGGGAGGAAGCATAATGAGGAATTACATGTCTCAGTGGAATGCAGGGGCACGACTCTGGCTCATGTGTTGGTTGACACTGGTTCGCCTCTGAATGTGTTTCCTAAAAAGGCTCTTAATAGGCTTGATTGTGTGGGATTAGCATTGAAACCAAGTAACATAGTAGTGAGGGTCTTTGACGGCTCAAAAAGGATGGTGCATAGGGAAGTGGATATCCCCATTAATGTTGGAACCCAAACTTTTGATTCAACTTTTTATGTAATGGATATTCTCCCTTCATATTCCTGCTTGCTAGGACGACCATGGATCCACAATGTTGGCGTTGTTACTTCTACGTTGCACCAAATGCTAAAATATCTAATCCAAGGGAAAATCATCATCGTTCATGTAGAAGAAGATTATATGATCAGCCATCTTAATTCCTTCAGATATGTGGAATTAGATGGTGAATTTATTGAAACTCCATCCCAGCACTTTGAAGAAGTCCCGCAAGATATGGCAGTAACCAAGGCTGTGTCTCAAGTTCCTAAGATCACAAGGCCTCCATTCAGGATGTCATCTTTGAAAGATGCCAAGGCAGTGATAGAAGAATTTGGGTGCACTATTTGGGGACAACTCCCAGATATCCCATACAAATCTGATAAGTTTGGACTGAGTTTCACTTCAGGTGCCCAAAAGGCTGTACACCATGCTCGTACCGGAAGACCACCCTTGAAGATCAGCAACCACCAAGTCAACATTGTGGAGGATGATGAAGACAACTACAACCTGGAGGATTAGATTTTCCCAACTATCAGTGGAGGGCTCAGCAACTGAGAGGCTAGAGATTTTGTCCCCATCACTTTCATCCCACAGTAATTTGTCTTTACATTTTGTTGGATCTGTAATATTAAAACAATTCAGACTCTTAGAACCTTGTGTCTTGCCCGAGGCACAACGGTCCATTTGTAAGGGTTATTATCTCATTTTCGTATGACATCAATGAATCATGGACGTTTTTGCATAGAAACTTTGTGATAATTATTTTTCTTTTTATATTTTCATTTCTTTCAAAGATAGTTATACTCTTACACACACTCACACTCACAAATGCAGGTATACATCCATTCGGGATCCCATGGGTAACGGTTCTGCTATGGCTTTCTGTGACTCTGAAAATATAATCTACCAAGCCGAAGACGAAGGTGAGGATGATTGTGAAGTACCAGGGGAACTCGTCAGGTTACTGCAACAAGAAGAGAGGATCATTCAGCCCCACGAGGAACCAGTGGACACAATCAACCTATGTACCGAAGAAGACAAAAGAGAAGTCAAGGTGGGTGCCAATCTGGAACCCAGTATCAAAGAGCGTCTGATTCAGTTGTTACACGATTATGTTGAAGTCTTCTCCTGGTCGTATGAAGACATGCCGGGACTTGATGCAGATATTGTGGTCCATCGTCTACCAACAAAAGAAGATTGTCCACCAGTAAAACAAAAGGTTCATCATATGCGACCAGATATGTCGGAGAATATTAAAGCAGAAGTCATGAAACAGTTAAACGCGGGATTCTTGGCCGTCACCTCCTATCCGCAATGGGTTGCCAATGTTGTTCTCGTTCCCAAAAAATACGGCAAAGTACGAATGTGCATGGACTACAGAGATTTGAATAGGGAAATCCCTAAGGATGATTTCTCGCTTCCCCACATTGACATTCTAGTTGACAATACGGCACAACACAAAGTGTTTTCCTTCATGGACGGTTTCTCAGGATATAACCAAATCAAAATGGCGCCTGGGGATATGGAGAAAACAACCTTTGTCACACAAAATTCTGCTACAAGGTTATACCATTCAAACTGAAGAATGCTTGGGCAACCTATCAGCGTTCCATGGTAGCTCTATTTCACGACATGATACACCACGAAATAGAGGTCTATGTGGACGACATGATAGCTAGATCTCAAACAGAAGAAGAGCATCTTAATCATTTACAGAAACTATTTGAGAGGCTACAGAAATACAAGCTGAGGTTGAACCCAAATAAGTGCATATTTGGGGTAAGGTCTGGTAAACTCGTAGGCTTTGTCGTCAGTAATAAAGGTATTGAAGTAGATCATGCCAAGTTTAAAGCGATACAAGAGATGCCTGCTCCTCGTACTGAGAAGGAAGTCAGGTTTCTTGGGACATTTAAACTACATTTCTAGATTCATCTTTCATCTGACAGCTACTTGCGAACCAATCTTCAAATTACTGAAGAAAGATCAAGTAGTCAAATGGAATGATGAGTGTCAGGCTGCTTTTGACAACATCAAAGAGTACCTGAAAGAGCCTCCTGTTTTGATGCCACCAGTCGAGGGAAGACCATTGATCATGTATTTAACAGTTTTGGAAAATTCAATGGGGTGTGTGCTAGGGCACCATGACGAGTCTGGCCAAAAAGAGCATGCTATTTATTACCTGAGAAAAAAGTTTACCAACTGTGAAACAAGATATTCACTGCTCGAAAAAAATTGCTGCGCTCTAGCATGGGCTGCTCGCTGGCTAAGACCGTATATGCTAACCCATACTACTTTGTTGATATCTAAAATGGATCCAATAAAATACATCTTCGAGAAACCTGCTCTCTCTGGGAAAATAGCGAGATGGAAGATGATCCTGATAGAGTATGATATACAATATACTACCCAGAAAGCAATAAAAGGCAGTGTACTAGCTGATCAACTTTCTCACCAAGATGTGGAAGAATACCAGTCCATGAAGTTCGAATTCCCAGATGAAGACATCATGATGGTAAACAACTATGAAGAATTCAAACCATATGACGGACCTAAACAAGGATCCCGATGGACCCTGGTTTTTTATGGGGCATCTAACACACTCGGCAATGGTATTGGTGTTGTACTCATATCTCCGGAAGGATGCCACACTCCCTTTACGACAAGACACTGCTTCAATTTTACAAATAACATGGCGGAATACGAAGCGTGCATCTTTGGTCTCAAAGATGCCATAGACTTGGGGATCAAATATTTAAATGTATTCAGAGATTCAGCTTTGGTTATCAGCCATATCAAAGGGGAATGGGACACCAAAAACCCTAACCTTATCCCTTACGAAGAACATGTTTTGACATTGCTCCCACATTTTGAGAAGATTACCTTCGAGCACTTCCCGCGAGAATAATATCAGCTAGCAGACGCACTAGCCACAATGTCATCTATGTTTAAACTTAAATGGGATAATGAAGCTCCCCTGATCATCATTGAATGAATGGATGAACCAACACACTATCACGAGATTAATACTGAAGAAGTAGTGGACCAGCCTTGGTTTCACAAAGTCAAGAGGTATCTCGAGGCTCAAGAATATCTAGAAGGAGCTTCAGTAAATGGTAAGAAGTTCTTAAGGAGATTCTCTGCTAAATTCTTCCTTAGTAATGACATTCTTTACAAATGCAACCATGACTTTGTATTACTTTGGTGCATAGACAAGGTTGAAGCTGAAAGGATCATGTCCGAGTTACATGAAGGCACTTTTAGCACCCATTCTAGTGGGCATACGATGGAAAGGAAAATCCTACAGGCAGTCTATTACTGGTCTACCATGGAAGAAAATTGCTATCAACACTCTCGAACCTACCACAAGTGTCAGATTTATGCTGACAAGGTACACGGACCTCCGGTTCCTCTGTATGTATTAACGGCTCCTTGGCCCTTTACTATTTGGGAGATTGATATGATTGGGGAAATCAAGCCAACATCCTCTAATGGACACTGCTTCATCTTAGTGGCCATTGACTATTTTACCAAGTCGGTGGAGGCAGCTTCTTTCGCTTCCGTTACTAAGAACGTTGTCACCCAGTTCATCAAGCAGAACCTTATATGTCGTTACGGTATCCCGGAGAGGATCATTACAGACAATGGTACGAACTTGAAAAATAATATGATCACCACCTTGTGCGAGCATTTCAAGATCTAACGTCACAATTCTTCCCCTTATCGGCCAAAGATGAATGGTGTTGTCGAAGCCGCGAATAAGAACATTAAAAAGATCATACAGAAAATGACAGTAACATACAAAGGCTGGCATGAGATGCTACCATTCACTCTCCATGGTTATCGTACCATGACACACACATCAATCGGGGCAACACCTTACTCTCTGGTATACGGCATGGAGGCTGTTTTGCCTATTGAGATCCAAATCTCCTCTCTAAGAATTATGAAGGATGCAGGGTTGAGTGAAGAAGATTGGATCCAGACTCGACTTGATCAACTGAACTTAATTGATGAGAAAAGGCTTACTCTGTTTGCCATGGTCAAATGTATCAAAAACGGATGATCAAGGCTTTCAACAAAAAGGTCAAACGCCAAGTGTATCAAGTTGGAGATCTGGTGATAAAACGTATCATACTACCGCAAGGTGATTCCCGGGGCAAATGGACTCCTACATACGAAGGACCATTTGTAATCAAAAACATATTCTATGGTAGAACAATGATCTTAACCACCATGGATGGCGATGACCGTCCGCACCCTGCGAATGCTGACATAGTCAAAAGATACTATGCATAAGAGACCCGCTAGTTTGACACACCTAGGCAAAACAAGGGCATTCCGGCGAATCAAAAAGGTTCGGGCAAAAATTAGGGATAAAACAAAAAAATTTGTACACCCGGCAAGCTGAAAATCCAAAAGGGTGGCTTGGGCAAAAAAGGGTATCACGATGGAATGAAAACTCGAAAGGACGGTCCAGGAAAAAGTTAGGGAATTAAAGCGTACGACTATGTCCCATTGGATCACTTTAAGGACAACCTTTGGCTTCAACTGAAAAACTCAGAGGTTCTGATTAATTCGATCATCTTCGGACGAGGCAACAAATAGACAAGACATTCAGAGGCACGAAGGCTATAGCAGAATGGGAACCCCATGGGATTATTGCACATAGCTATCTTTGCTTTGTATCAAATTTTCATTTTTTACGACGGTAATCTCTTAGTAGAATGTTTGTCTCATTGTACAAAATACTTACTTAAAGTCAATACAAAGATATTCCTTTGAAAGTGCAAAACTATCTATTTTTCTTCACTCCTGTGTTTTGTTTACAAAAACGTCCAATGATTTATTTTTGAACATATGCATTTGAACATAATTACTGTTTAAAAATAAACAAAATAGAAAGACAGTCACTGATGTCTTTTAAGAGATAGGGAAATCTCTCCAGGTTATTTCCATAAAGTCCCCGACCATGTACAGTTTAATCCCTGGCAGAACAAAGCTTCCAGTTATCAATCCCCGGTAGAAGTCGCCGAATTTCTCATGATTTCCCAACAGGATTTTACAAGCAGTACACGGCATTTCCCTTACAACAAAGTTTATTTCTCTAAGTGGAAATTCATCAACACTTCAACTTCACAACACGAAGATTTACATTCCATATCCTCAAACAACAGTCAGGAATTTATTTTTCCCAATCCAACGGCAGCACAGCAGATTAGCTCACATACGCATACATCGCATCCATATATCATAAACATTTATAACACAAATGAATCATTCCATGCATTTCATACAACATGACTTTTCATTTTAGCTAACATTTTACCCTTTTCAGGATAAGGTTAACAGCTACCATTAACAATGTTCAATGTTTTCATATACAGTTCAGATACGCTCCAGACACGGATGCCATTCTGATACTCATTCAGATTCAACTTTCAGATATAGCTCAGATACGCTCCAGATACAGATGCCATTCTGATACTCATTCAGATTCAACTTTCAGATACAATCCAGATACGCTCCAGACATGGATGCCATTCTGATACTCATTCAAAGTCCACTTTTCAGATACAGTTCAAATACGCTTCCAACACGAATGCCATTCTGATACTCATTCAGTTTCTCTTTCATATTCAGCAATCACTTTTGAATGGCATCTTTAAGCCCATTCCCTTAACCATCACATCACCGAGTGCAAATTTTTGGGCACTCTAGTGTCCAATCATCTTCCACCTTCGAGTCATGAATGGAAAAACTTGCCAATCTAACTCTTCAGGCTTAAGAAGATTGAACAGGGGAAGCTGTTGTACCCCAAAATTTACCCTCTCACTTATTAAGAATTTGCTCACAAAATCTCCTTAGCTCAAGACTGCATTAGGGTTGATCAGTTCAAGACACCTCCTTAAGCACAAATGGTCAAAATTAGGGTTTTGACTGGGAAAGGGCAATTACTGATTTTTGACCTAGCATATAATCAATTGGTTTAAGGCATGATCTCAAGAGTCCAATTGCATCATTTTGACCTAATGACATGGTTCAAAACATTGCAAGTCCACTGGATTGATAGATGAATTTTGCAGTCAACTGATCAAAAGTCAATTGTATACTGAAAAGTCAAACTTTGACTTTTTAGTCAAATTCAAGTGCCAAAGATCACAATTCATCAAAACATGTCAAAATATGAAAATTATTCATCAAGAAATCAAAAATTCAAGATTTCATTTTGAAAAGTTAAAATTTCTAAACTTAGAAATTTTTCAAAGTGTTGGAAATTTCTTATTTTTTCATAACTTTGAACAAAATTTTCACCATGATGCAAGATGATTCAAGAGAAACTTCCAACATGAAAGTTGTATATCTCCATGAAATCTACAACTTTTCTTCACATAACTTCTCCCAAAAGTGCATTGATCTCAAGTTATAATTTTATGAACATGTGGTCATGAAACAAAACACTTAGTGAAATTTTGCCCTTATTTGGTCAGGATTTTGACACAACTTCATGGAACTTTTTCATATAGTTCCAGTGGGAATCTTCAAAAGCAATTCAAATATGGGTTGTAGAGAATATCTCAACCTTTCCAAAATGTCCAAGAACTCCTTGATGTCATTCTTGAGTATGGAGAATCAAAGAGATTAATTTAGGGTTTTATCACTTTAATTACAAGTCATATTAGGGATGAACAAAATTCAAATTCAAACTATGCTGCATAAACACTAATTTGCAGGCCTCAGACTTGTTAGGAACTCCATAATTAATGGTTTACACAGTTGTTAGAGGCCTCACTTCAAGCATTCAATGCATGGACATGCTTTATATCCATTTTTGGAAGAAAGGTTACATTGCCATTTTGATAAAGTGACTTTTTGTACAAAACTTATTCTTGAGCCTTGCATTTGTTCTCTTCTGATCAAACAAGTCCTATAACTCATGAGAAATGTTTCAAACACTTACAATCACCCATCCCATGCTAGAAACTTGTACTTCTGATTGTCCAAAGCTCTCAAACACTTTTGTTTATACATACACAAGCCATTTGACACAAACACACAAATTCTTGCCCACTGAAAAGAGCTAGAACTAAGAATCACACTTCACACTTCCATTTTCACACAAACTTACCAAAAACTTGAAACTCATAATCTACTCATGCGTTTCTTGGCCTTTTGGTTTCCAAAGCTTCTAAACATCATATAGAGTTGATCCCACACCCTGTTACGAAAATGCAACACCATTAACACCATCCTCCATTTCCAAAAAACAAAGTTCTACACAATGACTTCTCCATATCATTTCAGCCATCTATTGCTCAAGCTAATCATTGCATTAGCTTCCTGGGATCTCAAGGAAGCTAACCTAATCATCACCATCACTTGAAACAAGCTCAAACTCAAAACACGATTTCCAGTTTTGAGGTAAGTTTTCTTAACTTTGAACTCTTCATACAGGCATCATCAATGTTTTATTTGTGAACAAAACATGTAAATATCATTGCCCTAAAGCTAACCATGTCCATAGTTTCCATTAATTTTGCTTGAGCTTAGAGAATTTTGAAATTGAAATTTCTGAGATTTCTAGGATTCATATTAGGGCCATTAAAATTCATGCTTATCTTTGATCTATAGTTTTAATGTTTTACATCTCTGAAGCGGTTAGAAAATTTGCTACAAGTTTCATGTTTATAATTTTCATTTTTGATGAAAAATGAGCAAGTTACAGTTGGTCTGGCTGGAGGTTGAAGATGAAATCATTAGGGCGCGTTTTGCCTTATATATTTATTGATTTGCCTATGTTAACGGATGTATAGCCACCCCAGTGGTAGAAGCGCGCGCCTGTAACCTTTAGGACCTGGATTCGAGCCCCAGTGGTACCCTTTTAATTTTTTCACATTATGCTTTCTGATTTTTGTCTTTTTGGCAGAGGTTGGGCCTCTTTGGGCCTGTCTTGTTTTTATTTTTTTTCTAGGTAACACCCTGCAGGCTGTTTGCGCCCTTGGCCCAAGTGTTTTTATTTTTTTATTTTTATTTTTATTTATTTCATCATTATTTTCTTAAATATTTTTCATAATATTAAAAAAAATCACAAAAAATTAGATTTTCATTTTTACTTAGTTTATTTTATTTTTCTCACAAAAAATATTTTATTTAACTATACTTTATTTATTTTTATTAACTAGTCTTGTAAATTTAATTAAAACTAGGTTAGTATTTATTTTTCTTTTACACCTATTAAAATATATTTATTTATATATAAAAGATGCCAAAATATTTTATAATGCTATAAATATTTTCAAGACAAAAATACCAAAAAATACTTTTCTTAAACTTATTTTCTTTTGATCAATTAATAGAATTAGAGTTTTATTTAAAATCTTTTCTTAATAAATTTAATTTTAATTAATTATTTTCTTTAACTAATTAGGTTAAGACAATTTCCCTTTTTCTCATGAAAATCAAACAAAGATCCATTTTCTTTACATTTTATATTTTTGTACATTTATTCATTTTGTACTTTGTATATATTTAATTCCTTGTACATTGATATCAATTCAATATGGTTGTAATAGACTAATTAGGTCTAAATTCTCCCAAAAATGTTGTAATAGCGTAGTAACTTTAAATTATGCCATTTATCGCTTTTTATATACAAATGCTAGTAATTAGGGTTTGTATGGAAAGACTAAAATCAATACTTAGAAAACCCTAATTTCAAGACAAAATCAAGCATGAAAACAACACACTTGCACATAAGCACCCCTAGGGTAAATCCACTTGGTTGCCTTTACAAAATGGCCATATTACGCATGTGAGGTATCTTAGCAAAAACAAGCAAATATAAGATCATAGTCCCTCGATGACGCTATCTAAGTTTCCTTTCAAATGATCTTAGTCCCTTAAATAAAATGCTAAGATACCTTGCAACATTGCTAATCATGGTTATACAATGACCCACGCCCGTCTCGTTTACATCCAAAGAGAGGATTGCTTACCAAATCAATGGTAAAACAACAATGTCAAAGTAAAAGAAAATGAACAAGAAAGACTTTTGAGTAGGTAGAATGCTCCTAATTACTTGTCCAATTTCAAACAAACATGCTTGCTATTTTCAAAACAAACGCCTACACTTTCAAAACATTTTACAAAACTTGAAAATATTTTCAAAAGATCAACAACTTTGTATACATTCTTACGAACGAGAATCATTACAAAGATTTCCTAAACAATGGCCTATTTACAAAATACTTTCAATAGTCACACAAAGCAAAATTTCAAACAAAAGCAAGTGATCTAGCAAGTAACTAAGATCCCATGGAAAACCATAGATGAAAAGGGTGCTAATACCTTCCCTTTTCATAATCTACCCCCCGAACTCAAGAAATAATCTCAAAGGTCTTTTCTGTGCTTTTTCACCTTTCCTTTTGGATAAAAGAAAAGTCAGTGTCGGCTCTTGCTAACCGCAACATATGCGATCAAATGCAAAACCTTCAAGTCAGTTTCTCCCACCGTATCACAGGAAGCAACCTCATAAATACTTTAAGTTTATGGGATTTCTACCAAACAAAAGAAAGAAAAAAGATGATGTATTCTTTGTGTCATATAAGACACCCTAACATGGGTGATGAATTGTCGAGCCATGGGCATTAAACGAAGCACTACGTAGGAGACAACCCACACTTTTAATGGCTGAGATTTTTCTTTTTGTTGTTTGTTTTGTTTTATTTTCATGTAATAAATAAGGCCTTACAGATGTAAGCTATGATGCAACATTACCTTCCACCTCCTCAAGTTTGTATTTTGAACAGACCGGGAATAGTATATATAGATAAAGGGATGATTGTTTAAGGTAGGAAGTTTGGAATAATGTGACAATGATACGAGTCAAATGTGTAGATTTTTACCATAGTGCTTGTATCCTGAGAAGTACTCTTTAAGTAGTTTATCTTTATAGTCTGGAATAATCTAGATTCACATGCATGTATGATTGGTTGAGGAATAAATAAATTTGGAACCAAATGATGAAAAGGAGGTAAAAGGCAAATGGCCCGCTAAATTGGGTAGCCCTCACTCGATTATTCAACACAAATGGGGTTGATCCCCAAACGTCGTCCAAATAAGGACAATATATAAACTGCAAAGGTTTGAAAATTTCATCGGTGTTTAAAGTAGAAAGTGTTGCTTATTTGGTGCCTAAACAAAAAAATTTATTAGTCTTGTACATGTGATGATCATCATAATTCTCATTTCCTTAATTTGATTGTCTGAATGAAAGAGGAGGAAAATCGAAAAAAGACTTAAGTGCAAAGCATAAGTAGAGAGGTATCTGAAGAGGGAGATCGAGATTAAAAAGCTCTTACAAAAAAACTTTGTGTCATGTGAACACCAGACGAACTACCTCTTGATCAATGTAAACATAAATCTAACGTACGAGTACCTGTATGCTATGAATTTCATGAGTTGTTGTAATTGTCACTTGAGTTCAAGAAACGCTTTAAGTTTGGGAGAGTTTGATCAGTGGTTTTTACACCTTTATTTACTGTTAATTCTAGTTTATTTTGTCATTTTTTAAGCGCTTTATTTCCCTTTCTTCCGCATTTTATGCTTTGATTGTGTCTCTTTAATGTTTTTAGGTTTAGGTAAGCATTCGAGAAGAATCAAAGTGAAAACCAAGAAAAATTACAAGAATTCGGAAAAGATTCCTGCAAACTCTAGGAGGTATGACACGGTCGTCCGTTTCAGGCTGACACGCGTGCCCATGTTGGCTGACATGGCCCGTGTCATCATGTAACACTGATTTCCTAATATTTTGATATTTTTTCCATAGGTTGAGCTGTGAGGGCATTTTGTGTATTTCCAACCGATTTGAGTGAACGTTTTCTATTTAGATGAGTTTTGAATTGTTGCCAGCAAATAACTGTTACACTATTGAAGATCAGAGAGATCAAGGTCATTGGAGAGCCGTAGATTCTCAAGAGCAGAAGCGATTGAAGATCGAAGTTATACAAATACCTATAATGTCTAGTTTTTATCTTGTAATTCTTTTGAAAAATATGAGTATATAAACCCCCCACTGCTAGGGGGGTATCCCTGATTTGATTTTGCAATGACTCTGAATTCCTAATTTCAACAATTTATTGGTTTTTCATTTTCAATTTAATTATAAAAGGTTTTTATGCTATCTTTGTCAGGCGAACATAGATTGATTTAGGGTTAACAATCAGTTGGACCACGGTTGTTGAGGTTTTTGTATGATTAGACTGTAGTATATATCACCTTGGATTAGGGTTACCTTATAGTTACCAGTTAACTCTTGATAATAAAAAAGGATTGATTTTATCATAATTATCTAAGGACTTAGAATTTAGGATGAATGTTTAAAGGATTTCCTATTAAGTACTTAGGGGAAGATAACCTAAAGATCTGGTAATTGAATATTATAAACTTGTTGACAAAATCAAGATCCAAGGTTGTTACAAAGCAAATTATACACCTTACCCTAGCATTCTCTTCATATCTGATAAAAAGCCAATTTATATTTCTGCTTCATTTGGAGTGACAATATCCAAACAAAACCCAAATCTAAGTTTTTGTTTAATTGAATCACGAATTAAACTCGATACTTGTATGCAGTCTTTAAGATCGACATCCAGGGAATTTCCCTATTATTAAAAGAGGCAAAATAATACACTTGCTATTTTTCTGATCAAGAATCATCAAATGATTTTTAAATGACTAAATCCTTTTTTCAAATCAAGAATGGATTCATGGGACTTCATTCTAAACATTTCATATTCTTGTGATAAAGTGCTTAGTTTAGATCTTTTTATCTCTACTTTCATGTGTGACATCAAAAGTGTCCTAAATATCCTTTGTTGTTTTATAATGAGATATACGAAAGAATTCATCCATAACTAGGGATGATTAAAGAATGTTTTTTGCCTTTTTGGAAAATATCACTTTCTTCTTATCATCATCATTCCAAGAGCCTTTTACTTTTTCTTGTTCTACATTATTAATGACCGTCTTAGGAATGTATGTACCATTTTCCACAACATCCCATATATGTCTCTTTGTGCTTCCAAGTACGCTTGCATGGGAATATTAAAAAAATCATAGTGTTCACCAAAAAATCAAGGAGGTTTGTTGTTACTACCACTATCTCTAAAAATCGGATAAGCGGAAGCCATCTTTCTGGATCGAGAAGCAAGTTACCTTAACCTGCTCTGATTTCAAATGTAAGTATAGTGTAAAATCTAATAGGGGAGGTGTGAATTATATTTTTCAGAGTTTTTGAGTTTTTAAATGATGGTTCCTATGTTCTTATGTTTCAAGAAATATATAGAGAACTTATGAAGTAAAGTGCAGGATTTAAATTCTGAAAAAATAAAGAACACATCAATATGTACAAGTTCCCCTTATCATCCAAGGGTGCATCTATTCCCCTCATACACCATGAGATAATTTAACTATAGTTAGATCTTTGTACAAGCCTCACACCAAGACTTATCCTACAATTTTCTAACAAGAACAAAGAAGCACACCACTTCCTTGATTTCACAAAATACCAACAACTATGGTAAAATTTAAATCACCCCAATTCAAAAGAATTTTTCCAACAAATAAAAAGATAACTCTTCTTATTTTTAACCTTTTGTAATAATTACAACAACTTTCTTACAGAAAAAAGTAACCACAACTTGGTGAATATTATATTAAACATATAATTTGTAATAAGACAAAATTTGCAGTACAATTTGAGAATTTCATAACTTTGTTGGTTTTCTGATATATTGAAAAATCAATTTCTCCATTAATTAACAAATCAATATAGTATAAATATTTAAGTTCTCAAGTATTTTCATTAAGAAAAAGTTTCTCTGGCAAATATTTCTGACATTTAAAAACAGAAGAAAATTGTTCATGAAAGTGATTTAGAATTTGAAATATCCTTCTATTTATAATTAAACAAGTTCCTCTAGGAAAATAATAAAAAATGGTTTGAAAATACTCATGATCATTTTCAATGTTATGAAAATGTTTTATGAACATTAGAGATGAAGAAGTGTTGCATTGGTTCAAGACTTTTCAACTTTATTAAGAGGTTAATTCATTGGCTAATAACAGTTAATCAATTTCCAGTTTTATAAAGTTCACAAATCATGCGAAAATACACTTGGTTAATGGATTGACTAAGGGAGGGGGGGGGGGGGGGGGAATCGATTTATTTAGTGAAGAATTGGAATGTGTGATACGGTGGCAGAACCGGCTGTTTATACTGGTTTTACGTTTATGTTTACAAATGTCGTGGTAAGCAAGAGTCGCCCCTGACTTTTCTTTTATCTAAATTAAGGAAAGGGTGAAAAGAACAGAAAAAGACCTTTTCGAGAATTTTCTGAGTAAGGGGAGTAGATTATGGAAAGGGAACTTGTTAGAACCCTTTCCATCCGTAGTTATCTACAGGCTCTTAGATGCTTAACTCATTTTAAAAGTACCTTTGTGCTTTGTATATTTTGAAAAATGTTTTGAAATGCCTTAGTGCGTCAATTCACTTTGTGATAACTCTTGTATCAGTCTTCAAGAGTGTTGAAAAAGAAAATGTTTTTGAAAGTTGTTTTTTAAAGGTGTAAGTGTAAAAAGTTTGTTTTGAACAAGCATCTAACAGCGATCTACTTGTACTCTAAAAGGTAGTTCCTCCTATCCTTTAGACATTGATATCCTACTATTAGTGAGTAGGTAGCCCTATCGTTGAATGTATGAGGGACATTCAAAGGGACGTATAGTCACGAAGGCAACTTGGCAAGAAGCTTTAGTAATCATCCTAAAGTTCTGAGATCACTTTTAACCGAGGCAGCATCGAGAGGGTCATCGAGGGACTAGTGATCTTTAAACTGGAGGATAGTCACTAAAACTTCTCACGTTTCGAGAATTGTGATTATTTTCTGAAGGCAGCCCAAGTGGGATACCCTAGACGTGCGCATGTGCAATTGTGTTTAGTTCAGCTATTTATCTTGCACATTTAGGTTTGCTAACGTTTTAATTTTTCAGTCTTGTCATGCAATCCTAATTACTAGCAGTAGTATATACAGTAATTTAAAGTGCATAAATGTAAAGCGCGGGAATGTAAATTCTACGCTATTACATGGCTTTGTGAGAAGTACATTATAGAAATGTGAAAAGTAAAGCCCTAGTTACTATTACAAACTGGGAAGAAGTTATAATAAGATGAAAAAAATGCGAAAGTAAATAAATGCACAAACGAATTAAAAGGGACGCCTAAATCCTAAGGAAAAGAAATATTTTTGTTTGTTTTGTTTTATTTTAAGAAAATACAACCTAAGTCTATTTAATTTTAATTTCAAGAAAAGCTTAAAATGATTAATTAATTTGTTTACAAATTAATTTGATTAATAAAAACTAATCTAATGTTTTTTTTGTGATTTTTTGATTTAAAGTTAATTAAAATCAATAGAGAAATGAATAAAGAAAAATTAAATAGAGAAGAACCCTCCTTCTATTCAAAGGGAAAATGTGGCCTTTCGATTCAGGGAAGAATGATGGGCTTTAGATTCAGAGGAAGGTGCCTTTCGATCTAGGGGAAAATAGCTATCCTTCGATCCAATGAACAGATATTACCCTTTGATCCAGTGAAGGGATGTGGTTTTCGATCTAGAGGGTACTGTTGAAAGATCTTGATGGATTACCTGTAAGGGCATTAAATCTGCAAAGATACGTTAGTAAAATAAAGATGCAGGACCTGGGTATCGAACCCAGGTCCTTCGATCATGTGTGTGTTTGGTCTATTCAGGATAGATCTGTAGTAATTGTTAGAAACAAAACAAAATGCATACCTGAGTGTCAAACCCAGATCCTTAATCTTGAATACAAATCGAATGCATTACAAATGTTAATATATCATGCAAATGTAAAGTATGATCTCTTGCCTATTCTTACCAACAGTTGGAAGCTTCGGTTTGGCACTTCTAGATGTAGAGATGCTTGCTTAGGGGCTGGTGATTGGGAACACTTCCTGCAGACTTTAGGGAGTGAATAGAGTGTTATTGAAGACTCCTTCGATTGGGACTACTTATGAGGATTTTGATAATTTTAGTATGGCTTATGAGGTAGCGTGTGCATGTGTATATGGTCTCCTCCTTTTTCGTCTCCTTTGCAATGTGTCATAGGCCTTATATTTATAGGAGTGTGAGGGTGCATGAAAAAGGCAAGGGACAACCATTTAACTAGGCATTAAAGCCATGAGACAAGAATCAGACATATTAAAAGATTTCCTTTTTTTGAAATATTCATGCCTCTTTGGAATCTTGGATGAACCTGGACACCTCTGTCTTTCGAATACCTTCCAGCGCTGCTCTTCGATTACCCTAGAGTCTTGATTAGAAGTGTTTAGAAACCTCCTTATTGGAGCTTCTCTGATTGAGTCTATCTACTTGCCCTAACTGCTTGATTGAAACAACTCAAACGAAAACTTCATTCTGGCCAAATGAAACCTCCTTTATCACCACCTTTGAATACCCTTGCACAAGAGGCTTGGGCCTGGCCACATGTAGGACCAAGACCCATCATAAGAAAAGCTTGTATTCAGTAACCATGTGTCCTTCGAATGTACCAATGAATGCTTCTTCGAAGGGATCTCATGAATGCGCCTTTGAAGGGACTAACATGCGTGTCGAAGTGTGGAAAACTGTTTCAAAGTGGACCATTGCCCAATCGAAGCTGGCACAGAGGAAGGAAATGCCTTGTGGGTCAAATTAAGCTTTTTTCCTGGTGGATTGGAGGCAAATCAGAAGGAGTCTTGGCCTTGTGTGCTGAAGGCAAGCTGAAGAGGGGGCCTTTGCCTTGTGAATCGAAGGCATGTCTGAAGCAGCCCTTTGTCTTGTGAATTGAAGACTAGTGAAAGGGGCCTTTTTACTTGTAGATCAAAGGCAAGATGATGGGTCTTTGCCTTATGAAACCAAGGCAAGCATGAGGAAGCTTTATGGATTAAGATTGATCGAAGGAGATTCAGCGCCGAATCAAAGCTTGTATGCAGGAGTTCACTGCTGGTGAATCGAAGCAAACTTGTAGGGGATTCTTGCTTGTGAAGCTTGGACCAAGGCTTGTTCGAAGGGGAACCAACGCACAATCGAAGTTGATGGGCCAATGCTTGGTCGAAGGGTTTTATGAGCCTAGTCGGAGCTTGCCGTCATGCCAATTGAAGGAAACTGTTTAGATACCAACGTAAGGACATTGTTGAACTGCCAATCGAAAGACACTTTGCTAACGTTCAAAAATTTCATTTTCTTTAGGCAAGTGTTTGTAACCACCCATATAAGAGAAAAAACCTCTGGAAACACGAGAGTAAAATTTGGGGGTACAACAGCTGCCCCTGTTCAATCTTCTTAAACCTGAGGATTTAGATTGGCTTGTTTGCCTTTCGTGATCTGAAGGTGGAAGATGATTGAACACTAGAGTGCCCAGAAATTTATACTCATGTGAAGTAATAATGTTGGTTGATAATATCGTGAATGGGCTTACAGATTCCATTTAGAGAAGATGACATAGAGTCGTCAGAGATGGGCTTAAAGATGCCATCTAAAGTAGATGCTGATTTCATAAATGGTCCCTCTTGTGGCGATTCCTGTTCCTGTTGTCTGAGGAGGACTCCACTGAGGAATGTGGGTTTCTGTTGCTCTCCGGCTCGACGAAACTCTGTGGGGAATAGAGTCTAGGAACTTCAGTTTTCCAAGGCTCTACTAAAGAATTATCTCTAGAGAGATGAAAGTTTGTTGTTTTCTGGTTGAAATCCAGGCTTCATATTAACTTGCTGGGGATAAGGGAATTAACCGTTACTTGAAAATATATTAGAAAAAGCCTGTGTAGGGCTGTCTGAGGATGAGTCCGTGTTGGACTGCCTCTGGAAGGTTATAAGGAGTAATCTTTGACGATTTCTACCTCAACAGATAACAAAGGAATCTTTGATGATTGCTACCTCAATAGATAATGAAGGAATCTTTGACGATTGCTACCTCAATAGATAATGAAGGAATCTTTGATGATTGCTACCTCAATAGATAATGAAGGAATCTTTGACGATTGTTACCTCAACAGATAAGGAAGGAATCTTTAATGATTGCTACCTCAACAGATAATGAAGGAATCTTTGATGATTTCAACCTCAACAGATAATGAAGGAATCTTTAACGATTTCTACCTCAATAGATAATGAAGGAATCTTTAACGATTTCTACCTCAATAGATAATGAAGGAATCTTTGATGATTGCTACCTCAACAGATAATGAAGGAATCTTTGATGATTTCTACCTCAATAGATAATGAAGGAATCTTTAACGATTGCTACCTTAATAGATAATGAAGAAATCTTTGACGATTGCTACCTCAACAAATAATGAAGTAATCTTTAACGATTTCTACCTCAATAGATAATGAAGGAATCTTTAACGATTTCTTCCTCAATAGATAATGAAGGAATCTTGGACGATTGCTACCTCAACAGATAATAAAGGAATATTTGACAATTGTTACCTCAATATATAATGAAGGAATCTTTGACTATTGCTACCTTAACAGATAATGAAGGAATCTTTGATGATTGCTACCTCAATAGATGATGAAGGAATCTTTAACGATTTCTACCTCAATATATGATGAAGGAATTATTGACGATTGCTACCTCAATAGATAATGAAGGAATCTTTGATGATTGTTACCTCAACAGATAATGAAGGAATCTTTGACGATTGCCACCTCAATAGATAATGAAGGAATCTTTAATGATTGCTACCTTAATAGATAACGAAGGAATATTTGACGATTTCTACCTCAATAGATAATGAAGGAATATTTTACAATTGCTACCTCAACAGATAATGAAGGAATCTTTGACGATTACTACCTCAATAGAGTACCCGAAATTTGTCTGGTCATATGAAAATTCGTCTGTGTATAGACTTTACCTGAAAATATAAAGGTTTAGCTACATGCAATGTCATGATGCATGAAGTGCAAATTATGTTCTAAAAACAACGAGATTGTGATATATGCATTTGTACTACGTATGTTGTGATGTTTGTAAAATGATGTATCAATGCAATGCATGAAAGTGTCAGTCGTTCTATTGCGTTATTGTTGAACTAGGGAAAATAAATCCCTAATTACTTTTGGGGATGAAGAAATGTAGGTCTTCAAATTGAAGTTGAGATGCTGAGAGATGGATTTCCGTTGTTAGGGAAATAAAATCTGTTGGGGAAAGAAACTCCATAATCTGCTTGGGGATTTTTTTGAAATCCTGTTGGGGAATCCTTAGAAGCTTGGTGACTTCACTGGGAAGTTTTTAGATGTTGGAGCAGTAATTTGGATATTCTTGCTCCGCCGGGGATATGAGAACACCTGACACCATTAGGATGCATGCTGAGGATATGGCGGTGACTTTTTTAGGAGGATTCCCCTGCCTTTGTACCTGCTGGAGAAAGTATCTGCGAAGATTTTGTTGATGGATTGAGTGTTATCATAATTCTTGGAGTCCTTGGTGAATGCAGATCAAGGTAATAAACCTTCTACTGAAAGACAAGTGGCGAGATGACGGGACATAGTCGTACACTTTAATCCCTAACTTTTTCCTGGACTGTCCTTTCAGACTTTCAGTCCATCGGGATACCCCTTTTTGCCCAAGCCGCCTTTTCAGGTTTTCGACTTGCCGGGTGTATAGATTATTTTTCATACGTATATCCCTAATTTTTGCCCGAACTTCTTTTGGTTCGCCGGGATGCCCTTATTTTTTCCTAGGCCAGTCAACCTAGCGGGTCTTTGTTCATGCGTAGTATTTTCCGACTATGTCCATGTTCACCGGGTACAGAGAATTGTCATTGTCCATAGTAGTAAGTGTTACATACTTCCAGAAGATGTTTGTTTGATCGTACATGATTCATTGCTGGAATTCATGTCCAATTCCCCAAGTGATTCAGATGGAGATCTGCCCCTGTCTATTTGGCATTTTTTAGAGATTCCTTGAACCTTGAATTTACTTCCCTAAATCAGCTGGACACCATGCTATGCCCCTTGATTATGAAAGGCCTATCACTGGAATGTCTTTCCATCTGAGGTGATTCTATCCACTAAGAGGATTTATGTTCATCAAATATCCGTCATGCGAATTTCTCTGTTGTTGAACAAATAGTTATATGCAAACAATGGTATTCTAAAAGTGCAAAGCTTATGTATGTCTTGAAGTTTGAAAATTATTTTTTTAGTAAAACAAACAAATTTTCTAAAAGTGTGATATCAGCTCAGGATTTATAGCGAACCCTACAGGAGTCAGGATACGTTTTGTAACAGTATGCTTTCGAACTAACCCATGCTTCAGCTAGGACTTTTAAGGGTTATAACATGGCCTGATTCACGGTTCAAGAAACAAAGGATAAAGGCTCAAATTTTATTTGTACCCAACCCGCTCTTCGTGATGTTCTTCAGTCCTATGCTCAATTAATTGTGCGTTTAGATCCCAATTGAGTCTAGAATCTTTGCTCTGATACTTGGTGATGGTTCAGAAATTGAACGTTTGTTTGAGAAGGCAGTCATTTTTGTAACCTTTTCTTTTGTTGAGCATTTGTAGGACCTCTTTTTTTAATTTTTTTATCCCTAATTTTTCCTTAACTGTTTCTTTTGTGTTTACAGTCAGCGGGATGCCTAGGCTTTTCTTAATTCTCCTTCATAGATTTTTGACTTAACGGGCTTTTATGTTGAGAGATAATGACTGCCTCTCTTGACGATTATGTGGAACCATCACCATATTTTGGAAGGCATCTTCTACACTATTTGTCGTGTATGAAGGATGAGCTTACGACTGAATGCACCTCTGAATTAACTGAGAAAGCTACCATGCCCCGGGTTATGATTAAGGGTTTTAATTTGTATGAAAAGAAAAAACTCCTACTTCTTAGGCTCAAAGGGGTTGACTAGGGATTATCTTCCTTATAACTCCACTGTTTAGGATTTGAAACAACTCATGTACATCATTAGCAGGGTCTATTCAAAAGCATACTGTAGAGACTATGGTATCATTTTCGTCATCCTCCCTCTAAATGCTTAAAGCTTTTAATCGAGAGTTGAATATCACAAAAAAGGAAGTGAAAACAAAGTTTGAATATAATGAATACGAATGAAATAATTCAAGACAAACATATGCAATGTATTAATATGAATAACCAAAGTTTGACATAAAGATAAATGTTTTTAAGCAACAACTAAATTACAACTGATAATTCAAATGAAATAAACGCTCTCAGTTTTTACCATGATTTGGCATGGGAGCAGTGATCACATTGGGGTCTTAGGAGAGTCAAATTCGATCTCCTTGTTGTCGATCAAATCCTGAATCTTGTTCTTCAAACTCCAACATCTGTCAATGTCGTGCCCAGGACTATCAGAATGGTAAGCACATTTTACATTAAGATTGTACTTAGGAGAAGAGGTATCAGGTTTTTGAGGAGGATCCTTTAGTGTAATCAGCTTCGCTTTTAGCAATTGTTGTAATGCTTGAGACAAAGGCATACTAATACTAGTGTATTGCCTCTCTTGATACTTTATCCTATGCCTATTTCCCCGTTTATGTTGAACATATGTAGAATTAGACATTAACACCGCTCCCACAGACTGGTGGTGGTTATTTTTACTATGGCTCTTTTAGCCATAGACAACGTTAATTTCCCTCTTGCCACCAAATGGCTTCTTCTCAGCATTAGAAGATGAAACCATCAGAATCTTCCCACTCTTGATATCGGCTTCTACTCTTTCACCTGTCAATATCAGCTCTGTGAACCCAGTCGAAGAACTTCCAATCAAGTGGTTAAAGAATGGACCAGACAAAGTCCCCAAGAACATGCCTGCCAACTCTCTATCAGACAGAGTAGGCCGGACTCTCCCTGCAAGATCTCTCCATTTCTGGGCGTAATCCTTGAAGCCCTCGCTAGAATCCATAGACATGATTTGAAGTTGAGTTCGAGTTGGAGCGAGGTCAGTATTATATTGGTACTGCCTGTAGAAAGCAACGACCAAGTCTTCCCAGGTATGAATTTCAGTTCCTTCCAACTGATAGAACCACTCCAGTTGAGTTTCAGCCAAACTTTCTTGGAAGAAATGGACCCATAACTTCCGGTCAGCAGTGTGAGGTTGGATCTTTCTGACATATGATCTCAAGTGATGTTTGAGACAAGAAACCCCATCATATTTGGAAAATGTGGGAACCTTGAATTTTCGTGGGATGATCACACCAGAAACCAACCCTAATTCTTCAAAGTCCAAGCCAAGTATCTTCTAAATCTCCATAGCATTGAGACGATCCTCCAGTTGTTTGTATTTATCATTAGCAGGAGGAAATTTCTCCTTAGAGTAATCAGCTTCATCTTCATCAGTCCCTGGGTTGTTATCATCTTCATGATTATCCCCCTCATTTGATGGAGTTGTGAGATCTAGAGCTCGCTTGACTGGTCCTCTAAGTCTTCTTCATATATTCAAGAGGCCATCTTGTTTATATGGCTTCTTGGTCTTCTCTTTGATGATCAGCGTTTTCAGATCCTCCTGCCCCTTAGCCATAGCCAGGAACATTTGCTGAAACTAAGCGTTTTGAGCTTGGAGATCCTTCACTGTTTGTTCGAGATCCATTTCTTTTGCTGAAATAAACAAAAAAGGGATAAGAAGCCTGTCCGGAGAATACCTGTTATGCAATGATATTTAAATGTTTTCAAGGATCTCGCGGGTTAAACAAGAAAATGTTAGAAGTTGAATTTTGCATCTTTGATTGAAGAACTTCGTATTGTTGAAGGTCCTTCTACGAGAGTCAAGCTCACCATGTCGAGTGGGTCATAGCCCCTGACTCAAGTTGTCGTGTTTTGGTCTTTTGAAGGCGTTTAGTTAGAGGAAAATAAATCCCCTTGCCCCTTGCTAGACGTCTGGTTTATCATAACCTGCACCACAGACCCTTGAGATCCTTAAAATGGTTAAGGAAATGCTATGGTATGATGTTATGTTGTGTGTGTTACGCGTTAAACAAAAATGTAAGGTGGTGTAAGCAAGTAACTCCTATAAGAAATCCAGGTTATTGGATAATGGATATAAACAAAACCGACAAGGAGTACCACAAAGCCCTGCAATGAGTTCAAGTTTGTTAGATAATGAAAGAAAACAAGTCACACAAGCAAGCTTAAGTTCAGGCTTGCATGAGTTTCATAGGTAAGTACCCTCTTGAAGTATAGTTTGACTTAACCTGTCCTGGTAATGGTAACCGGTTTCTAGGGAATCTCAATATCACTGATTTTTCCCACAAGGTTCATTCCGATTGACAATTGACTTACCACCAAACAAAACTCGGGAGTCAAATCTCAATTATAGTAGTATCGAGTATCAACCGACTTAGGACTATACCAAAGACGGCTATCTCACTATTTTCTAATGGCCAAGTTGTTCAATTAAAGGTTCTAAGGTCAGTTGATGCTTCATGACACCACGCAGCGGCGTTGTATTCTCCTTGACTACTCAAGCGCTATCGATACCAACAAAAGTGTCACATCAACGTAGTTATCGCTTCAACTGTGTCGGTATACCTCGCACAACCCCCACGATCTATTGCTATAGTAACAACCCAGACAAAACCCTCCGAGGATAAAGCATACAAAGCAAGCAATTAAAATAATTTTAAAATGAACTAACTCTAAGGTAACCTCACTTTTGATATTTTCCCCAGCAAAGTCGCCAGTTCTATGATACGGTGGCAGAAACTACTGTTTATACTGGTTTTGCATTTGTGTTCGCAAATGTTGCGGTAAGCAAGAGTCGTCATCGACTTTTCTTTTATCCAAATTAAGGAAAGGGTGAAAAGAACAGAAAAATACCTTTTCGATAATTTTCTGAGTAAGGGGGGTAGATTATGGAAAAGGAAGGTGTTAGCACCCTTTCCATCTATAGTTATCTACAGGCTCTTAGATGCTTAACTCATTTTAAAAGTACCTATGTGCTTTGTATGTTTTGAAAAATGTTTTGAAATGACTTAGTGTCGCGATTCGCTTTGTGATAACTCTTGTATCAGTCCTCAAGAGTGTTGACAAAGAAAATGTTTTTGAAAGTTGTTTTTGAAAGGTGTAAGTGTAAAAAGTTTGTTTTGAGCAAGCATCTAACAACGATCTACTTTTACTCGAAAAGGTAGTTATTTTCCTCCTATCATTTAGACAGTGTTATCCTACTATTAGTAAGTAGGTAGCCCTATCGTTAGATGTATGAGGGACATTCGAAGGGACGTACAGTCACGAAGGCAACTTAGCAAGAAGCTTTAGTAACCATCCTAAAGTTCCGAGATCACTTTTAACCGACGCAACATCGAGAGGGTCATCGAGGGACTAGTGATCTTTAAATTGGAGGGCAGTCACTAAATCTTCTCACGTTTCGAGAATTGTGACTGTTTTCCGAAGGCAATCAATGTGGGATACCCTAGAGGTGCGCGCATGTGCAATTATGTTTAGTTCAGCTATTTATCTTGCACATTTAGGTTTGCTAACGTTTTAATTTTTCAGTCTTGTCATGTAATCCTAATTACTAGCAATAGTATATAAAGTAATTTAAAGTTCAGAAATGTAAAGTGGGGGAATATAAATCCTCGCTATTACTAATCTAATGTTTTTTTGTGATTTTTGATTTAAAGTTAATTTAAAATAAATAGAGAAATGAATAAAGCAAAATTAAAGATAGAAGAACCCTTCTTCGATTCAAAGGTAAAACGTGGCCTTTCAATTCAGGGAATAATGATGGGCTTTCAATTCAGAGCAAGGTGCCTTTCGATCCAGGGGAAAATAGCTATCCTTCGATCCAATGAACGGATATTACCCTTCGATCCTATGAAGGGATGTAGCTTTCGATCCAGAGGGTACTATTGAAAGAGCCTGATGGATCACTTGTGAGGGAACCGAATCTGCAAATATATGTTAGTAAAATAAAGATGCAAGACCTGGGTATCGAACCCAGGTCCTACAATCCTGTGTGCGTTCGGTATATTCAGGCTAGATCTACAACAAGTGTTAGAAACAAAGCAAAATGAAGACCTGGGTGTCAAACCCAGATCCTTAATCTAGAATACAAATCAAATTCATTATAAATGTTAATATATCATGCAAATGTAAAGTATGATCTCTTGCCCATTCTTACCAACAGTTGGAAACTTCGAATTGGGACTTCTGGACGTAGAGATGCTTGCTTAGGGGCTTGTGATTGGGAACACTTCCTGCATACTTTAGGGAGTGAATAAAGTGTTGTTGAAGACTCTTTTAATTGGGACTACTTATGAGGATTTTGATAGTTTTAGTATGTCTTATGAGGCAGCGTGTGAGTGTGTATATGGTCTCCTCCTTTTTCATCCCCTTTGCAATGTGTCATAGGCCTTGTATTTATAGGAGTGTGAGGGTGCATAAAAACGGAAAGGAACAACAATTTAACTAGGCTTTTAAAGCCATGAGACAAGAATCATACATATTAAAAGATTTCCTTTTCTTGAAATATTCATGCCTCTTTGGAATCTCGAATGAACCTGGACACCTTTGTCTTTCTAATGCCTTTCAGCATTGCTCTTCGATTGGCCTAAAGACTTGATTCAAAGTGTTCAAAAACCTCCTTTTTATTCCTTTTTCGATTGAGTCTATCTACTTTCCCTAGCTGCTTGATTCAAACAACTCAAACAAAAACTTCATTCTGGCCAAACGAAACCTCCTTAGTCACCACCTTTGAATTCCATTGCACGAGAGGCCTGGGCCTGGCCACATGAAGGACCAAGACCCATCATAAGACAAGCTTGTATTCAGTAACCATGTTTCATTCGAATGGACCAATGAATTCTTCTTTGAAGGGATCTCATGAATGCGCCTTCGAAGGGACTAACATGTGTGTCGAAGTGTAGAAAACTGTTTCAAAGGGGACCATTGCCCAATAGAAGTTGGCACAAAGGAAGCCAATGCCTTGTGGGTCGAAGGAAGCTTTTTTCCTGGTGGATTGGAGGAAACTTTGAAGGAGTCTTGGCCTAGTGTGCAGAAGCCAAGCTGAAGAGGGGGCATTTTCCTTGTGAATTGAAGGCATGTCTGAAGCAGCTCTTTGTCTTGTGAATCAAAGACCAGTGAAAGGGGAATTTTTCCTTGTAGATCGAAGGAAAGCTGATGGGTCTTTTCCTTGTGAAACCAAGGCAAGCATGAGGAAGCTTTGTGAATTAATCTTGATCTAAGGAGATTTAGCACCCAATCGATGCTTGTATGCAGGAGTTCACTGCTGGTGAATCGAAGCAAACTTGTAGGGGTTCTTGCTTGTGAAGCTTGGACCAAGGCTTGTTCGAAGGGGAACCAACACACAATCGAAGTTGATAGGCCAATGCTTGCTCGAAGGGTTTTAGGAGCCCAGTTTAAGCTTGTCGTTATACCAATCGAAGGATGCTGTTTAGATACGAATCAAATGACATTGTTGAACTGCCAATCGAAAGACACTTTGCTAACATTCAAAAATTTAGTTTTCTTTGGGCAAGTGTTTGTAACCACCCATATAAGAGAAAAAAACTTGGGAAACATGAGAGGGAAAATTTTGGGGTACAACAGCTGCCCTTGTTCAATCTTCTTAAAACTGAGGATTTAGATTGGTTTGTCTGCCTTTCGTGATCTCAAGGTGGAAGATGATTGAACACTAGAGTGCCCAAAAATTTGCACTCACATGAAGTAATATTGTTAGTTGATGATGTCGGGAATGGGCTTAGAGATGCCATTTAGATAAGATGACAGAGAGTCGTCAGAGATGGACTTAAAGATGCCATCCAAAGTAGATGCTGATTTCATAAATGGTCCCTCTTGTGGGGATTCCTGTTCCTTCTGTCTTAGGAGGACTCCACTGAGGAATGTGGGTTTCTATTATTCTCCCACTCGAGGAAACTCTGGGGAAAAAAGTCTAGGAACTTCAATTGTCCAAGGCTCTGCTAAAGAATTATCTCTGGAGAGATGAAAGTTTGTTATTTTCTGGTTGAAATCCAGGCTTCACGGTAACTTGCTAGGGATAAGGGAATTAACCGATACCTGAAAATGTATTAGAAAGAGCCTGTGTAGGACTATCTCAGGATGAGTCCATGTTGGACTGCCTCTGGAGGGTTATATGGAGTAATCTTTGACGATTTCTACCTCAACAGATAATGAAGGAATCTTTGACGATTGCTACCTCAATTGACAATGAAGGAATCATTGACGATTGCTACCTCAACAAATAATGAAGGAATCTTTGACGATTTCTACCTTAATAGAGTACCAGAAATTCGTCTGGTCATATGAAAATTCGTCTGTGTAGAGACTTTACCTGAAAAGATAAAGGTTTAGTTGCATGCAATATCATGATGCATGAAGTGAAAATGATGTTCTAAAAGAACGATATTGTGATATATGCATTTGTACTGCGTATGCTATGATGTTTGTAAAATGATGTATGAACGTGTCAGACGTTCTATTGTGGTATTGTTGAACTAGGGAAAATAAATCCCTAATTGTTGTTGGGGATGAAGAAACGTAGGTCTTCAAATTGAAGTTGAGATGCTGAGAGATGGATTTCCGTTGTTAGGGAAATAAACTCTGTTGGGGAAGGAAACTCCATAATCTTCTTGGGTATTTTGTTGAAATCCTGTTGGGGAATCATGAGAAGCTTGGTGACTTCATTGGGAAATTTTTAGATATTGGAGCAGTAATTTGGAGATTCTTGCTCCACATTCCCAAATACAAGGCTTCTTCTACCTTTCAAGGTTCTTGTGGTGGCTCAAAGCTAATTCTTTCTATTAAGCATGTATGTATCAAGTTGATTAGGCTTCAAAACTACATGTTATAACACGATAATTAAGCTTTAAAACTACATGTTATAACACGACAATTAAGATAGGAAAAACACATGTATGAGGAGGAAATTCCATTGTTGACTTTTCACATACTTAAATAATAGTGTGCTAATAAAACAACATAGGATGGAAACAAAGTAAACAACAAAACTAAAATAATGGAAATACGTCTTCCAAGTCCTGTATCCATGCTGTTTTTTTCCTTTGGCCAATACCTGCTTATTTGAAAGAAAAAAACAACAAGAATTACGTGATATACTAAATCTCAGTGGAATGAGGTGATATACTAAATCTCAGTGGATTTCAAGTAACCTACAATCCCAATCAGCTCTAAAGAGATTTACTATCCTTAATCACATTTTAATGGCACTACATTCATGTCTTCGATAAAGGAAATAACAGACAAAGCATTTACCGTTTCAACATACAGAAGCAATCATATTTATGGAAAATATAATCAATATAAACATCATTTAATCATGTCTAACTCATTTTAAAAAAATAAAACACATCAATCAAGCATATTCATGAAATCAAGTAACACATGCAAGGAACAAAAATGAAGTCCCCAAAACCCCAAGTATGCAATTTACTCTAGAAAAACTATCTTATCTCTCTATAAACTCCTCCTTATTCAAACTTGAAAATTCTGAATTTTAAGATGCATATATGAGGTGATGAAAAGGCTTGATGATATTCTTTTAATTCCTCAAGGGTCCTTCAAGTGCAATGAGATTTATACAATTACTTTGGAGATGCGACAACAAATGTAACTAGAATAAAGATTCTCTCTCTCTCTCTCTAATTTAGCAACTTCTGAGTCTTGATGAATTATGAGCAATCCTTGATGAATAATGATCAAACCTTGATCAAATGATGAAATATACTTCAAAATGAAAATGTTGACCAAAAATCTTGAAGTTTGACTGTATGTAGGCCACAGTTGACTTTTACCCTAGCACAGTCGATTTCTGAGCCTTTGAGCAATTGACTGAGCAAATTTTCTATGTAGGGCTTGAAACTTGACATGGATGGTCTTGAGAACATATTAGTACAATGGTGAGAATTTGGGATCCCTTGGACTCAAGTATCTTGATGCAACATGAAACCCTAATTTGAGGTAGACTGCTTTAGGAGAGAGCTTGTCTGGCCAACCCTTGGACTACCTTGAGCAACTTGGGGATCTTTCTTGAGATATTTTGAGAAATATGGGAGGGAAAATTTTGGGGTACAACAACTTCCCCTGTTCAATCTTCTAAAACCTGAGGATGTAGATTGGCTTTCGTTCCTTTCGTGATCCGAAGGTGGAAGTTGATTGAACACTTAGAGTGCCCAGAAATTGGAACTCGCAGGAAGTAGTACCCGTCTTACGATGTCAAGAATGGGCTTAAAGATGCCATCCGAAGGAGTGTCGATCGCATAAGATATTCTTCAGCGAGAGCTTATATACCTGTCATTGAGGAAGATTCCGCTGGGGAAGGTTGATCTCTGTCTTGAGAGAAATAGAATTTTTGGAGCTTCATCGCCCGTTATTCTGTTGGTGAATCATCTCTGTTATTTTAGGAACTTTGGTCGTCCGTTATTCTATTGAGGAACTGTCTCTTAGTCGAGGAGGTGAAAATGAACTATTATTTGGTCGTGGTCTAGGCTTCATAGTAACAAGACCGATTGTTATCTGGTCGTAATCCAGGCCTTACAGACTTACTGGGGAGATGAGATTAAACATGATATCCGGTCGTAACCCAGGTTTCGCAACTTCTTAATTCTTATCTGGTCGTAATCCAGGTTTCGGAAGGAATTCAAATGTTATCCGGTCGCATCCGAACTTTAACTTGAATTTACAACACACTAATATTCGGTCGACTCCGGGCTTCTTAGTAACTGTCCAAGTGAACTGCTATTCGGTCGAAATCCAAACTTCACAGGGTCTTGTACTGCTATCTGGTTGCAGTCCAGGCTTTAGTCTTTTTATCGTTATTCGGTCGTAATCCAGGCTTCATGGCGTTCCGTACTACTATCTGGTCGTAATCCAGGCTTCACAATACTTTACTTCTTATCTGGTCATAATCCAGTCTTCATAATACTTTACTTCTTATCTGGTCGTAATCCAGTCTTCATAACACTTTAATTCTTATCTTGTCGTAATCCAAGCTTCAGAAGAGATCAAATGGCTATCCGGTCGTAATCCGGGTTTCCCTTTAGCTTTGGGCCAACTAACATCCGGTCGTAATCCGAGCTTCATAGTATCTGGCCGGGTGAACTGATATTTGGTCGTAATCCAAGCTGCACAGTATCCCTTATTGTTATCTGGTTGAAATCCAGCCTTCATAGTATCTTTAACCGCTATCTGGTCGTAATCCAGGTGTCACAGGAACTTGTATTGTTGTCTGGTCATGGTCCAGGTTTCACAATAACTTGTTGAGCTGTTATCCGGTCGTAATCCGGGTTTCACGGCCTGCTGAGGATTTAAACTATTGTCCGGTCGAATCTGGGCTTCATAACTTGCTTTTGTGAGAATATGATTGTATCTTTCCTGAAAGGTAAAGGATAGTTGTATGCAATGCATGATATGTATCAAGAAATGATGTTCTCAAAATAAATGAGATGGCATTGTATGATGCATATGCATGTCATGATGTATGGAAATGTGATGTTTTTAGTTGGGGAAAATAAATCCCGGGCAGCTGCTTGGAGAAAAGAGTTGAATTCTCCGTTTCCGCTGGGGATAGTGAATGAAGATGATTTGTAAGAATAAACCTGCGGGAGAGGATAACTCCGCTGGGGAATAAACTGATGCGGAAATGAGTCTATGGGGAGGACATGCTCTGCTGAGGATTCCGCTGATAAATTAAGCTGGGGGTGAATTACCTTTGCTGGCGATACTGAATCCTGTTGGGGATTAAGTTTTTGTTTGTGAAAGGAATGAACTCTGCTGCGGATGATCTTTTAGTTGCGACTTCATTGGGGATAACCTTTTAGACTCTACTGGGGACAATCTTCCAGAGTCTATTGGGGATGATTCTCCAAACTCCACTGGGGAAGGTTTTCCAGACTCCACTGGGAATAATTGTCTAGTGCTGATGATGGATAAACTTTGCTTGGGGAAAATATTGCCAACTCATTCGCGGTTGCGAGTCTTAGCTGGGGAGAGTTAACACTAATGTCTTACTCTGCGGGGAGTGAACGTACCTTAGTCATATTCTTCATCTAAATCTATCCATGTACCTGGTGGATAGAGTAACTGTAAAGTCTGGACAATTCTTATTTGCCTCTGCCTCTGATATTACGAGTAATCGTCTTTTGTTTCGCATGTAAATATTCATGAGAAGCATTTAATGTCAAATGCATATATCAAAAATGAACATTGGATGTTCTTGCAAAACAAAAAAGAAAAAGAAAAATTTATTTGTGAAAATGAATTGTATTGACTTTGAAGTTTGGCCTGTAAATAGGCGTCTTTTGTACAAGAGGCTGACGTCCTGGTAAGAGAATGCCGCTGAATGAATAGAATTTATACAATTTGTGTAAAAGAAAGAAAAACAGCTATGTGAACAATCCCACTGGGTTCCAACTCTGCTATTGCCTTTATATCCTCGAGCATCTCATCACTTTGCTACTTGGTTGAAGGTAGTCAGATTAATTAGTGTCGTCCGAGCTTGATAGTCGATGTCGAAGTCTGATCGCAGGTGATCCAACGAGACATAGTGTTACGCTTTAATCCCTAATTTTTGCCTGAACCACCCTTTCGGGTTTTCAGTCCACCGGGATACCCTTTTTTGCCCAAGCCTCCTTTTCAGGTTTTCGACTTGCCGGGTGTACAATTTTTTTATTTTCATCCCTTATTTTTGCCCGAACCCTTTTGGTTCGCTGGGAAGCCCTTATTTTTGCCTAGGCCAGTCAACCTAGCGGGTCTTTGATTATGCGTAGTATCTTTTCACTATGTCTGCATTGACGGGGTGAGGAAGGTCGTCATCCATGGTGGTTAGAATCATAGCTCCTCCTGAGAAAATGTTCTTAACCACAAATAGCCCTTCGTACGTAGGGGTCCATTTGCCCCTTTGATCACCTTGAGGTAGTATGATGAGTTTGATTACCAGATCCCCAACTTGATACTCTTGTCGTCTAACTTTCTTGTTAAATTCCTTGATCATCCGCTTTTGATATGTTTGACCATGACAAATATTAGTAAGTCTCTTTTCGTCGATTAAGTTTAGCTGATCAAGCCGGGTCTGGATCCAATCATCCTTGCTCAAACTTGTGTCCTTCATAATCCGAAGAGAGGGTATCTTAACTTCAATGGGCAAGACGGCCTCCATGCCATACACCAAGGAATAGGGTGGTTCCCTTGTTGACGTCCGCGCTGAGGTACGGTACCCATGAAGGGCAAATGGTAACATCTCGTGCCAATCTTTGTATGTCACTGTCATTTTCTGCACAATCTTCTTGATATTTTTATTAGCCGCTTCAACAGCCCCATTCATATTCGGCCGGTATGGAGAAGAGTTTTGATGCTGTATCTTGAACTGCTTGCAGAGCTCGGTGATCATCTTATTGTTGAGATTTGTACCATTGTCCGTAATGATCCTCTTCGGTACACCATATCAACAGATCATATTGTGCCGAATAAACCGTGCCACGACGTTCTTGGTTACAATAGCAAAGGAAGCTTCCTCAACCCACTTCGTAAAGTAATCAATTGCTACCAAAATGAAACGATGCCTGTTGGACGCAGTAGGTATGATCTCGCCAATCATATCGATGCCCCATATTGCAAAAGGCCAAGGAGCTGTCAAGACGTTCAGAGGTACTGTAGGTATGTACACCTTATCAGCATAGACTTGGCACTTATGACAGGTCTGAGAATGCTGATAACAATCGGCTTCCATAGTAAACCAATAATGTCCTGCCCGAAGGATTTTCTTTGCCATAGTGTGTCCACTGGAATGAGTTCCGAAATTACCTTCATGCAACTCCGCCATAATCCCTTATGCCTCGTTCTTATCCACACAACGCAGTAAGGTCGAATCATGGTTACGCTTGTAAAGAATACCATTACTGATGAAGAACTTTGACGCGAACCTCCTCAGAG
The DNA here is from genome assembly GCA_948472305.1 of Vicia faba. Taxonomy (NCBI): domain Eukaryota; kingdom Viridiplantae; phylum Streptophyta; class Magnoliopsida; order Fabales; family Fabaceae; genus Vicia; species Vicia faba. The sequence goes on from OX451737.1 coordinate 252,357,220, forward strand.
ACTTCTTATCATTAACATATGCACCCTCAGGGTATTCTTGAGCCTCAAGATACCTCTTTACTTCGTGAAACCAGGGTTTATCTGTTACCTCTTCAGTCTCAATGTCACAGCAATGTGCGGGTTCGTCTAACCTCTCAATGGTAATCTGGGGAGCCTCATTGTCCCACCTAACTTTGAACATAGAAGACATCGTAGCTAGCATGTCCTCTAACTGATTCTCCTCTCTTGGGAAATGTTCAAAGGTTATCTCCTCGAAGTGTGGAAGCAACGTCAATACGTACTCTTTGTAAGGAATAAGATTTTGGTGTTTCGTATCCCACTCGCCTTTGATCTGACTGATCACGAGAGAGGAATCTCCGAATACACTTAAGAACTTAATCCTTAGGTCAATTGTTGCTCGAAGACCCATGATGCACGCTTCATACTCCGCCATATTGTTGGTGCAATTAAAACATAGTCGGGCGGTGAACGGAGTATGAGAGCCTTCAGGAGATATGATCACGACGCCAATGCCATTACCCTAAGCGTTTGAAGCTACATCAAAGTACATAGACCATCGGGATCCTTTCTCAGGTCCTTCATCCGGTCCAGGTGTTTCACAGTCAGTTACCAACATGATGTTCTCATCCGGGAATTCAAAGTTCATAGACTGGTAATCGTCCACTGCTTGATGTGCCAAATGATCTTCCAACACACTTCCCTTGATTGCTTTTTGGGTCGTGTATTGGATGTCATACTCAGTCAAGATCATCTGCCATCTTGCTATTCTTTCGGACAAGGAAGGCTTTTCGAAGATATACTTGATTGGATCCATCTTTGATATCAATAGAGTAGTGTGAGTCAGCATATACTGTCTCAGCCGGCGAGAAGCCCGTGCCAAAGTGCAGCAAGTTTTTTCAAGCAACGAGTATTGGGTCTCGCAGTCGGTAAACTTTTTGCTAAGGTAATAAATAACATGCTCTTTTCGGCCAGACTCGTCATGCTGCCCTAGCACACACCCCATTGAATTGTCCAGTACTATCAAGTATAAGATCAAAGGTCTCCCTTCAACTGGAGGCATCAGAATAGGTGGTTCTTGGAGATATTCCTTGATCCTTTCGAAATTGGCCTGACATTCATCGTTCCATCTTAACACTTGATCTTTCTTCAGTAGCTTGAATATTGGCTCACAAGTAGCAGTCAGGTGTGAGATGAATTGGGCAATATAATTCAACCGTCCCAAAAAGCCTCTGACTTCTTTTTTTGTTCGGGGAGCTGGCATTTCCTGTATAGCCTTCACCTTTGTAGGATCCACTTGAATACCTTTATCACTTACGACGAAACCCAACAGCTAACCAGATCTCACCCCAAAGGTGAACTTGTTCGGGTTTAACCTCAGCTTATACAACTTTAACCTATCAAATAGCTTCTGGAGGTGGTCAAGATGTTCCTCTTCAGTTTGGGACCTTGCAACCATATCGTCAACGTATACCTCAATCTCATGGTGAATCATGTCATGGAACAGAGCGACCATGGCGCGCTGATACGTTGCTCCAGCATTCTTCAACCCGAAAGGCATGACTTTGTAGCAAAAGGTACCCCACTGCGTAACGAAGGTTGTCTTCTCCATGTCTTCGGGAGCCATCTTAATCTGATTGTAATCGGAAAAACCATCCATAAAGGAGAAGACCTTTTGTTGTGTAGTGTTATCAACCAGAACGTTGATATGAGGCAGAGGGAAATCATCCTTGGGACTGGCCCTGTTCAGATCCCTATAGTCAACACACATTCGAACCTTACCATCCTTCTTCGGCACTGGAACCACGTTGGCAACCCACTGCGGGCAAGAAGTAACTGCTAGAAAACCGGTATCAAACTGTTTCATGACCTCAGCCTTGATTTTCTCAGACATCTCTGGGAACATTCGGCGAACTTTCTGTTTCACTGGAGGATAGTCTTCCTTAGTTTGCAAGCGGTGAACCACAATATCGGTATCCAAACCAGGCATATCTTCATAAGACCAGGCAAAGACCTCAACATAGTCACGCAACATCTGTATCAGCCGTTGCTTTACGCTAGACTCCAGATTTGCACCGATCTTGACCTCTTTCTTGTCTACCTTTGTACCCAGATTTACTATTTCCACTGGCTCTTCATGCGGCTGAATGGCCCTCTCTTCCTGAAGTAACAATCTAGAAAGTTCCCCAGGCACTTCGTAATCATCCTCACCTTCGTCCTCGGCTTGGTTGATCGAACTTTTGAAGTCATACCTGGCAATAGCAGAATCGTTATCAGTGGGATCCAGAGTGGATGTAGACCTGTATATGTGAGTGTGTGTAAGACAATAGCTGTTTTGCAAGATAGAAAAAGAAAAACAAGGAGCGCCAAAATTTGTAATGCAAGAAAACGTCTAATGCTTTTATTGATGATATATGGAAATGACACATAATAAGCCCTCACAAACAAAATCACGGTGTCTCGGGCAAGGCAGCAGGCCGTAAAGTTTTAAATTGTCTGTTACAAACTCAAAACAAAAGTCTCATTACTGTGTAATAAAAGAAATGGGAACGAAGTCCTTTTCCGTCCAATTTCTTAATCCGCCATCGGTAGTCGGGTAAATCCAGCTTTCGAAATCTGACTCTTCTTCATCATCCCCAATAGCATTCACCCCTGCGTCATGTTTTGGCATAGGAGCCGTTATGACATTAGGTTTTTCCAGCGCTTCAAACTCAATCATCTTAGCATCAATCAGATATTGTACCTTATTCTTCAAGGCCCAGCAGTTATTTGTATCATGCCCTGGGCTATCAGAGTGAAAAGCACAGCGGGCGTTCGGATTATACAACGGTGATGTAGTAATGGGATTCTTCGGAGCCTCCCTTAGAGTCACCAAATTGGTCTTCAACAACTGCGGCAAAATTTGAGATAGAGTCTGTTGTACCCCAAAATTTCCCCTCCCATATTCTTCAAAGTTTGTCAAGAATCATCTTCAAATGGTTCAAGATTTCCCAAGGGTTGCACAGTACAAATGCCTCCTAAGCCAGTCAAAATTAGGGTTTTGGTTCTTGCAAAGAATTTGAGGTTTTCAATGGCTCAATCAAGTCCCATAGGCCTATATGCATTGTCAAGCATCTACATGTCAAGTCTCAAGACTCACAGTGCCAAATTCCACAGTCAAAAGCCCTATTTGGTTCACAATCAACTGCAGGGGCAAAATGGTCATTTTACAGTCAAAAGTCAGAATTTTTGGTCAACATCTTATTTTGAGGCCCCAATCATCATTTGATCAAGTCTTGATCATGATTCCACAAGCATGGCTCAAAAATCATCAAGATGCAAAAGTTACTATTTTTGGACAGCAGAAAAGTCAACTGTATCTTGTCCAAGGCATAACTTTTTCATGGTTCATCAGAAAAATCCCATCCAATGCTCATTTTGAAGGGGATGACATTTCCTACAACTCATCTTCACATTCCAAGTCCAATAAATGCTCTAACAAAACTTATCAATTTCTACATTATAGGTCAATTTCAAAAGTCAACAAAAAGGCACTTTAAGTTAAAGACCATAACTTGAGATTGGTAAATCCAAATGACATGGGACCAAAGGCATTGGTTAGAGGACTTCAAGACCTTTCCAAAATGTCCAAGAACATGTTCATGTGATCAAAATTGAGCAAGATATGCATTGGAGAAGTTGGGAAATTTTTGTGAATTTGCAAAAGTCAACTATCCTTAAAACTTCAATTTTTGACAAAAGGGCCCACTTTCTTCCATTTGATTCAGCCTTGTCATGCCACACATGTGTCCCATGATTAATTTCAAGATCAAACATTTATTTTTCTATTTTATTTAATTTTTATTGATTTAATTCATTTTAAATCTATGATAATTCAAATAAAATCTAAAAATCAATGGAATAGTATCTTTATGATTTATACAACTTTCATATATCATGTGCTAACCAAACAATTCATTCTAGGGCTTATGTATACACAAAATCTTAGATTTGCTTCAAATTTGGAAAGGCTTTCAATGGTGGTCAATCAAATCTCCAAACTTCAATACACAAAGATACAAGCCCAAATTTTGACCTAGACTGGTTTCCTTATACATATACAAGAAGCCTAAACCTAATTCACGAGCTAAGCATTGCTAAAACGGCCAAGGCAAAACTGAAAAAGTGTTGGAAAAGTGGGAGATCAAGAACACTATTGGAGGCGTTTTCAGACAAAACTAAGAACGTGGTTCCCTTCCTTGCTATCCACTGAAGCTAACGCGACCAATAACACCTCTTGAGACCACCTACAAAGCGCTGTAAGTCATCACGAAGTCACCTCTGAACATGGAATCGTGATTCTCCATTCTTGCACTTTTTCTCAAAAAACATTGACATATTCATGTTTCTTGTTGGATTTCTAACCTAATGGCGATATTCAATTTCGTTTTTAGGACTTATATGACGATACCCGTGCCTAGGGTTTGTTTGTGTTGTTTTTAGGTGTTTTGTTTCCAGGTGAAATTAGAACAAACCATAAGCATGGATGGACTCAGGGGACGTGGACGATCATAACCATGGGCTTGGATGGCATTTTTGCAGCCTAGGGATGGTTTTAGGAAAGAACCTACGGGACTTCCTACGGATATAAATCCGCAGGTAACTGAACCAGGGATTTGGAGAAGATGACCACACGTCGCTCTCCCATTCTCCCTTTTAAACAATCGCGCGCTTTTTATTTTTTGTTAGGCATATGTGTTGATTTACTAATATATTAATCACTTATTATTATGATTTCAATTGAAGCGATTGGCTCAGTGGCTAAGGCGAGCAAGCATTGAACGTTGGACCTGGGTTCGAATCCCAGGTCCCCCAAAATATCCATTCTCTTTTTTCTTCACATAATTGCGTGCAGGGTTCAAAAGAAGGTGTACCATATACCTCCAATTCACAAGCGCCATGTGGCCTTAAGCGTGAATCCTGTGGCCAAAGATGATGACTACCATACACCTTGGTCAATGCATATGCAGCCAATCTCCAAAAGTCAAACGGACTGGCAAACGAATGGGCCTGGAATCTGCTTGCTCACCTCCTTGCTGGCCCATCACCCCCATGAGTTTGCCTATTTATTTTTCCTTTATAATTTTTATTTTACTTATTTAAATTTAATTCTTAATTAACTATTAACTAAATAATTATTTTTCCATAATATATCCAGAAAACATAAAAAATAATAATATTTTTATTGATTAAATTTAATTAGTTATTATTTTGTAAATAAATTCTAACAAATTAGTTTAATTAGGTTTAATTTTGATTTTTTTTCATAATAAATAAAATGAATTAGACTTAAGGTTTTTCTTCTGACAATTTTAATTTCTTTTTATTTTATTTTCATTAAAACATAAAAAAACATAAAAAATACTTTTTCTTTTAATTAATTAATTAATTAGTTATTAGGTTTAATATTTAATCAAATGCAAAAAAGGACAAATTTCATTCTTTTCTCAAAAAGGGTCAAAACCCTAAGGACGTCCCGATTCAATTCTTTTCGCGCATTATTATTTATTTTGATTATATTGATGTATCTGCTCCGAGAATGTAATATATAATTAGGACCTCTTTTATCGCTTTCTTTAATTTCTCGCATTTACTTTTCAAAGGGTTATGTTTTTGGCGATGTAAATACCCGACGCCTTGTAATAGCGTAGATTTATCTTTCCGCAATTTATTTCCCGCAAATTATTAACTGTTAATTATGCATGACAAGACTTGTATGAAAAATAAAATCAACCCATAGCTCACAATGATGCATGTTCAAAGATAATCTAAACATGAAACCTGACACACATGCACATGCCACTCCTAGGGTACGCCTCACTTGGTTGCCTCGAGGTGGTCATTAAGTATAGGGTGTTTTAGAGGTGGCCCTCCTATCTAAAGATCCAGTTGCCTCGAAACGGTTGCCTCGGATAAAAAAGGATCTAGGACATTAGGGTTACCGCTAAGGTGTCCTACCATTGCTTTGGTGACCACACATGTCCCTATAATCGAATTGACCTGAATAACTCCAACGACGGTACTACCTACTTCTCAATAGTGGGATAGTACTGTCTAAAGGACTCGTACACAGCTTAATTCCTTAGAGTAGGTAGATTTCTCCTAGGTACTTGCTTTTTCAAAACAAAACACTTTTCGCACCTACACTTTCAAAAGTTTTCAAACAATACTTCACACACTCTTGAGGACTGATACAAGAGTTAAAACGAAGTTTTCAAACAAAATTTTTCAAAACCCACAAACACAAGAAAAGCAAACTCTTTTGAAAACATAGTGAGCAAGTACCTAAGAGCCCGTGGATAACCACGGATAGAAAGGGTGCTAACACCTTCCCTTTCTATAATCTACCTCCCGAACCGAGAAACATCTCGAAAAGGAATTTTGCTGTGCTTTTGTCCTTTCCTTATTAGAGAAAATAAAAGACGGTGGCGACTCTTGCTTACCGCGACATTTTGCGAACCAGCATTTCAAAACAGTCAGTTCTATTTCCACCGATCATAGAGTCATACTGAGCTGAGTAAACTGTCTCTGAGGCCTCTCTGCTCTTTGCTGAGTGTTGCGTTGTGAGACAACAGTTGGTCTAGATATTACCACCGCATTAACTGCTTGGCGGCGTTCGGGTCGATTTTGGCTCCTCAAGCTATAAACTACCCTAGATTCCTTCTTGAAAGGCTTCTTCTCTGTGCTTGATGAAGCACCCTTCTGTGTCTTACCAGTTTTGATACCGGCTTTGACTATTTCCCCGGTCACAATCAATTCAGTAAACCCGGACGATGAACTACTGATCAAATGGTTAAAATATGGACCAGACAAAGTCCCAAGAAACATATCCACCAACTCCCTATCATCCAGAGGGAGTTGTACTCTTCCAGCAAGATCTCTCCACTTCTGAGCGTAGTCCTCAAAACCTTCGCTCGCACCCATAGACATACTCTGAAGTTGAGTATGCGTTGGAGCAAGGTCGGCATTATACTGGTATTGCTTATAAAAAGCAGCAGCAAGGTCCTCCCAGTTACGGACGTTAGCTCCTTTCAGTTGATAGAACCATTCAAGTTGAGTCCCTGACGGACTATCTTAAAAGAAATGAACCCACAGGTTCCTATCAGCAGTATATGGTTTAATCTTTCTGACATACGAGCGGAGGTGTAACTTCGGACAGGAGACCCCATCATACTTAGTTAAGACAGGTGCTTTAAACTTGTGTGGGATCACCACCCCAGATGCCAAACCCAAATCTCTGAAGTCCAACCCAGGTATCTTCTGGATCTCCATTGCACTTAACTGGTCTTCGAGTTGCTTATACCTATCCTCAGCAGGAGGATACTGGTCTTCATCAAAATCTGTGTCATTATCAGAAACCACAGGGCTAGGACCCTTCCTTTCCTCTTGATTCTCTCCCCCTCCAGATGAGTGAGACAAATCAACTTCCTCTCGCAACCTGTTCCTAAATCTGTGACCCATATTCGGGAGGATCGTCTTCTTCTTCTTATTATTCTTCTTGTCTTTCAAGATAAGAGTCTTCAAATCTTTCTGCCCCTTGGCCAGGTTCAAGAACATTTCCTGGAACTGAGCATTCTGAGCTTGCAGAGCCTTGACGGCTTGATGAGTAGATGTTTCAGAAGACATGTTGTGCTGAAATAAACAGCGAAGAAGGTGAGAAACCTGTAAGGGTACCTGTGATGAGGTGCATAGGAATGGAATGCGCATGAAATGATTTCAAAGACTTAGGGAGATTCAAATTTGTAAACCAAAATAAAACACACTTTATTAGATTAAAACATGAAACAATGTTTAACAAATTCCTTTAAGGCGTTACAAAAGAAATACTGAAAAGCAAATCTAAACTAGAAATATTAAAAGACATCAGAACTCCCATGGTCGTTTTCCTTTCGTGCTGACATAATTGTTGATTGTCCTCTCAGTCTCCAGTTGTCTTGTAAGCTTCAGGATCTTCCGTTCCTGCTCATGATACTTCTCTCTGTAAGTATCCCTTTATTCCCTTAGCTGGATCCAAGACCTCTTCAATTCCCCAATATCAGTAGGCATATAAGGATGGAGGATTGTATAAGGAACCCCTTCTTCAACAGCACGTTCCATGATCACCGGCAAAACAGCTTCGTATGGCATCCTCAGCTTTTGAGCACGGGCTCGAACCCACCGGAGGTACGGTTGCATCGGGAGAGAAGTCTTCATTCCTAGCTCATGTGGATCAGACCTGTTCACCCTATCCCAAGCTCGTATAAATCTGCGGCGATGTCCCTCAATATCTCCCTTGAAGTCAAAGACAATGTCTGGAAGCAGCAGCTCACGAGGACCGTCCCTTCGAGCTTGTCAAAACTGTCGTAAGGCCAAACAAGGATTATAGGTTATTCCTCCTCTAATTCCCAGCAATGGAACATTGGGGTATTCCCCACACCAATCAATGACAGCTACCTCTTCCATATCTTTAGTACTCCAAATGATGTCCATATGAGCAAGGGACATGATCCTATAAGCCCAACCCATACCTTCCTCATTCTTCAATACAGATTTAGGGAGGTGAGAAATAAACCACCTCACCAGCAGCGGTGCACAACACATGAGAGTTCCCCTTTTCTGAGCAGTACGGGCATAAAGAGCATGTAGAATATCACCTAAGAGAGTAGGCACTGGGTTACAGGACATGAAGATCTTGACTGCGTTCACATCGACAAAATAATCTGAATTTGGGAACAGAACCAAGCCATAAATGAGGAGATCCAGGATGTCTTCAAATGCCTGAAAGTCCAAACTATCTCAGAACTGTTGAGCTTGATCAATCAAGAACTTTGCCAAGAAACCTTTCATCCCACTCCGAGTCTCCCAGTTAGTTACTACATCAGCCTTTGTCAGATAGAGGGCTGAAGCAATATCCTCTGGCCTAGGAGCTATCTCCAAACCTGTAAAGGGTGTCTTCTCTAGAATAGATATGCCAAGAAAATCAGAGAACTCCTCCAAAGTAGGGACCAACTGATAGTCCGGGAAGGTGAAACTGTGATGCAACAGGTCAAAGAACTGGAACAAGACGCTCATTATTTGCTCATCCAACTTGGAAGTTACCAGGTTGAGGAGATGACCATATCTTCTGACAAAGGAATAAGTATTAGGAACCTTTGAAACCAACTCTCTAAGTTGAGCGAGTATCTGCACGAAGCTGATCCGAATGGTATTTCTGCGCATAGATGCCATGATCTGAAAAACAGAACAAAGATGAATCCCCTCGGTCTTTGAAATGGTTAGTCTAATGCAATATGCATGCGATGTCATGATGCATGATGTCATGATAAAAACACACCACAGGTATCACAGATAGAAAACATGGTAAGGGCAAATAGGTCACACAGTAGCCCTTAAATTTCAGGCTAGCATGGAGTTTAGGTATTACCCTCTTTCAGTTTAGTTGGTTTAACCTGTCCTAGTAATAGTAATCGGGTTCTAGAGGTTCTCAATATCACTGACCATCCTCGATCGGTCATAATTCCAGTTTAGCAACCTTTTCTTGCGGCCGGGATCATCGCGAGAGTATGGCCTCAATGAGTGTAGCATACTGCTACTTTTCTATGGCCAAGTTGGTCAATTATAGATTCTAAGGTCAGTTGATGCTTAATGACCCATTAGCAGCCCCATACTCTCCTTGTTCCTCCACAAGGGATATCGGTACAAACTAATGTGTCACACTAACGTAGCTACCGCTTCAACCGTATCGGTCTACGCCGTACAGTTCCCTCACAGTCTATTGCTACTTACCTAAAAGGTGTCCCCCAGATCTGGGTTAGGATCTATAGTAACTCCGATTCAAAGCCCATAAAAATAAAGCAAGCAGATCAAACAATTGAAAACAATATGATGAACTATTCCTAAGGTACACCCCACTTATTAATTCCCCAGCAGAGTTGCCAGTTCTGTGATACGGTGGGCAGAACCAGGATCGTGTTTCCCTATTTCGTTAAGGAATTTGCTGGTTTGCGTTTTGCGTTTGTTTTCGCAAAATGTCGCGGTAAGCAAGAGTCGCCACCGACTTTTATTTTATCCAACAAGGAAAGGAAAAAAGCACAGAAAAATTCTTTTTTTGAGATATTTCTGAGTACGGGGGGTAGATTATAGAAAGGGAAGGTATTAGCACCCTTTCTATCCGTAGTTATCTACTGGCTCTTAGGTACTTGCTCATCATTTTCAAAATTGTTTTTTTTTTGTGTTTGTGGGCTTTAAAAAGTTTTTGTTTTGACTTCGATTTAACTCTTGCTTCTGTCTTCAAGAGTGTAATGAAGTGTTTTTGAAAACTTTGTTTGTAAAGGAGTGTAATTGTGAAAAATTTGTTTGGATTGAGCAAATACTTAAGAGCTAATCTACCTACTCGAAAAAAGAATCGTTCTATGTTCGTTTCCTTTAGACAATGCTATCCCACTATTAGTGAGTAGGTAGCACCGTCGTTGGAGTTTTGAAGGTCAATTCGAATGGGACGTATGGTCACTAAAGCAATGTTAGGACGTCGTAGTAGTAACCCTAGAGTCTTATATCAATTATCTGAGGCAACAATATCCGAGGCAACCTTTCCGAGGCAAATTTGATCTTCGGACAAAAGGACGACCGCTAAAACATCCTATACTCAATGATCATTTACCGAAGGCAACCAAGTGGGAGTGTACTCTAGGAGTGCGCATGTACGAGTGATTCAATTTCAGTTATTTATCTTTGCACATTTAGGGTGATCTAACTGTTTTAAAGTTTACATACATTCTTGTCATGCATCCTATTATCATACATCTAACAGTTAATAATTTGCGGAAATTAAAATACGCTATTATAAGGCTTAGGGTATTTACATAGCCAAAAAGAAACCCTTTGAAAATAAAGAGATAAAAGAAAAGAAAAAGTCCTAATTAAAACTATTGCAAACTGTGAGCATATACAATAATTGGGTAAAAATAATAAAGCGCGTGAGAAAATTTGATCGATGAGAAATTAGGGTTTTGACCCTTCTAACCTAACTAAAAGGAAAATTGTTTTTTTTTTGTTTTTAATAATAGAAATAAGTTTTCTAAATTAATTATTTAATTAACTTAATTAATAAAAAATAATGGCCTATTTTTGTGTTTTTGATTATTTTAGGAAAAAGATAAAATATAATTAAGTTAGTAATAAAACCTATTTATTCTAATTATTTTTAATTATGTACAAAATAAATTAAAGTTATCTAAATTAATCAAACATAATTAAATTAATTGATTTTTAATAAAAATAAATATCTTAAATTTAATTGGTGAAAAATAATATTTTTGGTGATTTTTTGATAAAAAGAAAATTAATTTGATTGGTTAGTAAATAAATAAATTAATTAATTAAATAAAATATAAAAAGAAAAAGAGATGAGAAATGGGCCTGAAAAATGGGGGTGTGAAAAGCAGAATCTGGGCCCATTTGAATGAGATCTGTTTGACTTTTTGGATCTAGTATGGCACGCTGACTGTGGCTTATGGAGGTCCTCCATCGCTGGCCATCAGATTTGGCCTCAGGACACTTGGCACGATGGATTATGAGGACGTATGGTGGTCATTTGCTTCATGCACATACTGAATTTCCTGAAAGAAAATAAGAAAATAACAAATGTTGGAGGCAGGGGTCGAACCCCTGACCTCAAGCCTTCCAATGCCTTAACACCTGCCTCGCTACCACTGGGCCAACTGTTCTTGTTGTACATAAATTAAATGACAATAATAATATGCAAAACAAATAATTAGTGGAGGATAAGGAAAAACGCGCGCAAAAAGTTTGAATGGGCCAATGGAATGGTGACAACTGGCCGTCTTCTTCCTCATTCCGTTGGTAAAAGTGGAACACTTTTACCTACGGACGTTTGTCCGTAGCTATAAGCAGAACTCATTCCAAAATCTTCTATGAGCGATATAAATTACTCCCAACGCCATGGATGGAATCGCTTGGTCATTCTAAACCTAAAGGTACCATTCATGACGGCCAATTTCACCTGCAAGCAAAAACCCTAATTTGAAGCTACGAAACCTAGCCATGGTGAAATCTTGTATAGGCCATATAAATGCAATTAAACCATACAACAAGCTTGCATATGTCTCATAGATCAAGGATATGTGGTTAATTCATCCTAATAATGCCTAAATCATGCTATTCAAATTCAAGAAATATAGGGTACCGAGACTGACTTACAGTGCAATACAGGGCTCAAAAATGCTTGGTCTGGATTGCTTTGGCTTGCTGAGACTCCCAGGAGTCGATTGGGATAGGCAAAGTGTCTTGTATTGGCCTCTAAGTGCAAATTCGATCCACCACTTTTCTTGATTTTTTTCCAGTTTTTGTTCTTGCTCATGCACCTGTTTCTCTCGTGTTTTTAGGTCTGGCCTCGTTCTATATGTACCAAGGAATGCATTAGGGTTGAAATAATGCATCCAATCTTCCTCCATAAATGAGTTTTGATTTGATTTGATCCTCCTTAAAAATATTTCCAAAATTGGCCTAAAACCAATATTTTTGTCCACCCTAATCCCTTGCACGAGTTTGATTACTTGCTAGATGTATAATAAAACCTGAAATAAGCACAAAATATCTTTCTTTATATATTTTGGACTTTATTTGATTTGTTTTGATTTAAATTTAATTAATTCAAATAAAAATCCAAATAAATAATAAAAATAAGATATGGACAAGTTGCAAAGGCTAGAGCTCGTGGACTATGTTTCCAACTCAAAACAAGTGAAAAAGATTGGGCCCATTTGGCAAAAATTAAAGTTTTAGGGATAGTTGACTTTTGGCAATTTTGCAAAAAAGGTCAACTTCACCAATTCATAACTTCCTCAATTTTGACTCTTTAGAGGTGTTCTTGGATTTTTAGAAAGCTTGAGATGTCCTATAAACAACCCTTTTCGTCTCATCTCAATTTGATATTCCATTCTTATGTATGAAGCTTTGACAAAAAAGGTGTTTTTGTTGACTTTCCAAAATGACCTATAATGTCCAAATTCATAACTTCTTGTTAGTGCATATTTTGAACTTGGGAGATGAATATGGATCGTAGAGAATTTCATCCTCTTCAAAATGAGATTTGGATGGGTCATTTCTAATAAAGAATGAGAAAGTTATTCTTGGTCAAAGTTGGGTTAACTTTTCCTACAAAACCCTAATTTAGCAACTTCTGAGTCTTGATGAATTATGAGCAATCCTTGATGAATCATGATCAACCCTTGATCAAATGATGAAATATACTTCAAAATGAGAATGTTGACCAAAAATATTATAGTTTTACTGTATGTAGGCCACAGTTGACTTTTGCCCTAGCACAGTCGATTTCTGAGCCTTTGAGCAATTGACTGAGCAAATTTTCTCTGTAGGGCTTGAAACTTGACATGGATGATCTTGAGAACATATTAGGACAATGGTGAGCATTTTGGATCCCTTGGACTCAATTATCTTGATGCAACATGAAACCCTAATTTGAGGTAGACTGCTTTAGGAGAGAGCTTGTCTAGCCAACCCTTGGACTACCTTGAGCAACTTGGGGATCTTTCTTGAGATATTTTGAGAAATATTAGAGGGCAAATTTTGGGGTACAACAACATCGTATAAAATAGATATCCTCAATAACAAAAAAACAATTATGGTATATATGCATTACCTCCTCTATCATACTTAACTCGTTCTTCTTCTAAAAAAGAATCCCAAAACATCAGAAGGGCAATCAAACCTGATTGCCATAGGTTCACACATCAGGGGAATATGCAGAGGAAGAAGAACACGCCTCACAATAACACCACAACCACAAAAGTGGATCCAAATAACACTTAAATCCTTCCTTGTCCAAAGTAACAGAAAGTATCTTCCCCAATCTCACCCAGAATAGAACAGGATGCATGCTCTGATACTAATTGAAATTCTGGTGTACAGATAACAATATCCTAACACATGTTGAGACAAAGTTCTCTATGTAAAAAATCCTTGGATAAAATAAAGCACACTAATATGAAGCATATCCGAATAACATCATAGAATATGTTCCAACATCTTTATATGACATGTCAATTAATCAAGAAACAAGAAACTGAATAATGCCGAATGATAATAACACCGGGATATGATGACCCACTTCGGTAAATCAACACACCTACAATGGGGGCTACCAAGCCAGGAAGAAGATTCCACTATCAGTAGTATCATTTTAGGTAAACAACCCCAGGTTTACAGGTAAACAACCTCTGTTTTATCTAATCACTACCCAATGCAATCTTTATCTTAGAAACCCATTCAAGATGAAAGAAATACATCTCGCTCCCTAAATCACCTCAGTGATATCTAATAGCCATAACCTTTGGTGACCGCATCAGATTACTTGAAAGATACCCCTTTCAAATAAAGTTCATCCAAGACTCTTGACTAACTAACACACTTGGATTTGCTTCAAAGCTTCATCCAATAATAATATATAATTCATTACCTAAAGGCTTTTGAATTTGTATAAACAATTATGTCTACCACAGTGCATCAAATCGATACAAAGGGTGACTTACAATACAAAAAAGTACACGACTCTCAAAACACTAAACCCTTATTCTATATTTTAAAGTGTTACACAAGGATTAGTAAAAACTCCCTAGGTCTAAGTCTTCCTTTTATAATATTCATTTAGTTCATGGGCTTCGAATCCTCTGTTAAAATATCCTTGATCCACTGCTAAAGTTCTCCTTAAATCTTGTAATAGATTTACTAAAGTCCAAATGTAGCAGTCCAAGATGCAGAGCCTTCATGCTAGGACATCCTTGTTCGACATGTTGTTCTTCACATATTTTAACATCTTGAACATCATCTTGTTTTACCAAAATTAACCAAATCTTTAGAGCTTAAATCTTTAGAGCTTTCAGATATGGTAAGGAGTGTGATTTGTCATTCTACCTTACTAGAGTCACTCTGGGGAGAGACACTAAACACTGCAACTTACATTCCAAATAGACTAGTCTAAAACACCTTATGAACTTTGGACTGGGAGAAAGACTAGTCTAAAACATTTTCATGTATGGGGATGTTCAGCTTAGGAAAGGCATTATAGGCCAAATGAAAAGCAATTGGACTCCCGAACAGTAAGCAGTTACTTATTGGCTATTCTGAAAGATCTAGGGGATACAAATTTTATGATCCCAAATTAAATTCAATTTTTGAGACGGGAATTTCCATGTTCTTTGAGGATATCGAATTTGGGTGGAAGAATAAAGTTAGAGACTTTGTTTTAGAGGAAGAATCAATAACAATTCCAAAACTGATTCATCCAGTTGCTTTTGACAAAAAGTATGGAATTGTAATACGGTGGGAGAATTGACTTGTTTTGCGTTTTATCGCAAATGTAGCGGATAGCAAGAGTTGCCACCGACTTTTATTTTATCCAATAAGGAAAGGGTGAAAGGAACAGGAAAAAATTTGATAGATTTTGAGGTCGGGGGCTAGGTTATGAAAAGGAAAGGTGTTAGCACCCTTCTCATCCATAGTTATCTACCGGCTCTTAATTGCTTAGCTCACTTTTGAAAATCTTACTTTGTGTGTGTGATTTGTTTGAAAATATTTTGAAATTGCCAATGTAAGATTGACTTTGTAATAATTATAGTATTATTCATCAATAACGCGTACAAAGTATTTTGAAAATATTTGTTTGAAAGTGATTTGTGAAAAATGTTTTGAGAAAAGTTGTGAGCAAGCAATTAAGATTCCTTACCCACTAAAGGTCGTTCTTGTTATTTTCCTTCTCCTTTAGAGATAGTGTTATCCACACCATTAGTTGGTAGGTATCCATATCTATTGGAGGTGAAGGGATAGGCGTAGGGTCATCGTACGATCATCGAAGGCAACTTATAAGGATGCTTTAGCAGTTTCGTAAGGGGCTAGATCATGTTATTTTGAAAAGAAAACGTCGAAGGGTCATCGAGGGACTATGATCTTTTATTTGGAGGGACTTTGCTAAATCATCCCTACATTCGAGGGACATGACCTTTAATTATAAGGCAACAAGAGAGGTTACCCTAAAGGTGTGAGTGTGCAAATGTGTTTGATTCAGTTATTTAGTCTTGCAATTTAGGGTTTTGCTATCGGTTGGTATTATCTTGCCATACAAACCCTAATTACTAAGCAGTAATATAGCAAATATAGTAGCGGAAAATAAAAGCAGAAATATAAACCTAGGCTATTAAAGAGCTTTAAGGCAGTTACATAATAGAGGTGCAGAAAAGAAAAATCCTAAACTATTACATCCCGGAGCAATTACATAATAGGAAAATATGAAAGATATAAAGCTACGCTATTACATGGAGAACGAGCGATCTATACAACTTGATCTAAGAATAAGAGAAAAGGAGAACAAAATAAAAAAAGACTATGAAAATGATTTTTTTGGTGATTTTTTATAAAGAATATAATTTTGATGATGATTAATTAAATAAAACTAAAAAATATAATTAATTTTAATTAATAAAAAAGTTAATTAACTAAATTATATAAAAAAATTTAATTAAAAAATCCTAAGAATATAATTAATTAATTGGTTAAGAAATAAACCTAAAAACTAATTATATTTTTTAATTAAATAAAAAATATAAGTAAAAGTAGAAAAAAGAAAATATAGAAGAAAAAATAGATTGGGCCTGAATTAAGCAAAAGGGGGGGTGCGAAATTGCTATAGAGGTCCAGGCCCAACTAGTGCCAGCGCCTGATCTAGTGTGATGGCTGAAAGGGGTGTATTGTGGGTTGTGCATCTGGGAGCGTTAGATCCAGATCTGAGGGCTGCAAGACTGAGGGTGCATGGTGTTATGAGGATAAGCGTTGCATACAATCTGCAAAAAAAAATTAGAAAAAATATGAAAAAACAACAAAAGGCAGGGATCAAACCCACGCCCTTGTATACCAATGCTTTAACGTGTGCTTCCTTTCCACTCGGATGGCTATTTCATATGATCATTAAACGAAAGCAATTAATTATATAATATACTTAATGGAATGGGCCGAATAAGCGTGGGAGCCCTAGCTTCGATCGTCTTCTCCAGTGAGATTGTTTTTCATTCCTGCAAAAATAATAAATTTTAATGGCTCAGTGGTACCCTACCCCCCTAATTTGGGCCTTGCGATTTCAATGAGCCCCTTAGTTTGGGCTAAATCTTGTTCTATTATGAGATAGAACTTGAACAACCCCAAACGGTGCAAACATGTCCAAACGCGATTAAGTCTTCATGGGGGCCATACGAAGGTTCAATCATGTACATTAACATCTCAAAAGCATATTAGTAAGGTTAGTATACATTGAAACAAAATGAAAACGACAGTATGGATTTTATGAAAAAAATGAAACCCGTGATGCACGCATACTGGTTTTATGCCCTTTGGATCATCACAACCGATCCAATCTTACCCTATAGTGCTTTTAGAATCGAATGGGACAACTATTTGGCCTTGAGGGATACTACAAGATAGGGTTTCGATTTGCCCTAGTTTTGATATTTTTTTGGAATTTTGGAAAGGTGATTTAGTGCAAAAAAAATTTATGGCATGTCTTGTCTGAAGTAGTGAGAATATATAATGATGAATTAGGTCAAACAAGATTGGGCTTGGACCTTTGTATGAAAGCCATTTATTTTATTTCATTTATTTTGAATTTAAATAAGTAAAATAAAAAATAAATGGAATAAAAATCCAAGGGCTGTATGAATAAGTTCAGAGGTTCATATTGAGGCCTATAACACGCATGGACTTTGAAACACAAGTCCACTAGCCTAAATTCAAGTTTGGTCACTTTAGGTTTCATGCATTTTCTCAAAATTTCCCAACTTTCACCAATCATAACTCTCTCAATTTTTATCATATGAAGGTGATCTTGGACTTTTTAGAAAGCTCAATATTTCCTCTACAATATCTATTTTTATCATTTATTCATTTGAATGTTTATCTTGATATAAATTTCCTTAACAAAAAGTGTCTTTTTGTTGACTTTTGAAATTACCTATAATATTTTGGCCCATATCTCTCAAATGAAGCATTTTTTGGAGTTGTGCTTAGAGAGACCAAGTTTTAGAGAATTGAATTTCTTTAACAATGATCTTTGGTTGAGGGAAATCTGATGAAGCATGTGGAAGTTATGCTTGGTCAAAGTTCAGCTGACTTCTCCTTAAGAAAACCCTAATTTAGCAACTTTTGATGAATTGAGAATTTTCTTGATGAATCATAATCAACCCTTGATCAAATGATGAATGTGACTTCAAAATCTTGATGTTGACCAAAAATATTAAAGTTCGACTGTATGTTGACCATAATTGACATTTTACTCAATACAATTGATTTTTAGTCATCTGAGCAATTGACTGAGCAAACTTGTGATGCAAGGATTGAAATTTGACATGAGCATTACTTGAGACATATGAGGAACCATGAAATCCACTTGAGGAATTATAAGCTCAAATTTCCTTGAGAAAAGTGAAACCCTAGTTGTAGGTCAACTGCTTAGGAGGAGAATTTGTCTGATCAAACATTGAGTTGCCTTGAGCAATTGAAAATCCTAGTAGCATGAGGAGGTGTCTTGAAGAAAATGGGAGGGAAATTTTTGGGGGTACAACAACTTCCCCTATTCAATCTTCTTAAACCTGAAGAGTTAGATTACCATGCCTGCCATTCATGATCTGAAGGTGGAATAGGATTGAACACTTAAGTGCCTGGAAATTTGCACTCGCCGGTGCATGAAGTAACGTTGTTTGTTGATAATATTACTTGAATTGGATTGAAGATGCCATTCAGAGAGATGATAGAATGTCTCTGGGGATGGTCTTACAGATGTCATCCAAAGTAACTATTGATAGGAGTATCAGAACGAGTCTACGCCTGACTGTGAAGAATGTTTTTTCAGAAGGAAAGTGCTAGCCAAAATCCAGTCTCTGGGGGGGTGCTTTTCAGAATAAAATTCTAAAGAAGAATGCTCATCAAAATTCAGTCTTTGAAGGAAGTCATTTGGTCATGCATATAGTCGCCCTGTCTTATTTCGGGAATTGATCTATAATCTGTTTTTCATTGGTAAACTCATCCCGTTTCTGGAATTTATACCACCTGGTCATGTTGATAGTTTCCCAGTTCTGTTTCATAAATTAATCTTTTCCTGGTCATATAGATAGTTGCCTCGTCCTGTTTCAGGAATTAATCTTTTCCTGGTCATATAGATAGTTGTCTCGTCCTATTTCGGGAATTAATATTTAACCTTTTCTTTGTTGGTAAACCCGTCCTGTTTCGAGAATTCATACCGCCTGGTCGTATAGGTAGTTGCCCCGTCCTGTTTTGGGAATTAATCTATGACCTGTTTGAAAATTGCTAATGATATTCTCCTGTTTGCGAATTTTACCTGAAAAGATGAAAGTTAGTTTTATGCATTGTCATGGTGTATGCATTGTGTAATGATGTTATCAAAGTAAATGAGAGTGTTATGCGTGTTTTGTATGAACGTGCTATGATATTTTGTAAATGATGTATGGATGCAATATGTTGATGGAGTGTATCGGTAGCTTCGTATAACATATTTTGTTGAGGGAAATAAATCCCAGATTGTTGTTGGGGATGAAGAATATGAATCTTCAATCTTGTTTAGAATGTCTTTGCAGGGGGTTCATGTCTTTTGTTTAAGAATACTCCGCTGGGGATGTTCGACTTCTGCTTGGGGATATAAGATTTTTAGGGAAATTAGTCGTTCATCGTCCTTTTGAAGGATTCGATTCTTATATACGCTGACTAGGGATAAAAGAGATGATTAATCCAAGTTTCAGATATGGATGTCAACTATTTTGGGGAGGACAAAGTTGAATGACATCTGCCTCAGGAATAGAATCCTGTCAAGGAACTGTGATAATCAGAGAGATAAACTCTATTGGGGAAATAAACCCTGCTGGAGAAAAGAAGTTTGTCGGGGACTTTCCGGTGTTGGAGAAATAAACTCCGCTGGAGAAGAGAATTCTATTGGGGATTTTACGGTGTTGGAGAAATAAACTCCGTTGGAGAAGAGAATTCTATAAATTGTGTTGAGGAAATAATTTCTGACGGGGATTGGAATTTTATAGGCTGTGTTGAGGAAGTTTCCACATATGTTGGGGAAATAATCAAACTTCCTTATAGCTAAGGGACCTATTTGGGAGGACGATCATGTCAAGCTATTCCTCAGGGATATGGAGGTGAACTGCTGGAAGATGCCCCAATTTCTATCTGAAGGCGTATTATACTTGTTGGGGAATATATCTCTATTGGAGATGAGCTTGTGAAGGTAGCTCTGCGGGGATTTCTCTATGGGGATTTTGAGAATGACTGAGATTTTATCCCAATTCCTAGAGTCTTTAGTAAATGCTTATTCCTATTTTTATGCATATATTTTTTAACAGTTATCATGTTCAAATGCATATGTTCATTCAATTTATTCATTGGATGTTTTTCCAAACAAAACTGAGAAAGTAAATTTGAATTTTGGATTATATTTGTATTAAAAGTTTGCCTATAAACAAGCAGTTTTGTACAAAGAAAAAAAGATCCTAGTAAGAGGATGTCATTGTAGAATGAAAAGAAAAGTACAAAGAACAACAAGGAAAACAGCTATGTGGAAATGATCCCATCGAGTTTCAACTATGCTATTACCCTTATGTCTTCGAGCATCTCATCCCTCGCTATCAGAAGAAATTGATTGAATTGTTTAGTACCATTTGAACTTGACATTGATAACGAAGCTTGTCGTAAGTAGATGATCCAAAGGGACATAAACGTATGCTTTAATCCCTAACTTTTTCCTGGACCACCCTTTCAGGTTTTCAGTCCACTGGGATACCCTTTTTTCCCAAGCCGCCCTTTTAGGTTTTCGACTTGCTGTATATATATATATATATATATATATATATATATATATATATATATATATATATATATATATATATATAATTTTTCCCGAACCCTTTTGGTTCGTCGGGATGCCCTTATTTTTGCGTAGGCCGGTCAACCTAGCGGGTCTCTTTCTTGCGTAGTATTTTTTGACTATGTCCGCATTCACAGGGTGCGGGAAATCTTCACCGTCTATTGTGGTCAGTATCATAGCACCGCTATAAAATATCCTCTTAATCACAAATGTCCCTTTGTATGTGGGAGTCAACTTTCGCCTGGGATCACCTTGTGGTAAGATGATGCACTTTATTACCAAGTCGCCAGCCTGGTATACCCGATGTTTGAACTTCTTATTAATGGCTTTGATCATGCGCTTCTGATACATCTGACCATGATAGACAGTCGCAAGGCTCTTTTCATCAATCAAATTTATCTGGTCTAACCTAGTCTGAATCCACTCATCTTTGTCTAAGCCTGCATCTTTCATGATCCTTAAGGAAGGAACCTGGACTTCGATAGGTAAGACAGCCTCCATATCATAGACTAGAGAGAATGGGGTTTCCTATTTAATGTATGTACTGAAGTAACCATGAAGAGCAAATGGTAACATATCATGGCAATATTTGTATGTCACTCTCATCTTCTGCAATAATTTTTTGATATTCTTGTTGGCATCTTTCACTGTGCCATTCATCTTCAGTCGATGCGGAGAAGAATTGTGATGCTTAATCTTGAACTGCGTGCAGAGTTCTGTGATCATAGTATTGTTGATATTTGTACCATTTCCCGTGATGATCCTTTCGGGGATACCGTACTGACAAATAAGGTTATGTTTAATGAATCTAGCCACAACATTCTTGGTAACGGAGGAAAACGAGGCTGCTTCAACCCACTTCGTGAAGTAATCAATAGTGACCCGGATGAAATGATGCCCATTAGAAGTCGTAGGCTTATTCTCTCCAATCATATCAATGTCCCACATCACAAACGGCAAAGGAGCAGTCAAAACATTCAGAGGAACCAGAGGCACATGGACTTTGTCAGTATAAATCTGGCATTTGTTACAAGTTCTTAAATGACGATGGCAATAAGTTTACATAGTCGACTAATAATGACCCTCTCTCAGAAATTTCTTAGCCATCGTGTGCCCACTGGAGTGAGTACCAAAGATACCTTTGTGCATATCTTCCATAATTTGCTCGGCTTCCTTCTTGTCTACACAACGAAGCAAAGTTGAATCGTGATTGCGCTTGTATAAAATTTTGTTTCTCAAAAAGAACTTGGCAGAGAAACTTCGTAGAAATTTCTTGTCATTGATAAATTCCCCCTCGAGGTACTCTTAAGCTTCGAGGTATCTTTTTTACTTCGTGGAACCATGGCTTTTCCTCTACTCCATCGGTGTCAACTTTGTAGCAATGTGTCGGTTCATCTAGTCTCTCAATAGTAATTTGAGGAGCTTCGTTGTCCCATCTGACTTTGAACATAGATGACATGGTAGCTAATGAGTATGCCAATTGAATCTCTTCTCGTGGAATATGTTCAAAAGTGATTTCTTCAAAGTATGAAATTAATGTCAGCACATGCTCTCAGTAAGGAATGAGATTCGGATGCTTCATATCCTATTCTCCCTTAATCTGACCGATCACTAGGGCTGAGTCCCCATATACATTCAAGAACTTAATTCTCATATCGATAGCAGCTTTAATGCCCATGATGCACGCTTCGTATTCGGCCATGTTAATTGTACAGTCAAAGCACTGTCTAGCGGTAAACAGGATATGGAAACCCTTGGAAGAGATAATCATAGTGCCAATTCCATTACCAAGTGCATTGGAAGCTCCATGAAAAACCAAAGTCCATCGGGATCCCGACTCAGGTCCTTCATAAGATCCAGGTTCTTCACAATCTGTAACTAGCATAATATTCTCATCCGGGAACTCGAAATTCATAGATGGATAGTCGTCTATAGCTTGATGAGCCAAATGATCTTCCAATACACTTCCTTTGATTGCCTTCTGAGTAGTGTACTGAATTTCATATTCTGTCAAGACCATTTGCCATCTGGCTATTCTTCCGGAGAGAGCGGGTTTCTTGAATATGTACTTTATAGGATCCATATTAGAGATCAACAAAGTAGTATGAGTCAACATATACGGTCTTAGCCGGTGAGAAGCTCATGCCAAAGCGCAACAAGTTTTCTTGAGCAATGAATATCTTGTTTTTCAGTCGGTAAAATTTTTGCTAAGGTAGTATATTGCATGCTCTTTTCTACCAGACTCTTCATGTTGCCCTAATACTTACCTCATTGAGTTCTCTAATACTGTTAAGGACATGATAAGGTGTCTTCCTTCAATTGGAATATGAGAATCTGAGGTTCTTAAAGGTACTCCTTGATTTTGTCTGACAATTGTCGTTCCATTTCACTACTTGGTCTTTCATCAGTAACTTAAAGATTGGCTCACAAGTACCGGTCAAATGGGAAATGAATCAGGAAATGTAGTTCAATCGTCCTAAGAAACTTATGACTTCCTTCTCAGTACGAGGAGCTAACATTTCTTGAATGCCTTTAACCTTGGAAAGATCAACTTCAATACCTTTACCATTGACGATGAAATCTAGGATTTTACCGGATCTTACCCCAAAGGTGAACTTGTTCGGATTCAACCTCAGCTTATATTTCTTCAGTCTCTCAAACAGCTTGTGTAAGTGGTCGAGATGTTCTTTTTTAGTCTAAGACCTGACTATCATGTTGTTGACATAGACCTATATCACGTGATGTATCATGTCATGGAACAAAGCTACCATAGCACGTTGATATGTGGCGTCGGTTTTCTTCAACCCAAAAGGTATAACCTTGTAACAAAAAGTGCCCCACTGTGTGACAAAGGTAGTTTTCTCCATGTCTTCAGGTGCCACCTTGATTTGATTATAACCTGAGAAACCATCCATGAAAGAAAATACTTTATGATGAGTAGTGTTGTCAACCAGAACATCAATATGCAGAAGCAGAAAGTCATCTTTGGGGCTTGCCCTATTCAGATCCCTGCAGTCTACACACATACACACTTTTCCATCCTTCTTAGTTACTGACACCACATTTGCAACCCACTAAGGATAGGACGTAACAACTAAGAAACCTATGTTGAATTTCTTCATAACCCCAACCTTGGTCTTTTCTAACATCTCGGAACGCATACGACAAACCTTCTGCTTTTTTGGAGAACAACCTTCTTTCATCGGTAGACGGTGAACCAGAATATCAGTATCAAGCCCAGGAATGTCTTCGTATGACCAAGAAAAGATCTCAATATAGTCATGCAACATCTGGATTAATGTGTTCTTGACACTGTCTTCTAGGTTGACACCTATCTTGACTTCTTTTTTGTCCTCTTCAGTACCCAAGTTCACATCCTTGGTTGGCTCTTCATGAGGTTGTATAACTTTTTCTTCCTGCATTAATAGCCTAGCAAGCTCTCCAGGTACTTCATAATCTTCCTCACAGTCGTCCTCAGCTTGGTAGATCGGATTTTCAAAGTCATAATTGGCAATAGCAAAATTGTTATCAATGGGATCCAGGGTGGATATGGATATGCAATTTGTTGTGTGGGTGTGTGTAAGAACACATAGCTATTTTGAAAGCAGTAAATCCAATGATTTATTGAATGAAAATATGTTAATGAAGTATGACAAACCTAACAAATGAATCGTTGTTCCCGGGTAAGGCACTAAGCTTAAAGTTATTGTTTTAAAGATTACATAACCAAAACTTGAAAGCAAGAAAAACAAGAAAATAGCATTTACTCCTGACTAAAGGAGATCGGTATAACGTCTTCAGTCTTCCAATTTTTGAGCCTGTTGCTGGTGGTGGGAAAAATCCAGCTGTCTAGGTCGTAATCACTATCAGCATCTTCAACCGCATTGACTCCATTGTTGCTGACGCGGAATGATGGTCTTCCAGCACGAGTAGGAAGAACAACCCTCTGAGCCTTTGCAGTGAAACCTAAACCAAATTTGTCAGACTTGTAAGGAATATCTAGAAGCTGACCCCAAGTAGTGCAACTACCTTCTTCTACCACGACTCTAGTGTCTTTCAAAGAAGCCATTCTAGGCGGAACCCTAGTAACTTTAGGAATAGCAAAAATGTCTTCAGTAACGATAGTTATCCAAGGAATAGCCTCAAAGGTGTGGCAGGGAGTCTCAATGAATTCGCCATCCATATCAACATACTTGAAGGAGTTCAAGTGACTCACCATGTACTCTTCTTCACCATAAACTGTAACAACCTTTCCTTTCACGAGATATTTTAACTTTTGGTGCAACGTATAAGTGACAACGCCTGCCCCATGAATCTAAGGACGTCCAAGTAAACATGAATAGGCAGGAATAATGTCCATTACATAGAAGGTAGAGTCAAAGACCTACGAGCCTACTCTGACCGGGAGATCCACCTCTCCATGCACCATCCTCATTGAACCGTCAAAGGCTCTGACCATAACATCACTGGGTTTCAGCACAACCCCTACACAGTCAAGCCTGTCTAGAGCACCCTTCGGTAAGACATTCAGCAAGGAACCCATATCAACCAACACATGAGCTAAGGTAGTACCTCTGCATTCGATAGAGACATACAAGGCCTTGTTATGGTTTCTTCCTTCGAGAGTTAAGTCGGTATCAGAAAAGCCTAGCCCATTGTCAGTCCTTCAGATCACAACAAAAGGGATAACATGGATGTCTTAGAGGGGGTCTGTCCTAACTGTTCAACAATCTTGTAATCACTTTTTCGGATTATTTTTAATACCTCCTCAAACTCTTGCCTGGAGGTATCTTCAATGATAACTTCTTTAGGTGCCTCCGTCGGGGCAGGCTCTGTCATTTGTTTTTTACTCAGAGTCTTTGTAGTTGACTCAGTATTAGTGACACGTACTGGTGTGGCAACATTTTTCGGAGGGATTTCTGGAGAGAAAACCCTTCCACTTCTAGTAACTTTACTGGTCCCGGTAATATTGTCAACGTTGGAATCAATAACTTCAATACCTTCATTTTCAATAGTGAATGGTTCTTGTTTGACTCCATGGTAGTAGACGTTGGTCCCATAATTCTAAGGGGTAGCATTGTCCGAGGAGTATGGGATTGGTTCGGGTGCAGTGATTACCAGAGGAGCAACTCTGGGTTTGGAAGTAATATTGATAGGACCCTTGGAAGTGATCCTCACAGGAGTACTAGAAATTATATATACATCTTCCAGCTTCGAGTCTTGAAACAAATTCTCCATAGAGGGAGTCTTTTCAACTAGAATTATATGGTTGTCCATCAGACGCTGAATACCTTCTTTCAGCAGTTTGCAGCCATTGGGTTGGGCTGCGCGGCAGTAGCATCTTTCAATGCAACCCAAAAATCAACTGGCTTGCAACATATTCTTCTTAATAATTAAGAGGGGAGTAGTCAATTCACTTATAGAAGAAACATACGAAACATCATCAATAACACTAATGCATTTGTCGTGCTTAGACATAGGTGCAGTAATCACATTGGGGGTCTCAGGAGGATCAAATTCAATCTCTTTATTGTCAACCATATCTTGAATTTTATTCTTCAACGTCAAATAACTATTTGTGTCATGTCCTAGACTATTGGAATGATAAGCATATCTTACATTAGGATTGTACCGAGAGGAGGTGCTGGAACTCTGAGGAGAATCTCTTAACGTTATCAACGCAACCTTTAGTAGGTGTTGTAATGCCTGAGACAATGGCATGTTGATCTTGGTAAATTATCTCCTTGGTGCGTCTGACCTACGTTGATTACCTTGTTGATGTTGCGTTGGTGCGAGATTAGAAATTAGCACAACTCCTACAGATTGGTTGCGATCACCTCTAGCACGACCCTTTTGGCCAATACACAACATTAGTTTATTTCTTACCATTGAACTTCTTCTTCACCTTACTTGAAGATGCATCCACCTGGATCTTTCCACTTTTGATTCCACCTTCAACTTGTTCCCCTGTTAATATCAGCCCGGTGAATTCTGCTGAAGAGCTTTCAATCAAATGATTGAAGAAAGGACTTGTCAAAGTTCCCATAAACATATCAACCAGCTCCATATCATACAAAGGAGGTTGAACTCTTCCTACTAGATCCCTCCATTTTTGGGCATATTCTTTGAAGCCTTCATTCGAGCCCATAGTAATACTCTGTAATTGCACACGAGTTGGTACAAGGTCAACATTATATTGGTATTGTCTGTACAAAGCAACAACCAAGTCTTCCCGAGTACGGATATTGGTCATATCCAGCTGATAGAACCATTCCAATTGTGTCCCAGATAGGCTCTCTTGAAAGAAATGTACCTGTAACTTCCTATCGGCAGTGTGGGGTTGGATCTTCCGGACATAAGACCTCAAATGAAGTTTTGTACTGGAAACACCATCATACTTTGTGAAAGTAGGGACCTTGAATTTGTGAGGGATAACAACTCCCAAAATTAGACCCAACTCTTCAAAATCCATCACAGGCACTCTCTGGATCTCCATAGCATTCAAATGATCTTCCAATTGTTTGTATATTTCATCAGCAGGAGGATATTGTTCGTCTGAATAGTCTTCTTCATCAGAATATTGGCTAGAACCAAGGTTGCTTCCTTTCTTATCCTTCACATTCTTATCCCCTTTACCCTGGTTGTCATCTTCGTCAGATGGAATATCACAGTCTTAAGCTCACTTGGGAGGACCTATGAAACTTCTTCCCATGTTGAGAATGCCAATCGTTTTCCTAGTCTTTTTCTCCCTCTCTTTGATGATGAGGGTCTTCAACTCTTCCCACCCCTTGGCTAAGTTCAGGAACTTTGTTGAAACTGAGCGCTTTGGGCTTGAAGATCTTTCACAGTTTGTTCGAGAGCCATCTTTTACTAAAATAAACAGCAAGAAGATGAGAAAACTTGTCTTGGGAAATACCTGTTATAATATGATGTGTATGATATGTATATGCAATGTTTTCAAGGATCTCAAGGGATAAAAAAAATGAAATGTTAGAAGTTGAGTCTGGCTGCAGCTTTAAATGAAGAACTTTGCGTCTTTGAACGTCCTTCTATGAGAATCAAGCTCACCGTGTCAAGTGGGTACTAGCCTTTGACTTAAGGGAAAGTACTTTTGTCTTTGACGGGATCTGGTTAGAGGAAAATAAATCCTCTTTCCCCTTGCTAGAAGTCTGGTTCATGATCAACCTGCATCACATGTCCCTGAGATCCTTGAAATGGTTAATAAAAATGCCATGATATGATGTCATGATATCGTGATGTTATGTTTAAACAAATAACAAACACAAACAAATCTATAGCGGTGAAAATCAGAGATCAAGCTATTAATTAACTTGACTCGCAAATAAGCAAGAGTCGCCATCGCGCTTTATTATTTCCAAGGGAAAGTGAGAAATAAAACCCATAAATATGCAAAGTAAGTGCAATACTAAAAGTAAAGAAAAATGCAATGCATTTGAAAGAGATCGGAGGTTCGGAGGTTGGTTATACAAAGGGAAGGTACTAGCACCCTATGTATCTATAGTATCCTACAGGAACCTTTTGAAATATCTGTTTTTTGTTTAAAATTGGTTTGCTTGCTAAAAGAGTGTGGGGATGAGATTTTGAAAATGCGACGATCTAATGTCGAAGTTTTTGCTTAAAAGAGTGTGAGTTTAAAAATTGAGTTTTTTGGGTTTTAACTAAAAGGAAATATATAGAATAAACAAATAAAAATAAAGACGCACAATGACACGAGGTCAACCAGACGATCTTTTCCTTGGATTTAGACGTAAACAAAAATATAAAGAATAAATGATCAAAAGTAATTTAAATAAATAGCCATTAAATAACTAAATATTTAACAACCAAAAATTGATAAAAAGAAAGACAAAATTATACTAATATATTATTTTTGGTATTTTTTAAATGAGGGAAAGAAAGAAATAATTATAAACCTAATCTAATATTTTTTATATTTTTCTTGTATGGATTTTAAATGAAATAGGCTAAAAATACTTGAAAGTCTAGAAATAAAAAATAAAGGGGCAACAGCCAGGACTTGAACTCAGGTTCCATAGGTTACAATAAATTTGCCTTACCACTACAGTATGTTCATTTTTCTGTTGTATATACACTTTAATTAAAATAAAATAGAATTTGGGTTAAAAGGGGATAAAAATGTAGAATAATGGTAAAAGTGTCCTAATGGGTCTTAAACCCAGGACCTCACACACACTAGACCCCCACTCCAACCACTACACCAAGTTGTTCATTCGTTGATGCATCTAATCAAAAACTATAAAAGTTAAAACTTATAAAATGGGTTGGGCTAAAAAATTCAATCCCAAACCCGGATCCTCTTAAGAGGGAATAGAGAGGGTTTTAAAACCCTAAAAAATTAAAAGAGGCGCCAGTTAAAATCTTGTTGGGGACTTGGTCCAATATTTTTTGATTCATTCCAAATAAAGAAAAATTAAAGGGAAATTAATATTGAATAAATAAGAGTTTCACGGTTACCACTCCCTCTTCTCTCAACGCTACATGATAAACAACCACAAAAATACCCATGTAATCTCACCTCTCAAACTCACATTTCTATTCAAACTCATCTCTCTTGTTCACGCTAAAAATTTTTACAGTTCCGCAAATTCTCTTCCATTCTCGATCCTTATGCGATATCCATGGCGGAACAAATATCTCCACCTCCCTCAAACCTTGTTCCCTCAATCTATCATCTCAACTCCATTCCTGTCAACCTCAATTCAAAGGAAGCGCAAACGCAAAAGAGAATTTCAAATCACGGTGGAGAAATGAGATATAGGAGATTTTACCGGAGCTAATTCGGTGAATCCAATTCTGGAGCGGTAGTTTTGGTTTCTGGTTTGCAGTTTCGTTCAACTATTTCCATCGATTATAGCATTCGGTTATCTCTGGTTCCAATTTAAGATTTATCGTTGTTAGTTATGATTTTGTTTTTTGATTTATGCTTTCACTATATTGTGTTAATAACAACCTACAAAATCCTAAAGAAAATCTCACTTAAAGAAATAACAACTAAAGTTTTTTCTCTGTTTCATGGATTTTTGTTCAGTCCGTAACAATAACAACATAACTCAACTCTCTCGCTCGCGATTCTCAAGGTTTTGTCATGGTTCATAGTTTTTCAACAATGACTATTGTAACAACTATTTTATTCAATTGATTTTATTATTCGGTCATCGACAACAAACAAAAGCGCAACTCCCAGTTTAAAACAACAACCAGCAATGATGACAACTTCAACATATTTGAGAAGAGGAAGGGAAAACTTACGAGCTCAGAGCTAGTCCGAGGATTTCGATTCTAATAACAAAATAACAAGAAAACTAGAGGTAAGATTTATGCTTATCTTATTCTCTTCTTCTGGAAAATAGATTTTGTGGTTGTTGAATGCTTTTGAAATATCTTTTTTTTGGTTTAAAATTAGTTTGCTTGCTAAATGAGTGTAGGGATGAGATTTTGAAAATGCGACGACCTAATGTCGAAGTTTTGGCTTAAAAGAGTGTGAGTTTAAAAATTGACTTTTTTAGGTTTCAACTAAAAGGAAATAGATAGAATAGATAAATAAAAATAAAGACTCATAATGACATGAGGTCAACTAGACGATCTTTTCCTTGGATTTAGACGCAAACAAAAATATAAAGACTAAATAATCAAAAAGAATTTAAACAAATAGCCATTAAATAACAAAATAATTAACAACCAAAATTTGGTTAAAAGAAAGATAAAATTGTACTAATATATTATTTTTGGTATTTTTTAAATGAGGGCAAGAAAGAAATAATTATAAACCTAATCTAATATTTTATGTATTTTTTTGTATGGATTTTAATTGAAATATGCTAAAAAAACATGAAAGTCTAGAAATAAAAAATAAAGGGGCAACAACCAGGACATGAACCCAGGTTCTGTAGGTTATAATAAATCTGCCTTACCACTACACCATGTTCATTTTTCTGTTGTATATACACTTTAATTAAAATAAAACAGAGTTTGGCTTAAAAGGGGATAAAAATGCATAATAATGGTAAAAGTGACCCAATGGGTCTCGAACCCAGGACCTCACACACACACCAGACCCACACTCCAACCACTACACCAAGTTGTTCATTTGTTGATGCATCTAATTAAAAACTATAAAAGTTAAAACTTATGAAATGGGTTGGACTAAAAATTAAAGCCCAAACTCGGATCCGCTTAAGAGGGAATATAGAGGGTTTTGAAACCCTAAAAATTGAAAGGGGCGCCGGTTACAATCTTGCTGGGGACTTGGTCCAATATTTTTTTATTCATTCCCAATAAAGAAAAAACAAAAGGGCAATTAATATTGAATAAAGAAGAGTTTCACGGTTAACACTCCCTCTGCTCTCAATGCTACACGATGAACAACCACAAAAATACCCATGTAATCTCACCTCCCAAACTCACATTTCTATTCAACCTCATCTCTCTTGTTCACGCAAAAACTTCTCACAGTTCCATAAATCCTCTTCCATTCTTGATCCTTCTTCTGTGATATCCATGGCGAACGAATATCTCCACCTCCATCAAGGCTTGTTTCCTCAATCTATTATCTCAACTCTGTTCATATCAACCTCAATTCATAGGAAGCACAAACGCAAAAGGGACTTTGAAATCACGATGGAGAAACGAGATATAGGAGATTTTACTAGAGCTAATTCGGAGAATCCAATTTCGGAGCGGTAGTTTTGGTTTCAGGTTTGCAGTTCCGTTCAACTATTTCTGTCGATTACAACATTTAGTTATCTCTACTTCCAATTTTTGATTTATCCTTGTTAGTTATGATTTTGTTTTCTGATTTATGCTTTCACTATCTTGTGTTAATAACAACCTACAAAATCCTAAAGAAAATCTCACTTAAAGCAACAATAACTAAAGTTTATTCTCTATTTCATGGATTTTTGTTCAGTCCGTAATAATAACAACATAACTCAACTCTCTCGCTCGCGATTCTCAAGGTTCTGTCATAGTTTTTATTTTTGCAACAATGACTATTGTAACAACTGTTTTATTCAATTGATTTTATTATTCGGTCATTGATAACAAACAAAACCGCAACTCCCAGTTTAAAGTAACAAGAAGCAATGATGACAACCTCAACAGATTTGAGAAGAGGAAAGGAAAACTTACGAGCTCGAAGCTAGTCTGAGGATTTCGATTCCTATGAAAAAATAACAAGAAAACTAGAGGTAAGATTTATGCTTCTCTTCTTCTCTTCTTCTGGAAGTTAGATGTTATGATTGTTGAATGCTTACGGAAATATATGTTGTTGTTGAATGAGTTGCTTGATTGAAAACTTGAATTATTTTGTAGTTATGGAAAGTAGTTGTGAGTTGATGTTATGAGTATGAGGATAACTTAAGGATTATCTCAGTAGAGCTTAGGCTTTGTGAGAAATATGGAGTCGATGTGAAGTTGGTGTCTGAACAAAAGGGGGAAATCTTACAGGAAGCTTTTGGAAACTTTGGTGAGTGTTATTGGTATCTTGGAATCTCTCTTTTTTTTGTCTACTCCTTTCTTGCTGTTTGAAACCTATATTTATAGAGGAGAATGATGGGATTTGGGAGGGAAATTTTGAGAAATTTGAACAAATATGATATGCTGATTTTTTAACTTTTGATACAGCCTTTGGTGTATGTTGTTTTTATGCAATTCATGGGCTGTTATGCTTGGCTTATAACAGAGCAGCAGTAGAGGTTATCTGACTATTTTTTCTAGGAATTACTTGTGTAGGTTTTGTATGTTTTTGACTAGTATAATAGGTTTTTTGTTTGATATTGGACTGCAATATCAGGATTTGGATAGGGGTAGCAGTGCATGTTTTGTAGTGTAATGTTTGTCTTATGGCTGCAAGAATTATGGACAAGGAATAGTTAGCATAGAAAGTGTTGGATTGACCTTTTTGCAACATTTTGGACTTGTTGGACAACATTTTAGAGGCTTGTGGACTGGTTTTGCAAAGATTCTAGTTAAGACTTTTTTAAGGTTTAAGATACAATCTTTTGTAATTCAAATTTAATTCTAATGTAAACTTGAAACCTTAAAGTAATTTAACACTTTTGAGCATTCTTGAATTTATTTGAGGAACTTGTATTTTGAAGTTGAATCAAATTTGAATGAAATAAGACCTTGACATTTGAATTTTTGGACATTGTTTTAAAAGTTGAATTATAATGAATGTCTTAAGTTTCAAGTGACATGAACCTTCCCATTTTACAAAGTTGAATTGTACATTTTATTTTTGGTATTTGAATTCAAAATAATCCACATAAATGGAATTGAGTGAATTAAACTTGAATGCTTAGTTAATTAAATCTCAAGAAATCCAAATGTCTTTTCCTTTCCAACCTTGCAAGTTTGATGAATGAGTTTAAATGCAATCATAAGAACTGTTGTACCCAAAAATTTGCCCTCCCATTTTTACTTAAAGCATGCTCAAGGTTGACCAAGAATTGACCAAAATTCTCCTCCTAAGGCAATGAACCTCTAATTTGGGTTTCAATTTTCATCAAGATGTTTGAAATTCAAATGTCTCAAATGTTTTCCATGGTCCTAATATTCCTTCGAGTTTATCCATGCCAAGTTTCATGCCTTGCACAACAAGTTTGCTTAGACAATTGCTCAAATGCTTGAGAATCAACTGTACTAGGTCTAAAGTTAATTGTGGCCCAAATACAGTTAAACTTCATGATATTTGATCAAAATCAACATTTTGAAGTGATATCCATCATTTGATCAAAGGTTGATCATGATTCCTCAAGAAATGCTCCTAATTCATCAAAAGTAAAAAATTGCTAAATTAGGGTTTTTTAGGAAAAGTCAACTGAACATTGACCAAGCTTAACATTCATATACTTCATCCATTTTCCCCAACCAAAGCTCATTTTGAAGAGAATTGCATTCCCTACAACTTCTTTTCAGCCCTCAAGTCCAAGAAATGCACCATTTGAAAGATAAAAGCTCATACATTACAGGCCATTTTTAGAAAGTCAACAAAAGGCACTTTTTGTCAAGACCATTTACATTAAGATAAAATTTTCAAATGCAAAATTGATCAAAAGAGGGATGTAATTAGACATCTTGGGATTTCCAAAAAGTCCAAGATCATCATCATGAGACCAAAATTGAGTTTGGGAATATTTGGGAAATTTCAAGAAAAGTGCATTGAGAAAATTTGAAGTTTTAAGGCAAGGGCTCAATTTCTTGGACTCCAAACATCTTCCTAAGATTATAGAGGACCTCCAAAAACACTCTTACCATGCCTTACATTTTTACTTATTTTTTACACATTTATTTTAATTTATTTCAAGTAAATATAAAATAAAATGTATAAAATAATTAGAGATGGGCTTAGAGCTTTGGGCTGATGTTTTGGTTTGCCTTGAAGCCCATGATTTCATGTAGAATTGTCCACATTCATTAAAATTTGAAAAAAGACAAGATTTCCATGTCTTTTTCCAAAATTGAAATTCCCATTCATGACCATGAAGAACATGATTATTGGCCATTTCACTCCTTGTTTTCTTGTCTCCTCATTCTACTCTATAAATACCAGGCCTTAGAAAGCATTAGCCACGACTACACAGCCCCAAAAAGCCACACGAAAATTTTCAAAAAAATATTCAAAGTTGTCAAAACTGAAACACGATTTGTAGGTACTCTCAATTCAAACTAGTGATCATACGTTGCTTCTGAGGTTCCCAGGGACTTGCTCCAATCATTCTCAAAGCTTGCAACGTGCCAGATCATCAAATCCAGATCTCACAGTTTGGCAGTTTGGTAAAACTTCCTTGATCTCAAACTCGTAAAATAC
Organism: Vicia faba; assembly: GCA_948472305.1. Taxonomy (NCBI): domain Eukaryota; kingdom Viridiplantae; phylum Streptophyta; class Magnoliopsida; order Fabales; family Fabaceae; genus Vicia; species Vicia faba. The sequence goes on from OX451737.1 coordinate 252,392,049, forward strand.
TTAATTTAAACTCCTACTGCTCATATATATATATATATATATATATATATATATATATATATATATATATATATATATATATATATATATATATATATATATATATATATATATATATATATATATATATATATATTGTTGCTGATATTCATGTGTGTTTCAACGTATTACATGAGAAGCTAGGGCCCAAAATAACGCTATGCCATGGTTGACCGTTGTTAGGGTTTCAAGCTCGAACCCAATGATGTGTGAGGATTTAGAAATTTTAGAGGCCATAATCATGATCAGGGGACTTTTTTAAGGTAGGCTGTATTCTTTGTTTTTCTGTTTGTTTGAATTTTCAGGTGACACCACCGGAGAAGACGGTGGAAACCACCGGCTCCGGTGGTTGGACTGGCCGGCCCTAGGTCAACAAGCTGGCGTGGCTGGACGACATCACCCCATTGGCTAGATTCAAACGGATGCTCTCTCTCTCCGCACGTGATTGGTTCATTTGAAATGCAGGGGACCCACTGGATTGCGCGCTTGTGACAACTCATCAATTGTCTTTGTTTTACATTATAATTTTGTGTTTAAATCCCATATACGAATGAATATTTGGCTCAGCTGGTAAAGGCGCACGTATGTGAAGGAGAGGACCTGGGTTTGAGTCCCAGGTCAAGCATTTTGTTTTCTAACATTTGTTGATTACAGATCTAGTATGCATTAACTACGTAAGTCTAGTATACGTCTCCAGATCACAACCACTAGATCTTGGTTAATCTAGATCAAAGAGTTTCAATATGCAGAGCACCATGTGCCATCAAGAAACAATCCACATTGGATCTAATAATACAAATCTGGGTTCCAACATATGGGCCTAACCATTTCCAAAGTGCACCCCCCATTCTACCTCATCCATCAAACCCAATTTCTTTTCTTTTTGATTTATTTAATTATTTCATTTCTTAATTATTTTTTTAATTATAATAATAAAAAATCACAAAAAAAATATTTACTAATTTTGTAAATAAGTTAGATAAATACTTAACTATTTTCTTTAATTTAAAATAAATTAGAACTTAGGTTTTAGTTTAGATTTAATTATTTTCTTTTCATGATAAAATTAAAATATAAAAAAACTTAGGCTATTTTTCTTGATTAATTTTATTCTATAAATAGATTTTAGGATAATTATTTTCTTAAATAAATAAAAATAAGCAAAAATATTTTCTTACTAGGTTGTTAGACGTATTTTCAACTTTCACGCGTATTATTTTTGTAATTTCTATTCATTACTGTACCTGTATACTGAATGTAATAGAGTAATTAGGACTTTTTAGCGCTTTCTTTACTTTTTCCCTAAAGCATTTTACAATGTAAATCCCCCTCCCCAAAGCCATGTAATAGTATAAATTTATACCTCCCACACTTTATTTTTCTGTACATATTAACTGCTAGTAACTAGGCATGTATGGCAAGACTGAAATTAAAATGCTAGCAAACCCTAAATGCACAAGATAAATAACATGAATCAAACACAATTGCACACGTGCACCTATAGGGTATCCCACTTCGGTTGCCTTCGGAAAACGGTCACAATTCTCGAAACGTGAGAAGTTTTAGTGGCTGTCCTCTAGTTTGAAAGATCACAAGTCCCTCGATGACCCTCTCGACTTTGCCTCGGTTAAAAGTGATCTAAAAACTTTAGGTTAGTTAGTAAAAATTCTTGCCAAGTTGCCTTCGTGAACGTAACGTCCCTTCGGTTGTCCCTCAAACATCCAACAATAGGGCTACCTACTCACTAATAGTAGGATAGCACTATCTAAAGGATAGGAGGAAAAGAACGACCATTTTCGAGTATAAAAGTAGATAGTTGTTAGAAGTTTGCTCAAAAACATTTTTGCACTTACACAAATACTACTTTTCAAAAACAATTTTCAAAACATTTGCTTTGTTGACACTCTTGGGGACTGATACAAGAGTTAAACACAAAGAAAATTTCCGCACTAAGGCATTCTCAACATTTTCAAACACACAAAGCACAAAAGTATTTCAAAATGAGAAAACCTCTAAGAGCCCGTAGATAACTACAGATGGAAAGGGTGCTAACACCTTCCCTTTCCATAATCTACCCCCTTACTCAGAAAATCTCGAAAAGGTCTTTTTATGTTCTTTTCACCCTTTCCTTAATTTGGATAAAAGAAAAGTCGGTGGTGTCTCTTGCTTACCGCAACATTTGCAAATACAAAATGCAAAACCAGTATTAAACAGTCGGTTCTGCCACTGTATTACAGAACTGGCGATTTTGCTGGGGATCTTATAAAAAGTGGTGTTTACCTTAGAGTTAGTTCATTATTAAAATTGTTTTTTGTGCTTTGTATGCTTTATCCTTAGGGGGTTGCTTGGGTTGTTACTATAGATCCTACACCCGGATCTAGGGGCATCTTTTTAGGTAAACATCAATAGATCGTGGAGATTGTACAACATGGACCGATATGGTTGAAGAGATAGTTGTGTTGGTGTGACACTTTGGTTGGTACCAGTATCCCTTGTTTCGAATCGAGGAGAATACGAGGCCGCCGTATGGTGTCGTGAAGCACTAACGGACCTTAGAATCTTAGCTGAACAAAACTTGGCCATTAGAAAGTAGTGAGATAGCCGACCTCAGTGTAAAGCTGAGGATTGGTTAATGCTCGATGCTACACTCATTGAGATCAGACTTTCGATATGTTTCGGCCGCAAGAAAAGATTGTTAAGCTGAAATAATGCTCGATAAAGGAAAATCAGTGATATTGAGACTCCTTAGAACTCGGTTACTATTTCTATGACAGGTTGAACCAACTAAACTTCAAGAGGGTACTTACCTATAAACTCTATGCAAGCCTGAACCCAAGGTCTTATGTGTTTTGCTTGTGTGTGATTAGTTTGCTTAAACATAACATCATGCATCATAACATCCATTTTTCATTACACTGACCATTTCAAGGACCAAGGGAATTTATCTTTGTTCTGTTTTGCAGATCATGGGTTCCGCTCGTAGAAATACTATCCGGATCAGCTTCGTGAGAATACCTCTCCAACTCAAAGAGCTAGTATCAAGGGTTCCCTAGACTTCCTCATTTACCAAGAACTATGTTCGACTTCTCAATTTGGTTACCTCGGGTTTTGATGAGAAGATGATGAGTGTACTCTTTCAATTCTTTGATCCTATGCACCATTGCTTCACCTTTCTAGATTATCAATTGGTGCCCACCATGGAAGAGTTCTCTCAAGTATTGGGTATACCCATTCTTAATCAGACGCCTTTCACCAGTTTAGAAGAAGCTCCTAAGACAGAGGTCATTGCAATAACTTTGCATCTGAAACGGTCTGACATTGTATCCAACTGGGAAACAAGAAGTGGTGTTAAGGGTTTTTTAGCCAAGTTTCTGTACGAGAAGTCTCACCAATTTTAGGATGATTTGGATTTCCAAGCTCTTGAGGAGGTTCTGGCCCTTCTAATATATAGTTTAGTGATGTTCCCTAATCCATACTTTCTCATATATGTGAATGCTATTAAGGTTTTTCTCTCTCGTAACCCTGTGCCTACTCTACTCGGAGACATCTTGCATACCCTCCACACTCGCACCATGAAGAGAAAAGGGATTCTTATGTGTTGCATGCCATTGCTATCAAGGTGGTTTATTTCTCACCTCCCTAAATCAGTATTGAATAATGAAGAAGGTTTGAGTTGGTCGCAAAAGATAATGTCACTTTCTCACTCGGATATTCTCTGGTATTCCCGATCCATGGGAGATATTTCTGTTATTGACTGCTGCAGGGAATTCCCTAATGTCCCATTACTTGGCATTAGGGGAGGCATAACATATAATCCTTCTCTGGCTTTATGACAATTTGGTTATGCTCGAAGGGATGGTCCCCACGATATGCTTATCCGGGGCATTATGTTTAACTACGAGGATGATTCTCAAAGATATCATCAGAGGTTTATACGAGCTTGGGGCATGGTAAACAGATTTTATACCAGGACTTTGGGGCCTAGGACTTCCATCCCAATGGAACCTTATCTCAAATGGGTACGAGCTCGCATATAGAACCTGATAATGCCATATATAGCCATCTTACCAGTGGTTGTAGAGCCCATTTCCGAAAGGGATATTCCTTATACAGTTCGCCATCCTGACATGCCCACTGATCTTGAAGAGCTGCATAGATCCTGGGTTCATTTAAAGATATAACAGGATACCTTTAGAGATCAATTCTATGTTAATGAGAAGAAAGTGTTGGAGCTTACGAAGCTACTTCACGGAGAAAAAAGTATTAATGCCTATCTCGGCACGAAGAGGAAGCGCCCATGGGAAACTTGTTGTCTTAGATTTTAGAATTTTTCAATTGTAAGCCTAAAAAGGCAATTGTATTTTTAATTTTACTAATAAAAGCTTGGTTTCATTTTGGTTCACAAATTTAAATTTCCCGGAATCCTTGAAAACATTGCATACATATACCATACATATCGTTGCATAAACAGGTTTCAGGACAAGTTTCTTATCTTCTTCGCTGCTTATTTCAGCAATGGCTCTTGAACAAACAGTCAAGGAACTTCAGGCACAAAATGCCCAATTCCAAGAAATGTTCCTGAATCTGGCCAGGGGATAAGAAGACTTGAAAGCTCTGATTTTCAAGGACAAGAAGAAGAAAAAGAGGCCAATGGGTGTTATGAATTTGGGAAGAATGTTCAAAGGACCAGTGAAGCAAGTTACATAGCTCACAACTCCATCAAGAGAGAGAGAGACAATCAGGAAGGAGAGCCAAGAAATAAGACCACATCACAAGGGAGTCTAAAGAAGATGAGTCTGACTATTCTGAGGAGAAGTATCCTCCTGATGATGATAAATACAAACAACTAGAGGATCTGCTCAAATGCCATGGTGATCCAAAGGGTGCCCAGGTTGGATTTTTAAGAGCTAAGACTGGTCTCAAGGGTGGACATACCATGGAAGTTCAAGGTCCCTACATTAGCTAAGTATGACAGTGTCTCCTTCCCTAAGCTACATTTAAGGTCGTATGTCAGGAAAATTCAACCCCACACTACTGATAGGGATTTGTGGGTACACTTCTTCATGGAAAGTTTGACAGGGACTCAACTGGAATGGTTCTATCAACTAGAAAGAACCAATGTGCGTAATTGGGAAGATCTGGCTGCTACTTTCTATAAGCAGTTCTAATATAGTGTTGACCTCGCCCGACTCGTACACAGTTACAAAGCATGTCTATGGGTTCCGGCGAGGGTTTTAAGGACTATGCCAAAAAATGGAGAGATCTTGCGGGAAGAGTTCAGCCTCCATTGTCTGATGGGGAGTTGGTGGACATGTTCTTGGGCACATTATCCGGGCCATTATTTAACCACCTGATTGGAAGTTCTTCTGATGGGTTTACAGAATTGATCTTGACGGGTGAACGAGTAGAGGTTGGCATTAAAAGTGGTAAGATACAAAGGGATGCATCCTCCAGCACTACAAAGAAACCATTCACAGGGAAGAAGGAGGTCAGTGCTTCTTATGGCCAAAGAAATCTTAACAAAACTGAGCATCGTTTGACGGTAGGGGCTGTTATGATTTCCAATTCTGCATCAAACCGACAATAAAATAATCAGTCTAGAACAGATAAGCCAAGGAGACAGTTTACCCAAATCAACATGACCCTATCTCAAGTTTTACCACACCTGCTGAAATATAATTTGGTTACCCTGAAAGAGGCTCCCAAGAATCCCAACACTGTGTCTCCTCACTATAATGCAAATGCTCGGTGTGCTTACCATTCTGAAAGTCCGGGCCATGATACAAACGACTGTTGGGCTTTGAAGAACAAATTACAGGATTTGATTGAGGCAAAGGAGATTGAGTTTGACGCTCCTGAGACTCCTAATGTTATTACTACCCCTATGCCCAAGCACGACCGTGGTGTTAATTCTATTGACGATGACATGTTTGTTGCTTCTGTTGATGAATTGGCTACTCCACTCTTGACTATTAAGAATAACCTCTTGCAGGTCGATTTATTTACGGGTTGTGGCAAAAGTTCCCGCTTATGTTTTCCCTTACCTAATGGTTTCCATTTGTTGAAGAAATGTGTTCAGTGCCTGATGGAAGATAAATAAATCCTCTTTGAGAAGACTCCAGTTACAAGTGCTCCATGTGAAGATGTTTCTATAATTACCATTTCTGCCAATCCTCCCAAGTCTCCTCCAAAAGACCTGTCAGGATTACAACTGTTCCGAAAATTGCTCCGTTGATAATTACTTTCCATGGACCTATACCATAATCCTCAGATAAAGATGTTCCCTGGTGTTGTACCCCAAAAGTTTCCCTCCCATATTTCTCAATACATGTCAAGTGAGGTCCTCAAATTGCTCAAGGAAGTCCAAGAGTTGACCAGACAAACTCTCTCCTAAGGCAGTCTACCTAAAATTAGGGTTTCATTTTGCATCAAGATGCTTGAGTCCAAAGGATCCCAAATGCTCACCATTGTCCTAATATGTTCTCAAGATCATCCATGTCAAATTTCGAGCCTTGCAGGGGAAGTTTGCTCAGTCAATTGTTCAAAGGCCTGAAAATCGACGGTGCTAGGTCAAAAGTCAATTGTGGCCCACATACAGTCAAACTTCAATATTTTTGGTCAACATCCTCATTTTGAAGTATAATTCATCATTTGATCAAGGTTTGATCATGATTCATCAAGTATTGCTCACAATTCATCAAAACCCAAAAGTTGCTAAATTAGGGTTTTGTAGGAAAAGTCAACTCAACTTTGACCAAGTATAACTTTCTCATACTTTATCAAAAATGACCCATCCAAGGCTCATTTGGAAGAGGATGAAATTCCCTACAATTCATCTTCAGCTCCCAAGTTCAAAATATGCACTCAGAAAAAGATATGAATTTTGACATTATAGGTCATTTTAAAAAGTCAACAAAAACACCTTTTGGGTCAAAGCTTCATACATGAACATGGAAGACTCAATTGAGATGAGACCACAATGGTTTCTTATAGGACATCCTAAGCTTTCTAAAAAGTCCAAGAACACCCTCCTAGGGTCCAAATTGAGAGAGTTATGCATTGGCCAAGTTGACCTTTTTTGCAAAATTGCCAAAAGTCAAATGTGCTCAAATTTGCATTTTTTGGTAAATGGGCCCAACTTTTTATGCTTGCACCTCAATTATAATGTGGTCCACGACTCAAATGCTGACCCATCATTTTTTTGCTTCATTTTTCAATTTATTTTGATTTTTCATTAATTAAAAATTGAATTAATTCAAATAAATGATGAAAATTATCAAAGATTTGATTTGATTGGTTTTTTGACAGGTTAGCAACCAAGATTTGATGAGCTTGCAAGATCAAATCAAATCAATGGTAATTGGAACAAAAAGAGAAAGATTAGGCCAAATTTGGAAGGTTTACATATGTCATGAAAACAAAATCAAATCTTGAAAAACTTCCAAAGATGTGATCAGTTTTACAACCCTAATGCATTCTATAATATATATTGAACATTTCCAAAGCAAGCAAAGGGTTAAGCAGTCGTGCAGAGCAAGAACAAAACTAAAAAAAACTAAAGAAAAGTGTTGATCCAATTTCCATACTAGAGACGAAATCGTGACATCTTTTCTTTGCCAATCGACTGCTGAAGGTCCCATGAACATATCCCAATCAATTGCAAGCCGTTTCACGCCTGAAATTGTAAGATATAGGTATCACGACTTGCTTCCAAATTTAAATTCGATTTCATTGATTTACTCATCCTATGCATATTTTAATTGTATATTCGTGTGTATCATTAAGTTTTCAAACGATTGGTACCATTTAATTTCATTTCTAACTCCTGTAAAGGATGTTTCCATAACTAGGGTTTTGTGTTCTTGATTAGGGCTTTGCAGGATAGGCAAAATTGGGCGTTGATTCTGGTACCATGAGACTCGTGAGGATGAAACGAGTTGATTGGTACCAGCCATGGCCATTTATCTTGAGCGCACATTATTTTAGAGATGGACAAGGATACACCTACAGCAAGTGTCTGTAGGTAAAAGTTTGTTTACCTAAAACGACGCTTGGGAGGTAGACGATGATGCGTGTCATCCCCTGGTTGGGCAATTTGAATTTAGCGTGTTTTTTCCTAGGAATCATTATTTTCATTATATAATATTTTTTTTTATTGTAAATACAAATGAATCATGCAGCGCAGATGGCAAGCGTGCCTTGGAAAATGCCTAAGGACCTGGGTTCGATTCCCAGGTCCCAACCTTTATTCATAATATTTTTCCACAGGCAATCCAGCGCTTTGCAAATCAAGAGGTTCATCATACACCATCAGGATCTGGCCATCCAATTCATCAACACCCCAAATCAACATACCACCATTGGAAGACCACCATGCGCCCCAGTTAAACGTGCACACTAGATCAGGCAAAGTAAAAAGGGCCAGGATCTTTTGGGCTCAAAATCTCAAACATCACCCCCCATAATTGCTAATACAGGCCCATATTTCTTTCTTTTTCTTTTAGCTTTTTTTAAATCTTTCAATATTTATTTCATTTTCTTTAATTAACAGATTAATTTATTCTTTTCACAAAAAACATAAAATCAATAATTCACCAAAATTAGGATTAGTTTTTATTTGATAAAATTAATTTAATTTAGTTTAAATTAGGAAAATTAATTTGTTTTCAAAAATAAAATCAAATAGAAATTAGGTTAAGCTTTTGATTAAATTCAATTTTGCTCTTTTTTTCATAAATAAAAATACAAAAAATAAGTTGTAGATTAAATTAATTCATTTTTTATCTTAAAATTAAGATTAATTAGAATTAGGCTTTTCCTTTTTAACTTAATAATTTCTTTATTTTCTAAATAAACAAAACAAAACAAAAACATTTCCTTTAACTAATTGCAATTAGGTTTAGGCAATGGTCAAAACCCTAGTTGTCTCGTTTTCGATTTATCGCGCGCGTACTATTTTTTACAATATTGTTGTAACTGCTCATGGTTTGTAATAGTTTAATCTAGGGTATTTTTTATTTATCGCTTTTTTCAGGTTTTTGGCTATGTAATTAATCCCCCTCCCCGAAGTTTTGTAATAGCCTAAATTTACTTTCTCGCATTTTAATTCTCGCAAATATTTGATTATTTAGATGTATGCCAATTGGATTGTATGTTAAGAATGCATGACAAATTTAATACAGTTAGAAAACCATAATGTGCAAAGATAAATAATTGAAACTAATCACTCGCACATATCACTCTTAGGGTATACTCTCACTTCGGTTGCCTTTGGTAAACGATCATTAAGTATAGGGTATCTTAGTGGTTACCCTCCTGTCTGAAAGAAAGATAAAACGTCCCATTCGAATGTTGCCTCGAAAATGTTGCCTCGAAAATGTTGCCTCGAATATGATCTTAAAGACTTTAGGGTTATTACTAAGTCATCCTAGCATTTCTTTAGTGATTGTACGTCCCTTTCGAATTGACCCTTACAAACTCCAATGACGGTGCTACCTATTTCTCAATAGTAGGATAAGCGTTGTCTAAAGGAAACAAGAATATAAACAATCCTTTTTCGAGTAGGTAGATGCTAGTAGGTACTTGCTCAAATAAAAACTTTTCACACTTACACATTTCAAAACAACTTTCGAAACAACTTCGTCACACCTTTGAAGACTGATACAAGGGTTATCACGAAGTCAAACTTTTCAAAAACAAAGCACACACACAAGCAATTTTAAAAAGATGAGCAAGTACCTAAGAGCCCATGGAAAACCATGGATAGAAAGGGTGCTAACACCTTCCCTTTCTATAATCTATCCCCCGTACTCAGAATATCTCGAAAAAGGATTTTTTCTGTACTTTTTTCCTTTTCGGTTGGATAAAATAAAAGTCGGTGGCGACTCTTGCTTACCACGACATTTTGCAAACACAAAATGCAAAATGCAAACCAGCATTCAAAATGGTCGATTCTTCCACCGTATAACAGAACTGGAGACTCCGTTGGGGATTTATAAGTGGGGTATACCTTAAGTTCTAGGTCATCATAATTGTTTCTCTTGATTGCTTTGATTTCTTTACTTTTTAGGGTTTTGATTGGGATTTACTATAGATCCTAACCCGGATCTGGGGGCACCTTTTAGGTAAGTAGCAATAGACTGTGAGGGAATTGTACGACGTAGACCGATACGGTTGAAGTAGTAGCTACATTGATGTGGCACATTGGTTGGTACCGGTATCCCTTGTGGAGAAACGAGGAGAATACGGGGCCGCTGCATGGTGTCGTTAAGCATCAATTGACCTTAGAACCTTTAATGGACCAACTTGGCCATTAGAAAGTAGTGATATATACTGCCTCAGTGTAAAGTTGGAAACTGGTTGATACTGGATGCTACACTCATTGAGACCATACTCTCGAGATAGTTCCGACCGCAAAAAAGATTGCGTGAGCTGAAACCATGATCGGTGGAGGATGGTCAGTGATATTGAGATCCTCTAGAACCCCGTTACTTTTTCTAGGACAGGTTGAAACCAACTTAACTTCAAGTGGGTACTACCTTTGACCTCATGCAAGCCTAAAACCTAAGTGTTTTATGTGATTTGACTATGTTTCCAATATCTGTGTTTGCAATATCTATGTTTGCTATACATGTGGTTTACCATGACATCATGCATTATATCATGGCATTCATGCTTTATTACACTAACCATTTCAAAGACCAAGGGAATTTATCTTTGTTCTGTTTTGTAGATTATGGCTTCCGTGCGCAGAAATACCATCCGAGTCAACTTTGTGCAAATACCTGCCCAACTTAAAGAGCTATCCTCAAGAGTTTCTGAGACTTCTATGTTCATTAAGAGACATAGTCAACTTCTCATCCTGGTCACTTCAAATCTTGATGAGCAGATGATGAGTGTACTTTTCCAGTTCTTCGATCCTGTGCATCATTGCTTCACCTTTCCAGATTACAAGTTGGTTCCCACCTTGGAATAGTTCTCTCACCTATTGGGCATATCCATTCTGGAACAGGTACCCTTCACAGGTATGTAAGAAGTTCCTAGACCAGAAGACCTTGCCTCAGCTCTGCATTTGAAACGGGCTGATGTAGTATCCAATTGGGAAACATGAAGCGGGGTCGAAGGTTTTCTATCCAAATTTTTGATAGACCAGGCTCAGCTATTCTGGGATAATTTGGATTTTTAGGCTTTTGAAGATGTCTTGGCTGTCCTTATCTATGGTTTAGTTCTCTTCCCGAATCTGGATTCCTTTGTAGATGTGAATGCTGTCAAGATTTTCCTTTCTCGCAATCCTGTGCCTACCTTGCTGGGAGATATCTTGCATGCCCTCTATACTCATACCATGAGGAGAAAAGGGACTCTTATGTATTGCATGTCGCTGCTGTCGAGGTGGTTTATTTCTCACCTCCTTAAGTCTGTGCTGAAGAACGAAGAAGGTTTGGGTTGGTCCTACAGAACAATGTCACTTGCCCATACAGATATTATTTGGTGTTCCCGGGTGTGATCGGTGGATCTGGAATTGACTGTTTAACGCTGGTTCACGAAATGTCGCGGAAGCAAGAGTCGCCACCGTCTTTTATTTTCTCCAAAGGGAAAGGACAAAAGCACAGAAAAATTCCTTATAGAGATTGCTCTCGGTTCGGGAGGTAGATTATAGAAAGGGAAGGTGTTAGCACCCTTTCTATCCATGGTTATCCATGGGCTCTTAGATACTTGCTCATTGTGTTTTCAAAATTGTTTGTTTGCTTTTCAACTGTGGGTTTAAAAAAGTTTCTTTGAAAATTCCAGTTCGACTCTTGTATCGGTCCTCAAGAGTGTTTGAAAAATTGCTTTCGAAAGCTTTTTGAAAAGGTGTCGGTGTGAAAAGTATTTTTGAATTTGTTTTGAATTTAGAGCAAGTATCTAGAGTCGTCTACCTACCCTAAGGAATTCGTCTGTGTAAATGTCCTTAAAGTAGTGCCATCCCACCATTGAGAGGTAGGTAGCACCACCGTTGGAGGTATTCGGGTCAATTCGAGGGTTCGGGACATGGTGATCACCGGAGCAATCGGAAGACACCTTAGAAGCTACCCTCATGTCAGGTTCCCGGATCATGAGGACTTACTAAAACATCCTCTACTCGACGATCACCTTTCGAGGGGCAAGGCAACAGTGAGGCGTACCCTAGGGGTGGTGTGTGATTTGTGTGTCATGTTCATTTGCATTTATCTTGTTCATGTCGTGGGTGATCTACGCGTTGCTTTTATTTTGACATTCATTCTTTCATGCAATAGTTAACAGTTTAAGAGATGCGAGAATTAAAATTCCTACGCTATTACAAAGGCGCGGGTCCACATCGCCAAATTTAATCCAAGACCCGATTTGAAATAAAATAAAGAACGCGGAAGAGATAAATTTCTGATTTACATGGCTTTGGGAGAATTACATAAATATTATAAGAAAGGAAATAAATGCGCGAAACGAACTGATAATCGAAAGCGAGGGCGTTGGACCCTTTTTAATGAAATTAAATTACGATTAACAAATTAATTAAATTAAAATAAAAATAAAAGGTTTTTTGGAGTTTTTTTTGTATTTATGGATTTTTAATAAGAATTAATGGAATTTAAAACCTAATTCTAGCTATTTTTTAATTTATTAAAAAAAATGTTAAAATTAGACCTAAAGTTAACCTAATTATTTAATACAATTTTATTTACAAAAATAATAATTAATAATTAATGTGGTGAAAAAGGCAAAAGGATAAAAATAATCAAAACCCTAATTCTACAAATTTTTTAAGTTTATTAAGAAAATGTTAAAATTAATCCTAGAATTTAAAAACTAAATTAATTGATAATATTTACTTATAAAATAACACTTAAATAAAATATATTTATTTTTGTCTTTTCTGATTTTTATCATTTTTTATGTTAAGAAAAATATTAATTTGAAGAATTAAATAAAAATTAAACAAAACAAATAAAAATAGAAAAAGAATGGAAGAGAGCAAACCAAAGGGGGTGTTGTCCCCAAACTGGAGGAATTGTCTAGCAATTAGGCCCAACGTTTCAAGGCTTTGTTTGACTTTTCAGGGCCACGTGCGTGTGCATTGACTGGTGCCCATGGTGCTCCTCAAATCTTGACCTTTGGATTGCCCTCAGTGGCCATGTGGCACGTTTGGATTATGGGTGTATGGTGAACTCTGAGGCTTGAAACTGCACGAGATTATGCTGAAACAAAATATATGAAGAAAGTGTGGGGACCTGGGAATCGAACCCAGGTCCTAGAGGTTACCAACTCAACGCTTTGACCAACCGTACCATCTGCTTTCTTTGTAATATTAATAAGATGCAATTATTATAAGAAAAAAAGGTTAGTGGCCTGAATCAAAACAAATCACGCGCCAACTTTGAATGGACCACCCAGAAGCTTCCACGCATCATCTTCTTCATATTGAACCTGCAAAATAAAAGAGATAGCGGGGGTTTTAAACCCCCACTAAATAGCAAGCATAAAAATAGCGATTAGAAACCTGCTGATCATAAATTGATCGCGAGGTATGGGAACGATTGGCCAAGAGCTTCTGATTCTGATGGTGTGGGTCTAGTTGTCTGATTTTTCCATAAAATTAAACCCCCAATTTTACAGTTTTGTAACCCTAGCAAGCTTCCATGGTGATTTCGCGTATAGGCAAGCAAAACTCAATTAAACAATATGGTTAGCTTCAGAATGATAAGACTAGTACAAAACAAGCATTAGAACTCAAAATTATGGCATGAATGATGAAATATGATTATGCAAAAAAGATGAAACAGTTTGACTGCTAGGTACCAATTCTGGGTGCGTGAGGATTGTAAAAGAATGCAGTTAGGTTCAGTGAAGCTTTTGCAAGCTATTGCAATTGGTATTTTGCCTTGAAAAGCTTTGGAATCGTGGTTTCAGTTTTTGAAAATTTGGACAAAAATGCCAATTTTGTTCTTGAGAAGAGGCGCAGCTTCGAGGTCTCTTGCACTAGGGTTTGCTTCTGACTTATATGAGGGATGGATTAGGGTAAAGATTTGGATCCAAAACCCTTTGCATTGATGTATGGAATATTTGATTTTCATGCATATTTTTTCATATCTTTTCCATGTAATTTTTGTTCCAATCATGGCCAATCTTTCCAATTTTAGTATGCAAGAAATCTTGAGTATCCAATGAATGATTACACTGCATAAAAAGATTCAAATGCATTGGTTTATTATTTTTCCATATTTTATTTAATTTAAATGAATTAATTGTAATTAAAAATTCAAATAAATAAATGAAAATGATGAAATAAATCCCCTTTGGGCCAAATGGTCGTGCATAGTCTTTGGATGATGAATCTTGGAAGAAAATGTGGCCCATTAGCAATTTTAAGGCATTTGAAGCAAAGTTGACTTTCCAAAATTCCCAAAACTTTCCCAACTTCCACAAGGCATATCTTGCTCAATATTTAAGCTTTGATCATGTTCTTTGACATTTTGGAAAGGTCTTGAAGTCCTATAACCAATGCCTTTGGTCCCATGTCATTTTGATTTACCAATCCCATGTTATGGCCTTTGACTTAAAGTCCCTTTTTGTTGACTTTTGAAAATGACCTATAATGTTGAAATTGATAACTTTTTGTGAGAACATTTCTTGGACTTGAAGTGTGAAGAGGAGTTGTAGGAAATGTCTTTCTCTTCAAAATGAGCTTTGGATGGAATTTTTCTGATAAACCATGTGGAAGTTATGCCTTGGTCAAGCTACAGTTGACTTTTTCAACTGTCCAAATATGGAAACTTTTGCATCTTGAGACTTTTTGAGCCATGCCTTAAAAATCATGATCAAGAATTGATCAAATGATGTTTGTGGCTCCAAAATGAGATGTTGACCAAAAATTTGAACTTTTGACTATCAAATGACCATTTTGCCCCTGCAGTTGACTGTAGTGCAATTAGGGTTTTTGACTGTGAAATTTTGTGTTGTAAGTCTTGAAACTTGGCATGAGGATGCTTGACCATGTTTATAGGCATGTGGGACTTGATTGGACCCTTGGAAACTTCATTTTCTTTGTCAGAACCAAAACCCTAGTTTTTGACTGTTATGAGGCCCTTGAACTGTGCAACCCTTGAGGAGATTTTGAAGCTTTGACTTGGCAAATCTTGAAGAATATGGGAGGGAAAATTTTAGGGTACAACAGTTGCCCCTGTTCAATCTTCTTAGACCGGAGGATGTAGATTTGCTGGCGTGCCTTTCGTAATCCGAAGGTGGAAGATGATTGAACACTAGAGTGCCCAGAAATTTGCGCTCACATAGTAGTGTGATGATGGGAATGGGCTTACAGATGCCATTTGGAGATTGATGGATAGGATGATGGGTTTATAGATGCCATGCTAAGAGATGATGGATGGGCGGATGGGCTTATAGATGCCATCTGGATGTCGATCGCATAAGAGATTCCTTAGCGAGAGTTCGCGTACCTGAAAAAGAAAATGATTACCTGGCATGTTACAGGAGCTGGTCTTCAAACTCTTTGTATAGATGCACCCTGACTGGTTACAGCAATTGAATCTGGAGCTTCAAAAGGTGGTGAATGAACCAGGGGTGGTTACTACCTCAACGGGACGGTTAGTGAACCTTGGACGATTACTACCTCAACAGGAACACTGAGAGAACCTTGGACGATTACTACCTCAACAGGAACGCTGAGAGAATCTTGGGGCGATTACTACCTCAATAGGAACGCTGAGAGAACCTTGGGCGATTACTACCTCAACAGTAATGCTGAGAGAATCATAGGCGACTTCAACCTCAACAGTAGCGCTGAGAGAATCTTGGATGTCTTCTACTGAGTCTTCATTAGGAAAATCTTTAGGGATCGATTTAACTGGACTAGAGAAGGCCTTTGACTGGATAAGAAACAGGAAAATCTTAGGGTCGATTTAACTGAACCGGACAAGGTCTTGAAATCTTCAACTGGATAAGAAACAGGGAGATCTTAGGGTCGATCTGACTGAACCAGAGAAGGCCTTTGACTGGATAAGAAACAGGAAAATCTTAGGGTCGATTTAACTGAACCGGTCTAGGTCTTGAAA
This sequence comes from Vicia faba, assembly GCA_948472305.1. Classification (NCBI taxonomy): domain Eukaryota; kingdom Viridiplantae; phylum Streptophyta; class Magnoliopsida; order Fabales; family Fabaceae; genus Vicia; species Vicia faba. The sequence goes on from OX451737.1 coordinate 252,408,170, forward strand.
TCTTCAACTGGATAAGAAACAAGGACATCTTAGGGGCGATCTGACTGAACCAGAGAAGGCCTTTAGACTGGATAAGAAACAGGAAAATCTTAGGGTCGATTTAACTGAACCGGTCAAGGTCTTGAAATCTTCAACTGGATAAGAAACAGGGAGATCTTAGGGTCGATCTGACTGAACCAGAGAAGGCCTTTGACTGGATAAGAAACAGTAAAATCTTAGGTCCGATTTAACTGAACCGGTCAAGGTCTTGAAATCTTCAACTAGATAAGAATCAGGGAGATCTTAGGGTCGATCTGACTGAACCAGAGAAGGCCTTTGACTGGATAAGAAAAAGTAAAATCTTAGGGTCGATTTAACTGAACCGGTCAAGGTCTTGAAATCTTCAACTAGATAAGAAACAGGGAGATCTTAGGGTCGATCTGACTGAACCAGAGAAGGTCTTTGACTGGATAAGAATCAGGAAAATCTTAGGGTCGATTTAACTGAACCGGTCTAGGTCTTGAAATCTTCAACTGGATAAGAAACAGGGAGATCTTAGGGGCGATCTGACTGAACCAGAGAAGGCCTTTAGACTGGATAAGAAACAGGAAAATCTTAGGGTCGATTTAACTGAACCGGTCAAGGTCTTGAAATCTTCAACTGGATAAGAAACAGGGAGATCTTAGGGTCGATCTGACTGAACCAGAGAAGGCCTTTGACTGGATAAGAAACAGTAAAATCTTAGGGTCGATTTAAATGAACCGGTCTAGGTCTTTAAAGGTAGCTGAGAATTTGACTGGATCTTTCCTGAAAGGTAAAGGTCAGTCACATGCAAGGTATGATATGAATCAAGCGATGATGTTCTCAACATAAATGAGATTTGTAAGATATGATGCGTATATGCATGCTATAATGTATGAAAATGTGATGTTTATGAATGTATCTTTTCGTCTTAGGAAAATAAATCCTTGACGGGTGCCAGGAAGTCACATCCTGGGCTGATGTTGAAGAATAGATTTCTGCTTCCGCTGGGGATGATAGTTGCAAGCATGCCGGTAGGAGAAGATGACTCCGTTGGGGAATAAACTTGGCGAATGGATTACTCTGTGGGGAGAAAATTACTCTAGCGATCTTGCTGGGAAACAATACTCTGTGGGGGGAGAGGTACTTTGCTAGAATGTTGATGGTAACTTCGCTGGGGATACCATTGTTATGTTGGAAGTGTTAATAGACTTCGCTGGGGATAAGAAGATTTTGTCGAGGACGATCTTTCCGTGGCTTTTGGCTGAGGATAACCCAGTTATATCCTGGTAGGGAAATAACCTTTGAATAAAGCCGGGAGACGCGTTCGTGCTCTACGGGGATAAGCTTCCAGAATCTACTGGGGATAAGCTTACTGCTTGGGGAGATGGATCTCAACTTTCCTGGGGAAACTGGATTGGACTCTCCTGGGGAAATTTGAACTACTGGGGAAGTGACTCCATTGCATGTTTGATATACTGCTGGGGAACAATCTTTAGGTCAAGACTGTCGGGGATACTTGTTAAGAATGTATGATGTGCTATGGAATGTTGAGATCTGCTGGAGGATACCCAACTTCCTTAAGGTTGACTGTAACTTTGCTTGGAGAGAGTGCACTGACTTGCTGGCTCACTCTCTGGGGAGTTAAGGTATACTGGTTATGTTCTTCGGCTGAACTTACCTTTGTACCTTGATGGACAGAACCATTAGATCGTTTAGACGACTCATTACTGCCCCTGTTTCTGAGGTGGGAGAGGAAGACCTGTGAGGTGCTGATAGTTGTTGATGGACCAACCTTCTTCTGGTAGGCAGGTGACGAGATGACAGGACATAGTCGTACGCTTTGATCCCTAACTTTTACCTGGACCGCCCTTTCGGGTTTTCAGTCCACCGAGATACCCATTTTTGCCCAAGCCGCCTTTTCAGGTTTTCGACTTGCCGGGTGTACAGATTTTTCATTTCATCCCTTATTTTTTCCCGAACCCTTTTGGTTCGCCGGGAAGCCCTTATTTTTGCCTAGGTATGTCAACCTAGCGGGTCTTTGATTACGCGTAGTATTCTTTTCGACTATGTCCATGATCTCAGCGTGTAGGTAGTTGCCCCTGTTAGAAGTGTTTTTGCCATGCCACCAGATTAGGCAAGATTCGTTGCTGGAGTGCCCCAAGTGACTCAGGCGGAGATTTGCCCCAGGCTGTTTGGCCTTGAGAGATTCCCTGAATCTTGATTGGACTGCCCCAGATGATGGACCATGATCATGTCATGCCCCTTGATTGGAAGTGCTTTTGTTCGCTAGGTATTCATCGTGCGAATTTCCCTGCCGTTCAAACAAGTAGTCATATGCAAACAATGTTATATCAAAAATGCAAAGCTTATGTATGTCCTGAAGATTTTGAAAATGCATTCTTTTCCATAAAACAAGTGAATGTTTGTAAAATGTGATGTCAACTCGTTATTTTATTGCGAGCCTTAAGGAGTCAGGATACCTTTCGTAACAGTATGCTTTTGAACTAACCCATGCTTCAGCTAGGACTTTTAAGGGTTATAACGTGGCCTGGTTCATGGTTTAAGAAACAAAGGATAAAGGCTCAAATTATTTGTAACCACCCGCTCTTCGTGATGTTCTTCAAACCTAAATTCAGTTGATCGTGTGTTAGACCTTGTTTGAGTCTTTGTCCTGATGTTCCAATGAAGGTTCAGATATTGATGATTTATTCTGAATAGGCAGTCATTTTTTGTTTTTGTTGAGGGTTTTTAGGACCTCTTTCTTCTTTGATTTTGTTATCCCTATTTTTTGCCTGAACTGTTTCCTTTTGTGGAATTACAGTCAGCGGGATGCCCCAGTTTCGTAAGTCTTCTTCATAGGTATTTTGACTTATTGGGCTTCTTTCTTTTTTTTATTTTGAGAGATATAATGACTGCCTATCCTTGTGATTGTTCGGAATCATCATTGTCTTTCTTTGTTTTGTAAGGACCTCTTTTGGTGCCATTCGTTATGCACTTGGATCAACTGAGAGAACTACCCTGCCCCAGGTTATGATAAAGGGTTTTAATTTTCGAAAAGGAAAAACTCCTACTTCTTTGGCTCAGAGGGGTTGACGAGGGATTATCTTCCTTATAACTCCAGTGTTTAGGGATTGAAACAATGCCTGTACCTCATCAGCGGGGTCTGTTCAAAAGCATACTGTAAGGATCGTGGTATCGTTTTTGTCATCCTCCCTCAAGAGGCTTAGAATTTCTTAATCGAGCGTTGATCATCAGAAAAAATATGAAAATAATTTGCACATAGTGAATACGAATATATTGCTTCAAAACAGACATATGCGATGCATTAATGAAATAACGATGTTTAACATGACTAAATGTTTGAACAAAAGAAAATCATAACTTGAAAATCCTAATGAACAAAAGTCTTTTCATCTCAGGGCTTGTTACTTCACATGGTGAGCCTTGGAGGGATGGTAGAAAAATTCAGCCTGACCATCTTGTGTGAACTCCAATGCTCCTTCATCAATCAGGTCCTGGATCTTGTTCTTCAGAGCCCAACACTCATTTGTATCATGTCCTGGACTGGAAGAGTGGTAGGTACACCTTTTATTGGGATCATAGACAGGAGATGCTGTGTTGGGGTTCCGGGGATGAGCCCTTAATGTGATCAGATTCAACCTCAACAGACGTTGTAAAGCTTGAAACAGCGACATGTTGAGCTGGGTGAATTGCCTCCTGGGCTTGTCTGGTTGAAGCTGGTGAGGTTGATGATGAATTTGTGACACTGGAGCCATTTGAGGAGCTCTCCCCTTACCTCCTTGTCTCAAAGATGGTTGAATGATGACTGGCCGTTCAACCTTAGATGTTTGCCCCAGTTGGTTACCCCGAAGCAGTTGGTTGACGAGAACCCCGAGCTCATCTTTTCTTTGAGCTAAGTCTTGGATGATAGTCACCTGCCCCATCATCTGGGCTCTCACTGTATCCACTTCAGCTTGCAGATGTTTCAACCGTTCGTCCTCAGCGCTGTTCCTGACCAAAGTCTCCATGAGGAGTGTCCTTAGCTCCTCCTGCCCCTTGGATAGATTCAGGAGGATTTCCCCGAACCGAGTCTCTTGAGCCAGAAGGTCCTGGTTATCTTGTTGGGAAGCCATTGCTGAAATAAACAGCGGAGAAGAGGTAAGTGACCTGCAACAAGGACACCTGTTATGCAATGATGTATATGACATGCATGTAATGTTTTCAAGGACCTCGCGGGATAAACAAGAAAATTGTTAGCATTTGAATTTGTAGCTTGATTGAAGGAACTCCATGTTGCTGAGAATCCTTCTTCAAGGGTCAAGGCTCACCATATCAAGTGGGTCATAGCCCCTGACTACCTTGGCTCGGGGAACCTTCTTCAAGTGTCAAAGCTCACCATATCCAGTGGGTCATAGCCTCTGACAACCTTGGCTAGAGGAAAATAAATCCCCTTTGCCCCTTGCTAGACATTCTGGTTCATCATGACCTGCATCACAAGCCCTTGAGATCCCTGAAATGGGTTAGGATGCATGCAATGGTATGATGTTATGGTATGCACGGGGTAATGTAAGTAAACCCTGTTATGAGTCCCAATTAAGGACTGCAAACCAAAACCTGCAAGAAACTCAAGTAAAACCTGTTATGAGTCCCAATTAAGGACTATGAACAAAACCTGCAAGTAGTTCATGTGTCAGATAACAAGCATGCAAGTAGTCAAGTACGAAGGCACACAAGTCACACAAGACAAGCCCTTAGAGTTTAGGCCAGCATGGGGTCTGGGTATTACCCTCTTGAAGTTGGTGGGCTCAACATGTCCTATTAGAAGTAACCGGGTTCTAAGGGTCCCAATATCACTAGATTGCTTTCATTGTTCATCGTTTCGATTTAGCCACTGAACTGGCGACCGAAATATTCCAGGAAAGCAACCCTCAATTGAGTGTAGTATCGAGTATCAACCAACCTCGGACTGCACCAAAGTCAGTTATCTCACTACCCTAAAGAAGCCAAGATAGTTCAATTAAGGTTCCTAAGGTCAGTTGATGCTTCACGACACCACGCGGAGGCCCCGTACTCTCCTTGACTGAACTCAAGGGTTACCGGTACACACCAAAGTGCCACATCAACGTAGCAGACTGTTTCAACCATGTCGGTATACCTCGCACAGTTCCCTCACAGCCTTGTTGCTACTTTCTAAGAAGGTATCCCCCAGATCCGGGTTAGGATCTATAGAACTCCCAAGACGGTCCCACAATTTAAAGCAAGCAAATCAATACAATTGAAAACACAGTTATGAACTAATCCTAAGGTACACCTCACTTTAAGTTTAAATCCCCAGCAGAGTCGCCAGTTCTGTGATCGGTGGATCTGGAACTGACTGTTTAACGCTGGTTCGCGAAATGTCGCGGAAGCAAGAGTCGCCACCGTCTTTTATTTTCTCCAAAGGGAAAGGACAAAAGCACAGAAAAATTCCTTATAGAGATTGCTCTCGGTTCGGGAGGTAGATTATAGAAAGGGAAGGTGTTAGCACCCTTTCTATCCATGGTTATCCATGGGCTCTTAGATACTTGCTCATTGTGTTTTCAAAATTGTTTGTTTGCTTTTCAACTGTGGGTTTAAAAAAGTTTCTTTGAAAATTCCAGTTCGACTCTTGTATCGGTCCTCAAGAGTGTTTGAAAAAATTGCTTTCGAAAGCTTTTTGAAAAGGTGTCGGTGTGAAAAGTATTTTTGAATTTGTTTTGAATTTAGAGCAAGTATCTAGAGTCGTCTACCTACCCTAAGGAATTCGTCTGTGTAAATGTCCTTAAAGTAGTGCCATCCCACCATTGAGAGGTAGGTAGCACCACCGTTGGAGGTATTCGGGTCAATTCGAGGGTTCGGGACATGGTGATCACCGGAGCAATGGGAAGACACCTTAGAAGATACCCTCATGCCAGGTTCTCGGATCATGAGGACTTACTAAAACATCCTCTACTCGACGATCACCTTTCGAGGGGCAAGGCAACAGTGAGGCGTACCCTAGGGGTGGTGTGTGATTTGTGTGTCATGTTCATTTGCATTTATCTTGTTCATGTCGTGGGTGATCTACGCGTTGCTTTTATTTTGACATTCATTCTTTCATGCAATAGTTAACAGTTTAAGAGATGCGAGAATTAAAATTCCTACGCTATTACAAAGGCGCGGGTCCACATCGCCAAATTTAATCCAATACCCGATTTGAAATAAAATAAAGAATGCGGAAGAGATAAATGTCTGATTTACATGGCTTTGGGAGAATTACATAAATATTATAAGAAAGGAAATAAATGCGCGAAACGAACTGACAATCGAAAGCAAGGGCGTTGGACCCTTTTTAATGAAATTAAATTACGATTAACAAATTAATTAAATTAAAATAAAAAGAAAAGGTTTTTTGGAGTTTTTTTTTGTATTTATGGATTTTTAATAAGAATTAATGGAATTTAAAACCTAATTCTAGCTATTTTTTAATTTATTAAAAAAAATGTTAAAATTAGACCTAAAGTTAACCTAATTATTTAATACAATTTTATTTACAAAAATAATAATTAATAATTAATGTGGTGAAAAAGGCAAAAGGATAAAAATAATCAAAACCCTAATTCTACAAAATTTTTAAGTTTATTAAGAAAATGTTAAAATTAATCCTAGAATTTAAAAACTAAATTAATTAATAATATTTACTTATAAAATAACATTTAAATAAAATATATTTATTTTTGTCTTTTCTGATTTTTATCATTTTTTATGTTAAGAAAAATATTAATTTGAAGAATTAAATAAAAATTAAACAAAACAAATAAAAATAGAAAAAGAATGTAAGAGAGCAAACCAAAGGGGGTGTTGTCCCCAAACTGGAGGTATTGTCTAGCAATTAGGCCCAACGTTTCAAGGCTTTGTTTGACTTTTCAGGGCCACGTGCGTGTGCATTGACTGGTGCCCATGGTGCTCCTCAAATCTTGACCTTTGGATTGCCCTCAGTGGCCATGTGGCACGTTTGGATTATGGGTGTATGGTGAACTCTGAGGCTTGAAACTGCACGAGATTATGCTAAAACAAAATATATGAAGAAAGTGTGGGGACCTGGGAATCGAACCCAGGTCCTAGAGGTTACCAACTCAACGCTTTGACCAACCGTACCATCTGCTTTCTTTGTAATATTAATAAGATGCAATTATTATAAGAAAAAAAAGGTTAGTGGCCTGAATCAAAACAAATCACGCGCCAACTTTGAATGGACCACCCAGAAGCTTCCACGCATCATCTTCTTCATATTGAACCTGCAAAATAAAAGAGATAGCGGGGGTTTTAAACCCCCACTAAATAGCAAGCATAAAAATAGCGATTAGAAACCTGCTGATCATAAATTGATCGCGAGGTATGGGAACGATTGGCCAAGAGCTTCTGATTCTGATGGTGTGGGTCTAGTTGTCTGATTTTTCCATAAAAGTAAACCCCCAATTTTACAGTTTTGTAACCCTAGCAAGCTTCCATGGTGATTTCGCGTATAGGCAAGAAAAACTCAATTAAACAATATGGTTAGCTTCAGAATGATAAGACTAGTACAAAACAAGCATTAGAACTCAAAATTATGGCATGAATGATGAAATACGATTATGCAAAAAAGATGAAACAGTTTGACTGCTAGGTACCAATTCTGGGTGCGTGAGGATTGTAAAAGAATGCAGTTAGGTTCAGTGAAGCTTTTGCAAGCTATTGCAATTGGTATTTTGCCTTGAAAAGCTTTGGAATCGTGGTTTCAGTTTTTGAAAATTTGGACAAAAATGCCAATTTTGTTCTTGAGAAGAGGCGCAGCTTCGAGGTCTCTTGCACTAGGGTTTGCTTCTGACTTATATGAGGGATGGATTAGGGTAAAGATTTGGATCCAAAACCCTTTGCATTGATGTATGGAATATTTGATTTTCATGCATATTTTTTCATATCTTTTCCATGTGATTTTGGTTCCAATCATGGCCAATCTTTCCAATTTTAGTATGCACGAAATCTTGAGTATCCAATGAATGATTACACTGCATAAAAAGATTCAAATGCATTGGTTTAGTATTTTTCCATATTTTATTTAATTTAAATGAATTAATTGTAATTAAAAATTCAAATAAATAAATGAAAATGATGAAATAAATCTCCTTTGGGCAAAATGGTCGTGCATAGTCTTTGGATGATGAATCTTGGAAGAAAATGTGGCCCATTAGCAATTTTAAGGCATTTGAAGCAAAGTTGACTTTCCAAAATTCCCAAAACTTTCCCAACTTCCACAAGGCATATCCTGCTCAATTTTTAAGCTTTGATCATGTTCTTGGACATTTTGGAAAGGTTTTGAAGTCCTCTAACCAATGCCTTTGGTCCCATGTCATTTTGATTTACCAATCCCATGTTATGGCCTTTGACTTAAAGTCCCTTTTTGTTGACTTTTGAAAATGACCTATAATGTTGAAATTGATAACTTTTTGTGAGAACATTTCTTGGACTTGAAGTGTGAAGAGGAGTTGTAGGAAATGTCTTTCTCTTCAAAATGAGCTTTGGATGGAATTTTTCTGATAAACCATGTGGAAGTTATGCCTTGGTCAAGCTACAGTTGACTTTTTCAACTGTCCAAATATGGAAACTTTTGCATCTTGAGACTTTTTGAGCCATGCCTTGAAAATCATGATCAAGAATTGATCAAATGATGTTTGTGGCTCCAAAATGAGATGTTGACCAAAAATTTGAACTTTTGACTGTCAAATAACCATTTTGCCCCTGCAGTTGATTGTAGTGCAATTAGGGTTTTTGACTGTGCCATTTTGTGTTGTAAGTCTTGAAACTTGGAATGAGGATGCTTGACCATGTTTATAGGCATGTGGGACTTGATTGGACCCTTGGAAACTTCATTTTCTTTGTCAGAACCAAAACCCTAGTTTTTGACTGTTAGGAGGCCCTTGAACTGTGCAACCCTTGAGGAGATTTTGAAGCTTTGACTTGGCAAATCTTGAAGAATATGGGAGGGCAAATTTTGGGGTACAACACCGGGCTATGGAAGAGACTGATGTTATTGACTACTATGGGGGATACCCTAATGTCCCATTTCTTGGAATCAGAGGTGGTATAACTTACAATCCTTGTCTAGCTTTGCGGAAATTTGGTCGTGCTCGGAGAGATGGTCCCTATGAGTTACTTCTTGAGGACATTGTATTTGACTACAAGGAGAACGTTAAGGAGCACCGCCGAAGGTTTATAAGAGCTTGGGGCATGGTGAACAGAGCTGACCCCCAAGAGCTGGGACCAAAGACTTCCCTTCCTATGCAGCCTTACCTCCAATGGGTCCGAGCTCGTGCCCGGAAGCTTGGGATGCCCTATGAGACCGTGTTACCAGTGATTGTGGAGCCCAGTAATGAAGAAGGCATTCCTTACACGGTTCTCTATCCTTACATGCCCACCAATCACAGGGAGTTGTAGAGGTCTTAGATTCAGCTGAGGAATGAGCGGGATACTTACCGGGAAAAGTACCATAACCAAGAAAGGAAGATTTTGAAGCTCGCCAGGCAGCTCGAGGAAGAAAGAGTGATCAATGACTATATCGGCATAAAGAGGAAGCGACCATGGGATTTTTGATTTTTCTTTTTCTAGTTTTGTTTTATTTACTTCTTTGTAACGCCTTAAAGGCATTGTTGAACCTTTTAAAAGTTAATCTAATAAAGTTTGTTTATTTTTGGTTTGCAAATTTAAATCTCCCAAAGTCTTTGAAATCACTACATGCGCATCCCGTTATCATGCACATCATTACAGGTACCCTTACAGGTTTCTCATCTTCTTCGCTGTTTATTTCAGCAGAAATGTCTTCTGATCGAGCCATCAAAGATCTTCAGGCACAGAACGCCCAATTCCAACAGATGTTCATAAGTCTGACTAAAGGGTAGGAGGATTTGAAGACCCTTATTCTAAAAGAGAAGAAGAAGAAGAAGAAGAAGAAGAAGAAGAAGAAGAAGAAGGTCGGTATTCTGACTATGGGTAGAAGATTCGGGGAAAGGTTGAGACAACCAGCTGATCTGACCTCCTCATCCAAGGATGGAGAGAACCAAGAAAGGGAAAAGGACCCTAGTCCTGCAGTTTTTGAAGACAATACTGATTACGATGATAAGCAGTATCCTCTTGCTGAGGATAGGTACAAGCAGCTAGAAGACCATCTGAGTTCTTTGGAGATTCAGAAGATCTCTGGTTTGGATTTTTGAGAACTGGGACTGGTATCGGGAGTGGTGATCCGTCATATGTTCAAAGCTTCTGTTTTTGCCAAGTACGATGGAGTATCCTGTCCAAAACTCCATCTCCGCTCTTACGTCAAAAAAATCCAACCCCACACTGCTGATAGAAATTTGTGGGTACACTTCTTTCAAGATAGTCTGTCAGGGACTCAGCTTGAATGGTTTTATCAGTTGTAGAGAGCCAGTGTCTAAAACTGGGAAGATCTTGTTGTTGCTATCTACAAGCAGTATTAGTATAACGCTGACCTTACTCCCACTCGTACTCAGCTCCAGGGTATGTCCATGGGTGCAGGTGAAGGTTTTAAGGATTATGCTCAAAAGTGGAGAGACTTAGCTGGAAGAGTCCAACCCCCTTTGTCTAATAGGGAGTTGGTTGACATGTTTCTAGGGACGGTATCTGGTCCATTTTTCAATCACTTGATCAACAGTTCGTCATCTGGGTTTACTGAGTTGATTTTGACGGGAGAAAGAGTAGAGGATGGCATTCGAAGTAGTAAAATACAAAAGGATGCTTCATCAAGTGCAACAAAGAAGCCTTTCACCGGTAAGAAGGAAGCTAGTGCAGTCTATGGCCCGAAGGGCTAAAACAGATCTAAACAATGTCAAACAGTAAAGGTTGTAGTGATATCAAGACTAACTGTTTCTCCACAATGCAACAATCAGCAAAGAGCGGAAAGACCACAGAGGCAGTTCACCCGGCTCAATATGACCCTGTCTCAAATTTTACCATAATTATTGAAGACCAATCTGGTAACTCTGAAGGAAGCCCCGAAGAACCCCAACACCACATCTCCCCGCTATAACCCAAATGCCCATTGCGCCTATCACTCTGAAAGTCCAGGTCATGATACAAATGACAGTTGGGCCCTGAAAAACAAAGTGCAAGACTTGATCGAAGCCAAAGAGATTGAGTTTGACGCTCCGGAGAAGCACAACGTCATAACTGCTCTCATGCCCAAACATGGTCATGGAGTAAATGCTGTTGACAATGATTTATTTGTGACCTCTGTGGAGGAGATTTCTACTCCTCTTATGACCGTTAAGAAGAATTTGTTGTTGGCCTGTTTATTTCTGGGTTGTGGTGAAGGTTGCCACATGTGCTCGATTCTACCTGCTGGTTGTCGCTTATTGAAGTCAGGTGTTCAGCGCCTGATGGATAATAAAGAGATCTTGTTTGAGAAGACTATGATTCTGTTGGTTCCAAACAAAGACGTTGCCATCATAACCATTTCTGCCAATCCTTCCAAGGTTTCCTCGAGAAAACCTGTTAGGATTACACCTGTTCCAAGAATTTCTCCGTTAATAATCATTGTTCCTGGTCCCATCCCATACACTTCAGACAAGGATGTCCCATGGCACTATGGTGATGATGTGTATTACCATGGTATTAAACAAGACTTGAAGAATGAAGAAGCTGATACAAATGTCAATAATATTGTCGGGGCTAGCAAGGTCACTAGAAGTGGAAGACTCTTTTCTCCTGATATTTCCCCTCCGACTATCCACAAACCTGTTGTCATTTCATCTACCAATACATCAACTACTGTCCCAGTTCCTATTCCAGTTATCACCCCTGTCGCTGAGCCATCTGGGACTCGGGGCAAATAAAGCATAGGTGAGCCTGCACGGATGGAGGCACGTAAGAAGATCATTGTAGAAACCTCTAAACAAGAGATGGAGGAAATAATGAAGATTATCAAGAAGAGCGACTACAATGTGGTCGAGCAACTGGGGCATACCCCGTCAAAGATCTCCATGTTGTCCCTGTTATTGTGTTCTGAAGCCCATGCAAAGGCTTTAATTTCATTTCTCAATACTGTGCATGTGCCGCAAGAAACTTCCACAGATCAGTTCAAAGATTGCGTAGCTAGCCTGACTGCCGACAATGGGTTGGGTTTCTCAGATGCGGACCTGACTGCTAAAGGGAGGAATCATAATGATGCTCTGCACGTCTCGATCGAATGCAGGGGCACCACTATGGCCCATGTACTGGTAGATATCGGGTCCTCATTGAATGTTCTGCCAAAGAAAGCATTAGACCGTCTGGGTTGTGAAGGTTTGATTCTAAAGTCAAGTAATATTGTAGTAAGGGCTTTTGATGGATCAAAAAGAATGGTGCACGGGGAGGTGGACATCCCTGTCAAAGTGGGTTCTCAGACCTTTGGGTCCACCTTCTCTGTAATGGACATCAGGCCATCATATTCTTGCTTGCTGGGTCGTCCTTGGATTCATAAGGCTGGGGCAGTTACTTCTACACTCCATTAAATGCTGAAATATCCGGTGAAGGGGAAGATTGTCACAGTGCGAGGTGAAGAAGAGTATATGGTTAGTCACCTCAATTCTTTCCGCTACGTAGAGATGGACGGGGAATTCGTAGAAACTCCTTGTCAGAACTTCGAAGAGGTCCCTCAGACTTTAGCGTCAACTGAAATTACTACCGGCAAACCTCCATTGAAGATGGCTTCTCTCAAAGACGCCAGGGCTGTAATTGAGGAAGGTGGGTGTACCAATTGGGGTCAGCTCCCTGATTTCACTCACAAAAATGGAAAATTTGGTTTGGGCTTTACTACAGGGGCTCAAAGGACTGTTAGGCGCGCACGGATTGGAAGACCTCCTCTGCACATCAGCAATCGGGGAGTTAATGCAATTGAAGACGGTGAAGAAGATTCAGACATCGATAGATGGATCTACCCAGCAACCAGTGGTGGACTGAATAACTGGACGGCGAAAGACTTTATACCTGTTTCTTTTATTCCGCAGTAATTGACTTTTTTTTAAGATTTGTAATAACTAGTTTGAAACTTTACGGCCCGGTGCCTTGCCCGAGGCACCTTGGCTTTGCTTTTGAGGGCTTATTATTTGTCATTTCATATATCATTCATAAAACATTGGACGTTTCTTGCATTACAAATTTTGCGCCCCTTGTTTTTCTTTTATGTCTCTCACTTTATCAAAACAGCTATGCTCTTACACACTGTTGTACCCCAAAATTTGCCCTCTCATTCTTCAAGGCCTTTCTCACAAGGATTCTCAAGGTTCAAGCTTGCACAAGTGCATTGGAATTTTCCAGTACCAAAATTAAAAGGAAACTGTCAAAAATGGAGAAAACAGATAAAAATAACATTTTGACAAATTTGGAGGAAAACAGGTCTCCTTCGATTCAGCACCCTTCGATTGACTCTTGGCCTCCTTCGAATGCAACTTGGATTACATCTTCCGTTTTGAGCAAGAGCCTCCTTCGAATGCAACTTGGGAATACCCTTCGACTCAGAAGCCAAGAACTTCCCTCACGCTAAAAGGAAATGACTCCCTTTATGCTTGTTTCGACCCAAGCTTCGATTGGGCAATATGCTTCCTTCGAGCATGAGCTTTCGATTGGGAAATATGTTTGTTTCGATCCACATGCTTCGATTGGGCAACATTGCTTCCTTCGAACACGGGCTTTCGATTGGGCAATATGTTTGTTTCGATCCACATGCTTCGATTGGGCAACATTGCTTCCTTCGAACACGGGCTTTCGATTGGGCAATATATTTGTTTCGATCCAAGATTCATTTGGGCATGTGGCTCCCTTCGTGCAAGTCTTTGTTTGAGCATTGACCTTTTGTGTGCTTGCTTGGAGTCACAAAGTTTCGACCTCCTCCATGCAGGCTTCGACTATGTTATACTAGCTTCGACTGGACAACATTTCTCTTTAATATGCTGCATTTCCATCCTTGACAAACTTAAGACATATTTGGCCCCTTCAAACGATGCACAAAGGTGATTCGTTCGAAGGACACTTCTTGGAAGAAAGTCAAACAATATGTTGGAAGAAGAATCTGGTTGAAGGAGGGTCAAAATGAAAGGATGAAATATTCAAAGATGCTTGCTGCCAAGTTCAGGCATGGTACACTGGCCAAAACTGCTGCACAGCAGTCCTGAAACACTGCCCCATTCTTGCACCGAAATAGCATACAACCACTGTCCATCGAAGGCTACAAAGAGCAGTTTACTCAAATTGTTCAAATTATTTTGTTTTCCCTCCAAAAACTTCAGCCAACTTTGCCTATAAATAAGAGGCTGCAACACATGTTTAACAGAGGATCTTTGGACCAGAGGAACGAATCCCCTAAATTTTCTCAAAACACAACAAAACTCTCAAGTTCATCAACACTTGAGAAATAAAAAAATAGAATCCCAAACACTCACCTCTTTCAATTCTGAAGAACATCCCACACACAAAAGTTTGCTCGAACTCAAAGACAACCTTCTGTGACAACTCTTCGAACCAAAAGCGAACCCCCTGTGACTACTCTTCAAATTCCAGAAACGTCCAGGTAGCAGTTCAAGTTCAAAACCCACATCCATTCAAGGCCTGAAGAAAGGTAAGTCACTCTTACCCTTGAACCTTTTGTTTCATGGCATAGTATGTGAATAATCTTCCCTTTCGTTTCAAAACATGTACATAACACTTTGGTTCTTTTCATTTCCACCTACTTAATATGTTTTCAGAGCTAACCCCTTTCGTTTTGCTGCTTGTTTACTTAAATATGCATTAAGTATTAACTGATTGTAAGGCAATACTAGCATGGCCTTATGCCATGTTGCTGTTCAAAAAAGTTCAAACGAAAGAAACAGGAGACAGGAGTATGAAACGAAGCCTTTGGTTTCCACATTGATTTCACTGGCCCAATCGAAGAAGGCAACAAGGCAGAAAGGCCCAGCTAGAGGCACACTTGCACTAAGTCTAGGCTCAGACGAAAGGCACTCCCATGCTGGTGCCAGCCTTCAATCGAAGTACATGACCTGACTGGTGCCAAAGCCTAATCGAAGGCCATGACCTCACTGGTGCAAACTCCCAATCGAAGGAAGCCTGGAAATGAAAATCGAAGGCTGCTCCTGCCCAAATTGAAGGAGCTCATTTTTCTTACTTTTATCTTATTTTTTCCTTCATATTTTTATGCCTTTCAATATGGTTGTAATAGCGTAGGATTTTATCTTTCTGCATTTTATTTACTTTGTACAAATGCTAATAATTAGGCGTGTATGGCAAGATAAAATTAACAAGTAGACAACCTAAAAATCAAAGACAAATGCATGCAAATCAAACACACTATTCACACATGCACCCTTAGGGTAATCTCGCTTGTTGCCTCGGAAAATAGTCATGTCCCTCGAGCATGGGAGTTTTAGCAAAGACCCTCGATAAAAGATCGTAGTCCCTCGATGACCCTCAATGTTGCCTTCGGTAAACGATCTAGTCCCTAAAACGACATTGCTAAAACATCCCATATGTTGCCTTCTATGACTATATAAACGTCCCAACGCCCGTCCCGTTCAACATCCTAACACAAGGTTGTTCACCAAATACAACGGTGAAACAACACTGTTAAAGGGGTTAAAAACATAAGAAAGATCTTTGAGTAAAATAGGGTAGATAACTCTTAGTTACTTGATCAAAAACTTGCAAAAATATCCTTGCCATTTTTCAAAACACACTCCACAATACAACTTTCAAAACATTGAATTATCTTTTCAAAAAGACATACACCTTTGTATATATTCAAACAAGAATCATTACAAAGGTTTCCTAGACAAGGCATCTTTTTCAAAGCATTTTCAAAACCACACACAAAGCACCATTTCAAACAATTGAAAAGCAAAGGCAAGTGATCTAAAACAAGTAACTAAGAGCCCATGGAAAACCATGGATGAAAAGGGTGCTAGCACCTTCCATTTTCATAATCTACCCCCTGAACCCACGAAAACATCTCAAAGGTCTTTCCTGTGCTTTTTGACCTTTCCTTAGGATAAAATAAAAAGTCGGTGGCGACTCTTGCTAAACCGCAACATTTGCGAATACAAACGCAAATCCCAAGTCAGTTCTCCCACCGTATCACAGAATTGGCAACTCTGCTGGGGAGTATTTCTAAAAGTGGGGTTACCTTAGGGTTTTAGATCACCTTTACATGCTTACCTTGATTGCTTTGATTGGTTTACTTTTTGGGTTCCTTGCTTGGGTTTGTTTTAAACCCTACACCCGGATTTGGGGGCACCTTTTAGGTAAGTAGCAATAAACTGTGAGGGAACTGTGCGGGGTATACCGACATGGTTGAAGCAGTAGCTACGTTAGTGTGACATATTTGTGGGTACCGTTAGCCCTTGAGTAGTCAAGGAGAATACGGGGCCGCTGAGTGATGTCATGAAACACTAACGAACTCTTAGAACCTTACTTGACCATCTTGGCCTTTTTTAGGGGTAGTGAGATGACCGACTTTGGTGCAGTCCGAAGTTGGTAGATACTCGATACTACACTCATTGAGGATTGTTTTCTTGGGATATTTTGGTCGCCAGTTAAGTGGCTAAACCAAAACAATGAACATAGAAAATAATCTAGTGATATTGAGCTCCTTAGAACCCGGTTTCTATTTTAGGACAGGTTGAGCCAACTAACTTCAAGAGGGTACTTACCTACAAACCCCATGCAAGCCTAAACCTAAGGACTTGTCTGCTTTGTGTGAATATGATTACCTGTACATATATACTTGCTTACTTTTGCATACATGTACATAACATCATAACATCATACCATAGCATTTTCAATAACCGTTTCAAGGATCTCGAGGGTCTTTTGATGCAGGGTCACGTTGAACCAGACGTCTACCAAAAGGCAAGAGGTTTAATTTTCCTCTAAACAAACACCGTCAAAGATCAAGTGCAACAACTTGAATCGGGGGCTATGACCCACTCGACATGGTGAGCTTGATTCTCGTGGAAAGACATCCACCGATACGAAGTTCCCCAATCAAAGATGTTGATCAAAGTTCAACCTCTAACTTTTCTCTTGTGTTTACCCCGAGAGATTCTTGAAAACATGCATCCACATATCATGCATTGCATCATAACAGGTTTTCCTTTTCAGGTTTCCTTATTCTCCTACTGCTTATTTTAGTAGAGATGGCTCTAGAGAGGATTGTCAAAGATATCCAAGATCAAAACGCTTAACTTCAAGAAATGTTCTTGAACCTGTCCCAGGGGCAAGAAGAAGTGAAAACTCTCCTCACAAGGGGCATGGTCCTAGGGAATTCAAGCGGTGTCAGGAATGATCAGTTGGAGGAACTGCGGATTGAGCTGGCAATAATGAAGATCCAGATGATGGGACAACTGGTGGGCCAGATGGCTCTCATCCAAAACCTAGCTCAAAGACAAGAAGAGCTCAGGGTTCTCGTCAACAAACTGCTTCGAGATAACCAAGTGGGGCAAACAACTAGGGTTTAAGAACAAGTCATCATTCAACCCCCTTTGAGACAAGAAGACAAGGGAAAAGCTCCTCAACTTGCTTCAGGGTCACGAGCCCAACAACAACCTCGCCAACAACAACAGTGTAATCGGCGTAGGCAGAATACATCTGAAAGATGCTTCACCTAAATTGACATGTCATTATCTCAAGCACTGCAACACCTGTTGGAAGCCAAGCTGGTTGTATTAAGGGACACCCCTCAGATTCCCAACACAGCCTCCCCAAGGTACAATCCAAATGTAAGATGTGCTTACCACTCCAACAGCCCTGGACATGACACCGATAATTGTTGGACGTTGAGAAATAAAATTCAAGATCTAATTGAAGAAGGAACGCTGGAGTTCACACAAGATGGCCAGACTGAATTATTCTGTCGTCCCTCAAAGGCTCACCACCTAAAGTGACAAGTTCAGACAAAGAGGCTTCTGTTCATTTTGAATTTTCAATTGTAATTTCTTTTGTTATTAAAACAATTATCTATTAATGTCAAACTTTGTTTCATTAATGCATTGCATATGTTTGTCTTGAATTCATCCTTTCATTTTCACTATTATTATGCTTTCTTTATGATATTTAACTCTTGATAAAAAGCTACAAGCCTTTAGAGGGAGGATGACGAAACAATGCCATAATCCTATACAGTATGCTTTTGGACAGACCTTGCTGACGATGTACAGGCGTTTCTTTCAAATCCTAAACACTGGAGTTATAAGGAAGATAATCCCTAGTCAACCCCTTCGAGCCAAAGAAGTAGGAGTTTTCTGTTTTAAACACAAATTGAAACCTTTAATTTAAACCTGGGGCAGGGTAGTCACTCAGTTAATTCAAAAAGATGTGCATTGAAGTCGCAAAACTCTCAGTTCATAATACAACGAACGACATCAAAAGCATTCCTCTGGAATCAAAAGACAGTGGTGGTTCCTTATCTCATAGGCAGTCAATCTCTCAAAAGAGAAAATCCCACTGAGCCAAAACCTATAAAGGAATCTTAAGAAAGTTGGGGCATCCTGCTGACTGTAATCTCGAAAATAAGAACAGTCTGGCAAAAGTTAGGGATAACAAATCAAAAGAACGAGGTCACTAGAAATCCTCAACAACATGAAAAATGTTGCAAAAAAAATGATGACTGCCTTCCAAAATTCAACTTGTGTGAACCATCACCAAAAACATTTTTCCAGACTCATTTGGAGTTCAAACGCACAATTAATTGAGCTTAGGATTGAAGAACATCACGAAGAACGGGTGGATACAAATATACTTTGAGCCTTTATCCTTTGTTTCTTAAACCGTGAACCAAGACACGTTACAACCCTTCAAAAGTCCTAATTGAAGCATGGGTTAGTTCGAAAGCATACTGTTACAAAAGGTATTCTGACTCCTGTAAGGCTTAGCCCAAAATTTTGTGTTGAATTTGTCTTATAAAAATTTTTCTGCTAAAAAACGCATTTTTCAAAACTTAGAGACAAGCATAAACTTTGCATTACTTGAATATCACTGTTTGCATTTGGCTATTTGTTTGACAGCGGAGAAATTTACACAATGAATATCCGTTGAACGAAAGCTCTCCCAGTGAATAAAATCACTTCAAGTAGGATGACACTTCCATTGACGAATCTCCTATCAACAGGGGGACTTGACATGTCACTATCCAACACACCTGGGGAAGTCCAGTCAAGATTTCAAGAAATCTCTAAAGAAGTGCAGAGTAACCAGGGGCAGGTCTCCATCTCCGTCACTTGTGACATTGAGCGTCAATCCCAACAAAGGGTTACATACAATCAAACTTTTTGGCAATGCAACAAACATTCGCTACTAGGGGAAATGACAAGTCTCCCCAAAGTCCTTCTCATAGGATGATTCCCCAGCAAGAGTATAATCTCTGCCCCCCTTTCCCCAACTGAATCCACCTCAAGAATCCTCGAGGACTTCCCCCAACGAAGATGTCACTTCTCTAGCGGACTGACGACAGGTTTTATTTCCACAACAACACCAGGACTCCCCAGCTTGAGTTTTCCTCTCCGACTACTACAAATCAAAGGACCACAACTCCTCTTCCCTAGTAGACTACTCTACAATCCCCAGCAAGTTACTGCGAAACCTGGACCCGACAAGATATCAGTTCAACTTCGACTCCCCAGTAGAGAAACGGACGACTAAGACTCCTAAACTCTTTTCCCAAGCAGAAATAAACATACTCCCCACAGAGTTTTCAACTTCCCCCAGTGGAGTTCTCCTCAAACAACAAAACAGGAATCCATTGGAAATATTCTAAGAAAAGTTTGAAGACACACATACTCTTCAACAACAGTCCAGGATTTAATGACTCCCCAGCTTTTGTCAAGGATTTATTTTCCCAGACAAAAATACATTCATTAACATTTCACATTTCATACATCCTATTTACATACATGATAAGTGCATACAACACAATCTCATTTACTTTTGAGAACATCATGACATTGCATACAGCTAACATTTTACCTTTTCAGGAAAAGGTCAATCAATAGATGGCTACCATCAACCTTTTCAAGTTCCGGATTAATACCTGTAGCAAGCCAGGAAAACTATATGTGGACGAGTGATTGTAGATTAATACATGTAACAAGCCAGGAAAACTATCTACATGAAGAGATTGAAGATTAACACCTATAACAAGCCAGGAAACTATCTTTCTTTCTCAGGTCAGAGATTAATACCTGAAACCAGACAAGACAACTATCTCATCGGCCAATCTTTTCAAGTTCCGGATTAATACCTGTAGTAAGCCAGGAAAACTATCTGTGGACGATTGATTATAGATTAATACCTGTAACAAGCCAGGAAAACTATCTACATGAAGAGATTGAAGATTAACACCTGTAACAAGCCAGGAAACTATCTTTCTTTATCAGGTCAGATATTAATACCTGAAACCAGACAGGACAACTATCTCATCGGCCAACCTTTTCAAGTTTCGGATTAATACCTGTAGCAAGCCAGGGAAACTATCTGTGGACGACTGGTTGTAGATTAATACCTGTAACAAGCCAGGAAAACTATCTACATGAAGACATTGAAGATTAACACCTGTAAGAAGCCAGAAAACTATCTTTCTTTCTCAGGGCAGAGATTAATACCTGAAACCAGACAGGACAACTATCTCATCGGCCAACCTTTTCAAGTTCCGAATTAATACCTGTAGCAAGCCAGGAAAACTATCTGTGGACGACCGATTGTAGATTAATACCTGTAACAAGCCAGGAAAACTATCTACATGAAGAGATTGAAGATTAACACCTGTTACAAGCTAGGAAACTATCTTTCTTTCCCAGGTCAGAGATTAATACCTGAAACCAGACAGGACAACTATCTCATCGGCCAACCTTTTCAAGTTCCGGATTAATACCTGTAGCAAGCCAAGAAAACTATCTGTGGACGACTGATTGTAGATTAATACCTGTAACTAGCCAGGAAAACTATCTACATGAAGAGATTGAAGATTAACACCTGTAACAAGCCAAGAAACTATCTTTCTTTCTCAGGGCAGAGATTAATACCTGAAACCAGACAGGAGAACTATCTCGTCGACCAACCTTTTCAAGTTCCAGATTTATACCTGTAGCAAGCCAGGAAAACTATCTGTGGACGACTGATTGTACATTAATACCTGTAACAAGCCAGGAAAACTATCTACATGAAGAGATTGAAGATTAGCACCTGTAACAAGCCAGGAAAACTATCTTTCTTTCTCAGGTCAGAGATTAATACCTGAAACCAGACAGGAGAACTATCTCATCGGCCAACCTTTTCAAGTTCTGGATTAATACCTGTAGCAAGCCAGGAAAACTATCTATGGACGACTGATTGTAGATTAATACCTGTAACAAGCTAGGAAAACTATCTACATGAAGAGATTGAAGATTAACACCTGTAACAAGCCAGGAAACTATCTTTCTTTCTCAGGTCAGAGATTAATACCTGAAACCAGACAAGACAACTATCTCATCGGCCAACCTTTTCAAGTTCCAGATTAATACCTGTAGCAAGCCAGGAAAACTATCTGTGGACGACTAATTGTAGATTAATACCTGTAACAAGCCAGGAAAACTATCTACATGGAGAGATTGAATATTAATACAAGTAACAAGCCAGGAAAATTATCTTTCTTTCCCAGGTCAGAGATTAATACCTGAAACCAGACAGGAGAACTATCTCATCGGCCAACCTTTTCAAGTTCCGGATTAATACCTGTAGCATGCCAGGAAAACTATCTGTGGATGACTGATTGTAGATTAATACTTGTAACAAGCCAGGAAAACTATCTACATGAAGAGATTGAAGATTAACACCTGTAACAAGCCAGGAAACTTTCTTTCTTTCTCAGGTCAGAGATTAATACCTGAAACCAGACAAGACAACTATCTCATCGGCTAACCTTTTCAAGTTCCAGATTAATACTTGTAGCAAGCAAGGAAAACTATCTGTGGACGACTAATTGTAGATTAATACCTGTAACAAGCCAGGAAAACTATCTACATGAAGAGATTTAATATTAATACCTGTAACAAGCCAGGAAAACTATCTTTCTTTCTCAGGTCAGAGATTAATACCTGAAACCAGACAGGACAACTATCTACTCGACCAACTCAAACAACCCAACTTTCCAATACAGCTCAGAGGCGCTCCAGACACGGACACCATGCTGGAAATCATCCAGTTCCAACTTATAGATATAGTCTAGCATTCACCTTTGGATGGCATCTTTAAGCCCATCTCCACTACTATCCATTACCTCTCCAAATTGCATCTGTAAGCCCATTCCCGACATCAAAATGCTGATACTACACCATACGAGTGTAAATTTTTGGGCACTCTAGTGTTCAATTATCTTTCACCTTCGGATCACGAAAGGCTCGAAAGCCAATTTATATCCTCAGCTTTAAGAAAAATGAACATGGGCAACTGTTGTACCCCAAAACTTGCCCTCTCATTCTTCAAGGCCTTTCTCACAAGGATTCTCAAGGTTCAAGCTTGCACAAGTACATTGGAATTTTCCAGTACCAAAATTAAAAGGAAACTGTCAAAAATGGAGAAAACAGATAAAAATAACATTTTGACAAATTTGGAAGAAAACAGGTCTCCTTCGATTTAGCACCCTTTGATTGACTCTTGGCCTCCTTCAAATGCAACTTGGATTACATCTTTCATTTTGAGCAAGAGCCTCATTCGAATGCAACTTGGGAATACCCTTCGACTCAGAAGCCAGGAACTTCCCTCACGCTAAAAAGGCAATGACTCCCTTTATGCTTATTTCGACCCAAGCTTCGATTGGGCAATATGCTTCCTTCGAGCATGGGCTTTCGATTGGGCAATATGTTTGTTTCGATCCACATGTTTCGATTGGGTAACATTGCTTCCTTCGAACACGGGCTTTCGATTGGGCAATATGTTTGTTTCGATCCACATGCTTCGATTGGGCAACATTGCTTCCTTCGAACACGGGGTTTCGATTGGGCAATATATTTGTTTTGATCCAAGATTCGTTTGGGCATGTGGCTCCCTTCGTGCAAGTCTTTGTTTGAGCATTGACCTTTTTTGTGCTTGCTTGGAGTCACAAAGTTTAGACTTCCTCCATGCAGGCTTCGACTATGTTGTACTAGCTTCGACTGGACAACATTTCTCTTTAGTATGCTGCATTTCCATCCTTGACAAACTTAAGACACATTTGGCCCCTTCAAACGATGCACAAAGGTGATTCGTTCGAAGGACACTTGTTGGAAGAAAGTCAAACAATATGTTGGAAGAAGAATCTAGTCGAAGAAGGGTCAAAATGAAAGGATGAAATATTCAAAGATGCTTGCTGCCAAGTTCAGGCATGGTACACTGGCCAAAACTGCTGCACAACAGTCCTGAAACACTGCCCCATTCTTGCACTGAAATAGAATACAACCACTGTCCCTCGAAGGCTACAAAGAGCAGTTTACTCAAATTGTTCAAATTATTTTGTTTTCCCTCCAAAAACTTCAGCCAACTTTGCCTATAAATAAGAGGCTCTAACACATGTTTAACAGAGGATCTTTGGACCAGAGGAACGAATCCCCAAAATTTTCTTAAAACACAACAAAACTCTCAAGTTCATCAAGACTTGAGAAATAAAAAAAAAACCCAGAATCCCAAACACTCACCTCTTTCGATTCTGAAGAACATCCCACACACAAAAGTTTGCTCAAACTCAAAGACAACCTTCTGTGACAACTCTTCGAACCAAAAGCGAACCCCCTGTGACTACTCTTCAAATTCCAGAAACTTCCAGGTAAAAGTTCAAGTTCGAAACCCACATCCATTCAAGGCCTAAAGCAAGGTAAGTCACTCATACCCTTGAACCTTTCGTTTCATGGCATAGTATGTGAATAATCTTCCCTTTCGTTTCAAAACATGTACATAACACTTTGGTTCTTTTCGTTTCCACCTACTTAATATGTTTTCAGAGCTAACCCCTTTCATTTTGCTGCTTGTTTACTTAAATATGCATTAAGTATTAACTGATTGTAAGGCAATACTAGTATGGCCTTATACCATGTTGCTGTTCAAAAAAGTTCAAACGAAAGAAACAGGAGACAGGAGTATGAAACGAAGCCTTTGGTTTCCATACTGATTTCACTGGCCCAATCGAAGAAGGCAACAAGGCAGAAAGGCCCAGCCAGAGGCAAACTTGCACTAAGTCTAGGCTCAGACGAAAGGCACTCCCATGATGGTGCCAGCCTCCAATCGAAGTACATGACCTGACTGGTGCCAAAGCCCAATCGAAGTCCATGACCTCACTGGTGCAAACTCCCAATCAAAGGAAGCATAGAAATGAAAATCAAAGGCTGCTCCTGCCCAAATTGAAGGAGCTAATTTTTCTTACTTTTATCTTATTTTTTCCTTCATATTTTTTATGCCTTTTGATATGGTTGTAATAGTGTAGGTTTTATCTTTCTGCATTTTATTTACTTTGTACAAATGCTAATAATTAGGCGTGTATAGCAAGATAAAATCAACAAGTAGACAACCTAAAAATCAAAGACAAATGCATGCAAATCAAACACACTATTCACACATGCACTCTTAGGGTAATCTCGCTTGTTGCCTCGGAAAATAGTCATGTCCCTCGAGCATGGGAGTTTTAGCAAAGACCCTCGATAAAAGATCGTAGTCCCTCGATGACCCTCGAGGTTGCCTTCGGTAAACGATCTAGTCCCTAAAACGACATTGCTAAAACATCCCATATGTTGCCTTCTATGACTATATAAACGTCCCAACGCCTGTCCCGTTCAACATCCTAACACAAGGTTGTTCACCAAATACAATGGTGAAACAACACTGTTAAAGGGGTTAAAAACATAAGAAAGATCTTTGAGTAAAATAGGGTAGATAACTCTTAGTTACTTGATCAAAAACTTGCAAAAACATCCTTGCCACTTTTCAAAACACACTCCACAACACAACTTTCAAAACATTGAATTATCTTTTCAAAAAGACATACACTTTTGTATATATTCAAACAAGAATCATTACAAAGGTTGCATAGACAAGGCATCTTTTTCAAAGCATTTTCAAAACCACACACAAAGCACCATTTCAAACAATTGAAAAGCAAAGGCAAGTGATCTAAAATAAGTAACTAAGAGCCCATGGAAAACCATGGATGAAAACGGTGCTAGCACCTTCCCTTTTCATAATCTACCCCCCGAACCCACGAAAACATCTCAAAGGTCTTTCCTGTGCTTTTTGACCTTTCCTTAGGATAAAATAAAAAGTAGGTGGCGACTATTGCTAAACCACAACATTTGCGAACACAGACGCAAAACCTCAAGTCAGTTCTCCCACCGTTTCACACACACACTCATGTATAATACTGCAGATCCATATCCACTCTGGATCCCATTGATAACGACTCTGCTACTGCCAGTTATGGCTTCGAAAATCCGATCAACCAAGCCGAGGACGAATGTGAGGATAATTATGAGGTACCTGGAGAACTTGCTAGACTATTGCAGCTGGAAGAGAGGGCCATACAGCCTCATGAAGAGCCAGTTGAGTCAGTGAATTTGGGTACAGAGGAAGACAGGAAAGAGGTTAAGATAGGTGCGAATCTGGAGCCTAGTGTCAAACAACGATTAATACAAATGCTACGCGACTATGTTGAGATCTTCGCCTAGTCCTATGAAGACATGCCTGTGTTAGACACTGATATTGTGGTACATCGACTGCCAACCAAAGAAGACTGTCCTCCGGTAAAGCAGAAAGTTTGCCGTATGCACCCTGAAATGTCAGAGAAAATCAAGGCGGAAGTCATGAAACAGTTTGGCGCAGGGTTCTTAGTTGTCACTTCTTATCCGCAGTGGGTTGCCAACGTCGTACCGGTACCAAAGAAGGACGATAAGGTACATATGTGTGTGAACTATAGAGATCTGAACAGGGCAAGCCCCAAGGATGATTTCCCACTACCTCACATTGATGTTCTAGTCGACAACACCATGCAACACAAGATCTTCTCCTTCATGGATGGCTTTTCTGGCTACAACCAGATCAAGATGGCTCCTGAAGACATGGAGAAGACAACCTTCGTTACACAGTGGGGCACATTCTATTACAAAGTAATGCCTTTCGGGTTGAAGAATGATGGGGCAACTTATCAGCGCGCCATGATCGCTTTGTTCCACGATATGATTCACCACGAGATCGAGGTTTATGTTGATGACATGATAGCCAGGTCCCAGACTGAGGAAGAGCACCTTGATCATCTTCAGAAACTGTTTGACAGGTTGAAGACGTACAAGCTGAGGTTGAATCGGAACAAGTGTACCTTCGGGGTAAGGTCTGGTAAGCTTCTTGGTTTTGTTTTTAGTGACAAAGGTATTCAGGTGGACCCTGCAAAGGTAAAAGCCATACAAGAGATGCCAGTTCCCCGTACAGAAAAGGAAGTTAGAGGTTTCATGGGACGTCTGAATCACATCGCCAGGTTCATTTCACACCTGACCGCTACTTCTGGGCCAATCTTCAAGCTGCTGAAGAAAGATCATGTGGTAAAGTGGAATGATGAATGCCAGGCCGATTTCGAAAGAATCAAGGAATACCTTCAAGAACCACAAATTTTGATGCCTCCGGTTGAAGGAAGACCTTTGATCCTATACTTGACAGTTCTAGACAATTCAACGGGGTGTGTGTTGGGGCAGCATGACGAGTCTGTCCGAAAAGAGAACACCATTTACTACCTTAGCAAAAAGTTTACCGACTGTGAGACCCGATACTCATTGCTCGATCAAACTTGATGCGCTTTAGCATGGGCAGCTCACCGGCTGAGACAGTATATGCTGACTCACACCACCCTGTTGATATCAAATATGGATCCAATCAAGTATATTTTCGAGAAGCCCGCTCTCTCCGGAAGGATAGCAAGATGGCAGATGATCTTAACCGAGTACGACATCTAATACACAACCCAAAAATAAATCAAGGGGAGTGTGTTGGCGAATCATTTGGCGCATCAGTCCGTGGATGACTACCAGTCCATGAATTTCGAGTTCCCGGTTGAGAACATCATGTTGGTAACCGACTGCAAAGAACCTGGACCGGATGAAGGACCTAAGGAAGGATCCCGATGGTCTATGTATTTTGACGGAGCTTAAAACTCATTGGGTAATGGAATTGGTGCTATAATTATATCTCCTGAGGGCTGTCATACTCCGTTCACCGCCCAATCATGTTTTAACCGTGCCAACAATATGGCGGAGTATGAAGCGTGTATCTTAGGTATTCGAGATGCTATTGACCTGAGGATTAAATTCTTGAGTATATTCGAAGATTCCACTCTGGTGATAAGTTATATCAAAGGCGAGTGGGATACGAAACACCCGAATCTTATTCCTTACAAAGAATATGTACTGACATTGCTCCCACACTTTGAGGAGGTAACCTTTGAACATTTCCCAAGAGAGGAAAATAAGTTAGCGGACTCGCTAGCTACCACGTATTCTATGTTCAAAGTCAGGTGGGATAACGAAGCTCCCCAGATTACCATTGAGAGGTTGGACGAACCTGCACATTATTGTGACCTTGAGACTGAAGAGGTAGCAGATAAACCTTTTTTTCACGAGGTAAAGAGGTATCTTGAGGCTCAAGAATACCACGAGGGGGCATCTACTAATGATAAGAAGTTTCTGAGAAGATTCGCTGCGAAGTTCTTCATCAACAATGGTATCCTCTATAAGCGTAACCATGATTCAACCTTACTGCGGTGCATAGACAAGAACGAGGCAAAAAGGATCATGGCAGAATTACATGAAGGTACCTTCGAAACTCATTCCAGTGGACATACCATGGCGGAAAAAATCCTACGAGCAGGATATTACTGGTCCACTATGGAAGCTGATTGTTATCAGCACTCTCGAATCTGTCATAAGTGTCAAGTCTATGTTGATAAGGTGCATGTACCTCCAGTTCCCCTGAATGTTTTGACAGCTCCTTGGCCCTTTTCAATGTGGGGCATCGACATGATTGGCGAGATCAGACCTACTGCGTCTAACGGGAATCGCTTCATTCTGGTGGCAATTGATTACTTTACAAAGTGGGTTGAGGAAACTTCCTTTGCTACAATGACCAAGAACGTCGTGGCGCGGTTTATCCGACACAATTTGATATGTCGATATGGTGTACCAGAGAGGATCATTACAGACAATGGTACAAATCTCAACAATACAATGATCATCGAGTTCTGCAAACAATTCAAGATACAGCATCATAACTCTTCTCCCTACCGACCGAAGATGAATGGGGCTATTGAAGCGGCTAACAAGAACATCAAGAAGATTGTGCAGAAGATGACGGTGACATACAAAGACTGGAATGAGATGTTACCATTCGCTGTTCATGGGTACCTAACCTCAGCACAGACGTTGACAGGGACAACACCATATTCTTTGGTGTACTGCATGGAGGCAGTCCTACCCATCGAAGTCCAGATACCCTCTCTCAGGATTATGAAGGATGCAGGTTTGAACGAAGACAACTGGATCCAAACACGGCTTGATCAGCTGAATTTAATCGATGAAAAGAGACTTACTGCTATCTGTCATGGTTAGACGTATCAAAAGCGAATGATCAAGGCTTTTAACAAGAAAGTCAGACGTCAAGAATATCAAGTCGGGGATCTAGTGATTAAACGCATCATACTACTGCAAGGGGATCCCAGGGGAAAATGGACCTCCACATATGAAGGGCCATTTATGGTTAAGAACATTTTCTCTGGAGGAGCTATGATTCTAACCACCATGGATGGTGACGACCTTCCTCACCCCGTCAATGCAGACATAGTGAAAAGATACTACGCATAAAGTAAGGGATGAAAATGAAAAACTGTACACTCGGCAAGTCGAAAACCCGAAAGGGGGACTTGGGCAAAAAAGGGTATCCCGGTGGATTGAAAACCCGAAAGGGCGGTTCAGGCAAAAATTAGGGATCGAAGCGTATCATTATGTCTCATTAGATCATCTTGCA
This sequence comes from Vicia faba, assembly GCA_948472305.1. Classification (NCBI taxonomy): domain Eukaryota; kingdom Viridiplantae; phylum Streptophyta; class Magnoliopsida; order Fabales; family Fabaceae; genus Vicia; species Vicia faba. The sequence goes on from OX451737.1 coordinate 252,437,246, forward strand.
ACCAGACTCCGGTATCGACTATCAAGCTCAGACGGCACCAATCAATCTGACCCACCTTCGGCCAAGCAACGAAGTGATGAGACGCTTGAATATATAAAGGCAATAACATAGTCGGAACCCGATAGGATCATTTCACATAGATATTTTATTTCTTTTACACAAATTGTAACTTCTTTTGGTGGTTTTCTCTTACTAGGACGTCAACCTCCTTGTACAAAACGCTTATTGCAGGCCAACTTCAAAAATCAATACAGTTCATTTTCACAAGAAATTTCAACTTGTTTTTCTTTTTCTGTTTTGTTTTGCAAGAACGTCCAATGATTCATTTTTGATATATGCATTTGAAAATAATTGATGCTCAAAATTATTTACATAAGAAACAAAAGACGATTACTCGTAATTCCAGGAACAAGGACAAACAAGAATTACCCAAACCTTACAGTTACTCTGCCCATCAGGTATCAGGATATAGCCAGCTTGAGAATATGAGTAGTGGTACATACACTTCCCATAGAGTAAAAGGTATCCAAAGACAATGGTGTTAGCTTTTCCGAACAAGACATAACTCTCCCCAACTGAGGTTCACAATCGCGAGTGAGTCAGTAAATTTTCCCCAAGCAGAGTTTATTTCTCTCGCAGGCAGAAATTCAATCTCCAACAAGATTCGTTATCACCAGCAACAGAAATTCATCCCTAACTGAGTGTTATTTCTCCAAGTTGGAAGAGCCATCAACAGAGTATCTCCTCTCCAACAGAGTTATTCCCCGTAGAGTTGTCTTCAGACAGAGTCTCGTCCAGCAGAATATTTACCAGACAAGGGGCAACTCCTCAACATAGTCATCTTTGTTCACCATCCCCGACAGAAGTAGAGGAACTATGGTTTTTATACCAATCAGGGATTTATTTTCCCAGGTTCAGATTGTTATGTCAACATTTCATGTTCATACATCATGACATATGCTTACATCACATATAACATAGTCTCATTTATTTTGAGAACGTAATTATATAATGCATCTCATGCATCACATATGATTAACCCTGTATTTCCTTCCGGGAAGACATTTATTATGAAAATTTTCTAGCAGGTCCATGATCAACACTCGAAGCTAAACAGAGTAATCATCGGCGCGATAAGAACAACCTTACCCAGATTCCCTCTGCAGTTTTACCCAAACTCATTCCAAAGTAACCCTACTATCCAGGTTCCTTCTCACAGCCCCACTACCCAGGCTTTCATGTCGAAGTAACCCTACTATCCAGGTTCCTTCTCTAGCCCTACTACCCAGGCTTTCATATCGAAGTAACCCTACTATCCAGGTTCCTTCTCACAGCCCCACTATCCAGGCTTTTATGTCGAAGTAACCCTGCTATCTAGGTTCCTTCTCCAGCCCTACTACCCAGGCTTTCATATCGAAGTAACCCTACTATCCAGGTTCCTTCTCTAGCCCTACCACCCAGGCTTTCATATCAAAGTAACCCTACTATCCAGGTTCCTTCTCACAGCCCCATTATCCAGGCTTTCATGTTGAAGTAACCCTGCTATCCAGGTTCCTTCTCCAACCCTACTACCCAGGCTTTCATATCGAAGTAACCCTACTATCCAGGTTCCTTCTCTAGCCATACCATCCAGGCCTTCATCCCAAAGTTACCCTACTATCCAGGTTCCTTCTCATAACCTTAATATTCGGTTTCTTCCTCTCTTATCCCCAGACAGCAGTCCACAGCACTCTAAGCCCGGTACCCGATCAAACACAATTGACTTCACATTTTCCCAGAATGTCGCGGTGCAGCATATACCCCGATCAAGCGCAGTTCAATTCCACTTCCTCAGCAGGAGTTATTTCCCCAGTAGGGTAACGGACAACTGAAGCTCCTAAAAAACTCTATTTCTCGCAAGACAGATTCCATCATTCCCCAGCGAAGTCCTGCTCAACAACAGGTATACGGGTTCTTGCAAAGGAATATCTTATGTGATTGATGCTTCCTCGGATGGCATCTTTAAGCCAATCTCCAAAAATTCTCTAGCAACTTCCAAATGGCATCTATAAACCCATTCCCGATATCACAAATCAAGTATCACTTCATGCGAGTGCAAAATTCTGGGCACTCTAGTGTTCAATCATCTTCCACCTTCAGATCAAGAAAGGCAGACACGCCAATCTACATTCTTAGGTTTAAGAAGATTGAACAGGGGCAGATGTTGTACCCAAAAATTTTCTCTCCCATATTTCTCAATACATGTCAAGTGAGGTCCTCAAATTGCTCAAGGAAGTCCAAGAGTTGACCAGACAAACTCTCTCCTAAGGCAGTCTACCTCAAATTAGGGTTTCATTTTGCATCAAGATGCTTGAGTCCAAAGGATACCAAATGATCACCATTATCTTAATATGTTCTCAAGATCATCCATGTCGAATTTCAAGCCTTGTAGAGGAAGTTTGCTCAGTCAATTGCTCAAAGGCCTGAAAATCGATTGTGTTAGGTCAAAAGTCAATTGTGGCCCACATACAGTCAAACTTCAATATTTTTGGTCAACATCCTCATTTTGAAGTATAATTCATCATTTTATCAAGGGTTGATCATGATTCATCAAGGATTTCTCACAATTCATCAAAACCCAAAAGTTGCTAAATTAGGGTTTTGTAGGAAAAGTCAACTCAACTTTGACCAAGTATAACTTTCTCATAATTTATCAAAAATGACCTATCCAAAGCTCATTTTTAAGAGGATGCAATTCCCTACAATTCATCTTCATCTCCCAAGTTCAAAATATGCACTCACAAAAAGATATGAATTTTGACATTATAGGTCATTTTGAAAAGTCAACAAAAACACCTTTTGGGTCAAAGCTTCATACATGAACATGGAAGACTCAATTGAGATGAGACTAAAAGGGCTGCTTATAGGATATCCTAAGATTTCTAAAAAGTCCAAGAACACCCTCCTAGGGTCCAAATTGAGAGAGTTATGCATTTTCCAAGTTGACCTTTTTTGCAAAATTGCCAAAAGTCAAATGTGCTCAAATTTGCCTTTTTTGCTAAACAGGCCCAACTTTTTATGCTTGCACCTCAATTATATTGTGGTCCACAACTCAAATGCTGACCCATCATTTGTTTGCTTCATTTTTCGATTTATTTTGATTTTTCATTAATTAAAAATTGAATTAATTCAAATAAATGATGAAAATTATCAAAGATTTGATTTGATTGGTTTTTTTACAAGTTAGCAACCAAGATTTGATGAGCTTGCAACATCAAATCGAATCAATGGTAATTGGAACAAAAAGAGCATGATTAGGCCAAATTTGGAAGGTTTACATATGCCATGAAAACAAAATCAAATCTTGAAAAACTTCCAAAGATGTGATCAGTTTTACCACCCTAATGCATTCTATAATATATATTGATAATTTCCAAAGCAAACAAAGGGTCAAGCAGTGGTGCAAAGCAAGAACAAAACTAAAAAAAACTCAAGAAAAATGTTGATCCAATTTCCATACTAGAGACCAAATCGTGCCATCTTTCCTTTGCCAATCGACTGCTGAAGGTCCCAGGAGAATATCCTAATCAATTGCAAGTCGTTTCACGCCTAGAATTGTAAGATATAGGTATCACGACTTGCTTCCAAATTCAAATTCGAATTCATTGATTTACTCATCCTATGCATATTTTGATTTTATATTCGTGTTTATCATTAAGTTTGCAAACGATTGGTACCATTTAATTGCATTTCTAACGCCTGTACAGGATGTTCCCATAGATAGGGTTTTGTGTTCTTGATTAGGGCTTTGCAGGATAGGCAAAATTTTGGCATTGATTCTGGTACCATGAGACTCGTGAGGATGAAAAGAGTTGATTGGTACCAGCCATGGCCATTTATCTTGAGCGCACACGATTTTAGAGATGGACAGGGATATACCTACAACAAGTGTCTGTAGGTAAAAGTTTGTTTACCTAAAATGATGGTTGGGAGGTAGACGATGATGCGTGTCATCCCCTGGTTGGTCCATTTGAATTTAGCACGTTTTTTCCCAGGAATCATTGTTTTCATTATATAATATTTGTTTTTTATTATATATACAAATGTATCATGCAACGCAGATGGCAAGCGTGCCTTGGAAAATGCCTAAGGACCTGGGTTCCATTCTCAGGTCCAAACCTTTATTCATAATATTTTTCCATAGGCAATCCAACGCTTTGCAAATCAAGAGGTTCATCATACACCATCAGGATCTGGCCATCCAATTCATCAATGCCCCAGATCAACATACCACCATTGGAGGACCACCATATGCCCCAGTCAAACATGCACACTGGATCAGGCAAAGTCAAAAGGGCCAAGATCTTTTGGGCTCAAACAGCACCCCTCATAATTGCTAATATAGGCCCATACTTCTTTCTTTTTCTTTTAGCTTTTTTTAAATCTTTCAATATTTATTTCATTTTCTTTAATTAACAAATTAATTTATTTTTTTCACAAAAAACATAAAATCAATAATTCACCAAAATTAGGATTAGTTTTTATTTTATCAAAATTAATATAATTTAGTTTAAATTAGGAAAATTAATTTGTTTTCAAAAATAAAATCAAATAGAAATTAGGTTAAAATTTTGATTAAATTCAATTTTGCTCTTTTTTTCATAAGTAAAAATACAAAAAATAAGTTGTAGATTAAATTAATTCATTTTTTCTCTTAAAATTAAGATTAATTAGAATTAGGCTTTTCCTTTTTAACTTAATAATTTCTTTATTTTCTAAATAAACAAAACAAAAACATTTCCTTTAACTAATTGCAATTAGGTTTAGGCAAGGGTCAAAACCCTAGTTGTCTCGTTTTCGATTTATTGCGCGCGTACTATTTTTTACAATATTGTTGTAACTGCTCATGGTTTGTAATAGTTTAATCTAGGGTTTTTTTATTTATCGCTTTTTTCGGGTTTTTGGCTATGTAATTAATCCCCCTCCCTGAAGCTTTGTAATAGCATAGATTTACTTTATCGCATTTTAATTCTCGCAAATATTTGATTGTTTAGATGTATGCTAATAGGATTGTATGACAAGAATGCATGACAAATTTAATACAGTTAGAAAACCCTAATGTGCAAAGATAAATAATTGAAACTAATCACTCGCACATATCACTCTTAGGGTATACTCTCACTTCGGTTGCCTTTGGTAAACGATCATTAAGTATAGGGTGTCTTAGTGGTTGCCCTCCTATCTGAAAAAAATATCAAACGTCCCATTCGAATGTTGCCTCAGAAATGTTGCCTCGAAAATGTTGCCTCGAATATGATCTTAAAGACTTTAGGGTTATTACTAAGTGATCCTAGCATTGCTTTAGTGATTGTACGTCCCTTTCGAATTGACCCTTACAAACTCCAACGACGGTGCTACCTATTTCTCAATAGTAGGATAAGCGTTGTCTAAAGCAAACGAGAATAGAAACAATCTTTTTTCGAGTAGGTAGATGCTAGTAGGTACTTACTCAAATCAAAACTTTTCACACTTACACATTTCAAAACAACTTTCGAAACAACTTCGTCACACCTTTGAGGATTGATACAAGGGTTATCACGAAGTCAAACTTCTCAAAAATAAAGCACACACACAAGCAATTTTAAAAAGATGAGCAAGTACCTAAGAGCCCATGGAAAACCATGGATGGAAAGGGTGCTAACACCTTCCCTTTCTATAATCTACCCCCCGTACTCAGAATATCTCGAAAAAGGATTTTTTCTGTACTTTTTTCCTTTTCGTTTGGATAAAATAAAATTCGGTGGCGACTCTTGCTTACCGCGACATTTTGCGAACACAAAATGCAAAATGCAAACCAGCATTCAAAACAGTCGATTCTGCCACCGTATCACACCTGGGACTATGGGGCTGACATATATTACCATAGCGTCAAGCAAGATTTGCTGATTGTTAAATATGAAGATGCTGAAGACTCTTATCCTGACATCAGTAATATCACCGGGACCAGTAAGATAACAAGAAGCAGAAGATTTTTCTCCCCCGAGATCTCTCCTCCTAAAATTGTTGCTACTCCTGTGATCATCCCTGCTACTACTCCTACTCCTGTTGCTATCCCTGTTGCTACCCCTGCCACCGAGTCGGCCAAGACTCGGGGAAAAGAGATATTGGTTGAGCCTGTCCAAACGAAGGCGCACCCAGAAGCCATTTCTGAGGCTTCTTAGAAGAAAATGGAAGAAATCTTAAAAATAATCAAAAAGAGCGACTACAATATGGTTGAACAACTGGGGAAGACCTCTTCAAAGATCTCAATGTTGGCCCTATTATTGTGCTATAAAGCCCATGCCAAGGCTTTAGTAAAATTCCTTAATATTGCTCACGTGCCACAAGAAACCTCTACTGATCAATTTGAAGACTGTGTGGCCAGTTTGACTGCTGACAATGGGCTAGGTTTCTCTAATGCTGATCTAACTCCCAAAGGAAGGAAACATAATGATGCCCTGCACGTCTTTATCGAGTGAATGGGAACTACTTTGGCCCATGTTCTAGGGGATACAGGTTCGTCAGTAAATGTTCTGCCCAAGAAGTCCCTTGACAGGTTAGATTGTGAAGGATTAACTCTGAAGCCTGGCAATATTGTAGTGAGAGCCTTCGACGGTTCTTAAAAAATGGTGCATGGGGAGGTGGACATCCCTATAAAAGTGGGTACCCAGACTTTTAATTCCACTTTCTATGTGATGGACATCCGCCCATCTTACTCTTGTTTATTGGGTCGACCCTGGATCCATAAGGCTGGCGCTATGACTTCCACCCTACATCAAATGCTGAAATACTCAGTCAATGGGAAGATTATCACAGTTCATGGGGAGGAGGTGTACATGGTGAGCTACCTGAACTCTTTCAGGTACGTTGAAATGGACGGGGAGTTCATTGAGACCCCCTGTCAGAACTTTGAGGAGGTTCCACAGACATTTGGTGCAACCAAAACCTCTGCCAGTGTTCCAAAGACTACTAGGTCTCTGCTGAAGATGGGCTCTCTGAAAGATGCCAGAGCAGTTGTTGGAGAAGGTGGGTGTACAATTTGGGGCCAACTTCTGGATATTTCCTACAAATCTAACAAATTTGGTTTGGTTTTTGCATCAGGAGCTCAAAGGGTTGTTCGTTGTGCTTGTGCCAGAGGACCACCCTTACACATTATTAATCATGAGGCTAATGATTTGGAGGACAGTGACCATGACTGTGACATGGACCAGTGGATCTTCCCAACTGTCAGCTGAGGACTCACCAACTGGAAGGCTAAATACTTTGTGTCGATTACTTTTATTCAGGATTAATTATCCTTTTTTTGTTTTTGGATATGTAATAATTGAATAATACAAAATCTAAAACCTTGTGTCTTACCCGAGGCGCAATGGTTTATTTGTGAGGGTTATCATGTTTCATTTTCATATTCCATTAATAATGCATTGGACATTTTTACATACAAATTTTGCGCTCCTTGCCTTTCTTTTCTGCTTTTTACAGCTATGCTCTTACACACACTCACATATCATATTGCAGATCCACATCCACTCTGGATCCCATTGATAACGGTTATGCTATTGCTTATTATGACTTTAAAAATTCGATCAACCAAGCCGAGGAAGAAGGTGAGGAAGATTGTGAGATACCAGGAGAGCTTGCCAGATTGTTACAACAGGAAGAAAGGGCAACACAACCCCATGAGGAGTCAGTTGAGACAGTGAACTTGGGTACTGAAGAGGACAAAAAAGAAGTCAAGGTAGGTGTTAACTTGGAGCCTGGTGTCAAACAACGGTTAATACAGATGCTACATGATTGTGTTGAGGTTTTTGCCTGCTCATACGAAGACATGTTAGGACTTGACACCGATATTGTGGTTCATCGCCTACCTACAAAATAGGATTGCCCTCCAGTGAAATAGAAAGTTCATCTTGTGCAGTCGGATATGTCAGAAAAGATCAAGGTTGAAGTCATGAAATAGTTCAATATCAGTTTCTTAGTTGTTACGTCTTATCTACAATGGGTCGCCAATGTTGTTCCAGTACCTAAGAAGGACGGTAAGGTACGTATGTGTGTGGATTACAGAGACCTGAACAGGGCAAGCCCCAAGGATGAATTTCCGCTTCCTCATATTGATGTTCTGGTTGATAACACCGCACAACATAATGTATTCTCCTTCATGGATGGTTTCTCCGGATACAATCATATCAAAATGGCACCTAAGGACATGGAGAAGACAACCTTCGTCACACAGTGGAACATTTTATGTTACAAGGTTATGCCATTTGGGTTGAAGAACGCTGGGGAGACCTATCAATGGGCCATGGTAGCTTTGTTTTATGATATGATCCATCACAAGATAGAGGTCTATGTTGATTACATGATAGCCAGGTCTCAGACCGAAGAGGATCACCTTGATCACTTACAAAAACTATTTGACAGGCTAAAGAAATACAAACTGAGGCTAAACCCGAATAAGTGCACTTTCAGAGTAAGATCCGGTAAGCTCTTAGGTTTCGTAGTCAGTGGCAAAGGCATTGAAGTGGATCTTGAAAATGTCAAAGCTATACAAGAAAATCCAACTCGCACTGAGAAGGAAGTTAGAGGATTCTTGGGACGCTTAAACTATATTTCCAGATTCATTTCACATCTGACCGCTACTTGTAAACCAATCTTGAAATTACTGAAGAAAGATCAAGCAGTGAAGTGGAATGATGATTGCCAATATGATTTTGACAAAATCAAGGAATATCTCCAGGAGCCTCCAATTCTAATGCCTCCAGTTTAAGGAAGACCTCTGATGATGCACTTAACAGTATTAGAGAACTCAATGGGGTGTGTGCTAGGGCAGCATGACTAGTCTGGTCGAAAAGAGCATGCAATATACTACCTTAGAAAAAAGTTTACCGACTGTGAAACAAGATACTCACTGATCCAGAAAACTTGTTGCACTTTGGCATGGGCTGCTCGCTGACTAAGACAGTATATGCTGACCCACACTACCTTGTTGATATCTAAGATGGATCCTATCAAGTACATCTTTGAGAAGCCCGCTCTCTCCGGAATAATAGCAAGATGGAAAATGATCCTGGCCGAATAAGACATTCAATGCACAACCCAGAAAGCAATTAAGGGAAGTGTATTAGTTGATCATTTGGATCATCAGGCTGTGGATGACTACCAATCCTTGAATTTTGAGTTTTCGGATGAGAACATCATGTTGGTAACTGATTGTGAAGAACCTGGACCGAATGAAGGACCTGAAAAAGGATCCTGATGGACTATGGTATTTGGCGGAGCTTCCAACACTCTTGGAAATGGCATCGGCATTATAATCATATATCCTGAAGGCTGTCATACTCTTTTCACTTCTAGGTTATGTTTCAACTGTACTAATAATATGGCTGAGTATGAAGCACGTATCATGGGTCTCAATGCAGCAATCAATTTAAGGATCAGATTCTTAAGTGTATTCAGAGACTCGGATTTGGTAATCAGCCAGATCAAAGAAGAATTGGACACGAAGCACCCTAATCTCATCCCGTAAAAATAACATGTGTTGACACTAATCCCATACTTTGAAGAAATTACTTTTAAGCATTTTCCACGAGAATAAAATCAACTAGAGGACGCGCTAGCTACGATGTCATCCATGTTCAAGGTCAGGTGGGATAATGAGGCTCCTCAAATCACCATTGAGAGGATGGATGAGCCAGCATATTGTCACAAGCCTTGGTTCCATGAAGTCAAAAGATATCTCGAAAGCCAAGAATATCTTGAAGGAGCTTCAGTCCATGATAAAAAGTTCCTAAGAAGGTTCTTTGCTAAGTTCTTTCTCAGTAACGAGATCCTCTACAAGCACAACTGTGACTCTACCTTTCTTCGGTGTGTAGACAAGAGTGAGGCAGAAAGGATTATGGCTGACTTGCATGAAGGTACCTTTGGCACTAATTCCAGTGGACATTCAATGGCTAAAAAGATCCTACGGGCAGGATACTACTGGTCCACCATGGAAACAGACTGTTATCAGCATTCGTGAACTTGTCACAAATGCCAGATCTATGCGAACAAGATACATGTGCCTCAAGTTCCACTAAACGTCTTGACTGCTCCTTGGCCATTCGAAATGTGGGGCATCGATATGATTGGGGAAATCAGACCTATAACTTCTAACGGACACCGCTTCATCCTGGTTGCCATTGATTACTTCATGAAGTAGGTCGAGGCAGCTTCATTCGCCTCTGTTACCAAGAATATTATGGCCCGATTCATCAAGCATAACCTTATTTATCGATACAGTATTCCAGAAAGAATCATTACAAATAATGGTACTGTGATACGGTGGGAGAACTGACTTGAGGTGTTTGCGTCTTGATCGCATTTGTGCGGATAGCAAGAGTCGCCACTGACTTTTCTTTTATCCAAAAGGAAAGGTAAAAAAGCACAGGAAAGACCTTTCTAGATTATTTCTCGGGTTCGGGGGGTAGATTATGAAGAGGGAAGGTATTAGCACCCTTCTCATCCGTAGTTATCTACAGACTCTTAGTTACTCGCTAGATCACTTACTTTTGTTTGACAATATGCTTGTGGTGTGTTTTTTTGAAAGTATTTTGAAAATGTATTTGTAATGGTTCTCGTTTCTATAAGAACGTGTACAAAGTTTTGTTTCGAAAAATAGTTCAAAGATGTGTTTGTGGAATGTGTTTTTTGAAAGTGGTTTTTGGAAAGATGTTTTACAATGGTTCTTGTCTCTATAAGAATGTATACAAAATGTTTTGTCTTTTGAAAATGTTTTTGAAATGAGAGTGTCGGTGTAAAAAGGCTTTTTGTCGTGAGCAAGCGAGTAACTAGGAGAGAATCTACCTACTCGAAAGGTTTTCAGTGTTCTTTTCTTCCTCCATTAGATGTTGCTATATTACAATTGATTTGGTAAGAAGCCCCATCGCTGGATGTGAAGGGACAGGCGTGGGTCAATTTTACAGCCATCGAAAGCAACTTATGATACGCTTTAGCAATTTTTCGTAAGGGACTAGATCGTTTTACCGGAGGCAACATCGAGGGTCATCGAGGAACTACGATCTTTTTTTTATCGATGGGTCTTTGCTAAAGCGTCCCATATTCGAGGGACATGACTGCTTTTTTTAGGCAACAAGCAAGGTTACCCTAGAGGTGCGCGTGTGAAAAAGTGTGTTTGATTCAAGTTATTTTGTTGAAATTAGGTTAACTAGCGATTGATTTTATGTCTTGCCATGCATGCCTAATTACTATACAGTATAAGGAAAACAGTAAATGTCAGAAATTGAAATTCTATGCTATTACAGAGTTTTTGGAAATGGGGGGAACAAATTTACAAATGGGGATGGATCGAATGTGATTAAAAGGTTCAAATAGAAAACAATACAACCAAATCGAATTTTAACAATTAATTAAAATTATAACAGTCTATGAAAAATTAATTGACAAAGTATAGAAATTTTAGTATTTTTGTTTGTGGAAAATTTTGGAAAGAAAATAGAAAACTATTCTAGAAAATGAAATAATTGACTAAAAGAAATTAAACAATTTAAAAGAATGTTAAAAAAAAATTTAATTAATTAAATTTATCACAATATCCTAAACTAAATTAATTAAGAAAATTAACTAATTTTGAAATTATATATTTTTATTTAATTGAATTTTAAGATTAAAACTAAATCTAAACTAAATAAAGTTATTAAAATAATTCTAAACTAACTTAAAATTCTAAGTTACTAAATTAAATCTAAACTAAGCTAATTCTAAGGTTATTAAATAAAATCTAAAATAATTTAAAAAATATATATAATATAGAAAAAAATGCTAATTTAAACTAAGTTAATAATAAAATTACTAAATTAAAGTTTGATTAAGTTACTTAAGATTACTGACCTAAATCTAAGTAGAAAAATAATAATTTTAAAATTACTAAACTATATTTAAACTAACTTAAATGTAAACTAAGCTAATTTTAAAAATTACCAATTTAGTCTAAACTTATATAAATAATAAAATTACTAGAATTTCCTCTAAAACTAAACTAATTCTAAGATTACTAATCCAAATAAAATAAAATAAAATAAAAAGGTGGTGTAAAAGCAGAAAATAGAGTGCAATAGTATGAATTTCGCTATTGGGCTGAATTAGAGATGAAAGGCTCAAATTTACTTTTGTAAAAAAAAATAAGAAATAATTTTTTTTGTTAAAAAGAAACAAGGTGTTTTGATGAAAGAAAGTAAAATAAAATATTACATATTTTTAATGATTTTATAAAACTCTAATCTCTTTTAATTATGAAAAGGTTAATTAATTTTTTTTCAAACTCAAAAATAAAAGCAAAAGTAAAAGAGCTATAATAATGGGCCAGGGGATGTTAATGGCATAACACAGGTGGTTGGTATGAAGTTGAATCTGAACTGAGCCGGATCACGTTATAGAGGCCCACACGGTGCAAAAAAAATAAAACATAGAACCCTAATCAAATCTCACTACACAATTAACAATAACCATCAACCATATATCAAAAATCAAGAGAGAAAAACCCTAATCCCTTTGAACAACCGACCCCGATTTCATCATTGTTCAGCAATTACATGTTACAAGATGATTTAATCGCATGAACAAAGAAAAACGAAATCGAAATATAAAGGGATACCTTGGATAAATTGGAATATACAAAAGGATCTATCAATCCACCGCTTTGTATCAATTTCTTCAGGTGAGACTCTATATCCTCTCAATTCCGTGTGCTTTAAGTTTTTACCTTCTTCTACTCTCTGTTAAATCCAAAGCAACCAACTAAATATTTGTTTCCCGAAACAACGGTTCAAAGGAGATTCATACAAGAATTCCTCTTCACTTAATGAGCGAAGAAAAAGGTAAGAACAGTATGTGTTGTGGTGTTGTGATTTTGCAGGTCTGAGGTTGTGGGAGTATATTGAAAGTTGTGAGCGGGACTTGGTTGTGAGTTTGAGCTATTGAAGATGTTGGAAATGTGGGATGATGATGGACAGGGGCGGAGTTCAGCACCGGAAGTTTGATGGATAGAAGGCTTGTTGTTATTGGCGAGGTTTGTGCGGTTTTGGGTGATTTTACAGTCAGATTTCTAGTTTTTGGCTTTTGGTTTTTAAAGTGAGGTCTCTGGTTTTTTTTTGGCTTTTGGTTTTTACAGTGAGGTCTCTGGTTTTTTTTTGCTTTTGGTTTTTACAATGAGGTCTCTGGTTTTTTTTTTGCTTTTTTTTGTGATATCCTCGCCTCCCCTGCTGCTTTGACCCTTGTTGCTGGTATATAAGAGATATGATGAATTCGCTTTTGAGTAATTTTGGCTTGATGACCTTGGCCTTTAGAGTACATATTAAGCTATGTCCATTTTGGTGCAAGTTTTGACCTTCTTTAGACAGGTTTTGATGCAGGCTGTAATAGGGCTATTGGACTATTGTATGCTTAGGTGATATTTACCCGACCCTATCTCTTTTCTCTTTATCTTTCCATGAAACAAAGCCATATTTGGCTTTTCAGTACATTCTGAAGGGTTCGCTAATTTAGGAAAATGATGATGTCTAGGGTTTTAGCCATTTGATGGTTAGCTTGCATTATTTTACTTGTTGCTACCTTATACATGTGTTGATGCCTGTTGTTTACAGCTCTTGTTTATTGCATTGAATTTGCTTCTACAATGTTTGTTCTTCTTTTCCTGCTGCAGTTTGGATTGTTGTTGGTTATGTTGTAGTAGCTTTGCTGTTTTGTGCATTTGTTGCAGGTTTATGCAGTATTGGGCAACTTTCTTATTGTCTGCTATTTGGGTTTGTTTTGCTGCTTGTTTGAACTGTTGGAATATCTTGTTGGCTTGTGCATTTGTTGCAGGTTTATGCTGTATTGGACAGCTTACTTGCTGTCTGCTATTTGTTTGCAGTTTGACCTTGCCTTTGTAAACTTCTTTTTTTTTTTGTGAACCAAGAAGGGCACCCTTTCTTGTGATTTGCAATTAGGGAGAGATATTGTGATAGACCAAAATTCTGATTCCTAAAAGCAAACCCTAGTGATGAATTAGGAGAAAAATTGTTTGAAGCTTCCTTTTTTAACTTCAATATTATATGCTACTTATATCTTCTTTTCTTTTGATTTGTTTCATGAATGGCAAGCAAGACTCGGATGCCAACGAAGATTGGATTGATCACTTGAAGATGAAGATGAAAACCTGAAGAAGCAGACAAGAAATTCTCTTTGTAACCTTGAGATTCTTTGTAAATAAGACAAACAAATTATAAATTCATTTGTAATAAAAAATCAGATACTTGAATAAAATTTGGTGTAGTAGAATTTGTTGCACAAAACTTGCAAACTTTGATTGAATATTTTGGATAAAAATCTCGCTTGATAACTTGCATTTTAAGCAAACACAATATGATCAGATAAATCATGTATTTTGCACTCTTAAACAAAATAAATGTTTAAGAGCTCAAACCCAACTGATTAATTGATTCCACAATCATGGTTGTTTAAAATGATAGTCTTAATCTTTATATCTTATCCAAACAGAACATGTTCCCAAGAATAACATCAATCCTCAGTAAATTATGGTTAAGAAAAATTTAAAATCACACAAATGCCTTGCAACGATTCAATAGCTTTAAAATCTTCCAAGCCCAATTTTCCTTCGATTCTTTGAAGATAAACCCATGAGAGACATCACATATGACCATGAACAGAAATAATCGTCTCAAGGTCTTGTAATTTGAAGAAATCACAACTCTTAGAAATCAGACGACTGTTGTTTGAAATTGGGTCAAAATTCATGATGCGACTTCCAACGCATTTGAATTTTTGGTGATCTTCTTCAGTTATTGATTTGTGAAGAGAAATTTGAGATGGAATCAAGGAGAATCATACGCCATAAGAACCATTCAAAAAATATTGAATAATGAAGAAGTTACAATCGTTTGAACCTGATACTGAAAAGGCCAACTTTTGCAGTTGATATTTAGTCATCTGAACCATTGACTGAGCAAGCTCACGATGCGAGGCTTGAAACTTGGCACAAACATCCTTGAGAACACATGAAGGACCATAAAGACCAATTGAAACTTTTGAAACTCCATTTTTCTTAAGAAACACCAAACCCTAGTTGCTGACTCAATGCCTAGGAAGAGAATCTGTTTGATCAAATCTTATGCCAAATTGAGTGTTTGAGAAACCCTGGGATAGCATCTTGAGTGAAAAATGGGAAGGAAAATTTTGGGGTACAACAGCTGCCCCTGTTCAATCTTCTTAAACTTAAAAAGTGAGATCGACGTATTTGTCGTTCGTAGCTTGAAAGTGGAAGATGATTGAACACTAGAGTGCCTAGAAATTTGCACTTTACGATGTGCTGGTTGATTCTGTATGGAATGGGCTTAAAGAGGCCATTTGGAGAAATGATGGAGAGTTGTCAGAGATGGGCTTATAAATGTCATACAAAGGTGATTGTTGACAGAAGTGGATGAAGTCTGAACTTGACTTTAACAGAAAAGAAATCAGAATAAACCTTTGGTCGATTTAAAGTGGAGCTAGTAGAAGTCTTGAATGTTGTTGGAAAGAATCAGAATATCTTTTGGAGGGATTTAAACTGAACCTAAAGATATCTTGGATTAATCTTTACTGGAAAGCATCAGAATAAATCTTGGTGCAATTTATCTGAACCAGAGAAAATTTTCGGTGGGGAAGAATCAGAATAAACCGTTGAGAGGTTTAAACTGAAACAGTAGAAGTTTGGAGAAGAATCAGAACAAATCGTTGAAAGATTTATCTGAACCAACAAAATCTGGATAAGAATCAGAATAAATTGTTGAGAGATTTATCTGAACCAGTAAGAATTTGGAAACGAATCAAAACAAATCATTGAGAGACTTATCTGAACCAGTAAGGATCTGGAAACGAATTAGAATAAATAGTTGAGAGATTTATCTGAACCAGTAAGAATCTGGAAACAAATTAGAATAAATAGTTGAGAGATTTATCTGAACCAGTAAGAATCTGGAGATGAATCACAATAAACCGTTGAGAGATTTATCTGAACCAGTAAGAATCTGGAAACGAATCCGAATAAATCTTTGAGAGATTTATCTGAACCAGTAAGAATCTGGAGACGAATCAAAATAAACCGTTGAGAGATTTATTTGAACTAGTAAGGATCTGGAAATGAATCAGAATAAATCATTGAGAGATTTATCTGAACCAGTAAGAATCTGGGGACAAATCAGAATAAACTATTAAGAGATTTATCTGAACCAGTAAGAATATGGAAACGAATCATAATAAATCATTGAGATATTTATCTGAACTAGTAAAAGTCTGGAAAAGAATCAGAATAAACCGTTGAGATATTTATCTGAACCAGTAAAAATCTGGAAACGAATCAGAATAAATCATTGAGAGATTTATCTGAACCAGAAAATATATCGGCGGGAAAGAATCAGAATAAATCGTTGAGAGATTTAAACTAAACCAGCAGAAATTTGAAGGAAATACTTGCTATGTAGATGGTCGACCAGTCTTTTCTCGGGAATTGATCTGTAATGGATTTATTGAAAATGTTTGTTTGTCGGAAATTTGTTGATGATAATTTCCTGTTTATTGATTCTTTCTTGAAAAGGCGAAGAGTTAATTGTATGCAATGCTATGATGTATGCAATGTATGGTATGATGTTGTTTTCTCAAAATGAAGGAGATTGCACTGTATGTACTTGTGTTGTCAATGCTATGACGTATGAATGTAATGTGTGGACATAATAATTGTTCGTGGGGTAGTGTTGCTAGAAATGGGGAAAATAAATCACTGAGTACTGCTGGGATAGAGGAGTGTAAGTCTCTATACTTTGTTGAAGTTTGAAGCGTTGATGGGTGAGTTTCCATTTCTTAGAGAAATAAACTCTGTTGTAGAAGGGAAACGCTAGACATTTTTTGTGGACTTCGTGAAATCCTGTTGGGGAATCCTGAGAAGTCGGGCAACTTTCACTGGGAAACCTTTGGAGTGGTAGTTGGAGGTTTTGCTCTGTCAGGGATATGAGAGATCTTGATACCATTAGGTTGCGTATTGTAAATACGTTAGCGATTTTGTAGTAGGGTGTCTTTGCTTCTCCTCTTGTTGGAGAAGGTACCTGTGTGGATTTTATGGAATGGCCTATAGATATTATTCTATTTCTTAAAGCCATTAGTAATTGTCTTTCCGTTTTCTGTTCATTTGTTAAACAGTAATCACGTTCAAACGCATATGTTCAAAAATAAATTATTGGACGTTTTTGTAAACAAAACACAGAAATAAAGAAAAACAGATGGTTTTGTACTTTTAAAAGGGATATCTTTGTATTAACTTGAATAAGTCGTTTTTTCTACAACGAGACGATCATTCTAGTAAGAGAATATGGTCGTAAAAAATGAAAATTGATACAAAGAAAAGATAGCTATGTGAAATAATCCCAAGGGATTCCCATTCTTCTATAGTCTTTGTGTTTTTGAGTGTCTTGTCTACTTGTCTCTTCGACGAAGCTGATTGGTTTGATTAGGACCGTTTGAGCTGGTTGGTCAACGCTGAAGATTGTCTGTAAGAAGATCCAATGATACATAGTCATACGCTTTAATTCCCTAACTTTTGCCTGGACCGCCCTTTTGGGTTTTCGATCCACCGGGATACCCTTTTTTGCCCAAGCTTCCCTTTCAGATTTTCAGCTTGCCGGGTGTATAGATTTTTTTTTGTATTTTATCCCTAATTTTTGCCCAAACCTTTTGGTTCGCCGGGATGCCCTAATTTTTGCCTAGGTCAGTCGACCTAGCGGGTCCTTGTTCATGCGTAGTATCTTTTAAATATGTTTGTATTTACAGGGTGTGGGAGGTCGTCGCCATCCATAGTGGTCAAGATCATTGCTCCACCAGAGAATATGCTTTTGATTACAAATGGTCCATCATATGTAGGAGTCCATTTGCCCCTGGGATCACCTTGTGGAAAAATGATACGCTTGATTACTAAGTCACCGACCCGATATACCTGACGTTTGATCTTTTTGTTAAAAGCTTTTATCATGCGTTTTTGGTACATCTGACCATGACAGATAGCTGTAAGCCTCTTCTTATCAATAAAGTTCAGCTGGTCAAGTCGAGTCTGGATCCAATCTTCTTCGTTCAAACCAGCATCCTTCATGATCCTCAGAGAGGGGATCTGGACCTCAATAGGTAAGACAGCCTCCATGCCATATACCAGAGAATAGGGTGTTTCCCCAGTTGATCTGCGAGCTGTGGTACGATACCCATGGAGAGCGAATAGTAGCATCTCATGCCAGTATTTGTACGTGACTGTCATTTTCTGTATGATCTTCTTAATGTTTTTGTTATCAGCTTCTACAGCACCATTCATCTTTGGCCGGTAAGGGGAAGAATTGTGATGCTGGATCTTGAATTTCTCGCACAAGGCGGTGATCATAGTGTTGTTTAGATTCGTACCATTATTAGTGAGGATTCTCTCTGGGATACCGTACCGACATATGAGATTCTGTTTGATTAACCGGGCGACAAAATTCTTGGTAACAGAAGCAAAGGAAGCAGCCTCAACCCACTTTGTAAAATAGTTGATGGCCACCAAGATGAAGCCGTGTCCATTGGAGGCTGTTGCCTTGATTTCCCCAATCATATCGATTCCCCACATAGCAAAGGGCCAAGGAGCCGTCAAGACATTCAGAGGACCCGGAGGGACGTGCACTTTATCAGCATAAATCTGACACTTATAGCAAGTCCGAGATTGTTGATAGCAATCTGCCTCCATGGTAGACCAATAATAGCCTGCCTGTAGGATTTTCTTTGCCATCGTATGCCCACTGGAATGGGTGCCAAAGGTGCCTTCGTGTAGATCAGCCATGACCTTTTCTGCCTCAACCTTGTCTACGCATCGAAGTAATACAGAGTCATGATTGCATTTGTACAAAATGTCGTTACTAAGGAAGAACTTAGCAAAGAATCTTCTTAAGAATTTCTTGTCATTAACTGAAGCTCCTTACGGATATTCTTGAGACTCGAGATACCTCTTGACTTCGTGAAACCAGGGTTGGTCCACTACTTCTTCGGTACCAATCTCATGACAGTAGGCTGGTTCATCCATCTGATCAATGGTGATCTGAGGAGCCTCGTTATCCCAATTAAGTTTAAACATAGATGACATTGTAGCTAGTGCGTCTGCTAGCTGATTTTCTTCTCGCGGGAAATGCTCGAAAGCAATCTTCTCAAAATATGGAAGCAATGTCAACACATGTTCTTTGTAAGGGATAAGGTTAGGGTGTTTGGTGTCCCATTCCCCTTTGACCTGACTGATGACCAAAGTGGAATCTCCAAACACAACCAAAGATTTGATCCCCAAATTTATGGCAGCTATGTGACCAAAGATGCACGCTTCATATTCTGCTATGTTGTTTGTACAATCGAAGCAGAGTCTTGCGGTAAAGGGAGTATGACATCCTTCAGGAGATACGAGTACAACACCAATACCATTGCCAAGTGCGTTAGATGCCCCGTCAAAAAACAAGATCCATCGGGATCCTTGTTCAGGTCCGTCATATGGTCTGATCTCTTCACAATTGTTTACTATCATGATGTCCTCATTTGGGAATTCAAACTTCATGGATTGGTAGTCTTCCACAGCTTGATGAGCAAGGTGATCATCCAGTGCACTGCCCTTTATTGCTTTCTGGGTAGTATATTGTATGTCATATTTTGTTAGGATCATCTTCCATTTTGCTATTCTCCCAGAGAGAGCACGCTTCTCAAAGATGTATTTTATTGGATCCATTTTAGATATCAACAAGGTAGTATGGGTAAGCATATACTGTCTCAGCCGGCGAGCAGCCCATTCGAGAGTGCAACAAGTTTTCTTGAGCAGTGAATATCTTGTTTCACAGTCGGTAAACTTTTTACTCATGTAATAAATAGCATGCTCTTTTCGACCAGACTCGTCATGCTACCCCAACACACACCCTATTGAGTTTTCTAAAATAGTCAGATACAAGATCAATGGCCTTCCCTCGACGGGTGGCAACAAAATAGGAGGCTCTTGTAGGTATTCTTTGATTTTGTCAAAAGCAACTTGGCATTCGTCATTCCATTTGACTACCTGATCTTTCTTCAATAATTTGAAGATCGGTTCACAAGTAGCTGTTAGGTGAGAAATGAATTTGGCAATGTAATTCAAACGTCCCAAAAATCCTCTGACTTCCTTCTCAATACGAGGAGAAGGCATTTCTTGTATTGCTATAGCCTTGGCAGGATCAACCTCGATACCTTTTTTGCTGACGACAAAGCCTAGGAGCTTACTGGACCGCACCCCGAACGTGCATTTATTTGGGTTCAACCTCAGCTTGTATTTCTTCAGCCTCTCAAACAACTTCTGTAAATGATTGATATGCTCTTCTTCCGTTTGAGATTTGGCTATAATATCGTCCACGTATACCTCTATTTCGTGATGTATCATGTCATGGAACAGAGCTACCATGGCACGCTAATAGGTTTCCCCAACATTCTTTAGTCAGAATGGCATGACTTTATAGCAGAATGTGCCCCACTGTGTAACAAAGGTTATTTTCTCCATATCCTCAGGCACCATTCTGATTTGGTTGTAGCCTGAGAAACCGTCCATGAAGGAAAACACTTTGTGTTGTGCCGTATTGTCAACTAGAATGTTGATATGGGGGAGCGGGAAGTCATCCTTGGGGCTTGCCCTATTCAAATCTCTGTAGTCTACACACATTCGCACTTTACCGTCTTTCTTGGGCATGGGAACAACGTTGGCAACCGATTGGGGATAAGAGGTGACAGCCAAGAATCCAACATTGAATTGCTTCATGACTTCTGCTTTAATCTTTTCTGACATATCAGGCCTCATGAGGCGAACCTTTTGCTTTACTGGAGGACAATCTTCTCTTGTAGGCAGACGATGTACCACAATGTCTATATCAAGTCCCGGCATGTCTTCATACGACCAGGCAAAGACTTCAACATAATCGTGTAACAACTAAATCAAACGCTCCTTGACACTAGGTTCCAAATTGGCACCCACCTTGACCTCCTTTTTGTCCTCCCCAGTACCTAAGTTAACTGTTTCAACCGGCTCTTCGTGAGGATCAATGGTCCTTTCTTCCTGTTGCAACAACCTAGCAAATTCCCCTGGCACCTCACAATCTTCCTCACTTTCGTTGTCAGCTTGGTAGATCAGATTTTCAAAGTCACAATAGGCCATAGCAGAACTGTTACCCATGGGATCCTAAGTGGATGTAGATCTGCATTTTAATATGTGAGTGTGTGTAACAGCATAACTACCTTTGAAAGAAATAAAATGTAAGAAAGAAAGACAAAGAACACAAAATTTATATGCAAAAACATCCATGATTCATTAATGACACATGAGAATAAAGTGACAACCCTCACAAATAGAGCATTGTGCCTCGGGTAAGACACAAGGTTTTAAAAAGTCTGAATTGTTTAAATATTACAAGCCTGAAAACATTAAAAGACAATTAATCTTGAATTAAAGTAATAGGAATGAAATTTGTGGCCTCCCAATTATTGAGCTCTCCACTGATGGTTGGAAAAATCCATTCGTCCATATCGCAGCTGCCATCACTGTTTTCTACTGCATTGACTCCCTGATTGCTGATACGCAAAGGGGGTCCCCCGATGCGAGAACGTCAAATAACTCTTTGGGCTTCTGTAGTGAATCCCAAACCAAATTTTTCGGACTTGTAGGGAATATCTGGAAGCTGGCCCTAAATGGTACACCCTCCTTCTTCAACTACTGCTCGAGCATCTTTCAAAGAGGCCATCTTCAGTGAAGGTCTGGTAATCTTCGAGACATTAGGAGTAGACTTGGTTGCCGCAACTGTTTCTGGAACCTCCTCAAAGTTCTGACATGGAGCCTCAATGAATTCACCATCCATTTCAACGTACCTGAAAGAGTTCAGGTGGCTCACCATGTACTCCTCCTCTCCGTGAACTGTGGCAATTTTTCCTTTGATCGGGTATTTTAGCCTCTTATGCAGGGTAGAAGTGACGGCACCAGCACCATGGATCCAGGGTCGGCCTAATAAACAGGAGTAAGACGGACGAATGTCCATTACATAGATAGTTGAATCAAAAGTCTGAGTTCCAACTTTTATGGGGATATTAACTTCTTCGTGCACTGTCCTTTTATAACCATCAAAGGCCCTTACTATGATGTTGCTAGGCTTTAAGGTCAGCCCCTCGCAGTCCAGTCGATCGAGAGCGTTTTTGGGCAAGACATTTGATGATGAGCCGGTATCCACCAGAACATGGGAAAGTGTGGTGCCCCTGCATTCAATGGAAACATGCAAGGCATCGTTGTGCTTCCTTCCCTTAGAAGTTAAATCAGCGTCAGAAAATCCTCAAATTGGTCGATGGAGGTCTCTTGGGGCACGTGGGTGGTCTTAAGAAACTTTACCAAGGCTTTGGCGTGGGCCTTAGAACACAAAAGTAAGGACAAAAATGATATCTTCGAGGGGGTCTGCCCCAACTATTCTACAATGTTATAGTCACTTTTCTTGATTATCTTCAGTATTTCTTCTATCTCCTTTCTAGAAGCTTCAAGGATGATCTCGGGACGCTCTTTTGCTTGGAAAGGCTCATTCAAGACCTCTTTGCCCCTTGTCTCGGTAGCAAGGATAACAGTATGAGTATCACTGGGAGTGTCGGTAGGAGTGGCAGTGGGAATGATCATAGGAGTAGCAACGGTCTTTGGAGAAATCTCGGGTGAGAAGACTCTTCCACTTCTTGTTATCTTACTGGTCCCAGTGATATTACCGATGGCAGGATCAATATCTCTTGCAACTTCGTCTTTGACAACCAACTGATCTTGCTTGATGCCATAATAATAAACGTCATCCCCATAGCTCTAGGGAACAACTTTATCTGAAGAGTATGATATTGGTCTTGGCATAGTGATGATTAAAGGTGCAGACCTTGGAGCAGATGTAATCCTAACGGGTGTTTTGGTGGAGACCCCGGGAGGATTGTTGGAAATGGTGATTATCGAGACATCTTGATAAGAAGTTCTGATAAGAGGAATCTTTTCAAATAAAATTTCTTTGCTAGTCATCAGGCGTTGAACACCTATTTTTAGTAACAAACATCCATTTGGTAAAGACTTGCATAAGTGACAATCTTTATCGCAGCATGGCAATAGACCGGCTTGCAGCAGATTCTGTTTAATGGTCAACAGAGGAGTAATTAAGTCATTCACAGAGGAGACAAAATCATCATCATCAATGGCGTTGATACCTTGGCCATGTCTGGTCATTGGCGCCGTTATTACATTAGGCGTTTTTGGGGGATCAAACTCAATCTCTTTCGCATCGATAAGGTCTTGCACCTTATTCTTTAAGGCCCAACAGTCGTTTGTATCGTGCCCCAGGCTTTCATAATGATAGGCACATCGAGCGTTTGGGTTGTAGCGAGGAGAAGCAGTATTGGGGTTCTTGGGAGCTTCTTTTAAAGTTGCCAGATTGGCCTTCAGAAGGTGTGGAAAAACTTGATACATGGTCATGTTGATCCGGGTAAATCATCTCATGGGCGCTTCTGGCTTGCGCTGATAATTTTGCTGTTGATTTGGCACAGGATTAGAAATCATAACAGCCCCTACCACCGAGCGACGGTCAGTTTTGTTTTGATTCCTATGGTCATATGCAACACTGACCTCCTTCTTTCCAACAAAGGGTTTCTTCATCATGCTCGAGGATGCATCTCTTTGAATTTTACGCTTTTTATACCGGATTCGACCCGCTCACCAGTCATGATTAATTCAGTAAATCCAGCAGAGGAACTCCCGATCAGGTGGTTGAAGAATGGTCCTGACAAGGTGCCTAGGAACATATCCATTAATTCTCTATCAGATAGAGGGGGCTGGACTCTGCCTGCGAGATACCTCTATTTTTTAGCATAGGTTTTGAAACCTTCACCTGCATCCATAGAAATGCCTTGCAATTGCGTCCGAGTTAGAGCTAAGTCAGCATTATACTGGTATTGTTTGTAGAAGGCGGCAACCAAATCTTCCCAATTGTGAATATTTGTCCCTTCCAAATGATAGAACCAATCCAACTGTGTCCCTGACAAGCTCTCTTGGAAAAAATGCACCCACAGATCCTTATCAGCCATATGAGGTTGAATCTTTCTGACGTATGACCTTAAATGCAACTTCGGGCAAGAGACACCGTCATATTTAGTGAAAATGGGGACCTTGAATTTCTGCGGGATGACAACCCCTGAGACAATTCCTAACTCTTCAAAATATAATATGGGTATCCTCTGGACCTCCATAGCATTCAAACGATCCTCTAGCTCTTTGTATTTATTATCAGCAGGAGGATACTGTTCCTCAGAGTAGTCGGGTTCTTCCTCTTCTTCGGATGCTGGGTTGTTGTTCACTTCCTTGGTCCTGTCTTCTTTATTATCTCCTTCACCTGATGATGTTGCGAAGTCTAAAGTTCGTCTGGCTTGTCCTTGGAACCTTCTTCCCATGATCACAATACCGGGTGGTTTCTTTGCTTTCTTCTTCTTTTATTTGGCTAGTAGATTCTTCAACTCCTCTTGCCCTTTTGTCAGAGTCAAGAGCATTTGTTGAAATTGGACGTTCTGCGCCTGAAGATCTTTCACTGTCTGTTTAATATTTATCTCACTGAAATAAACAGTAGAAGGATAAGGAGACCTTTTGTAAGAAACTTGTATGATGTTATGATGAATGGAGATGAAATATGCAAATGATTTCAAGGAAATTAGAGATTTAAATTTGTCCAAACCAAAAAAAGAACACATGTTATATTAATAAAACCAAGTTTGAGTACATCATGCCTCTTTGGGCTTACAATGAAAGAAACAAAATACAACAAAAACTCCTAAGACAAAAAGATTCAACGCATCCTCTTTGGCGCAATGTAGGCGTTTAGATTCCGCTCTTCGTGAAGCTTCTTGGTGAGTTCCAGAACCTTCTTCTCACTGGCGTAAAATTGGGCTTCAAAGGTGTCTCTCTCTTCCTTCAACTGAACCGAAGCTTTCTACAAGTCTTCGAGAGAGGTAGGCATGTCAGGATGAAGGACAGTGTATGGGACGTCTCCTTCAACAACAGGCTTTATGATAACAGGGAGGATGGAAGGATAAGGCATCACGAGTCTCTGAGCACGAGCCTGTACCCACGTAAGGTAAGGTTCAAGAGGGATAGAGTTTTTGTGTCCCAAAGTCCTACTGTCCACCTTGTTTACCATTCTCCAAGCTCGTGTAAACCTCTGGCGATAACCTTGGTCTTCTTTGTCATAGTCGAACACCAGACCTTGGACGAGCATCTCGTGAGGACCGTCTCTTTGGGAATACCCAAACTGTCGAAGAGCTAAGCAGGGGTTGTAGGTGATACCTCCCCTAATACCAAGCAGAGGTACATTAGGGAACTCCCCACAACGGTCAATGATAGAGACATCTTCCAAGGATCTCGAACACCAATGGATATCAGAGTGGGTGAGAGACATCATCCTTTGAGACCATGTCAGTCTTTGCTCGTTCTTTAATGCTGATTAAGGTTGGTGTGAAGTGAACCACTTAACGAGTAGGGGGATACAACACAAAATAGTACCTCTTTTCTTCATGGTGCGGGTATGAAGGCAATGCAAGATGTCTCCTAGTAAGGTAGGTATAGGATTGCGAGAGAGAAATACTTTGATGGCGTTAACGTCTACGAATTGGTCCCAATTGGGGAACAGAACCAAACCATAAATGAGAAGATCCAGGACATCTTTAAAAGCTTGGAAATCCATGTCGTCCCAGAATGAACGAGCCTTCTCCAATAGAAACTTGGCTAGGAAGTCTTTAACCCCGCTTCTTGTCTCCCAATTGGCTATGATGTCAGCTCTCTTCATATGCAAAGCTTTGACGATGACTTCAGGTTTTGGAATCCCTTCTAGACTGGTGAATGGTATCTGATCAAGTACGGGCACCCCTAAGCGTAGAGAGAACTCTTCTAGTGTGGGTACGAACTGATAGTCCGGGAAAGTGAAACAATGATGTACGAGATCAAAGAATTAGAACAACACACACATCATCTCTTCTTGGAAACTGGATGTAGCCAAACTGAGGAGTCAATCGTATTTCTTGGTAAAAGAAGAATCCCCGGGCACCCTTAAGGCTAACTCTTGAAGCTGAGGGTGTGCCTTTACAAAGCTGATTCAAATAGTGTTTCTTCGGATAGAATTCATGACCTACAAAACAAAAAAACAAAGATAAATTTCTAAATCCTTGAAATGGTTAGTGAGCATGCGTATGATGCTCACGATGTTTATGATGTTATGTACAAGTAAATATATACACACGCAGCAAACAAGTCCCTATGTTTTAGGCTTGCATGGGTTTTATAGGTATGTACCCTCTTGAATTTTAGTTGGCTCAACCTGTCCTAGTAATAGTGATCGGGTTCTAAAGGATATCAATATCACTAACCTTTCTCTTAGGCATTGTCTCAGCACAATCAATCTTTTCTTGCGGCCGAGATATCCCAAATGTCTAGCCTCAATGAGTGTAGTATCGAGTATCAACCAATTTTCAACTCTACACCGAAACTGATTATCTCACTAAGTCCTAATGGCCAAGTTTGTTTCAATTAGGGTTCTAAAGTCAGTTAGTGCTTCATGACGCCACTCAGCGGCCCTGTATTCTCCTCGATTCACCACAAGGGATATCGGTACCTACAAATGCGTCACACTAACATAGCCATTGTTTGAACCATATTGGTCTATGTCGTACAGTTTCCACAATCTATTTCTATTTACCTAACAAGTTGTCCCAAATCTTGGTGAAGGATCAAAGCAAGCCCAATACAAAGAACAAAACATAAAGCATGCAAAGAAACAAGTAAAAAGTGATCTAACCCTAAGGTAACCCCGCTTTTAGTATTTTCCCCAGCAGAGTCGCCAGTTCTGTGATACGGTGGGAGAAATGACTTGAGGTGTTTGCGTTTTGATCGCATTTGTGAAGATAGCAAGATTCGCCACCGATTTTTCTTTTATCCAAAAGGAAAGGTAAAAAAGCACATGAAAGACCTTTCGAGATTATTTCTCGGGTTTGGGGGGTAGATTATGAAGAGGGAAGGTATTAGTACCCTTCTCATCCGTAGTTATCTACGGGCTCTTAGTTACTCGCTAGATAACTTGCTTTTGTTTGACAATATGCTTGTGGTGTGTTTTTTTTAAAGTATTTTGAAAATGTATTTGTAATGGTTCTCGTTTCCATAAGAACGCGTACAAAGTGTTGTTTCAAAAAATAGTTCAAAGATGTGTTTGTGGAATGTGTTTTTTGAAAGTGGTTTTTGGAAAGATGTTTTGCAATGGTTCCCGTCTCTATAAGAACGTATACAAAATATTTTGTCTTTTGAAAATGTTTTTGAAATGAGAGTATCGGTGTAAAAAGGCTTTTTGTCGTGAGCAAGCGAGTAAATAGGAGTGAATCTACCTACTCGAAAGGTTTTAAGTGTTCTTTTCTTCCTCCATTATATGTTGTTATCTTACCATTGATTTGGTAAAAATCCCCATCGCTGGATGTGAACGGACAGGCGTGGGTAAATTTTACAGCCATCGAAAGCAACTTATGAGACACTTTAGCAATTTTTCGTAAGGGACTAGATCGTTTTACCGGAGGCAACATCGAGGTTCATCGAGGGACTACGATCTTTTTTTTTATTGATGGGTCTTTGCTAAAGCGTCACATATTCGAGGGACATGATTGTTTTTTTTAAGCAATAAGTGAGGTTACCCTAGAGGTGCGCGTGTGAAAAAGTGTGTTTGATTCAAGTTATTTTGTTGAAATTAGGTTATCTAGTGATTGATTTTATGTCTTACCATGCACGCCTAATTACTATACAGTATAAGGAAAACAGTAAATTACAGAAATTGAAATTCTACGCTACTACCGAGTTTTCGGGAATGGGGGGTACAAATTTACAAATGGGGATGGATCGAATGCGATTAAAAGGTTCAAATAGCAAACAATACAACCAAATAGAATTTTAACAATTAATTAAAATTATAGCAGTCTATGAAAATTAATTGACAAAGTATAGAAATTTTAGTATTTTTGTTTGTGGAAAAATTTGGAAAGAAAATAGAAAACTATTCTAGAAAATGAAATAATTGACTAAAAGAAATTAAACAATTTAAAAGAATCTTAAAAAAAAAAGTTAATTAATTAAATTTATCACAATGTCCTAAACTAAATTAATTAAGAAAATTAAATAATTTTGAAATTATATATTTTATTTAATTAAATTTTAAGATTAAAACTAAATCTAAACTAAATAAAATTATTAAAATAATTCTAAATTAACTTAAAATTCTAAGTTACTAAATTAAACCTAAACTAAGCTAATTCTAAGGTTATTAAATAAAATCTAAAATAATTTTTAAAAAAAATATAATATAGAAAAAAATGCTAATTTAAACTAAGTTAATAATAAAATTACTAAATTAAAGTTTGACTAAGTTACTTAAGATTACTAACCTAAATCTAAGTAGAAAAATAAAAATTCTAAAATTTCTAAAATATATTTAAACTAACTTAAATCTAAACTAAGCTAATTTTAAAAATTACTAATTTAGTCTAAACTTATATAAATAATAAAATTACTAGAATTTCCTCTAAAACTAAACTAATTCTAAGATTACTAATCTAAATAAAATAAAATAAAATAAAAGAGTGGTGTAAAAGCAGAAAATAGAATGCAATAGTATGAATTTCTCTATTGGGCTGAATTAGAGATGAAAGGCCCAAATTTACTTTTGTAAAAAAAAATAAGAAATAATTTTTTTTGTTAAAAAGAAACATGGTGTTTTGATGAAAGAAAATAAAATAAAATATTACATATTTTTTATGATTTTATAAAACTCTAACTTCTTTTAATTATGAAAAGGTTAATTAATTTTTTTTCAAACTCAAAAATAAAAGCAAAAGTAAAAGAGCTATAATAATGGGCCAGGGGATGTTAATGGCATAACGCGGGTGGCTGGTATGAAGTTGAATCCGAACTTGGCCGGTCACGTTATAGAGGCCCACACGATGCAAAAAAAAAAAAGAAAACATAGAACCCTAATCAAATCTCATTACACAGTTAACAACAACCATCAACCATAGATCAAAAATCAAGAGAGAAAACCCTTAATCCATTTGAACAACGGACCTCGATTTCATCATTGTTCAGCAATTATATGTTACAAGATGATTTAATCGCATGAACAGATAAAAACGAAACCGAAATATAAAGGGATACCTTGGATAAATTGGAATAGACAAAAGGATATATCAATCCACCGCTTTGTATCAATTTCTTCAGGTGAGACTCTATATCCTCTCAATTCCGTATGCTTTAAGTTTTTACCTTCTTCTACTCTCTGCTAAATCCAAGGCAACCAAATAAATTTTTGTTTCCCGAAACAACGGTTCAGAGGAGATTCATACAAGAATTCCTCTTCACTTAATGAGCAAAGAAAAAGGTAAGAACAGTATGTGTTGTGTTGTTGTGATTTTACAGGTCTGAGGTTATGGGAGTATATTGAAAGTTGTGAGCAGGACTTGGTTGCGGGTTTGAGCTATTGAAGGTGTTGGGAATATGGGATGATGATGGACAAGGTCGGAGTTCAGCACCAGAAGTTTGATGGATGGAAGGCTTGGTTGTTAGTGGCGAGGTTTATGCGGTTTTGGGTGATTTTACAGTCAGATTTCTAGTTTTTGGCTTTCTGTTTTTACAGTGAGGTCTCTGGTTTTTTTTTGGCTTTTGGTTTTTACAGTGAGGTCTCTGGTTTTTTTTGGCTTTTTTTTTGTGATATCCTCGCCTCCTCTGCTTCTTTGACCCTTGTTGCTGCTATATAAGAGATGTGATGAATTGGCTTTTGAGTAATTTTAGCTTGATTACCTTGGCCTTTAGAGTACAGATTAAGCTATGTCTATTTTGGTGAAAGTTTTGGCCTACTTTGGACAGGTTTTGATGCAGGCTGTAGAAGGGCTATTGGACTATTGTATGCTTAGGTGATATTTACCTGACACTATCTCTTTTTTCTCCATCTTTCCATGAAACAAAGCCATATTTGGATTTTCATGACATTCTGAAGGGTTTGCTAATTTAGAAAAATGATGATGTCTAAGGTTTTAGCCATTTGATGGTTAGCTTGCATTATTTTACTTGTTGCTACCTTATACATGTGTTGCTGCCTGCTTTTTACAGCTCTTGTTTATTGCATTGACTTTGCTTCTGCAACGTTTGTTATGCTTTTCCTACTGCAGTTTGGATTGCTGTTTGTTGTGCTGAAGTAGCTTTGTTGTTTTGTGCATTTGTTACAGGTTTATGCTGTATTGGACAGCTTGCTTACTGTCTGCTATTTGGGTTTGTATTGCTGCTTGTTTGAACTATTGGAATAGCTTGTTGGCTTGTGCATTTGTTGCAGGTTTATGCTGTATTAGACAGCTTGCTTGTTGTCTGCTATTTGTTTGCAATTTGACCTTTCCTTTGAAAACTTCTTTTTTTTTATGAACCAAGAAGGGAAATCTTTCTTGTGATTTGCAATTGGGGAGAGATATTATGATAGACTAAAATTCTGATTCCTAAAAGCAAACCTTAGTGATGAATTAGGAGAAAAATTGTTTAAAACTTCCTTGTTTAACTACAATATTATATGTTAATTATATCTTATTTTCTTTTGATTTGTTTCATGAATGGAAAGCAAGAATCGGGTGCCACGAAGATTGGATTGATCACTTGAAGATGAAGATGAAAACTTGAAGAAGCAGACAAGAAATTCCTTTGTAACCTTGAGATTCTTTGTAAACAAGACAAACAAATTGTAAATTCATTTGTAAAAAAAAAATCAGATACTTGAATAAAATTTGGTGTAATAGAATTTGTTGTACAAAACATGCAAACTTTGATTGAATACTTTGGATAAAAATCTCGCTTGATAACTTGCATTTTAAGCAAACACAATATGATCAGATAAATCATGTATTTTACACTCTTAAACAAAATAAATGTTTAAGAGCTCAAACCCAATTGATTAATTGATTCCAAAATCATGGTTGTTCAAAATGATAGTCTTAATCTTTATATCTTATCCATACAGAACATGTTCCCAAGAATAACATCAATCCTCAGTAAATTGTGGTTAAGAAAAATTTAAAATCACACAAATGCCTTGCAACGATTCAATAGCTTTAAAATCTTCCAAGCCCAATTTTCCTTCGATTATTTGAAGATAAACCCATGAGCGGCATCACATATGACCATGAACAGAAATAATCATCTCAAGGTCTTGTAATTTGAAGAAATCACAACTCTTAGAAATCAGACGATTGTTATTTGAAATTAGGTCAAAATTCATGATGCGACTTCCAACGCATTTGAATTTTTGGTGATCTTCTTCAGTTCTTGATTTGTGAAGAGAAATTTGAGATGGCATCAAGGAGAATCATACGCCAGAAGAACCGTTCAAAAAAATATTGAATAATGAAGAATTTACAATTGTTTGAACATGATACTGAAAAGGCCGACTTTTGCAGTTGATTTTTAGTCATCTGAACCATTGACTGAGCAAACTCACGATGCAAGGCTTGAAACTTGGCACAAACATCCTTGAGAACACATGAAGGACCATAAATACCAATTAAAACTTTTGAAACCCCATTTTGCTTAAGAAACACCAAACCCTAGTTGTTATCTCAATGCCTAGGAAGAGAATCTGTTTGATCAAATCTTGTGGCAAATTGAGTGTTTGAGAAACCTTGGGATATCATCTTGAGTGAAAAATGGGAGGGCAAATTTTGGGGTACAACAGGTACCAATATCAACAACACCATGATCACCGAGCTTTGCATGCAATTCAAGATTCAGCATCATAACTATTCTCCCTACTGACCGAAGATGAATGCCACTATTGAAGCTGCTAACAAAAATATCAAGAGAATCATATAGAAGATAACGGTGACATATAAAGATTGGTATGAGATGTTACCATTTTCCCGTCATGGTTACCGCACCATAATGAGCACATCAACAGGGGCAACTCCTTTCTCTTTGGTATACGGTATAGAAGTTATCCTACCCATTGAGGTCCAAATCCCTTCCTTGAGAATCATGAAGGATACAGGTTTGAATGAAGACAAATTGGTCCAGACTCGAATTGACCAGTTAAAATTGATTGATGAGAAGAGGCTCGCGGCCGTCTGTCATGGTCAGATTTACCAAGAACGTATGATTAAAGCTTTCAACAAGAAAGTCAGACGTCAGGTATATCAGGATGGTGACTTGGTAATCAAGCGCATCATACTACCGCAAGGTGATCCCAGGGGAAAATGGACTCCCACATATGAGGGGCCATTTGTAATAAAGAACATATTTTCTAGTGGAGCCATGATCCTAACCACTATGGACGGTGACGACCTTCCACACCCGGTAAACGCGAACATAGTTAAAAGATACTACGCATAAACAAAGACCCGTTAGGTCGACTAGCCTAGGCAAAAATTAGGGCATCCCAACGAACCAAAAGGGTTCAGGAAAAAATTAGGGATATACATAAAAAAAATTGTACACCCGGCAAGTCGAAAACATGAAAAGGCGGCTTGGGCAAAAAAAGGGTATCTCGGTGGACTGAAAACCTGAAAGGGCTGTCTAGGCAAAATTTAGGGATTTAAAGTGTATAACTATGTCCCGTTGGATCACCTTACAGCCAATCTTCAGTATCAACTATCAAGCTCAAGCGGTACTAATCAATCCAGTCAGCTTCAGACAAGCAGCGAAAGTGATGTGATGCTCAAGGACATAAAGGAAATAGCAGAATGAGAACCCAATGAGATTATTTCACATAGTTGTCTTTCTTTATATAATATTTTGTATAAATTCCATTCTCACGACAGTATTCTCCTACTAGGATGTCTATCTCCTTGTATAAAAACGCTTATTTCAAATTAATACAAAACTATTCCTTTGAAAGTGCAAAACTTCTGATTTTATTTTTTCTGCTTTGTGTGTGAAAACGTCCAGTGATTATTCTTGAACATATGCATTTGAATATGATTACTTCTTACAAATATACACCTAAAAATAGAAATACAATTTCTAATGACTTTAAGAAACGGGACAATATCTAAGGGCCATCCCTAAGATCCCCGTAGATGTCTTCCCCGACAGATACCTTCTCCAGCAGGTACAGAGGCAGATATTTCCTACTACAAGGTCTATGCCACATTCTCAATATGCAGCCTAAAAGTACCAGGTTCTCATATCCATGTCCGAGCAACAATCTCCAAACTACTGCTTTAACATCTGAGGAAAATTTCCCAGTGAAGTCACCAAGTTTCTCAAGATTCTCCAACAGGATTTCAACAAAGTCCCTAAGCAGTTTATGAAGTTCACCTTCCTCCACAAAGTTTTGTAAGTCTCAAGTATTTTATAAAGCCTTATCCCCAGTAGATTTTATTTCTCTAGCTATGGAAATTCATCCCTCAGCGGAGTTTATTTCTCCAAATTGGTGAAATCTTTCAACAGAGCTCTTCCCCTTTGCAAAATCATTCTCAAACAAAATTTGAAGATCCTCGGAAGAGAGATGGAATTGCCAACAAAACTATCTCCATTCATTATCCCCAGTAGAAATTGAAGAATCACTTTCTTCACTCACCAACAATAGTCTGGGATTCAGCTTCCCGGTATTCTTCAGCAGTTGTCAGGGATTTATTTTCCCAGACAAAGATACTACGCAATAGCATTACATGTTCATATATCATGGCATGTGCATAAAAATACATATATCATTATCTCATATATTTTGGGAGCATCATGCAATTCATACATCATGACCTTGCATGAAATTGATTTTACCTTTTTAGATTAAGTTAACAGACAGACAAACACTATCAACCTTTATAGCAGGTCAAAGATTAATGCCTGAAACCAAACGGGGAAGCTATTTGTACGACCAAGTGGTATGAACTCCCGAAACAAGATGGGTTTACCAACAAATACAACAGGCCATAAATTAATGCCCGAAACCAAATGGGGAAACTATCTATGTGACCAGCAAAACAAGTTCCAGATTAATGCCTAAAACCATCCAGGAAGACTATATGTGGACGACCGACTGTGGATTAATACCTGTAACAAGCCAGGAGAACTATCTAGATGAAGAGATTGAAGATTAATACCCGTAACAAGCCAGGAAAACTATATTTCTTTTTTAAGTCAGAGATTAATACCCAAAACTAGACAGGACAACTATCTCAACGACCAAACAAAAACATAGTTCCAGATTAATACCTGTAATAAGCCAGGACAACTATCTGTGGACGACTGATAAAGTTTCAAATTCCAGATTAATACCTGAAACCATACAGGACAACTATCTGTGAACAAGCTGATTGTAGATTAACACCTAAAACCAGACAGGAAAGCTATCTACATGACCATACTAAGCAATCTTACACTAGTTCCTTCTCGGCATCCATATGCAGTCTAACACGGACTCATCCTAAAACGGCCCTATACAGGCTCTTTCTATTACATTTCCAGATAATGGTTAATTCCATTATCCCCAGAAAATTACTGGAAGCCTGGATTCCAACCAGAATACGATAAACGTTCATCTCTCTAGACCAGACATATCTCCTCAGTGGAGCCTTGGACAACTGAAGTTCCTAGACTTTATTCCCCATAAAGTTTTCCTCAAGCAGAAGAACAGCAGAAACTCACATTCCCCAATAGACTCCTCCTTAGACAGCAGGGATAAGGACCCCCAAAGGGACTATGTGTGAAATCAGCACCTGATTTAGATGGCATCCTTAAGCCCATCTCCGACGAATCTCAGTCATCTTTTCCAAATGGCATCTGTAAGCCATTCCCGACATCATCAACCAACAATATTACTTCATGCGAGTGCAAATTTCTGGGCACTCTAGTGTTCAATCATCTTCCACCTTCAGATCACGAAAGGCAGACAAGCCAATCTATATCCTCATGTTTAAGAAGATTGAACATGGGCAGCTGTTGTATCCAAAAATTTGACCTCCCATTTTTACTTAAAGCATGCTCAAGGTTGACCAAGAATTGACCGGACTTCTCCTCATAAGGCAATGAACCTCTAATTAAGGTTTAAATTTTCATCAAGATGTTTGAACTTCGAAGGTCTCAAATGTTTTCCATGGTCCTAATATGCCTTCAAGTTTTTCCATGCCAAGTTTCATGCCTTGCACAACAAGTTTGCTTAGACAATTGCTCAAATGCTTGAGAATCAACTGTACTAGGTCAAAAGTCAACTGTGGCCCAAATACAGTCAAACTTCATTATTTTTGGTCAACATAAACATTTTGAAGTGATATCCATGATTTGATCATGATTCCTCAAGAAATGCTCTTAATTCATCAAAAGTAAAAAATTGCTAAATTAGGGTTTCTATAGGAAAAGGCAATCGAACTTTGACCAGGCATAAATTTTACATACTTCTTCCATTTTTCCCTAAACAAAGCTCATATTGAATAGAATCTCATTCCCTACAACTTTTTTTCAGCCCTCAAATCCAAGAAATGCACCATTTGAAAGATACAAGCTCATACATTACATGTCATTTTTAGAAAGTCAACAAAAGGAACTTTTTGTCAAGACCATTTACATCATGATAAAGTCTTCAAATGCAAAATTGATCAAAATATGGATTTAATTAGACATCTCGGGCTTTCCAAAAAGTCAAAGATTATCATCATGAGATCAAAACTGAGCAAGTTATGGCTTGCCCAAGTTGGGAAATTTGGGAAATTTAAAGAAAAGTGCATTGAGCAAATTTGAAGTTTTAAGGCAAGGGCTCAATTTATTGGACTCAAAACATATTCCTAAGATTATAGAGGAACTCCAAAAACACTCTTACCATGCCTTACATTTTTACTTATTTTTTACACATTTATTTTAATTTATTTCAAGTAAATATAAAATAAAATGTATAAAATAATTAGAGATGGGCTTGGAGCTTTGGACTGATGTTTTGGTATTCCTTGAAGCCCATGATTTTGTGCGGCATTTTCCATATTCATTCAAATTTTAAAAATAACAAGATTTCCATGTCTTTTGCCAAAATTGAAATTCCCATTTATGGCCATGAAAAACATGATTGTTGGTCGTTTCACTCCTTGTTTACTTTTCTCCTCATTGTAATCTATAAATACCAGGCCTTAGCAAGCATTAGCCCCGACTACACAGCCCCAAAAAGCCACACGAAAATTTGCAAAAAAATATTCAAAGTTGTCAAAACTGAAACACTATTTGTAGGTACTCTCAAGTCAAACTAGTGATCATACGTTGCTTATGAGGTTCCCAGGGACTTGCTCCAATCATTCTCAAAGCTTGCAACGTCCCAGATCATCAAATCCGGATCTCACTGTTTGGTAAAAATTCCTTGATCTCAAACTCATAAAATACTTAATTTAAACTCCTATTGCTTATATATATATATATATATATATATATATGTTATTGCTGATGTTCATGTGTGTTTCAACATATTACATGAGAAGCTAGGGCCCAGAATCACACTATGCCAAGGTTGAGCGTCGTTAGGGTTTCAAGATCGAACCCAATGATGCGTGAGGATTTAGCAATTTTAGAGGCCATAATCGTGACCAGGGGACTTTTTTAAGGCAGGATGCATTGTTTGTTTTTATGTTTGTTTGAATTTTCAGGTGACACCACTGGAGAAAACGGTGGAAACCACTGGCTCTGGTGGTTGGACTGGCCGACCCTAGGTCAACAAGCTAACGTGGATGGATGGCATCACCCCATTGGCTAGATTGAAATGGATGCTCTCTCTCTCTCTCTCTCTCTCTCTCTCTCTTCTCTCTCTCTCTCTCTCTCTCTCTCTCTCTCTCTCTCTCTCCTCTCTCTCATCTCTCTCTCTCTCTCTCTCTCTCTCTCTATCTCTCTCTCTCTCTCTCTCTCTCTCTCTCTCTCTCTCTCTCTCTCTCTCTCTCTCTCTCTCTGCGCGTGTGATTGGTTCATTTGAAATACAGGGGACCCACTGGATGGCGCGCTTATGACAACTCATCAATTGTCTTAGTTTTATATTATAATTTTGCGTTTAAATCCCATATACGAATGAACAGGTGGCTCAGCTGGTAAAGGCGCACGTATGTGAAGGAGAGGACCTGGGTTCGACTCCCGGGTCCAGCATTTTATTTTCTAACATTTGTTGATTACAAATCCAATATGAATTAACTACATAAGTCTAGTATACGCCTCCAGATCACAACCACTATATCTTGTTTAATCTAGATCAAAGGGTTTCAATATGCAAAGCACCATGTGCCATCAAGAAACAGTCCACACTGGATCCAATAATACAAATTTGGGCTCCAACGTACGGGCCTAACCATTTCCAAAGTGCACCCCCATTATACCTCAGCCATCAAGCCCAATTTCTTTTCTTTTTGCTTTATTTAATTATTTCATTTCTTAATCATTTTTTTAATAATGATAATAAAAAAATCACAAAAAAAATATTTACTAATTTTGTAAATAAGTTTGATAAATACTTAACCATTTTCTTTAATTTAAAATAAATTAGAACTTAGGTTTTAATTTAGATTTAATTATTTTCTTTTCATAATAAAATTAAAAAAAACATAGGCTATTTTTCTTTATTAATTTTATTCTCTAAATAGATTTTAGGATAATTATTTTCTTAAATAAATAAAAATAAGCAAAAAGATTTTTCTTACTAGGTTGTTAGACGTATTTTCAACTTTCACGCGCATTATTTGCAATTTCTATTCATTATTGTACCTGTATACTGGATGTAATAGACTAATTAGGACTTCTTATCGCTTTCTTTATTTTTTTCCTAAAACATTGTACAGTGTAAATCCCCCTCCCCAAAGCCGTGTAATAGTCTAGATTTATACCTCCCGCACTTTATTTTTCTGTACATATTAACTGTTAGTAACTAGGTGTTTATGGCAAGATTGAAATTAAAACGCTAGCAAACCCTAAATGCACAAGATAAATAACATGAATCAAACACAATTGCACACGCGCACCTCTAGGGTATCCCACTTCGGTTGCCTTTGGAAAATAGTCACAGTTCTCGAAACGTGAGAAGTTTTAGTGGTTGTCCTCTAGTTTGAAAGATCACAAGTCCCTCGATGACCCTCTCGATGTTGCCTTGGTTAAAAGTGATCTTAAAAATTTAGGATAGTTACTAAAATTTCTTGCCAAATTGCCTTCGTGACCATAACGTCCTTTTGATTGTCCTTCAAACATCCAACGATAGGGCTACCTACTAACTAATAGTAGGATAGCACTGTCTAAAGGATAGGAGGAAAAGGACGACCCTTTTTTAGTATAAAAGTATATAGTTGTCAGAAGTTTGCTCAAAAACATTTTTGCACTTACACAAATACTACTTTTCAAAAACAATTTTCAAAACATTTGCTTTGTTGACACTCTTGAGGACTGATACAAGAGTTAAACGCAAAGCAAATCGCCGCACTAAGGCATTCTCAAAACTTTTTCAAACACACAAAGCTCAAAAGTATTTCAAAATGAGAAAACCTCTAAGAGCCCGTAGGTAACTATGGATGGAAAGGATTCTAACACCTTCCCTTTCCATAATCTACCCCCTTACTCAGAAAATCTCGAAAAGGACTTTTTCTATTCTGTTCACCCTTTCCTTAATTTGGATAAAAGAAAAGTCGGTGGCGACTCTTGCTTACCGTAACATTTGCAAATACAAAATGCAAAACTAGTATTAAACAGTCGGTTCTGCCAGCATATCACAAGAACCAATGTTTTGAGGAAACGATCATGATACAAATTGAAAATAGAGGTTAAAAATCATCCTAAGTCACGAAATGGTCCAAAATGTATCAATAAATTTCATGGCCTCCTAAGCATAATTCGACTTTGATTCTTAAAGAAAACTTTTAGATAAAATTCCTCATGACATTGTGAAAAAAGAACCATCTCAAGATGTTGAATATTGAGGAAGTTACGATCCTTGAAAGTCGGGAAACCATTTTCTTGAGATTAACTCAAAGTCCACAAAATGACCTCTAAAGTATTCGAACTTTTGATGATCCTCCGCACATAATCAAATCTTGACTGGTAAAGAGGAGTTGGAGATGACGTCAAGGAGAGTTATACGCAAAAAAAACCATTAAAAAATATTGAATAATGGAGAAGTTATGATCGTCTAAACTTGATCTTGCAAAAGTTGAATATTAGTCGAAGTGCTTTGAATCGACTTACAAATTTGATCTTTCCTCGCATTCCCAGATATATTGATGTACATATGGACCAGTGATGATGAAATCTTGACTATACTTGAGATTAAAGGTTAAAATTTGATGAAGTAGCCTTTGATAATCAATGATTCATCATACTAGAACAACTTGAGGAATTAGAAACCGTAATTGAGGCACAACACCTGACGCTTCTTGATTCAGACTTGTCTCTGCACATGAAACCAAAGAAACAGAAACATACCTGTGTATGGAATTAGAAGTTAGTTATGCATAAAATAAAATGTTCATAACAATTGATAATCTCTGCATAAGTAATGCTCAAAAGTGAGTGGACTAAAAACCAATTGTATCTCGTGACCTTGATGCTTTGTAAAAATGCAAATGAAGGTGGGATCTTAGGTAAAAAATTTGGGTATTACAAAATCATACAAGAGACTTAGGTTTAAAGGCTTGCATGAGGTCTGTAGGTAAGTACCCTTTTTTATTGAAGTCAAGTTGGCTCAACCCGTCCTAAAAAGTAATTGGGTTCTAGGAGTCTCTTATCACCGATCTTTCTCGCAGGTTTTATTTCAGAAGAGAAACTGACTTGCCACCAAAATATCCTGAAAGTTGAATATCAATGAGCGTAGCATCAAGTATCAACCAACTTTGGACTGCATCAAAGTCGGGTATCTCACTACCTTATAATGGACAAGATGGATCAATTAGCATTCAAAAAGTCAGTTAGTGCTTTTAACACCATGCGACAGCCCAGTGTTATCCTTGACTAACTCAAGGAACACCAGTACAAACCAAAGTGTCACACTAATGTAGCCATCACTTCAACCATATCAGTCTACGTCGTACAGTTTCCATGATCTATTGCTACTTACCTAAAGGTACCTAAATTCAGGTGTAGGATCTTTGAAAGAAATATAAACCCAAACAACCCTCAAATTGAAAGCAAACAAAGCACACAAGGAAAGCAAATAAAGTGATCTAGACTCTAAGGTAACCACTCTTTTTAAGTATTCCCCAGCAGAGCCGCCAATTCTATAATACGGTGGGAAAACTGATTTATTTTGCGTTTTATCGCAAATGTTGCGAATAGAAAGAGTCGCCACCGACTTTTCTTTTATTCAATAAGGAAAGGGTGAAAAGAACAGGAAAAACCTTGATAGATTTTGAGTTCGGGGGGTAGGTTATGAAAAGGGAAGGTGTTAGCACCCTTTTCATCCGTAATTATTTATCGGCTCTTAATTGCTTAGCTCACTTTTGAAAATATTGCTTTGAGTGTGTGATTTGTTTGAAAATATTTTGAAATTGCCAATGTAAGGCTAACTTTGTAATGATTCTTGTATCAGTCCTCAAGAACGCGTACAAAGTGTTTTGAAAATATTTGTTTGAAAGTAATGTGTGAAATTGTTTTTGAGAAAAGTTGTGAGCAATCAAGTAAGAGTTCCTTACCCACTAAAGGTTGTTCTTCTTATTTTCCTCCTCCTTTAGAGATAGTGCTATCCACATCATTAGTTGTTAGGTAGACCTATTTATTGGAGGTGAAGGGACAAGCGTAGAGTCATCGTACGGTCATCGAAGGCAACTTGTAAGGATGCTTTAGCAGTTTCTCAAGGGGCTAGATTATGTTATTCCAAAAAGGCAATTTTATAGGATCGTCGAGGGACTATGATCTTTTATTTGAAGGGACTTTGCTAAAGCATCCCTATGTTCGAGGGACATGACCGTTAATTGTAAGGCAACAAGAGAGGCTACCCTAAAGGTGTGAGTGTGCAAATGTGTTTGATTTAGTTATTTAGTCTTGCAATTTAGGGTTTTGCTATCGGTTGGTTTATCTTGCCATACAAACTTCAATTATTAAGCAGTAATATAGAAAATATAGTAGCGAGAAATAAAAGCGGAAATATAAACCTACGCTATTACAGAGCTTTGGGGCAGTTACATAATAGAGGTGCGGAAAAGAAAATTCCTAGACTATTACATCCTGAAGAAATTACATAATAGGAAAATGCAAAAGATATAAAGCTATGCTATTAC
The DNA here is from genome assembly GCA_948472305.1 of Vicia faba. Classification (NCBI taxonomy): domain Eukaryota; kingdom Viridiplantae; phylum Streptophyta; class Magnoliopsida; order Fabales; family Fabaceae; genus Vicia; species Vicia faba. The sequence continues at coordinate 252,478,607 of OX451737.1, forward strand.
ATGGAAAACGAGCGATCTATACAACTTGATCTAAGAATAAGAGAAAAGGAGAACAAAATAGAAAAAGACTATGAAAAAGTTAATTAATCAAATTATATAAAAAAAAAAGTTAATTAAAAAAACACTAAGAATATAATTAATTAATTGGTTAAGAAATAAACCTAAAAACTAATTATGTTTATTAATTAAATAAAAAAAATTAAAAGTAGAAAAAAGAAAATATAGAAGAAAAAAAAGAGATTGGGCTTGAATTTAGCAAAATGGGGGTACGGAATTGCTATGGAGGTCCAGGCCCAACTAGTGCCAGCGCCTAATCTAGTGTGATGGCTGAAAGGGGTGTATTGTGGGCTGCGCATCTGGGAGTGTTAGATCCAGATCTGAGGGCTTCAAGACTGAGGGTGCATGGTGTTATGAAGATAAGTGCTGCATACAATCTGCAAAAAACCATAAAAAAATATGAAAAAAAAAACAAAAGGCAAAGATCGAACCCACGCCCTTGTATACCAATGCTTTAACGCACACTTCCTTGCTATAAGGGTGGCTGTTTCATCCAGTCATTAAACAAAAGCAATTAATTATATAATAAAATCAATGGACTGGGCCAGAGAAGCGCCAGAGCCCTAGCTTCGGCCGTCTTCTCCAGCGAGATCGTTTTTCGTTCCAGTAAAAATAGCAAATTTTAATGACTCAGTGGTACCTTATCCCCCTAATTTGGGCCTTGCAATTTCAATGGTCCCCTTAGTTTAGGATAAATCTTGCTGTATTGTGAGATACAACGTGAACAACCTCAAATGATTCCAACATGGCCAAACGCGATTAATCATCATGGGGGTCATGCGATGGTTCAATCCCGTATATTAACATCTCAGGAGAATATTAGTAAGATTAGTATACATTGAAACAAAATGAAAATGACAATATGAATTCTATGAAAAAAACGAAACCAGTGATACATGCATACTGGTTTTATGCCCTTTGGATCATCCCAACCGATCCAATCTTACCTTATGATGCCCTTGGAATTGAATGGGACAAGTATTTGGCCTTGAGGGAGACTCCAAGATAGGGTTTCAATTTTCCCTAATTTTGATATTTTTTGGGAATTTTGGAAAGGTGATCTTGTGCAAAAGTTTCCATGTTTTGTCTTGTCTGAAGTAGTGATAATATATAGTGATGAATTAGGTCAAACGAGAATGGGCTTGGACCTTTGTATGAAAGCTTTTTATTTTATTTCATTTATTTTGAATTTAAATAAATAAAAAATGGAATAAAAATCCAAGGGGTGTATGAATAAGTTCATAGGTTCATATTGAGGCCTATAATATGCATGGACTTTGAAACACAAGCCCACTAGCCCAAAAATTCAACTTTGGTCACTTTAGGTTTCATGCATTTTCTCAAAATTTCCCAACTTGAACCAATCATAACTCTCTCAATTTTTATCATATGAAGGTGATCTGGGACTTTTTCGAAATATCAAGATGTCCTTTACAATCTCTATGTTGATCATGTTTTCATTTGAAGACATTATCTTGATGTAAGTTGCCTTGATAAAAAGTGTCTTTTTATCGACTTTTGAAATGACCTATAATGTTTTGGCTCATATCTCTCAAATGAAGCATTTTTTGGAGTTGAGCTTAGCAAGAAAAAGTTGAAGAGAATTGAGCTTCCTTTATAATAAGATTTGGTTGAGGGAAATATTATGAAGCATGTGGAAGTTATGCTTGGTCAAAGTTTAGTTGACTTCTCCTTAAGAAAATCCTAATTTAGCAACTTTTGACTTTGGATGAATTGAGAGTTTTCTTGATGAATCATGATCAACCCTTGATCAAATGATGAATGTGACTTCAAAATCTTGATGTTGATCAAAAATCTTAAAGTTTAACTGTATGTTGACCACAATTGACTTTTTACTCAATATAGTTGATTTTTAGTCATCTGAGCAATTGACTAAGCAAACTTGTGATGCAAGGCTTGAAAATTGACATGAGCATTCCTTGAGACATATGAGGAACCATGAAATCCACTTAAGGAATTATAAGCTCAACTTTACTTGAGAAAAGTGAAACCCTAGTTGTAGGTCAACTGCTTAGGAGGAGAATTGGTCTGATCAAACATTGAGTAACCTTGAGCAATTGAAAACCCTAGGAGCATGAGGAGGTGTCTTGAAGAAAATGGGAGGGAAAATTTTGGGTTACAATAGGAACCTACACAAGACATTTTTTATTTTCCTCATATTCAATACGATTTGGTAATTCATGAAGAACAAACTCAAAATCCTCAAGAACAAGTGTTACAAGAACCAATACCTTTGCAAAGATCCACTAGAGAAAGAAGAAATTCTATTTCAGATTACTACATATTCTTTCTTCTAGAACATGAGGAAAATAATGGTATGATGGAAGATGATCCAATCAACTTCCGTCAAGCTATGCAGGATTCTAAATCAGAAAAATGGATTGAAGCAATGAAAGAGGAGTATAAGTCCATGCAAGACAATAAAGTTTGGGAACTTGTCCCAATACCAGAAGGTGTGAAACTCATTGGTTGCAAATGGATTTTTAAGATCAATCAGGATTCTAACGGTAATGTAGAGAGGTATAAAGCTCCTCTTGTGGATAAGGGTTATACCCAAAAGGAAGGGGTTGACATTAAAGAGACTTTCTCTCCAGTTTCATCGAAAGAATCTTTTAGGACAATCATGACTCTTGTTTCATATTATTATTTAGAACTCCATCAAATAGATGTCATGACGATATTCCTCAATGGGAACATTGATGAAACGATCTATATGGTCCAACTAGAAAACTTTGTGTTAGTAGGCTCAAAGAATAAGGTTTGAAAACTAACAAAATCCATTTATGAACTAAAACAAGCGTCTCGTCAGTGGTACCAAAAGTGTCATGAAATAATTCTCTCATTTGGTTTTGAGGTGAATGTTGTTGAATATTATATGTATCATAAATTTAGTGGGAGCAAATACATTTTCCTTGTCTTGTATGTCGATGACATACTACTTGCCGCTAATGATGTAGGCATGATGCACGAAACCAAGAAATTTCTATCAAGAAAATTTGAAATGAAAGATCATTGTGACGCCTCCTTTGTATTAGGAATTCAGATACACCGAGACCGATCTCGGGGTCTTATAGGATTATCACAAAGGAGCTATATTGAAAAAGTATTTAAAAGGTTTGGTATACAGGAATGTAAACCAGGGGATACCCCAATTGTTAAGGAGTGGATCATTGAAGTAGCCAAAAATGTTATGAGGTATTTAAAGAGAATAAAAGATTATATGCTCACATATAAGAGGTCAGACCAATTAGAGATCACTGGATACTCTGACTCAGATTTTGATGGATGCCAAGATAGCAAAAGATCCACTTTAGGTTATATATACATGTTGGCTGGTGGTGCAATTTCTTAGCACAGTGTCAAGCAAACTCTTACGGCTTCATCCACCATGGAAGCAAAGTTTATAGTATGTTAGAGGCATCCAATCATGAGATTTGGCTGAGGAATCTTATCACTAGGCTGCGAATTATGGAAAGAATTGAAAGACCACTTAAGTTATACTGTAATAATAAATCAACTGTTCTATACTCCAACAATAATAATAGCTCGACCAAGTCAAATCATATTGACATTAAGTTCTTGGTTGTTAAGGAAAGGGTAGAAAGTAGACAGATTTATATAGAACACTTAGGGACAAACTCCTTGATAGCAGATCCTCTTACAAAAGGTCTTCCACCCAAGGTCTTTCATGAGCACACTGCTAGCATGAGTGTTTTACCGTTAGAAGAGTCTTTGATTTAGTGGGAGTTAGTCAATTATGAATTTTATGTTCTATATTTTTGTATTATGTATGCATACTATGTTTTTGAATATTTTCCAAATTAATAAAGTTTGATATTCAGTAGTTTACATTTTGTATAATAAAGTAATTGAATGATCTTACTAAAGTAGAGTAGAACCAGTTGAAAATTGACATATCCAGACCAACTTCATGTGATTTTCATGTTGCACATTTCATGATGAATCTATGTCATTTAGTTGTGTCAGTATTGGTGATCATTGATAGGTTTAGTTATGATTGATACAACTAAAATCATGTTGATTATGTATTTTGGCATGACTAATTGACGAGATAATTTGGATATGCTTAAGGAATATAATGGCAAATTTTGAGCTCATAAAGTTTAACACATGTGTATGATTACATATGTGAACAATGAGAGATTATTAGAATTTTTAGGTCACAAATATAATATTACATGTGTTAGGGCCATTATGTAATTAGCCAAAGTTGTGGTGGTCTAATTAATAATAAGTCTGTGGCTAAAAGCATAAATATCATGAAAGGTAATATTATTGTGTATATATCATATATCAATATCTAATTTGATGATGAGCCAAATTAGAATATTTAAAATTAAGAAATAATCCTAAGGTTATTTATAGAGGTTGTGGTCCAATTTATAGACAACGTGAAAACGACTTAGAAAAATTCTCTCTTCATCCTTGTCAGAGAAGATTCAAGGAGTCATAAGGAACTCTACAAATTAAAAAATTATATACTCGCAAAACTTCGATGATTCTTGATGACAAACTCAGGTACACTCTAATTTCATTCTCATAATTGTATTTAGATATAGATTTAAGGGACTTATTTAGAATTTTTTTTATTGATTTCTATATTAATAGAAATGGTAAGGTTATTAATAGATATAACATAATGAAGTGTTGTACTTGTGATGTCTGATTGAACTTGGTCTCCGATTTATGTTCTTGGGGAGCTTCGAGATTTGTATCTTCTTGTTGCAGGTGGTACTTTGTGTTTTGAGCGATTTGTTTTGTTTGGTTTCTCCAATGTTATTTTTTGTTTATTTTGGAATTTCAACGCTTTGATAGACGGTTTTCCCTTTTCTTTCTTCTCATTAATTTTCTCACCGTATCTTAAATTTCCATCCTCTCTCTACCACTCTTCGCACCACTAGATCCGGTTTCTGACATCAAGATACCATTTCGTCACTTGCACTATTCAATTAGTAATTTATTCATTTAATAAAGCTCACGTTGAACTGATGAGTGTTCTTATGTTCATAGTTATGGGCTAAACTTTTCCATGACAAAGAGAGTTTGCATCCACGTTAGGAATTTCTCAGACTCCACAACTACACAGGAAAGGTAACTAACTACTTCCATGATCTTACTCTTGATTAGTTTTTGCATGCTTTTATGTCATTCAACTTATCTTCTCTCTGATGGAGTCGTAATACTCGAGGCCAATGACTTGAGAAGGACTATGGAACTAAGAATTGCCATATTCTTTGAGTTCCATTCAGATATCAAAATGGAATTGTTCGCAAGTGGATATCGCGATTCAAAGTCTGGCCATATCTAGCTAGAAACTTACATTGAGGTATTATATCTTTGATCCATTATCTTGAAACTTTTTCAAATATCTCAATGTTTCTTTGTTTTGTGGTTTAGGCTGGAGAAGATCAACCAATATTGTTATTCATCATGACATTTAAATTTTTTGTTTAGTCAATTGACTAGCTGATCAACCGTTTGTGTTTTTATCTCTCTTACACAAGCATAACTAGAGAAAAGTTTAATTCCATATAACACCCATCAATTTTCATCATGTTACAAATACTTCAATGTAACAAGAATTATATTGGCTAACTAACCTTTTCAACCATCACTTTTAAAAATGAAACTTTATTAGGAAATGTATGTCTAATTGATTATGAAATTTGTAGTCGTTATAGGTGTTAAAAATGTAATTCCTTGTGTCGAAGCAGCATATTACTCGACACAAGGTGTGTCAAATTAGCTTCGTTAAAGATAGTCTAATTGTATTGTTGTCGAAGTGATGTAAGCAGGTTGCTACACACAAAATTTTGACCTAATTCAAAACAGGTATTTTGGTTTTTTTTGGTTTAGAGAGAAAACTAACCTAAAACTATAAATAGATGGAGTAACCCTTATTTTTGTAATCAACTTATAACAATTTGTATTCACAAAATTTTGGAATTTCAAAGTGAATAAAGATTTTCCACAGTTTGTGGGCAGAGAGTTACTCTGCAGAAACCCTAAATCTCTTTTCTTATTTAATTTTTCTTTTCTTTTCATTGTTATTGTGTGGTGATAACAATCTTGTTCATCAAGATTGATAGAAATTCATCATAGTTTTTGGTGGATTTCCAACATCTGGTATCAAGAGCTTCGGTTGAGCGATCAAGGAAAGAAGAAGAAAATCACAATGACGATGAATTATACAAATGAGAATTTTCCAGCAAGTTTCCCAATTTTTAAAGGTGATTGAAATTCTGGCTATCAGATCCCGAATGTCCTAAGATATGTCGAGACACCGGATCTGACTTCAACATACAATAAGATATATAAATAGAATAAACAATGCTGAAGGTAAATAACACAAAGATATGTTTACCTAGTTCGGAACAACCTTCCTACTCTGGGGGCTACCAAGCTAGGGACGAAATTAACTAGATAGTATCAATTTGTAGACCTCACAACAAACATCCCAGTTTACAGCCTGTCACTTAATCACCACTCTTTGCTTAGCTTCTACCTAAGACACGCCTAGGTATGAGGCCCTCCTCAAATCCCTTTTCAATTACACTCAGCAATTGGAGCAACTCTAAACACAAGTAGAGAACAAAACCGGAAGTCACTCTTCCAAGACATACAAAACTCAATGCTTAAAAGTTTATGAAAATTATCACACAAATACTCAATACTTAAAAGCTTATGAGCATCTGACACACAAATGTTCAATGCTTAAAAGTTTATGAGCATCTGGTAGAAACTTACAATCCAACAATAAGGATTCTAAAAATCTTAACAAAATACACACGTAAGTTCCACCTAATATTAGGTATACACCAGTCTATTTATAAAATTATTCTACACTGAGTTGGGCTTCGAAACTACAGCAGTGAGGTTGCACAAATTCTGCAAATTCTTCTCCGAGAAAATAAGTCTTCAATAATTAGTTTCCTAAAATGTCTCGATATTTAGAAAATTTAAAAAGCAACATAAAATATCTGATTTTTCAATCTTGGATGCCATATAAGCTAACTAAATATTCCATGAATATCCAGTAACTAACAAATTAGTTGAAACATAATTATCAGCTACTGCAGATGCAATGTCCCATCCTTCTGGTTAGGACATCTTATACGACATGTTAAAAACTGCAAGTTGAAACATCTTGTTCAACATGTTGCTGCAAGTTGGTTTTACCAAAATGTATGTCAATCATAATTTCAGAGAAATAACAATCTCCCCCTTTGACAGATTTTGGCTAAGACACCCAAATAATCCTTGCTCAAGAAAACATCATAAAGTATGCTTGAAAAAAAATCAAACACACACATCAGAGGTACAACAGTGAAAAAATAGAAGCAAGGTTAACAACACACAAATCAGCAACACATAATAAGCAAACAAATAATTAGAAGTTAGTTGATCTACTAATACAACTGCAACAAATAGAGAACCTAAGTTCTCAGCACCATGATGTCAAGAAATCATGTCTGTCATCTCTTCAGAACAACAAGAACTCCCCCTCAACACCTTCTATCACAACTTAACAAAGAATCATAAATTCTCCCCCTCAGCAATAGTACCAGCTCCAGCACCCTCAATATCATACTACTCCCCCTTTTTAGCCATAATATGACAAAGGTAAGTAGATAATATTAGCAAAAAAATTAAGCACCTAAATTTGAAGTATCAGGTTGCAAAAACTAAAATATGCTGGGTATTTAACCCTTACAAAATCATAAACCAAAATAAACAGAATCATAAGGCAGATCCAAACAAAACTCCATGACCAATTGTCATGCATTAGCATCCTCTTTTTCTCTAATAGCACTGGCAACATGTTCATCAGGTGCAGCACCATCCTTAGCCCCCTCATCAACAGATGCAGCACCAACAGTAATTACTATAATTCTTCATAGATACAGATCCCAAGTCTCCTCCTTAGGTTCTCAAACTGATCTGCATTAAGAGATTTTATAAAGATATGAGCAAGATGATTCTTAATACTGACATGCTCAAGCTTTATGACTTTGTCCTCTACAAGTTCTTTGATGAAATGATGCCTGATGTCAATGTTCTTGGTCCTACTATGCTGAATAGAATTTTTGGAAATATTAATAGCACTCAAATAGTCACAAAATAATGTCATAACATCTTGTGTGACATTGTATTCAGACAATATTTGCTTCATCCACACCAGTGAGAGCACATACTTCCTGCTGCTATATACTCAGCTTCGGCGGTAGATAGAGAAACACAATTGTGTTTCTTACCGAACCAAGAAATCAAGTTGTTTCCCATAAAGAAACATCCTCCAGAGGTACTCTTCCTATCATCAACACTTCCAGCCTAATCAGCATCATAAAATCCCACCAACGAGGAATTTGTATCATGGGAATACATCATACCATAGTCACATGTCCCATTCGCATACTTCAGAATCCTTTTCACTTCGGTAATGTGGCTTACCTTAGATTCTGCTTGATACCTTACGCATACTTCAACAACAAAAGTGATGTTTGTTCTTCTAGCAGTAAGATATAGAAGGTTGTCAATCATGCTTATATACAAACTATGATCAACATTAACTCATTTTTCACCTTGTGATAACTTCAAGTGTGTAGGAGCAGAAGTTCTCTTATGGCTGGCATTTTCCTATCCAAATTTCTTCATAGTATTCCTTGCATATTTGCTTTGACAGATAAAAATGAAGTCTTCCATCTGCTTGACTTGTAATCCAAGGAAGTAAGTCAGTTCCCCTACCAAACTAATCTCAAACTCAGACTGCACCTCCCTGACAAAATGATAGACCATTTCATCCTAAACATCCCCAAAAACAATGTCATCCACATAGATTTAAGCTATCAACAATTTTTTAGCTTCATTTTTGATAAAGAGTGTCTTATCAATTCCACCCTTTCTATATCCAGGATTGACTATAAATTTAGTCAACCTATCATACCAAGCTCTTGGAGTTTGTTTCAAGCCGTACATGGCCTTATTCAGTCTAAACACATGATCTGGAAAGGAAGGATCAAAAAATCCTTTTGGTTCTTCAACATAAACTTCTTCATTCAGATATCCATTTAGAAAGACACTCTTGGCATCCATTTGATACAGATTGAACATTAGATGACAAGCTACTCCAAGCAGCAATCTGATAGACTCCAAGCGAGCCACATGAGAAAATGTTTCATCAAAGTCTATTCCATCAATTTGAGTGTACCCTTGAGCAACCAGTCTGGCTTTATTTCTCATGACACCTTCTTGTTCATCTGTTTTGTTCTTGTACACCCATTTTTTACCAATGATATGCGTCCCTTCAGGTCTTGGTACCAAATCCCAAACTTCATTTCTCTTGAACTGACCAATCTCATCTTGCATAACATTGATCCAAAATTCATCAGTCAAAGCTTCCATCACATTGTTAGCCTCAATCTTTGACACAAAACAAGCATTTGATACAACTTCCCTTGATTTGGTGACTACCCCTTGTCTAGGATTTCCTATTATAAGCTCCTTAGGATGATCCTTTTGAATTCTGAAAGAAGGTCCTTTGTCAGCTACCTGAGGTTCTTAAGCTTTAGAATCGACACTTGAGCGTGCAACATTTGTGGTAGGTGTTGTAACATTTTCTTCAGGAACCACATCTTCTGTAGGAATAGTTATCTCAACTTCTTCTGGGACATCATCTTCTTTAGTTGAGTCATCAACAAACACATTTAAAGACTCCATCATCACCTTGGTTCTGGATTTGAATACTCCATATGCTTTAATGTTTATAGAGTATCCTAGGAAAAATCCTTCATCACTCTTAGCATCCAACTTCCTTCTTGGATCACGATCAACCAAAATATAACACTTACTTCTAAAGACATAGAAATATTTGATAGTTGGCTTTCTTCCTCTCCATAATTCATACAGAGTAACAGAAGTTCTAGTTCTAATTATCACTTTGTTATGAATATAGCAAGCAGTTCTCATGGCATCAACCCAAAAGTAAAGTGGTAATTTCTTGGCATGAAGCATAACTCTGGGAGACTCTTGAATGGTCATATTCTTGCGCTCAACCACACCATTTTGTTGAGGCGTGATGGGTGAGGAGAACTCATGACTAATCCATTCAGATGCACAGAATTGCTCAAACTTGTTTTTCTCAAATTCCTTCCTATGGTCACTTATGATTATGACAACACCGCGGTCCTTTTATCTTTGAATCTTGTGGAATAATTCTTTGAACACTTAAAACACTCCATATTTCCCTTTGGTGACCTTAACCCAAGTGAATCTTGAGTATTCATCAACAATAACATATGCATACCTTTTACCTCCAAGACTTTCAACCTGCATAGGTCCCATCAAGTCCATGTGAAGAAGCTCTAGAACTCTTGAGGTGGCAAGATGTTGGACCTTCTTATGGGACATCTTTGTCTGCTTCCCAATTTGACATTCACCATAAATTCTTCCATCATCAATCTTTAGCTTGGGAATATCTCTAATATCTTCCTTTGACAAGATCTCATTCATACCTTTCATATGTAGATGACCAAGATTTTGATGCCATAAGTTTATTTCATCATCTTTTGACATTAAGCATGTTGAGAGACATTTTAGAGAACTCCATAGGTAACAATTTTCTTTTGATTTGGTTCCCTTCATAATCATCTCATTCTTATCATTTGTAATCAGGCACTCAGGTTGATTAAAGTTAGCTTTGAGACCTTGCTCACATAGTTTATTGATATTTATCAGATTTGTTGTTAGCCTTTTTACAAATAACACATTATCGAAACTAGGTTGTACAACATAATCCAGCTTTCCAACACCTTTGATTTCACTCTTAGACCCATCTCCAAAAGTGATATAGCTAGTAGCACGTGGTTTAATGTCTACTAGAAATTTCTTAACATTAGTCATGTGTCTGGAACAACCACTATCAAAATACCAATCCTATCTAGTTGAGGCTTTGAAAGAAGTGTAAGCTATGAGTCCATACGAGTCATGGTGAGGAGCTCCTCTTGACTTTTCCTCGGTATTAGCATCTTCTGTTTTGTAAGAAGTCATATGGTTGGGATGACCATATAGTTTTAGCAAGAGAACTTTAAATGACCAAACGCCCCACAATAGTGACATCTCCATGGTTGATACGTGGGGATATAATATTTTCTTTGATGTCTCGGCTGATGTCGGGACATGTGCATTGACATATTCTGTTCTTGTTTCAATTTTGGGAGAACAAATTCCACTACTTGCTTGTTGTTCTTCAGATGTTGGTTATTGTAACCAAGACCCTTCACATTCCCAACATTCTTCCCAGTTTGAAGCATCTCATTCAGCACAGTAGTGCCATTGTTTAGCATTCTTACAAATTTGGTCACATTGTCAAACTTTGATTTTTACAATATTAACTCCTCTTTAAGATTTGCAATGATAGATAGATGCTCTTCTTTCTCAGCCTCCATTTGAGCAATAAATAACTTTTGCTCCAATATTCTCCGACACATTTTTCTCATTCTTAAGGCACATCTCTGTGAACCCAGTAGCCAGTTCACTAACAGTGAGTTCTCCAACATATGATTTTTTATCAGACTCACATGATTCTTTATCAGACCCTCAAATTCCAATCAAGGCAGTTACTTGCTTGGTTGATTCTTCTTCATGCTCACTTTCAGATTCTCCATCTGACCATGATAGAGATAAGTTCTTCCCTTTCTTTTTAAGATAGTGTTGTACCCCAAAATTTGCCCTCGCGCTTTTCCACAAGAAATCTCAGCTTCAAACATTTCCTGACTTCTCAAACTGGCTCAAGAATCGGACAAACGGACTTTGCTTGACAGTCAATCAAATTAAGGTTTTTTCTGATTTTCGGAGCTCTGAATTGTTTCATACAGCGGGCTTAGGGTTTGGTTGATTTTTGGTTCAATTTTGATCAAGCGAGCGTGATTTGGCATTTAATCGGGAATTAGGGTTTTATGGGTATATTCTCAGAAGAATTTGAATTCCACAGCACTTTGCGGTTTATTTCAAGATTCGGATTAAAATTCGCGTTATCTTGGTTTAATCAGTAAAAGAGACAGTGGTTTGAATTCAGTGCGTTTTGATTGGGCCAGTCATATACAGGATGCAGTATTGAATTCACAGTGTTTGTGCATTTGATCAGTCTATCTGGGTTAACTGCTGCTTTGCTTTGGATGTTGAATAAGACAGGTTTATTGGATCAATGTTGTTTTATTTTAGTTATTTATTATTCTGAAATTAAATGATTGAATTTATTTTTCAATTGTTTTAATTCTAAGAATTTTAAATAAATAAATAAGCAATAAAGAAAATGGAACCAATTGGATAATTTGGATTTTTATTGATATTTGAATTATTTACAAATTGTTGTTACAGACAATAATTTACATTTAATTTAAATATTACATAGAATGAAAAAACTATCCTATTTTCTAAATACTCTTCGTTCTTCACTCCGCTCCGGCATTCCATTTTTCATCTGCAAAAAAGAAATAAGAAAAGTCAGAAAGCATTAAAATTAAAAAAAGACAGTTAAAAATTGCTCATCATTAGGGGCCACTGACTGGGATCAGTTGACCCTCTCTGCAAATCACGGGATTTCTCCCGGTTCACAGAGAGGGAAGATTATTTTATTTCATGAAATGCAAATGTCAAAAATGCATAAGTTACAAATTTTAAGCTGCATAGAAATTCAAGATTCAAAATCCAATCCAAACTTTCTATCCAAAAGCAAAGGCTACTGTCAAAATGCCCAAAGTTTACTCAAAGAAAGATTTCAAAAGTGCATTTGCTGTCACAAGTACTCAAAAGCTGTCAAAGAAGATTTGAGAAAAAGATATCAAAATGCAAATTCAGAGCAAAGCACAAAAGCTGGAGAAAAAGATGCAAAATGTGTTATACAAGCAATCTTGAATCATCACTTCCCATCATAGCCCCTTCAGAAAAGTACAAATAATAATCATATAAAATTCTTAAATTGTACTGTAAAGAGAGAAGTAAAGAGAGATAAAGCAAGCAGGGTTTAGGCATAGTTCAGGTTCAGCAGTCAGAATAGACAGCAGGAAATGAAGATATACAAAATCAGAAAAGAGCCAACTCAGTTCAGAAAAATTCAGCATAGAAGGCCAATGAAACAGTTCAGCATAGCAGTTCAGAATAGAGAAGTGAGAAGAAAAAAAAATACACAAAGGCCAATGAAACAGTTCAGCACAGCAGACAGTTCAAGATATCAGTTCAGAAGAGACAGTAGAGCAGAGAGAAGAGAGCAAAAGAAAGAAAATATACAAACTCAAGCCAAAGCCTACTGTCCAGAATGGCAAAAACACATAGCACATCTAAAACCAAAGCCTAAAAAACTGATATACAAAACGGAACCAGCATAAGCACCAGGACCAGAACCAAAACCACCAATAACCTCACCATACCAACATCCTCTCATATCCAAACCAATCCTCAAAAACCCATAACATAAACACACTGAACCTGTCAAAGTCAAGAAACTTGCTGTCAAAACTTCGCCAATACCCTGCCTCAACATTCAAAAAATACAAAACGTACTGAGCTTATCAAAACTGAAGCAAACCATAGCCATCATCCAAACCTAGCCAAAGAAAACTGTGTTGAACCTTGCATCACCCAAACATACAAACACCATAACCTTGCAAAACCAGTTAAAACCTATCAAACCTGAACCTTTGTTTCAAACTGAACCAAACACCCAATCTCAAGCATAATCAAAGCACACAAAGGTTCCAGGCCCTCAGTATAACATCATTGGGCAAAAGCTTTAGGTATCTCAGAAGGCAACATCAAGGTAGCAATGTTCTAAACACTCAAGGCAACAATTCAAAAGCATCAAGAGAGCCTCAGAAGCAAGCTTCTTCATAGGCAAATCAGAAAAAAGAAACGAAAGTGGAACAATACTCAAGCAAGGCAACACGAGAGAGAAAGAAGCAACTCAGGCAACATAGGCCCTCAGATCTCAGAGATCATCACTGGGCATCTCAAGCAAATACTCGAAGCACACATAGGCAAATCGTCCGAGAAAGCAACCAACAGTTCAAAGGGACATAAAGTAGAAGAGATAAAGAAGTGAGGAATTAGGGTTTCTCAGTACGTGTCATCATCAAACCCTAACTATATCAAAGGAACGAAAGTACCCGAAGCAAAGCATCTCCCTTCGCCGCTCCGGCCTCCTGAGCGCTACTTCTCCACCTTCCCTCCACCCCCAAATATCAGGTAGTATAATCCTCGCCCTCTATCTCTTCTCCTTCACCTCATAATGAAAAGAAAATAGTAAGAACTCGAATTAAAGAAATGCGTATCATTCACAAAACATAAAGCGTTGTAATCAAACCTTGAATCAAGGACGCTAGGCTCATGCCTTGGAGGGAAGGAAGGCGTTGAATAGCGCTGGTGGCCAGAGAAAACGCTCAGAAATTGCTAATCGGAGAAGACGAACCCAACGCACGGCGCCGCTCAAAGCCCTAACACTCGTTCTGAATAACAAATTGCCTAACCCTAATTCTGTTTCAAACCTTGGGCCAGACCCGCTGCTAATCTCCTCAAGAGCCCATTAAAATTGCTTCTCTTCTTTTTCTTTACAACATTAAATACTAATCTCATTTTTATACATAAACAATACTTACTTCCTCTTTTTTATATAAGACACTAACCATTCTTTTTATTTTATAAAAGCAATATCTTTTATTCTTTGAAAAAATACTAACTTAAATAAAATGCTTTTATTATTATCATAAGGTTAAGACATTTTTTAGATAAGATATTTGTACATACATTTTAGCACATTCATTTTGTACATATCATATAAATTAAATTTGAAAATACCTTTTCTTAATCAAAATACTTTTTATACACAAATTAACTTAAAAACATTTTTTTGAAATACATTTGTATATATTATCTTTTCTTTTTTTATACATAATTAAATTGAAAATACTTTTTGAAATACATATTTGTACATACATTTTAAAACATTGATTTTGTATATATTATACATTTTTCATACATAATTAAAAGTAAAACTCTTTTTTTTTAGTTAATATACATTTTTGTACATAATTCAACATATAAATCAAAGATTCATTTAAAAACATTTCTCTAGGTCAAACCCTAATACGACTCAATTTCACATTTCGCACTTGTTACACAATTCACATACATATACACTTGTACATAATTACACAATTCATATACATATACGTCTCACATTTGCACTTACACAATATATTGCCCTACACACATTTTATCTTATATTTATACATTCGACATTTATATTTTGATTGTGACATTCGATTTGGTTGTAAATACTATAAGTCTCATCCCCTTGTACATTTATACCCCCACTCCCGGACATTATTTTGTAATAGCGTAGATTTACATTCCGCAATTTACAGCTTTTCAATTATACCATGGTTAGACCTAGGGTTTGTATGTACATAAAATCAAACGCTAGATAACCTAATACAAGACAAATACATGTAATCAATACACAATCACACTTGCACCCCCTAGGGTAATCCCACATGTTGCCTTCCAAATGGGCCATGCTTGCACGTCGAATGTCTTTGGCAAAACAAAATCAAATGATCATAAGTCCCTCGATGACGCTTTCGAAAGTTGCCTAAACGGAATGATCATAGTCCCTTCAAAACAAATTGCCAAAGACACTTGGCATCATTGCATTCATGGTCCATACGATGACCCGCGCTCGTCCCGAATAAACTTCCTAAACGCAAGATTGTCTACCAATTTCAATGGTGGAACAAAATTGTTTAAAAGGGGTTAAAACATGACCAAAAAAAAACCTTTGAGTACAATAGGGTAGACAAAAACTCTTAGTTACTTGAGATCAATTTACAAAAACGCTTGCCTACTTTTCAAAAAAATCACAATCCACAACACTTCCAAAAATCAAACTTTTCAAACCCTTGAAACATCTTTTTAAAAGATAAAACACCTTTTGTAAAACATTCGAGTAAAGAATTGTTACAAGGTTAGCCTAGCGCAAGGCATCTTTTCAAAACATTTTCAAAACAATCCACAAAGCACCATTTCACACAATTGAAAACCAAGGCAAGATTGATCTAAGCAAGTACCTAAGAGCCCATGGATAACCATGGATGAAAAGGGTGCTAATACCTTCCCTTTTCATAATCTACCCCCCGAACCCACGAAATATCTCAAAAGGTTTTTGCTGTGCTTTTTTAACCTTTCCTTTAGGATAAAGTAAAAAGTCGGTGGCGACTCTTGCTAAACCGCACAAGTGCGAATACGAACGCAAAACACTAGTCAGTTCTCCCACCGTATCACAGAACTGGCGACTCTGCTGGGGATTACTTTTAAAGTGGGGTTACCTTAGGGTTTAGATCACCTTTACTTTCAATTGATTGCTTTGTTTGCTTTACATTTATGGGCTTTGTATCGGAGTTTTTATAGATCTTAACCCGGATCTGGGGAAACCCTTTTAGGTAGCGACAAGGCTGTGAGGGAACTGTGCGGGGTATACCGACATGGTTGAAGCAGTCTGCTACGTTGATGTGGCACCTTGGTGTGTACCGGTAACCCTTGAGTTCAGTCAAGGAGAGTACGGGGCCGCCGCGTGGTGTCGCGAAGCATCAACTGACCTTAGAACCTTAATTGACCATCTTGGCCTCTTTAGGGTAGTGAGATGACTACTTTGGTGTACTCCGAAGTCGGTTGATACTCGATACTACACTCAATTGAGGGTTGCTTTCCTGGGATATTTCGGTCGCCAGTTCAGTGGCTAAATCGAAACGATGAACAATGAAAGCAATCCAGTGATATTGGGACCTCTAGAACCCGGTTACTTTTGGTAGGACAGGTTTTTAACCAACAAACTGAAAGAGGGTAGTACCCGAACCTCATGCAAGCCTAAACCTAAGGCCTTGTGTGCTTTGTGTGAATATTGTTTGCCTGTATATACACTTACTTACTTGTGCATACATGTACATAACATCATAACATCATACCATAGCATTTTAGCATTTTCAATAACCATTTCAAGGATCTCGAGGGTTCTTTTGATGCAGGGTTACGTTGAACCAGAGATCTATCAAGGGGCAAGAGGTTTCTCCTCTAACCAATCCAATCAAAGATCGAGTGCAACAACTTGAATCAGAGGCTATGACCCACTTGACATGGTGAGCTTGATTCTCGTGGAAGGACATCCACCGGTGCAAAGTTCTCCAATCAAAGATCAAGTGCAACAACTTGAATCGTGGGCTATGACCCACTTGACATGGTGAGCTTGATTCTCGTGGAAGGACATCCACCGATGCAGAGATTTCCAATCCAAGAGCAGAGTTCAACCTCTAACATTTTTCTTGTGTTTACCCCAAGAGATCCTTGAAGGCATGCATCCACATATCATGCATTGCATTTTGACAATCTTTCCTTTTTCAGGTTTCCTTACTCTCCTGCTGTTTATTTCAGCAAGAGATGGCTCTAGAACGGTCTGTCAAAGACATCCAAGACCAGACTGCTCAGCTGCAGGAGATGTTCATGAACTTGTCTCTGGGGCAAGAAGAGATGAAAGCTCTCCTCACCAACGGCTTGGGGAATTCCAACAATGCCAGGAATGATCAGATTACGGAGCTGCAGTTTGATCTGACAACACTGAGGACCCAAGTGATGGGATATTTGGTGGGCCAGATGGCTCTCATCCAAGACCTATCTCAAAGACAAGAGGAACTCAGAGTTCTGGTCCGCCAACTGCTTCCAAACAACCAGCTGGGGCAAACATCCGAGGTCGAAGAGCAAGTCACCGCTCAACCTCCATCAACTCAAGAAGACAAGGGGAAAGCTCCTCTGCTAGCTTCAGGGTCACAAACCCATCAACAACCTCGTCAGCGTCGGCGGGGCAATCGGCGTAAGCAAGAAACGTCGGGACGGCAGTTCACGGAGACTGACATACCGTCATCTCTAATTCTGGAGCGCTTGTTGGAGGTTAATCTGACCGCTTTGAGGGATCCTATCCGGAACCCAAAAACCTCCGCTCCTGGCTATCATCCCGATGCATTCTGTGTTTACCACTCCTATAGCCCAGGACATGACACCGATAGCTGTTGGGCCTTGAAGAGCAAGATTCAAGATCTGATTGACATTGGAGTGCTGAGGTTCACACCAGACGGCGAGATGAAGATCTTCCGTTAAAGGGTTCTCCGCTCGAAGTGACGAAGCTCAAAACCGAAAGACTTTTGCTTCTTTTTGAATTTTCAAAGTTGTAATTTCTTTTACTATCAAAACAATTATTTGTGATGTTAAACTCTGCTTTCATTAATGCATTGCATATGTTTGTCTTGAATTCATCCATTCGTTTCACTACTCTTATGCTTTTCTTTATAATATTTGACTCTTGATAAAAAGCTGCAAGCCTTTAGTTGGAGGATGACGAAACAATACCGTGATCTTATACAGTATGCTTTTGGACAAACCTTGCTGATGATGTACAGGCATTTCTTTCAATTCCCAAACACTGGAGTTATAAGGAAGTTAATCCCTAGTCAACCCCTTCGAGCCAAAGAAGTAGGAGTTTCTGTTCTAAACGATCAAAACCTTTGATATAAACCTGGGGCAGGGTAGTATCTCAGTTAATTCAAGAGAAAACGCGCATTGAAGTCGCAAACTCTCGGTTCGTAATACAACGAGCGACGTCGAAAAAGAAAGCATTCCTGCGGAATCAAAAGACAAGGGTGGTTCCCTATCACATAGACAGTCAATCTCTCAAAAGAGAAAAGCCCACCAAGCCAAAACCTATGAAGGAGGCTTAAGAAAGCTGGGGCATCCCGCTGACAGTAATCCCGGAAACGGTAACAGTCAGGCAAAAGTTAGGGATAACAAATCAAAATCAAAATAGTGAGGTCATTACGAAATCCTCAACAACATGCAAAGTGTTGGAAAAGGAAAAAGGAGATGATGACTGTCTCCCAAATTCAAACTGGTGAACCATCGCCCCAAAAGTCGTTCCAAACTCAAAACAGAGTGCGACACACTATTAACTGAGCTTAGGTTGAAGAACATCACGAAGAGCGGGTGGGTACAAATATGCTTTGAGCCTTTATCCTTTGTTTCTTAAACCGTGAACCAGGCCACGTTACAACCCTTCAAAAGTCCTAATTGAAGCATGGGTTAGTTCGAAAGCATACTGTTACAAAAGGTATCCTGACTCCTGTAGGGCTTTGCTCTAAATCTTGTGTTAACTTGTCTTATGAAAAGTTTTCTGCTAAAAACGCATTTTTCAAAATTTCAAAGACAAACATAAACTTTGCATTATTCGAATATCACTGTCTGCATTTGACCCTTTTGTTTGACAGCGAAGAAATTCATACAGCGAATGTTCGGAGGAACGAAAACTCTCTCAGTAAGTCGAAATTACTTCAAAAGGATGACACTTCCATCAAATCTCCTATCAACAAGGGGCTTGACATGTCACAATTCAATTAACCTGGGGCAGTCCAGTCAAGATTTCAAGAAATCTCTCAATATGCAGAGTAATCTGATTCAAGACTCCTTCACAACCACTTGGGGCATTCGAATGTCAAAAGTGTTCAACAAATCAACTACAACATTTCCAGATTCGACTCCTGTATCCAGCCAGGGCATATCTGTTGACTACATTTCCAGACTCGACTCCTGTATCTAGCCAGGGCACGTCTGAAGAGTTCGAAGATTCGATTCCTGTATCCAGCCAGGGCATATCTGTTGACCACGTTTCCAGACTCGACTCCTGTATCCAGCCAGGACATGTTTGAAGAATTCCAGATCAACACCTGCAACAACCCAGGAAACATCTGTGAACGACCGATTGTAGACCAACACCTGTAATAAACCAGGATTTATCTACATCACCACTTGGGGCATTCGGATGTCAAAAGTGTTCAAACCCGATGCAGTTTTACACAAGCTCATCATCAGGAAACCCTACACCGGTCCCCTATCAAGACTTCTGAAAACAGTTCATGGATTCATCCCAACAACGGATGTTAATCTATCAACTTGTTCAGACGCAACCTTTGAATTTAGTTTACGGACGCTTCCCAACAACGGATGCGGCTCTATTGCTAATCCAACCTCAAGACTTCTGAAAACAGTTCACGGGTTCTCCAAGTAAACGGATGTTAACCTATCGCTTGTTCAGATTCTTCTCAAGACTTCTGAAAATAGTTTATGGATTCTTCCCAAGTAACGGATGTTAATCTATCAGCTTGTTCAGATGCAACCTTTGAATTTAGTTTCCGGACGCTTCCCAACAACGGATGCGACTCTATTGCTAATTCAACTTCAAGACTTCTGAAAACAGTTCACGGGTTCTCCAAGTAAACGGATGTTAACCTATCGCTTGTTCAGATTCTTCTCAAGACTTCTGAAAACAGTTTATGGATTCTTCCCAAGTAACGGATGTTAATCTATCATCTTGTTCAGATGCAACCTTTGAATTTAGTTTCCGGATGCTTCCCAACAACGGATGCGACTCTATAGCTAATTCAACTTCAAGACTTCTGAAAACAGTTCATGGATTCTTCCCAACCACGGATGTTAACCTATCGCTTGTTCAGATTCTTCTCAAGACTTCTGAAAACAGTTTATGGATTCTTCCCAAGTAACGGATGTTAATCTATCAGCTTGTTCAGATGCAACCTTTGAATTTAGTTTCCGGACGCTTCCCAACAACGGATGCGACTCTATTGCTAATTCAACTTCAAGACTTCTGAAAGCAGTTCACGGGTTCTCCAAGTAAACGGATGTTAACCTATCGCTTGTTCAGATTCTTCTCAAGATTTCTGAAAACAGTTCATGAATTCATCCCAACAACGGATGTTAATCTATCAACTTGTTCAGATGCAACCTTTGAATTTAGTTTTCGGACGCTTCCCAACAACGGATGTTGTTCTATTGCTGGTTCAACTTCAAGATTTCTGAAAATAGTTCACGGGTTCTCCAAGTAAACGGATGTTAACCTATCGCTTGTTCAGATTCTTCTCAAAGCTAACCACCACGAAAGATCGCGCTCGCCAAAATTCTCCCTCAATCCCCAGCGGAGTTCCTTCAATCCCCAGCAGAGTCAGACTTTCAAACCTTCTCCCCACAGAGTTTTGAGGAAGCATTTTGTGAGTTCCCCAGTGAAGTCTCCAGGGTTACCCCCCCTCAAGCCAAAGATTCTCAATCTGGTCTCCCCGGCATGAGTCTACTAGTTGGAACTCCCCAGTAGAGGTTATCAGGAATTCTCTTCCCCAGTAACGACCAAGGATTTGTTTTCCCCGGCAGCAATCAAGATGCTTTTATCTTCAGCCATCTCGGAATCATGTATCCTTGGCAAGATTAGCTCATCAGCTTACATGTGCATCCATCGCATTCATAAATATTGATGTCACATACATTGCATCATGCATCACAACATTGCATACAACTAACCCTTTGCCTTTTCAGGTAAGATCAGTCGACAGACACTGATCATCTACTGAGATTCATCCAAAAAAAATAGTTCAGATGTGACCCGGACACGGCAACATTTTGATACTTATTCCAGATTCATTTAGACGCATCAGCAGAAACCTTACACCGGTTCCTCTTCAACTTCTCAACTTCTGAAGCAAGTTTACGGATTCTTCCCTACAACGGATGTCAATCTACCGATTTGTTCAGACTCTTCTCAAACTTTTGAAGACAGTTTACGGATTCTTCCCTACAACGGATGTCAATCCACCAACTGATTCAGACTCTTCTCAATTTTTGAAAATAGGTTACGGACGCTTCCCAACAACGGATGCTGCTCCATTGCTTGTTCAGTCCCAACTCCTGAAAATAGTTTACAGATTCTCCAGACGTGGACGTCAGTCTGTTGCTTGTTCAGACCCCAATTCAGAGATATTCCAAAACAGGGATGCCCTTCTGATACTCGTCCACTCACCATTGACGTACAAGTTCAACATCACCATATGGCATCTGTAAGCTCATCCTCCTACCAGTAGTCGCCGAATGGCATCTATAAGCCCATTCTCAGATGGCATCTCTAAGCCCATCCCCCGAAAAATTCTTTCGCACCAGGTGGCATCTTTAAGCCCATCACCAAATGGCATCTTTAAGCCCATTCACCTCCACCGTCACATCGACGAGCGCAAATTTTCTGGGCACATTAGTGTCCAATCTCCTTTTACCTTCAAGTCGCGAAAGGCAAACTTGCCAATCTAACTCTTCAGGTCAAAGAAGGTTGAACAGGGGCAACTGTTGTACCCCAAAATTTGCCCTCGCGTTTTTCCACAAGAAATCTCAGCTTCAAACATTTCCTGACTTCTCAAACTGGCTCAAGAATCGGACAAACGGACTTTGCTTGACAGTCAATCAAATTAAGGTTTTTTCTGATTTTCGGAGCTCTGAATTGTTTCATACAGCGGGCTTAGGGTTTGGTTGATTTTTGGTTCAATTTTGATCAAGCGAGCGTGATTTGGCATTTAATCGGGAATTAGGGTTTTATGGGTATATTCTCAGAAGAATTTGAATTCCACAGCACTTTGCGGTTTATTTCAAGATTCGGATTAAAATTCGCGTTATCTTGGTTTAATCAGTAAAAGAGACAGTGGTTTGAATTCAGTGCGTTTTGATTGGGCCAGTCATATACAGGATGCAGTATTGAATTCACAGTGTTTGTGCATTTGATCAGTCTATCTGGGTTAACTGCTGCTTTGCTTTGGATGTTGAATAAGACAGGTTTATTGGATCAATGTTGTTTTATTTTAGTTATTTATTATTCTGAAATTAAATGATTGAATTTATTTTTCAATTGTTTTAATTCTAAGAATTTTAAATAAATAAATAAGCAATAAAGAAAATGGAACCAATTGGATAATTTGGATTTTTATTGATATTTGAATTATTTACAAATTGTTGTTACAGACAATAATTTACATTTAATTTAAATATTACATAGAATGAAAAAACTATCCTATTTTCTAAATACTCTTCGTTCTTCACTCCGCTCCGGCATTCCATTTTTCATCTGCAAAAAAGAAATAAGAAAAGTCAGAAAGCATTAAAATTAAAAAAAGACAGTTAAAAATTGCTCATCATTAGGGGCCACTGACTGGGATCAGTTGACCCTCTCTGCAAATCACGGGATTTCTCCCGGTTCACAGAGAGGGAAGATTATTTTATTTCATGAAATGCAAATGTCAAAAATGCATAAGTTACAAATTTTAAGCTGCATAGAAATTCAAGATTCAAAATCCAATCCAAACTTTCTATCCAAAAGCAAAGGCTACTGTCAAAATGCCCAAAGTTTACTCAAAGAAAGATTTCAAAAGTGCATTTGCTGTCACAAGTACTCAAAAGCTGTCAAAGAAGATTTGAGAAAAAGATATCAAAATGCAAATTCAGAGCAAAGCACAAAAGCTGGAGAAAAAGATGCAAAATGTGTTATACAAGCAATCTTGAATCATCACTTCCCATCATAGCCCCTTCAGAAAAGTACAAATAATAATCATATAAAATTCTTAAATTGTACTGTAAAGAGAGAAGTAAAGAGAGATAAAGCAAGCAGGGTTTAGGCATAGTTCAGGTTCAGCAGTCAGAATAGACAGCAGGAAATGAAGATATACAAAATCAGAAAAGAGCCAACTCAGTTCAGAAAAATTCAGCATAGAAGGCCAATGAAACAGTTCAGCATAGCAGTTCAGAATAGAGAAGTGAGAAGAAAAAAAATACACAAAGGCCAATGAAACAGTTCAGCACAGCAGACAGTTCAAGATATCAGTTCAGAAGAGACAGTAGAGCAGAGAGAAGAGAGCAAAAGAAAGAAAATATACAAACTCAAGCCAAAGCCTACTGTCCAGAATGGCAAAAACACATAGCACATCTAAAACCAAAGCCTAAAAAACTGATATACAAAACGGAACCAGCATAAGCACCAGGACCAGAACCAAAACCACCAATAACCTCACCATACCAACATCCTCTCATATCCAAACCAATCCTCAAAAACCCATAACATAAACACACTGAACCTGTCAAAGTCAAGAAACTTGCTGTCAAAACTTCGCCAATACCCTGCCTCAACATTCAAAAAATACAAAACGTACTGAGCTTATCAAAACTGAAGCAAACCATAGCCATCATCCAAACCTAGCCAAAGAAAACTGTGTTGAACCTTGCATCACCCAAACATACAAACACCATAACCTTGCAAAACCAGTTAAAACCTATCAAACCTGAACCTTTGTTTCAAACTGAACCAAACACCCAATCTCAAGCATAATCAAAGCACACAAAGGTTCCAGGCCCTCAGTATAACATCATTGGGCAAAAGCTTTAGGTATCTCAGAAGGCAACATCAAGGTAGCAATGTTCTAAACACTCAAGGCAACAATTCAAAAGCATCAAGAGAGCCTCAGAAGCAAGCTTCTTCATAGGCAAATCAGAAAAAAGAAACGAAAGTGGAACAATACTCAAGCAAGGCAACACGAGAGAGAAATAAGCAACTCAGGCAACATAGGCCCTCAGATCTCAGAGATCATCACTGGGCATCTCAAGCAAATACTCGAAGCACACATAGGCAAATCGTCCGAGAAAGCAACCAACAGTTCAAAGGGACATAAAGTAGAAGAGATAAAGAAGTGAGGAATTAGGGTTTCTCAGTACGTGTCATCATCAAACCCTAACTATATCAAAGGAACGAAAGTACCCGAAGCAAAGCATCTCCCTTCGCCGCTCCGGCCTCCTGAGCGCTACTTCTCCACCTTCCCTCCACCCCCAAATATCAGGTAGTATAATCCTCGCCCTCTATCTCTTCTCCTTCACCTCATAATGAAAAGAAAATAGTAAGAACTCGAATTAAAGAAATGCGTATCGTTCACAAAACATAAAGCGTTGTAATCAAACCTTGAATCAAGGACGCTAGGCTCATGCCTTGGAGGGAAGGAAGGCGTTGAATAGCGCTGGTGGCCAGAGAAAACGCTCAGAAATTGCTAATCGGAGAAGACGAACCCAACGCACGGCGCCGCTCAAAGCCCTAACACTCGTTCTGAATAACAAATTGCCTAACCCTAATTCTGTTTCAAACCTTGGGCCAGACCCGCTGCTAATCTCCTCAAGAGCCCATTAAAATTGCTTCTCTTCTTTTTCTTTACAACATTAAATACTAATCTCATTTTTATACATAAACAATACTTACTTCCTCTTTTTTATATAAAACACTAACCATTCTTTTTATTTTATAAAAGCAATATCTTTTATTCCTTGAAAAAATACTAACTTAAATAAAATGCTTTTATTATTATCATAAGGTTAAGACATTTTTTAGATAAGATATTTGTACATACATTTTAGCACATTCATTTTGTACATATCATATAAATTAAATTTGAAAATACCTTTTCTTAATCAAAATACTTTTTATACACAAATTAACTTAAAAACATTTTTTTGAAATACATTTGTATATATTATCTTTTCTTTTTTTATACATAATTAAATTGAAAATACTTTTTGAAATACATATTTGTACATACATTTTAAAACATTGATTTTGTATATATTATACATTTTTCATACATAATTAAAAGTAAAACTCTTTTTTTTTAGTTAATATACATTTTTGTAGATAATTCAACATATAAATCAAAGATTCATTTAAAAACATTTCTCTAGGTCAAACCCTAATACGACTCAATTTCACATTTCGCACTTGTTACACAATTCACATACATATACACTTGTACATAATTACACAATTCATATACATATACGTCTCACATTTGCACTTACACAATATATTGCCCTACACACATTTTATCTTATATTTATACATTCGACATTTATATTTTGATTGTGACATTCGATTTGGTTGTAAATACTATAAGTCTCATCCCCTTGTACATTTATACCCCCACTCCCGGACATTATTTTGTAATAGCGTAGATTTACATTCCGCAATTTACAGCTTTTCAATTATACCATGGTTAGACCTAGGGTTTGTATGTACATAAAATCAAACGCTAGATAACCTAATACAAGACAAATACATGTAATCAATACACAATCACACTTGCACCCCCTAGGGTAATCCCACATGTTGCCTTCCAAATGGGCCATGCTTGCACGTCGAATGTCTTTGGCAAAACAAAATCAAATGATCATAAGTCCCTCGATGACGCTTTCGAAAGTTGCCTAAACGGAATGATCATAGTCCCTTCAAAACAAATTGCCAAAGACACTTGGCATCATTGCATTCATGGTCCATACGATGACCCGCGCTCGTCCCGAATAAACTTCCTAAACGCAAGATTGTCTACCAATTTCAATGGTGGAACAAAATTGTTTAAAAGGGGTTAAAACATGACAAAAAAAAACCTTTGAGTACAATAGGGTAGACAAAAACTCTTAGTTACTTGAGATCAATTTACAAAAACGCTTGCCTACTTTTCAAAAAAATCACAATCCACAACACTTCCAAAAATCAAACTTTTCAAACCCTTGAAACATCTTTTTAAAAGATAAAACACCTTTTGTAAAACATTCGAGTAAAGAATTGTTACAAGGTTAGCCTAGCGCAAGGCATCTTTTCAAAACATTTTCAAAACAATCCACAAAGCACCATTTCACACAATTGAAAACCAAGGCAAGATTGATCTAAGCAAGTACCTAAGAGCCCATGGATAACCATGGATGAAAAGGGTGCTAATACCTTCCCTTTTCATAATCTACCCCCCGAACCCACGAAATATCTCAAAAGGTTTTTGCTGTGCTTTTTTAACCTTTCCTTTAGGATAAAGTAAAAAGTCGGTGGCGACTCTTGCTAAACCGCACAAGTGCGAATACGAACGCAAAACACTAGTCAGTTCTCCCACCGTATCACAGATAGGTATCACATTCAGTTCTTATATGTCCATATCCCTTACATCCATGGTACTTGACACCTTTCCCTTGGTTTGGCTTCTCTTCAAATCTTGACTTCCTTCCTAGGTCTTAGTTTTTATTGATGTCGAAAGACATGTTCTTAGCATTTAACCTGGACTTCCTTAACACCTTGTTAAATTGTCTTCCTAGTAGCACGAGATCCTCAAATACTCCTTCAGAGTTCATATTTCCTCCATCCCCTGAGTCTTCAGCACTAGAAGCAAAAGCTATAATCTTCTTCTTTTCAGACCTTTTATTGATATCAGACTCAAAAGTATTAAGAGAAATCACAAGTTCATCCATTGTCATAGTGCTTATGTATTGGGACTCCTCAACAACAATTACCTTCATGTCAAATCTCTTTGGGAGAGATCTGAGCATCTTTTTGATAATCTTATCTTCTGATATCTTTTCTCCCATATCTTCTGAGTCATTTTCAATATCTAGAACTGTCATGTGAAAGTCCTTAATACTTTCATCCTCCTTCATCTTCAAGTTCTCAAATTTGGTGGAAAGATGTTAAAGTTTTTCCAATTTTACCTTAGGATTTCCTTCATGAACCTTCCTTAAGGTCTCCCAAGCCACCTTAGCACTCTTACAATTCTTTATCAGCTTGAACACATTCTTATCAACTCCATTGAATATGGCATTCAACACTTTGGAGTTTCCTTGAGATGATGCCTCATCATTATCATCTCAATCTTCTTTAGGCTTCAACACATCACTGACCTTCCCTTATGCATCCAAAATCTATGGAGGATCCCATCCTTGGACAAAATTTTTCCAAGCCTTGTTGCCCATGGTTTTATGCACATCTCTATACCAGGTTTCCAACTATCATAGTTGGTACCATCCAAAATAGGTACTTTAACCATTGTTCCATTATCCTTGTCCATTGCACCAAAAGGTACTTCCTTGAACCTCACCCAGAGTCAGAGCAGGATGCCTGCTCTGATACCAATTGAAGTTCTGGCTATCAGATTTTGGATGTCTAAAGAGATGTTGAGACACCGGATTCGACTTCAACACACAACAAAAAGTTATATAAATAAAATAAACAGTACTTAAGGTAAATAACACAAAGATATGTTTATCCAGTTCAGAACAACCTTCCAACTCTAGGAGATACCAAGCTATGGACGAAATTAACTATATAGTATCAATTTGTAGACCTCACAGTAAACATCCCCGTTTACAGCCTACACACTTAATCACTACTTTGCTTAACTTCTACCTAAGCCACACCTAGGTATGAGGCCCTCCTCAAATCCCTCTTCAATTACACTCAGAAATTGGAGCAACTCTAAACACAAGTAGAGAGTTGTTATACCCCAAAATATTCCCTCTATTTTGTTCAAGACATTTCTCACAAAAGTTCTCAAATGCTCAAGGATTCTCTAGAGTTGATCAGACAAGCTCACCTCCTAAGCATTGGGTCCACAACTAGGGTTTTGGTTTTCTCAAGGAAAATTGAACTTATAATGCCTCAAGTTACTTTCATGGTTCATCATAGGTCTCCTAGAATTCTTATACCAAGTTTCAAGCCTTGCATCGCAAATTTTCTCAGTCAAATGCTCAGATGATTGAAAATTAGTTATATTGGTTAAAAAGTGAACTAGGGTCAACATACAGTCAAACTTCAAGATTTTTGGTCAACATCAATATTTTGAAGTCATATTCATCATTTTATCAAGGTTTGATCATAATTCCTCAAGAAAAGCCCTCAGATCACCAAAGGGGCAAAATCGTCAAAATTAGGGTTTTGATTGAGAATGAATGATCATTGATTTTTTGACCTAGTACTTGACCTAATGATTTGAAGCATGATCTCAAGGGATCAAATATAATATGTTAACCTAATTACATGCTTCAAAATATTTCTAAAGATCAAGTGATTGATATTTGAAATTTGAATCAATTGATAAAAAGTCAACAGGCACATAAAAAGTCAAACTTTGACTTTTTGGTCAACATTGAACTACAAAGATCAAGAATCACCAAAACCATTCAAAATATCAAATTTGATCATCAAGAATCAAGAAAAGTCAACAAAGATTGACTTTTTGGTCAACATTGAACTTCAAAGATCAAAATATCTGTGTTTTTTGTTTTTAATAAATTCACTACTTCATGACCACTTTTCACTAAGATGCAAGGTGATTCAAAGAAAACATTAAACGTGAAAGTTGTAGGAAATGAGGAATTCTACAACTTTTTCCTTGATGGTTGATGTTGAAAAAATGCTCTGATTAGGAGATATAAGCTCATGAAGTCATGAAATTTTTATCTAACACTTAGTAAAATTTTCAACAAGTTTGGTCGGATTTTCATCACAACTTCTTGGCCAATTTCCACCAAGTTACCATTTGATTTAGTCAAAGTGGTCAACATTAAAGTTGTTGACAATGTTTCAAGCTTTCCAAAATATCCAAAAAAAACATTTTTATCATGATTAAGCAAGGATTTTCGAAGACATGAAGTTGGGCATTCATTCTTGAAATACAAGTCATTTTGTGATGAACATGAGATCAAATCTCCGAGCCATGTTGAAATTTGGAACAACTTTGATATTTACATTTTCCAATTTGGATGAGAAATGAGCATTTTTAGAAATTCAAAAATGTGTTCATGTCCACTAGCGCGAGGAAGAAGATGAAGTTCCATTCAGAAACAAGTTTATAATATATTGAATGGTTTGTCTATAAGCTTACAGATGTATTACCACCCCAGTGGTTAAAGCGTGCTCTTGTGACTATAGAAACCTGAGTTCGAGCCCCAGCGGTACCCTTTTATTTTTTACATATTTTATTCTTTCAGATCCAATGCAAACAGGTTCAAGGCGCGCGTGGTGTTCCTCTCTCCATCACCACCTGATCATTACAAACGCATGATACACTTTCAAAGGCCAATCTCACTGAATCATCCAACGCGCGAGCTTCGTTGTTTTGGGCCTTTTTATTTTTGCTTGATAAACCCTATTTTATTTGAATTCCTTATCTTTTTTCAAACAAATTTCTTTGGGCTTAGCTCCTCTTGGCCCAGCGCCCCAATTACTTGCCTCACCCCCTCTTTTATTTCTAACTCAGGCCCAATCTTTTTTTTATATTTTTTCTTTCTTTCTTTATTTATATCATTTAATTAAAATACAAAATATAATTTTTATTTATATAAGAATTAGATTTAGGTATTTTTTTAACTAATTAATTTAATTTTTGACCAAATTGATTTATTTTAATCACCTTAATTTTATTAGAATTAGGTTATGTTTCAAATATATTTTCTAAATAAAACTCCAAAAATGTTTTCTAAATACTTAGAATTATTTAGACATTAATTAATTTAATTTTGATAATAAGAGATTATTTAATCACATCTTATTTTCTTTTAATTAATTAATTTGTAAATATAAATTAAAATTAGGTTTACCTTTTTTAGTTCATCACTTTAATTATTTTCTAAACAAAGAAACAAATAATTATTTGCTTAACAGTTATCAATATTTTTTAGGGTTTCTTAAAAAACATCTTTCTCCTTTTCACTACCTTCGCTCACCTTATTATTGCATTAATATTTCACAATATTGTAAATACTTAAAATAGACAAATTAGGGTATATTGTTTTTCCTCCCCCATTCATAAATTTGTACCCCCATCCTCGAAGCGTTGTAATTGCGTAGGACATTTAATTTTCATAATTTACTTCTTTCATTATTATTGTTACTAATTAGAGTTTGTATGGCAAGATTTAAAATCAATCATTACAAAAATTAAATCTCATACTTGAAATCAACGCACTTTGCACACTTACACCTCTAGGGTTACCTCACTTGTTGCCTTCGAATAAAACAGTCATGTCCCTCGAATGTGGGTCGCTTTAGAAAACACCCTCGATTAAAAAATAATAGCCCCTCGATGAACCTTTGATGTTACCTTCGGTAAACGATCTTAGTCCCTTACAACAATTTCTAAAGCGTCTTACAAATTATCTTCTATGACTGTACGATGACCCACACATGTCCCTCACATCCAATGATAGGGCTTCCTACTAACTAATGGTAGAATAGAACTATCTAAAGGAGTAGAAAAAGAATGAAGACCTTTTGAGTAGGTAGATCGCTTGCCCACAAACTAAAAAAATTTCCACACTGTCGCACACGTCGGCAAAAACAAAAAGATGAAACGCGACAATAATATAAAAATGTTGTAGCGGTAAAAATATGAGATTAAGCCATTAATTGACTTATCTCAACATAATGAAGTCTCCACCGCACTTTATTGTTTCCAAATGGAAATGGAAAAAAAGAGAACAAAACCCACAATGAAATAAAAGATCAGAGATCGAGGTACGGGGGTCAGTTATGCAAAGGGAATGTGTTAGCAACTTAAGCATCTACGGTACTCCGCATGATCCACTTTATTTGGTTTCTTTCAAAAGGAGTGTCATGTAAAGGTTTACTTTCTAAAGGAAATTCATAGCACCGTAGTTCGGCTAGAAAATACTTATCGGTTGATTGATTTTAAACGAAGAGACAAGTCGTCATTGTTAGGAGAGAAATCTCGACTAATGCCCACAAGGTGTGATAAAGATGGACCCTGCGTCAGCAAGAGTGAGGGTTTAAGAACGCCTCTAGCACTCAAGTGGAAAATTCGACACCTTTATAATCATGGGGATAAGAGAATGTTGCTCAACTATCAATGAGTCATGTCTCATCTTGAAAAAAGGTTTGAATGGTAAAGAGTGTTGGAGCGCACAAAAGAGTTTGAATGATTCGAACTGTTTTTGTTAATTTTAAAAGATGTCGAAGTATGATTAAATGAATTGAAGTTTGTTTAAAGAAAAGAAGTTTTAAAATAAAAGGCACTCGACAAAGTTGAGGTTTATTATGAAAGCAGTTCGAGTTTATAAACAAAGAAGATTTTGAAAGAAAATATGAGAAGGTTTTGCAAATCAAAAAAGGGAGAAAAGAAGACATTATCCTATGTTCAGGAGGATAAAAGATAAGGTAAAGAGAATTTGAATGAATAAGAAACCAGTACTTGACATGATGAAGTTAATACAGTGTTCCCATCCCTTTGGATTTAAAGCCACAGGCAGAAATATAAGCTAAGAGTATACCAAACCTCAGGTGAAAATAAATCACAAGCCGACAACATCAAAAAACCAGATGTAAGATAATACTCCAAGCAGCGAGCAAAGATAGCGCAACACGTGAAAATAAGTCACGGACGAAGAAAGCGTGGATAGAGCTCACAGTACCGGATAAGGCTCGAGATATCAAATAAAGCTCACGGTATCAGATAATATTCCCTGCATCACATGAAATATACAGACAAATCCAACAACACGAGGATACTTATATGCGTCCGTACGATTTTCAGAAGTTAATTTGAATTAAAATTTAAAATCATAACGCAATGAAAATAATATTTACATAACTTGAATTTATTTACAAGTGAATAAAATATATAGTCAAAAATATTATGTACACTTATATATTTGCACTACCAAATATTAAATCAGAATAGTAAAATACAATAAAAAAAGGGAATGAAGAAAAGGTATAGATGCACTATGCAAGAATTAATACTTGAAATGATTCTCAGAACCCTTCACAATAAACAAACTGGTTAGTAGCATAAGAGGTATAAAAATAAAATGAATAAAATTGCAACTATTAAAATATGTGTTAGAAATCACAAAATAAAAAAACTAAAATGAAATTGTATGATGCACATGAACAAATGAGTATTTTCTATTAAAACCAAGAACTCAATCTATAATTCAATTCAATCCATGAAAAAATCAAGTTTAAATCAAGCATTATTCATACAAATCAAAAGTTAGACAATAGCAAATTATGCATAAAAAGCTCATGAAAATCAATTACCAAATGATTCCAACCTTATGTATAAACACTAATATTAAACCAACAAACTTTGTAAATTGAATTCAATTTGAAACATCATCAAAACCACTTTTAAAATGACTCAAACAATAAGACAACATCAAAATCGACAATTCAATATTAATCAACTCATGTCATATTCACATTAAGCTCAAAAGTGATTAGAAATGAGTTTTGAATCAAAGTTTCAGAAAAATATAAATCCGGACAGCATAACAGTAACAAATTCTTCATCATGATTTAACAAGAATAAACTAGAATTTTCATACAAGCTTGACACAAACATTAACATCAATAACGTCACTCATATCTACCATTAAACCTTTGTATACTACAAACAAAATATCATAGTATCAAAATACTCCCAAATTTTGTCGTGCATTCAACCTAAACACCAATTCAAAACTCAATCGGATTTGACGCGTTATCATAGTTTTTTGCCGGATTGAATCACAAGGTATCACAACATGATAATTTTAGCACAAATGAAAATCAAAATCAAAAACATGATACGATTCAGTACAAACAAACAAATGTGGTAATTCGTCTCAACTTTATTCATTAGAGCTAACACAAATGAAATGAAACTAATATCAAAACCAAAATTCAGATTCAAACAGTATGGCAGTTTCACAAATAACAAAAGCAACGTGATATCGAGATTTATCGAAACTTTCCGAAGTCAGAAGCGGATGTACGGTTGTCTCGCGTAGCAGGAGTGCTAATCAGAGCTATGGTAATTGATGATATTGATGGTATGATAGATGTACACAAAGTGGGAGCACGAGTCGCAAAAGGGATTGGCCGGAATCGATGGTGATGCAGCGTGGAGAGGAAAAACGGAAGTAACAGTGGGTTACGGTAATTGATGAAGGTTGGAGAAGGGAGTATACAGACGGTGGGATTGAATTTGCGAAATAGGTTTGTATACGGATGGAGGATGAAGTTTGGTGGAATCAGTGATGGTGGGTTAATCAGCAGGAACGAAAGGGTATGGCGTGGAAGAAGTTGTGAGAGAGAGATGAGTTATGTTGATGGAGGGGTGGTTTAAATGGAGATGAAGCGTAATGTGAGAGGAAACTGGGATGTGGATTAATCGGTGGCGGTGCTTGCGGTTTGATGGGGTTTCAGAAAGAGGGAGGCTTGCGAAATTGGGATGGTGATGAATCGGTGAAGGTAGTATGTTGATGAGGATGATGAATTGAAGGGTGGGTTGAGGGGGGTGGATTGCTGGTTGTTGGCGAGAGAAGAGGTCAGTCGGGGAGAAGATGTTGTTTGGGAATAGAAACAGAGGCCGATAAATGGAAGTTAGGAGAGGGAGTTTTGGATGTGGCTACTGTTATTGCTTTTTGTTGTGTGTAATTTACAAGGAAAATATGAGCTCTTTAAATAGGAAAATGAAGAGGGAATTATGATTTCAAATTTAATCAGATCCGTTCATTTCCGTCAATTTTCTATCGATCCGCAATTCCTACTATCAACCAATGAGAGTCAAGCATAGTGTAATCAGTATATTTTTGTGACCAAAAAGCCCCGTTAAATGATAAAATAACTAAAAAACCTGAAAGTATTAAAATTAACTCAATTAAAAATAATTTTTTTGAATTTTTTCTGAATAAAAAATAAAGACTTAAAATGACTAAAAACGATAAAAAACAGACGAAAACTTATCTGAAAAAAATAAAATGAACACATTAAAATAAACTACATGTCACAATGATTAAAGAAAAATATTTAAAAAGTTAAAATCGGAATAAATTGATAATAAAAATATCAGGCTGAACAGACGTTTACGGTTAAAAACGAGACTTCAAATTGTACCGAAAAAATAAAGCGAACATACCATCATAATCTACGCGAAACGCAGATTCATAAAATGATCAGTAAAAGGTGAAAACTTGAAATGTTTTTTTAATTAATTTTCCGCCCAGTGTCGAATCGCTTTTAACAATTTGTCTGTAAAACCGAAATATTAATATCATTGACATATAAACAACTTGGGACAATGCAAGAAATGAGTAAAGAAATAAAAATGCATGAAGCGAAATGTCGGGTATTTTTCAACTCCAAAATGATGCAAATGTCGATTTAAATAGACTTTTGGTCCACTTAAATGCGACTAATGATGCAAAATATGATAAATGGAGATATTTACTAATGATTGTGACATAATAACAAAATATGATATGAAAGTGCGACTAAAAAAATTAAGGGCGAAATTTAGGGTGCAATAGCTAGCCCTATTTAATCATCTTTTATCCAGATAGGCGGAAAGTAATTAAATACAAATAGACCCGAATTTCGTCCCTGATGCTATGATATGATAGCATATGTTATGAATGAATGCATGGACTCTTTTTTTTACATATATTTTTTTGAATGATCTATGAGATGAGACAGACTCTAGGAATATGGAAAGACTTGAAACTGGAAATTTATGGTAGTTCAGATGAAATGACGTGGAAAGACACGCTAGGGAAACAACATGATATTTCTGGATATCTGTCAGGTGACAAAGAGTAACCATCAATAATTGAAAAAAAAAGATAAAACCCGAGAAGGAAAGCAGCGACATCCAAGAATGGCATTAAATGAGGCGAGCAACTCTCTGGAAAAGACAATCAGAAACATCTAGAAGAACACTAGATGTGGGATGAGACCAAATCTGAAGTTACGTCAGACCCGTCCAGGAAAGATGCTGGACGAAAAAGAAACACGACATCCAATATTGGCTTTGGATGAAGGGAGAACTCAACGTCTAATAATTGTGGATTTATATGAGAGAAAAGATTACAAAATCCAATATTGGCTTTGAATGGAAACAAAAAGATATCAACATCCAATATTGGCTTTGGATGGAAGAAAATATAACAACATCCAATATTGGCTTTGGACGGCAACGCAAATCACGATATCCAATATTGGCTTTGGACGACAACAAAAGATGGTGGCATTCAATATTGGCTTTGGGTAGCAAAAAAGATCATGACATCCAATATTGGCTTTGGACGGCAACAAAAGATGGTGGCATCCAATGTTGGCTTTGGATGGCAGCAAAAGATCATGGCATCCAATATTAGCTTTGGGTAGAAAAAAAGATCACGACATGCAATATTAGCTTTAGACGGCAACAAAATATGGTGGCATCCAACGTTGGCTTTGGATGGCAGCAAAACATCATGGCATCCAATATTGGCTTTGGATGAAAGAAAGGATCATGATATCCAATATTGGCTTTAGACAACATGAATAAACATGATACCCAAGATTAGAATCGGTTGAAAGAAATATAGCTCATCCAAGATTAGCATCGGATGAAAGAGAGAAACAACTCATCCAAGATTAGCATTGGAAGCAAAAGAGAACAATCTCATCCAAGATTAGCATTGGAAGGAAGAGAGAAACATCTATGAACCTAATATTAGCTTTGGAATAGAAACAACACACCCAATATTAGCTTTGGACGAAAAAGAGAGACAACACATCCAAGATTAGCATTAGATGGAAAGAAAGACAACTCATCCAAGATTAGCATCAGACGAAAAAGAGAAACAACTCATCCAAAATTAGCATTGGACAAAAGTGAGAAACAGACGAACTGACATTTGCTTTGGTAGGTGCCAAGTAAGTTGGACTTTGATCTCAAGGTGACATGTCGACTTCAACAAGACCTTGGGAAATGTAAATGAGGATGAAGAACTCTTGTTATTAATTTTTTATGCATGATATATCAATGATCTATGCATGTAATGTCGATGTTTACGACAATAGAGTTTGACTCTTTTATGGAGGTAAGATTGGAAGTTTTATTCCTCGACACGGAGAACTCTGCCAAATTTAGTTGGAAAGAAAATGTCTTGAACCCATATTTGTCACACTTGTAAAATGTATTGAACTGATGATTTTTTTAGGAAGGACATGGATAGTTGTTTAGGGATTTGTCCCAGAGTAGCTGACTGTTGAGGATAAACTGATCATGGCTTCAGTCGAAAGTTGCTGGAAATAAGATGATCACGGCTCCAACTCTAAAATGACTGTTGGAGATAAACTGATCATGGCTTCAGTTCTTGAGATATTTGTTGGAATAAAATGATCATGGCTTCAGTTCTGAGATGATTTTTGGAGATAAACTGATAATGGATTCAACTCTGAAATGACTATTGGAAAAAAACTGATCATGGTTTCAATTCTTAAGATATGACTGTTGGAAATAAACTGATCACGGCTTCAATTCTTGAGATATTTGTTGGAATAAACTGATCATGGCTTCAGTTCTTGAAATGACTGTTGGAAATAAACTGATCATGGCTTCAGTTCTTGAAATGACTATTGGAAAAGAATGCCCTAATATGAGTCTTGAAAATGATCTTCTGGCTAACCAATTCTGAGAAAACTCGCACTGAGCAACAAATCTTGAACTGATTCACAAATGGACCTGGAAGATACTTGCCCCTGATAGGGTCACTGTCCAAGTTTCTCAACTGTTTGAAATCTCTTCATGAGAAAAACTTGTTTGCAAACAAAATTGTTTATTCAAACATGGTAATTTTAATGCAAAAATTTTATGCAAAGGTTTTGAATTCAAAATCATTTTTGAAATGATATTATTGGTATATGGAAAATGCATCACTTGTTAAAACACGGTGGTTTATACTTTTAAAGTGAAAGAGAAAGAAAAGGTATGATACTAAAACTAATGGTTCACAAAAGATCTTAGGAGTCAGTTTACGCAACCTTGCTGTAGTATGCTTTCAAAAGAAACTTGGCTTCAATTAAGTTTTTTAAGGGTTGTAACATGGTCTGGTTCACGGTTTAAGAAATAAAGGATAAAGGCTCAAAGTTTATTTGTACCCAACCCAATCTTCGTGATGTTCTTCAATCCTACATTCAGTTAATTTAAAATATGCATTCAGGTTCCAAGAGATTTTGGGTAGCAATGACGATGGCTCAGAAGCTAAGGGATTTTTGAGACGGAAGTCACTTCTTCTTACATCATTTTGTTGTTTTGAGGACTTTTGTCGACTCTGGTGGAGAATATTGAGGATTTGAAGACCACTTCTGATTGAATATATTATTCTCAACTTTTGCCAGAACTGTTTCATTTAGAATTACAGTCAATGGGATGCCCCAGTTTTTTGCCTAAGTCTCCTTCAGAGGTTTTGGCTTAGCGGGATTTTTCTTTTCATTTAATTTTTATTTTTGGAAAGATAAAGACTACCTTGCTCAATGATTATGAGGAACCATCTTTGTCATTTTTGGTTTAGGAGCATATTTGACACTTCTTGTTGTATGCAAAGGAAAGCTTGATCGCGGGCTTTATTGAAAGGTGTCTTGCACGAGTTCTCTTGTAATTGAATGCACATCCAAATTAACTGAGAACTAACCGCCCCCAGGTTAAGATTACATGTTTTTTCGTATAGAAAGAAACTCGAACTTCTAGGCTCAAAGGGGTGAACGAGGGATTAACTTCCTTATTGCTCCTGTGTTTGGGAGTTGAATCAATGTTTGTAGATCCTCATCAAAGTCTTATTCGAAATCATACCAACAACAATTATGGGTATTTGGTTTTCATCATCCTCCCTCAAATCTTTTCATAAATAAAAATTTGATAAAGAAAGTAAACAAGAGAAATATATTTGAAAGCAGTAAATGAAATTGATTTAAATCAAAACATTGCAATGCTCATTTCATTAGAACTAACATGGAAGCATAAAGAGTATTTGAAAGCAACAATTTTAACATAAAAAGGAAAAATGCAAACAAAAAGAAAAATGGCCTAGTGACTAATCAGTAACAAGGATGAGTTGTCCTGTCTGAAACACTGGCTTTAGGAAGTGACTTGAGGGTACCCCGACTCAGTCTTCAACCACTTTGTTTTGGAAAAGGATTGTTGTCAACATTAGGACTTGTCTCCTTGAAAGTGAGAATGTTTGCTTTCACCAATTCTTGCACTCTATTTTTCAATGCATAGCAGCTTTCTAAATCATGATTGGCAGCTCCCTGATGAAATTCACAATGAAGGTCGAATCTGAACCCAGCTGGAGGAGGATTTCGAGGAATCAGAGGCCTAGTTATAATCAAGCCATTTTGCATCATTGTAGGATACAATTCAGTGTATGTCATAGGGATGGGATCAAATTGAGCCATATTCCCTACATAACGATTCTGATTCTGCGCAATATTCTATCGTTGAGGGACCTGAACTGGTTGAGCATTGACCGCAGGAGTAACAATTGCTACTTGTGATTGATCAATGTATTAAGTCCTACAATTGTATCCTCTTCTCTCAGTCGAGACATCATTGGCTTCTACTTCTTTCTTCTTCTGAAAGTTCCCAAAGTATTTCTTTGCACAATTAGAAGATTCAACAGATTTAGACACTTTACCATTCTTGATTCCTTCTTCTAATCTCTGGCCAATAGTCACCAGGTTTGTGAAGCTAGAAGACACACTACCAATCATCTTCTACCAAAATAAAGGGGATAAAGTATCCATGAACAAACCAGTTAGTTCTTTCTCTGCAAGAGGTGGTTCAACTTGAGATGCCAATTCTCTCCATCGTTGAGCATATTCCTTGAAAGATTATTTCTCATTTTGAGACATATTTTGCAGTTGGCAACAATCAGGTGCCATGTAAAGGTTATATTTGTATTGATTTATGAAAGCATCAACAAGATCTTGGAAGCAATGGATACGACCTTTCTCAAGTCCCATATACCATTTCAATGAAGCTCCACTCAGGCTATCTTGGAAACAATGGATAAGCAACTTATCATTCTTTGGGTAAGAAGACATCTTTCGAAAGTACATCACCAAATGACTTCTTGGACAAGTGTGCCCCCAGTATTTTTCAAACTCGGGATTCTTGAACTTTGCAGACACAACCAGATCAGAAACTAGGCACATGTTGTTAGCATCAACACTAAAGAACTCATTTCCTTCCATAGCTCTAAGTCTCTTCCCTATAGTCTGATATTGTTATTTGAACTCTTCAAACTCACCAAGGTCCCCTTGGCTCACACTTCGAGGACTGGCAGCATGGTACTCAAAGAGAGGGTTCCCAAAAGCAGCTTGTGCAACAGGTTGACGAGATGCAGTATGAACAATTGGATGAGGTTCAGTGAAAACCGAAGCTTGAAAAATTGGTCGGTGAAACAACCGGCTGAAAATCATCAAACAATGAAGTCTCCATCGAACGTCTTTTATCCCATATGTAGGGAAAGGTAAACATCGAGAAAACCTGAGAAGGGAGAAGTCACGGTCTTGCGACCGAGAGATCGGGTAAGGGAGTCTGTTACGCGAGGGGAAGGTATTAGCACCCCACACGTCCGTAGTACTCTATGAT
Source organism: Vicia faba (assembly GCA_948472305.1). NCBI lineage: Eukaryota > Viridiplantae > Streptophyta > Magnoliopsida > Fabales > Fabaceae > Vicia > Vicia faba. The sequence goes on from OX451737.1 coordinate 252,518,884, forward strand.
ATCCACTCTTGTTATCTATCTTATGGGTGTGTTCAATCTATGCTTACGGTTTATTACGGCTAAAAGGAGAATGCATGCTAAAGAAAGGGAAAAAATGTAGGGAAAATAAAATTGTGCTCGCTTGAGCCCTACCCCAATGCCTACGTATCCATTTTGAGGAATCAGAGCTACCGTAGTTCGGCTCATATGTTTTTGTTTATTTGTGTTATTTGTGGATGAAGTTAATTCTGCCTTCTGCCGCAGCTCGACCTTTGGAGACTTATGCGTTGGCACATAAGTAAATTAATCATGTCCTTACCTGAAAAGGATTTTTAAAGAAAGGTGCGCGAGCACACAAATGGTTTGAGTTGGTTTGTATTTTGTTGCAGATAATGACTAGTCGACCTCAAGAGAGAGATATTAGCCACTTTTCTACTTAGCCATGAAAGGAGTCTTTGAGAATTGAACCACACCTAGGCTTGAGATGAAGAACAATAAGATCGAGAAGAGACCTGCTTATCATTTCCCATACTAAGCAAAGGCATGATTCTCATCAGTAGTTTTTTTTAAATTGTTTTGAATTTTGAAAGAAAGAAGTTTTAGTTTTAGTGCGAATGCAAAAAGGGAAAGAAAAGTCACAGGGAGACTAGTCTATTTCTAAACCTAATTTTATTATGCATTGTTAGACCTAAAGTTAAGGATGAATGAAAAGGAAACATCTACCTAATGTTAGCGTGCATATGGTTTGCGATAAAGCCCTACTTCTCATGATTTTTAGAAAGCGGTAAAGTGCGAAAATGAGGAATAAAATAAAGTCACAATGATAACGAATGGAGGAAGTCCGTTTCCTCTTTAAAGCCACACAAGCGATAAGCAAACTCTACAGAAACTGCTCCGCGCGAGTGATCAAAGAATTAGTCTCCTAGCATTCCATATTGCAAAAATTACATCATTACCATCATGAAATCTTGGCTAAAAATGATAACAAAAAAGATTATTAAACATGAAAATAATAGAAAATTTTAATGAAAATTCTAAAGAGCGGTTCTAAAGAATTCTAAAATGTTCTAATTTTTTTGTATCATTTTTGTCACTAAAAAAAAATAAAGTCTTAAATTTAACAAAGAAAATAGAGGAATCAGGGAGGTGGGATGTTGGCACAAGGAGTATTGAAAGGAATTAGTGCTAAGCCCAAACCATAGTCCACTAAGCCTTTTTGTTCACCTAGATTCAATAAAAAAACAACGAATGGGCCTAAGGAATTCACGGTTTGGCCCATACCTTCACCAGCAGTCCATAACTTATTTTTATTTTTCATTATTTTACTAGAAAATAATAAATTAAAAAAACAAAAGAAAAAGAAAAATGGAAAGAGGATCGTGAGATTAGGGTTAGAATGGGTTATCCTCTTCCATCAAACTCGCCGCGATTCTTCTTCTCTTCCAGCGATCTTTGCCGTTGTGACTACTTCATCTTCTCTGTCTTATCTTCTTCACCTTATACTTTTTGTCGATTTCAGCGCCTTCGTGCGCTTCTGTTTGTTCGTCATCTCTCATTCTTCATCGCAGATTCGTGTTCTCTTCAAGCTCCGTCGTAGCCGTCAATCATCTTTACCTCTACCGAAGATAGTGTCAGGTACGTTTGAGTTTGTCTGAATTTTGGCTTTTAGGTTCTTTCCGATTATTGAGATATTGCTATTATTATTGAATTCGTTGTGAATTGTTGCAAAAGTAGATCGAAATTTGTTGAAGAACAATGTAGCAGTTTGAAGAAGATTGATGATGATACGATGAATGTATGGAGATGATGACTTAGAGTGAAGCAGAAGATTGGTGAGAGTTGCAGAGGATGATCGAAGTCGCAGATGGATGTGGTTGCCCTTCAGATGATGATTGAGGTCGCAGATTCTTGAAGCAGAGATTTCAGAGAGTTTATTTTATTTTGTGGTGAGTTTTCTCTGTGTTGAATGACAATCTTTATGTGAACCTCTGCGTAATCGTTTCTGAGATTTTTGTTTTTTGAAAAAACTAATGAACGCAGAAAGAAAGAGCGGGAGCCGAGCAAGGGTGAAGAAGGAGGTTCAGAAGTTACGGTGGAGGTTATGGTGTGGGAGAGAAATCGAGAAAGAGGCCTGAATCAAGGTGAGCATCAATTTTTTATATTCTGTTGGTTATGTGAAAGTTGGTTACAAATATGTTATGAGTTAGTTATGGAATTAGTTGGAAGTTTGAGAGTTTGTTATATATTGTTAGGATTAGTTAGGAACTAGGTGGGAATTATGTTAGCTTTGTTAGTTAGGGGATTGAGTTCTGAATAATTATGTTATTTTCGGTTGGTTGGTGAGGTTATAGAATTCTGTTAAAGAATTCTGTTTGACAGTTGGTAGAATTCTGCTAGTTTGGATCTGTTCTTTATGTTAAACAGTAAGAAGGTTATATTCAGTTGTGGGTTATGACAGTTGGTTAGAAGTTAGGGAAGTTAGTTGGAGTTGGTTAGAGGTTCTGTTTTGGTTAGAGCAGTTAGGAAACTCTATTTTGATTTTCTTGTTATGACGGTTTACAGGTTATGTTGCTGGAGGTTATTTATTAAAAAAAATTTATGTGCAGGGCTGTGGAGAGTGGGCTACTTAGAAGCATGTTTGTTAAAAACCATTTAGTTTTCGGTTGCATTCCCTGTTATCTTGATATATGTTTGGTTTTTTTGAAATCTGTTCGATATTGGTTTGACGTTGCAAGTTTGTATACTAGCGATAGTGTAATCGATTTATGCTTATGACAGTTTATTCAATATTTTTGCAGGTGTGGTTTATATCATAGCAGCTTGGACACGGTAGCTTGGAACATGGGGCATAATGGAATCATGGAAGATTATAAATGAAGCAAGGCTTGAGGATTAAGACAATTAGTTTAAAATGTACCCTTTGGAGTAACTTTCTATGTATGTAATATAGTGTAGTGTAATGGGAAATGTATAATTGTAATGATTCTAACTTTTCAAATTGGATTTAAATTTGTATCTTCCCTCCATTGCTTTAAATTTACATTTCCAATATATTCTTCAATTGCGATATTTGAATGAGCACAGATGAGATAAAGGACTAATGAATGGGTTAAGAAGTGCTTTCAGTGAATATCGTCATCATTTGAGAATGATCCCCTGCAACCAAACATTTCACCTTAGCTTACTGTATGAAGTTCCAACATGAATAGCTTGTGATCTAAGTAATAAAACAATCCCTGAATTAGTGAAAATAGACTCGATTGAACCAAACTTCCAATGATGATAAGAACCAAGTGAGACCTTGAACTAATCCTTATGATAATTATGGCTAGACAAAAATCGAATTTACTTGATAACATAAGCACGCTGAAAAGAACCTCAATCCAACTGGTGATTGCGACACATGTACTGCTTTTCAAACCCTGGTCCTCATGAATTCCCATACACAATGTAGAGTGTCCTGAATGAAATCCAATTGAATGAATTGTACAAGAAACCATAAATAACAACAACATCTTGATCACCATATGATTTCACAACAACATCTTTGTGTCATAACTCAAAGCTTTTGCACCTCAATCTTCAGAGATATCTTGACTTACAGGGCCCACAATATAACTGGCTTAAAGAACTCTTGGAGATGGATGATAAGGCTCGAAACATTGAAGAAGACCCAAACCCTAGCTCCAAGCAAACTCTCTAAAAACCGATATTGAAACCCTAATTCCTGAAGGTCCTCGACCCCTTGCGAAGTTATGTTGTTAGTGAATGTATGCAATGTTAAATGACCTAATGGAGTTATTTACATGGGAAAAGTGAGACAATGCAAAAACCAGATAAAAGTAAGAGGGTAGGAAAATTTTGGGGTATTACAGCTGCCCCTATTTAATCGTCTTTAAACTTGAAAGTACGATTGGCACACGCCTTTCGGAAGTTCAAGGTAGAAGATGATTAAATATCAATGCCAAAAATTTGTCCTGAGAAAGTGCGAGCATTTATTTATTTTTGTGGTATCAGCTAGAATTTGTTTTTTTAGTGAAAATACAGAGGTTGGACTTGTAACGTGGCGTGATGCCAACACAAGACAAAGGTTGGTACTAAAAGATAGCGGACAAGGTCTACGGGCGACCTACGAATCTAAGGAGAAACATGGGAGTGATTTGACAAAGAACCTAGCCTAAGGTGATCTAAGATTCAAAGATGATCTAAGGAAGAACCTAGCCTATGGGAGATCTCAGGTTCTAAGATGATCTATGGGAAGAACCTAGCCTACGGGTGATCTCAGGTTCTAAGATGATTTATGGGAAGAACCTAGCCTATGGGCGATCTCAGGTTCTAAGATAATCTATGGGAAGAACCTAGCCTACGGGAGATCTCAGGTTCGAAGATGATCTAAGGAAGAACCTAGCCTACGGGAGATCTCAGGTTTGAAGATGATCTAAGGAAGAACCTAGCCTACGGGCGATCTCAGGTTCGAAGATGATCTAAGGAATAACCTAGCCTACGAGCAATCTTAGGTTCGGCGGTGATCTATGGGAAGAACCTAGCCTACGGGCGATCTCAGGTTCAAATATGATATAAGGAAGAACCTAGCCTACGGGCGATCTCAGGTTCTAGGATGATCTGAGGAAGAACCTAGCCTACGGGCGATCTCAGGTTGTAAGATGATCTATGGGAATAACCTAGCCTACGGGAGATCTCAGGTTCTAAGAAGGAAACATGGGTTACGACATGATGATTGGTTGGATAAGTGACACGGACGAGCATCAAGAAGGGTTAAACACAAACGAGTGTTGAAAGAAGATACAGACGAGTATCAAAGGTTAGACACGAACGAGTGTTTGAAGTAATATGGACGAGTATTGAAAGAAGATACGGACGAGTATAAAAGTTTAAAAATGGACGAGTGTTTGGATCAATACGGACGAGTATTGAAAGAAGATACGGACGAGTATCAAAGGTTAAACATGGACGAGTGTTTGGATCAATACGGATGAGTATTGAAAGAAGATACAGACGAGTATCAAAAGTTAAACACGGACGAGTGTTCAGAAGTTGACACGACGAGTGTTTAGGATTTTACACGGACGGGTGTTTAGAAGTTGACACGATGAGTGTTCAGAAGTTTACACGACGAGTGTTTAGGAATTTACACGGAAGGGTGTTTAGAAGTTGACACGACGAGTGTTTGGGGAACTGACATAGACGAGTGTTTGCGAGTTGATGTAGAGGAGTGTTTGGATACCGACACAGACGAGTGTTGGGTTTGGACTTGGGTGTCGATTTTGCTGGGCATTGAAAAGGTGAAGGTCGCTGACTAGGGATTTTGGGAATGATACCCTCCTGTAGGGATGTATTGTTGTCCTTGAATGTTTTTAGGTCTTTTGCGTAAGGTACCTGATCTGGCTTATGCTTTGTATGCATGTTTGAATTTATTTTGCCGCAAAGATCCATTCTAATGGATCGGCTACGCGCTTTTGAGGATGTAATGTTATGCAGTGATAACTATATGCAGTGCGAAGAAATAAACTTCATGGGGGATAAGAAAAGGCTTGCTGGGAACCATTGCTAATCATTATGGATGTCAATATATATTGACGTTGGAATCCTGCAGTATCAAAGGTTGTTGGGGATACTGATAAAAATTTGCCTTGGGGAGCCCCTGATACCAAAGATCGTTGATGACTTTGCTAAAGATTGAATTGCTGACGAAGCGAGTCTTCAGGTACGCTGCTGGATACTAAATCGTACCGTTGGGGAAGAGATAATCCAGATAGATTTCCACACATCCTGAACTGAAGAAGATGGTATAACTGAATATGCTGAAGAATAGATATTGAACACCATGTGGATCTCTCCAAATACCTGCCCCAAGTTTACGCACACTGGGGAATTGTCTCTTGAATCACTTGGGGATAAGAGATGGGCATGGACCTACGAATGCCCTGGTTTAGCTCTGCGAATGCCCCGGTTTAGCTCTGCGAATGCCCCGGTTTAGCTTCACTAGGGATGTTCTTTATTAACTCCACTAGGGGTGCACTTGCGCGTGCCGAGTCAAATGACGACTCCGAATTTTCTGAATTCACTTGAGGAATCCAATTTGAAATTATCTATAGCAGGTGAAGGCAGCTTCTTGCGCTTGCTAAGTCAGGGTGACCGTTGTGGTGCTCTTAGCTTGATTGGTCTCGTACAACATAATTGGCTTGAGCAACTTTGCAAGTACAGATGAGGAATTCCCCTGTCTGGAGGATCTCTGAGAAGTTGAATAGAAGACCATAATATTCGTGCCACAATACGATATGAGGTGGCCTGCCCCAATGTCTTGAGTCACAAAATAAACTGCTTCAACTATAGCTTTCTTGGAGAGATTTGTCAAATCTCGGCGTAACTGCCCCAGGTTGAATTAATTCTGAATAGATCTCTCGACGTGATAGCTTCTGATTGATCAAGCTTGAAGAGATTTATCGATGTAATAGCCTTTGATTGACAACTTTGAGGGAATGCCCTAGATTTGACTGAGCTTGGAGAGATCAATTCTCGACTTGATTGTCCCATATTGGCAGGCTCTGCTAACTTCATCCCTGAAGGATACTCAGATTGTGAAGCACCAAGATATTTTCTATGGACAGAAACACTGGTTAACCTGCCTCTGGATTAGTCATTTCTCTTGTGGCAGCTGACTCTTGCTTCAATAGGGTATTCAAGCCTCTCTTCTCTGACAAGATTAATCTCTTTACCGATTGTTCATTGTGTAAACTTACTTGATGTCAATCAGTTGTTTTGTATGCAGAAGAATTTTTATTATGAGAATGACAATTCTAATGCAACACATATGTAAGTTTTGAAGTTTTTTTGAAAAACTTTGAATGAAATGACGTCACAACTCTGTCGTGAACGAGTCACTAGCTAGAGAGAAACATTTGCAAATTCTTTTTTATGAAAGATAATGCAAGCATATGATGCCAACATAGATATTCAAACATACCTCTTAGGAGTCAGTTAAACGCTATCTCGTTGTAGCACGCTTTCGAATTGACCCATGCTTCAGTTAGGGCTTTGAAAGGGTTGTAACATGGCCTGGTTCACGGTTTTAGAAAAAGGATTTAAGGCTCAAAATTATTTGGTTCCCACCCATGCTCCATGATGTTCTCCATTCCTACATTCAGTTGACCCGACATAAGCGTTCATCTCTCAAGAAGAGTTTGTGATGATTGAGGAACCACAGTGGTTTCTTGGACACGACAGTCGCTAACTTCTGATTTTGGTGTCTGATCAGATGACTTTGTTCTTTGATGAGGATTTTTATTGGTAACCCTTTTCTCGCCTTTTAGGTTTTTCAGTTTCCTTTGTGCTTTTTCCTGGACATATTTTTTGAATTTCGATTTGGAAGTCCAGCGGGATGCCCCAACTTTTGTCTAAGCGACTTGTTTTCATGTTTCGACTTAGCGGGGATTTTTGTTTCTTTCTTATTCATTTTTTCCATTTTGAACAAGCCGTTGATCTTTGCGTTGTTTTGATTTGTTGGAAATGATCGTGACTGTCTGAGTCTTTGATAGACGAGGGATAACAATTGTTGTATCATCATCTGATCTCGGCTTCTTGATTTGCGAGAGATATCCATCGGGATATTATTAGTTGACGCACGTTGCTGATAGATGAGGGTTAACCATTGTGGTTTTGACTTTTCTCAACCTTTTGATGGATAACCATTGTTGTATCCTTGGACGCACACTCTTGATGAGTTCTGAATGCTTGATCAGACTAACTGAACACTACCCGCCCCAGGGTTAAAATGAGGTTTTCTTTTTAACAAAAAAGAAACTCCTACTTCGAAGGCTCAGAGGGGTTAACGAGGGTCTATCTCCCTTATATCTCTGGTGTTTAGGAATTGAAACAAGGCATGTACATCGTCAGCAGGGTCTTACTCAAAAGCGTACCAACCAGAGATTTTTGCATTTTTAGATTATCGTCATCCTCCTTCCAATCTTTACCTAAGCATAAGTCTTGGAAAATCGGCATCAATATGCAAGCAAAACATTTAAAGAGTGATAACGAATGGATGAATAAAAACAAAAAGAACACTTCAAGACAAGCATACTTATTGCATTAAGATTTTCATTCAAAAATAGACAAGTTTCCACATGCGAGCAATGTTTAAACAAACAAGCAAGAATGCAAATGAAAATGCAGTAAAGAAACCAATGGTTTCCATTGTTGAGGAGAATTGACTCCGTATGAACTTCTTGATTCTGACGACTTTCTGTAGCCTTGATGCTCGAGTGTGCGAGAGAATTCCCCTTTGATCTGATGTGAACATAGTAGTCTCTAGATTGAGCCTGTCTTGGACCTTGTCTCTGGATGACATACCTTCTTCAATCGATTGGCCAAGTTCCCCAGTATAATATGCATCACCAAGCATATCATGTCTCGAAGAAATAATAGACACCATCATCAGAGTTTCCATGACCTGGCTTATTTGAGTCTTTAATCCATTATCTTCCTGCTTGAAGAAGTTTCTGACTACGAGCCAAAGCTTGCATGTATATCGCTCGGATTTATTCCATAACTGATCTCTGGTGACAATAAGAATCAAGTCGAACCTCTGAAGAAAGCCCCAGGTCTGAATAAGAATCCCTAATCTTCGAGTACTTGTTATGAATACATGAATATGCATGGGGTGCATGAATGAATGCCATGTCATGTTCTGTCATTTCCAAGGAATTTGCGTGCTTTGATTTTGATATTACGTAAGTAAGGGATGGAAGAGTTTAGCACAAGACTTGAAAATGTAATTCCCTCGAAATGACAGAACATGTATGTTAAGCATGTGGTTAACCATGTCATGTATGCAAAGGAATGAGATCAACATAGATCAAGGTTCCATCGTTTCCAAATAAGATTGTTGTACTGTTCTGAACCATATGAGTATCATCAAGTCACAGGACCGGCGTAGCTTCCGCACATATAAGAACCAAGTACCCTATAGATTATCAATAGTATAGGATAAATGCTTCTGAGACCAGATATTGTTGAGTCTTCTCTGGATATGCTGGGAATACCAAGATCGAAGGCTCGAATAAATCTCCAGGTAAACAAGTCAGGAACTCAGAAAATAAATCCAAGAACCATACGGTCACCAATAGGATATAACACCTGCATAAAGTCACCAACAGAAATCCAGAACATAACCATCAGAACCAATAGTTACCGTCTGAGCGTAGTCACCATCCGAGCATGAGTAACCATCTGAACATAGTCACCATTTGTACCTGTGATAAAAATTCCCTCCCCATTCACGGGTGAAAACTAGGTCAGGGTAAGACAATGGTAACTCGAAAATCACGGGTTCGCCTGAAAGTAAAACCATCGCAACACAAACGTGCATGATGAAAGTACCTCCAATTGAACCTCATCCGAGCATGGTATATGACATGACTGCACTAATCAGACCATGTCCTATAGCTGTCATGCCCCACTCTATTCCTAGTGTCCTAGTGCACTCTGGCCTGGGTACTGGGCCTTTTACCTCAATAGTAACATCCCCACCCAAACAAGAAGCAAATCCAGTACGGTAGTAGTATATGGAAAACAGTAAAATGCAATGCATACGTATGCTCAAGTATATACAAAATGAATGAATAAACTGAAAGCGTAAAGATAAACACCCAAAGAAAAGAAAGCAAGAGGTAGGAGCGACTCTGGGATGGACCAGCATTTGGTTGACCATTCCCCAGTGAAGTCGCCAACTGAAACAACCGGCTGAAAATCATCAAACAATGAAGTCTCCATCGAACGTCTTTTATCCTATATGTAGGGAAAGGTAAACATCGAGAAAACCTGAGAAGGGAGAAGTCACGGTCTTGCGACTGAGAGATCGGGTAAGGGAGTCTGTTATGCGAGGGGAAGGTATTAGCACCCCACACGCCCGTAGTACTCTAAGGTATCCACTCTTGTTATCTATCTTATGGGTGTGTTCAATATATGCTTACGGTTTATTATGGCTAAAAGGAGAATGCATGATAAAGAAAGGGAAAAAAATGTAGGGAAAATAAAATTGTGCTCGCTTGGGCCCTACCCCAATGCCTACGTATCTGTTTTGAAGAATTAGAGCTACCGTAGTTCGGCTAATATGTTTTTGTTTGTTTGTGTTTTTTGTGGACGAAGTTAATTCCGCCTTCTGCCGCAGCTCGACCTTTGGAGACTTATGTGTTGGCACAAAAGTAAATTAATCATGTCCTTACCTAAAAAGGATTTTTAAATAAAGGTGCTCAAGCGCATAAATGGTTTGAGTTGGTTTGTATTTTGTTGCAGATAACGACTAGTCGACCTCAAGAGAGAGATATTAGCCACTTTTCTACTTAGCCATGAAAGGAGTCTTTGAGAATTGAACCACACCTAGGCTTGAGATGAAGAACAATAAGATCGAGAAGAGACCCGCTTATCATTTCCCGTACTAAGAAAAGGCATGATTCTCATCAGTAGTTTTTTTTAAAGTGTTTTAAATTTTGAAAGAAAGAAGTTTTAGTTTTAGTGCGAATGCAAAAAGGGAAAGAAAAGTCACAGGGAGACTAGTCTATTTCTGAACCTAATTTTATTATGCATTGTTAGACCTAAAGTTAAGGATGAATGAAAAGGAAACATCTACCTAATGTTAGCGTGCATATGGTTTGCGATAAAGCCCTACTTCTCATGATTTTTAGAAAGCGGTAAAGTGCGAAAATGAGGAATAAAATAAAGTCACAATGATACTGAACGGAGGAAGTTTGTTTCCTCTTTAAAGCCACGCAAGCGATAAGCAAACTCTACAGAAACTGCTTCGCACGAGTGATCAAAGAATTAGTCTCCTAGCATTCCATATTGCAAAAATTGCATCATTACCATCACGAAATCTTGGCTAAAAATGATAACAAAAAAGATTATTAAACATGAAAATAATAGAAAATTTTAATGAAAATTCTAAAGAGCGGTTCTAAAGAATTCTAAAATGTCCTAATATTTTTGTATCATTTTTGTCACTAAAAAAAAATAAAGTCTTAAATTTAACAAAGAAAATAGAGGAATCAGGGAGGTGGGAAGTTGGCACAAGGAGTATTGAAAGGAATTAGTGCTAAGCCCAAACCACGGTCCACTAAGCCTTTTTGTTCAGCTAAATTCAATAAAAAACAACGAATGGGCCTAAGGAATTCACGGTTTGGCCCATACCTTCACCAGCAATCCATAACTTATTTTTATTTTCCATTATTTTACTAGAAAATAATAAATAAAAAAAACAAAAGAAAATATAAAAATGGAAAGAGGATCGTGAGATTAGGGTTAGAATGGTTTATCCTCTTCCGTCAAACTCACCGCGATTCTTCTTCTATTTCGGCGATCTTTGCCGTTATGACTACTTCATCTTCTCTGTCTTATCTTCTTCACCTCATACTTTTTGTCGATTTCAGCGCCTCCGTGCGCTTCTGTTTGTTTGTCATCTCTCATATCTTAATCGCGGATTCGTGTTTGCTCAAGGTCCATCGTGGCTTTCAATCATCTTTACCTCTACCGAAGATAGTCTCAGGTACGTTTGAGTTTGTCTCTGAATTCTGGCTGGTAGGTTCTTGCCGATTATTGAGATATTGCTATTATTATTGAATTCATTTTGAATTGTTGCAAAAGTAGATCGAAATTTGTTGAAGAACAATGTAGAAGTTTGAAGAAGATTGATGATGATACGATGAATGTATGGAGATGATGACTTAGAGTGAAGCAGAAGATCAGTGAGAGTTGAAGAGGATGATCGAAGTCGCAGATGGATGTGGTTTCCCTTCAGATGATGATTGAGGTTGCAGATTCTTGAAGCAGAGATTTCAGAGAGTTTATTTTATTTTGTGATGAGTTTTCTCTGTGTTGAATGATAATCTTTATGTGAACCTCTGCGTAATCGTTTCTGAGATTTTTGTTTTTTGAAAAAAATAATGAATGCAGAAAGAGAGAGAGGGAGCCGAGAAAGGGTGAAGAAGGAGGTTCAGAAGTTACAGTGGAGGTTATGGTGTGGGAGAGAAATCGAGAAAGAGGCCTGAATCAAGGTGAGCGTCAGTTTTTTATATTTTGTTGGTTATGTGAAAGTTGGTTACAAATATGTTATGAGTTAGTTATGGAATTAGTTGGAAGTTTGAGAGTTTGTTATAGATTGTTAGGATTAATTAGGAACTAGCTGGGAATTCTGTTAGTTTTGTTAGTTAGGGGATTGAGTTCTGAACAATTCTGTTATTTTCGGTTGGTTGGTGAGGTTATAGAATTCTGTTAGAGAATTCTGTTTGACAGTTGGTAGAATTCTGCTAGTTTGGATCTGTTCTTTATGTTAAACATTTAGGAGGTTATATTCAGTTGTGGGTTATGACAGTTGGTTAGAAGTTAGGGAAGTTAGTTGGAGTTGGTTAGAGGTTCTGTTTTGGTTAGAGAAGTTAGGAAACTCTGTTTTGGTTTTCTTGTTATGACAATTTACAGGTTATGTTGCTGTAGGGTATTTATTAAAAATAATTTATGTGCAAGGCTGTGGAGAGTGGGCTACTTAGAAGCATGTTTTTTAAAAACCATTTAGTTTTCGGTTGCATTCCCTGTTATCTTGAAATATGTTTGGTTTTTTTGAAATCTGTTCGATATTGGTTTGACGTTGCAAGTTTGTGTACTAGCGATAGTGTAATCGGTTTATGCTTATGACAGTTTATTTAATATTTTTGCAGGTTTGGTTTATATCATAGCAGCTTGGACACGGTAGCTTGGAACATGGGACATAATGGAATCATGGAAGATTATAAATGAAGCAAGGCTTGAGGATTAGGACAATTAGTTTAAAATGTACCCTTTGGAGTAACTTTCTATGTATGTAATGTAGTGTAGTGTAATGGGAAATGTATAATTGTAATGATTCTAACTTTTCAAATTGGATTTAAATTTGTATCTTCCCTCCATTGCTTCAAATTTACATTTCCAAAATATTCTTCAATTGCGATATTTGAATGAGCACAAATGAGATAAAGGACTAATGAATGGGTTAAGAAGTGCTTTCGGTGAATATCTTCATCATTTGAGAATGATCCCCTACAACCAAACATTTCATCTTAACTTACTGTATGAAGTTCCAACATGAATAGCTTGTGATCTAAGTAATAAAATAATCCATGAATTAGTGATAATAGACTCGATTGAACCAAACTTCCAATGATGATAAGAACCAAGCGAGACCTTGAACTAATCCCTATGATAATTATGGCTAGACAAAAATCTAATTTACTTGATAACATAAGCACGCTGAAAAGAACCTCAATCCAACTGGTGATTGCGACACATGTACTACTTCTCAAACCCCGGTCCTCATGAATTCCCATACATAATGTAGAGTCTCCTAAATGAAATCCAATTGAATGAATTGTACAAGAAGCCACAAATAACAACAACATCTTGATCACCATATGATTTCAAAACAACATCTTTGTGTCATAAATCAAAGCTTTTGCACCTCAATCTTCAGAGATATCTTGACTTGCAGGGCCCACAATATAATTGGCTTAAAGAACTCTTGGAGATGGATGACAAGGCTCGAAATAGTGAAGAAGACCCAAACCCTAGCTCCAATCAAACTCTACTAAAAACCGATATTGAAACCCTAATTCCTGAAGGTCCTCGACCCCTTGCAAAGTTATGTTGTTAGTGAATGTATGCAATGTTAAATGACCTAATGAAGTTATGTACATGGGAAAAGCGCGACAATGCATAAACCAGATAAAAGTAAGAGGGTAGGACAAATTTGGGGTATTACAGTCGGGAAGAATGGCCAACCATTAAAGTAATTGCAACTGGCGGAGAGTAGTTCTGAGGTAACCCAAACTCTGGCCATGTAGTAGATGTGTGCTGGATAGGTTGAGTGTCAACAACATCAGTTAGAATTTCAGATATCACAATCCTTTGAGGTGGTTCTCCTCTAGAAATCAGAACTCGCATCATCTCAGTAAGTTTGGCCATTCCTGACTTCAACTCGTCGATTTCCATTCTGACTTCCATGTTGTGTTGTTCTTGGTTTTCCATTCTCAATCTGACAGCAACTCTAATCCCGTAGTTGTGTTAAAGAATCATATTGAAGTTAGAAGACTAACTGGATAAAAGAAGTAACTGGGAATGATCTTGAACAACCTGGATGCATGCAGAATGATGCAGAGGATGCAAATGATATGGAATGTTATGAAATGTACTGTGCAACAACAGGATCACATAGTTCAGAGTCACGAGCCTGGAGTTAAAGGTACAATCCATAAGGTATGGACTAACGGTTATCACCTGCCGAACAAGGTTCTAAGAGGTTCCCAGAGTCTTCATCCTTCCTTCAGATATTACCAACATCTTAATTAACTGGGTAATTAGTAATATTCTCAGGAAAAACTCGTCCGAGCGTAGCATCGCGTGACAACGATTTTTGGATTACTCCGTCATAGTTTCCACACTACACCTAAAAGGCCAAGATGGGTTAGTTATTCTACGGTCCTCAGCTTTAGCAGGCTCCCAGGTCGAAAGCAGTACGTCTTCCTGATTACTCAGTAAACAACACAACATTCAAAGGGGCCTCCGCTAAGTGGGGGATTCATGTCTACTTTTTTGTGATTACTCCCTCAAAGTTCGGGTAGAAGACTTATAAGAAATCACCAAACCCCGGAAAACCAGGAAAATCCAGACAAACATATATATAGAATAATGGGAGGTAATAAACAGCAAGCAAAACAATACATAAACACTTATATAAAAGAAACAAATAAAGCTAGGATCGACTCACTTAGGAATGGACCAGCAATAGGTCAATCTGTCACCAGTGAAGTCACCACTTCCTATCGCACACGTTGGCAAAAACGAAAAGATGAAATGCGAAAATAATAGAAAAATGATGTAGCGGTAAAAATATGAGATTAAGCCATCAATTGACTTATCTCAACACAATGAAGTCGCCACCATACTTTGTTGTTTCCAAAGGAAAATGGAAAAATAGTGAACAAAACCCACAATGAAATAAAAGATCAGAGATCGAGGTACGATGATAGGTTATGCAAAGGGAAGGTGTTAGCATCCTAAGCATCTACAGTACTCCGTAGAATCCACTTTGTTTGGTTTCTTTCAAAAGGAGTGTCATGTAAAGGTTTACTTGCTAAAGGAAAAGAATGAATGAGTATTTTCACACAAAATAAAATGAAATGTTTTTTTATTATTTTTGTTGCTCGCCTTCGGTCGTAAGACTTAGTTCCTACATACTCCCTCATGCAATGGGAAAGTCAGAGCACCGTAGTATGGCTAGAAAAGACTTGTCTGTTGATTAATTTTAAATGAAGAGACAAGTCGTCATTGTTAGGACAGAAATCTCAACTAATGCCCACAAGGTGTGAGAAAGATGGACCCTGCATCAGCAAGAGTGAGGGTTTAAGAACGCCTCTAGCACTCAAGTGGAAAAGTCGAAACCTTTTATAACCACGGGGATAGGAGAATGTTGCTCGACTACCAATGAGTCATGTCTCATCTTGAAAAAATGTTTAAATGGTAAAGAGTGCTCGAGCGCACAAAAGAGTTTGAATGAGTTGAATTGTTTTTGTTAATTTTGAAAGATGTCGAAGTATGATTAAATGAATTTAAGTTTGTTTAAAGAAAAGAAGTTTAAAAGAAAAGGAACTCGACAAAGTCGAGGTTTATTATGAAAGTGGTTCGAGTTTATAAATAAAGAAGATTTTGAAAGAAAATATGAGAAGGTTTTGCAAATTAAAGAAATGGAGAAAAGAAGACAGTATCCTATGTACATGAGGGTAAAAGATAAGGTAAAGAGAATTTGACTGAATAAGAAACCAGTACTTGACATGATGAAGTGAATACAGTGTTCCCATCCCTTTGGATTTAAAGCCACACACAGAAAAATAAGCTAAGAGTATACCAAACCTCAGGTGAAAATAAATCCCAAGCTGATAGCATCAAAAAACCAGATGTAAGATAATAAATCACGGATGAAGAAAGCATGGATAGAGCTAACGGTACCAGATAAGGCTCGAGATATCAAATAAACCTCACGGTATCGGATAAGATTCCCTGCATCACATGAAATATACAGACAAATCCAACAACAAGGGGAAACTTATATGCGTCCGTACGATTTTCAGAAGTTAATTTGAATTAAAATTTAAAATTGTAACGCAATGAAAATAATATTTACATAACCTGAATTTATTTACAAGTGAATAAAATATACAGTTAAAAATATTATGTACAATTATATATTTACAATACCAAATATTAAATCTGAATAGTAAAATACAATAAAAAAGGGAATGAAGAAAAGGTATATATGCGTTATGCAAGAATGAATACTTGAAGTGATTCTCGGAAACCTTCACAATAAACAAACTCGTTAGTTGCATAAGCGGTGTAAAAATAAAATGAATGAAATTGCAACAATTAAAATATGTGTTAGAGATCACAAAATAAAAATACCAAAATGAAATTGTATGATGCACATGAACAAATGAATATTTTCTATTAAAACCAAGAACTCAATCTATAATTCAATTCAATTCATGAAAAAATCAAGCTTAAATAAAACATTATTCATACAAATCAAAAGTTGGACAACAACAAGTTATGCATAAAAAACTCATGAAAATCAATTTCCAAATGATTCCAACCTTATGTATAAACAACAATATTAAACCAACAAACTTTGTTAATTGAGTTCAATTTGAAACATCATCAAAACTACTTTTAAAATGACTCAAACAACAAGACAACATCAACGTTGACAATTAAATATTAATCAACTCATGTCATATTCACATTAAGCTCAAAAGTGATTAAAAATGAGTTTTGAATCAAAGTTTCAGCCAAATATAAATTCGGACAGCATAACAGTAACAAATTCTTCATCATGATTTAACAAGAACAAACCAAAATTTTCATACAAGTTTGACACAAACATTAGCATCAAGAACTTCACTCATATCTACCATTAAACCTTTGTATACTACAAACAGAATATCACAGTATCAAAATACTCTCAAATTTTATCTTGCATTCAATCTAAACACCAATTCAAAACTCAACAAGATTTGACGCGTTATCAAAGTTTTTTGCAGGATTGAATCACAAGGTATCACAACATGATAATTTCAGAACAAATCAAAAACAAAATAAAAAACTTGATACGATTCAGTACAAATAAATAGAT
This sequence comes from Vicia faba, assembly GCA_948472305.1. NCBI lineage: Eukaryota > Viridiplantae > Streptophyta > Magnoliopsida > Fabales > Fabaceae > Vicia > Vicia faba. Next base: position 252,536,087 of record OX451737.1, read on the forward strand.
GCGGTAATTCATCGCAACTTTATTCATTAGAGCTAACACAAATGAAACGAAACTAATATCAAAACCAAAATTCAGGTTCAAACAATATGGCAGTTTCACAAACAACAAAAGCAAAGTGATATTGAGATTTACCGAAACTTGCAGATGTATTGTTTTCTCGCGTAGCAGGAGCTGGTGTTCTGAGCTTTGGCAATTGATGATATTGATGGTGTGATGGATGTACACTGAGTGGGAGCACGAGTTGCAAAAGGGATTGGCCGGAATCAATGGTGATGCAGTATGGAGAGGAATAGCGGAAGTAATAGTGGGTTACAATAATTGATGAAGGTTGGAGAAGGGAGTACACATGCGATGGGATTGAATTCACGAAATGGGTTTGTATACGGATGGAGGGTCAAGTTCGGTGGAATCGGTGATGGTGGGTTACTCAGCAGGAATGAAAGGGTATGGCGTGGAAAGAGTTGTGAGAGAGAGATGAGTTATGTTGATGGAGGGGTGGTTTAAATGGAGATGAAGCGAAATGTGAGAGGAAATTTGGATGTGGATTAATAAGTGGTGGTGCTTGCGGTTTGATGAGGATGATGAATTGAAGGGTGTGTTGAGCGGGGTGGATTGCTGGTTGTTGGCGAGAGAAAAGGTCAGTCGCAGAGAAGATGCTGTTTGGGAATAGAAACAGAGGCGGAGAAATGGGAGTTGGGAGAGGGAGTTTTGGATGTGGCTACTGTTATTGCTTTTTGTTGTGTGTGATTTACAAAGAAAATATGAGCTCTTTAAATAGGAAAATGAATAGGGAATTATGATTTCAAATTTAATCAGATCCGTTCATTTCCTTAAAATTTTCTATCGATCCATAATTCCTACTATCAAACAATGAGAGTCAAGCATAGTGTAATCAATATATTTTTGTGACCAAAAATCCCCCTAAAATGATTAAAAAAAACTAAAAAACCTGAAAGTATTAAAATTAACTCAATTAAAAATATTTTTTTTGAATTTTTTCTGAATAAAAAATAAAGACTTAAAATGACTAAAAACGATAAAAAAACAGACGAAAATTCATCCGAAAAAATAAAATGAACACATTAAAATAAACTACATGTCACAAATATTAAAGAAAAAATATTCAAAAAGTCAAAATCGAAATAAAATGATAATAAAAATATCAGGCTGAATAGACGTTTATGATTAAAAACGAGACTTTAAACTGTACAGGAAAAATAAAGTGAGCATACCGTCATAATCTACGCGAAACGCAGATTCATAAAATGATCAGTAAAAGGTGAAAACATGAAATGTTTTTCTCGCTAATTTTCCGCACAATGTTGAATCGCTTTCAACAGTCTGTCTATAAAACCAAAATATTAATATCATCGACATATAAACAACTTGGGGCAATGCAAGAAATGAGTAAAGAGATAAAAATGCAAGAAGCGAAATATCAGATATTTTTTAACTACAAAATGATGCAAATGTCGATTTAAACAAACCTTTGGCCGACTTAAATGCGACTAATGATGAAAAATATGATGAATGAAGATATCTACTAATGATTGTGACCAAATAACAAAATATGATATGAAAGTGCGACTAAAAAAATTAGGGGTGAAATTTAGGGTGCAACAGACACTTCACACTTTCAAAACAACTATTTTGAAAACACTTTTCAAAACAAAAATTTTGTATACATTCTCAACGATACGAGAATCATTACAAAATTACCTCACATTGGCATTTTCAAAACAACTATTTCTAAAACACATTTTAAAACAAACATTTTGTATACATTCTCAATGACACGAGAATCATTACAAAATTGTATCACATTTGCATTTTCAAAACATCTTTCCAAATACTCCCTTTCAACAAATATTTATAAAATAAAAACATTTTGTATACATTCTCAACGATACGAGAATCATTACAAAATTTCCGCACTTAGGCATTTTCAAAATATTTGCAAACATAAACAAACACAAAGCATTTTCAAAGTGAGCTAGAAATTAAGAGCTCTTAGTTAACTACCGATGAAAAAGGGTTCTAACACCTTCCCTTTTCATAACCTACCCCCCGAACTCAAGAAAAAATTCTCAAAGGTCTTTCCTATTCTTTTCACCCTTTCCTTTATTGGATAAAAGAAAAGTCGGTGGCGACTCTTGCTATCCGCAACATTTGTCATAAAATGAAAAACATAAAGTCAATTCTCCCACCGTATTATAGAATTGGTGACTATGCTGGGGAATTAACTAAAAGTGGGGTTACCTTAAGAGTTAGATCACCTTTATTGCTTTACTTGTTTGCCTTGTTTGCTTTATATACCGGGTTATGCTTGGGTTTATTTCTTGTATAGATCTTATACCCGGATCTGGGGCATTTTAGTTAAGTAGCAATAGATCGTGAAAACTATACAGCATAAACTGATATGGTTGAAACAATGTCTATGTTAGTGTGACACATTTGTTGGTATCAGTGTCCCTTGAGTTAAGTCAAGGAGAATATGGGGTCGCTGTGTGGTGTCCTAAAGCACTAACTGATCGTAAAACCTTAGTTGAACAACTTAGCCATTAGAAAGTAGTGAGATAGATGGCTTTGGTGCAGACTGAAGTTGGTTAATACTCGATACTACACTCACTGAGATTTGAATCTTGGGATATTTTGATCGCAATTTAGATGCTTGTGCTGAAACAATGCCTACGAGAAAGATCAGTGATATTGAGATTCCTAGAACCCGATTACTTCTTCTAGGATATGTTGAGCCAACTAAAACTTCAAGAGGGCAGTTACCTATAAATTCCATGCAAGCCTAAACCTAAGGCCTTGTGTGTTTTGTTTGTGTATGATTATTTGTTCGAACATGATACCATAACATCATATCATCATGCCATATTATTTTCACTAACCATTTCAAGGACTTAGGGATTTATCTTTGTTCTATTTTGTAGGTTATGGCTTCTGCTGATAGAAACACTATCTGAATCAGTTTTGTGAGGGTGCCTTCTCAACTTAAGGAATTAGTCTTAAGGGTTCCCGAAAGTTCTCCATTCATCAAAAGGCATGGTCGATTACTCGGTTTGGTTACCTCGGGTTTTGAAGAAGATACGATGAGTGTCTTATTCCAGTTCTTCGATCCTGCTCATCATTGTTTCACCTTTCCGGATTATCAACTGGTACCCAAAATGGAGAATTCTCTGAGCTGTTGGGAATACCTATTCTTGATCGGATACCTTTCACCGGTTTAGAGAAAGATCCACTACCTGAAGAATTTGCAAGAGTCTTGCATATAAAATGGTCCTACATAGTAGCTAATTGGGAAACAAGGAGTGGAGTCAAGGGTTTTCTAGCTAAATTTCTGTTAGAGAAGGCTCGACTGATTTTGGAGGCTATAAATTTTCAAGATTTCGAAGAAATATTGGCTTTATTGATCTATGGTTTGGTGCTATTCCCTAATCCTGACCAACTCATAGATGTGAATGCTATCAAAATCTTCCTTTCTCGTAACCCGGTGCCTACTTTGCTCGGAGACATTCTGCATTCTCTTCACACTCGTACTATGAGGAAGCAAGGGACTCTTATGTGTCGCATACCTTTGTTGTCAAGGTGGTTAATTTCACACCTTTCCTGATCAGTATTGAAGAATAAACAAGGCTTGAGGTGGTCTCGAAGGATGATGTCACTCTCTCATTCAGATATCTTCTGGTGTTCTCGATTTCAAGAGGATGTTATCATCATTGACCGCTGCGGAGAATTCCCTAATGTCCCACTCCTTGGCATTAGGGGATGTATTACTTACAACCCTTCTCTAGATTTATGCCAATTTGGTTATGCTCGAAGAGATGGTCCTCATGACACACTTATCCAGGATATTGTGTTTGACTACGAGAACGACTTTCAAGGTTATTATCAAATATTTATACGAGCTTGGGGCATGATAAACAAAATTGATAGCAAGACTTTAGGACATAAGAATTCTATCCCTTTGGAGCCATATCTCAAGTGGGTACGAGCTCGTGCTTAAAACCTTATGAATCCATATTCCGCTATCCTACCAGTGATTATGGAGCCCATTGCCGAAAAGGATATTCCTTATAGAATTTTCCATCTAGACATGCCTACTGACCTCGAAGAATTGCTGAAGTCCTAGATTCAACTCAAGGGAGAACGAGACACCTTTGAAGCTCAATTCTAAGCAAGAGAGAAGAAGGTGTTGGAGCTCATAAAGCAACTTCACGAGGAGTAGAGGCTTAATGCATACATCGACACGAAGAGAAAGCGTCCTTGGGAGACTTGAGTCTTAGGTTTTAGGAGTTCACTTTGTTGTCTCTTTGAGACCTTTTTTCTTTTTCATTGTAAGCCCAAGGGGAAATGGTACCTTTTGGACATATTAATGCAATTTTTGTTTCTATTTCCTTTTTGGCTATAAAATTTATATCTCTTAAGGTCCTTGAAAACATTGCATCCACATATCATGCATCATTTCATAAGCAGGTTTTCCGATACAGGTTTCCTCATTTATCTACTGTTTATTTCAGTATAAGATATCTCTCGAGAAAACCATCAAAGATATGCAAACTAAACACACATAGTTTCAAGAGAATATCTTGAACCTCTCCAAAGGGCAACAAGAGATGATGGCGCTCCTCGTCACGAAAAAAAACTAAGAAGCGGGCTATTATCCTCAACAGGGGGAGGAGATTCAAAGGTCCTACTCGATTGGCTCAAGCAGATGATGTTTCCTCCGAGGAAGATGACAATCAAGAAAAGGATGTTAGAATCACCAGGCCAGGGGGTGGAAATAACCAGATTTCTGAGGATGAAGACTACTCCGACGAGTAATGCCCTCCCGCAGATGACAAATAAAAGTAGTTAGAAGACCGACTCAAAGCCGTGGAAATTCAAAAGGGGCCCAGATTGGACTTTAGGGACATAGGTTTGATCCCATGGGTAGTCATCCCCCATAAGTTCAAGGTCCATGTCTTCGCTAAATATGACGAGGTCTCTTATCCCAAACTCCATTTGAGATCGTATGTCCGAAAGATTCAACCCCATACTACTGACCAGAAATTACGGGTCCACTTCTTTCAAGAAAGTTTGACCGGTACTCAACTTGAATTGTTTTATAAGTTGGAAGGAACCAATATTATCACATGGGAGGACTTGGATGCTTCCTTCAACAACCAATACCAATACAATGTTGACCTTGCACCAACTCACGTGCAATTACAGAGTATGACTATGGGTTCAAACAAAGGCTTTAAGGAGTATGCCCAGAAGTGGAGAGATTTGGCTGGAAGAGTGCAACCTCCTCTGAATGACCGAGAATTGGTGGACATGTTCATGGACACTCTGAAGGGTCCATTCTTTAATTTGCTGATTGGGAGATCTTCATCAGGGTTTACTGAGCCGATTTTGACAAGCGGACAAGTTGAAAGTGGTATCAAGAGCGGGAAGATTCAGATGGCTGCATCCTCTAGTATTGTGAAGAAACCATTCATTGGAAAGAAAGAAACCAACATTGTCTATGTCCAGAGGAGCCGTAGTAAGAATGATTATCATCAGTCGTAGGGACGATGTTAATCTCTAATCATACACCTGTTCGGCCACAACAACCGGGCAATCAATGTAGGTTAGATGTTCCGAGGAGGAAGTTCACTAGGATTAATATGCCATTGGCTCAAGCATTAGAACATATGTTGAAAGCACAATTGATAACACTTTGGGATCCTCCTCAGAATCCCAACACATCATATCCAAAGTATAATCTGAATGCAAGGTGTGCACAATATTCCAATAGTCCTGGGCACGACACCAACGATTGCTGGGCCATAAAGAGAAAAATCCAAGACATGATTGATTCAAAGGAAATTGAATTTGATCCTCCCGAGACCCCCAATGTGATTACTGCACCCATGCCCAGTCATGGTAAAAGTGTTAATGCTATTGGCGATGTTTCTTGTGTCTCCACCACAAGTGGCTTGTCCACTCCCTTAATGATCGTTAAGAAGAATCTATTACGAGCCAGTTTATTTTCGGGTTGTCCCGAAAATTATTACCATTGTGCTTCCCAAACTAATGGTTGTATATGGCGGAAGAATATTATTCAGCGTTTGATTGATATCCATGAAATTTTGTTCGAGAAAACTCCGTCCATGAAGAGTTTGCATGAAAGTATATCTCAAGAGCTGATACTTGAAGATGTTTCTATAATCACAATTTCCAATACTCATGTAAGGATCACCTCTAGAGGCCCTATAAGGATTCCTACCGAGCTGAGGGTGGCTTTCCTGATCATCACTTCACTGGGGCCAGTCCCCTATTCATCTGACAAGGTTGTTCCCTGGAACTATGGGGCAGAAGTTTATTACCATGGTGTTAGGAAAGAGCCATGGATTACCGAAGATGAATATTCTGAAGTTACCAATCTCAATGTTAAAAATATGGTCGGAACTAGTAAAGTTACCTGAATGGGAAGGATCTTCTCCCCAGAGATCTCTCCTCCAAAAACTATCACAACACCTGTTCATATTCCTGCTGCTGGGTCAACTGTTGAAGCCCGGGGCAAAGAAAAAGTGACTGAGTCTGCCCAGACAGAGGCACCCTCAAAAGATTTTACAATTGAAGACTCCTCTAAACAATAGATGGAAGAGATATTGAAGATCATTCATAAAAGTGACTACAAAATAGTTTAACAACTGGCGCAGACACCCTCAAAGATATCCATGTTGTCCTTATTATTATGCTCTGAAGCCCATGCTCAAGATTTGTTGAAATTTATGAAGAATGCTCATGTACCACAAGAGACCTCTGCTGATCAATTTGAGAATTATGTTGCAAGCCTAACAGCTGATAATGGTTTAGGCTTTTTTGATGTCGACTTAACTCCGACAGAAAAGAATCATAATAAGGCCTTGCACATATCTATTGAGTGTAAGGGTACTACTTTGGCGCACATGTTAGTTGATATGGGTTCCTCCCTGAATGTATTACCAAAAGGTGCTCTGGATATATTGGACTGTAAAGGGCTGGTGCTGAAACCAAACGATATTATGGTAAGAGCCTTTGATGGGTCAAAGAGAATGGTGCACGGAGAAGTTGATCTTCCGATCAAGGTGGGATCTCAGGTTTTCAAACTCCACTTTTTATGTAATGGATATTTGCCCGGCTTATTCCTATTTTCTAGGAGGCCCCTGGATTCACGGGGTAGGCGCTGTTACCTCTACCCTACATAAAAAATTAAAGTATCCAGTGAAAGGGAAGATCGTTACAGTCTGTGGAGAAAAAGAATATATGGTCAGCCATTTGAATTCTTTCAAATATGTTGAAATGGATGGTGAATTCATTGAAACTCCCTGCCATACATTTGAAGTAATCCCTTCGACGATTGCCATTGCTAAAGCTACTCCTACTACTCCCAAGATTACCAAAGATACACCAAGAATGGCTTCTCTGAAGGATGCTAGGATTGTGATAGAAGAAGGCGGTTGTACTGTTTGGGGCCAGCTTCATGATATCCCCTACAAATCTAACAAGTTTGGTATGGGCTTTACTGCAGAGGGTCAAAAGGTTGTTCATCGTGCTCGAGCTAGAAGAACTCCATCCCGTATCAGCAATAATGTAGTCAACGCAATAGAAAACACTAATAGTGATGGTGACTTGAATGACTGGATATTCCCTACCGTTGGTGTTGGACTTAACAACTGGAAGGCTAAAGACTTTATACCAATCTCCTTTAGTCAGGAGTAATTGATATTTCCTATTTTTATTTCTCTAAGAAGTTTGGTTATGTAATTTCTTTTAAAATAATGACTTTAAACCTTGTGCCTTGCCCGGGACACAATGGTCCATTTGTTAAGGGTTGTCATTTCATATGTCATATTTTCATTTAATAACATTAGACATTTTGCATTCAAATTTTGCATTCTCTGTCTTTCTTTTACTTTATTACATTTTGAAATAGTTATGTGTTCTTACACACACCTACACACTACATTTCATATCTCCATCCATTCTAGATCTCGTTGATAACGATCTTGATATTGCCACGTATGACTTTGAAAATCCGATCTACCAAGTCGAGGACGAAGTTGAGGAAGATTGTGAAACACCTGGAGAACTTGCCAGACTCTTAATACAAGAAGAAAAGACTATCCAACCACATGAAGAGCCAGCCGAGGTGGTAAAGTTGGTTTTTGAGACAGATAGGAAGGAAGTCAAGATTGACGCCAACCTGGAGGACAACAACAAGAGCAGATCGATTCAGATGTTGCACGAATATGTTAAGGTATTTGTTGGGTCATATGATAACATGCCATGGATCGATACAAATATTGTGGTTCACTGTCTTCCAATGAAAGAGGGTTTTTCTCCGATTAAGAAGAAAGTTCGTCGCATGCGCCCTGAAACGTCAAAGAAAGTCAAGGCTGAGGTTATGAAACTGTTAGCTGAAGATTTCGACATTTGATAAAAAAAAATGAAAGTTGATTTGAAAAGATCATGTTTTAAAAGATAACATGAAACTTAGTCTTATAAGGATATTTTATAAAGCTCATTTTTTAGTTTGATATGTCGAAGGGAAACTTAAATTCAAAAAGATAATTTCAAGATATGTGAAGGTTACTTCGACAATCATGTTGGTTGAATTCAAAAGCTTCAAGCGGGAAGAGTTTAAATTTCAAACTGATGCATTTTTTCCAGGAGGGTGGGTGGAAGCACCAGAATGTTTGCATATAAATATGTCGAACGTTGCATAATCTCATAGAAAGACAGTTAGGGTTGAATCAATATAAATAGGAGTCTTAGATGTTAGGATTCAGTGTGCTCACATTGTATACAAATCACTCATATACTCAAAGTACTGGAGCGAGAGAAAAGAGTTTGTTGATAATGTTTGTTTAAGAACACCATCATTTTATTCAAAGTTGTTTCTTATTACAAAGTTATTTTAATTTCTTTCCTTATTCCTTTTTGGTTCCAGTTAAGCTCTTTTAACAAATTTTGTCGAACTTATTTTATAAGCATTTTTCTTTACATTTTTATAAACAATCAGATCATTTCCTCTAAAGTTATATTTAGGATTCATAGCCAAATTTTAAACATCTTGAAATAACCATAACCATGTAGAAAGACCTTATTATTATATCAAACTTTAAGTCAAATTGTAACAACACTAAGACACATGTCCTAGGATCAATCTAGTTGATCCTGTAAGTTACCAAAATATAGAGTTTGGAAGACTAGCGATTTCTTGTCAGAAATCAATGGTAAACAAATTGGCACACCTGGTGGGAAGGTGTCGAAGTTATTTAGTCACATTGATTATGTTCTTTCAATTTGGGTCCTTTTAGTTTCTCTTAAGAACAAATTCTTTCCTTTAGTATATGAACCTTAGGAGTGTTAAGATAACTAAAAATAACCAATCAATACCCAAAAGGAAGCAGACCATAAAATGGTTAATGATACCAATAGTGGAGGAGGACAAAATCCTCCACAAGGATCAGGCACAATCGTAGCAAGTTTGACAAATGCGTCAACTACAATCCCTGGTTCACAAGCCATGTCCACATCCACATGATCCAAGGCTACAAATAATTCTATACCTGGGTCTACAGGGCCCATACCCACTAACAATTGGATAACCATGCCTGTCCCTACAAGCGTGGCAGAGATTCCTTCGAATACTCAAATAGGCCATGTGTTGACATATGTTGGAAATCAGACTCAACCTACAACCCCAAGGCCACCAGGGTTTGAGAATTTTGGGCCTTGGAGGGAGCAATCCCAATATGGGATGCCAACCTCCCTTATGTCAGGATTACACAATAATACATCTATACATACACAACCTACCATGACAACCTTTTCGCCAATACAAAATTTCGGTTCTAGTATGAACAATATGGGTCAAAATACGCAGAACCAAGGATTGTCAAACCAAATACCTATGGTTACAACTAATAATCAGACATCATTTAGGCAACAAATGGATGCTAGTCACCATGACATGGTCGGAGTACTTGCCCGTGAAATGAATTCCATATTCTCCCCTTTGATCCAAAATGTTAATAGGACAAACCAAGAAAATACCCAATCCTATCAACAAATGTTAGCGTAGATGGCGCCCGTAGAAGATTTCTTTGGAGCCCTCCAAGCACCTGTTCTTCGTAGGAAAAAGCAGGGGGCAATTCAAGAAGAAGAACCCACTATCAATCGGGTTCGACCATCCAGACAAGATGTTGGCGAAAGGAACATGGGGGTAAGGGTAGAACAACAAGAGATTCGACATGAGATCCCTAAGGAGTAACCCAGGAGAGTAGTGATGGTTAAAAGAGATCAAAATGCTGAAGAAGTGATCCATAGAGTTAGGCAAGATAACATGCTGGCTGAAAATAATTTAACCACCATGATTGAAAGAATCATGGCCCAAAATGGCCTGAACACAGGATTCTGGCGGCCAAATTACACATCTCCATTAACAGATTTAATTTTGTAGGATGAATTACCAAGGGGTTGTAAAGTCCCCAAATTCACAAATTTTTCAGGAGATATTAACGAATCAACGGTCGGACATGTGGCCAGATATCTGATAGAAGTAGGAGATTTGGAAAATTGTGAAAACTTACGGATAAAATATTTTCCTAGTTCGTTAACAAAAAACGCTTTTACGTGGTTCGCCATATTGCCACCAAATTCTATAGAGACATAAACTCATTTAGAGAGATTATTCTATGAACAATTCTACATGGGGAAAACTAAGATAAGTCTTAAGGAGTTATCCAACATCAAAAGAAAGTTTAATGAACCTATAGATGACTATTTGAATAGATTCTGTTTATTAAAGTCTAGATACTTCACAGTAGTTCCTGAACATGAATTAGTCGAAATGGCTGTTGGGGGATTAGATTACTCCATTCGAAAGAAACTAGATACTCATTATCTAAGAGACATGGCCCAATTAGCAAATAGAGTTTGACAAGTCAAACGTTTAAAAGCAGAAAAGTCCAGAGTAAGTAAAAGTTATAAGAAAGAGAAGGTAGCTTATGTCGAAGCCGAAGAAGAAGAAGCAGAGGCCTTCAATGATATCTGTGATTTTGGGGAATTCGAAGTAGATTTGGTTGAACTAAAAGAGGCACCCACATACTCTTGTAAAATTCTTACACCAGCAAATGGCAGAAATCCTGTCGAAATAGAAAAGAATGAGAAATTTCCCAAGAAAACTTATACGTTTGACATTACCAAATGTAATGAGATTTTTGATTTGTTGGTAAAAGATGGTCAAATGATAGTGCCTCAAAATGCCAAAATTCCTCCGTTAGAACAACAGAAGAAAATAGGATTTTGCAAATATCAAAACTTTCTGGGCCATAAAACTTCACAATCCTTTCTTTTCAGGGATCTTATTCAAAATGCTATCAAAGAAGGACGTTTGAAGTTTACTGAGAAAGTCAAGAGCCACATGAAGGTTAATGTTGACCCCATCCATGTTGCATATACCAATTATGTTGAACCCGTAGAGATTAACATGGTGGGCATGGTGGAGTATGGAGGAGAAGAGGCCAAGGAAGTCAAAGGCTCAAACACGGATGGAAAGAATGCTACTGAAGTCCTAACTAACATAACTCCCTTCGACACCCATGTCAAAAATTTTCCTGCAGCTAATGCTGAATTATAGGCTATTGAGGGCTCTGTAGGGGGAATAATTGAGGCTACTGAAGGCCTTAGAGGTAAATTTGAAAAGATAAGGATTGTTGAAGGTCCTAGTCTAAGGATTAACATGGTGGATTTGAAGAAGCCTTCGCCAAAAATGGAAGAAGTAGGAAGATGCCTGAAAATGGAGAAGGAGCAAGTGAAGTTTGGTTACCCTAAGGCCAATGAGACACTACGAGAATACTTATAGAAGTGCCATCAAAGAAATTCAGAAATGCTGGTGTGCCCAAGGTGAAGCATTATTTTGAATGGAAGGGTAGCGGAGGCTTATGAAAGAGTTCAACGTGCTAAAACCCAGGGCAACTGGAGTCAAGAAAGCCAATTGATGAAAGTGTACCAAAAACCAGGGGAAAGTCTGCTGTATTTTTTGGGACGTTGTTATAAAGCGGAAACAAAGTGTATGTTATGTCCCAGGTGTGGAGCAGTGCATGATAGGGAAATGGCTGAAATGTTCAAAAGAATCCCTTTCACCCATGGATGGGACCAACAAGGTGGCAACCAAAATATATATGTCTTCGACAAGAGGGGAGTTCCCAGGATACAAGATAGCCCTGACCCTAAGGCTATGAGAGTAACTTTCAAACTTCCATCCGAAATACCAACTAATAAATGGACTCAGGCTAGAGCAGGAAGAGGAAAATGGAAGAGCTTTGACCAAGGGGCAGAACTTCAATTGCCTATAAACAACAGTTCCAGACATCAAAGAGAGAGGCTTACAGGCTAGAGAACTACAAGGGAAAGAATCCAATGTCAAGATCCCAATGGAGGAAGCATCAGAGGATTAAAAAGGCTGAAAGAGAGATAGCATCAAAGGACATAGGGGAACCCAGTAGCAATAAGTTCCCTTCGAGCACTGCAAACCCAAGTAAGCCACTTGTGGGTCGAAGATTGTTTACATTAGAGGAGAAGGTTGCAAGTGAGGAGATTCAAGAGAACCCAAATAAGGAAGATAAAATGTCAATAAATGACTTTGAATCTAATGGAGTTTCATCCTTTAATGTCAATTGTAATGTATTATCAGTTTTACCTCACGAGTACAACCAGGAAACTGAAATAGAGGACCAGGATGAAGTAGATGAGGAAGAAATGGCAAAACATAAACCAGTCTGTTACTATGTGCTCAACAATGGAGTTGTCGAAGAGAAAAAGGCTTTCTTCGAAAGGCCTGAACTGGTCATGAAAGGGAATTTAAAGCCTTTGTATATTAGGATCAAGGTTCAACAAGTGGGCATAAACAAAGTTCTGGTGGATGGAGGAGCAACTGTCAACTTAATTCCATAATTTATGTTAAAAATGATTGGTATGTTTGATACAGATGTAAAACCTCACAACATGGTTCTCTCAAACTACAAAGAGAAAGTTGGACACACATTGGGGGTGACTCAGGTGGATTTGACAGTTGGTTTAATTACAAGGCCAACTATGTTCATGGTAATCCCAACAAAAGCAAATTACAACTTGTTGTTTGGCAGAGAGTGAATACATGTAGTAGGAGTTGTCCTTTCAATGATGCACCAGATATTATCCATCTGGAGAGAAGATGGCATAGTGGAAAACATAGAAGCGGATCAAAGTTACTCAATGAATGAGGTAAATCAGGTGGACAGGAGGAACTTTGACACAAATTTGGCCAACATGGGGCCATGCAACCTAGCAGGAGAAGCTTACTCACCTAGCAAGAATTAGGTTTATTTCTTAACCCTCCACCCAAATGGGTTTCAATGGGATAGAGAGATCATGGGGGAAACAGAGGATGTTGAAGGAATGACTGATGTACGACCAACTGGCTGGGATGTGGACAATGATTATGTTTGAATCATTGTTCTTCGAAAATATTTTGGCCTACTTGGCCGAGAATAAAAGAAAAGTGGCTCTCGAAACTGAGGTAACAAACATGGCTATCACAACCATAGACGATACATTGCATACAACAGGACTTGGGGAGCATTTTATTCCAAAACCTCCCGACGAACGGGTACCAGGTGAACAAATAGAACAAAGGCTGGATGCTATATATGATGAGGAACCCTTGGGTTTCGAGAAAGATCCACTGGAATCAAGCGCAAAGATGTTGGCTCAAGACCCCCTTGAAGAGATAGATATTGGGGATAGGAGCATAAAAAGAATCACTTACATCAGTGCTAAACTGGATCCTAAGTTAAAGACAAGGGTGATTAAGTCGCTGAAGGAAAATAAAGACTGCTTCGCCTGGGATTAAGACGAAATGCCTGGTTTTAAAAGAGATTTGGTCGAATTAAAGTTTCCAATCAAGGAGGGCAAGAAGCCTATCAAGCAAAACCTTAGAAGATTTGCCCCAGATATTCTTTCAAAGATTAAGCAGGAGGTCGAAAGGCTTCTCCGCTACAATTTCATAAGGACCACAAGGTATGCTAAATGGATTGCCAATATAGTTGTTGTTATTAAGAAAAATGGTTCATTGAGAGTATGCATAGATTTTAGTGACTTAAATGCAGCAACTCCTAAAGATGAGTATCCCATGGTTGTGGAAGAGATGCTAATAGATTCAGCTGCAGGCTCTGAGTACCTTAGTATGCTTGATGGATACTCTGAATACAACCAAATTTTCATTGCTGAGGAAGATGTGTCCAAAACAACTTTTTTGCTGCCCTGGGCCAGTAGGTACCTATGAGTGGGTAGTCGTTCCATTTGGCCTAAAAAATGATGGGGCAGCTTACCAAAGGTCAATGAATTTAATATTTCATGATTATATAGAAACTTTCATGCAGGTTTACATAAATGACATTGTGATAAAGTTTGTATCAGATGAAAGTCATTTGAATCATCTTCGCCAATCATTTGAAAGGATGAGAAAACATGGCTTGAAGATTAATCCCCTTAAATGTGCATTCTTTGTGCAGGCTGGAGACTTCTTGGGCTTTGTGGTCCATAAGAAGGGGATAAAAATCAACCAGAACAAGATAAAGGATATCATGGAAGCGAAAGCACCATCAACTAAAAAGGAGTTAAAATCAATCTTAGGGAAGATAAATTTCCTGAGAAGGTTCATTTCTAACCTAAGTGTTCGAACTCAGGCCTTTTCACCTCTCCTTCGTTTTTAACAAGGAAAGGTTGAATGGAATAAAGAGCATCAAGAAGTTTTCAATAAAATCAAGAAATATCTGATGAATCCTCCCATCTTGTCACCACCTTGTGGAAAGAATCCTATGAGATTGTATATATCTGCTTCTGATGTTACTATTGGTAGTTTGTTAGCACAAGAAGACGAAAATGGCATCGAAAGAGCCATTTACTATCTAAGTAGAGTCTTAAATGATGCAGAAACAAGATATAGTGCTATAGAAAAGATTTGTCTTTGTTTGTATTTCTCTTGTACAAAACTTAAATATTATATAAAACTTGTTGATGTATATGTTTCTTCACATTTTGATGTTATCAAACATATATTATCAAATCCAATATTACACAGTCGAATTGGAAAATGGGCCTTAGCCCTTATTGAGTATTCTTTAGGCTTCATGTCGTTAAAAGAAATGAAGAGACAAATAGTCTTAGACTTTATTGTAGGACACGCAGTGGTCGAAAACCCTCAACATTACGTTGAGTTAAAACCTTGGAAATTATTCTTCGATGGTTCAACCCATCAAAAGGGAAGTGGAGTTGGGATCCTGATAATTTCTCCTGATGGAATTCCAACAAAACTCAAGTATAGAATTGAAGGTCCCCTTTGTTCAAACAATGAGGCAGAGTACGAGGCCTTGATTGCAGGACTTGAAGCCTTGTTGGAATTGGGGGAAACAAGAGTCAAAATCAAACGAGACTCTGAGCTAGTAATAAAGCAATTGACAAAGGAATATAAGTGCATAAAAGAAAATTTGATTATGTATTTCGTTATTGCAAACAGATTACTTAAAAAGTTCTAATATGCAGATATAAAGCTTGTCCCCAGAGTAAAAAATCAAGAGGAAAATGACTTAGCACAAATAACATTAGGGTATAAAGTGACTAAAGAAAAACTAGAAGAATTGGTCAAAGTTAGGGGAAAGGCAATGGCTACAAGGTTGTCTACAACAGATTTGGAAAGTACCCAGTTAAGTTAGAATAACAAAGACACATTTGAATTATTGGTCACCAACACTCTAGTAGATACAGATTGGAGAAGTCCAATTGTTAATTATCTCAGATATCCTTCAATAGATACAGAAAGAAAGACTAAGTATAGAGCTTTGTCTTATATCCTAATGGGGAATGAATTGTTCAAGAAAAGCCCTAAAGGAGTTTTGCTAAAATGCTTAGGAGAAAGTGAGGCGTATTTGGAATTATCTAGTGTTCACAGTGGAGCATGTGGAGCTCATCAAGCAGGTCATAAAATGAAGTGGTTGTTGTTTCAATATGGAATGTATTGGCCTACTATGCTTAAAGACTGCATAGAATTTGCTAAGAGATTTCAAGAATGCCAAAAGCATGCTGGTATCCAACATGCTCCAACAAGTGAACTTCATGAAATTATTAAACCTTGGCCTTTCAGAGGTTGGGCGCTAGATCTAATTGGAGAAATTCGACCTGCTTCATCAAAAAACCATGGGTACTGTGATACGGTGGCAGAACTGACTATTTTGTGTTACTACTGGTTTTGCGTTTTTTGTTCGCAAATGTACGGTAAGCAAGAGTCGCCACCGTATTTTATTTTATCCAACAAAGGAAAAGGGAAAAAGAACAGAAAAAAAACCTTTTTCGAGATGTTTCTGAGTACGGGGGGTAGATTTTAGAAAGGGAAGGTGTTAGGACCCTTTCTATCCGTGGTTTTTCACTGGCTCTTAGGTACTTAATCATTTTTAAATTGCTATTGTGTGTGTTTTGAAAAGTTTTGAAAAAGCCTTAGTGCGGCGTTCCACTTTATGGTAACCCTTGTATCACTCCTCAAGGTGTGATAAAGTTTTTTTGAAAACTTTGTTTGAAAAGTGTTTGAAAGTGTTAGTTTGAAAAAATTGACTATTTTGAGCAAGTACTTAAGAGTTTCTACCTACTTGAAAAAGACTGTTTGTTTTCTTATTTCCTTTAGACATCGCTATCCTACTATTAAGGAGTAGGTAGCTCCACCGTTGGAGTTTAAGGGACAATCGAAAGGGACGATTACAATCACTTAAGGCAACAGGGTAAGATCTCTTAGCAACTGTCATAAAGTTCTAAGATCACTTTATTACTGAGACAACGTCAAAAGGGTCATCGAGGGACTAGTGATCTTTCGAATTAGAGGACAACCACTAAAAATTCTCACGTTTCGAGAGTAGTGACCGTTTTCGGAAGGCAACCAAAGTGGGGAAAAACCCTAGGAGTAAGAATGTGCAAGTGTTTATTTTTCAGTCAATTATCTTTGCACAGCTAGGGTTTTCTACTGTTTTAAATTATTGATCTTTTGCATACAATCCTACACATACATCTAATAGTTTATAATTGCAGAAATTAAAAGTGGAAAATAAAACCTAATTATTACAAGGCTTCGGGGAATGGGGATTACATAATATAAAAACTTTGGGGAAAAGCGGAAAATAAAAGCAGTAATAAACCTAAGTTAAAAGCTATTATAAACTCGAAACAGATGCAATAATTGGAAAAATAAATAAATAAATGTGCGCAAGAATAAATTAAACGAGGAATTAAAGTTTAACTCTAATTGATTTAGAAGAATAATATTTTTGGATTTTTGAGAAAGTAATTAATTTTGCAAATTAACCTAATTTCTAATTAATTTTAATCATGAAAAAGGAATTTAAATTATCCTAATTAACCTAATTAATTAATGAAATTAAATATTTTATGAAAAAAACCTAATTCTAATGTTTTTTTGTGTGTTTATGATTTTAAGATTTAATTAAAAAAACGATTTTTAAAACAATTAAACAATACATAAAACAATAATAAAAAAGTTAAAGGAATTAAAACAAAAATTAAAATGGGCCTGATATGAGAAGTAATTTGGGGGTGTCTTGCTGAATTTACGTTAGGCCCAGAATAGCTGGCCCATCTGCCAGCGCGTAATTCAGTGAGGATCACCTTTGGGGGTTCACCATGGGGATTGGTTGATTGGGCGCTAGATCTGATCTTGGAAAGATCCAATGGTTAGATATTGAGAACGCATGGTATACGCGCTGAATGTCACACACTGGAACCTGCAGGCAATATTGGGAAAATGCAAAATTGCTGGTTTCTGGGATCGAACACAGGTCTTTTGTTTCACATGTTTGCTCCCTTGCCATCTGCGTTGTTAACTCATTCATATACATAATTACACAAAATAAATATAAGGTAAAAAAGAGCATTATGCCCAGCTGTCACACGCGCGCCTTTTGTTGGGTCCCCTCTATTTGAATGAGCCTATCAGTAAGCTCCCTCCAGCCACGCCATCATCTTCTCCAACAGTCTGTTGTTTTAGACCAATCACTTTTACCTACAGTCCAATCCGTCACTATAAGCTATAGTGACAGTTTTTAATTGTAGCTACAAACCTGCAAAACTCTAAAATACAATTCAAGCAGAATAAATTCCATCCAAAGACATGGATTGACTGAAAATTATCCCTTGAACGCGAAGAGGCCCTTAATTTGGCCCAATTTCACCTCTAGCTAGGGTTCCCCAATTTGAAGCTTCGGAACCCTAATAATGTCAAATGATTATACCTGTACTCAAGCTTAAATTGAAATATCCAGAAACATTCACATGATGATCATGAACACAAATATGCAGCCAAATCATATTTATAATGGATGAATGAGTGAAATCAGGATTAGAAAATATAAGAACAAACCGTGAGTGCAAGGGCGCGGTTCTGGAAAGTGCAAGCTTGGGGAATGATCGTGATAGCTTCCTAGATGTCCAAGGATTATTGTTTGATCCTTAGAACAACTTGATCGTCCTCCAGAAGTGAAACCGATCTGCACTTTTTGTTGGAAAATTTGGAAATTTTCTCTCTGTTTTGAGGCAGGCTGCACACTTGTTCACTTGTGTTCTAGGGTTGCAATACATTGGCATATGTAGTGAATCAGATTAGGGTAATTTTTGTGGCAAGAATCCAAAGATTAATGGCATGGTTTTAAGAAAAAACCAAATCTTGAAAAGTTGCCATATGTGGACATTTTGCGTACATTTGGCCTTGCACGATATCCTTGACTATTGACAGCATATGAGATCTCCATTCAATGCAAAAATCATTCCTAAATCAAATTATATGATTTATTTGGATTTATTTGATTTTATTTGAGGTTTAAATGAATAAAAATCAAAATAAATTAAATAAACAAATAAATAAGGCATGGAGGGTCCCATAGGTCGTGGACCATGCTAGGACTGAGATTCAATCTTGAAAAGATGGGCCCATGTGGAAAAAATGCAATTTTGGGCATTGTTGACTTTGTGCAAATTTCCAAAAATTGCCAACTTTGGCAATGCATATCTCTCTCAATTTTGACCATAAGAGGATGTTCTTAGACTTTTTAGAAAGCTTAGGATGTCCTATAAATAACCTTTTTAGTTTCATCATAATTGGATCTTCCATGTTCATGTTAGAAGCTTTGACCCAAAATGTGTATTGTTGACTTTTGAAAAGGACCTATAATGTCTGAATTTATATCTTTTCATGAGTGCATTTCTTGAACTTGAGGGATGAATATGAGTTGTAGATAATTATATTCTATTCAAAATGAGCCTTGGATGATAAATTTTAGATAAAGTATGAGAAAGTTATGCCTGGTCAAAGTTTGGTTGACTTTTCCTATAGGAATCCTAATTTAGCAACTTTTGAGTTTTGATGAATTAGGAGCATTCCTTGAGGAATCATGATCAAACCTTGATAAAATGATGGATATCACTTCAAAATGTTGATTTTGACCAAAAATATTGATGTTTGACTGTATGTGGGTCACAATTGACTTTTAACCTATTACAAATGATTTTCAGGCATTTGAGCAGTTGACTGAGCAAACTTCTTGTGCAAGGCATGAAACTTGGAATGATGATCTTGAAGACATATTAGAGAAATAAAAACCATTTAGGACCCTTGGAACTCAAACATCTTGATGAGGAGTGAAACCCTAGTTTGAGGCCCATTGTCTTAGGAGGAGGATTTGTCTGGTCAATCCTTAGTCAACTTGAGCAATTGAGGACCTCTAGGAGTATGTTTTGAGTAACATGAGTTGGCAAATTTTGGGGTGCAACAGCTACCCCTGTTCAATCTTCTTATACCGGAGGATGTAGATTGGCTTGTCTGCCTTTCGTGATTTGAAGGTGGAAGATGATTGAACACCAGAGTGCCCAGAAATTTGCACTCGTATGAAGTGAATGTCGATCGATAATATTGGGCATAGGCTTATAGATGCCATTTGGAAGGCGATAGAGAATCGTCGGAGATGGGCTTAAATATGCCATCCAGAAAAGATATCAGTCGCATAAGAGATTCCTTTACGAGAATTCTTGTACCTACCGTTGAGGACTTCGCCGGGGAATGTTGATTTATGTCCTGGGAAATAGAGTCTAAGAGCTTCGGTTTTCCATTACTCTACTGGGGAATTAGTCTTGATTGATGAGACAAAAATGTGTTGTTATCTGGTATAGTCCGGGTTCACGGTGACTTACTGGGGAATATGAAATCGACCGTATTTATTCGGGTCTAGGTTTTACAGTGTTGTAAACTGTTGTCCGGAGATAAAAGAGAAGGAACCTGTATAGGGCTTTCTCGGGATAAGTCCATGCAAAACTGCGTTAAGTAATTCATGAAAAGGAGCCTAGATAGTAGGGCTATGAGAAGGAACCTAGGTAGTAGGGTTACTTCGGAATGAAGCCTGGGTAGTAGGGCTATGATGAGGAACCTGGGTAGTAGGGTTACTTCGAAATAAAGCCTGGGTAGTAGGGCTACGAGAAGGAACCTGTGTAGTAGGGTTACTTCGAAATAAAAGCCTGGATAGTAGGGCTATGAGAAGGAACCTGGGTAGTAGGGTTACTTCGAAAGAAAATCCTAGATAGTAGGGTTATGAGGAGGAACCTGGGTAGTAGGGTTACTTCGAAATAAAGCCTGGGTAGTAGGCCTATGAGAAGGAACCTGGATAATAGGGTTACTTCGAAATGAATCCTGGGTAGTAGGGCTATGAGAAGGAACCTGGGTAGTAGGGTTACTTCGAAATAAAGCTTGGGTAGTAGGGCTATGAGAAGGAACCTGGGTAGTAGGGTTACTTCGAAATAAAAACCTGGATAGTAGGGCTATGAGAAGGAACCTGGGTAGTAGGGTTACTTCAAAATAAAAGCCTGGGTAGTAGGGCTATGAGAAGGAACCTGGGTAGTAGGGTTACTTTGAAGTAAAAGCCTGGGTAGTAGGGCTGCTTCATTTGATCACGTAGATTAGTTGACCCGTTTGGTTTTGGGAACTAATTTTCCATTAGTTGTCTGCAAATATCACATGTATAGCTTCATGGATTTAATCTTGAACTGTTGGAATTGTTGATGATAACAATTTTTCCTGAAAAGGTACGAGATTAATTATATGTGATGCATGAAATTCATTGTGTGATGATGTTATCAAATAAATGAGATTATGCTGTATGCAATATGTATGCGCACATCATGATGTATAAACATGAAATGCTATTGTAACATATCCGAGTCTGCGAAAATAAATCCCGGACTGCTGCTAGAGAGTACTGGAAATTGAATTCCTGATTGTTGTAAAAAAAGTGGTTCTTCTACTTTTGCTGGGGATGGTAAACGGAGATGACTATGCCGTGGATTTACTCCTTTCTGTTCGTGAATATTCTACCGGGAGAGACTCTGCTTGAGAATAACTCTGCAGGGGAATAACTCTGTTTGAGAGAGAAGATGCTTTGCTGGAAGATTTTGCCGATTTGGAGAAATAAACTTCGCTGGGGGATGAACTTCTGTAGCTGGAAGAATAAACCCTGTTGGGGATTGAGCTTCTGTATTCAGAGAAATAAACTCTGCTCGAGAGAAAACTTTATGAACCGCTTGCAATTATAAACTTCTGTTGGGGAAATAGATGTCGGCTCTCTGAAGGAACTTTGCTAGGGTAAATAGCTCATGTTTGGGGAAGCTGATATCAAAGCTTTGGTTGCCTCTACTCTATGGGGAGTGTAGATGTCACGGGGTCACATGTAATGGTGGCCTTGTTTCAAAGTTGTCCCTGCCCCTGTTTCTTAAGTTATAAGCAACTGTCTTTATGTTTCTTATGCAAATATTTGTGAGTAGCAATCATATTCAAATGCACGTGTCAAGAATAAATCATTGGACATTTTTGCAAAACAAAACAGAGAAAGAAAAGCAAATGGTTTTGTAAAAATGACTTTATTAATTTCTGAAGTTGGCCTATAACAGGCGTTTTTGTACAAGGAAGTTGACGCTCTAGTAAGAGAATGTCGCCGTGAAAATGAAAGTTATACAATATTGTGTACAAAGAGAAGAAAACATCTATGTGTAATAATCCCATTGAGTTTCAATTATGCTATTCCCGCTATGTCTTTGAGCGTCTCATCACTTTGCTACTTTTCCAAAGCTGACTGGATTGATTGGTGATGTTTGACCTTGATAGTTGATACTGATGTATGGTCGCAAGGTGATCCCATGGGACATAGTGATAAGCTTTAAATCCCTAACTTTTGCCTGGACCTCCCTTTCGGGTTTTCAGTCCACCGGGATACCCTTTTTTGGCGGCCGCCTTTTCAGGTTTTCGACTTGCCGGGTGTACAGATTTTTTTGTTTTCATACCTAATTTTTGCCCGAACCCTTTTGGTTCACCGGGAATCCCTTATTTTTTCCTAATCCAATCAACCTAGCGGGTCTTTAATCATGCGTAGTATCTTTTCACTATGTCCGCATTGACAGGGTGAGGAAGTTCGTCATCGTCCATGATGGTCAGAATCATGGCTCCACCAGAAAAAATGCTTTTGATCACAAATGGACCTTCGTATGTGGGAGCCCATTTTCCCCTGGGATCACCTTGCGGTAGTATGATGCGCTTTATCAATAGATCCCGGACTTGATATGCTTGGCGTCTGACCTTTTTGTTGAAAGCCTTGATCATCCGTTTTTGATGCATTTGACCATGATAGACAGCAGTAAGTCTCTTCTCATCGATCAAATTCAGTTGATCAAGTCGAGTCTGGATCCAATCATCTTCATTCAGACCTACATCCTTCATGATTCTCAGAGAAGGGATCTGGACCTCAATAGGAAGGACATCCACTATGCCATATACCAGAGAGTAGGGTGTTTCCCATGTCGATGTTCGTGTGGAGGTGCGGTACCCATGAAGATAAAATGGTAACATCTCATGCCAGTCTTTGTATGTCACCGTCATCTTCTGTACAATCTTCTCGATATTCTCATTAGCAGCTTCGACAGTGCCATTCATCTTCGGCCGATAAGGGGAAGAATTATGGTGATGGATCTTGAACTGTTTACAGAGTTTGGTGATCATCGTGTTTTTGAGATTCATACCATTGTCAGTGATGATTCTCTCTGGGACACCGTACCGACAGATTAAATTATGCTTGATAAACCGCGCCACGATGTTCTTGGTAACAGTAGCAAAATAGGCAACTTCAACCCACTTCGTGAAGTAATCAATGGCTACCAAGATGAAGCGATGCCCATTAGAAGCGGTAGGTCTAATCTCTCTGATCATGTCAATGCCCCACATTGCAAAGGTCCAGGGAGTCGTCAAGATGTTTAAGGGAACCAGAGGTACATGTACTTTATCAGCGTAGATTTGGAACTTGTGGCAAGTTTGGGAGTGCTGATAACAATATGCTTCTATAGTGGACCAATAGTATCCTGCCCGTAGGATCTTCTTAGCCATGGTATGTCCACTTGAATGGGTTCCGAAGGTACCTTCATGTAGATCTTCCATAATCCTCTCTGCTTTGCTCTTGTCTACACACCGCAATAAGGTAGAGTCATCGTTGTGCTTGTAGAGGATTCCATTACTGAGGAAGAATTTTGCGGCGAACCTTCTCAGAAACTTTTTCTCGTTGACAGATGCCCTCTCGGGATACTCTTGAGCCTCGAGATACCTTTTTACTTCGTGAAACCAAGGTATGTATTCTACCTCTTCAGTATCAATTTCATAGCAGTATGCTGGTTCATCCAACCTCTCAATAGTGATTCGGGGATCTTTGTTGTCCCACTTGACTTTGAACATAGAAGACATGGTGGCTAGTTCATCCGCTAACTGATTCTCTTCTCGTGGGAAATGTTCAAAGGTGACCTCTTCAAAATGTGGAAGCAATGTCAGCACATGTTCTTTGTACGGGATGAGATTCGGGTGCTTCTTATCCCATTCTCCTTTGATTTGACTTATCACCAATGCTGAATCCCCAAAAATGCTCAAGAATTTGATCCTCAGATCGATAGTATCTTTGAGACCCATGATGCATGCTTCATACTCTGCCATGTTGTTGGTATAGTTGAAGCATAGCTGGGCGGTGAAAGGAGTATGATAGCCTTCAGGAGATATGATTACAACACCAATGCCATTACCGAGTGCATTCGAAGCTTCGTCAAAAACCATAGTCCATCAGGATCCTTCTTAAGGTCCTTCATCTAGTTCAGGTTCTTCATAGTCAGTCACTAGCATAATATTCTCGTCCGCGAACTCAAAATTCATGGACTGGTAGTCATCCATGGCCTGATGAGCCAAATGATCAGCTAATACACTTCCCTTGATTGCTTTTTGGGTTGTGTATTGGATATCGTATTTGGTTAAGATCATCTGCCATCTTGCTATTCTTCCGGAGAGAGCGGGCTTCTCGAAGATGTACTTGGTTGGATCCATCTTATATATCAACAAAGTAGTGTGGGTCAACATATATTGTCTCAGTCGGCGAGCAGCCCATGACAAAGCGCAACAAGTTTTCTCGAGCAGTGAGTATCTTGTCTCACAGTCGGTAAACTTTTTGCTAAGGTAGTATATTGCATGCTCTTTTCGACCACACTCGTCATGCTGCCCCAACACACACCCCATTGAATTGTCTAGAACTGTTAAGTACATTATCAAAGGTCTTCCTTCAATTGGAGGCATCCGAATTGGTGGTTCTTGAAGGTATCCCTTGATTCTTTTGAAAGTAGTCTGGAATTCGTCATTCCATTTTACCACTTGATCTTTCTTCAGCAGTTTGAAGATCGACTCACAAGTAGCAGTCAGATGTGAAATGAACCTGGTGATATAATTTAGGAGTCCCAAGAAACCTCTAACTTCCTTCTCAGTATGGGTAGCCGGCATCTCTTGTATGGCCTTCACCTTTGCAGGGTCTACCTGAATGCCTTTGTTACTGGCGATAAATCCCAGAAGTTTACCATACCTTACCCCAAAGGTTCACTTATTCGGATTTAACCTCAACTTATATGCCTTCAACCTGTCAAAAAGCTTTTGTAGATGATCTAGGTGTTCTTCCTCAATTTGAGACTTGGCTATCATGTCATCAACATAAACCTCTATCTCATAGTGAATCATATTGTGGAACAAGGCTACCATGGCTTGCTGATAAGTTTCCCCAGCATTCTTCAACCCAAAAGGCATCACCTTGTAACAGAAAGTGCCCCACTGTGTGACGAAAGTTGTCTTCTCCATGTCTTTAGGTGCCATCTTGATCTAGTTGTAGCCATAGAAACCATCCATGAAGGAAAAGATTTTGTGTTGTGCGGTGTTGTCAATCAGAACATCAGTGTGGGGAAGCGGGAAGTCATCCTTGGGGCTTGCCCTATTCAGATCTCTTTAGTCCACATACATTCATACTTTACCGTGCTTCTTAGGTACCAGAACAACGTTGGAAACCCACTGCGGATAGGAGGTGACAACTAAGAATCCAGCGTTGAACTGTTTCATAACCTCTGCTTTGATCTTCTCTGACATTTCAGGGCGCATACGGCAGACCTTTTGCTTTATCAGAGGGAAATCTTCTTTAGTCGGCAGATGATGAACCACTATTTCCGTGTCTAGTCCCGGCATGTCTTCATATGACCAGGCGAAGATCTGAACATAATCGTGCAACATCTGTACCAACCGCTGTTTGACACCAAGCTCCAGATTTATGCTAATCTTGACTTATTTTCTATGTACCTCTGTGCCCAAGTTTATTGTCTCAACCGACTCTTCATGAGGCTGTATAGCCCTCTCTTCCTGCTGTAACAGTCTAGCAAGCTCTCCAGGTACCTCACAATCTTCCTTACCTTCGTCCTCGGCTTGGTTGATCAGATTTTCGAAGTTATAACTGGCAATAGCAGAACTGTTATCAAAGGGATCCAGAGTGGATATGGATCTGCAGTTTGATATGTGAGTGTGTGTAAGAGCATAGCTGTATTGATAAAGTGAAAAGAAGAAAAGAAAAACAGAGAGCGCAAAACTTGTATGCAAGAACGTCCAATGTTTTATTGATGACATATGATAATGACATATAATAACCCTCACAAATAAACCATTGTGCCTCCGGTAAGACACAAGGCATAGAGTTTATATTGTTTATTATAAATTCGAAAAACAACTAAGACAATTATTGCTGAATAAAAGTAATCGGCACAAAATCTTTGGTCGTCCAGTTACTAGGTTCACCGTTGGTGGTAGGGTAGATCCAGCTATTCATGTCATCCTCATTGTCAGCATCTTCCGTGGCAGAGACAACCTCAATAACATTGATTCTCGGGCCATGCTTGGGAATGGGTGCAGTTATGACGTTGGGAGTCTTTGGGGGATCGAATTCAATCTCCTTTTCCTCGATCAGATCCTGCACCTTGTTCATCAAAGCCCGACAGTTGCTGGTATCATGGCCTAGACTTTTAGAGTGGTAAGCACACCGAGCGTTTGGATTGTAACGAGGAGATATTGTGTTGGGGTTCTTGGGAGCCACCCGCAGGGTTACCAAATTGGTCTTTAATAATTGTGGCAAGATTTGAGACAGAGTCATGTTTATCTGGGTAAACTGTCTTACCGGTCTTTCTGTCCTTGGTTGATTGTTCCTTTGTTGGGTAGCCTCAGACTTAGAGATCAAGATAGCCCCTACCGTTGGACGGTGCTCTGTTCTATTCTGACTTCTTGGATTATAAATAGCATTGACCTCCTTCTTACCCGTGAATGGCATTTTCACTGTACTTGAAGAGGTGTCTTTCTGTATCTTGCCACTCCGGATCCCAGCTTCTACCCTTTCTCCAGTCAATATCAGCTCAGCAAAACCAGTTGAGGAGCTACCAATCAAGTGATTAAAGAACGGAAAAAATAGTGTACCAAGAAACATGTCCACCAACTCCTTATCAGACAAAGGGGGTTGGACTCTCCCTGCCAAATCACTCCACTTTTGAGCATAGTCCTTAAAACCTTTGCTTGCACCAATAGACATACTCTGGAGTTGAGTACGGGTAGGAGCAAGGTAAACATTATATTGATACTGCTTATAAAAAGCAGCAACCATATCTTCCCAGTTGCGGACATTGATTCCCTCCTGCTGATAGAATCACTCAAGCTGAGTCCCAGACATACTATCTTGAAAGAAATGGACCCATAAGTTCCTATCAGCAGTGTGAGGCTAAATCTTCCTTACATAAGAACGGAGATGAAGCTTGGGACAAGAAACCCCATCATACTTTTCAAATATCAGAGCCTTCAACTTCTGTGGGATGACAACCCCAGATACCAAACCCAACTCTTCAAAATCCAGCCATGGTACTCTTTGGATCTCTATCGCGCTCAGACGATCCTCTAACTGTTTATATCTATCCTCAGTGGGAGGATACTGTTCATCATTGTAATCAGATTCATCCTCAGAAACCCTTGGACTAGGGTCTTCCTCCCTTTTCTCACCCTCTTGGTTCTCCCCTTTTTTAGATGATGAGGTCATATCAATCGGTTGCTTCAACGGTCCCTTGAATCTTCTACCCAGATTCAGGACACCATCGGTCTTCTTCACCTTCTTCTTTCTATCTTTCAGAATAAGGGCCTTCAGATCTTCCTGCCCTTTAGCCGAAGCTACGAACATTTACTGAAATTGGGCATTTTGTGCCTAAAGATCCTTGATACTTTGTTCAAAAGTCATTATTGCTGAAATAAACAACAAAGAAGATGAGAAAGCTGTTATGAAACCTGTTTATGCAATGTCATGGATGATATGTGTATCCAATGATTTCAAGGATTCTTAAAGGCTCAAATTTTCTTAACCAAAAGAAACAACGTTAATTGTTTTAATAAGTTTGAATTGTTACAAAGAGTTCCCTTTAGGCTTACAATCAAACAAAATAAAACTTAAAGCAAAAAGAAAATTAGGTTTCCCATAAGCGCATCCTCTTTGGTGTAATGTATGCGTTTATATTCCTCTCTTCATGAAGTAGCTTAGTGAGTTCCAGGAATTTCTTCTCGTTGGCATAGAATTGAGCTTCAAACGTATCCCGCTCCTCCTTAAGTTGAACCCAGGATTTTTGTAACTCCTCATGATCAGTTGGCATGTCAGGATGAAGAACAAGATAATGAGTGTCTCCTTTAGCAACCGGTTCCATAATCATAGGTAGGATGGTGGGGTAAGGCATCATAAGACTTTGAGCACGGGCTCGTACCCATTTGAGATAAGGCTCAAGAGGGATTGAATTCTTGTGCCCCATTGTCTTGCCATCAACCCTATGTACCATGCCCCAAGCTTACATGAACCTATTACGGTAACCCTGAGCATCATTCTCATAGTCGAAGGTGATTCCTTGGATAAGTGTATCGTGAGGACCATACCTTCTCGCATATCCAAACTGTCGTAGTGCCAAACAAGGATTGTAAGTGATTCCTCCCCTAATTCCTAAGAGAGGGACATTAGGGAATTCTCCGCATCGATCAATGATGGTAACATTCTCCGAGGATCGAGGACACCAATGAATACCTGAATGTGTAAGAGTCATTAGCCTATGAGACCATCTCAAACCCTATTCATTCTTCAAGACGGATTGGGGTAGGTGCAAAATAAACCACCTAGCCAAAATAGGAGTGCAACACAGAAGGGTCCCTCTTTTATTTATAGTGCGAGTATGCAGAGAATGTAGGATATCTCTAAGCGGAGTAGGTATCAGATTGTGTGACAGGAAAACCTTAATCGCATTCACGTCTATGAGCTGGTCCGGGTTAGGAAACAATAACAACCCATAGATGAGAAGGGCTAACACCTCTTCAAAACCTTGTAAATCCAGGGTATCCCAAAAATGATGAGCTTTCTCAAACAAGAACTTAGCCAAAAAAAACCCTTAACACCTCTCGTGGTTTCCCAATTTGCTACTACGTCATACCGTTGTAAGGAAAGAGTTTTAACAATATCTTCAGGTTTAGGGTCTCTTTCCATACCATTGAAAGGTACCTTGTTAAGGATAGGTACCCCCAGTAACCGAGAAAACTCCTCCATAGTAGGCACTAACTGGTAATCCGGAAAAGTGAAGCAGTGATGTATAGGGTCAAAGAATTGAAAGAGAACTTTTAACATTTCTTCATCAGGGTTTGAGGTGACCAATATGAGAAGTCGTACATGCCTTTCAGTGAAGGGAGAGCTTTCAGGAACCCTTGATACTAACTCCTTAAGCTGAGGAGGTACCTTTACCAGACTGACTTGGATAGTGAATCTGCGGGCGAGGGCCATGTCCTACAAAACAAGACAAAAATAAAGCCCTAAGTATAGTAACCGGGTTCTAAGGGATCTCAATATCACCGATCTTTCCCCCAAATTTTGTTCCGATAGACAATTGACTTTCCACCAAACAAAACTCAATTGTCAAACCTCAATGAGTGTAGCATCGAGTATCAAACGACTTTAGGTTTACACCAAAGACGGCTATCTCACTACGTCCTAAAAGCCAAGTTGTTCAATTAAGGTGCTATGGTCAGTTGGCGCTTTATGATACCACGCAGTGGCCCCGTATTCTCCTTGATTACTCAAGGGCTACCGATACAGACCAAAGTCTCGCATCAACATAACTACTTTTTCAACCGTGTCGGTATACCGCGCATAGCTCCCTCACAATTTATTGCTACTTATCTAAATGGAATTCCCTGATCTGGGTTTAGGATCCAAACAACCCAAACATATACCCTTAAAAGTAAATCAAACAAAATGAACCAAAGAAGTAATTAAGAATGACCTAGATCCTAAGGTAAACCCTACTACCCAATATTCCCCAACAGAGTCGCAAGTTCTGTGATACGGTGGCAGAACTGACTGTTTTTTGTTACTACTGGTTTTGTATTTTTTGTTTGCAAATGTACGGTAAGCAAGAGTCGCCACCTTCTTTTATTTTATCCAAAAAAGGAAAAGGGAAAAAGAATATAAAAAAAAACATTTTTTGAGATGTTTCTGAGTAGGAGGGGTAGATTATAGAAAGGGAAGTTGTTAGCATCCTTTCTATATGTGGTTTTCCACGGGCTCTTAGGTACTTGCTCATTTTTAAATTGCTTTTGTGTGTGTTTTGAAAAGTTTCGAAAATGCCTTAGTGCGGCGTTCCACTTTATGGTAACCCTTGTATCAGTCCTCAAGGGTGTGATAAAGTGTTTTTGAATACTTTGTTTGTAAAGTGTTTGAAAGTGTCAGTGTGAAAAAATTGACTGTTTTGAGCAAGTACTTAAGAGTTTCTACCTATTCGAAAAATACTGTTCATTTTCTTATTTTCTTTAGATAGCGCTATCCTACAATTAAGGAGTAGGTATCTCCATCGTTGGAGTTTGAGGGACAGTCGAAAGGGACGATTACAGTCACTTAAGGTAACATGGAGAGATCTCTTAGTAACTGTCCTAAAGTTCTAAGATCACTTTTTTACTGAGGCAATGTCGAAAGGGTCATCGAGTGACTAGTGATCTTTCGAATTAGAGAACAACCACTAAAAATTCTCACATTTCGAGAGTAATGGCCATTTTCTGAAGGAAACCGAAGTGGGGAAAACCCTAGGAGTGAGCATGTGCAAGTGTTTATTTTTCAGTCAATTATCTTTGCACAGTTAGGGTTTTCTACTGTTTTAAATTATTGATCTTTTGCATACAATCCTACACATACATCTAACAGTTTAGAATTGCAGAAATTAAAAGCGGAAAATAAAACCTAATTATTACAAGGCTTCGGGGAATAGGGATTACATAATATAAAAACTTTGGGGAAAAGCGGAAAATAAAAGCAGTAATAAACCTAAGTTAAAAGCTATTATAAACTCGAAACAGATACAATAATTGGAAAAATAAATAAATAAATGTGCACAAGAATACATTAAACGAGAAATTAAAGTTTAACTCTAATTGATTTAGAAGAAAAATATTTTTTGATTTTTGAGAAAGTAATTAATTTTGCAAATTGACCTAATTTCTAGTTAATTTTAATTATGAAAAAGGAAATTAAATTATCCTAATTAACCTAATTAATTAATGAAATTAAATATTTTATGAAAAAAACCTAATTCTAATGTTTTTTTTGTGTTTTTATGATTTTAAGATTTAATTAAAAAAAGATTTTTAAAACAATTAAACAATACATAAAACAATAATAAAAAAGTTAAAGAATTAAAACAAAAATTAAAATGGTCCTGATACGAGAAGAAATTTGGGGGTGTCTTACTGAATTTACGTTAGGCCCAGAACATCTTCCCCATCTACCAACGCGTGATTCAGTGAGGATCACCTTTGGGAGTTCACCATGGGGATTGGTTGATTGGATGCTGGATCTGATCTTGGGAAGATCCAATGGTTAGATCTTGAGAACGCATGGTATACGCGCTGAATGTCATACACTGGAACATGCAAGTAATATTAGGATAATGCAAAATTGCTGGTCTCTGGGGTCGAACCCAAGTCTTTGGTTTCACATGTTTTCTCCCTTGCCATCTGCGATGTTAAGTCATTCATATACATAATTACGCAAAATAAATATAAGGCAAAAAGAGCACTATGCCCAGCTGTCACACGCGCGCCTTTTGGTGGGTCCCCTCTATTTGAATGAGTCGCTCAGTAAGCTCCCTCCAGCCATGCCATCATCTTCTCCAACAGTCTGTTGTTTTAGACCAAGCACTTTTACCTACAGTCCAATCCGTCACTATAAGCTATAGTGACAGTTTTTTATTGTAGCTACAATCCTTCAAAACTCTAAAATACAATTCAAGCAGAATAAATTCCATCCAAAGACATTGGTCGATTGCAAATCATCCCCTGAACGCGAAGAGGCCCTTAATTTGGCCCAATTTCACCTCTAGGTAGGGTTCCCCAATTTGAAGCTTCGCAACCCTAACAATGGAAAATGATTATACCTGCACTCAAGCTTAAATTGAAATATCCAGAAACATTCACATGATGATCATGAACACGAATATGCAGTCAAATCATATTTATAAAAGATGAATGAGTGAAATCGAGATTAGAAAATATAAGAACAAACCGTGAGTGCACGAGCGCGGTTCTGGACACTACAAGCTTGTGTAATGAGCGTGATAGCTTCCTAGATGTCCAAGGATTATTGTTTGATCCTTAGAACAACTTGAATCGTCCTCCATAAGTGAAATTGATATGCACTTTTTGTTGGAAAATTTGGAATTTTTCTCTCTGTTTTGAGGTAAGTTGCGCACTTGTTCACTTGTGTTCTAGGGTTGCAATACATTGGCATATGTAGTGAATCAGATTAGGGTAATATTTGTGGCAAGAATCCAAAGATTAATGGCATGGTTTTAAGAAAAAATCAAATCTTGAAAAGTTTCCATATGTGGATATTTTGTGTACATTTGACCTTGCACGATTTCCTTGGCTATTGAAAGTATATGAGATCTCCATTCAATGCAAAAATCATTCCTAAAACAAATTATATGATTTATTTGGATTTATTTGATTTTATTTGAGTTTTAAATGAATAAAAATCAAAATAAATTAAATAAACAAATAAATAAGGCATGGAGCGTCCCATAGGTCGTGGACCATGCTAGGACTGAGATTTAATCTTGAAAAGATGGGCCCGTGTGGAAAAAATGCAATTTTGGGCATTGTTGACTTTGTGCAAATTTCCAAAAATGGAAAAATTTAAGAATGCATATCTCTCTCAATTTTGACCCTAAGAGGATGTTCTTTGACTTTTTAGAAATATTAGGGTGTCCTCTAAACAACCTTTTTGGTTTCATCTTAATTGGATCTTCCATGTTCATGTAAGAAGCTTTGACCCAAAAGGTGTTTTTGTTTAATTTTGAAAAGGACCTATAATGTCTGAATTTATATCTTTTCATGAGTGAATTTATTGAACTTGAGGGCTGAAGATGAGTTGTAGGGAATTTGATTCTCTTCAAAATGAGCCTTGAATGAGAAATTTCTGATAAAGTATGAGAAAGTTATGCCTGGTAAAAGTTTGGTTGACTTTTCCTATAGGAACCCTAATTTAGCAACTTTTGAGTTTTGATGAATTAGGAGCATTCCTTGAGGAATCATGATCAAACCTTGATCAAATTATGGATATCAATTCAAAATGTTGATGTTGACCAAATTTTTTGATGTTTGACTGTATGTGGGTCACCGTTGACTTTTGACCTAATATAGTTGATTTTCAGGCATTTGAGCAGTTGACTTAACAAACTTCTTGTGCATGACATGAAACTTGGAATGGATAATCTTGAGGACATATTAGGGAAATGAAATCCATTTAGGACCCTTTGAACTCAAACATCTTGATGAGGACTGAAACCCTAGTTTGAGGCTCATTGTCTTAGGAGGAGGATTTGTCTGGTCAATCCTTAGTCAACTTGAGCAATTGAGAACCTCTAGGAGTATGTTTTGAGTAACATGAGAGGGAAAATTTTGGGGTGCAACAGGTACATTTTAGTAGGTATAAATTACTTTACAAAATGGCTTGAGTCCATACCTTTGGTGAATGTGGATCAGGAGACTGTTATCGAATTCATTCAGAAACAAATAGTTTATAGATTTGGCATCCCAGAGAGTATCACAACAGACCAAGGATCGGTCTTCACTGGTCGAAAGATGCAAGAGTTCGACAAGGAAACAAGTTTCAAACTATTAACATCCACACCTTACTATGCTCAATCAAATAGCCAAGTCGAAGCAGCCAATAAGGTGATAATTGTGTTGGTAAAGAAACATGTAGGGAAGAAGCATAAAAATTGGCATAAAACTCTTGACCAAGCATTATGGGCTTGTCGAGCGTCCCCTAAAGAAGCAACTAATGCCACACCATTCCAACTTATGTTTGGATTTGATGTAGTACTACCAGTCGAAATATACTTACAATCAGTTAGAATTCAAAGGCATGAGGAAATTCCTTCTGGCCTTTATTGGGAAATGATGATAAATGAGTTAGTATATTTGGATGAAAGAAGGTTGCATGCCTTAAAAAGACTAAGAAGACAAAAGGAAAGAGTGGCAAGAGCATATAGTAAGAGGGTTAAAGGAAAGACTTTTATTATAAATGACTTAGTATGGAAAGTCATATTACCTATGGATCGAAAGAATAAAGCGCTAGGAAAATGGTATCCACATTGGGACGGACCTTTTCGAATCCTGAAGGCATTCTCAAACAACGCTTACAAAGTAGAAGAGTTGGATAAAGATCGAAGAATCCTAAGAATAAATGGGAAATACTTAAAGAAGTATAAACCATTTTTACAAGAAATAAAAATCATAACAATAGAGTAATAAGCAAAAATATAAATAGCCAAAATGGTGATCGAATTAACTTCAGAAGTGCCAAAATGGCTTTGTCTAAGCATGCTTACAATGTAAAGCAAATACAATGAATGGTTTATTACATAAATCAAAACGGGATATTTTTCTTCATCCTTTCATACTTGATCTTTGCTAGGCCAAGCTTATATTAAACAATAGCGTGTATACTTTTGAGGCATGCAATGTCTTCGGTCATGGCTGAAGCTCTTTCAACATGCTCAACGCTCTGTGCAGCCAAAGTATTAGCTTCAGTGGTGTCCAATCCTTTGATAGCAGCTTGCTTCACCTTAGCATGAGCTATCTTCTTCTGTAACTCCATAATATGAGACTCCCAATGTGTGATCGAAGAGGTATAAGTGTCAAATTCCGCTTGGGCTGTCTTCCTCGAAGCCAACAAATCCTCAGATGCTTTAAAGGTACTAAGAGCTTTATAAAATTCAGCTGTTTTCTCTTGTTCTTTTGCTTGAAGCTTCGAAATTGCATCAACTTCCCTGTTGTACTCAGTACAGATTTGGTCAATTAGATTTTGAATATCTATCAAAACCTCACCTACATTAGTAGGACAAGAAGTAATGTTGATGCGATTAATCAGCTTTTTCATCCCAAAGCGACCAGTAACATTTGTTTTCATCACTTCGAACAAATCAGCTTCGAACACAGCTTTCTTCACTTGCTGAAGAAGTTCGTCATAAGAAGCTTCATTAGCGCTAGCGCCAGATTGGGTCGAAGCCCCAGAAGCCCTTTTGCCAGAAGAAGAATCCCTTAGAGCCAACATCAACTTCACATTTTTTAGGGGGACTGATGAAACTTTCAAGAAGGAACGAGAGCGTAAATCAAAGAGAGTATGAAGATTTATGGGTTTGAAAAAGTAGAAAAAAGAAATAATAAAAGAGAGAACTTTTTTATAGTGGTAAGTGAAAAAGTTGAAGGTTACACCTCAGAAAGTTAGTCGAACACGTGTCAATATCTGATGAAGAAAAGTGAAAGATCATTATTCATGTTCTTGGGAGTTGGCATATGATGATGGTGAAAAGGATGCACGCATGTCTTGATGAGACATTTTGGAAAAGCAGTCATGTTTAACTGTGACGTTAGGAATTGAAGGAAAATGAAAGGTTGCTATTCAAAATCTGGTGATTACAAAAAATGTCCATTTCTGCATTGTTTCGAAATAGACATTTATTGGGGGCAATTTGTTAGCTGAAGATTTCGAAATTTGATAAAAAAAATGAAAGTTGATTTGATAAGATCATGTTTTAAAAGATAACATGAAACTTAGCCTTATTAGGTTATTTTATAAAGCTCATTTTTTACTTTGATATGTCGGAGGGAAACTTAAAGTCAAAAAGATAATTTCAAGATATGTGAAGGTTACTTTGACAATCATGTTGGTTGAATTCAAAAGCTTCAAGCGAGAAGAGTTTAAATTTTAAACTGATGCATTTTCGCCAGGAGGCATGTAAAAATGTCAAACATGGCATAATCTCATAGAAAGACCGTTAGGGTCGAATCAATATAAATATGAGGCTTAGATGTTATGATTCAGTGTGTTCACATTGTATACAAATCACTCATATACTCAAAGTACCGGAGCGAGAGAAAAGAGTTTGTTGATAATATATGTGTAAGAACACCATCATTTTATTCAAATTTGTTTTCTTATTACAAAGTTATTTTAATTGCTTTCCTTATTCCTTTTTGTTTCCAGTCAATCTCTTTTAACAAATTTTGTCAAACTTCTTTTATAAGCATTTTTCTTTACATTTTTATAAACATTCATATCATTTCCTTTAAAGTTATATTTAGGATTCATAGCCAAATTTTAAACATCTTGAAATAACCATAATCACGTAGAAAGACCTTATTATTATATCAACCTTTAAGTCAAATTGTAACAATACTAAGACACATGTCCTAGGATCAATCTAGTCGATCATGTAAGTTACCAAAACATAGAGTTTGAAAGACTAGCGATTGTTTGTCAGAAATCTCTGGTAAATAGAAACAATTCAATGCAGGTTTCTTAGCGGTGGAGTCATATTCTCAATGGGTTTCTAATATTTTTCTGGTACAAAAAAAAGACGGTAAGGAGCGTATGTGTGTAGATTACAGGGATCTGGACAGGGCAAGCCCCAAAGATGACTTCCCACTTCCACATATTGATGTCCTGGTCAACAACACTGCTCAACACAAGGTATTCTATTTCATGGATGGTTTCTCAGGTTATAATAAGATCAATATGGCGCCTGAAGACATGGAGAAAACTACCTTCGTCACACAGTGGGGCACCTTATGTTACAAGGTCATGCCTTTTGGGTTAAAGAACGTAGGGGTAACTTATCAGAGAGCTATGGTAGCTTTATTCCATGACATGATTCATCGTGAGATAGAAGTCTATGTCGGTGATATGATAGCTAGGTCGCAAACTGAAGAAGAACATCTTGATCATCTGCACAAGTTATTTGAAAGGATGAAGAAGTACAAACTAAGGCTAAATCCAAACAAATGCACCTTTGGGGTGAGGTCTGGAAAACTCCTAGGTTTCGTTGTCAGTGGTAAAGGTATTGAAGTTGATCATGCAAAAGTTAAATCTTTTCAAGAAATGTCGGCTCCCCTTACTGAGAATGAGGTCAAAGTTTTTTTAGGACAACTAAACTACATTTCTCGTTTCATTTCTCATTTGACTGCTACTTGTGAGCCAATCTTCAAACTGCTGAAGAAAGATCAAGTAGTGAAGTGGAACGACGACTGCCAAATAGCCTTTGATAAAATCAAGGAGTACTTATAAGAACCTCTGGTTTTGATGCCACCTGTGATCGGTGGATTTAGAACTGACTGTTTAACGCTGGTTCGCGAAATGTCATGGAAGCAAGAGTCGCCACCGTCTTTTATTTTCTCTAACAAGGAAAGGACAAAAGCACAACAAAATTCCTTATGAGATAGTTTCTTGGTTCGGGAGGTAGATTTATAGAAAGGGAAGGTGTTAGAACCCTTTCTATCCATGGTTATCAATGGGCTCTTAGATACTTGCTCATTGTGTTTTCAAAATGTTTGCTTTTCAAAGTGTGAGTGGGTTTGAAAAAGTTTCGTTTAAAGATTTCTGAATAACTCTTGTATCAGTCCTCAAGAGTGTTTGAAAAAATTGTTTTGAAAGCTTTTTGAAAGTGTCGATGTGAAAAGAGTTTTGATTTGTTTTTGAATAGAGCAAGTATCCATGAGTCATCTACCTACCCTAAGGAATTAGGCTGTGTAAAAGTCCTTAAGGTAGTGTCATCCCACCATTGAGAGGTAGGTAGCACCACCGTTGGAAGTGTTCGGGTCAATTCGAGTGTAGGGACAGTGTGGTCACCGAAGTAACAGTTAAGACACCTTAGAAGCTACCCTTATGTCCTTGATCCTTTTTTAATCCGAGGCAACCGTTTCGAGGCAACTATTTCGAGGCAACTGATTCGAGGCAACTTTCGAGGCAACTGGATCATGGACATAAGGACTTAATAAAACATCCTATACTTGACGACCACGTTTCGAAGGCAACAGGTGAGGCGTACCCTTGAAGTGGTGTGTGAATTTGTGTGTTGTTTTCATGTTATGTTTTATCTTTGATCATGGCATTGTGAGCTACGCTTGCTTTTAATTAACATACATTCTTTCATACAAAGTTTAGAATTTAAAAGTACGGAAAATTAAAGCGGAAAGATAAAAGCTACGCTATTACAAGGCGCGGGTCTATACATCGCCCAAGTACAAAGACCCGTTTTTGATAAAAGATGCGGAAAGTAAATAATGCCGTAAACCTAATTACTATTACAATCCTTGAGCAATTACATAATATTCAATACGAAAATAATGCGCGAAAAGAACAAATTGAACGTCCGAGGGTTTTGACCCTTTTGAAATTAAACGAAATTAAAGATTAATGAATTATTTAATTAAAGAAAAGAAATTGTTTTTTATGTTTTTGGTATTTATGAAAATAAATAAAAAGAATTAAAATCAAAGTTAGTGAAACCCTAGTTCTAAATTATTTTAAATGTTAAAGAAAATGTCCAGATTAGGCTAATTAACTAATTAATTAATTTACATGTTTATTTACAAAAATATTAATAATAATAAATAATGATGAAAAATTAATTAAGAAAAAGATGAAAGTGTTAGAAAAAACCTAATTCTATGCATTTTTTATTTATTAAGAAAAAGATTAAAGTTTAAAACCTAAATTAACTAAGTTAATTATTAGAATTTATTTACAAAAATATTTTAATGGTGAATTAATAATAATTAAATATATTTTACATTTTTTGATTTTTCTGTTTTTATTATGTAAAATTAATTTATGGTGAAAACTAAAAAAACAATTAAAACAATTAAATGATTAAAAGAAAAGAAAATAGAATTAAAAATATGCAAACCAATGGGGGGTATCAGGCCCAAATGGAGGTGTTTTGAAGCAATTCTAGCCCAAGAGACAAGGCCTTGTTTGACTTTTCTGATCATGCATATGCTGGTTGACTGGACCATATGATAGTCTTCATCTTCTGACCCTTGGATGGAAGCTCATGGCCATGTGGCAAGCTTGGACGTGAGGCTGCATGATGGACCCTGGGGCGTGCACTGCATGTGAATGGATTAGAAAAAATAATAACAATTGTATGGGGGACCTGGGAATTGAACCCAGGTCCTAATGCTTACCAAGCGTGTCTCTTGCCAATTGAGCTGTTGTGCGCGATTGCATATGTAATGGAACACAAATATTATAATAAAAAACAAAAGTTAATGATATAAAACACGAAAACGCGCCAGATTTTTGAATGCTCCAACCATGTGATGACACGCTAGCCTTCTTCTTCGCTTACCTGCAAAAACATAAAACAAGTAGCGGGGGTTTTAAACCCCCACAAACTGAAACCTGTAAAAATAGCGATTAGAAGAGGGGTTAATATAAAAAGGGCGCGATTGTTTCAAACGATTCGTCTTGTTGCCACAAATATGTCCATACAGGTTTGGTGGTTTAATTTTACCATATATGAGAACCCCCAATTTTGAAGTTCTGAAACCCTAGGTTTCATCAATGGTGGATTTTGATACAAGCAGTATTAGTCCAATTAAATGGTACCAATCGCTTCAGAAGATCATCATTAGTGTAAATCAATGAACAAAACATAGGAATGATGCGTGGAAATTAAAATTCGATTATGAAATATTTGTGAAGAAACGTGATTCTGTTCTACCGTTTCTTTGAGTATGGAAACTTGTTCTTGATGCCAATAGTTTCCTGGAAGGTCCAGCAACGTGCTAGAATCCTCTTTATGCTTTGAAAAGTGCTCCAACTATGAAATCAGTTTCACAATTTCTTTGGAATTTTTGGCAACTTGGTTATGCAGCTTCAGCAGCTTTTTCGTGTGTCCCTGAATTAGGTTTCCTTGTGCATATGTAAGTGAACGATTCTAGGTCAAAAAACAAGCCCATAGGTCCAAGAATTTATGATTCATATATTTGATTTTCAATCATGAAATTTCAATCTTTTTTCCAATGAAACCTTGCCAATTATGGGAGATTTTGTCTTGTTGATTGATGCACGAAATCTTTAGCATATAATGAGTGTATTTGCTGCATAAAAAGATTTGAAAAAGCATTATTTGATATTTCCTCATAATTAAATCTAATTAAATGAATTAATATGAATAAAAATTCAATTAATTAATTAAAAATAAGAAAATAAATCCCTTTGAGCTTAATGGGTCGTGCATAGGCTTTGGGTAATGATTCAAGGAAGAATTTGAGGCCCATTAGCAATTTTGAAGTGTTTTAGGCAAAGTTGACTTTTCAAAATTCCCAAAAATTTCCCAACTTCTCCAATGCATATCTTGCTCAATTTTGAAGCTATGATCATGTTCTTGGACATTTTGGAAAGGTCTTGAAGTCCTCTAACAATGCCTTTGGTCCCATTTCATTTTGATTTACCAATCTCAAGTTATGGTCTTTGACTTAAAGTGCCTTTTTGTTGACTTTTGAAAATGACCTATAATGTTGAAATTGATAACTTTTTGTGAGAGCATTTCTTGGACTTGGAGTGTGAAGATGAGTTATAGGAAATGTCATTATCTTCAAAATGAGCATTGGATGGAATTTTTTTGATAAACCATGAAGAAGTTATGCCCTGGTCAATTTGCAGTTGACTTTTTCAGCTGTCCAAAAATAGAAACTTTTGCATCTTGAGACTTTTTGAGCCATGCTTTGAGAATCATGATCAAGACTTGATCAAATGATGATTGTGGCTTCAAAATGAGATGTTGACCAAAATTTTTGACTTTTGACTGTCAAATGACCATTTTGC
This sequence comes from Vicia faba, assembly GCA_948472305.1. Classification (NCBI taxonomy): domain Eukaryota; kingdom Viridiplantae; phylum Streptophyta; class Magnoliopsida; order Fabales; family Fabaceae; genus Vicia; species Vicia faba. The sequence continues at coordinate 252,576,796 of OX451737.1, forward strand.
CCCTACAGTTGACTATGAAGCATTTAGGGTTTTTGACTGTGCAATTTGATGTTGTGAGTCTTGAAACTTGACATATGGATGCTTGACAATGTATATAGGCATGTGGGACCTGATTGGACCCTTGAAAACCTCAATTTCTTCGTAAGAACCAAAACCCTAATTTTGACTGTGTTAGGAGGCAATTGGACTGTGAAACTCTTGAGAGATTTTGGACTATGCTCTTGCCAAATCTTGAAGAATATGGGAGGGAAAATTTTGGGGTACAACAGTTGCCCCTGTTCAATCTTCTTAGACCTGAGGATGTAGATTGGCTGGCGTGCCTTTCGTAATCCGACGGTGGAAGATGATTGAACACTAGAGTGCCTAGAAATTTGCACTCACATAGTAGAGTGTCAACAGTGTGATGTCGGGAATGGGCTTACAGATGCCATTTGGAGACTGATGCATAGGAGGATGGGCTTATAGATGCCATCTGGAAGTGTGACAGAACTTTGTCGAGAATGGGCTTATAGAGGCCATTTGGACCTGTAATGGTAGTTGCGGAGATGGGCTTACAGATGCCATCGGGAGGTTGTCGATCGCGTAAGAGATTCCTTAGCGAGAACTTGCGTACCTGAGAAAGAAAAATAATTACCTGGCCTGTTACAGGGGTTGATCTTCAAACTCTTTATGTAGATGTGCCCTGGCTGGATAAAGGAATCGAATCTTCAAACTCTTCAGACGTGCCCTGGCAAGATACAGGAATCGAGTCTGGAATATAGTCGTCAACAGATACACCCTGGCAAGATACAGGAATTGGATCTTCAAACTCTTCAGACGTGCCCTGGCAAGATACAGGAATCGAGTTTGGAATTAGTCGTCAACAGATACACCCTGGCAAGATACAGGAATTCGATCTTCGAACTCTTTGTGTAGATGTGCCCTGGCTGGATACATGTATCGAGTCTGGAAAATAGTCATCAATAGATAAACCCTGGCAGGATATAGGAATCGGATCTTCGAACTCTTCAGACGTGTCCTGGAAGGATACAGGAATCGAGTCTGGAATATAGTCGTCAACAGATACACCCTGGCAAGATACAGGAATCGGATCTTCAAACTCTTCTGAAGTGCCCTGGCAGGATACAGGAATCGAGTCTGGAATTAGTCGTCAACAGATACACCCTTGCAAGATACAGGAATCGGATCTTTGAACTCTTTGTGTAGATGTGCCCTGGCTGGATACAGGTATCGAATCTGGAAAATAGTCGTCAATAGATACACCCTGGCAGGATACAGGAATCGGATCTTCGAACTCTTCAGACGTGTCCTGGCAGGATACAGGAATCGAGTCTAGAATATAGTCGTCAACAGATACACCCTGTCAAGATACAGAAATCGGATCTTCAAACTCTTCAGACGTGCCTTGGCAGGATACAGGAATCGAGTCTGGAATTAGTCGTCAACAGATACACCTTGGCAAGATACAGGAATCGGATCTTCAAACTCTTCAAACGTGCCCTGGCAGGATACAGGAATCGAGTCTGGAATTAGTCGTCAACAGATACACCCTGGCAAGATACAGGAATCAGATCTTCAAACTCTTCAGACGTGCCCTGGCAAGATACAGGAATCGAGTCTGGAATTTAGTCGTCAACAGATACACCCTGGCAAGATACAGGAATCGGATCTTCGAACTCTTCAGACGTGCCCTGGCAGGAAACAGGAATCGAGTCTGGAATCAGTCGTCAACAGATACACCCTGGCAAGATACAGGAATCGGATCTTCAAACTCTTCAGACGTGCCCTGGCAAGATACAGGAATCGAGTCTGGAAATAGTCGTCAACAGATACACCCTGGCAAGATACAGGAATCGGATCTAGAATCACGACAGTTGATAGTAATTATCTTTGTATTGACCTTTGTCCTGAAAAGACAAAACATTAGTTGTATGCAATGTCATGATGTATGAAATGTACGATGTTCTCAGAATAAATGAGATTGTATGTCCATGATGCATATGTGCATGCTATAATGTATGAAGATGTGATGTTTGTGAACGTATTTTCATCTAGGAAAATAAATCCTTGACGGGTGCCGGGAAGTCAAATCCTGGGCTGATGTTGAAGAGTAGCGTTCGTTTCCCATGATGGTTGCAAGGATACCGGTAGGAGAAGATGACTCCGTTGGGGAATAAACTTGGCGAATAGATTACTCTGCGGGGAGTGAACTCTGTGGGGAAAGAAAGGTACTTTGCTGAGGTTGAATGATAACTCCACCGGGGATACTGTTGATGAGCTATGTTGGAAGATTTGATGAACTCCATTGGGGATAGGAAGACTTCGTCGGGGACGATCTTTCCGTGGTTTTTGGCTGAGGATAACCCAGTTATATCCTGGTGGGCAAATAACCTTTGAATAAAACCGGGGGAGCGTCCGTTCTCTGCAGGGGATAGCTTCCAGAATCTACTGGGGATAAGCTTCCTACTGGGGAGATGGATTTAACTTTCCTGGGGAATCTTTTGAGACTGTACTGGGTAAGTGGCTCCACTAGACGTCCAGTATACCGCCGGGGAACATTCTTAGATCAAGATTGTCGGGGATGCTTGTTAGGAATTTTTGTACACTCCGTTGGGGAATGTCCAGATCTTCGGGGGATAATCCAACTTCCTTAAGGCTGACTGTATACTAACTCTGCTTGGGGGAGAGAGTCACTGACTTGCTGGAGATGTTGTGCCTGCTTAGGGCTGATGGGAGACCAACTGCTTGGGGAGAATTGTTGAATCTTGTCTTACTCGGCAGGGAGTGAAGGTATCTGGGTTACATTCTTCAGCCGAACATACCTCGTACCTTGGTTGACAGAGAAACTAGATCGCCTGGACAACTCATTATTGCCCCTGTTTCTGATGTGGGAGAAGAAGATACCTAGGAGGTGCTTGATAACTGCTGATTGATGAACCTTCTTCTGGTAGGCAAGTGACGAGATGCCGGGACATAGTCGTACGCTGTGATCCCTAACTTTTGCCTGAATCGCCCTTTCGGGTTTTCAGTCCATCGGGATACCCTTTTTTGCCCAAGCCGCCTTTTCAGGTTTTCGACTTGCCGGGTGTACAGATTTTTTTTATTTCATCCCTTATTTTTGCCCGAACCCTTTTGGTTCGCCGGGAAGCCCTTATTTTTGCCTAGGTGTGTCAACCTAGCGGGTCTTTGATTATGCGTAGTATTTTTTCGACTATGTTCACGCTCTCAGGATGTAGGGAGGTGCCCCTGTTGTTGTGTTGCCATGTGACCAGAAGATCTTCATTTGATCAGGCAAGATTCATAGATGGAATTTATGTCCGATGCCCCAAGTGACCAAGTGGAGATTTGCCCCTGGTTATTTTGGCATTTGAGAGATTCTCTGAATCTTGACTTAACTGCCCCAGATGATGGACAATGATCATGTCTGCCCCTTGATTGGTAGTGCTTTTGTTCATTAGACATTCGTCGTGCGAACTTCTATGTTGTTCAAACAAATAGTCACATGCAAGCAATATTATATTAAAAATGCAAAGCTTATGTCTGTCTTGAAGTTTTTGAAAATGCATTTGTTTCCTAAAAACAAGTGAAATTTTTGTAAACTGTGATGTCAACCCATTATTTTACCGCAAGCCTTAAGGAGTCAGGATACCTTTCGTAACAGTATGCTTTTGAACTAACCCATGCTTCAGCTAGGACTTTTGAGGGTTATAACGTGGCTTGGTTCACGGTTTAAGAAACAAAGGATAAGGCTCAAAATGTATTTGTACCCACCCGCTCTTCGTGATGTTCTTCAAACCTAAACTCAGTTCATTGTGCGTTAGACCTTGTTTGAGTCTTTGTCCTGATATTCTGGTGATGGTTCGGATATTGACAATTTGTTGAATAGGCAGTCATTTCCTTTTTTTGTTGAGGGTTTGTAGAACCTCTTTCTTTTTTTTGATTTTGTTATCCCTGTTTTTTGCCTGAACTGTTTCTTTTATGATTACAGTCAGCGGGATGCCCCAGTTTTTGTAAGTCTCCTTCATAGGTTTTGACTTATTAGGCTTTTATTTTGAGAGATAACGACTGTCTGTCTTGACGATTATAGGGAACCGTCATTGTTCTTTGATTTTGACAGGACTCCTTTGATGCTGTTCATTGTGCATTTGGATCAGCTGAGAGAACTACCCTGCCCCAGGTTATGATAAAGGGTTTTAATTTTCGAAAAGAAAAACTCCTACTTCTTTGGCTCGAAGGGGTCGACGAGGGATTATCTTCCTTATAACTCCAGTGTTTAGGAATTGAAACAATGTTTGTACCTCATCAGCGGGGTCTGTTCAAAAGCATACTGTAAATCGTGGTATTGTTTTCATCATCCTCCCTCAAGAGGCTTAGAATTTTAAAATCGAGAGTTGAACATAAAAAATAAAAGCAATTTTGAATATAATGAACACAATTACTTCAAAACAGACACGTGTAATGCATTAATGAAATAACCAGGTTTGACATGAAATAAAATGTTTGAACAATCAAAGAAAATTACAATTTGAACATTCGAATGAACAAAAGTTTTTCAATCCTAGCCATGTTTTGGAAAGGGAGCAGTGGTCACATTGGGAGTCTCAGCAGGCTCGAATTCGATCTCCTTAGCATCGATCATATTCTGGATCTTGTATTTTAGCTCCCAACAATCCTCAGTATCGTGCCCCGGGCTATCAGAATGATAAGCACACCTCACTTCTGGGTTGTAGTTTGGAGAGGAGGTCTTGGGATTTGCAGGAGGGTTGATCACCGCAATCAGATTCATTTTCAACATGTGCTGCAATGCTTGTGATAATGGCATGTTGATGTTGGTGAATTATCTTTTAGGCTCGTCCGGCCTTCGCTGATTTCCCTTTTGTGGTTGTCGGCGTGGTGCAGAACCAGAGATCATGACTGCCCCTGCATGTTGGTCACGACGACTCTTTTGACTGTATGCAGCATTAGACTCTTTCTTCCCCATGTAAGGCTTATTGTGAGTATCAGAAGGTGCGGCCTCTTGAATCTTCCCACTCTTGATACCAGCTTCAATTCTTTCCCCAGTCAAGATCAAATCTGTAAACCCAACAAAAGAATTCCCAATCAGATGGTTGAAGAAAGGTCCAGACAGGGTCCCCAAGAACATGTCCACAAGCTCACGGTCAGTTAGAGGTGGCTGCACCCTTCCAGCAAGGTCTCTCCACTTTTGCGCATATTCTTTAAAACCTTCGCCTGCACCCATAGACATTCCCTGAAGCTGAGTGCGCGTGGGAGCAAGGTCGGCATTGTACTGGTACTGCTTGTAGAATGCAGTGGCCAAGTCCTCCCAGCTGCGAATGTTGGCTCCATTCAGTTGATAGAACCAGTCGAGTTGAGTTCCTGACAGACTATCCCGAAAGAAGTGAATCCATAAATTCTTGTCAGCCGTGTAGGGCTGGATCCTCCTTATGTATGACCTGAGATGCAGCTTAGGACAGGAGGCCCCGTCATATTTCGCAAAAGAAGGTGCCTTGAATTTGTGTGGGATCACTACCCCAGAAGACAGACCTAGATCTTCGAAGTCCAGGCCGGGCACTTTTTGTATCTCCATAGCACTCAACCGGTCTTCGAGCTGTTTGTACCTGTCCTCCGCAGGAGGGTACTGTTCATCATTAAACTCCGTCTCGTTGTCGGAGACCACTGGACTAGGAACCTCTCTCTCATGAGGACTGTGCTTTCCAACAGATGGGGTAGTCTGCTCAACTTTATTTTGTGATCCATTCCCAGATTTGCGTCTCGGGTTGAACAACACCGTTCTCTTCTTCTTCTTCTTCGAGAGCAGAGTCTTCAAATCCTGTTGACCCTGGGCTAGACTCTTAATCAATTCCTGGAATTGGGCGTTCTGAGCCTGGAGGGCCTTGATCGATTTCTCAGTAGATGATTCAGGATTCATAATGAGACTGCTGAAATAAACAACAAATAAGTTAAGTGACCTGTAAACAGTGGTACCTATAATGCAATGATGTGTATGAGATGTATGCAATGTTTTCAAGGATCTCGCAGGGTAAACAAAGAAACTGTTAGAATTTGAATTTTGTAGCTTGATTGAAGGAACTTCATGGTGTTGAGAGTCCTTATTCAAGAGTCAAGGCTCACCATATCGAGTGGGTCATAGCCCCTGACAAACTTGGCTAGAGGAAAATAAATCCCCTTTGCCCCTTGCTGGACAGTTTGATTCATCATGACCTGCATCACAGACCCTTGAGATCCTCGAAATGGATTAGTCCTTATGTAGGATGTATGCAATGGTATGATGGTATGATGTCATGCTATGCATGGGGTGATATAAGTAACCCTGTTATGAGTCCAGGTTAAGGACTGTAAACAAAACCTGCAAGAAACTCAAGTGTCAGATAACAAGCATGCAAGTAGTCAAATTTGAAGGCACACAAGTCACGCAAGACGGCCCTTAGAGTTCAGGCCAACATGAAGTTTGGGTACTACCCTCTTAAAGTTGGTGGGCTCAAACCTGTCCTATCAGAAGTAACCGGGTTCTAAGGATCTCAATATCATTGGATTGTTTTCTGTGTTCATCGTTTCGATTTAGCCACTGAACTGGCGACCGAAATATTCCAAGAAAACAACCCTCAACTGAGTGTAGTATCGAGTATCAACCAACTTCGGACTGCACCAAAGTCAGTTATCTCACAACCCTAAAGAGACCAAGATGGTTCAATTAAGGTTCCTAAGGTCAGTTGACGCTTCACGACACCACGCAGCGGCCCCGTACTCTCCTTGACTTGACTCAAGGGTTACCGGTACTCACCAAAGTGCCACATCAACGTAGCAGACTGCTTCAACCGTGTCGGTATACCCCGCACAGTTCCCTCACAGTCTTGTTTCTACTTTCTAAGAAGGTATCCCCCAGATCCGGGTTAGGATCTATAGAACTCCCAAGACAGTACCCACAATAATAAAGCAAACAATTCAGACAATTGAAAACACAAGTGATCTTAGTCCTAAGGTACCCCTCACTTTTATAAGAATCCCCAGCAGAGTCGCCAGTTCTGTGATCGGTGGATTTAGAACTGACTGTTTAACGCTGGTTCGCGAAATGTCGCGGAAGCAAGAGTCGCCACCGTCTTTTATTTTCTCCAACAAGGAAAGGACAAAAGCACAGCAAAATTCCTTATGAGATAGTTTCTCAGTTCGGGAGGTAGATTTATAGAAAGGGAAGGTGTTAGCACCCTTTCTATCCATGGTTATCCATGGGCTCTTAGATACTTGCTCATTGTGTTTTCAAAATGTATGCTTTTCAAAGTGTGAGTGGGTTTGAAAAAGTTTCGTTTAAAGATTTCTGAATAACTCTTGTATCAGTCCTCAAGAGTGTTTGAAAAAATTGTTTTGAAAGCTTTTTGAAAGTGTCGATGTGAAAAGAGTTTTTATTTGTTTTTGAATAGAGCAAGTATCCATGAGTCATCTACCTACCCTAAGGAATTAGGCTGTGTAAAAGTCCTTAAGGTAGTGCCATCCCACCATTGAGAGGTAGGTAGCACCACCGTTGGAAGTGTTCGGGTCAATTCGAGTGTAGGGACAGTGTGGTCACCGAAGCAACAGTTAAGACACCTTAGAAGCTACCCTTATGTCCTTGATCCTTTTTTAATCCGAGGCAACCGTTTCGAGGCAACTATTTCGAGGCAACTGATTCGAGACAACTTTCGAGGCAACTGGATCATGGACATAAGGACTTACTAAAACGTCTTATACTTGACGACCACATTTCGAAGGCAACAGGTGAGGCGTACCCTAGAAGTGGTGTGTGAATTAGTGTGTTGTTTTCATGTTATGTTTTATCTTTGATCATGGCATTGTGAGCTACGCTTGCTTTTAATTAACATACATTCTTTCATACAAAGTTTAGAATTTAAAAGTACGGAAAATTAAAGCGGAAAGATAAAAGCTACGCTATTACAAGGCGCGGGTCTATACATCGCCCAAGTACAAAGACCCGTTTTTGATAAAAGATGCGGAAAGTAAATAATGCGGTAAACCTAATTACTATTACAATCCTTGAGCAATTATATAATATTTAATACGAAAATAATGCGCGAAAAGAACAAATTGAACGTCCGAGGGTTTTGACCCTTTTGAAATTAAACAAAATTAAAGTCTAATGAATTATTTAATTAAAGAAAAGAAATTGTTTTTTATGTTTTTGGTATTTATGAAAATAAAGAAAAAGAATTAAAATCAAAGTTAGTGAAACCCTAGTTCTAAATTATTTTAATTGTTAAAGAAAATGTCCAGATTAGGCTAATTAACTAATTAATTAATTTACATGTTTATTTACAAAAATATTAATAATAATAAATAATGATGAAAAATTAATTAAGAAAAAGATGAAAATGTTAGAAAAAACCTAATTCTATGCATTTTTTATTTATTAAGAAAAAGATTAAAGTTTAAAACCTAAATTAACTAAGTTAATTATTAGAATTTATTTACAAAAATATTTTAATGGTGAATTAATAATAATTAAATATATTTTACATTTTTTGATTTTTCTGTTTTTATTATGGAAAATTAATTTATGGTGAAAAATAAAAAAACAATTAAAACAATTAAATGATTAAAAGAAAAGAAAATAGAATTAAAAATATGCAAACCAATGGGGGGTATCAGGCCTAAATGGAGGTGTTTTGAAGCAAGTCTGGCCCAAGAGACAAGGCCTTGTTTGACTTTTCTGATCATGCATATGTTGGTTGACTGGACCATATGATAGTCTTCATCTTCTGACCCTTGGATGGAAGCTCATGGCCATGTGGCAAGCTTGGACGTGAGGCTGCATGATGGACCCTGGGGCGTGCACTGCATGGGAATGGATTAGAAAAAATAATAACAATTGTATGGGGGACCTGGGAATCGAACCCAGGTCCCAATGCTTACCAAGCGTGTCTCTTGCCAATTGAGCTGTTGTGCGCGTTTGCATATGTAATGGAACACAAATATTATAATAAAAAACAAAAGTTAATGATATAAAACAAGAAAACGCGCCAGATTTTTGAATGCTCCAACCATGTGATGACACGCTAGCCTTCTTCTTCGCTTACCTGCAAAAACATAAAACAAGTAGCGTGGGTTTTAAACCCCCACAAACTGAAACCTGTAAAAATAGCGATTAGAAGAGGGGTTAATATAAAAAGGGCGCGATTGTTTCAAACGATTCGTCTTGTTGCCACGAATATGTCCATACAGGTTTGGTGGTCTAATTTTACCATATATGAGAACCCCCAATTTTGAAGTTCTGAAAACCTAGGTTTCATCAATGGTGGATTTTGATACAAGCAGTATTAGTCCAATTAAATGGTACCAATCGCTTCAGAAGATCATCATTAGTGTAAATCAATGAACAAAACATAGGAATGATGCGTGGAAATTAAAATTCAATTATGAAATATTTGTGAAGAAACGTGATTATGTTCTACCGTTTCTTTGAGTATGGAAGCTTGTTCTTGATGCCAATAGTTTCCTGGAAGGTCCAGCAACGTGTTAAAATCCTCTTTATGCTTTGAAACGTGCTCCAACTATGAAATCAGTTTCACAATTTCTTTGGAATTTTTGGCAACTTGGTTATGCAGCTTCAGCAGCTTTTTCGTGTGTCCCTGAATTAGGTTTCTTTGTGCATATGTAAGTGAACGATTCTAGGTCAAAAAACAAGCCCATAGGTCCAAGAATTTATGATTCATATATTTGATTTTCAATCATGAAATTTCAATCTTTTTTCCAATGAAACCTTGCCAATTATGGGAGATTTTGTCTTGTTGATTGATGCACGAAATCTTTAGCATATAATGAGTGTATTTGCTGCATAAAAAGATTTGAAAAAGCATTATTTGATATTTCCTCATAATTAAATCTAATTAAATGAATTAATATGAATAAAAATTAAATTAATTAATTAAAAATAAGAAAATAAATCCCTTTGAGCTAAATGGGTCGTTCATAGGCTTTGGGTAATGATTCAAGGAAGAATTTGAGGCCCATTAGCAATTTTGAAGTGTTTTAGGCAAAGTTGACTTTTCAAAATTCCCAAAAATTTCCCAACTTCTCCAATGCATATCTTGCTCAATTTTGAAGCTATGATCATGTTCTTGGACATTTTGGAAAGGTCTTGAAGTCCTCTAACCAATGCCTTTGGTCCCATGTCATTTTGATTTACCAATCTGAAGTTATGGTCTTTGACTTAAAGTGCCTTTTTGTTGACTTTTGAAAATGACTATAATGTTGAAATTGATAACTTTTTGTGAGAGCATTTCTTGGACTTGGAGTGTGAAGATGAGTTATAGGAAATGTCATTCTCTTCAAAATGAGCATTGGATGGAATTTTTTTGATAAACCATGAAGAAGTTATGCCCTGGTCAATTTGCAGTTGACTTTTTCAACTGTCCAAAAATAGAAACTTTTGCATCTTGAGACTTTTTGAGCCATGCTTTGAGAATCATGATCAAGACTTGATCAAATGATGATTGTGGCTTCAAAATGAGATGTTGACCAAAAATTTTGACTTTTGACTGTCAAATGACCATTTTGCCCCTGTAGTTGACTGTGAAGCATTTAGGGTTTTTGATTGTGCAATTTGATGCTGTGAGTCTTGAAACTTGACATATGGATGCTTGACAATGTATATGGGCATGTGGGACCTGATTGGACCCTTGAAAACCTCAATTTCTTTGCAAGAACCAAAACCCTAATTTTGACTGTGTTAGGAGGCAATTGGACTGTGAAACTCTTGAGAGATTTTGGACTATGCTATTGCCAAATCTTGAAGAATATGGGAGGGAAAATTTTGGGGTACAACACCACCAGTTGAAGGGAGACCTCTAATCAGGTACCTAACAGTGCTAGAGAGTTCAATAGGGTGTGTGCTGGGGCAACATGACGAGTCTGGTCAAAAAGAGCATGCAATATTCTACCTTAGCAAAAAGTTTACCGAATGTGAAACAAGATATTTACTGCTCGAGAAAACTTGCTGCACTTTGGTATGGGCTGCTCGCCGGCTAAGATAGTATATGTTGACTCATACTACTCTATTGATTTCTAAAATGGATCCCATCAAATACATATTTGAGAAGCCAACTCTCTCCAGAAGAATAGCCCGATGGAAAATCATCTTAACGAAATACGACATTCAGTATACCACTCAAAAAGAAATCAAAGGAAGTGTACTGGAAGATTATTTGGCGCATCAAGTTATAGACGACTATCAATCTATGCACTTCGAATTCCCAGATGAGAATATCATGCTGATTACAGATTGTGAAGAACCTATACCGTATGAAGGACCTGAGCTAGGATCCCGATTGAATATGGTTTTTGATGGAGCTTCTAACGCACTTGCAAAAAGAATTGGTGTTGTAATCATATCTCCTCAAGGTTTCCATACACCTTTCACTGATAGACATTTCTTTGACTGCACAATTAATATGGCTGAGTACGAAACATGCATCTTGGGTCTTAAAGCTGCTATGGCTTAAGAATCAAGTTTCTGAGCGTATATGGGGATTCAGCATTAGTAATCAGTCAGGTCAAGGGAGAATGGGACACGAAACATCTGAATCTTATCCCTTACCGAGAACATGTGCTAACCTTGATTCCATACTTCAAAGAGATTACTTTTGAGCACATACCAATGGAAGAAAATCAGTTGGCGGATGCTTTGGCTACCATGTCATCTATGTTCAAGCTCAGATGGGACAATGAGGCTCCCAAAATTACCATTGAAAGATTCGACGAGCTGGCACACTGCTACGAAATTGATACTGATGGAGTACAAGAGAAGCCTTGGTTTCTTGAAGTAAAAAGATATCTTGAGGCTCAAGAATACCCTGAAGGAGCATCTATAAATGATAAGAAATTCCTACGGAGGTTCTCAGCTAAGTTCTTCCTGAACAATGGAGTTCTATATAGGCGCAACCATGATTCAACTCTTCTTCGTTATGTGGATAATAAGGAAGCAGAGAAAATTATGGAGGATATAGACGAAGGCATATTTGGTACTCACTCCAGCGGGCATATTATGGCTAAGAAAATATTGAGAGTGGGTTACTATTGGTTGACCAGGGAAACTGACTATCATCACCACTCGAGAACTTGTCATAAGTGCCAGATCTATGCTGATAAAGTTCATGTGACTCCAGTACCTTTGAACGTAATGACTGATCCTTGGCCATTCGCAATGTGGGGCATTGACATGATTGAAGAAATCAAGTCTACTGCATCTAATGGACATCGCTTCATTCTCGTTGCCATCGACTACTTCACAAAATGGGTTTAAGCGGCTTCATTTGCCTCAGTTACCAAGAATGTTGTGGCCCATTTCATCAAGCATAACATTATCTGTCGGTAATGCATCCCTGAAAGGATCATCATTAACAATGGTACCAATCTTAACAACACTACAATCACCGAACTCTGCATGCAGTTCAAGATCAAGCACTACAACTCTTCTCCATACAGACAAATATGAATGACGTAGTGGAAGCCGCCAACAAGAACATAAATAAGATTGTGCAAAAGATGGCTGTGACCTACAAAGATTAGCATGAGATGTTACCGTTTTCTCTCCACGACTATCATACTTCGGCATGAACATCAACTGGGGAAACCCCACTATTTATGGTTTATGGCATGGAAGTTGTCATACCTGTCGAAGTTCAAATTCTTTTTCTGAGAATTATGAAAGATGCGGACTTAGATGAAGACGAGTGGATCTGGACCAGGTTAGACCAGTTGAATCTAGTTGACGAAAAGAGGCTTGCGGCTGTCTGTCATGATCAGATGTATCAGAAACGTATCATCAAGGCATTCAACAAGAAGATCAAGCATCAGGTATATTAGGATGGTGACTTGGTAATAAAGCCCATCATTCTACCACAAGGTGATCCCATGGGAAAATGGACTCCCACCTACGAATGGCCATTTATTGTCAAGAAAGTATTTTCATGAGGTGCTATGATACTGACCACCATGGACGGTGAAGACTTCTCGCACCCTGTGAATGAGGACATAGTCAAAAGATACTACACGTGAAAATGACCCGCTAAGTTGACTTCCTAGGAAATAATAAGGGCATCACGACGAACCAAAAGGATTCGGGTAAAAATTAGGGATATATAAAAAAGATTGTACATCCGGCAAGTCGAAAACCTGAAAAGGCGTCTTGGGAAAGAAAGGGTATCGTGGTGGACTGAAAACCCGAAAGGGCGACCCAGGAAAATGTTAGGGATTAAAAGCATACGACTATGTCCCTTTGGATCACTTACCGCAAGCTTTATTACCAAAGTCAAAAGTTCAAATGGTACAGATCAGTTCAATCAACTTCTTCTGCAACAAAGGATGAGATGTTCAAAGACATAGGAGCAATAGCAGAGTTGGGACCCAACGAGATAATTTACACATAGCTATATATTTTCTTTTCACCTTGTACTCTTTTCATTTCATGAAAATTTCCTCTTACTATGGTTTATGTCTTTTTATACAAAAACGCATGTTTATCGGAAAATTATCAATACAAATACACCTTAAAGTTCAAACTTTTTGTTTTGCTTGCAAAAACGTCCAATGACTAAAATTGGATGAACAATATGTATATGAACATGATTAACTGTTAACAAATATATGCAAAAAAACAGGAATAAGTATTTACTCCAGATTCTAGGAGTTGGGATGACGCTTAAGCTGTCCATAAATCCCCACAGAGCCACTTCTATGAGATTATCCCCACAGAGTAATCTTCATAAATTCATCCCTAATAAGGATACATTCCCTCGTAATTTCCCCAACCTACGGAGTTCCAATCAGTACAATTCATGGAAATTCTCCTCCCCAACTGAGTTTATTCTTCTAAAACTGTAAAACCCATGCAGATTTCTTCTCTCTAGCAAAATTCAATATGCCCAGGAGAGTTTTGTTTCCTCGAAAGAATATTTCTCTGTCAATAGGGTTTATTTCCCCAATAGGGATTATTTCCCCAACAAGATTACAATCTCCCTAGTGAAGTCACCACAATCCCCAGAGAATCTCTACGAAACCTGGAACCAGACTGGATACCAGTTAAATGTATCCTCCCTAGACGAGTTGGAAGGTTATCCATCTCTTTTATCCCCAGTCAGGTTATCTCAGAATTATTTTTTCCATACGAGTTAGAAGGTTATCCATCTCTTTTATCCACAGTCAGGGTATATAAGAATTAAATTCCAATAAGGGATGGACGACCAAGGTTCCTGAACTCTTCCCCCCAAAGAAGAAGTCAACATCCCCCGACAGAGTTTCCTCAAACAACAAGCAGGAATCCCCAGTGGAAGTGTTCTAGACAAGATTGAAGATACACGTACTCTTCATCCCCAGTAATAGTCAGAGATTTATTTTTCCAAACAAAATACAGCACGGGCTTACAAATACATTTCAGCAACATCTCACTTTCATACATCATAACATATGCATACGAAACACATATAGCGCAATCTCATTTATTTTGAGAACATTATTACACAATGCATTTCATACATCATGACATTTCATACATCTAACTCTTTACCTTTTCAAGAAGGATCAATCAATAGACGAATATCATCAACAATTCTCAAAGCAGGTTCCAGATTAGTTCCCGAAACAAGAAGGGACAACTATCTGGATGACTAGTCACATATTAATTCCTGAAACAAGACAGGGAAATTATCCGTGAAAAATAGATTGTATATTAATTCCCGAAACAAGGAGAATATCTACATGATGAACACTTCCTTTAAACATCTTCTGGCTCAGATTAAATTGACCAAAGATTTATTCTGATACTTCTTCCAGTAGACCTTTTCTAGCTTAGATTAAATCGACCAAAGATTTATTCTGATACTTCTTCCAAATAAAGATGGACACATACATCTTCTGTCTCAGATTTAATCTACCAACGATTTATTTTGATACTTTTTCCTGTAGACATCTTCTGGATTAGATTAAATCGACCAAAGATTTATTCTGATACTTTTCCAGTAGACCTTTTCTGGCTCATATTAAATCGACCAAAGATTTATTCTGATACTTCTTCCAGTTAAAGTTGGGCATAGACATCTTCTGGATCAGATTAAATCGACCAAAGATTTATTCTGATACTTCTTCTTGTATACCTTTTTGGCTCAGATCAAATCGACCTAAGATTTATTTTGATACTTCTTCCAGTTAAAGACGGACGCAAACATCTTCTGGCTCAGATTAAATCGACCAAATATTTATACTGATACTTCTTCCAGTAGACATCTTCTGGCTCAGATTAAATCGACCAAAGATTTATTTTGATACTTCTTCCAGTAGACCTTCTCTAGCTCAGATTAAATCGACCAAAGATTTATTCTGATACTTTTTTCAGTTAAATACGGACGTAGACATCTTCTGGCTCAGATTAAATCGACCAAAGATTTATTATGATACTTCTTCTAGTAGATCTTTTCTGGCTCAGATCAAATCAACCAAATATTTATTCTGATACTTCTCCCAGTTAAAGACGGACGCAGACATCATCTGGCTCAGATTAAATAGACTAAAGATTTATTTCGATACTTCTTGAAGTAGACCTCTTCTGGCTCAAATTAAATCGACCAAAGATTTATTCTGATACTTCTCCCAGTTAAAGACAGACGTAGACATCTTCTGGCTCAGATTAAATCGACCAAAGATTTATTCTGATACTTCCCCCAATTAAAGTCGAGCGTCGACTTAGTATAATTTATCTCAACAGTTACTTTGGATGAAATCTATAAGCCCGACTCTAACAACTCTTTATCACCTCTCTGAATGGCATCTTTAATTCTATTCCCAGTATTATAGTGTTACTTCACGCACAAGCGAGTGCAAATTTCTAGGTACTTATGTGTTCAATCATCTTCTACCTTCAAGTCACGAATGGCGGACAAGACAATCTAACTTTTGAAGTTTAAGAAGATTGAACAGGGGTAGCTATTGTACCCTAAAAGTTGCCCTCCCTTTTCTTCAAGAAACTTCTAACAAAAGTTCTCAAATGCTCAAGGATTCTCAAGACTTGATCAGACAAGCTCACCTCCTAAGCATTGGGTCCACAACTAGGGTTTTGGTTTTATCAAGGAAAATTGAACTTATAATTCCTCAAGTGAATTGCATGGTTCATCATATGTCTCCAAGAATTCTCATACCAAGTTTCAAGCCTTGCATCACAAATTTGCTCAGACAAATGCCCAGATGACTGAAAATCAGTTGTATTGGCTTAAAAGTCAATTATGGTCAACATACAGTCAAACTTCAAGATTTTTGGTCAACATCAACATTTTGAAGTCATATTCATCATTTGGTCAAGGTTTAATCTTAATTCCTCAAGAAAAGCCCTCGGATCACCAAAGGGGAAAAATTGTCAAAATTAGGGTTTTGATTAAGAATGACTGATCATTGACTTTTTGACCTAGTACATGACTTAATGATTTGAAGCATGATCTCAAGGGCTCAAATATAATATCTTAACCTAATTACATGGTTCAAAATATTTCTAAATATCAAGTGATTGATAGTTCAAATTTGAATCAATTGACAAAAACTCAATAGGCACACAAAAAGTCAAATTGTGACTTTTTGGTCAACATTAAACTTCAAAGATCAAGAATCATCAAAACCATTAAAAACATCAAATTTGATCATCAAGAATCAAGAAAACTCAACAAAAGTCAAAAGTTGGAAAATTTTCCAACACTTAGAAAAAATTCTAAGTGTTTTTTGTTCTTAATAAATTCACTACTTCATGACCACTTTTCACTAAGATGCAAGATGATTCAAGGAAATCTTTCAACGTGAAAGTTGTGTGGAATGAGGAATTCTACAACTTGGTCCTTGAGAGTTGATGTCCAAAAAATGCTTGGAGTAGGAGATATAGGCTCATGAAGTTGTGACATTTTTATCTAACACTTAGTAAAGTTTGAAACAAGTTTGGCCAGATTTTCATCCCAACTTCTTGACCAATTTCCACCAAGTTTCCATTTTATTTAGTCAAAGTGGTCAACATGAAAGTTGTAGAAAATGTTTCAAGCTTTTCAAAATTTCCAAGAACATATTTTTATCATACTTGATCAAGGAGTTACGAAAACATGAAGTTGGGCATTCATTCTTAAAATACAAGTCATTTTGTGATGAACATGAGATCAAATCTCCAAGCCATGCTGCATAAATATTACTTTTCAGGATTCTAACTTGCAAATCTCACCATAATTAAATGTTTACACAACTGATTGAATCATTATCCAAGTGATTCAAGCATTGTCTAAGGCAATTTTCCATTAATGGCACAAAGTTCTCCTTGAGCCTCTCACTTGCTCCCTCTGCACACACTCAACACAAAAGCCATAAGAAACATGTTTAAAGTGCCTAACCACTTTTATATTTCCATGTACTTCACATTGAAACCATGTATTTCAAAGATTGTTTCATTTACAATCCAACCAAGCCATAACATGTGATCTTGTAAACCCAACCCTCTCATCCTCTAAAACCTTTTCTCTATGAATAATGATGTCATTTGCAAGACAAGACACGTTTTGATAAGCCCTCTAACCCTTTCAAACTCTTCCAAGTCAGAATTATACACGAAACTTCCATTTGTTGCAACTTATGACCTTGAACTTCAAACACCAAATCCACTCGTGTGTTTTCATTCTAAATAAATTACAAAGCTTCTATAACTCATATAGAACTTGTCCAAAGTCCTGTTTCATCACTGTAACATCATCTCCATCATCCTCCATTTTCAAAAATAGAGCCCTACAATTTGACTTGTCCAGAAGAATTGAGGTATTCTAAATCCAAAGTAAGCATTGCAAAAGCTTCTTGGGAGTTTAGTGAAGCTATCCAGATCATCACAATATCTCCAGGAGTGCTCAAACTCCAGATTCGATTCTCACTTCAGAGGTAAGTTTTTCTAACCTTGAAATCTTTATTCAAGCATCATTTTCACTTACTTTCTAAAGAAAAAATGTAGATATCATTCTTTTGAATCTAACCATGTCCTTAGTTTTCATTTATATTGTCTGTGTGATGTGAATTTTGGGAGTGAAGTTTCTGAAAAATTAGGGTTCAGTTTGGTACCAATAGGAATTCCTCTTAATCTTTGAGTTTTAGCTTAAGTTAATGGCATGGTTGAATTCGTGGTGAAATTTGGAACAACTTTAATGTTTACATTTTCCAATTTGGTTGAGAAATGAGCATTTTCATATATTCAAAAATGTGTTCATGGCCACTGGCGCGAGGAAGAAGATGAAGTTCCATTCAGAAACAAGTTTATAATATATTGAATGGTTTGTGTATAAGCTAATAGATGTATTACTACCCCAGTGGTTAAAGCGTGTGCTTGTGACTATAGGGGACCTGGGTTCGATCCCCAGCGGTACCCTTTTATTTGTTTCATATTTTCTTCTTTCAGATCCAATGCAAACAGGTTCAAGGCGCGCATGGTGTTCCTCTCTCCATTACCATCTGATCATCACAAGATTAAATCTAACGCCCCAAATGAACAAACACATGATACACTTTCAAAGGCCAACCTCATTGAATCATCCAGCGTCTAGGCTTAGTTGTTCTGGGCCTTTTTGTTTTTGCTTAATAAACACCCCCATTTTACTTGAATTCCTTATCTTTTTCCAAACAAATTTCTTTCGGCTTAGCCCCTCTTGGCCCAGCACCCAAATTTCATGCCTCACCCCCTCTTCTATTTCTAACCCAGGCCCGATCTTTTTATATATTTTATTTTCTTTCTTTTTTTATTTATTTCATTTAATTAAAATACAAAAATATTATTTTTATTTATATAAGAATTAGATTTAGGTTTTTTTAATTAATTAATTTAATTTTTGACAAAATTGACTTATTTTAATCACCTTAATTTTATTAGAATTAGGTTATATTTCAAATATCTTTTCTAAATAATACTCCAAAAATGTTTTCTAAATACTTAGAATTATTTAGACTTTAATTAATTTAATTTCGATCATAAAATATTATTTAATCACATCTTATTTTCTTTTAATTAATTAATTTGTAAATATAAATTAAAATTTGGTTTAACCTTTTTTATTTCATCACTTTAATTATTTTATAAACAAAGAAACAAATAATGATTTTCTTAACAATTATTATTATTTTTAGGGTTTCTTAAAAAACAGCTTTCTCCTTTTCACTACCTCCACACACCTTATTTTCGCATTAATATTTCCCAATATTGTAAATGCTCAAAATAGACAAATTATGGTTTATTGTTTTTCCTCCCCTATTCATAAATTTGTACCCTCATCCCTAAAGTGATGTAATAGGGTAGTGTGATATTGTGGCAGAACCGACTGTTAATACTGGTTTTGTGTTTGTATTTTCAAATGTCGCGGTAAGCAAGAGTCGCCACCGACTTTTCTTTTATCCAACAAAGGAAATGGTGAAAAGAACAGAAAAATACATTTTTCGAGATTTCCTGAGTTAGGGGGGTAGATTATGGAAAGGGAAGGTGTTGGCACTCTTTCCATCTGTGGTTTTCCACGGGCTCTTAAGTACTTGCTCATTTTTAAAATTGTTTTCGTGTTTGTATGTTTTGAAAAGTTTGTTTGCTTTATGATAACTCTTGTATCAGTCCTCAAGAGTGTTGATAAAGCGTTTTTGAAAAGAGTTTTGAAAGTGTGATATGAAAAAGATTGTTTTGAGCAAGTACTTAATAGCTATCTACTTACTCGAAAAAAGTGTTATTTTCCTCCTTTCCTTTAGATAGTTCTATCCTACTACTAGTGAGTAGGTAGCCCTATTGTTGGATGTTGAGGGACTATCGAAGGGACATTTACGGTCACTAAGGCAATTGGGCAAGAACTCTTAGTAATTATCCTAAATCTCTAACATCACTTTTTACTGAGGCAACAGCCGAAAGGGTCATCGAGGGACTTGTGATCTCTTGAACTCAAGGACAGTCACTAAAAATTCTCACGTTTCGAGAATGGTGACCATTTTCGAAGGCAACCGAAGTGGGAGATACCCTAGGGGTGAGCATGTGCAAGTGTGATTGATTCAGATATATTATCTTTGAATTAAGTTATGCTATGTTCAATTAGTCGTTATATTTTCATACAATCCTATTAATCTAAGCAGTTAATGGTGCAAAAAATAAATTGAAAAAAATAAAATTCCTAAGCTATTACAAGGCCTTGGGACAATTACATAATTAGATGCGGAAATTTAAACCTAATTAAAATTATTACAACCCGGGAAACAGTTACATAATTGAAAACGAGAAAGTAACTTAACAAAATGAAGAGGCAAGAAAATGTCAGAATCGGGAGAATGGAGGTTGGGAGGATTAGGGTTAGTAAAAAGAAATATTTAAAAATTAATGGCAAAAGATTCAAAATTGATTAATTTTTAAAAAAAAGATTTGATTAAATTATGCAAAGTCTAATTAATTTTAGTTGGCAAAAATATCTAAACCTAATTAATGTGAATTACCAAAAATATATTTAAATCTAATTATCTTTAATTACAAGAAATAAAATTAATTGATGATTTATTTACAAGAAAAATTAATCAAAACATGTTTTTTGTGTTTTTGATATAAAAAGAAGTAATTAAATACGTGAATAAACCTAATTCTAGTTAATTAAATAATTAAATTTATTTACAAAAATTAATTTTAATTAAAAAACCTAAATCTAATTTTTTGTGATTTTTGATTTTATGATTAAAATTAAAAAACTGATTTTAAAACAATTAAAATAAAAAAACAAAGAAATTAAAATAAAAAAAAAAGAAAGAAAAATGGGCCTGTTAGGAACAATGAGGGGGGTGCTTGTTGAATTTTTGTTAGGCCCATATCTACTAACCCAATTGCCTTGCGTGAGATCCAATACTGATCGTGTTTGAGGGTCCACCATGGAGATTCGTAGTTGGGAGCTGGATCAGAATCAATAGAAAATCCAGTGGTTGTGAATGAGGATGTAGGATGGACGTTTGGGATTGAACCCAGGTCCCTTCACTCACACGTCCATGCCTTTTCCAACTACGCTAATTGTCAAATCGTTATACAAAGTAAACAAAAATAATAAAATATGAATTTCCTTTAACTATTAAAGAACACGCGTGCATGTTTGAACTGGCCAGTGGGGTTGTGCCACGCAATCATCTTCCCCACTCCTCCGTCGTGTTAGCTCCTTCACTTTTACCTACGGAAATTGTCCGTCACTACAGCACCTGCAATTTCCAAAATTTACAGCACGCAATATAAATTAAACCTAAAGCCATGGATCAATTGGGCTTGATCCCTTAAGCTTGATGGTACTCATCTTTGAGCTCAATTTTGCATGTACCTGAAAACCTTAAAACAAAGGTTCAAACCCTAATAATGGAATATCATCATACATTCATCAAAACTTGCAATTAATGATTCAAATACCTCTTAAACATTCATACAAACAAGAACTCACAATCAAAACATGTTTATAACGCATGTATGGCCATAAACGTTTTTGAAGAATAAAGTTCAAACCGTGATTGTATTGGTTGTGATTCTGGGAGCTTTGATGCTTGAAAATGGTGCAGTTAGCTTCAGGATGCCTCCAGGAATTGATTGCAAGTCTCAGAACCTTTTGAGTCCCTCTGTAACTCCAAATTTGATTGCCACTTTTCTTTGAAATTTCAAGCTTGTGAGTAGGGTCTTTTTTGCAGCAGTTATGCGTGCTTTTGGTCTAGAATGCTAATGCATATATAGTATATCATATTAGGTCAACAAATATGGACTGAATCTTAAAGATTGGATGGAAAGGATTTGATTTGCATCTTAGAATTTTATTTTTCTAAATTTTCCAAAACATTCTCATCTCTCTCCAATCATCCTTCACATGAATTCATGACTTAATCTTCTGATTTTAGACTCATGATATGGTCATAAAACAAATCTTTTGGATTTAATTCCTCATTTTACTATTTTATTTGATTTATTAATATTTAAATGAATGAAAATTCAAATAAATAAAAATAAACCTCATAAAAATCAAATAAAGGATTTATATGTCTTGTATAAGTCCATGGATATGTTTGATATCCAAAACCCACGCCCATTTGTTCAAAAATCCAATTTGCTCACATTGTCTTTTGTGCATTTTTCAAAAATTAGTCAACTTTAGCAATGCATATCTCTCTCAATTTTAACCATATGAGGGTGTTCTTGGACTTTTTAGAGAGCTTAAGATGTCCTCTAAACAACCCTTTTGGTTTCATCTCAATTGGATTTTCCATGTTCATGTAAGGAGCTTTGGAAAAACATGACTTTTTGTTAACTTTTAAGATGACCTATAACGTTTGAGCTTGTATATTTTAACTGGGGAATTTCTTGAACTTGAGGGCTGAAGATAAGTTGTATGGGATTGTATTCTCTTCAAAATGAGCTTTGTTGGAAAATTTTATGATAAAGTATGAGAAAGTTATTTCTGGTCAAAGTTTGGTTGACTTTTCCTATAGAAACCCTAATTTGCAATTTTTGACTTTTGATGAGTTAGGAGCATTTCTTGAGGAATCATGATCAAACCCTTGATCAAATGATGGATATAACTTCAAAATGTTGATGTTGACAAAAAAACTTGAAGTTTGACTTTATATAGATGACAGTTGACTTTTGACCTAGTATAGTTGATTTCTAGGCATTTGAACAGTTGACTGAGCAAACTTGTTGTGCAAGGCATGAAATTTGGCATGGATAACCTTGAGGACATATTAGGACCATATACAACATTTGAGAAAATTGGAGTTCACACATCTTGATGAAAATTGAAACCCTAATTAGAGTTCCATTGCCTTTAGGAGGAGAATTTGTCTGGTCAATTCTTGGTCATCCTTGGGCAAGTTGGGAATCTCAATGGGCATGTGTTGAGTAAAATGAGAGGGAAAATTTTGGGCTACAACAACTGCCCCTTTTCAATCTTCTTAAACCTGGGGATGTAGATTGGCTTATCTCCCTTTCGTGATCTGGAGGTGGAAGATGATTGAACACTAGAGTGCCCAAAAATTTGCACTCGTCTGAAGTAGCACTGTTGGTGGATAATATCGGGAATGGGCTTATAGATGCCATTTGGAAAAGATGACAGAAGACTATCAGAGATGGGCTTAAAGATTCCATCCAAGGAATGTGATAGAGAGTCGTCGGAGATGGGCTAAAAGATGCCATCTAGAGAAGATGCAGATTTCGCGAGATATTCCTTTGTGGGGATTCCTGCTCCTGTCATTTAGGAGGACTCCGCTGAGGAATGTTGGTCTCTGTTTTTGGAAATAGAGTCTAGGAGCTTCAGTTGTCCATTACTCTACTTGGGAGTCATCTCTTGAGTGGAGAGACGGAAGTGAACTGCTATCTGGTCAGGATTCAGGCTTCACAATGACTTGCTGAGGATAATAAGGCTGACTGTTATCCGGCGCATTCCAGGCGTCACAGCGACTTATCGGGGAATATGAAATTAACTGCTATCTGGTTGGACTCCAGGCTTTACAGTTTCTTTAACTAGGTAAGAATCAGAAAATCTTAGTGTCGATTTAACTGAACAAGAGAAAGGTCTTGGACCGTCTTCAACTAGAATAAAAATCAAAAAAAACTTAGGGTCAATTTAACTAAACAAGATAAAGTATCTAGTGGAAAAGAATCCGAATAAATCAATGGTCGATTTAACCTGAACAAGAAGAGGTCTTGGATCTTCTTCAACTGGAATAGAAATCAGAAAAATCTTAGGATCGATTTAACTGAACCAGAGGAAGGTCTTGAATTAACTTTAACTGGAATAGAGATCAGAAAAATCTTAGTGTCGATTTAACTGAACCAGAGAAAGGTTTTGGATTATCTTCAACTGGAATTGAAATCAGAAAAATCTTATGATCGATTTAACTGAACCAGAGGAAGGTCTTGAATTAACTTTAACTGGAATAGAGATCAGAAAAATCTTAGTGTTGATTTAACTGAACCAGAGAAAGGTTTTGGATTATCTTCAACTTGAATAGAAATCATAAAAATCTTAGGATCGATTTAACTGAACCAGAGGAAGGTTTTGGATTATCTTCAACTGGAATAGAAATCAGAAAAATCTTAGGGTCGATTTAACTGAACCAGAGGAAGGTCTTGAATTATCTTCAACTGGAATAGAAATCAGAAAAATCATAGGATCGATTAACTGAACCAGAGGAAGGTCTTGAATTAACTTTAACTGGAATAGAAATCAAAAAAATCTTATTATCGATTTAACTGAACCAGAGAAAGGTTTTGTATTATCTTTAACTGGATAGGAATCAGAAAATCTTAGGGTCGATTTAACTGAACAAGAAAAGGTCTTTTGAGAATGATCTTTCTGAGGAAAATAGTGAAATAGCCCTTCGTTAGACGTAGCCTTTGAGAAGACTGCCATGTCATATAAGTAGTTAACAATGTTTGTTGATTTTATCTTTCCTGAAAAGGTAAAGAGTTACTCGTATACAATGCCATGATGTATGAAATGCATTGTGTAATGATGTTCTCAAAATAAATGAGATTATGCTGTATGCAATATGTATGTGCGTGCCATGATGTATGAATATGGAATGTTGTTGCGATATTTCCTAATCTTGGAAAATAAATCCTCGACAACTGCTAGAGAGTGTTGGGAAGCTGAATCTTGGACTACTGTTTGGTAGATGAGGAAAGTGATTCTTTCATTTCCGTTGGGGATGATGGATGAAGATGATTTATCGGGGATTTCCTCTTTCCATTTGAGGATATTCTATTAGGGATCTTTGACTCCTGCTTGAGAATAACTCTATGGGGAGAAAGATGCTTTGTTGGAAGATTTTATCAATGTAGAGAAATAAACTCTGTTGCGGGATAAACTTCCGCAGTTAGAGAAATAAACTCTACCGTGGATAAGGCTTTATAAACTATTTGAGATTATAAAAACTTAGCAGAGGAACATGGATTTCATCTCTCTGAGGTAACTTTGCTGGAGAAGGTAATTCCTACTTGGGGGAGGAGAGATCAAAACTTTGGTTGTTTCCACTCTGCGGGGACATAAGCATCACTAGGACGTATGATGGGGATGTGACAGGAGGATGCCCCTGTGCCTGCTGGAAAGAGTAACTATCGAGACTATAAATGGCTTTTTTAGACTTTGCGTGATTTCTTAAAGTCATTATCAATTGTCTTTCTATTTCATATGCAAGCATTTGTAAACAGTAATCATATTCAAATGCATATGTCAAAAATAATTACTGGATGTTTTTGCAAAACAAAACAGTAAAATAGAAAACAAAATAGCTTTGTACTTTCAAAGAAATGATTTGTATTGATTTTGAAGTTTGCCTATAACAAGCATTTTTATACAAAGAGACTGATGTTCTAGTAGGAGAGCGTCGTCATGAAACTGAAAACTATACAAAATAGTGTAAAAAGAGAAAACAATTATGTCTAATAATCCCATTGAGTTTCAATTCTACTATTGGCCTTATGTCCTTGAGCGTCTCATCACTTTGCTACTTGTTTGAAGCTGACTGGATTGATTGGTACCATTTGAGCTTGAAGTCTGATCGCAAGGTGATCTAATGGGACATAGTTGTACGCTTTAAATCCCTAATATTTTCCTGGCCCACCCTTTCGGGTTTTTGGTCCATCGGGATACCCTTTTTTGCCCAAGCCACCTTTTCAGGTTTTCGACTTGCCGGGTGTACAGATTTTTTTGTATTTATCCCTAATTTTTGCCCGAACCCTTTTGGTTCATCGGGATGCCCTTATTTTTGCCTAGGCCACTCAACCTAGAGGGTCTTTATTCATGTGTAATATCTTTTCAGTATGTCCGCCTTCATAGGGTGAGGGAGGTCGTCACCATCCATGGTGGTTAGAATCATGGCTCCACCAGAAAATATGTTCTTGATTACAAATGGCCCTTCATTTATAGGAGTACATTTTCCCCTGGGATCACCTTGTGGCTGGATGATGCGCTTGATTAATAGATCACCTACTTGATATACCTTCCGTATGACCTTTTTGTTGAAAGCCTTGATCATTCTCTTTGGGTACATCTGACCATGACAGACAGCAACAAGCCTTTTCTCATCAACCATATTCAGTTGGTCAAGTCGAGTCTGGATCCAATCATCTCCGTTCAAACCTGCATCCTTCATGATTCTTAAAGAAGGGATCTGGACCTTAATAGGTAGGACATCCTCCATACCATACACCAGAGAGTAAGGTGTTGCCCCTATTGACGTGCGTGCTGAGGTGCGGTAACCATAAAGAGCAAATGGTAATATCTCATGCCAGTCTTTATATGTCACTGTCATCTTCTGTATGATTTTCTTAATATTCTTGTTAGCAGCCTCCACAGTGTCGTTCATCTTCGGCCAGTAAGGGGAAGAATTATGATGATGGATCTTGAATTGTTTATAGAGTTCGGTGATCATCGTATTGTTGAGATTTGTACCATTATCTGTGATGATTCTTTCCAGAACACCATACCGATAGATTAGGTTATACTTGATGAAACGCGCCATAACATTCTTGGTAACAGTAGCAAAAGAGGCAGCCTCAACCCACTTCGTGAAGTAATCAATGGCCACTAGGATGAAGTGATTCCCGTTGAAAGCGGTAGGTCTAATCTCTCTGATCATGTCAATGCCCCACATTGCAAAGGGCCAGGGAGCAGTCAAGACGTTCAAGGGGACTGGAGGTACATGTACTTTATCAACAGAGATCTGGAATTTATGGCAAGTCCGGGAATGCTGATAACAGTCTACTTCCATAGTGGACCAGTAATATCCCGCCCGTAGGATCTTTTTAGCCATCGTGTGTCCACTAGAATGGGTGGCAAAGGCACCTTCATGTAAATCAGCCATGATCTTTTCTGCCTCACTCTTGTCTATGCACCGAAGCAAAGTAGAGTCATGGTTGTGCTTGTAGAGGATTCCATTACTGAGGAAGAACTTTGCGGAGAAACTTCTCAGAAACTTCTTATCATTGACAGATGCCCCCTCAGGATATTCTTGAGCCTCGAGATACCTTTTCACTTCATGGAACCAGGGTTTGTCTGTTACCCCTCCGGTATCGATCTTATAGCAGTAAGTTGGTTCATCCAATCTCTCAATAGTGATCTGAGGAGCCTCATTGTCCCATCTGACCTTGAACATAGATGAAATAGTAGCTAGCGCGTCCTCTAACTGATTCTCTTCTCGTGGAAAATGTTCAAAGGTGACTTCTTCAAAGTGTGGAAGCAATGTCAACACACATTCTTTGTAAGGGATGTGATTAGGGTGGTTCGTGTCCCACTCTCCTTTGATTTGACTTATTACCAAGGTTGAATCTCCGAAAACACTTAACAACTTGATCCTCAATTCAATAGTAGCTTTGAGACCCATGATGCATGCTTCATACTCAGCCATATTGTTGGTACATTTGAAACATAGTCTGCCAGTGAAAGGAGTATGACATCCCTCGGAAGATATGATTACAACACCGATACCATTGTTGAGCGCGTTGGAAGCTCCATCAAAAACCATAGTCCATCGGAATCCTTTCTCAGGTCCTTCATCCCGTCAAGGTTCTTCAAAGTCAGTCACTAACATGATATTCTCATCCGAGAATTCAAATTTCATGGATTGGTAGTCATCCACAGCCTGATGAGCCAAATGATCAGCTAATACACTTCCCTTGATTGCTTTCTGGGTTGTGTATTAAATTTCGTATTCAGTTAGGATCATTTTCCATCTCTCTATTCTTCCGGAGAGAGCGGGCTTCTCGAAGATGTACTTGATCAGATCCATCTTAGATATCAACAAAGTAGTGTGGGTCAACATATACTGTCTCAGTCGGCGAGTAACCGATGCCAAAGTGCAACAAGTTTTCCCGAGCAGTGAGTATCTTGTTTCATAGTCGGTAAACTTTTTGCTAAGGTAGTATATTGCATGCTCTTTTCGACCGGACTCGTCATGCTGCCCCAACACACACCCCATTGAATTATCTAACACTGTTAAGTACATTATCAAAGATATTCCTTCGATCGGAGGCATTAGAATTGGAGGCTCTTGAAGGTATTCCTTGATTCTGTCAAAGGTAGTCTGGAATCCGTCATTCCATTTTACCATTTGATCTTTCTTCAGGAGTTTGAAGATTGGATCACAAGTAGCAGTTAGATGGGAGATGAACCTGGAAATGTAATTTAAACGTCCCAAGAAACCCCTAACTTCTTTCTCAGTGCGAGGAGCCAGAATCTCTTGTATGGCTTTAACCTTTGCGGGGTCTACTTGAATGCCTTTGTCACTAACAACGAAACCTAGGAGTTTACTCGATCTTACCTCAAAGGTGCATTTGTTCGGATTTAATCTCAACTTGTACGTCTTTAACCTATCAAATAGATTTTGCAAATGATCAAGGTGCTCTTCCTCAGTTTGAGACCTGGCTATCATATCCTTAACATAGACCTCTATCTCATGGTGAATCATGTCATGGAATAAAGCCACCATGGCTCGCTGATAGGTTGCCCCAGCATTCTTCAACCCAAATGGCGTCACTTTATAACATAAAGTGCCCCACTGTGTGACGAAGGTAGTCTTCTCCATGTCTTTGGGTTCCATCTTGATTTGATTGTAGCCAGAGAAATCGTCCATGAAGGAAAATATCTTATGTTGTGCGATATTGTCAACCAGAACGTTAATATGGGGAAGCGCGGAGTCATCCTTGGGGCTTGCCCTATTCAAATCTCTGTAGTTCACACACATTCGTACTTTGTCGTCCTTTTTAGGCTCCGATACTAAGTTAGCAACCCATTATGGATATGACGGACTTTCTGCTTTACTGGAGGGCAGTCTTCTTTAGTTGGCAGATGATGAACCACAATATCAGTTTCTAGCCCTGGCATGTCTTCATATGACCAAGCAAAAATCTCGACATAATCATGCAACATCTGTATTAACCGCTGTTTTACACTAAGCTCCAAATTTGCACCTATCTTGACATCTTTTCTATCCTCGACTGTGCCCAAGTTCACTATCTCAACTGGATCTTCATGAGGCTGTATAGCCCTTTCTTCCTATTGTAATAGTCTGGCAAGTTCTCCGGGTACCTCACAATCTTATCACCTTCGTCCTCGGCTTGGTTGATCGTATTTTAAAAGTTATAACTGGAAATAGCTGAACCTTTATCAATGGGATCCATAGTGGATATGGATCTACATTTAGATGCTTGAGTGTGTGTAAGAGCATAGCTGCATTGACAAAGTAAAAAGCAGAAAAGGAAAAAAGAGTGCAAAATTTGTATGCAAAATGTCCAATGCTTTATTAATGACATATGAGATTGGAACATGATAACCCTCACAAATAAACCATTGTGCCCCGGGTAAGACACATGTCCATAGAGTTTATATTGTTTAATTATTACATATCCAAAAACAAGAAAGACAACTACTTCTGAATAAAAGTAATCGGTACAAAGTCTTTAGTCGTCCAGTTACTGGGTCCACCGTTGGTGTTGTACCCCAATTTTCCCCCCTAAGATCCCTTCATCATACCATATTGATTCAATCACAACAAGATCACATTAGGGTTCTTGGTTCTCCTCCCTATCTTTAGCTTTGCTCTTTGAGGAATCACCAAGCACCTTGATTTGTTTTCTTTTGTGATCATGAATATTTTGTCTTGACTTTTCCTTTTAATTAATAAAATTAAATGTTGGTTTGTCTTACTTGTTACTAATGTAGGTAAAGGCAATGAGATTTAGCAAGTTGCTCCATGGGTTCATGAGTTTATTTCCATGCCCTAGGAAATAAAGCTTGAGAAGTCCAAACCTCACCATTGAAGTTGTTTTGGAAGGGATGGCATGGCAAGGTCATTTTGGTTCACTACATTTCCAAGATACCAAAATTGATTCAAAAGTGCAAGGATTGATTAAAGAGGTTGTCATGATTGTACAAGGTCTTGTTCCCAATGATCACAAGTGCATATTTCTCATTTTCATCCTCAACAATTTCTATTTACAAAGCAAGAGTGTTGGTACAAGAAGGTTGTTTAAAATTGTCAAAGTTCCTCAAAGCATTTTCTTGATCTAGGAGCTAGGGTTTTGAACTTCAAAGAAGTATATCTTGCTCATATTTTTGTATTTTTGAGTGATTCCAAATACATCCTTCTCTTCAAAGGGTTATTAACAAATCAATTCAAAAGTTTCAAGGATTTTTCATGTGGAAGAAACTTGATTATGAAGAAAGATTACAAGTCCTCCAGATGAACCCCCAATTTCTCATGTGTGACTTCAAATGATCATAACTTGGATAATTTTTATCACCTTGAGCCCACTCTTTTTTCATAATAATCTTGAGGATGTGAACTTTATGGCTTCTTTTATGTGCAAAGTGATAAAATGGATGGAAGATTCCCTAAGGACGCAAAAGATTATAGGTCATTTGATGATTTTTTGCCAACTTCAACAATTCATAACTCTCTCAATTTTTGGAGGTTTTAAATAATTCAAGTTTCAAAATGTATTCAAGAGGTCTATTTCATGCCATATTTTTTGGTCAAGAGTAAATTCCAAGTGGAAGGCCATGTTTGGATGCAAAACATTATAGGTCACTTTTGAAGAAATTTTTTAAATATTTCTAAGTATGGAAAGTCAACCTTTTTTCCCCAACTTTGACTCAATGCAACTTTCAGCTCAAGCATCCATTTGATTCCATTCTTTTTCCTTTGCAAATCTTGTAACCTCATCTTTCTAAATCATCAAGAATCATGCCTTAGGACCCCTTGAGCTGAGAATTCCATTGGATTGAACTTGGTAACTTGGAACTAAAGTTTCTTCATAAGTCAGAATTTGAAATTCATGTTTTGGCCTCTAAACACCAAATTAGCACGCACTTGTGATCTAAACATGTTTAACCAAGTTGCCAAAGTGGATTAGAGCCTTAAAACGCAAGGATTAGATGAGTTTTGATACAAATCAGATCACACTTTTCTCGTGCATCAGGTTCACACGATTTCCCTCCAAACTTCATCATTTCACACGCTTGAACATTCCATTTGATTCCCTATAAATAGAGGGTCATCCCCCATTCATTTTCTCAAGCTTTGAGAGCTAAAAGCACTCTGTCAAAACCTCACACGAACTTCAAATTTTTTAAACAAGTTTATGAGACTCCAGCCTTTTCTTCCAAAATTCTTTGCACATTCATCTTCCTTAAGCATCGTACAAACTCTCCAGCACTTAAACCAAGTAAAACGAGCTATAATTCAAGCTACAGAAGTCCAGTTTCAGAGCTTCTTTCTTGAACTTATAAAAGGTAGAATTCTCCACCATTTGGATTCAAATAAAGCACTATCATGTTCTACTCCTTCTCCTGATTCTAGTGCTTCTTACAATTTTTAAATCCATTGAGAATTAGGAGAGAAATCTTAAATTGAAGGTGCTCACTATTTTCTGGATTTTTGATTCATATCTCTTTGTGTACCTTATAAAAATTTGGTGTGATGGTGGTGTTAGGACCGTCTTGAAGAGACGAATCCAATGATACTGGTCTGGGATCCTAATTTTTCCATTTGAAGGATCTCACAAAATCTCCATTGCAGGGTGGCTAGAGGTTGAAGACGATGACATGTCTCATCTCAGCAAATGATAGCATGCCAAACGTTTTAATTTCATTGGTTGCCCTTTTCTGATCCCCTGCGCATCTTACTAAGGTTCATATCAAGCACAGTGTGTCTGGTTCATTGGATTAGCTTACTAGTGTGTTTTGACTATGATCTGATGGCACATATCTTTTTAGTGTTATTTTATTTTCTGATTTTATATTTTAATTAATTTAATTTTCAAAAATTCATAACTCTTTTATTTTTTATCCAAAAATTATGAAACAATTCATAAAAATACTTTGAATTATTTCTGATGTCATGACTATTTTTTCACATTTTTATTTTGACAATTGATATTTTTTATATTTTTTGCATTATTTGCTTTGTTTTAATTACCTTAAAAATACTTTCTGACATTTCTTAATTCTAAAAAATTTCATAAATATCATTTTACAAATTTATGACTTTTTGAAAATTTTATGGAATTTTATATTGGTGTTTACTATTTTTGATCTATTTTCTATTTCGTTGAGAAATTTTAGTTAGTTTAAAAATAGTTTCTAACTTTAAAAAAATTACCAAAAATTTTATAAAAATATTTGAGTCGATTTCTAAATTTTCTATGGTCCTACTTATTTTTTCTTAATTAATTTGAACGTAGTTGATATTTTTCTCTTTATTTCTATTTTAAAACTTTTTAAAAACTTTTTTTATGTATATATTAAATGAAATATTATTTTGTGATTATTTTCTGGATAATCTTGGGTTGAATTTTTAATCATGAACTTTATTAACATCATTGGATCCATGGTGTTCTGTCTAACTCCACAAAAATGGATGAATGATTTTAATAATAGTTTGATTAAATTTTAATTCAAAAGTGGTTTGTATATTCTTCCCCACCCTTCTTCATCTTATCCCTTTCTTATTGAACTATGTGTTATTGGAGCATGATCTCTATATCACGTCTCAAAACAAATGGTGCATAGATTGCGATTGACTGGCCTCAAAATAGGTGGACTTCTACATAAGTCCACTTACGATTGCTTAACATAACGTTAAATTTTGTCCCGATTCGAATAAATGATCATTCGTGGCCCAAATCTATGTTTGTAAGCCCAAGTATGTTAATTTGATCTCTTTGATCCAATAACCTTGTGATTCATTGTGTGGAGGCTTTGGTTCTACCAATCCTCTAATGGATCCACGACACTTTTGGTCAATGCGAATCACTTAAACATCGTTGATCATTAAATGGTACTTTTGAGGATTCTAAATGGATGATATACTTGACAAAAAGCAAATGCAACTTATTGTGTGGAGGCTTTGGTTCTACCAATCCTCTAATGAGTTCTAAATGCAAGTTTCAAGATGGTCATCCAACTAACCACTAATTATTAAATTATTTTTACTTTATGCCCTTTTATTCTTTTATGCTTTATGTATTATTTACTTTAGCATTACATTTCATGTCATTTTTATTTTGCTCACTTGAGCCTTTTCTCTTCTTATCTAAGATATGTAATAATCAACATGAACCATAAAAACCTTCAATGATACTTGGACTACTTGGTTACTATCCTTGGCATTATGGAGTATTGGACTTCTTGGACTTAGGATTAGAAACCTTGGCCTATGTTGGAGACTCTGTGACCTCAATTGATGTTTTGTCTGGAGTTCTTGAGGTTTACATCAAGATATTGGGTTGTTTGTTTATTTTGTGTGCAGGTTATTGTGATTACATTCTTTGTTTGTAATCTGGAAGTCACCCGTATACAGTCGTTACTCTGCCCAATTATTGTGAAGATTTAATACAGTTGAAGTTTGGTTCTCTCAAGAGGTCTAGTATCTTTGCTTGTTTGGTTTCAATCCAAAGAATAGGAATTCTATCTTGACTCATAAAGTCAAGTATTGGCTTCTTGTTGGTTAGATGGTTCTTATCCCTAGCTTTTACCTTTTACTTTAGGATAGTATCTTCTTCTCCTCCCATCTTCTTTAATTTCAAAAATCTTCTCCATCCTTTTTGAAAACCATTCTTGCTTTTAAACTTGAACCACTTTCATAATAAACTTGGACTTAGGTCCAATCATTTTCAAAACATTTTCATAAATAAACTCTAATCAACATAATAATACCTTGACATTTTTTTGTGAGAAGACAAAAATTCAATTAATCTCATTACAAACCATTTTTCCACTTTGGCTTTTTACTTTAAAACCTTTCTCAAAGGATTAGACTCTTGTCAATCCTTGTAGTGATGCAAACAACTATACTTCTACAATATGTAGTAAAGTGAGATATTTTCCACTTGGGTGTTGAGAAAGACATTGTTGATTTTAAAATCCAAGCCATATCCTCCACTTTGAGATGATGAAAATTATCATTTCTCATGATTGTGGGTAGTAAGTATGTTTTCCACACAGACAATGACAATGATGTCTTATCTCATAAAATTAACCAACACAGTTGTGTTTAAAAATTTTAAAAGAGGAACTACGTGTACCCTTATCCCCTATTGCATGAAAGGTCGTACGTAGGCACTAAAGGTTCGCAACCACGGAGGGTGCAAAAACCATAAAAATATATTTCTTTTCTCACCCCACCATCCATTTTTATACAACATTTTATAGCCAAAATATACAGATTTTACAAAGAGGTTCCTGCGAAGTACCTTAGATGTTTAGGGTTCTAATACCTTCCCTTTGCATAACCAATCCTCTTACCTTGAATCTTTCCCCCTCTTTTTGGGTTACTTTCTCTTTCCCCATTCCTTTGGAAATAATAAAGCGCGGTGGCGATTTTTATTTTTTGATCTGTATAAGTCTAGTCAATCCAATGGCTTAGTCTTAAACATTTCTACCGCTACAGAAAAAATGGCGACTTCACTGGGGAAAGATTGACCTCTTACTGGTCCATCCCTAAGTGGGTTGAACCTATCTTTTTTTATATTTGTATATTTGCTATTTTTGTTTATGTGGTATATGTTGTATATATGTTTGCCTGGATTTTCCTGGTTTTCAGGGTGCTTGGGGATTACTTATAAGTCCTATACCCGGACTTGGGAAAAATTTAAGATAGGACATGAGGTATAGTCATGTTAACTTTGAGGGAGTAATACCAAAAAAGGAGGCATGATATCCCCCACTCAGTGGAGGCCCCTTTGACTGTAGTGTCATTTACCGAGTAATCGGGAAGATGTACTGCTTTCAACCTGGGAGCTTGCTGAAGATGAGGACTGTAGAATACCAAACCCATCTTGGTCTTTTAGGTGTAGTGCGGAAGCTATGATGGAGTAGTCCGGAAATATTTGTCACACGATACTATGCTCGGACGAGTTTTTCTTGAGAATATTACTAATTACTGGGTTAATCCGGAAGTTAGTAATATCCTAAGGAAGGATGTAGACTCTGGGAACCTCTAGAACCTTGTTCGGCAGGTGATAACTTTTAGACCAACACCTTATGGGTAGTACCTCCGACCTCATGCTCGTGACGTTGAACCTATGAATCCTATATGTGTGATCTTGTGTTTGAGTGTTGCATCATGCATCCATGCACTCATAAGCATCTTTTGAAGAAATTTTATTTCGAGGGACTTAAAAGTTGACCATTTGTGAATATCTCAGGTACTTTTTAACCATGGATTCTGGAAAAAGAAAGACCGGGAAGTACAGTTTCAAGGATCCCAAGATAGATGAGTTGATCAATCTAATCCTCGAGATTGAGTGTTCTGCAGATTTTCGGAAGAAGTATGGATCCATCATTCCTCTTATGAAGCTTAGGATGAAGGAGAGTATTCTCTCGACCTTGGTCTAGTTCTATGATCTGATGTATCATTGCTTTACTTTTCCCGACTATCAGTTGATGCCTACATTGGAGGAGTATTCTTATTTGCTGGATTTACCTGTTACCAATCGTGTTCCTTTTACTAGTTTGGAGGGTGAGCCAAAACCACATGAGATTGCTGCTTTGATCGATCTGGGGAAGTCTGAGGTGGAAGCCCATATTACTACTAAAGGAGGGATTAGAGGATTACAGGCCCAGTTCTTATTGGATAAAGCTCGTTACTTTGCTAGGATGAAGAGTACAGTCGCTTTTGTGGCCATCTTTGCTCTACTTGCGTACGGGTTGTTTTTATTTCCTAATGTAGAGAAGTTTTTTGACATTAACGCTATTAGGATCTTCATGATTGGAAACCCAATTCCTACATTGTTGGGTGATGCTTATTACTATATTCATATTCAGAATTCTTATCATGGAGGGATGATTATCTGTTGCACACCTTTGTTGTACCGGTGGTTTATCTCTCATATGCCTCAGTCTGATGCTTTCTGGGATGTCAAGAAGGAACCCCGTTTGGATCCTAAGATCATGGCACTTACTCACTCGGATATTGATTGGTATCATCGAGTTTACCAGGATATAGAGATTGTTGACGGTTGTGGTAGTTTCCCCAATGTACCTCTTCTTGGTACAAAGGGAGGAATTAACAATAACCCTGTTCTTGCACGACGACATCTCGGTTATTCGATAAGGGATAAACCAAATAGTATTCACTTGAGTAGTTTCTTTCTGAAGGATGGACGAGAACATAAGGAAGCTAAGGAGAAAATTGTGAAGGCCTGGCGTCACATTCATAAGAAGAGTAGGAAATACTTGGGACCTAGGGGGCTGTTTCTTTGGAGCCATATCTTCAGTGGGTTCAAGCGAGAGCTATTCAGTTAAATATGTCGTATTCTCAGGAAACACCTATGCCTGATTTGTTTGTGAAGACCACTCCTCCCTTACTGGATGATATAGAAGAGCTACAACTTGCTTTGGTCAGGATGCAGCAGGAAAAGGATGCTTGGAAGAATAAGTGCCAAACTGTAGAGATTTCCTATATAGCAGACTTGAAGGAGAAAAATGACTTGATTTAGATACTTGAGAGTCGAGCGATAGAGACTATGGAGAGGCAAGGGGATTTATTTTCTCCTAAGCCTCAGTCAGATGCTGATTACTCACTTCCTGATTTAGGTGATTGGAAGGAGGTTGCCACCAGGTATGCGGAACAAAACCAGAGGTTGAAGGCTCAAATTTCCAGGCTTACAAGGAAGCGCCAGCGTATAGAGTGGTCTCCGACAGCTTTACTTCTGAGGGTTTTAGACTTTATTTTCATCTTGTACTTGGGATTGTTGAGACTTGTAACCTATTTTTAAGTTGTTATAATAAAAAATTTCAGAATTTCAAATGCGTCATTACTTTGATATTTGTAATGTGTCTATAAATCTTAAAGTCCCTCGAAATATAATAAAAACAAATCATGCTCATTGCATATCATGAATAATAGTGCACATATTTCTTGCATTTGTTATGCATATCCAAGTGTATTACCAAGCTTCTTTACTACGTTCAGTAAGCTGACTCACCACTATAACACTCGAGCTAATTTCAGAAGGAAGGTGGATAACTTAGAACAAGAGAATTGCGAGATGCGCGAGGAGGTTTATGCTTTGAAGGCCGGCATGACCAATCTTAATGCTCTGATGGAATCTCTGGTGGATGCTCAGAATTAGCCACCGAGTGTTCAACCTCAACCAACAAGGGCTACTGCTGAAGCTCTGATTGTTCCTGTATTTGCTACCCCAACTGTTGTTCAGAATCGCATGCCTCAAGGATATCCCTGGGGAATTCCAGAGAATTTTTCACCCAAAGGTTTCAATCTTGGTCCTCAAGAAACTCTAGTTGTTCAGACTACTGTTACTCCTACACCTCCTATGGTGCATGTTCCTGCTGCACCTCCTTCGGTGAATTTGGTTCCATTTGTTAATGATGATATGTGTCGTCCTTTTCCTCCACCAAGTGAAGACTTGGGTCTCTATGACAGAATGGATGATTTTCAAGAGCAGTTTGACAAGATGTAGACAGAGATGAAGGCCCTCAGGGGAAAAGAGTTATTCAGGCAGAATGTGAATGAATTATGCTTGGTCCCGAATCTTAAGATACCTGCAAAGTTAAAGGTCCCGAAGTTTGAAAAGTACAAGGGAAACACTTTCCCTCGTGCTCATCTGGTAATGTATATAAGGAGAATGTCTACCCATACTGATGATCAGCATCTGCTGATTCACTTTTTTCAAGATAGTCTGACCGATGCTACGCTGAAGTGGTATATGAGCTTGGACAGCGTCAACATCCATACTTTCAATGACTTTGGAGAAGAATTTATCATACAATACAAATACAACATGGACATGGCACCTGACCGTGATCAACTCAAGGCCATGGTTCAGAAAGACAGGGAATCATTCAAAGAATATGCACAGAGATGGCGTGAGGTAGTCGCCCAAGTGATTCCTCCCATGGAAGAGAAGGAGATGACTAATATTTTCTTGAAGACTTTGGGTGCTTTCTACTATGAAAGGATTGTAGCAAGTGAGCCAAGTGACTTTTCTAAAATGGTAGGCATGGGTATCTGTTTAGAAGAGGCTGTAAGAGAGGGTCGTTTAACGAAGAGTGAAGGATCTTGAGGTGAGAAGAAGCCATCTTATAGGTTTACCAAGAAGAAGCAAGGGGATACAAATGGTGTTATGCAAGAGAGGAGGGTTAATCCTCCTAGAAGAAATTATCAGCGTCATCAGCAATTCGCCTCAATTACTTCAGTTGTTGGTGTAACTCTAACTACCGTTGCCTATCAGAGACCATCCCATCAGGGGAATCAAGGGTATAATCAGAGAAGGGATACTTATGACACTATTCCTATGAGTTATACAGAGTTACTACCAGAATTGATTCAGAAGAAGTTGGTTCAAACTCGACCACCTCCCGTTGTACCATCACTATTGCCTTGGTATTACAAAGCAGGCCAAACATGTGCTTTTCATCATGGAGCACCAGGGCATAATTTTGAGAATTTCTATCCTTTGAAGACTTAGGTACAGAAATTGGTGAAGTATGGTATTCTATCTTTCAAAGATGTGGGCCCTAATGTGAAAGACAATCCTCTACCCAAGCATGGAGGAGCAAACACTGTGAATATGGTGGCCGGGTGTCCAAGTGACTTCCGGATTTTTGATATTCATCTGGTTAGAGGAGATTTGGTGAAAATGCATGCAAACCTATGTGAATTTAGCTACTATACGCATGACCATCCCGGTTGTGCTATTTGCATTACAGACATACAGGGTTGCGATAAGATAAAGGCTGATTTGCAGAAGATGGTGAATGAGGGCCTCATCCACATAATCAGGCCTAGGGTAGAGTATGAAGAGGAGGTGAATATGGTTTCTAAATGTCCTGGAGAGTTCAATTTTTTTGATGTGGAGTATATGAATGAAGACCTTGTGCAATTGCATCCTACTTTCTGCCACATGGCTGGTCAGGTAGAACATCAGTATGGATCTTACCGAATTTGCTGCCTGGACTCCCGAGGATGTTCAATCATGAAGAAAGGTGTTCAATTGTTGTTGGATAATGGAACCATAAAGGTGATAGGTCACAGGGATGATTACCATGAAGTTGATGAGATTGAGCTTTGTTTGGTTGAAGAAGAGTCAGATGATGAGTATGCCTCTGTAGATGAGTTCTCCTTAGATGAAGATTTGTTTTCCAGAGATGACCCCATAATAACTAATTATGTTGAAGAAGGGGTAAACTTCATTGTTCCTTGTTTGGGTGCACCCGCCCATTTTTAAGTCGAGTATCGTAGCAAATCGACTATTACTCCATTGGTGATTAGTTTGTCGGGTCCTGTCCCCTACAAGTCAAATAAGGTTGTACCCTACAAATATAATGCTGCAATCTTAGAGGATGGTGTGGAAGTTCCCATCCGACCAAGGCCTGATGTTGGAAATATTGCTGAGACTATCAGAGTGACCCGCAACGGTCGTGTATTTACACTGGTTGTTCGTGGAGATGTTAGCATTAGAAAGAAAATTGTTGAGAATGTTGAACCCAAGAAGATTACAGGTGAAACTAGTGGAGCTATGCTAGAGAAAGAAGTGGATGATATTTTGAAGATAATCAAGATGAGCGACTACAGAAATGTAGATCAGCTACTGCAGACTTCTTCCAAAATATCTATCTTGGCTTTATTGATGAACTCCTCTACTCACATAGAATCTCTGATAAGGGTATTGGATCAAACTTTTGTAGAAAGTGACATGCCTATAGACCAATTCAGCAGTGTAGTAGGGAACATTACGTCATGTAATAACCTGAGTTTCTGCGACGATGAATTGCTAGATGAAGGAAGGAATCACAACCTGGCCCTTCATACCTCTATGAATTACAAGAATGATTCACTATCCAATGTGCTGATTGATAATGGATCCACTTTGGACGTTATACCAAGGAGTACGCTTATGAAATTGAAATATCAAGGAACGCCCATACACCCAAGTGGCATTATTATGAAAGCGTTTGATGGATCAAGGAAATATGTTATTGGTGAAGTGGATTTGCCTATTCATATAGGCCTACATTTGTTTCAGATTACTTTCCAGGTCATGGATATTCTACCCGTTTATAGCTGTTTGCTAGGAAGGTCGTGGATACATGAGACAGGGGCTGTCACTTCAACTTTACACCAGAAACTGAAGTTTGTACGTGAAGGAAAAGTGGTAATTATAAATGGAGAATAGGCATTATTGATATCTCATTCGTCCTCTTTCAACATTGTGGAGGCGGATGAAGCTGTTGTTGGAACCCAGTTCCACGATTTATCCATTGATAACATAAGATAATATGAGAATTCCATGGTTTCTCTTAAGGATGCGCAATAAGTTATGCGTAAGGGTCATAGTGAAGTATGGGGACAGATTGTGGATCCACCTGTAAACAAGAACAAAGTTGGCTTGGGGTTCTCTTTGAAGAATGACAAAAGTAAGAGCATGAAGCCAAAGTCTGCTGCAGGAAAGTATCAAGACATCTTTCGTAGTGGGGGTTATCTTCATCCAAATGTCTCCGGGATTAATGCCATTGTGGAAGATGAAGCAGAGCCAAAAATGCCAAATTACGTGACGCACGGAGTTAGGGTTCAGAACTGGTTCACCATTGATGTTCCCTCTTGCATACATGTTTCAAAGTAATTTGTTTTGTTAATCTTTTTGAAAAGCTTTCACTCTGCCCAAGGTGGAAGTATTAATATTATATGGGCTTATCGGTTTGCTGTGACTTTTAAAATTAATAATAAAAGTTGTCTTTGTTTCCCAAATTGTGTCTGTATTTTTTGCTTTTTCTTGGAAAATGGTAATCAGAAAAAACCTTTCAAAATAAATAATAACTGAAATTAAATCTGCATGATCACTTGTTATATGTGTCAGTTTCTAAAAACAATCATAAATCATATGTGCAGATTAATTAAAAAACCCGTTGAATACAATAACCCTGCACCCTCTTCTAACTTTGAATATCCTGTGTATGGGGCTGAAGAAGAAGACTATGATGAGATTCCAGAAGAGGTCTCACGGTTGCTTGAGAGCGAGGAAAATTCTATTCAGCCATATAAAGAGCCATTGGAAGTAATCAATTTGGGTTTAGAAGAAGATGCGAAAGAAGTCAAGATCGGAGCATTGCTGCATCGTGATGTGAAGAGCAGGTCGAT
This sequence comes from Vicia faba, assembly GCA_948472305.1. NCBI lineage: Eukaryota > Viridiplantae > Streptophyta > Magnoliopsida > Fabales > Fabaceae > Vicia > Vicia faba. The sequence goes on from OX451737.1 coordinate 252,617,992, forward strand.
TGAGTTGTTGAAAGAGTATCTGGATATTTTTGCTTGGTCTTATCAAGATATGCCTGGTCTAGATACAGATATTGTAGAGCACCATTCACCGTTGAAGCCAGAGTGTCTGCCAATCAAACAGAAGTTGAGAAGAACTCACCCAAATATGGCAGTAAAGATCAAAGAGGAGGTTCTAAAGCAAATTAATGTCGGTTTTATTGTGACTTCAGTGTACCCTAAGTGGATTTCCAATATTGTCCCATTATCCAAAAAAGACGGAAAAGTCCGCATGTGCGTAGATTACAGGGATCTTAATAAAGCTAGTCCAAAAGATGATTTTTCATTGCCACGCATTGATATGTTAGTGGATAGCACAGAAAAATTCAAAGTATTATCGTTCATGGATGAATTTTCTGGGTATAATCAAATAAGAATGGCTCCAGAGGACATGGAAAAAATAACGTTTATCACACCCTGGGAAACATTCTGTTATAGAGTGATGCCTTTCGGGTTGAAGAATATTGGTGCAACGTACCAGAGGGCTATGACAACCCTATTCCATGATCTGGTGCACAAGGAAATTGAGGTATATGTTGATGATATGATTGCTAAGTCCCAGGCTGAAGAAGGGCATGTAGATGATTTATTGAATTTCTTTCAACGTTTGAGGAAGTATCGTCTCCGGTTGAATCCAAATAAATGTACCTTCGGTGTTCGATCGGGGAAATTGTTAGGTTTCATTGTTAGCCAGAAAGGAATTGAAGTTGACCCTGATAAAGTCAAAGAAATTCAATAGATTCCAGCGCCAAGAACTGAAAAGCAAGTCAGAGGGTTCCTCGGGCATTTGAATTATATTTCCATATTCATTTCCCACATGACTGCAACATGTGAGCCGATATTTAAGTTCTTAAAGAAAGATCAAGGTTGTGTGTGGAAGGATGACTGCCAAAGGGCATTTGAAAGTATTAAAGAATATATGCTTGAACATCCTATCTTGCTCCCTCATGTCTAAGGAAGACCGTTGATTATGTATCTGACAGTGTTAGATAATTCCGTGGGTTGTATTTTGGGACAACAAGATGAAACAACAAAGAAAGAGTATGGCATTTATTATCTCAGTAAAAAGTTTACTGATTGTGAATCACGGTATTCCATGCTGGAAAAGACATGTTGTGCTTTGGCCTGGGCAGAAAAATGTTTGCGGCAGTATATGTTGAATCACACTACTTGGTTGATCTCCAAAATGGATCCAATTAAGTACATTTTTGAAAAGCCTTCTCTTACTGGGAGAATTGCCTGCTGGCAAATGTTGTTATCTGAATATGACATCGAATACCGCACTCAAAAAGATATTAAAAGCAGTGTGTTGACAGATTATCTTGCTCATCAACCAGTTGATGATTATCAGTTTGTGATGTATGATTTCCCTGATGAGGATGTGATGTTTCTGAAAGTGAAAGATTGTGAAGAACCATTTCCTGAGGAAGGTCCTGATCCTGAATCTCGCTGGAGTATGATATTTGATGGAGCTGTGAATGCTTATGGTAAAGGAATTAGTGTTGTGATTGTCACTCCACATGGATCACACATTCCTTTTACTGCAAGGTTGACATTTGATTATACTAATAATATGGCAGAATATGAGGCTTGCATCATGGGTATCGAAGAAGCTATTGGTCTCAGAATTAAAATTCTAGATGTGTATGGTGATTCAGCTTTGATAATAAATAAGATTAAAGGAGAGTGGGATACTCGTCACCCTGACTTGATTCCTTATAAAGATTATGCTAGAAGGTTGTTACCCTTCTTTAATAAAGTTGAATACCATCACATTCCTAGAGATGAAAATAAAATGGCGGATGCTCTGGTAACTCTAGCTTCTATGTATCCAGTGAATACTTGGAATGATATACCTCGAATTATGGTTCGGCGACTGGATAAGCTCGCTCATGTGTTTACAACAGAAGAGGTGGCAGATGAGAAACCTTGGTATTATGATATCAAGCATTTTCCCCAGACTCGGGAATATCCGATTGGTGCTTCGAATAAAGATAGAAAGACATTGAGAAGATTGGCTGGCATTTTCTTCCTCAGTGAAAATGTGTTGTACAAGAGAAATTACGACATGGTTTTTCTCAAATGCGTGGATAGACACGAAGCAGACATGTTGATGCATGAGGTTCATGAAGGCTCATTTAGCACACATGCCAATGGACATTCAATGGCTAAAAAGATGCTAAGGGCAGGTTACTATTGGCTGACAATGGAATCTGATTGTTACAAATTTGCAAAGAAGTGTCATAAATGCCAGATTTATGCGTACAAGGTTCATGTGCCTCCGACACTTCTTAATGTGATATCTTCCCCATGGCCTTTCTCTATGTGGGGTATTGACATGATTGGAATGATAGAACCCAAAGATTTGAATGGACACCATTTTATCTTGGTAGCAATTGATTACTTCACCAAGTGGGTGGAAGCTTCTTCATATGCTAATGTCACCAAGCAGGTGGTTATGCATTTCATTAAGAATAATATCATATGTCGGTATGGTGTGCCGAGCAGAATTATCACTGACAATGGCTCGAATCTGAACAATAAGATGATGACAGAACTTTGTGAAAAATTCAAGATTGTACATCACAACTCATCTCCGTACAGGCCAAAGATGAATGGGGTTGTTGAAGCTGCTAATAATAATATCAAGAATATTATCCAAAAGATGGTTGTTACTTATAAAGATTGGCATAAAATGCTTCCTTTTGCTTTACATGGATATCGAACATCTGTCCGCACTTCAACAGGAGCAACCCCGTTCTCCCTTGTGTATGGAATGGAAGCGGTACTCCCAATTGAGATTGAGATTCCCTCTTTGCGTGTGATAATGGAAACCAAGTTGACATAGGCTGAATGGGTCTAGAACAGGTTTGACCAATTGAATTTGATTGAAAAGAAGAGAATGACGGCTTTGTGTCATGGCCAGTTATATCAGAAGAGAATGAAGATAGCTTTTGATAAGAAGGTCAAACCTCGTGAATTCAGAGAAGGCGACCTCTTTCTCAGGAAGATCATGTCTTTTAACACTGATTCTAGGGGCAAGTGGACTCCCAATTTTGAAGGCCCATACGTTGTCAAGAAAGCCTTCTCTGGCGGTGCATTAATTCTTGAAACTATGGATGGCGAGGAGTTTCCACGTCCCATGAATGTTGATGCAGTCAAGAAATACTTCACCTAAAGAAATAAAAGAACAACTCGCTAAGTTGAAAACCCGAAAGGGCGGCTTAGGCAAAAAAGAGCCTCTCGGTAGGCCGAAAAGCAGAAAGGGAGGTCTAGGCAAAAAATAGAGACATAAATAGAATAAAATTTCCCTCTAAGTTGAAAACCCGCAAGGGCAGCTTAGGCAAAAGATAGGGAATTTCTTGGCAAGTAACTACATCAGACAAGACTTGATCGTTGGAGCAACAATCTTCTCGGATCCTCATCATACTTCAACAGAATTTGCTGCTCAGGATTTTAAAAGTTGTTAGAGGGGATATTGGTCATTGTATCTTTTCCATTATATATTACCATTTTCCGAACTTTGTAATCATCCATGGAGTCTCGCCATTCGCAGACTACCATTCTATTAATGAAATTTGAGCCTTTACCAAATTCTTTGTATTTCTTATTCTATTTATCTTGCAAAGACTCCATCTATTATTGATAATAACTTTCAAAGCGAAAAGATTAAGTAACAGAATTGATTTTCAAAAAGAATTTACAATTTTCTTTTACTTTAAAATTTGTGACGCAAGAGAAAAACAAAAGTGGTGATCCCAGGAATGGACGAACTCCAGTTGTTTTAAGAAGTTTTGTTTCCCGGGGAAGTTTTTCTCAAGATGTTTTCGCTGTATTGGGTTTGTGACTCCAGTGTCCCCGGTCAAGTTTTGGTTCATTTTTCTTCTTTTTTGAGTTTGCATAATATGAAGACCCAATCCAAGATTTCTCTGGTGAAGGTTTCGCTTGTTTGATAGAAGTTCTTTCTTCCAAGAGAAGTTGGTACAATAATCCCTCTCGAAGAACACATGTCTCCGGTTTCTCCTGTAAGGAACGTATATTGGTTTTCCCTTTGAGAATGTGGTGTTGACCTCCCCGATAAAGTCAACACGAATTCCCAGTGAATGTTTTGATGATTTGATGTCCGTCTGCTTTACTTGAAATTGATTTTTTAAATCCCCAGTATAAGCGTTAATTTTGAAAATATTTGATTCCCCATTGAAGTCTGAGTGCTATTCCCTGGTAAAGCCTGGAAAAGGATGTTATATCTCTGTATCTATACTGTTTTGTCGCTATGTTTTGTTTACTTCCAAATTACGTTTCTCCCCATAAAAGTTAAGCCATGTAGTAGGTTTTATTTCCTCAGTTGGCGCCTACTTTTTCTTATGGAATGTTCATATTGGATGTGATTTAGCCGAGTGTTGATGGTGCTCGAGGTGGTTTTACCTGATTACTCCCAGTGTTATATGTCTGTTTTGTCAGCATATGCACGATAACACTCCTACATTCATACATACATCATGTATAGTTAACATTTGGCAAATTATTGCTCATTCACATTCGTTATTGTTTTGTGGACGTATTGCCCTTTTTTGCATAATTGTGTTGACCCTTCTCCAATAGAGTGTCAGTCATAAGCAGAAAGTGTATATTCTTTCAATTTCTCCACTGAGTTATCCCTCGTGGAAGATTTTTGCTTTAGCCTTCCTGTACAACTCTTTGTCTGGGTGATTTGAGTTTCCCACTTGAGTTTATTTATCAAAGGGTGTATTTTGGATGACTGTTTTACTCTAGTTTATTTCTGTTTTGAATCTATGATCCTTGGTAATATTATTACTTTGGATTTCTGCAAGCTTCAAGTTTTGGTTTGAGAATGTGCATTTATTTTGCACGAGAAGACTTTATCCCCTCAGGAGGAATACATTGGCATTTCCCCAGGAAATCATATTTCTTTCCCCAAGAAGCTATATTGCTTTCCCCAGGAAGTCATTTTTATAATCCTTCACAACAGCAAGTAGTCGGTCTCTTTATTTGAGACAACTTATATATTACCCTTTCCGAGAATAACGCTTCGGTTAAAGAAGAAGTTGAGACCCGTTCTAGGTGAAACGCCATGATTTTGGGAAAACTTGTTATCTTTATACTACCTTCAATGAACGTTGGTAGTTCATCGTCAGTGAACGGCGGTGCTATGATATTTTATCTTTCTACCTTCAGTGAAAGTTGGTAGATCACCTTCAGTGAAAGTTGGTGCTTGTTACCTTTTTGCTACCTTCAGTGAACGTTGGTAGTTCATCATCAGTGAACGGCGGTGCTATGATATTTTATCTTTCTAGCTTCAGTGACAGTTGGTAGGTCACCTTCAGTGAAAGTTGGTTATTTTTATCTTTTTTCTACCTTCAGTAAGCGTTGGTAGTTCATTTTCAATGAATGGCGGTGCTATGATATTTTCTCTTTCTACCTTCAGTGAAAGTTGGTAGGTCACCTTCGGTGAAGGTTGGTGATTGTTATCTTTTTGCTACCTTCAGTGAACATTGGTAGTTCATCATCAGTGAACGACGGTGCTATGATATTTTCTCTTTCTACCTTCAGTGAAAGTTGGTAGGTCACCTTCAGTGAATATTGGTGATTGTTATCTTTTTGCTACCTTCAGTGAACGTTGGTAGTTCATCGTCAGCGAACGGCGGTGCTATCATATTTTCTCTTTCTACCTTCAGTGAAAGTTGGTAGGTCACCTTCAGTGAAAGTTAGTAGGTCACCTTCAGTGAAAGTTGGTGATTGTTATCTTTTTGCTACCTTCAGTGAACGTTGGTAGTTCACTGTCAGTGAACGACAGTGTTATGGTATTTTCTTTTCTCTCTACCTTCAGTGGAAGCTGGTAGTTCATCGTCAGTAAACATCAATGATTTCTTCTCTCTACCTTCAGTAAACGTTGGTAGCTCACTGTCAGTAAACATCGGTGTTGTTGTTTCTTTCCTCTTTCTACCTCCCGTGGGCGTTGGTAGTTTCGCCTTCAGTAGGAGTTGGTGTAACCTTTGAGTTTTTTTTATCATCCTCTATAAGTCAGGTCTTTTGATTCACCAGTGATCTATTTTCCTAGTCCGGTTTCTCTTTTGTTTCTTTATTTCCTTTGTTACATCCCCAGCGGTGTTTTGTGTCTCTTTGATTTTCTCCATGCGCATTCATGCTCATAAGCATTGCATGGCATCTTAGGGCCAAAAATAGAGTTTTTTGGTATATTTATGTATCTTCGATCGTGTCAACAGGAAGATTTTTAACCTTCGCATCTCCGGATAGAAGAAACTTAAATAAGGGCAGTTGTTATACCCCAATTTTTGCCCCTGAGATCCCTTCATCATACCATATTGATTCAATCACAACAAGATGACATTAGGGTTCTTGGTTCTCCTCCCTATCTTTAGCTTTGATCTTTGAGGAATCACCAAGCACCTTGATTTGTTTTCTTTTGTGATCATGGATATTTTGTCTTGATTTTTCCTTTTAATAATAAAATGAAATGTTGGTTTGTCTTACTTGTTACTAATGTAGGTAAATGCAATGAGATTTAACAAGTTGCTCCATGGGTTCATGAGTTTATTTCCATGACCTAGGAAATAAAGCTTGAGAAGTCCAAACCTCACCATTGAAGTAGTTTTGGAAGGGATGGCATGGAAAGGTCATTTTGGTTCACTACATTTCCAAGATATCAAAATTGATTCAAAAGTGAAAGGGATTGATTGAAGAGGTTGTCATGATTGGACAAGGTCTTGTTCCCAATGATAACAAGTGCATATTTCTCTCAATTATCAAGATATGGAAGTTGTTTTGGTGTCTATTAGTTCTCATTTTCATCCTCAACAAATTCTATTTACAAAGAAAGAGTGTTGGTAAAAGAAGGTTGTTTAAAATTGTCAAAGTTCCTCAAAGCATTTTCTTGATCTAGGAGCTAGGGTTTTAAACTTCAAAGAAGTATATCTTGCTCATCTTTTGGTATTTTTGAGTGATTCCAAAGGCATCCTTCTCTTCAAAGGGTTATTAACAAATCACTTCAAAATTTTCAAGGAGTTTTCATGTGGAAGAAACTTTATGATGAAGAAAGATTACAAGTCCTCCAGATGAACCCCCAATTTCTCATGTGTGACTTCAAATGATCATAACTTGGTCAATTTTTATCACCTTGAGCCCACTCTATTTTCATAATAATCTTGAGGATGTGAACTTTATGCATTCTTTTTTCATAATTTTTATCACTTTTGAAGAAAAATTTGAAATATTTCTAAGTATGGGAAGTCAACCTTTTTCCCCAACTTTGACTCAATGCAACTTTCAGCTCAAGCATCCATTTGATTCCATTCTTTTTCCTTTGCAAAGCTTGTAACCTCGTCTTTATAAAGCCTCAAGAATCATTCCTTAAGACCCCTTGAGCTGAGAATGCCATTGGATTGAACTTGGTAACTTGGAACTGAAGTTTCTTCATAAGTCAGAATTTTAAATTCATGTTTTGGCCTCTAAACACCAAATTAGCACGCGTTTGTGATCTAAACATGTTTAACCAAGTGTCCAAAGAGGATTAGAGCCTTAAAACGCAAGGATTGGATGAGTTTTGATGCAAATAATATCACACTTTACTCGTGCATCAGGTTCACACAATTTCCCTCCAAACTTCATCATTTCACACGCTTGAACATTCCATTTGATTCTCTATAAATAGAGGGTCATCCCCCATTCATTTCCTCAAGCTTTAAGAGCCAAAAATGCTCTGTCAAAACCTCACACAAAGTTCAAATTTTTTAAACTAGTTTATGAGATTCCAGCCTTTTCTTCCAAAGTTCTTTGCAGATTCATCTTCCTTAAGCATCATAGAAACTCTCCAGCACTTAAACCAAGCAAAATGAGCTATAATTCAAACTACAGAAGTCCAGTTTCAGAGCTTCTTTCTTGAACTTCGAAAATGTATAATTCTCTACCATTTAGATCCAAATAAAGCACTATCTTGTTCTACTCCTTCTCCGTATTCTAGTGCTTCTTACAATTTTTAAATCCATTGAGAATTGAGAGAGAAATCTTAAATTGAAGGTGCTCGCTATTTTCTGGGTTTTTGATTCATATCTCTTTGTGTACCTTAAATAAATTTGGCGCGATGGTGGTGTTAGGATCGTCTTGAAGAGACGAATCCAATGATACTTGTCTGAGATCCTAATTTTTCCATTGGAAAGATCTCACAAAATCTCCATTGCAGGGTGGCTGGAGGTTGAAGACAATGACATGTCTCGTCTCAGCCAATGATAGCGTGTCAAACGTTTTAATTTCATTGGTTTCCCTTTTTCTGACCCCCTACGCATCTTACTAAGGTCCATATCAAGCACAACGCGTCTGGTCCATTGGATTAGCTTACTAACGTGTTTTGACTATGATCTGATGGCCCATATCTTTTTGGTTTTATTTTATTTTCTGATTTTAGATTTTAATTGATTTAATTTTCAAAAATTCATAACTCTTTAATTTTTTTCCAAAAATTATGAAAAAATTAATAAAAATACTTTGAATTATTTCTGATCTCATTGACAATTGATATTTTTTATATTTTTTCCATTATTTGCTTTGTTTTAATTACCTTAAAAATACTTTCTGACATTTCTTAATTCTAAAAAATTTCATAAATATCATTTTACATATTTTTTGAATTTTTGAAAATTTTATGGAATTTTATATTGGTGTTTACTATTTTTGATCTATTTTCTATTTGTTTGAGTAATTTTAATTAGCTTAAAAATAGTTTCTGACTTAAAAAAAATTACCAAAAATTTTATAAAAATAGTTGAGTCCATTTCTGATTTTTCTATGGTCCTACTTATCTTTTCTTGATTAATTTGAACATAGTTGATATTTTTCTCTTTATTTCTATTTTAAAACTTTTTTAAAAACTTTTTTTATGTATATATTAAATGAAATATTATTTTGTGATTATTTTCTGGATAATCTTGGGTTGAGTTTTTAATCATGAACTTTATTAACATCATTGGATCCATGGTGTTGAGTCTAACTCCACAAAAATGAATGAATGATTTTAATAATAGTTTGATTAAATTTTAATTCAAATGTCGTTTGTATATTCTTCCACACCCTTCTCCATCTTATCCCTTTCTTATTGCACTAAGTGTTATTGGAGCATGATCTCTATATCATGTCTCAAAACAAATGGTGCATAGATTTCTATTGATCGACCTCAAAATAGGTGCGACTTCTATATAAGTTCACTTACGATTGCTTAACATAGCGCTAAATTTTGTCCCGATTCGAATAAATAATCATTCGTGGCCCAAACCTATGTTTGCAAGCCCAAGTATGTTAATTTGATCTCTTTGATCCAATAACCTTGTGATTCATTGTGTGTAGGCTTTGGTTCTACCAATCCTCTAATGGATCCACAACACTTTTGGTCAACGCGGATCACTTAAACATCGTTGATCATTAAATTGTACTTTTGAGGATTCCAAATGGATGATATACTTGACAAAAAGCAATTGCAACTTTTTCTGTGGAGGTTTTGGTTCTACCAATCCTCTAATGAGTTCCAAATGCAAGTTTCAATATGGTCATCTAACTAACCACTAATTATTAAATTGTTTTTACTTTATGCCATTTTATTCTTTTATGTTTTATGTACTATTTACTTTAAGCATTACATTTCATGTCATTTTTATTTTGCTCACTTGAGTCTTTTCTTTTCTCTTCTAAGACACATAATAATCAACATGAACCATAAAAACCTTTAATGTTACTTGGACTATTTGGTTACTATCCTTGGCATTATGGAGTATTGGACTTCTTGGACATAGGATTAGAAACCTTGGCCTATATTGGAGACTTTGTGACCTTAATTGATGTTTTGTCTGGAGTTCTTGAGGTTTATCTGAACACATTGGGTTGTTTGTTTGTTTTGTGTGCAGGTTATTATGATTACATTCTTTGTTTGTAATATGGAATTCACCCGTATACAGCCGTTACTCTGCCCAATTTTTGTGAAGACTTAATACACTTGAAGTTTGGTTCTCTCAAGAGATCTAGTATCTTTTCTTGTTTGGTTTCAATCCAAAGAATGGGAATTCTATCTTGACTCATAATGTCAACAATTGGCTTCTTGTTGATTAGATGGTTCTTATCCCTAGCTTTTACCTTATGCTTTAGGATAGTCTCTTCTTCTCCTCCCATCTTCTTTAATTTCAAAAATCTTCTCCATCCTTTTTGAAAATCATTCTTGCTTTTAAACTTGAACCACTTTCATAATAAACATGGACTTAGGTCCATGCGTTTTCAAAACATTTTCATAAATAAACTCTAATCAACTTAATAATACCTTGACATTTTTTTTGTGAGAAGACTAAAAGTCAATCAATCTCATTATAAACCATTTTGCCACTTTGGCTTTTTTACTTTAAAACCTTTCTCAAAAGATTAGACTCTTGTCAATCCTTGTAGTTATGCAAACAACTATACTTCTACAATATGTAGTAAACTGAGATATTTCCCACATGGGTGTTGAGTGAGGCATTGTTGATTTTAAAATCCAAGCCATATACTCCAATTTGAGATGATTCAAATTCTCCTTTCTCATGATTGTGGGTAGCAAGTATGTTTTCCACACAGACAATGACGATGATGTCTTATCTCATAAAATTAACCAACACACTTGTGTTTAAAATTTTTAAAAGAGGAACTACGTGTACCCTGATCCACTATTGCACGAAAGGTGGTACATAGGCACTAAAGGTTCGCGACCGTGGCAGGTGAAAAAACCATAAAAATATATTTCTTTTTTCACCTCCACCATCCATTTTTATACAACAATTTATAGCCAAAATATACAGATTTTACAAACAGGTTCCTACGGAGTACCGTAAATGTTTATGGTGATAATACCTTCCCTTTGCATAACCAACCCCCTTACCTTGAATCTTTCCCCATCTTTTTGGATTACTCGCTCTTTTCCCATTCCTTTGGAAACAATAAAGCGTTGTGGCGATTTTTATTTTTTTATCTGTATAATCTAGTCAATCCAATGGCTTAGTCTTAAACATTACTATCACTACAATTGGTAGTAGGGAAGATCCATCTATCCATGTCATAGCTACTGTCAGCATCTTCTGTGGCAGAGACAACATCAATAGCTTTGACTCTAGGGCCATGCTTTAGCATGGGAGCAGTTATAACATTGGGAATATCAAGAGCATCGAATTCAATCTCCTTTGCCTCGATCAGATCCTGCACCTTGTTCTTCAAAGCCCAACAATCATTTGTATCATGGCCTGGATTTTCTAAATGGTAGGCGCACTGAGCATTTGGGTTGTAGCGAGGAGATGCGATGTTGGGATTCTTGGGAGCTTCCCTCAGGGTAACCATATTAGATTTCGGTAGGTGAGGCAAAAATTGAGACAAAGTCATGTTTATCCGGTGAATTGTCTTACAGGCCTTTCTGCTCTAGGCTGATTGTTCCGTTGTTGGGTAGATGCAGGCTTGGAGATCATAACATCCCCTACCATTGGACGACCCTCGGTTATGCCCTGATTTCTTTGACTGTAAGCAGCACTGACCTCTTATTTTTCCCCGAAAGGTCTCTTTCCTGCACTTGAGGAGGCATCGTTATGTATCTTGCCACTTCTAATACCAACTTCCACTCTTTCTCCAGTCAAAATCAACTCAGTAAAGCCAGATGAGGAGTTTCCAATCAGATGGTTGAAAAACAGACCATATTGAGTACCCAAAAACATGTCCACCAACTCCCTATCAGACAAAGGGGGTTGGACTCTTCCTGCTAAGTCCCTCCACTTCTGGGCGTAGTCTTTAAAGCCCTCTCTAGAACCCATAGACATACTTTGGAGTTGCTTACGGGTGGGAGCAAGGTCTCCATTATACTGGTACTTCTTGTAGAAAGTAGCAGATAGGTCTTCCCAGTTACGAATATTGGTTCCCTCCAGCTGATAGAACACCTCTAGTTGAGTCCCGGATAGATTGTCTTAAAAGAAGTGGACCCACAAATCCTTGTCAGCAGTGTGAGGCTGAATCTTCCTCACATAAGATCGGAGATGCATCTTGGGACACAAGACCCCATCGTATTTAGCGAACACCAGAACCTTGAACTTCTGCGGGATGACAACCTCACAAACCAAACCCAGCTCTTCAAAATCCAGCCCAGGTACCCTCTGGATTTCCATTGCACTCAGACGATCCTCCAGCTGTTTGTATTTTCATCAGTCGGAGGATACTGCTCCTCATTATAGTCAGACTCATTATCAGATTCCCTTGGACTGGGGTCTTCTTCTCTTGTTTCCCCTTCTTGATTGTCTCCTTCTTTTGACGAAGATGTTAGTTCTGTAACTCGCCCTAACGGTCCTCTGAACCTCCTTCCCAAAATCACCATACCAGCTAGCTTCTTTGGCTTCTTGGTCTTTTCTTTGACAATCAGGGCTTTCGTCTCTTCTTTCCCCTTATCCAGAGCCATGAACATTTATTGAAAATGAGCATTTTGAGTTTGTAGATCCTTCACTGTTTGTTCGAGAGCCAATTCTTTACTGCTGAAATAAACAGCGAAGAAGATGAGAAACCTTCTTTGAAACCTGTTTATGCAATGATATGTATGATATATGTATGTGTTGTACCTCAAAATTTTCCCTCTCATTTCTCAAAGGATCATCCTGGACCCTCAGGTTTACTTCTATCCAATTTCAAGCCTTGAATTACAAATTTTCCAAGAAAGTCATTCACAAGGGCAAAATGGTCATTTGCACACTGAAAAGTCAATATTTGACTTTTAGATCAAAATCAAGTTTCAAGAATCATATTTCATCAAGGCATGAAGTTTGTTTCATCAGGAAAATCATAAGCCAAGATTCATGTTGAAAAAGTCAAAATTCTAAATACTTTGAATTTTTCTCAGTGCTTAAGAAATATGATAAGCTCAGAACTTTTGGCCAGATTTTCACCATGATGCAAGCTGATTCTGGAAGAACTTCTAAAACAAGAGTTTTAGATCTCAATAAGACCTAAAATATTGCAGAACATAACTTCTTCTAGAATTGTTGGGATTTCAAGTTATACATCTTCAAAGTCATGTCCCTGAAACTTAAACACTTAGTAAATTCTGAGCATTTTCAAATCAGAATTTGTTTACAACTTCTGGGCCAGTTTTCCCAAAGGTTCATTCAGTAGTTGCAAGAGTAATTCAAAAATGGGTTACAAAGCATGTCATAAGCTTTCTGGAAAGTCTGAGAACTCGCTTAGAACATGCTGGAGCAAAGAGATTCAAGGATCAAAAGTTAGATGTTTGTTCTAAGTTGCGCTGATGTTGAACTTCTGTCCCAGAATCAAGCTATGATGCACAATCTCATAGCGCAGGATTTCTGATTTGATAAATCTCATCATCATTTAATGCTCACAACCACTTTTGAGTTTTTATCCAAAGGATTTTCCCACGTGTGAGATAGAAGTACCATTGTTGTCCTTGAAAAGCAAACTTTTGTACAAGTTTATGCTGGGCCTATACTTTGATTTTTCCTCTGACGGTACTTTTCCTTAATTCATGCTTACAAATCCAGCTTAGGCACGCCTAAAAGCTTCTAACCACCATACTTGTTTATCTTGCTTCAAGAAAAAGCCAGCATGCTAGCATGATGTTGGTACTTTTGACTTCTCCAAGCTGCAAAGTTCTTTCCTATAAATTGAACTTCATTTGCAACTCTGAAGGGGCCGGTCGGAAAATTGAAAAGAAAAATCCTTGAAACCTTGCGAAAATTTCAGAAAATCCAAAACTACAAACACAAATAAAAAACCTGTTAGTTTTTTATTCTTGCATTCAAACTCCAATTTCCCTCAAGTGTTTCTTGACCAAATCATCCATACACCATTTATAACCTAAGTTAAAAGTTGTTCCAGCCTGCTGAGTACGTGAGGAAGCTGATCAAAACATTACAAGTAGTCAGAACCAGGCTCCAGCTCACAGAACATTTTCCAGTTGCAAGGTAAGCTTTTGCTAACCCTCATCATATCACTTAAGTATTGTTAGACTTGCATGTTCAAAATACAATGTAGACATCCTGATTCTGATGTTGTACATATTCTGAGGTTTCATGTATTTGTCTTCCTAAATAGGAAGAACATAAGTTCATAACTTATTAAGGAAACTATGACTAGAAGATACATGCTTGTTTCTGATTTATAGTCTTGACATTTTTTATGCTTCTGAAACCATGATGGAAACCTTCCATAATTGTTATGTTTGTGTTTTCTGTTCTGTTGAGAGATGACTAAGTTGCAGATGTTCTCATTAGCATGGAGAAAGAGATGAAGCTCATCATCAGAATTTACTTTATGTTATATGTTCATGCTTTTGCTCTAATACCGGATGTACAGCCACCCCAGTGGTAGAAAGCGCGCGCATAAGACATTAATGCTAAGTGTTGTACCCCAAAATCTTCCCTCTCATTTCATCAACATTTTCTCAACACAAGACCCTTGGAGCTCAAAATCAAGTTAGGGTTTGCTCAGCTCAAGTCCCCTCCTTGCACTATTGACCCAAAATTAGGGTTTGAGTTTGCACAAGGATGTTTTGACCTAAGATTCCCAAAGTGACTTTCATGCTTCATGTTGGACTCACAAGTTTATCCATACTAAGTTTCAAGCCTTGATTCCAATCTTTGCCCAGTCAATTGGACAGTTGACCTAGAAATCAGCTATATTGGGGAAAAAGTCAACTGTGGCCAATTGACAGTCTAACCTCATGAAATTTGACCCACATCAACATAATGAACTAATATGAACCATTTGGTCAAGTTTGGATCACAATTCCACAAGAAATTTGATCAGATCACCAAAAGGGCAAAATGGTCATTTTTAGGGTTTTGACTGCACAAAGGCAATTTTTGACTGTGTGACCTAACCAATGGCAAACCAAGATCACATATGGACTCAAGGACTCAATGGAATTGTCTTGATTCTTTCAACAAGTTCAAAAGATCTCAAATGCACAGGATTGACAGATGAATCTTCCAGTCAACTGATCAAAATTTGACTGTATACTGAAAAGTCAAACTTTGACTTATTGGTCAAAATCAAGTGCCAAGATTCATTTTTCATCAAGGCATGTCAAATTATGAAACTTGTTCATCAAGAAACCCAAAATTGCAAATTAGGGTTTAAGATGAGAAAATTTCATAACTTAGAATTTTTCTAAGTTATGAAACTTCCTTATTTTTCCCTAACTTTTTCCTATTGTTTCATCAAGATACAAATGGATTCAGACAAAACTCAAAACATGAAAGTTGTAGTCCATTGCAAAATATACAACTTGTATTCACAAAGTTTTCTCAAAGGAAGCTTGTAGCTCAAGTTATGATTTTTGGAACAAGGGTGCAAAACATTTTTAACTTAGAAATTTTTTGACCTATTCTAGGCAGAATTTTTGTCCAACTTCTTGGCCATTTTTCACATGCTTCCACTTGGAGTTTCAATTTGCATTACAAATATGGATTGTATTACACATTCCAATCTTTCCAAATTGTCAAAGAACTTCTCAAACACCCTTGTGGTTAGAGAGAATCGAATTTGCAAAGTTGGGCAAAATTCACTTTTGTTCTTGACCAAAGCATGTTCATAACATTGGCATTTTTCAAATCAGCTTGTACAAAGCTAGCTTGCAGGCCTCAAAACCAGTTACACACACCATAATTAAATGCCTAACCATTTTTCTAAGGTGTTATTTTGTTCATTTGGTCATTACATGCAAGATTAACCCTTAATTGGAAAAAGCATATTTGCCATTTTGATAAAGTAATGCTTTATGTCAAATAACAAATCCAAGAGGCATGGGCCAGATCTTTGAGGCTAGCATTTGTACAAAAATCCCTCTGATCAAGAACAAGATATGCAGCATGCTTGAGGACATTGGACAGGCCTATATCTCAAGTTGACATATCCTTGCTTACAGGAGAAGAAAGCTTGCAAAAACTCTCAATCTCTCATTCCTGTAAAGACCAGCCAAAGCAAACTTTGTCCTCATCTTACAACACCCTAACTGACCTAAAACATGATTCCTTCATCCTCAATCCATCCTCATACACAAAAACACCCTCTTGCTGCAGAAACAGAGCAAGTTCTGCAACTTGACTTCCACTATTCATTCCACTCGTGCATTTTGGCTAAAACCAGTTCAAACACATTCTATATTATCCACACAAACTATCCTAAGCATTAAATCCAAGTTGTAACATCCTGAACATCGTTTGCCATTTCTGCTTTCAAGCTGTGTAGGTGGACTTCCATAGCACGATACAGGCAGTTTCAGAGCAAGCCAAGCATAGGAGAAGCATCCTTGGACTTCAGGCAAGCTGTACCAAAGCTCGAACTCCATTGAAGATACCTCTGTTGTTGTAGACGACTCAAGCTGAAACAGGTAAAAACATGAACTTCTATCTCTCAATATAGGAAGAGTTAGGCTTAGGTTTGTGAATGAAACATGTTCTCCTCATAGCCCTGAAGCCATCCATATACTTACTTTTCATTTATATTGAGTATGCTGTGAGAATTTTGGCCATGAACATTGGAGAAAATTTAGGTCAGAAATTGGGGATGAAGAAATTCTCCCTCGTTTCTTAGAGTTAGGTCAAGTTTTTTATATGTATGAATTCGGCTCTTGATGCTCTACATTGTTTGTGTTATGAGTTTTTGCTAAAAATCAAAGAATCAGGAGTTTGTATTTTGAACAAAGAAGCGCGTGTTTGACAGAAGCTGGAGGAAGAAGATGATGGCTTGGGCTGGGCCTGAGCTATCCTTGTTGTTCACACCCTTTTTTTTCATCTACACCCCCCTGGCCCATTGTGTGAAATATCCATTATTTTTGACTTTTTATTTTTTCTTCTGACTTGATATTTTTTGTCAAAACATAAAAAACATTAAAAATATTTTTCCACCCATTTTTGCATTTATTTGGAATTTATTTGTTTTATTTAGCATATATATATATATATATATATATATATATATATATATATATATATATATATATATATATATATATATATATATATATATATATATATATATATATATATATATATATATATATATATATATATATATATATATATATATATATATATATATATATATATATATATATATATATATATATATATATATATATATATATATATATATATATATATATATATATATATATATATATATATATATATATATATATATATATATATATATATATATATATATATAAACAAATATATTTCCTTTTTATTTAAAACACTAAAAAATAATACAAAAATATATTTATTTTCAGTTATTATTTTTCATTTACATTTTGAAAACATTTTCAAAAAAAATACATTTTTTTGTAAATAATTAATATTTTATTTTTTGTACATATTTAGCTTATTAAATATATATAAATATACTTATACATATTTTATTAAATATTTAGGACAAAAATATAAAAATAATACATTTTTATTTTTATTAAATATGTGACATCAAAAATACCTTTTTAACCATATACTTTTTATTTTGTGCATAAATTAATTTATTTTGTATATACTCAATAAATAAAAATGTTTATTCAAAAATTAGGGTTTAACCCTAAGACAATAAAAATCACCAAAAATTGACTTTTTTATTTTGTTTATATTTCATATTGAAAAACATTTTCACATACAAAAAATCATTTTTGTGCATAATACATTTTGCATATTTATTGTATTTATTTTTATATTGTACAATTAAATATTTGTATATTCGATATGGATGTAATAGCTTAGATTTAATTTCTTGTTAAATATCCCCCCATTCAAACATTTGTACCCCCATCCCCATAATCATGTTGTAATAATTTAGGACTTTAAATTTCTACATTTAAAAGCTTTCAAATTATGCCATGATAGACTTAGGGTTTGTATGCAAATAAAATAACAAATAGCTTGACCTAAATTCAAAGATAAAATGCATGAAAATGGACAACACCATACACACTTGCACCCTTAGGGTTACTCCACTTGTTGCCTTCAAAAATGGTCCATGTTGCATGTTGAGTGTCTTTGGAAAAACAAAAACAAATCAAATGATCATAGTCCCTCGATGAAGCTTTCTCAAGTTGCCTAAAAAATTATCAAGTCCCTTAAAGGAAAAGTTGCCAAAGACACTTGGCACTATTGCATTCATGGTCTAAACGATGAGCCGCGCTCGTCCCGTTAACATCCTAACACAAGATTGTCCACCAAGTACAATGGTGGAACAATACTGTTAAAAGAGTTAAAACATAGGAAAGATCTTTGAGAAATTTAGGGTAGATAGCTCTTGGTTACTTGACCAACTTGCAAAACAAATCCTTTCCATTTTTCAAAACACACTCCACAACACAAACTTTCAAAACAACTTTCAAAACATTGAAAACTTTTCAAAAGACAAATACACCTTTGTATACATCCAAACATGGATCATTACAAAGGTTGCCACAACAAATGGCCTCTTTTCAAAACCTTTTTCAAAATCACACACAAAGCACCATTTCAAACAATTGAAAGCACCATTTCAAACAATTGAAAAGCAAAGGCAAGTGATCTAAGCAAGTAACTAAGAGCCCATGGACAACCATGGATAGAAAGGGTGCTAATACCTTCCCTTTCTATAATCTACTCCCCGAACCCAAGAAAACATCTCAAAGGTTTTTTTTTGTGCTTTTTAACCTTTCCTTAGGATAAAATAAAAAGTCGGTGGCGACTCTTGCTAAACCGAAACATTTGCGAAAACAAACGCAAAAACTCAAGTCAGTTCTCCCACCGTATCACAGAACTGGCGACTCTGCTGGGGAGTTATTTAAAAGTGGAGTAACCTTAGGGCTTAGATCACCCTTTTGCATGACTAATTGTTTGCTTTGATTGCTTTACATTTTGGTTCTCTTGTTTGGGCTTGAAATCCTACACCCGGATTTGGGAAACATTCATAGATAGCAATACGTTGTGGAAACTGTGCGGGGTATACCGACACGGTTGAAGCAATAACTATATTAGTGCGACATATTTGTGAGTACCGGTAACCCTTGAGTTCAATCAAGGAGAGTACGGGGCCGCTGAGTGATGTCACTAAGCACTAATGACCTAGAACCTTACTTGACCATCTTGGCCTTTTATTTGGGGTAGTGAGATGACCGGCTTTGGTGCAGTCCGAAGTTGGTAGATACTCGATACTACACTCATTGAGGGTTGTTTTCTTGGAATATTTTGGTCGCTAGTTAAGTGGCTAAACCAAAACAATGAACATAGAAAACAATTCAATGATATTGAGCTCCTTAAAACCCGGTTATTATTTATAGGGTTTTGTGTGACTTGCTTGTACATATGTTTGTGCATACATCATGAACATCATAAAGCATCATATGCATCCACTAACCATTTCAAGGGTTTGGATCTTCATCTTTGTTCTTGTTTTATAGGTCATGGAAATTCTTCGCAGGAAAACCATCCAAGTCAACCTTGTGAGAATCCCTCCTCAACTCAAGGAGCTTACATCCAGAATTCCAGAAAGCTCTCTCTTCAGTGAAAGACATGGTGGACTGCTCAGCATAGTCAACACCAACATTAAAGAAGACATGGTGAAAGTGTTGTTCTAGTTCTTTGACCCCCTTCACCACTGTTTCACATTCCCCGACTACCAATTGGTGCCAACTTTGGAGGAATTTTCTCAACTCCTGATAATTGCTATTCTTAATCAACTACCCTACAACAGTACGGAAAAAGAACCAAAGCTTGAAGATGTTGCCCAAGCACTACACTTGCAACCATCTGACATCAAGGGGCATTGGGAGACTAGAAGTGGTGTCAAGGGCTTCTTGGCAAAATTCTTGTTTGAGAAGGCACAAGAGTGTTGGAATTCTTTGGATCTACAAGCCTTTGAAGAGATTGTGGCACTCCTCATTTATGGGTTGGTCTTGTTCCCAAATCCTGACCAACTTATAGATGTCAATTCTGTCAAGATTTTCCTATCCAGGAATCCCATACCTACATTGCTTGGGGACATCCTCCACTCATTTTACACACGAACAATGAGAAAGAGAGGTGTTCTCATGTGTTGTACTCCTCTCCTTGCAAGGTGGTTTATTTCTCACCTTCCATAATCTGTTTTGAAGAATGACCAAGGCTTAAGGTGGTCACAACGGTTGATGACCCTCACACATTCTGATGTACATTGGTGTTCTCGGTCCAGAGAAAATGTCATCATTGTCGATCATTGTGGTGAGTTCCCTAATGTTCCATTACTTGGCATTAGAGGAGGCATTACCTACAACCCCTGTCTAGCTTTGAGACAATTTGGATATGCACGGAGGGATGGCCCTCATGACATGCTGATTCCTGACCTAGTTTTTGACTTCGACAACGATGCGCAAGGACTTCGCCAAAGATTCATCAGAGCTTGGAGGATGCCTAACAAGGTAGATAGAAAGACACTGGGGCACAAGAACTCCATCCCTCTTGAGCCTTATCTCAAGTGGGTACGGACCCGAGCCCAGAGTCTTATGATGCCTTACCCTCATATTCTCCCTTTGATTAAAGAGCCTGTTAAGGAAGGAGAGGTTCCTTACACCATCCTACATCCTGACATGCCTACATCATGGGAGGAAATGCAGAAGAGTTGGATCCAACTCAAGGAATAAAGGGATACTTTTGAAGCCAGCTTCTACGCCAGTGAGAAGAAGGTTTTGGAGCTTACCCGCCGACTCCACGAGGAGGAGACCCTCAACACTTACATCGCACCAAAGAGGATGTGCCACGTCTTTTTACCTTAAGAAGTTTTTGTAATGTTTGGCCCATGGGGCATTTATGTACTGACAAAATTTCTTCTTATTAATATGACGTGTGTTCTTTTTGTCTGCAACAATTTTGAATTTCTAAATCCTTGATTGCATTGCATGAATAAATATATCATTCATCATATGCATAAACAGGTCTTCACACCAGGTTTCCTTATCTCTCTGCTGTTTATTTCAGTAAGATGGATCTCGAACAGACGGTCAAAGATCTGCAGGCACAAAACTCGCAGTTTCAACAGCTCCTTATGACCTTGGCAAAGGGTCAGGAGGATCTTAAAGCACTGTTAGGGAATAAAGAGCAAGAAAAAGGAAAAAAGAAGAAGAAAAGAGTTGGGGTAGCTACACTGGGAAGAATATTTGAGAATGAAGCTAGGAGAGTTCTTGAATTCCCCTCCACATCTGATGAGGGAACCGGTAAGGGAAAAGGAGCTGCACTACCTTCTGAGTCCGAAGCTGAAGAGGAAGAGGTTGAGGAAGATGAAGACTACTCAGAGCAGCAATACCCGCCAGCGGACGACAAATACAAAAACCTGGAGGATAGACTGGCATCTATGGAGCTGCAAACGGTTCCCGGGTTAGATTTTGAAGAATTGAGATTGATTGCTGGGATTGTAATC
The DNA here is from genome assembly GCA_948472305.1 of Vicia faba. Taxonomy (NCBI): domain Eukaryota; kingdom Viridiplantae; phylum Streptophyta; class Magnoliopsida; order Fabales; family Fabaceae; genus Vicia; species Vicia faba. The sequence goes on from OX451737.1 coordinate 252,639,490, forward strand.
CCTCCAAAGTTTAAGGTGCCAATTTTTTCAAAATATGACGGGCTGTCTTGCCCGAAGATGCACCTGAGGTCGTATGTCAGGAAACTTCAACCTCATTCATCCGATAGAAATCTTTGGGTACACTTCTTCCAGGATAGTCTGTCTGGTACACAGCTAGATTGGTTTTACCAACTTGAGAGGTCAGAGGTGCATAGTTGGGAGGATTTGGCAGCTACCTTTTATCGCCAGTATCAATATAACGCTGACTTGGCGCCAACCCGTACTCAAGTACAAAGTATGGGAATGGCCTCAAATGAGGGATTCAAAGAATACGCCCAGAAATGGCGCGACTTGGACGGGAGAGTGCAGCCACCTCTATCAGATAGGGAACTAGTTGATATGTTCTTGGGGACCCTATTTGGCCCGTTCTTCAACCATTTGATCGGGAGCTCTTCTGCAGGGTCTACTGAAATGATTCTGACTGGCGAACGGGTGGAAGCTGGTATTAAGAGTGGGAAGATTCAAAGGGATGCCTCTGCATCTACAACTGTTAAAAATCCATTTCCAGCCAAGAAGGAGGCAGCTGTTGTGTACTCTCAAAAGGGATTGGGGAGAACTAAGCGCCGGCCGACTTTGGGGGCCGTGATGATTCAAAATTCGTCAAATGATCAGCCTCGTACCAATCAGTCTAGACCTAACCAGCAACGGGTAGAACGGCCATAACGGCAGTTCACCCGCATCAATATGACGCCTGCACAAGTTCTTCCCCATTTATTGAAGTTGAATCTGACTGGTTTAAAGAGAGGGCCATCTTACCTCACGAAGAGTTGTTGGAAACAGTCAACTTAGGAATAAAGGAAGACCGGAAGGAAGTACAAGTGGGTGCCAATCTGGAACCAAGTATCGAGGAGCGCTTAATACAACTATTGAATGAATACGTTGAAATCTTCGCCTGGTCTTATGAAGACATGTCGGGTTTATACACAGATAATCGTGGTTCACCATCTCCCTACAAGAGAGATTGTCCACCGATCAAGCAAAAAGTCCGCCGAATGAGGCCCGACATGTCTGAAAGGATTAAAGCGGAAGTAATGAAGTAATTCAACACTGGCTTTCTGGCTGTTACATCCTATCCACAATGGGTTGCTAACATCGTGCCAGTACCTAAAAAAGACGGCAAGGTCAGAATGTGTGTGGACTACCGGGATTTGAATAGGGCCAGCCCTAAAGATGATTTTCCGCTATCGCATATCGATATTTTGATTGACAACACGGCTCAGCACAAAGTGTTTTCCTTCATGGATGGGTTCTCGGGCTACAACCAGATTAAAATGGCCCCCGAGGACATGGAGAAAACAACCTTTGTTACGCAATGGGGTACTTTCTGTTACAAGGTGATGCCGTTCGGACTGAAGAACGCAGGGGCAACTTATCAACGCGCCATGGTAGCTCTGTTTCATGATATGATACATCATGAGATCGAAGTTTACGTAGACGACATGATAGCTCGATCACAAACAGAGGAGGAGCACCTTGAACATTTGCAAAAGCTGTTTGCCAGGTTGAAGGAGTACAAACTCAGGCTGAATCCAAGTAAGTGCACTTTTGGAGTTAGGTCTGGTAAACTTCTAGGATTTATTGTCAGCAACAAAGGCATCGAGGTCGATCCAGCAAAAGTGAAGGCTATACAAGAAATGCCTGCCCCCCGTACTGAAAAGGAGGTCAGAGGGTTCTTGGGGCGCTTGAACTATATTGCCAGATTTATCTCTCATCTGACGTCTACCTGTGAGCCAATTTTCAGACTATTGAAGAAAGATCAGGTAGTTGAATGGAACGACGATTGCCAAATTGCTTTTGATAAGATCAAGGAGTACTTGCTAGAACCTCCTATTCTGATGCCACTCGTTGAAGGAAGGCCGCTGATCATGTATCTGACTGTTTTGGATAACTCCATGGGGTGCGTACTGGGCCAACATGACGAGTCTGGTCGAAAAGAGCATGCCATTTATTACCTTAGAAAAAAGTTTACCGACTGTGAGACTCGCTACTCACTGCTCGAGAAGACTTGCTGCGCTTTGGTATGGGCTGCTCGCCGACTAAGACAGTATATGTTGACTCATACCACTTTTTTGATTTCCAAAATGGATCCTATCAAGTATATCTTCGAGAAGCCTGCTTTATCCGGAAGAATCGCTAGATGGAAAATGATCCTGACTGAGTATGACATCCAGTATACTACCCAAAAAGCTATAAAGGGGAGTGTACTAGCTGACCATCTAGCTCATCAAGCTATCGAAGATTATCAATCCATGAGATTCGACTTCCCGGACGAGGACATCATGACTTTGGACAACATTGAAAGTAACGGACCGTATGACGGACCTGAAAATGGATCCCGGTGGAACCTGTACTTTGATGGTGCTTCAAATGCACTTGGAAACGGTATCGGTGCGGTACTCATTTCCCCGGAAGGTTGCCACACACCTTTCACGGCCCGACTTTGCTTCAGTTGTACCAACAATATGGCTGAATATGAAGCTTGCATCTTTGGTCTCAAGGCTACTATAGACTTGGGGATCAAATCTTTGATCATATTTGGGGACTCGACTTTGGTTATCAGTCAAATCAAAGGAGAGTGGGACACCAAACATCCTAATCTTATCCCATACAAAGAACATGTCTTGACATTGTTGCCTCATTTCGAGCAAATCACCTTCGAGCATTTCCCGCGAGAAGAGAATCAGCTAGCAGATGCTCTGGCTACAATGTCTTCCATGTTTAAACTCAACTGGGATAATGAGGCTCCCCAAATCACCATCGAGCGAATGGATGAACCTGCGCATTGTCATGAGATTAATACCGAAGAAGTAGTGGAACAACCCTGGTTTCACGAAATCAAAAGGTATCTCCAGACTAGAGAATATCCTGAAGGAGCTTCAGTAAATGACAAGAAGTTCCTAAGGAGATTTGCTGCCAAGTTCTTCCTGAGCAATGGCATCCTTTATAAACGCAGCCATGACAGTGTTTTACTTTTTTTGTGTGGACAAAGCTGAAGCAGAGTTAATCATGACTGAGATACACAGCGGTACATTTGGCACCCACTTGAGCGGACATACGATGGCTAAGAAGATTCTAAGGGCAGGTTATTACTGGTCTACCATTGAAGCTGATTGCCATCAACATTCCCGTACTTGCCACAAATGTCAAGTCTATACTGACAAGATTCATATTCCTCCTGTTCCTCTCAACGTTCTGACAGCTCCTTGGCCATTCGCAATGTGGGGCATTGACATGATTGGAGAGATCAAGCCCACAGCATCCAATGGACATCGCTTCATCCTGGTCGCCATTGACTATTTTACCAAATGGGTCGAAGCAACTTCTTTTGCCTCCGTTACAAAAAATGTGGTTGCCCGCTTCATCAAGCAAAACCTCATATGTTGGTATGGTGTCCCCGACAGGATCATTACAGACAACGGTACTAAGCTGAACAATACTATGATCACCGCTCTATGCGAACAGTTCAAGATTTATCATCACAATTCATCTCCCTATCGGCTGAAGATGAACGGTGTTGTTGAAGCTGCGAACAAAAACATTAAGAAGATCATTCAGAAAATGACAGTCACCTACAAGGACTGGCATGAGATGTTACCATTTGCTCTGCATGGATACCGTACCACGGCATGTACTTCAATAGGGGAAACCCCATTTTCTTTGGTATATGGCATGGAAGCTGTCCTACCCATGGAAGTTCAAATTCCTTCTTTAAGGATTATGAAGGACTCTGGTTTGAGTGAACACGATTGGATTCAAACCCGACTTGATCAACTCAATTTGATAGATGAGAAGCGACTCACTACTGTTTGCCATGGTCAGACGTACCAAAAACGGATGATCAAGGCTTTCAACAAGAAAGTCAGACGTCAAGTATATCAAGTCGGAGATCTCGTAATCAAGCGGATTATCTTGCCGCCAAGTGATCCCAGGGGTAAATGGACTCCTACATACGAAGGACCATTTGTGATCAAGAGCATATTTTCTGGTGGTGCAATGATTCTGACCACCATGGACGGCGACGATTTGCCGCACCCTGCGAACGCAGACATAGTCAAAAGATACTACACGTAAAACAACCCGACAAGTCGAAAACCCGAAAGGGCGGCTTGGGAAAAAATGGGCATCCCGGTGAACCGAAAACCCGAAAGGGCGGTTCAGGCAAAAATTAGGGATAAAACAAAAAAAAATCTGTACACCCGGCAAGTCGAAAACCCGAAAGGGCGGCTTGGGCAAAAATGGGCATCTCGGTGAACCGAAAACCCGAGAGGGCGGTCCAGGCAAAAGTTAGGGAATTAAAGCGTATGACTATGTCTCGTCGGATCACTTTAAAGAACAATCTCTTCACCAACAAGCTCCGAACTTCTGATCAATCCAGTCATCGGCGGACGAAGCAGCGAATGGACAGATATTCAGAGTTGTGAAGGCTATAACAGAATGGAATCCCATGGAATTGTTACACATAGCCATCTTTCTTTTGTATAAAATTTTCAATTTTTTACGACAACATCCTCTTACTAGGATATTTGTCTCCTTTGTGCAAAGATACTCACAAAAGTTAATACAAATACTTTTCCAAATACAGATATTTGCTTTGTCGTCCTTTTTCTCTTTTGCACTTATGTTTTATTTGAGAAACGTCCAATGTTTTGTTAAATAGGCATATGCATTCGAACATGATCATTCTCTTACAAATCAGGAAAGATGATTGCAGATAGTTTAAGGGTACAGATAGATATCTTGATGCCCTTTCAGAAGGAATCCCTAGCAGAATTAAACTCCAAATTCCTCAACAAAGTCAAAATCCAGAACTTAATTCCCCAAACAGAATTAAACTTCAGGATCTTCAGCAGAACATAAGCTTTTTCTAAAACTGATTTCCCCAGCCAGAGAGCCTTCTAGAACTCAATTCCCCTCAGAGTTAGGTTTCAGTATCCCCAGTGGAGCCTTAAAAATCTGAAAATCCTATCCCCAGTTAAAATCAAAACTACCAATCTCTAGCGGAGCTAACACTTCCAACTATCAATCCCCAGCGGAACCAGACTAGTGAACCTTCTCCCCACAGAGATACTTCCCGTCAGATTGAAGATTCTCAATTTTACTTCTCCAGCTTAAGCCTACCAGGTTCTGGACTCCCCAATAGAGATCATCAGAATTCTCATTCCCTACAAGTCACCAAGGAGTTCCAATCCCCAACAGTGGTCCTATAATCCCTCAACAATTGAAGATCTTGTTCCCCGAGCAGTCAGCAGTCGACAAGGATATCTCAGCTTTAGCACTCAGAGATTCCTACAATCCCCTTCAGCAGTCAATGATTCATTTTCCCCGGCAAAAGTCAAGATTCTCTCATCTCCGGCTATCCAGGATTCATCTATCCTCAGCAAGACAACTCATCAACTTACATGCGCATTCATTACATTCATATATCATAAACATTGATATAACATATATATTGCATCATACATATCATGCAACATAACTTTGTGTTTTAGCTAACATTTCATCCTTTTCAGGATAAGATTAAAAGGCTATCATTAACAATTATTTAAATACAGTATGGATACACCCCAGACGCGGAGGTCATTCTATTACTCATTCAGAATTTCAAGTCAGATACAGTACAGATACACCCCAGACACGACGGTCATTCTACTACTCATTCAGACTACAGCAATCAGATACAGACTAGATACGCTCCAGACACGGCAGCCATTCTATCTCTCATTCAGATTCACTTATCCACCTCAAGGTTCAATGCATTCCAAGCACGGATACCATTCCGACCCTTACAACAACAGTTTGATTCTCCCCAGTGCATTCGCCACGGAATTCATTCTGTCATTTATTTAGATCCCAGTTACAGTTTCAGATACACTCCAGACACGAAAGTCATTCTATTACTCATACAAATCTCAACTTTGGTTACATTCCAGATACGCTCCAGACACGGTTGCAATTCTGTCACTCATTCAGAATTTGTCCCCAGCACGTAATTGCTCCATATACAGATGTTTCTCTGTTACCCAGATACAATACAGATACACTTCAGACATGGCAGTCATTCTGATATTCATTCTACATTCAAACACAGTTACAGCTCAAATACGCCCCAGACACGGAGGCCATTCTTTTGCTCATACAAACTCAGTCTCCAGATACAGTTCAACGAACATTCCAGATTGCATCTTTAAGCCCATCTCCAAATGGCATCTTTAAGCCCATTCCCGCATCCATGTTTCGACGAGTGCAAATTTACGGGCACTCTAGTGTCCAATCTCCTTTTACCTTCGAGGCGCGAAAGGCAAACTTGCCAATCTAACTCTTCAGGTTCAAGCAGATTGAACAGGGGCAACTGTTGTACCCTAAAATTTTCCCTCTCATTTCATCAACATTTTCTCACCACAAGACCCTTGGAGCTTAAAATCAAGTTAGGGTTTGCTCAACTCAAGTCCCCTCCTTGCACTGTTGACCCAAAATTAGGGTTTGAGTTTGCACAAGGATTTTTTGACCTAAGATGCCCAAAGTGACTTTCATGCTTCATGTTGGACTCACAAGTTTATCCATACCAAGTTTCAAGCCTTGATTCCAATCTTTGCCCAGTCAATTGGACAGTTGACCTAGAAATCAACTGTATTGGGGAAAAAGTCAACTGTAGCCAATTGATAGTCAAACCTCATGAAATTTGACCCACATCAACATAATGAACTCATATTAACCATTTGGTCAAGTTTGGTTCACAATTCCACAAGAAATTTGATCAGATCACCAAAAGGGCAAAATGGTGATTTTTAGGGTTTTGACTGCACAAAGGCAATTTTTGACTGTGTGACCTAACCAATGGCAAACCAAGCTCACATATGGACTTAAGGACTCAATGGAATTGTCTTGATTCATTCAACAAGTTCAAAAGATCTCAAATGCACAGGATTGACAGATGAATCTTCCAGTCAACTGATCAAAATTTGACTGTATACTGAAAAGTCAAACTTTGACTTATTGGTCAAAATCAAGTGCCAAGATTCATTTTTCATCAAGGCATGTCAAATTATGAAACTTTTTCATCAAGAAACCAAAAATTGCAAATTAGGGTTTAAGATGAGAAAATTTCATAACTTAGAATTTTTCTAAGTTATGAAACTTCCTTATTTTTCCCTAACTTTGTCCTATTTTTTCATCAAGATACAAATGGATTCAGACAAAACTCAAAACATGAAAGTTGTAGTCCATTGCAAAATCTACAACTTGTATTCAAAAAGTTTTCTCAAAGGAAGCTTGTAGCTCAAGTTATGATTTTTGGAACAAGGGTGCAAAACATTTTTAACTTAGAAAATTTTTTACCTATTCTAGGCAGAATTTTTGTCCAACTTCTTGGCCATTTTTCACATGCTTCCACTTGGAGTTTCAATTTGCATTACAAATATGGATTGTAGTACACATTCCAATATTTCCAAATTGTCAAAGAACTTCTCAAACACCCTTGTGGTTAGAGAGAATCGAATTTGCAAAGTTGGGCAAAATTCACTTTTGTTCTTGACCAAAGCATGTTCATAACATTGGCATTTTTCAAATCAGCTTGTACAAAGCTAGCTTGCAGGCCTCAAAACCAGTTTCACACACCATAATTAAATGCCTAACCATTTTTCTAAGGTGTTATTTTGTTCATTTGGTCATTACATGCAAGATTAACCCTTAATTGGAAAAAGCATATTTTCCATTTTGATAAAGTAATGCTTTATGTCAAATAACAAATCCAAGAGGCATGGGCCAGATCTTTGAGGCTAGCATTTGTACACAAATCCCTCTGATCAAGAACAAGATATGCAGCATGCTTGAGGACATTGGACAAGCCTATATCACAAGTTGACATATCCTTGCTTACAGGAGAAGAAAGTTGCAAAAACTCTCAATCTCTCATTCCTGTAAAGACCAGCCAAAGCAAACTTTGTCCTCATCTTACATACACCCTAACTGACCTAAAACATGATTCCTTCATCCTCAATCCATCCTCATACACAAAAACACCCTCTTGCTGCAGAAACAGAGCAAGTTCTACAACTTGACTTCCACTATCCATTCCACTCGTGCATTTTGGCTAAAACCAGTTCAAACACATTCTATATTATCCACACAAACTATCCCAAGCATTAAATCCAAGTTGTAACATCGTTAACATCGTTTTCCATTTCTACTTTCAAGTTGTGCAGGTGGACTTCCATAGCACGATACAGGCAGTTTCAGAGCAAGCCAAGCATAGGAGAAGCATCCTTGGACTCCAGGCAAGATGTACCAAAGCTCAAACTCCATTGAAGATACCTCTATTGTTGTACACGACTCAATCTGAAACAGGTAAAAACATGAACTTCTATCTCTCAATATAGGAAGAGTTAGGCTTAGGTTTGTGAATGAAACATGTTCTCCACATAGTCCTTGAAACAACCGGCTAAAAATCATCAAACAATGAAGTCGCCATCGAACGTCTTTTATCCCACATGTAGGGAAAGGTAAACATCGAGAAAACCTGAGAAGGGAGAAGTCACGGTCTTGAAACCGAGAGATCGGGTAAGGGAGTCTGTTACGCTAGGGGAAGGTATTAGCACCCCACACGCCCGTAGTACTCTACGGTATCCACTCTTGTTATCTATCTTATGGGTGTGTTTAATCTATGCTTACTGTTCATTAATGCTAAGGGAGAATGCATGCAAAAGAAAAGGGAAAAAATGTAGGGAAAATAAAATTGTGCTCGCTTAGGCCCTACCCCAATGCCTACGTATCCGTTTTGAGGAATCAGAGCTACCGTAGTTCGGCTTATATGTTTTGTTTGTTTGTGTTTTTTGTGGACGAAGTTAATTCCGCCTTCTGCCGCAGCTCGACCTTTGGAGACTTATGCGTTGGCACATAAGTAAATTAATCGTGTCCTTACCTGAAAAGGGTTTTTAAGAAAGGTGCTCAAGTGCACAAAAGATTTGAATTGGTTTATATTTTGTTGTAGATGTTTTTTGTGGACGAAGTTAATTCCGCCTTCTGTCGCAGCTCGACCTTTGGAGACTTATGCGTTAGCACAGAAGTAAATTAATCGTGTCCTTACCTGAAAAAGTGTTTTTTTAAGAAAGTGCTCGAGCGCATAAAAGATTTGAGTTTGTTTTGTATTTTTGTTGTAGATGATGACTAGTCGACCTCAAGAGAGAGAGAGATTAGCCATTTTTCTACTTATTCATGAAAGGAGTCTTTGAGAATTGAACCACACCTATGCTTGAGATGAAGAACAATAAGATCGAGAAGAGACTCGCTTATCATTTCCCGTACTAAGCAAAAGCATGATTCTCATCAATAGTTTTAAAGTGTTTTAAATTTCGAAAAGAAAAAGAAGTTTTTGTTTTAGATGCGTATGCGAAAGGAGAAAGAAAAGTCAAAAGGAGACTAACCTACTTCTAAACCTAATGTTATTGTGCGTTAGTAGCCATAAGATTTAGGTTAAAGGGGAAATTTCTACCTGATGTTAGTATGCATGAATTTGAAAGCCTAATGTCTAATTTTAGTCCAATTAAATCGAAGATTAAATTTGAACCAAAATCTCCTAAGGAATCATGAAATAATATACGAACAAGTAAAATTAGGCAGCAAGTATCAAAATATCGCATACAATCCATAAAAATTGCAAGCGAAACACATGACATAAAAATGAGTAAAACTAATGATTAAAATTGAAAAGAAAAAGTGAGAGAATTGAAAAGAAATCTCTTTTATTTACCAATATTGCCAAAGAAAATAAATCGCCAAAATTAATCGCAAACGCAATCGAAATGAGTATGGGAAATAAGATCTCAGGAGGTACGAACTGAATTCACTATATGCTGCAAAAAATAGAATGACATTAGGCCCATCAAGATAAACACAATCAGAAAGAAAATAAAAATAATCATAGTCCAGGAATTGATTAGTTTGGCCCATGTCAACCATTCTTAATTTTATTAATCATCATATTATTATATTTATTTGTTGAATTAATAATAAAAAGAATAAAACATGCAATAGAATACTGGTTCAGAAAGAAAGAAATAAAACAAAAACAATTAAAACTAAAAAAGGAAAATATAGGAAAATTGAAAAAGGGGTTAGGGTTAAAAGAGAGAGTTGTTCTCTTCTTCTTCGCAGAACAACACGAACGGCGCCGAAAGACACAGCCTTCTCCGCTTCTTCAGACAACTCGGCGGCGCGGCGGACTCCGCTTCCACGTCTCCGATCTCCAGCGGCCATGGTTTCATTCTCGCATCCTTCTCCTAGGCCGACGTTCTTCTACTTCGCGGCGCGGTCCTTTTTCCTCTTCTCCTCTCGTGATTGCAGTGGACGGATTTTCTTTCACCTTAACACCGCCACGACCTTAAAACCTTCCGCCTCTGCTCACATTCACATGCGTTCTACTCATGGCAACGTTTCTGTGAGATGACGAATCCTTCAGGTATGAATGATCCGTTTTGCAATCTTCTCCTTCTTTCCTTCTTTGACTCTGTATTCTGTATTTTCTAGGCACGTGTTACAGTTGTTGATATGCGGTGCAGATTCATTGTTGTCGAATGTCATAGCCTAACGCGTTTCTTGAGATGACGTATAATGAGGTTGTTGTTGTTGTATGATGAAATACGAAGGAGATGCAAAGATGTGGTGTGAGGTTGGAGAAAGAAGGAGATTGAGGCTTGGAGAGTGAGGGAGTTTGAAGGAGTTGTTGTACGAATGTTGATGAAGATGAATCAGGGAGTAGAGAGAAAATTGCCTCAGATTTACGGTGAGTTCTCTATATCTTCCCCTTCTTTCTGATTGTAATTTTCTCTGATAAATTATGGTGGATCTGAGAGTGAATACGCCTTTTTTGAATCATGCCCTCTGAATATATGAATAAGTTAGTTGTAACTGAAATTCTGTTATGGTTAATTGGAAAATTGGTTAGGGGTTTTGTTAGACTGTTAGTTGGTTAGGGATGAGTTATGTTGTTTGTTATTCTGTTATGGAGTGTTAGAGATTCTGTCAGGTGGTTAAGAGGTGGGAAAATGGAAAGTTGGTTATAGGGTTGTCTCTATTTTTTGGGTTATGGAAGTTTGTTAGCTGTTAGTTATAATTAATTATGAAATCTGTTTTGGGTTTGTTAAGTTAGTTAGGATTTGGGAAATGGAAAGTTGGTTATAGGCTGAAGTTAGGAAAAAGTTAGTTATGGATTATGGTGCTGTAAGTTACTTTGTTTATGTGCAGGGCTGCCTTTATTTTCTGGTTATGGAATTGGTTTTGGTTAATTGAGATATGGTTTTGGATAGGAAGTTTGTTAGGAAATGTTTTATGAAAAAAAATATGTTTTTGTCTTTCATTATGCAGGTCCTTTTTGTTAAGCTGGGATTCAATTACAGGGTGGTTTTGAAAATGGTTGGGAGGTTTAGAAGTTGTTAAATGGTTGTTGTTATTTTCTGTTGCAAGTTAGTGTACTAGCGGTAGTGTAGGCGGTTCATGCTTATGACAGTTTATCCAATATTTTTGCAGGTTTGGTTCATATCAGGTCTATTGGGAAGCAAAGGCAAAAGGAAAACACCAAGATGATATGAAGTTGGAACAAAGACGCATAACACGAAGTTTTGGAAGCTTGAAGTTCGAAACATGAAGAATGATTGAAAATTAGGATAGGTTTTGGTAAAAATGTATAGATGTTATGTATAATTGTAATGGAATTTGGACTTGTATGTATTTGAATACACATTGGAATGTATGTTGACTTTATTTCCACATAATGAAATGGCCTTTGTATGAATTCAAATAAATGGTATGAATCCAAAATATTTGCAAGGTAATCAAAAGAGACATGAATCTTGAATGAATCCAAGAGAGGCTATTTGGACGATATTTTGATGGTTGGATGAATTTGATGCATGCTTTTTCATACTTGTGGTTTGAATTCCAAGAAAAGCCACTCAAATATTTAAGAACTTTGATTTTCTCCAAATCCACTTCAAATATTAATGAATGAATTCTAATCAAACTACAGCTTCAGTGAATCCCTAATTCAATTCAATTTTCCGATCTAAACCAAATTTGCGTGTCAAGCAATAAGCATTTGAAATAATGACACCTTGATCACAATCAACATTTTGTACCATGTCCCGACTATATGAGCACTAGAACAACGACGTCTTGGACCCCTTCTCAACAGAAGATAATGACTATGCCCTGAGGGATTCTTTGCAGATGAATATGAAATATGAGACATGCGAATACCTTGATATGGAATGAACCTCAGGTAGAATGCTGACAAGCTCAAGTATGAAAATGTATAAACCCTGATTTTTAGCTTCGTCTCATAAAACCTTGCAACTTGACATTGAGAAGAAAAGAATAGCCTCGTAGCTCGACGATGATGAGGTCCATGAAATGAAAACCTAGCTTCAAACAAATTATTAATGGAGAAATCAACCAAAACAAGCTTGTGCGAAGATGAGAGCCTTAAAGCCATACACCAACCCTTATTCCTCAAAATCCATGATCTTATGCCAATTTATCGATTAATGATGCATGATGTGTTAGATGACCTAATGGAAATTATATATGTGAGAAAAATGCAAAAATGCGTAAGCCAGATAGGAAGTAAAAGGGTAGGACAAATTTGGGGTATTACATATGAAAAGACAGCAGACGAGGTCTACGGGCGACCTACGATCCGAGGGTGACACATGAGAGTGATTTGACAGAGAACCTAGACAAAGGGCGATCTCAGGTTCGACGAAGGTTTGAGGGAAGAACCTAGCCAAGAGGCGATCTCAGGTTCGACAAAGATTTGAAGGAAGAACCTAGCCAAGAGGCGATCTCAGGTTCGACAAAGGTTTGAGGGAAGAACCTAGCCAAGAGGCGATCTCAGGTTCGACAAAGATTTGAAGGAAGAACCTATCCAAGAGGCGATCTCAGGTTCGACAAAGATTTGAAGGAAGAACCTAGCCAAGAGGCGATCTCAGGTTCGACAAAGGTTTGAAGGAAGAACCTAGCCAAGAGGCGATCTCAGGTTCGACGATGATTTGAGGGAAGAACCTAGCCAAGAGGTGATCTCAGGTTCGACGATGAAAACATGGGTTATGACATGACGATTGTTTAGATAAGCGACACGGATGAGCATCAAGAAAGTTTAAACACGGACGAGTGTTTAAATCAATACAGACGAGTATTGAAAGAAGATACGAACGAGTATCCAAGGTTAAACACGGACGACTGTTTGATTCAATACGGACGAATATTGAAAGAAGATACGGACGAGTATCAAAAGGTTAAACACGGACGAGTGTTTGAATCAATACAGACGAGTATTGAAAGGAGATACAAGCGAGTATCAAAAGGTTAAACACGGACGAGTGTTTGATTCAATACGGACGAGTATTGAAAAAAGATACAGGCAAGTATCAAAAGGTTAAACACGGACGAGTGTTTGATTCAATACAGACGAGTATTGAAAAAAGATACAGACAAGTATCAAAAGGTTAAACACGGACGAGTGTTTGATTCAATACGGACGAGTATTGAAAAAGGATACAGGTGAGCATCAAAAAGTTAAACACATAAGAGTGTTTGAATCAATACGGACGAGTATTGAAAGAAGATACAGGCGAGTATCAAAAGGTTTAAACACAGACGAGTGTTTGATTCAATACGGACGAGTATTGAAAGGAGATACAGGCGAGTGTCAAAAGGTTAAACACGGACGGGTGTTTGAATCAATACGAACGAGTATTGAAAGGAGATACACGCGAGTATCAAAAGTATAAACACGGACGAGTGTTTGAATCAATACGGACGAGTATTGAAAGAAGATACGGACGAGTATCAAAAGTATAAACACGGACGAGCGTTTGATTCAATACAGACGAGTATTGAAAGAAGATACAGGTGAGTATTAAAGGTATAAACACGGACGAGTGTTTGAATCAATACGGACGAGTATTGAAAGAAGATACGGACGAGTATCAAAAAGTTAAACACGGATGAGTGTTTGAATAACTGACCCGGGTGGGTGTTTAGGAAACTTGACACATACGAGTGCTTAGGAATGGACACAGACGAATGTTTAGGGAACCGACTACCAGACAAGAACTGGGTTTAGAACGGCAAAGTGTATTGATTTTGTTTGGCATTGAAAAGGTGAAGGTCACTGATTGGGGGTTTCGGGCATGATACCCTCCTGTAGGGACGTATTGTTGTCCTTGAATAATTCAGGTCTTTCGTGTAAGGTACCTGGTCTGGCTTATGCTTTGTATGCATGTTTGAATTTCTTTTGATGCAAAGATCCACTCTGATGGATCAGCTACGCGCTTTTGAGGATGCAATGTTATGTAATGATAACTATATGCAATGCGAAGAAATAAACTTCACGGGGATAAAAAGAGGCCTATTGGAGACCGCTGCTCATAACTGGGGATGTCAGTACGTATCGACGCTGGAAGTCTGCAGTACCAAAGATTGTTGGGGATACTGATAAAAATTTTCCCTGGGGAAACCATGATACCGAAGGTTGTTGATGACTCTGTTGGAGATTGAATTACCGACGAAACGAGTCTTCAGGTACGATGCTGGATTCTGAATCATACCGTTGGGAAGAGATAACCTGGCCAGACTTCCAAACATCCTGAACCGTTGAGAGGATGATAGAACTGAATATGCCGAAGAATGGATACTGAACACCATATAGATCCCTCTAAATACATGCTCCAAGTTTACGCACACTGGGGAATTGTCTCTTGAATCACTTAGGGATAAGAGATGAGCGTGGACACTTACGAGTGCCCTGGTTGAATTCTGCGAATGCCCTGGTTGAGCTTTGTGAATGCCCCGGTCTAGCTCTGCGAATGCCCTGGTTTAGCTCCATTGGGGATGTTCTTGATTAACTCCACTGAGGATGTATTTGCGCGTGCTGAGTCAAAAGACATTTCTAGATTTTCTGAATTCACTTGGGAATCATATCTGAAGTTGTCTGTAGTAGATGGAGGCAGTTTCATGTGCTGGCTGAGTTAGGGTGACTGTTATGATGCTTTCAGCTTGATTGTAGTCTCGTACAACATAATTGACTTGAGCAACTAGGTATGGATGGGAAATGCCCCTGTCTGGAGGGTCTCTGAGAAGATCTATATGGAATAGAAGACCAAAATATTCATGCCACAAAACGATATGAGGTGGCCTGCCCCAATGTCTTGAGTCACGAAATAAACTGCTCTTGATTACAGCTTTCTTGGAAAGATTTGTCGAATCTCGACGTAACTGCCCCAGGTTGACTGAATTCTGAATAGATTCTTCAATGTGATAGCCTCTGATTGATCGAGCTTAAAGAGATTTATCGACGTGATAGCCTCCGATTGATAACTTTGAGGGAACGCCCCAGATTTGGCTGAGCTTGGAGATATCGATTCTCGACTTGATTGCCCCAGACTGGCAGTTTTAAGGGAATGCCCCAGATTGATGGAATCTGCTAGCTTTATCCCTGAAGGGTACTCAAGCTGTGAAGCACCAAGATGATTTCTCTTAACAGAATCTCTGGTTTAACATGCCTCTGGATTAGTCATTTCTCTTGTAGCAGCTGACTCTTGCTTCAACAGGGTATTCAAGCCTCTCTTTTCTGACAAGATTGAGCTCTTCACCGATTGTTCATTGTGCAAACTTACTTGATGTCAGTCAGTTTTTTTGTATGCAGAAGAATGTTTATTATGAGAATGATAATTCTAATGCAACACATATGTAAGTCTTGAAGTTTGAAAAAACTTTGAATGAAATGACGTCGCAACTCTGTTGTGAACGAGTCACTAGCTAGAGAGAAACATTTGCAAATTTTTTTTATGAAAGATAATGCAAGCATGTGATGCCAAAACAGATATTGAGACGTACCTCTTAGGAGTCAGTTAAACGCTATCTCGTTGTAGCAAGCTTTCGAATTGACCCATGCTTCAATTAGGACTTTTATGGGTTGTAACGTGGCCTGGTTCACGTTTTTTAGAAAAAAGGATTTAAGGCTCAAAATTATTTGGTGCCCACCCATTCTCCATGATGTTCTCCATTCCTACGTTCAGTTGACCTGATATAAGCGCCCGTCTCTCGAGAAGAGTTTGCAATAATTGAGGAACCACAATGGTTTCTTGGACACGACGGTCACTAACTTCTTTGCCTTTGGTGTCTGATCAGACGAATTTATTCTTTGATGAGGATTTTCGTTGGTAATCCTTTTATCTCCTTTTAGGCTTTTTCAATTCCCTTATTGCTTTTGCCTGGACATATTCTTTTGAATTTTGATTTGGATGTCCAGCGGGATGCCCTAATTTTTGCCTAAGTGACTTGTTTTCAAGTTTCGACTTAGCGGGGATTTTTGTTTCTTTCTTATTCATATTTTTCATTTTGAACAAGTCGTAGATCTTTGCGTTGTCTTGATTTGTCAGTAGTGATCGTGACTTCCTGAGTCTTTGATAGACAAGGGATAGTCGTTGTTGTATTGTCATTTGTCGACCTCCTGATGTGCGAGAGATATCCATTGGGATATTGTTAATTGATGCACGTTGCTGATAGATGAGGGTTGACCACTGTGGTTTTGACTTTCCTCAACCTTTTCCGGATAACCATTGTTGTATCCTTGGATGCACACTCTTGATGAGTTCTGAATGCTTGATCAGATTAGCTGAACACTACCCGCCCCAAGGTTGAAATGAGGGTTTTTTCTGAATAGAAAGAAAACTCCTACTTCGAAGGCTCAGAGGGGTTGACGAGGGTCTCTCTCCCTTATATCTCCAGTGTTTGGGGATTGAAACAAGGCCTGTACATCGTCAGCAGGGTCCTACTCAAAAGCATACCAATCAGAGATTTTTGCATTTTCAGATTATCGTCATCCTCCTTTGAATCTTTACCTAAGCATAAGACTAGGAAATCTGGCATCAATATGCAAGTAAAACATTTAAAGAGTGATAACGAATGGATGAGTAAAAATGAAAGGAATACTTCAAGACAAGCATACTTATTGCATTAAGATTTTCGTTCAAAAATAGACAAGTTTCTATATACAAGCAATGTTTAAACAAACAAGCAAGAATGCAAATGAAAATGCAGTCAAAGAAACCAATGATTGCCATTGTTGAGGAGACTTGACTCCGTATGGACTTGCTGACTCTGATGATTTTCTGTAGTCTTGAAGCTCGAGTGTGCGAGAGAATTCCCTTTCAGATCTGATGTGAGCGTGACAGTCTTTGAATTGATTCAGTCTTGGACTTGGTCTCTGGATGACATACCATCTGGTTTATCTGAGTATTTAATCCATTATCTTCCTGCTTGAAGAAGCTTCTGACTACGAGCCAAAGCTTTCATGTACCACTCAGAGTTATTCTGCATCTGATCCTTGAACATGTGCGGTGAGAAATCAGGTTGAACCTTTGAAGAGAACCCCAGGTCTGAATAAGAATCCCCAATATCCGGGTACCTGTCATGAATGCATGAATATGCATGGGGTGCATGAATGGATGCCATGTCATGTTCTGTCATTTCCAATGAATTTTCGTGTTTTGATTTTGTTTTTGCGCAAGTAAGGGATGGAAGAATTTTGGCACAAGACTTGCAAATATGATTCCTTGAAAATAACAAAACATGTATGTTAAGCATGCAGTTAGCCAAGTTATGTATGCAAAGGCATGAGATCAAAGAGGATCATGGTTCCATCATTCCTGAATAAGGTTGCTGCACTGCTCTGGATCATGTGAGTATCATCAGATCAGAGGTCCGACATAACTTCTGCATATATAAGAACCAAGTACCTTGTGGATCTCCCATTGTCCGGGATCAAGGCTTCTGGAACATTGGATACTGTTGAGAATTTCTGAACATGCTGGGAATACCAAGATTGAAGGATTGAATGAACCTCCAGGTAAACAAGTCAGGATCTCAGAAAATAAATCTGAGAACCATACGGTCACCAACAGGATATAACATCTGCATAAAGCCAGAACAGAAATCCGGATCATAGCCATTAGACCCAATAGTCACTGCCTGAGCATAGTTACCATTTGAATGTGAGTAACCATCTGCATATAGTCACCATCTGTACCTGTGATAGAAATTCCCTCCCCACTCACGGGTGAAAACTAGGTCAGTGTAAGATAATGGTAACTCGAAAATCACGGGTTCGCCTGAAAGTGCTATGGGCTTGCCCACAGACGTGAGTGCCGATAGTAATTCATTTGAACCTCATCCGAGTGTGGTATATGACATGACTGCACTAATCAGACCACGTCCTATAGCCGTCATGCCCCCACTCTATTCCTAGTGTCCTAGTGCACTATGGCCTGGGTACTGGGCCTTTTACCTCAATAGTGACATCCCCACCCAACATAGAGAACAGAGTCCAGCATAATAGATAACAAGAGTGGATACCGTAGAGTACTACAGGCGTGTGGGGTGCTAATACCTTCCCCTCGCGTAACAGACTCCCTTTCAAATCTGATTCCCCAGTGAAGTCGCCAGCTGAAACAACCGGCTGAAAATCATCAAACAATGAAGTCGCCATCGAACGTCTTTTAACCCACATGTAGGGAAAGGTAAACATCGAGAAAACCTGAGAAGGGAGAAGTCACGGTCTTGCGACCGAGAGATCGGGTAAGGGAGTCTGTTACGCGAGGGGAAGGTATTAGCACCCCACACGCCCGTAGTACTCTACGGTATCCACTCTTGTTATCTATCTTATGGGTGTGTTTAATCTATGCTTACTGTTCATTAATGCTAAGGGAGAATGCATGCAAAAGAAAAGGGAAAAAATGTAGGGAAAATAAAATTGTGCTCGCTTGGGCCCTACCCCAATGCCTACGTATCCGTTTTGAGGAATCAGAGCTACCGTAGTTCGGCTCATATGTTTTGTTTGTTTGTGTTTTTTGTGGACGAAGTTAATTCCGCCTTCTGCCGCAGCTCGACCTTTGGAGACTTATGCGTTGGCACAGAAGTAAATTAATCGTGTCCTTACCTGAAAAGGGTTTTTAAGAAAGGTGCTCGAGCGCACAAAAGATTTGAATTCGTTTATATTTTGTTGTAGATGTTTTTTATGGACGAAGTTAATTCCGCCTTCTGTCGCAGCTCGACCTTTGGAGACTTATGCGTTGGCACAGAAGTAAATTAATCGTGTCTTTACCTGAAAAAGGGTTTTTTTAAGAAAGTGCTCGAGCGCATAAAAGATTTGAGTTTGTTTTGTTTTTTTGTTGTAGATGATGACTAGTCGACCTCAAGAGAGAGAGATTAGCCATTTTTCTACTTAGTCATGAAAGGAATCTTTGAGAATTGAACCACACCTATGCTTGAGATGAAGAACAATAAGATCGAGAAGAGACTCGCTTATCATTTCCCGTACTAAGCAAAAGCATGATTCTCATCAATAGTTTTAAAGTGTTTTGAATTTCGAAAAGAAAAAGAAGTTTTTGTTTTAGATGCGTATGCGAAAGGAGAAAGAAAAGTCAAAAGGAGACTAACCTACTTCTAAACCTAATGTTATTATGCGTTAGTAGCCATAAGATTTAGGTTAAAGGGGAAATTTCTACCTGATGTTAGTATGCATGAATTTGAAAGCCTAATGTCTAATTTTAGTCCACTTAAATCGAAGATTAAATTTGAACCAAAATCTCCTAAGGAATCATGAAATAATATACGAACAAGTAAAATTAGGCAGCAAGTATCAAAATATCGCATACAATCCATAAAAATTGCAAGCGAAACACATGACATAAAAATGAGTAAAACTAATGATTAAAATTGAAAAGAAAAAGTGAGAGAATTGAAAAGAAATCTCTTTTATTTACCAATATTGCCAAAGAAAATAAATCGCCAAAATTAATCGCAAACGCAATCGAAATGAGTATGGGAAATAAGATCTCAGGAGGTACGAACTGAATTCACTATATGCTGCAAAAAATAGAATGACATTAGGCCCATCAAGATAAACACAATCAGCAAGAAAATAAAAATAATCATAGTCCAGGAATTGATTAGTTTGGCCCATGTCAACCATTCTTAATTTTATTAATCATCATATTATTATATTTATTTGTTGAATTAATAATAAAAAGAATAAAACATGCAATAGAATACTGGTTCAGAAAGAAAGAAATAAAATAAAAACAATTAAAACTAAAAAAGGAAAATATAGGAAAATTGAAAAAGGGGTTAGGGTTAAAAGAGAGAGTTGTTCTCTTCTTCTTCGCAGAACAACACGAACGGCGCCGACAGACACAGCCTTCTCCGCTTCTTCAGACAACTCGGCGGCGCGGCGGACTCCGCTTCCACGTCTCCGATCTCCAGCGGCCATGGTTTCATTCTCGCATCCTTCTCCTAGGCCGACGTTCTTCTACTTCGCGTCGCGGTCCTCTTTCCTCTTCTCCTCTCGTGATTGCAGTGGACGGCTTTTCTTTCACCTTAACACCGCCACGACCTTAAAACCTTCCGCCTCCGCTCACATTCACATGCGTTCTACTCATGGCAACGTTTCTGTGAGATGACGAATCCTTCAGGTATGAATGATCCGTTTTGCAATCTTCTCCTTCTTTCCTTCTTTGACTCTGTATTCTGTATTTTCTAGGCACGTGTTACAGTTGTTGATATGCGGTGCCGATTCATTGTTGTCGAATGTCATAGCCTAACGCGTTTCTTGAGATGACGTATAATGAGGTTGTTGTTGTTGTATGATGAAATACGAAGGAGATGCAGAGATGTGGTGTGAGGTTGGAGAAAGAAGGAGATTGAGGCTTGGAGAGTGAGGGAGTTTGAAGGAGTTGTTGTACGAATGTTGATGAAGATGAATCAGGGAGTAGAGAGAAAAATGCCTCAGATTTACGGTGAGTTCTCTATATCTTCCCCTTCTTTCTGATTGTAATTTTCTCTGATAAATTATGGTGGATCTGAGAGTGAATACGCCTTTTTTGAATCATGCCCTCTGAATATATGAATAAGTTAGTTGTAACTGAAATTCTGTTATGGTTAATTGGAAAATTGGTTAGGGGTTTTGTTAGACTGTTAGTTTGTTAGGGATGAGTTATGTTGTTTGTTATTCTGTTATGCAGTGTTAGAGATTCTGTCAGGTGGTTAAGAGTTGGGAAAAAGGAAAGTTGGTTATAGGGTTGTCTCTATTTTTTGGGTTATGGAAGTTTGTTAGCTGTTAGTTATAATTAATTATGAAATCTGTTTTGGGTTTGTTAAGTTAGTTAGGATTTGGGAAATGGAAAGTTGGTTATAGGCTGAAGTTAGGAAAAAGTTAGTTATGGATTATGGTGCTGTAAGTTACTTTGTTTATGTGCAGGGCTACCTTTATTTTCTGGTTATGGAATTGGTTTTGGTTAATTGAGATATGGTTTTGGATAGGAAGTTTGTTAGGAAATGTTTTATGAAAAAAAATATGTTTTTGTCTTTCATTATGCAGGTCCTTTTTGTTAAGCTGGGATTCAATTACAGGGTGGTTTTGAAAATGGTTGGGAGGTTTAGAAGTTGTTAAATGGTTGTTGTTATTTTCTGTTGCAAGTTAGTGTACTAGCGGTAGTGTAGGCGGTTCATGCTTATGACAGTTTATCTAATATTTTTGCAGGTTTGGTTCATATCAGGGCTATTGGGAAGCAAAGGCAAAAGGAAAACACCAAGATGATATGAAGTTGGAACAAAGACGCATAACACGAAGTTTTGGAAGCTTGAAGTTTGAAACATGAAGAATGATTGAAAATTAGGATAGGTTTTGGTAAAAATGTATAGATGTTATGTATAATTGTAATGGAATTTGGACTTGTATGTATTTGAATACACATTGGAATGTATGTTGACTTTATTTCCACATAATGAAATGGCCTTTGTATGAATTCAAATAAATGGTATGAATCCAAAATATTTGCAAGGTAATCAAAAGAGACATGAATCTTGAATGAATCCAAGAGAGGCTATTTGGACGATATTTTGATGGTTGGATGAATTTGATGCATGCTTTTTCATACTTGTGGTTTGAATCCAAGAAAAGCCACTCAAATATTTAAGAACTTTGATTTTCTCCAAATCCACTTCAAATATTAATGAATGAATTCTAATCAAACTACAGCTTCAATGAATCCCTAATTCAATACAATTTTCCGATCTAAACCAAATTTGCGTGTCAAGCAATAAGCATTTGAAATAATGACACCTTGATCACAATCAACATTTTGTACCATGTCCCGACTATATGAAAACTAGAACAACGACGTCTTGGACCCCTTCTCAACAGAAGATAATGACTATGCCCTGAGGGATTCTTTGCAGATGCATATGAAAGATGAGACATGCGAATACCTTGATATGGAATGAACCTCAGGTAGAATGCTGACAAGCTCAAGTATGAAAATGTATAAACCCTGATTTTTAGCTTCGTCTCATAAAACCTTGCAACTTGACATTGAGAAGAAAAGAATAGCCTCGTAGCTTGACGATGATGAGGTCCATGAAATGAAAACCTAGCTTCAAACAAATTATTAATGGAGAAATCAACCAAAACAAGCTTGTGCGAAGATGAGAGCCTTAAAGCCATACACCAACCCTTATTCCTCAAAATCCATTATCTTATGCCAATTTATCGATTAATGATGCATGATGTGTTAGATGACCTAATGGAAATTATATATGTGAGAAAAATGCAAAAATGCGTAAGCCAGATAGGAAGTAAAAGGGTAGGACAAATTTGGGGTATTACAGCCCTGAAGCCATCCATATACTTACTTTTCATTAATATTGAGTATGCTGTGAGAATTTTGGCCATGAACATTGGAGAAAATATAGGTCAGAAATTGGGGATGAAGAAATTCTCCCTCGTTTCTTAGAGTTAGGTCAAGTTTTTTATATGTATGAATTCGTCTCTTGATGCTCTACATTGTTTGTGTTATGAGTTTTTGCTAAAAATCAAAGAATCAGGAGTTTGTATTTTGAACAAAGAAGCGCGCGTTTGACAGAAGCTGGAGGAAGAAGATGATGGCTTGGGCTGGGCCTGAGCTATCCTTGTTTTTCACACCCTTTTTTTTCATCTACACCCCCCTGACCCATTGTGTGAAATATCCATTATTTTTGACTTTTTATTTTTTCTTCTGACTTGATATTTTTTGTCAAAACACAAAAAACATTAAAAATATTTTTCCACCCATTTTTGCATTTATTTGGCATTTATTTGTTTTATTTAACATATATATATATATAAACAAATATATTTCCTTTTTATTTAAAACACTAAAAAATAATACAAAAATATATTTATTTTCAGTTATTATTTTTCATTTACATTTTGAAAACATTTTCTAAAAAAATACATTTTTTGTAAGTAATTAATATTTTATTTTTTGTACATATTTAGCTTATTAAATATATATAAATATACTTATACATATTTTATTAAATATTTAGGACAAAAATATAAAAATAATACATTTTTATTTTTATTAAATATGTGACATCAAAAATACCTTTTTAACCATATACTTTTTATTTTGTGCATAAATTAATTTATTTTGTATATACTCAATAAATAAAAATGTTTATTCAAAAATTAGGGTTTAACCATAAGACAATAAAAATCACCAAAAATTGACTTTTTTATTTTGTTTATATTTCATATTGAAAAACATTTTCACATACAAAAAATCATTTTTGTGCATAATACATTTTGCATATTTATTGTATTTATTTTTATATTGTACAATTAAATATTTGTATAATTAAATATTTTTATATTGTACAATTAAATATTTTAATTTCTTGTTAAATATCCCCCCATTCAAACATTTGTACCCCCATCCCCATAATTATGTTGTAATAATTTAGGACTTTAAATTTCCGCATTTAAAAGCTTTCAAATTATGCCATGATAGACTTAGGGTTTGTATGCAAATAAAATAACAAATAGCTTGACCTAAATTCAAAGATAAAATGCATGAAAATGGACAACACCATACACACTTGCACCCTTAGGGTTACTCCACTTGTTGTCTTAAAAAATGGTCCATGTTGCATGTTGAGTGTCTTTGGCAAAACAAAAACAAATCAAATGATCATAGTCCCTCGATGACGCTTTCTCAAGTTGCCTAAAAAATGATCAAGTCCCTTAAAGGAAAAGTTGCCAAAGACACTTGGCACTATTGCATTCATGGTCTAAAAGATGACCCGCGCTCGTCCCATTAACATCCTAACACAAGATTGTCCACCAAGTACAATGGTGGAACAATACTGTTAAAAGAGTTAAAACATAGGAAAGATCTTTGAGAAATTTAGGGTAGATAGCTCTTGGTTACTTGACCAACTTGCAAAACAAATCGTTGCCATTTTTCAAAACACACTCCACAACACAAACTTTCAAAACAACTTTCAAAACATAGAAAACTTTTCAAAAGACAAATACACCTTTGTATACATCCAAACATGGATCATTACAAAGGTTGCCACAACAAATGGCCTTTTTTCAAAACCTTTTTCAAAATCACACACAAAGCACCATTTCAAATAATTGAAAGCACCATTTCAAACAATTGAAAAGCAAAGGCAAGTGATCTAAGCAAGTAACTAAGAGCCCATGGATAACCATGGATATAAAGGGTGCTAATACCTTCCCTTTCTATAATCTACTCCCCGAACCCAAGAAAACATCTCAAAGGTTTTTTTTTGTGCTTTTTAACCTTTCCTTAGGATAAAATAAAAAGTCGGTGGCGACTCTTGCTAAACCGAAACATTTGCGAAAACAAACGCAAAAACTCAAGTCAATTCTCCCACCGTATCACAGAACTAGCGACTCTGCTGGGGAGTTATTTAAAAGTGGAGTAACCTTAGGGCTTAGATCACCCTTTTGCATGACTAATTGTTTGCTTTGATTGCTTTACATTTTGGTTCTCTTGTTTGGGCTTGAAATCCTACACCCGAATTTGGGAAACATTCATAGATAGTAATACGTTGTGGAAACTGTGCGGGGTATACCGACACGGTTGAAGCAATAACTATATTAGTGCGACATATTTGTGAGTACCGGTAACCCTTGAGTTCAATCAAGGAGAGTACGGGGACGCTGAGTGATGTCACTAAGCACTAATGACCTAGAACCTTACTTGACCATCTTGCCCTTTTATTAGGGGTAGTGAGATGACCGGCTTTGGTGCAGTCCGAAGTTGGTAGATACTCGATACTACACTCATTGAGGGTTGTTTTCTTGGAAAATTTTGGTCGCTAGTTAAGTGGCTAAACCAAAACAATGAACATAGAAAACAATTCAATGATATTGAGCTCCTTAAAACCCGGTTACTATTTATAGGACAGGTTTTTAAGCCAACTTCACTCAAGAGGGTACTTACCTATGAAACCTCATGCAAGCCTGAAACTAGGGTTTTGTGTGACTTGCTTGTACATATGTTTGTGCATACATCATGAACATCATAAAGCATCATATGCATCCGCTAACCATTTCAAGGGTTTGGATCTTCATCTTTGTTCCTGTTTTGTAGGTCATGGAAATTCTTCGCAGGAAAACCATCCAAGTCAACCTTGTGAGAATCCCTCCTTAACTCAAGGAGCTTACATCCAGAATTCCAGAAAGCTCTCTCTTCAGTGAAAGACATGGTAGACTGCTCAACATAGTCAACACCAACATTAAAGAAGACATGGTGAAAGTGTTGTTCCAGTTCTTTGACCCCCTTCACCACTGTTTCACATTCCCCGACTACCAATTGGTGCCCACTTTGGAGGAATTTTCTTAACTCCTGAGAATTCCTATTCTTAATCAACTACCCTACAACGGTACGGAAAAAGAACCAAAGCCTGAAGATGTTGCCCAAGCACTACACTTGCAACCATCTGACATCAAGGGGCATTGGGAGACTAGAAGTGGTGTCAAGGGCTTCTTGGCAAAATTCTTGTTTGAGAAGGAACAAGAGTGTTGGAATTCTTTGGATCTACAAGCCTTTGAAGAGATTATGGCACTCCTCATTTATGGGTTGGTCTTGTTCCCAAATCCTGACCAACTTATAGATGTCAATTCTGTCAAGATTTTCCTATCCAGGAATCCCATACCTACATTGCTTGGGGACATCCTCCACTCATTTTACACACGAACAATGAGAAAGAGAGGTGTTCTCATGTGCTATACTCCTCTCCTTGCAAGGTGGTTTATTTCTCACCTTCCAAAATCTGTTTTGAAGAATGACCAAGGCTTAAGGTGGTCACAACGGTTGATGACCCTCACACATTCTGATGTACATTGGTGTTCTCGGTCCAGAGAAAATGTCATCATTGTCGATCGTTGTGGTGAGTTCCCTAATGTTCCATTACTTGGAGTTAGAGGAGGCATTACCTACAACCCTTGTCTAGCTTTGAGACAATTTGGATATGCACGGAGGGATGGCCCTCATGACATGCTGATTCCTGACCTAGTTTTTGACTTCGACAACGATGTGCAAGGACTTCGCCAAAGATTCATCAGAGCTTGGAGGATGCCTAACAAGGTAGATAGCAAGACATTGGGGCACAAGAACTCCATCCCTCTTGAGCCTTATCTCAAGTGGGTACGGACCCGAGCCCAAAGTCTTATGATGCCTTACCCTCATATTCTCCCTTTGATTAAAGAGCCTGTTAAGGAAGGAGAGGTTCCTTACACCATCCTACATCCTGACATGCCTACATCATGGGAGGAAATGCAGAAGAGTTGGATCCAACTCAAGGAAGAAAGGGATACTTTTGAAGCCAGCTTCTACGCCAGTGAGAAGAAGGTTTTGGAGCTTACCCGCCAACTCCACGAGGAGGAGACCCTCAACACTTACATCGCACCAAAGAGGATGCGCCACATCTTTTTACCTTAAGAAGTTTTTGTAATGTTTGGCCCATGGGGCATTTATGTACTGACAAAATTTCTTCTTATTAATATGACGTGTGTTCTTTTTGTCTGCAACAATTTTGAATTTCTAAATCCTTGATTGCATTGCATGAATAAATATATCATTCATCATATGCATAAACAGGTCTTCACACCAGGTTTCCTTATCTCTCTGTTGTTTATTTCAGTAAGATGGATCTCGAACAGACGGTCAAAGATCTGCAGGCACAAAACTCGCAGTTTCAACAGCTCCTTATGACCTTGGCAAAGGGTCAGGAGGATCTTAAAGCACTGTTAGGGAATAAAGAGCAAGAAAAAGGAAAAAATAAGAAGAAAAGAGTTGGGGTAGCTACACTGGGAAGAAGATTTGAGAATGAAGCTAGGAGAGTTCTTGAATTCCCCTCCACATCTGATGAGGGAACCGGTAAGGGAAAAGGAGTTGCACTACCTTCTGAGTCCGAAGCTGAAGAGGAAGAGGTTGAGGAAGATGAAGACTACTCAGAGCAGCAATACCCGCCAGCGGACGACAAATACAAAAACCTGGAGGATAGACTAGCAGCTATGGAGCTGCAAAGGGTTCCCGGGTTAGATTTTGAAGAATTGGGATTGATTGCTGGGATTGTGATCCCTCCAAAGTTTAAGGTGCCAATTTTTTCAAAATATGACGGGCTGTCTTGCCCGAAGATGCACCTGAGGTCGTATGTCAGGAAAATTCAACCTCATTCATCCGATAGAAATCTTTGGGTACACTTCTTCCAGGATAGTCTGTCTGGTACACAGCTAGATTGGTTTTACCAGCTTGAGAGGTCAGAGGTGCAAAGTTGGGAGGATTTGGCAGCTACCTTTTATCGCCAGTATCAATATAACGCTGACTTGGCGCCAACCCGTACTCAAGTACAAAGTATGGGAATGGCCTCAAATGAGGGATTCAAAGAATACGCCCAGAAATGGCGCGACTTGGTCGGGAGAGTGCAGCCACCTCTCTCAGATAGGGAACTAGTTGATATGTTCTTGGGGACCCTATCTGGCCCGTTCTTCAACCATTTGATCGGGAGCTCTTCCGCAGGGTCTACTGAATTGATTTTGACTGGCGAACGGGTGTAAGCTGGTATTAAGAGTGGGAAGATTAAAAGGGATGCCTCTGCATCTACAACTGTTAAAAAGCCATTTCCAGCCAAGAAGGAGGCAGCTGTTGTGTACTCTCAAAAGGGATTGGGGAGAACTGAGCGCCGGCCGACTGTGGGGGCC
Source organism: Vicia faba (assembly GCA_948472305.1). Classification (NCBI taxonomy): domain Eukaryota; kingdom Viridiplantae; phylum Streptophyta; class Magnoliopsida; order Fabales; family Fabaceae; genus Vicia; species Vicia faba. Next base: position 252,667,640 of record OX451737.1, read on the forward strand.
GTGATGATTCAAAATTCGTCAAATGATCAGCCTCGTACCAATCAGTCTAGACCTAACCAGCAACGGGTAGAACGGCCACAACGGAAGTTCACCCGCATTAATATGACGCCTGCACAAGTTCTTCCCCATTTGTTGAAGTTGAATCTGACTGGTTTAAAGGAGGCACCGAAAAACCTTAACACCACATCTCCATACTATCATGCCAATGGTAAATGTGCCTACCATTCTGATACCACCGGACATGACACCAACAATTGTTGGGCACTAAAGAATAAAATTCAAGACTTGATAGACGCAAAAGAGGTTGAGTTCGACGCCCCCGAGATGCCAAACGTAATATCCGCTCCGATGCCAAAGCATGGCCGTCATGTTCATGCCGTTGAAGAAGATCTGTATGTTTCTGCTGTTGATGATCTGGTAACTCCATTACTGACAATCAAGTTGAATCTGTTGAAAGCTGGGATTTTCCCAGGATGTAAAGAAGACTGCTACTGTTGTTCCTCCCTACCAATCAACTGTCCATTACTAAAGATAGGCATCCAAGGCCTAATGGACAGCCAACAAATTCTTTTCGAAAATATTCCTACTACTCCAACTCCTATCGAAGATGTTTCAATAATCACCATTTCCACCAATCTTTCCAAGGTCCCTAAAAAGCCTGTTAAGATTACATCCACTACGAAGATTGTTCCTCTGAAAATAACCATGCCTGGGCCTGTCCCCTACAAATCTGACAAATCAATACCATGGAATTATGGTGGAGAAATCTACTACCATGGTGTTAAACAAGTTGAGATAATTGAAGAGAGCTCTGACGAAGAAAATTCCGACATTGGAAACATTGCCGGTACGAGCAAGATTACCCGAAGTGGGAGAATTTTCTCTCCAAAGATTGCCCCTCCAAAGGCAATCTTTGGACCCTCAACTGCTGCCAAGGTTACCCCTACACCGATAAAACTTTCTGCAAGAACTCCGTTGATTGAAGAAGCTGTTACTCATGTGGTTGTCCCGCCTACTTCTGCTGATAAGGGGAAAGGGATCCAAGATGAGCTCGTCAGGACGAGGGCTCAGCCATTGGTCATCCCCGAAACCTCTAAGAAAGAAATGGAGGAGAATCTGAAAATAATTAAGAAGAGTGATTATGATGTGGTAGAGCAACTGGGGAAAACTCCCTCGAAGATCTCCATGTTAGCATTGCTGCTTTGTTCAGAGGCTCATGCCAAAGCATTGATAAGATTTTTGAAGACAGCCCATGTCCCCCAGGAAACCTCAGCCGATCAATTCCAGGATTGTGTAGCCAGCATTACCGTAGACAACGGCCTGGGTTTCTCTGATGCTGACCTGACTCCGAAGGAAGAAAGCACAATGACGCATTGCATGTGTCAGTCGAATACCGAGGAACTACTCTTGCCCATGTTTTGGTTGACACTGGTTCTTCTCTGAACGTGCTGCCTAAGAAAGCTCTGGATCGATTGGATTGTGAAGGCTTGGAGCTGAAACCAAGTAATATCATTGTCAGGGCCTTTGACGGGTCTAAAAGAATGGTGCATGGGGAGGTCGACATTCCCATCAAGGTAGGAACTGAAGTTTTCCACTCAACCTTCTATGTGATGGACATCCGTCCGTCATACTCTTGCTTGCTAGGGAGGCCATGGATACATAATGTTGGGGCAGTCACTTCCTCCCTACATCAGATGCTGAAATACCCTGTCAAGGGAAAAATCATAACTGTACACGGTGAAGAGGAGTACATGATCAGTCATTTGAACTCCTTTAGGTATGTGGAAGTGGAGGGCGAATTCATCGAAACACCATTCCAACACTTCGAGGAAATTGCTCCCGAGGTTGCAGTAGCAAAGGCAGTAGCTGAGGTACCTAAGCAGGTGGCCAGGATGGCATCTCTGAAAGACGCAAAGGCTGCAATGAAGGAAGGGAAGAGCTCAACATGGGGTCAGTTGCCTGACTTTCCCCACAAGACAGACAAGTTTGGGTTGGGATTTACCGCTGCGGGGCAAAAAGATATGCGTCGCTCAAAAATTGAAAGGACACGCATCAAGATTTCTCCTCATGGAATCAATGCTTTGGAAGACGAAGACGAAGAGGGTAACATTGAAGACTGGATCTTCCCAACCATCAAAGGGGGACTGCACAACTGGGAGGCGAAAGACTTCGTCCCCATTACTTTCATTAATCAGTAACTTATCTTTCGAACATTTCCTGTTGGTCTGTAATAATTACTTTTAAACAATCTGCACACTACTTTTTCACCTCATGCCTTGCCCGGGGCATGTAGGTCCATTTGTAAGGGTTTTGATTCTCTTCATATTCATATGCCATGTTTAATGAATCATTGGACGTTTTTCATAACCTGTTGTGTTCATTTTATTTCTTTTTGCATTTTTGTTTGTTTAAGGATGGCTATCCCTTACACACACCCACACTCACAAATGCAGGTACCCATCCACTCTGGATTCTATGGGTGACTATTCTGCTATATCCTTCAATAACTCTGAAGATTTGGTCAACCAGGCTGAATACGAAGATGACGAAGATTGTGAAGTACCAGGAGAGCTAGCCAGACTTCTACAACAAGAAGAGAGGGCCATCTTACCTCACGAAGAGTTGTTGGAAACAGTCAACTTAGGAACAGAGGAAGACCGGAAGGAAGTACAAGTGGGTGCCAATCTGGAACCAAGTGTCAAGGAGCGCTTAATACAGCTGTTGAATGAATACGTTGAAATATTTGCCTGGTCTTATGAAGACATGCCGGGTTTAGACACAGATATCGTGGTTCACCATCTCCCTACAAGAGAGGATTGTCCACCGATCAAGCAAAAAGTCCGCCGAATGAGGCCCGACATGTCTGAAAGGATTAAAGCGGAAGTAATGAAGCAATTCAACACTGGCTTTCTGGCTGTTACATCCTATCCACAATGGGTTGCTAACATCGTGCCAGTACCTAAAAAAGACGGCAAGGTCAGAATGTGTGTGGACTACCGGGATTTGAATAGGGCCAACCCTAAAGATGATTTTCCACTATCGCATATCGATATTTTGATTGACAACACGGCTCAGCACAAAGTGTTTTCCTTCATGGATGGATTCTCGGGCTACAACCAGATTAAAATGGCCCCCGAGGACATGGAGAAAACAACCTTTGTTACGTAATGGGGTACTTTCTGTTACAAGGTGATGCCGTTCGGACTGAAGAACGCATGGGCAACTTATCAACACACCATGGTAGCTCTGTTTCATGATATGATACATCATGAGATCGAAGTTTACGTAGACGACATGATAGCTCGATCACAAACAGAGGAGGAGCACCTTGAACATTTGCAAAAGCTGTTTGCCAGGTTGAAGGAGTACAAACTCAGATTGAATCCAAGTAAGTGCACTTTTGGAGTTAGGTCTGGTAAACTTCTAGGATTTATTGTCAGCAACAAAGGCATCGAGTTCGATCCAGCAAAAGTGAAGGCTATACAAGAAATGCATGCCCCCCGTACTGAAAAGGAGGTTAGAGGGTTTTTGGGGCGCTTGAACTATATTGCCAGATTTATCTCTCATCTGACGTCTACCTGTGAGCCAATTTTCAGACTATTGAAGAAAGATCAGGTAGTTGAATGGAACGATGATTGCAAAATTGCTTTTGATAAGATCAAGGAGTACTTGCTAGAACCTCCTATTCTGATGCCACCCGTTGAAGGAAGGCCGATGATCATGTATCTGACTGTTTTGGATAACTCCATGGGGTGCGTACTGGGCCAACATGACGAGTCTGGTCGAAAAGAGCATGCCATTTATTACCTTAGCAAAAAGTTTACCGACTGTGAGACTCGCTACTCACTGCTCGAGAAGACTTGTTGTGCTTTGGTATGGGCTGCTCGCCGACTAAGACAGTATATGTTGACTCATACCACTTTTTTGATTTCCAAAATGGATCCTATCAAGTATATCTTCGAGAAGCCTGCTTTATCCGGAAGAATCGCTAGATGGCAAATGATCCTGACTGAGTATGACATCCAGTATACTACCCAAAAAGCTATAAAGGGGAGTGTACTAGCTGACCATCTAGCTCATCAAGCTATCGAAGATTATCAATCCATGAGATTCGACTTCCCGGACGAGGACATCATGACTTTGGACAACATTGAAAGTAACAGACCGTATGACGGACATGAAAATGGATCCCGGTGGACCCTGTACTTTGATGGTGCTTCAAATGCACTTGGAAACGGTATCGGTGCGGTACTCATTTCCCCGGAAGGTTGCCACACACCTTTCACGGCCCGACTTTGCTTCAGCTGTACCAACAATATGGCTGAATATGAAGCTTGCATCTTTGGTCTCAAGGCTACTATAGACTTGGGGATCAAATCTTTGATCGTATTTGGGGACTCGACTTTGGTTATCAGTCAAATCAAAGGAGAGTGGGACACCAAACATCCTAATCTTATCCCACACAAAGAACATGTCTTGACATTGTTGCCTCATTTCGAGCAAATCACCTTCGAGCATTTCCCGCGAGAAGAGAATCAGCTAGTAGATGCTCTGGCTACAATGTCTTCCATGTTTAAACTCAACTGGGATAATGAGGCTCCCCAGATCACCATCGAGCGAATGGATGAACCTGCGCATTGTCATGAGATTAATACCGAAGAAGTAGTGGAACAACCCTGGTTTCACGAAATCAAAAGGTATCTCCAGACTAGAGAATATCCTGAAGGAGCTTCAGTAAATGACAAGAAGTTCCTAAGGAGATTTGCTGCCAAGTTCTTCCCGGGCAATGGCATCCTTTATAAACGCAGCCATGACAGTGTTTTACTTTTTTTGTGTGGACAAAGATGAAGCAGAGTTAATCATGACTGAGATACACAGCAGTACATTTGGCACCCACTTGAGCGGACATACGATGGCTAAGAAGATTCTAAGGGCAGGCTATTACTGGTCTACCATGGAAGCTGATTGCCATCAACATTCCCGTACTTGCCACAAATGTCAAGTCTATGCTGACAAGATTCATATTCCTCCTATTCCTCTCAACGTTCTGACAGCTCCTTGGCCATTCGCAATATGGGGCATTGACGTGATTGGAGAGATCAAGCCCACAACATCCAATGGACATCGCTTCATCCTGGTCGCCATTGACTATTTTACCAAATGGGTCGAAGCAGCTTCTTTTGCCTCCGTTACAAAAAATGTGGTTGCCCGCTTCATCAAGAAAAACCTCATATGCTGGTATGGTGTCCCCGACAGGATCATTACAGACAACGGTACTAATCTGAACAATACTATAATCACCGCTCTATGCGAACAGTTCAAGATTTATCATCACAATTCATCTCCCTATCGGCCGAAGATGAACGGTGTTGTTGAAGCTGCGAACAAAAACATTAAGAAGATCATTCAGAAAATGACAGTCACCTACAAGGACTGGCATGAGATGTTACCATTTGCTTTGCATGGATACCGTACCACGGCACGTACTTCAATAGGGGCAACCCCATTTTCTTTGGTATATGGCATGGAAGCTGTCCTACCCATGGAAGTTCAAATTCCTTCTTTAAGGATTATGAAGGACTCTGGTTTGAGTGAAAACGATTGGATTCAAACCCGACTTGATCAACTCAATTTGATCGATGAGAAGCGACTCACTGCTGTTTGCCATGGTCAGACGTACCAAAAACGGATGATCAAGGCTTTCAACAAGAAAGTCAGACGTCAAGTATATCAAGTCGGAGATCTCATAATCAAGCGGATTATCTTGCCGCAAAGTGATCCCAGGGGAAAATGGACTCGTACATACGAAGGACCATTTGTGATCAAGAGCATATTTTCTGGTGGTGCAATGATTCTGACCACCATGGACGGCGACGATTTGCCGCACCCTGCGAACGCAGACATAGTCAAAAGATACTACACATAAAACAACCCGACAAGTCGAAACCCGAAAGGGCGGCTTGGGCAAAAATGGGCATCCCGGTGAACCGAAAACCCGAAAGGGCGGTTCAGGCAAAAATTAGGGATAAAACAAAAAAAAAATCTGTACACCCGGCAAGTCGAAAACCCGAAAGGGCGGCTTGGGCAAAAATGGGCATCTCGGTGAACCGAAAACCCGAGAGGGCGGTCCAGGCAAAAGTTAGGGAATTAAAGCGTATGACTATGTCTCGTCGGATCACTTTAAAGAACAATCTCTTCATCAACAAGCTCCAAACTTCTGATCAATCCAGTCATCGGCGGACGAAGCAGCGAATGGACAGATATTCAGAGTTGTGAAGGCTATAAAAGAATGGAATCCCATGGAATTGTTACACATAGCCATCTTTCTTTTGTATAAAATTTTCAATTTTTTACGACAACATCCTCTTACTAGGATGTCTGTCTCCTTTGTGCAAAGATACTCACAAAAGTTAATACAAATACTTTTCCAAATACAGAAATTTGCTTTGTCGTCCTTTTTCTCTTTTGCACTTATGTTTTATTTGAGAAACGTCCAATGTTTTGTTAAATAGGCATATGCATTCGAACATGATCATTCTCTTACAAATCAGGAAAGATGATTGCAGATAGTTTAAGGGTACAGATAGATATCTTGATGCCCTTTCAGAAGGAATCCCTAGCAGAATTAAACTCCAAATTCCTCAACAAAGTCAAAATCCAGAACTTAATTCCCCAAACATAATTAAACTTCAGGATCTTCAGCAGAACATAAGCTTTTTCCAAAACTGATTTCCCCAGCCAGAGAGCCTTCTAGAACTCAATTCCCCTCAGAGTTAGGTTTCAGTATCCCCAGTGGAGCCTTAAAAATCTGAAAATCCTATCCCCAGTTAAAATCAAAACTACCAATCTCCAGCAGAGCTAACACTTCCAACTATCAATCCCCAGCGGAACCAGACTAGTGAACCTTCTCCCCACAGAGATACTTCCCGTCAGATTGAAGATTCTCAATTTTACTTCTCCAGCTTAAGCCTACCAGGTTCTGGACTCCCCAGTAGAGATCATCAGAATTCTCATTCCCTACAAGTCACCAAGGAGTTCCAATCCCCAACAGTGGTCCTAGAATCCCTCAACAATTGAAGATCTTGTTCCCCGAGCAGTCAGCAGTCGACAAGGATATCTCAGCTTTAGCACTCAGAGATTCCTACAATCCCCTGCAGCAGTCAATGATTCATTTTCCCCGGCAACAGTCAAGATTCTCTCATCTCCGACTATCCAGGATTCATCTATCCTCAGCAAGACAGCTCATCAGCTTGCATGCGCATTCATTACATTCATATATCATAAACATTGATATAACATATATATTGCATCATACATATCATGCAACATAACTTTGTGTTTTAGCTAACATTTCATCCTTTTCAGGATAAGATTAAAAGGCTATCATTAACAATTATTCAGATACAGTATGGATACACCCCAGACGCGGAGGTCATTCTATTACTCATTCAAAATTTCAAGTCAGATACAGTACAGATACACCCCAGACACGACGGTCATTCTACTACTCATTCAGACTACAGCAATCAGATACAGACTAGATACGCTCCAGACACGGCAGCCATTCTATCTCTCATTCAGATTCACTTATCCACCTCAAGGTTCAATGCATTCCAAGCACAGATACCATTCCGACCCTTACAACAGCAGTTTGATTCTCCCCAGTGCATTCGCCACGGAATTCATTTTGTCATTTATTTAGATCCCAGTTACAGTTTCAGATACACTCCATACACGGAAGTCATTCTATTACTCATACAAATCTCAACTTCGGTTACAGTCCAGATACGCTCCAGACACGGTTGCAATTCTGTCACTCATTCAGAATTTGTCCCCAGCATGTAATTGCTCCATATACAGATGTTTCTCTGTTACCCAGATACAATACAGATACACTTCAGACACGGTAGTCATTCTGATATTCATTCTACATTCAAACACAATTACAGCTCAGATACGCCCCAGACACGAAGGCCATTCTTTTGCTCATACAAACTCAGTCTCCAGATACAGTTCAACGAACATTCCAGATGGCATCTTTAAGCCCATCTCCAAATGGCATCTTTAAGCCCATTCCCGCATCCATGTTTCGACGAGTGCAAAATTACGGGCACTCTAGTGTCCAATCTCCTTTTACCTTCGAGACGCAAAAGGAAAACTTGCCAATCTAACTCTTCAGGTTCAAGCAGATTGAACAGGGGCAACTGTTGTACCCCAAAATTTTCCCTCTCATTTCATCAACATTTTCTCACCACAAGACCCTTGGAGCTCAAAATCAAGTTAGGGTTTGCTCAGCTCAAGTCCCCTCCTTGCACTGTTGACCCAAAATTAGGGTTTGAGTTTGCACAAGGATGTTTTGACCTAAGATGCCCAAAGTGACTTTCATGCTTCATGTTGGACTCACAAGTTTATCCATACCAAGTTTCAAGCCTTGATTCCAATCTTTGCCCAATCAATTGGACAGTTGACCTAGAAATCAGCTGTATTGGGGAAAAAGTCAATTGTGGCCAATTGACAGTCAAACCTCATGAAATTTGACCCACGTCAACATAATGAACTCATATGAACCATTTGGTCAAGTTTGGATCACAATTCTACAAGAAATTTGATCAGATCACCAAAAGGGCAAAATGGTCATTTTTAGGGTTTTGACTGCACAAAGGAAATTTTTGACTGTGTGACCTAACCAATGGCAAACCAAGCTCACATATGGACTCAAGGACTCAATGGAATTGTCTTGATTCATTCAACAAGTTCAAAAGATCTCAAATGCACAGGATTGACAGATGAATCTTCTAGTCAACTGATCAAAATTTGACTGTATACTGAAAAGTCAAACTTTGACTTATTGGTAAAAATCAAGTGCCAAGATTCATTTTGAATCAAGGCATGTCAAATTATGAAACTTGTTCATCAAGAAACCCAAAATTGCAAATTAGGGTTTAAGATGAGAAAATTTCATAACTTAGAATTTTTCGAAGTTATGAAACTTCCTTATTTTTCCCTAACTTTGTCCTATTTTTTCATCAAGATACAAATGGATTCAGACAAAACTCAAAACATGAAAGTTGTAGTCCATTGCAAAATCTACAACTTGTATTCACAAATTTTTCTCAAAGGAAGCTTGTAGATCAAGTTATTATTTTTGGAACAAGGGTGCAAAACATTTTTAACTTAGAAAATTTTTGACCTATTCTAGGCAGAATTTTTGTCCAACTTCTTGGCCATTTTTCACATGCTTCCACTTGGAGTTTCAATTTGCATTACAAAGATGGATTGTATTACACATTCCAATCTTTCCAAATTGTCCAAGAACTTCTCAAACACCCTTGTGGTTAGAGAGAATCGAATTTGAAAAGTTGGGCAAAATTCACTTTTGTTCTTGACCAAAGAATGTTCATAACATTGGCATTTTTCAAATCAGCTTGTACAAAGCTAGCTTGCAGGCCTCAAAACCAGTTTCACACACCATAATTAAATTCCTAACCATTTTTCTAAGGTGTTATTTTGTTCATTTGGTCATTACATGCAAGATTAACCCTTAATTGGAAAAAGCATATTTGCCATTTTGATAAAGTAATGCTTTATGTCAAATAACAAATCCAAGAGGCATGGGCCAGATCTTTGAGGCTAGAATTTGTACACAAATCCCTCTGATCAAGAACAAGATATGCAGCATGCTTGAGGACATTGGACATGCCTATATCACAAGTTGACATATCCTGTAAAGACCAGCCAAAGCAAACTTTGTCCTCATCTTACATACACCCTAACTGACCTAAAACATGATTCCTTCATCCTCAATCCATCCTCATACACAAAAACACCCTCTTGCTGCAGAAACAGAGCAAGTTCTGCAACTTGACTTCCACTATCCATTCCACTCGTGCATTTTGGCTAAAACCAGTTCAAACACATTCTATATTATCCACACAAAATATCCCAAGCATTAAATCCAAGTTGTAACATCCTTAACATCGTTTGCCATTTCTGCTTTCAAGCTGTGCAGGTGGACTTCCATAGCATGATACAGGCAGTTTCAGAGCAAGCCAAGCATAGGAGAAGCATCCTTGGACTTCAGGCAAGCTGTACCAAAGCTCAAACTCCATTGAAGATACCTCCATTGTTGTACACGACTCAAGCTGAAACAGGTAAAAACATGAACTTCTATCTCTCAATATAGGAAGAGTTATGCTTAGGTTTGTGAATGAAACATGTTCTCTTCATAGCCCTGAAGCCATCCATATACTTACTTTTCATTTATATTGAGTATGCTGTGAGAATTTTGGCCATGAACATTGGAGAAAATTTAGTTCAGAAATTGGGGATGAAGAAATTCTCCCTCCTTTCTTAGAGTTAGGTCAAGTTTTTTATATGTATGAATTCGTCTCTTGATGCTCTACATTGTTTATGTTATGAGTTTTTGCTAAAAATCAAAGAATCAGGAGTTTGTATTTTGAACAAAGAAGCTCGCGTTTGACAGAAGCTGGAGGAAGAAGATGATGGCTTGGGCTGGGCCTGAGCTATCCTTGTTGTTCACACCCTTTTTTTTCATCTACACCCCCCTGGCCCATTGTGTGAAATATCCATTATTTTTGACTTTTTATTTTTTCTGCTGACTTGATATTTTTTGTCAAAACATTAAAAACATTAAAAATATTTTTCCACCCATTTTTGCATTTATTTGGCATTTATTTGTTTTATTAAGCATATATATAAATAAACAAATATATTTCCTTTTTATTTAAAACACTAAAAAATAATACAAAAATATATTTATTTTCAGTTATTATTTTTCATTTACATTTTGAAAACATTTTCAAAAAAAATACATTTTTTGTAAATAATTAATATTTTATTTTTTGTACATATTTAGCTTATTAAATATATATAAATATACTTATACATATTTTATTAAATATTTAGGACAAAAATATAAAAATAATACATTTTTATTTTTATTAAATATGTGACATCAAAAATACCTTTTTAACCATATACTTTTTATTTTGTGCATAAATTAATTTATTTTGTATATACTCAATAAATAAAAATGTTTATTCAAAAATTAGGGTTTAACCCTAAGACAATAAAAATCACCAAAAATTGACTTTTTTATTTTGTTTATATTTCATATTGAAAAACATTTTCACATACAAAAAATCATTTTTGTGCATAATACATTTTGCATATTTATTGTATTTATTTTTATATTGTACAATTAAATATTTGTATATTCGATATGGATGTAATAGCTTAGATTTAATTTCTTGTTAAATATCCCCCCATTCAAACATTTGTACCCCCATCCCCATAATCATGTTGTAATAATTTAGGACTTTAAATTTCCGCATTTAAAAGCTTTCAAATTATGCCATGATAGACTTAGGGTTTGTATGCAAATAAAATAACAAATAGCTTGACCTAAATTCAAAGATAAAATGCATGAAAATGGACAACACCATACACACTTGCACCCTTAGGGTTACTCCACTTGTTGCCTTCAAAAATGGTCCATGTTGCATGTTGAGTGTCTTTGGCAAAACAAAAACAAATCAAATGATCATAGTCCCTCGATGACGCTTTCTCAAGTTGCCTAAAAAATGATCAAGTCCCTTAAAGGAAAAGTTGCCAAAGACACTTGGCACTATTGCATTCATGGTCTAAACGATGACCCGTGCTCGTCCCGTTAACATCCTAACACAAGATTGTCCACCAAGTACAATGGTGGAACAATACTGTTAAAAGGGTTAAAACATAGGAAAGATCTTTGAGAAATTTAGGGTAGATAGCTCTTGGTTACTTGACCAACTTGCAAAACAAATCCTTGCCATTTTTCAAAACACACTCCACAACACAAACTTTCAAAACATTGAAAACTTTTCAAAAGACAAATACACCTTTGTATACATCCAAACATGGATCATTACAAAGGTTGCCACAACAAATGGCCTCTTTTCAAAACCTTTTTCAAAATCACACACAAAGCACCATTTCAAACAATTGAAAGCACCATTTCAAACAATTGAAAAGCAAAGGCAAGTGATCTAAGCAAGTAACTAAGAGCCCATGGACAACCATGGATAGAAAGGGTGCTAATACCTTCCCTTTCTATAATCTACTCCCCGAACCCAAGAAAACATCTCAAAGGTTTTTTTTTGTGCTTTTTAACCTTTCCTTAGGATAAAATAAAAAGTCGGTGGTGACTCTTGCTAAGCCGAAACATTTGCGAAAACAAACGCAAAAACTCAAGTCAGTTCTCCCACCGTATAACACTAAGGGTCCTGGGTTTTAGGCCCAGAAGCATCTTTTTAGGTTTATTTATTGACATTTTTACCCATTTATCTGTCAGACGATACTCCTAGATCAGAACTTCTAGATATCCCAACCTAACAGTATAATCACTTCGCTCTCTCAAACAATCAGAACTTATGACTTGCCAGAGATATATGAACTTCTAGGTTCCCAGCTACGCTATAGCTTCTGAACCCCCTTAACAATCAGAACTGCTAGGTTTTCCTTTATTCCCAGCAACCTCAGAACTTGGTGTACCCAGGCCCAGAACTTCTGAACCCCCTCAACAATCAGAACTTCTAGGTTTTCCTTTATTCCCGGAAACCTCAGAACTTGGTGTACCCAGGCCCAGAACTTCTGACCCTCTACTTTCCTACTAACATTTTATTCTTTTGCAGCGTATTAGGGTCAGAACTTCTGTCCCTTCTCGTTTCAGCAACGTGCTGATTCTGACTCCTTTCTCTCTTATTTATCTTATTTTAGCTTTGATAACCAAGAACACCAAATTTTTTTTTTATATTTACATACTTTATTTTATCTCTTTTTTAAACTAAAAGATAAAAAATATTTTCTTAAGCCAATTTGTTCCTTTTCTTAACAAAAACAAAACAAGTCCATTTCAATTCTTGTACATTATTTCAATATGATTGTAATAGATAATTAGGACTTTAATTTATTGCAATCCCCATTTGTAAATTTGTACACCCCATCCCCCTAATGTTTGTAATAGCGTAGAATCTTTACTTTCCGCGTTTTTATTGTTTTCATATAAATGCTAGTAATTAGGATTTGTATGGGAAGATAAAAATCAACAAATTAGAAAACCCTAATTAAAAGATAAAATAATGTATGTAAATCAACACATTTACACACTTACACCCTTAGGGTAAATCCACTTTGTTGCCTTATGAAAAATGGCCATATTATGCATGTGAGGTATCTTAGCAAAAACAAATCAAAATACAAGATCATAGTCCCTCGATGATGCTATCAAAGTTTCCTTTCAAAAATGATCTTAGTCCCTTAAAAAAATGCTAAGATATCTTACAACATTGCTAATCATGGCTATACGATGACCCTTTCCCGTCCCTTTTACATCCAAAGATAGTGTTACTTACCAAATAAATGGTAAGATAACAATGTCAACGGAAAGAGGAAATAAACATGAAAGACTTTTGAGTAGGTAGAATGTTCCTAAGTTGCTTGCTCATTTTTCAAATCAAAACATCCTTGCTATTTTCAAAAACAAACACCAACATTTTCAAAAACATCTTTCAAACTTGAAAACATTTTCAAACGATCAACACTTTGTATACATTCTTACCAACGAGAATCATTACAAAGTTTTCCTAAACAATGGCATCTTTACAAAATAATTCCAAAAACCACACAAAGCACATTTTCAAACAAAAGCAAGTGATCTAGCAAGAAACTAAGAACCCGTAGATAACTATAGATGAAAAGGGTGCTAATACCTTCCCTTTTCATAACCTACCCCCCCCCCCCCGAACTCAAGAAATAATCTCAAAGGTCTTTCCTGTTCTTTTTAGCCTTTCCTTTTGGATAAAAGAAAAGTTGGTGGCGACTCTTACTAACCGCAACATTTGTGATAAAACACAAAATAACCAAGTCAGTTCTCCCATCACGTTACAGAACTGTAGACTCTGCTGGGGACTAAACTTAAAAAGTGGGGTTACCTTAGGGTTAGATCACCTTTATTTGCTTTGCTTGCTTTACATTTTTGGGTCCTTGTTTGTGTTATTTTTAAAGATCCTACACCCGGATCAGGGGCACCTTTTTAGGTAAGTAGAAATAAATCATGCAAGTTGTGCGGGGTATACCGATATGGACGAAGTGATAGATACGTTGTCGTGATACTTCGGCTTGTACTAATGTTCTGTGAGTCAGTCAAGGATAACATTAGGCTTTCTTAGTGTCATTAAGCGCTAACTGGCCTTTAGAACCTTCTAATTGACCCATCCTTGGCCATTAGTAAGTAGTGAGATAACCGACTTTGGTTTTGACCGAAGATTGGTTGATACTCGATGCTACACTCATTGAGACATGACTCTTGAGTTTTGTTTGGTTGTGAGTCAATCTCCTATCAAACGAAGCTTGTGGGAAAGGTTAGTGATATTGAGATCCCTTAGAACCCGATTACTATTACCTAGGACAGGTTGAGCCAACTAAACTTCAAGAGGGTACTTACCTACAAACTCCATGCAAGCCTAAACCAGAGGACTTGTCTGCTTTGTGTGTATATAATTATTTGTATATAAACTTGCTTACTTTGCATACTTATACATAACATCATACCATATCATTTTCAATAATCGTTTCAAGGATCTGGAGGGCCTATGATGCAGGGTCACGTTGAACCATATGTCTATCAAGGGACAAGAGGATTTATTTTCCTCTAACCAAACACCGTCAATGATCAAGTACAATAAACTGGAGTCAAAGGCTACAACCCACTTGACATGGTGAGCTTAATTCTCGTGGAAGGACATCCACCGATACAAAGTTCTCCAATCAAAACTGTAAGTGACTACTAACCCCGTGAGATCCTTGAAAACATGCACCCACATATCATGCATCATATCATCACAGGTTTCTCCCATACGGGCCTCCTTATCTTCCTACTGTTTATTTCAGTAAGATGGATATGGAACAAACGGTGAAAGATCTCTAAGCTCAAAATGCCCAATTCCAACAAATGTTCCTGGCTTTGGCTAAGGGGCAAGATGGCCTAAAGACTCTTCTTCTCAAGGACAAGAAGAAAAAGTCCAAGTCAGTAGACGTCCTGAACTTGGGAAGGATACTTAAAGGACCACTCAAGGGGGCTCTAGATCTTCCAACTCCATCCAACATGGGGGATAGTCATGAAGAAGACAACAGTCTGGAGATTGATGAAGTCGAAGCTGATTACTCTAAGGAACAATATCCTCCTGCTGATGGCAAATACAAACAGTTAGAGGATCGCCTCAATGCTATGGAGATTCAGCAGATACCTGGCTTGGATTTAGGAGACATGGGCTTGGTTTCTGGAGTGGTCATCCCTCCAAAGTTCAAAATCCCTACCTTTTCCTTGTACGATGGAGTTTCTTGCCATTAGATGCACTTAAAGTCTTATGTCCGCAAGATTCAGCCATACACAACTGATCCGAAGCTGTGGATCCATTTATTCCAAGAGAGCCTGGTAGGGACTCAACTTGAATGGTTCTATCAATTGGAGAGTTCTCGCATCCACACCTGGGAGGATTTAGCTGCTGCTTTCTACAAGCAGTACCAGTATAATGCTGATCTTACACTAACTCGTGTGCAATTACAGAACATGACCATGGGTTCCAATGAGAGCTTCAAAGGATACGCTCAAAAGTGGAGAGATCTGGCTGGTAGGGTGCAGCCCCCTTTAACTGACAAGGAGTTGATTGACATCTTCATGGGAACTTTGACGGGACCTTTCTTCAAACACCTAATCAGAAATTCCTCGACCGAGTTCACCAATCTAATACTGACTGGCGAAAGAGTCGAAGCTGGCATCAAAAGCGGAAAGATTCAAGGAGCTAAACCCTTTGATGCTCAAAAAAAACATACAATGGGAAGAAAGAGTCCAATGTTGTGTATGGTCAAAAGAGTCATCGTGACCAACACGTGGGGGCAGTCCTGATCTCTGGTTCTGTGTCGCACTGGCAACAACAAAGGGGAAATCAACGAAGGCCAGACGAGCCCAAAAGACAATTTACCAACATCAACATGCCGCTGTCTCAAGCGCTACAACACATGTTGAAGATGAATCTGATTACGTTGATAGGACCTCATCCAAACCCCAAACTTCTTCTCCTAATTACAATCCCATTGCAACGTGTGCTTATCATTCTGGTGGTCCCGGGCATGATACCAACGATTGTTGGGCGTTGAAGTACAAGATTCAGAATTATATTTACGCCAAGGATATCGAGTTTGACCCTCCGGAGACTCCAAACATGATCACTGCTCCTATGCCGAATTATTGAGAGCGTCTTGTTCATTTTGAATTTTCATTTGTAATTTCTTTTATTCTAACAATTATCTATTAATGTCAAACTTTGTTTCATTAATGCATTAAATATGTTTGTCTTGAATTAATCCATTCATTTTCATTCTATTTAAATTATGCTTTTTTACTCCTTTTATGATATTCAACTCTTGTTTTAAAAGTTGCAAGCCTTTAGAGGGAGGATGACGAAAACAATGCCATAATCTCATACAGTATGCTTTTGAACAAACCTTGCTAATGATGTACAGGCATTATTTCAAATTCTAAACACTGGAGTTATAAGGAATATAATCCCTAGTCAACCCCTTCGAGCTAAAGAAGTAGGAATTTTCCTTTTCACACAAATTGAAACCTTTAATAAAAACCTAAGGCAGGGTAGTCTCTAAGTTATTTCAAACGGGCGTTTAGCCACAAACTCTCATCTTGTAATACAACGAATGACATAAAAAACATTCCTATAAAATCAAAAGACAGTGATGGTTCCCTGTAAAATAGGAATTCATTATCTCTCAAAAAAGAAAAGCCCACTAAGTCAAAACCTACGAAGGAGACTTAAGAAAAACTGGGGCATCCCGTTGACTGTAATCTCAAAACAAGAATAGTCTGGAAAAAATTAGGGATAACAAATCGAAAGAAAGAGGTCACTACAAATCCTCAATAAAATGAAAAATGTTGCAAAAATGACTTCCTTCTGATAAACTTAACTTTTTCTGAACCATCACCAAAACGTCATTCCAGACTCAATCGGAATTCAAACGCACAATTAGCTGAGTTTAGGGATGAAGAACATCACGAAGAATGGGCGGGTACAAATAAACTTTGAGCCTTATCCTTTTTTTCTTAAATCGTGAACCAAGCCACACTACAACCCTTCAAAATTCCTAATTGAAGCATGGGTTAGTTCGAAAGCATACTGTTACAAAAGGTATCCTGACTCCTGTAAGGCTTTACTCTAAATCCTGAGTTGATTTTTCTTACAAAATTTCTTTACTTGCTAAAAACGCATTTTCAAAATTTCAAGACAAGCATAAACTTTGCATTATTTGAATATTACTGTTTGCATATGGCTATTTGTTTGACAACAGAGAAATTCGCACAACGAATATCCAGTGAACGAAATCTCTCTCGGTGAACAAAATCACTTTCGATGGGCTGACACTTCAAATGATAAATCTTCTATAAACAAGGGGGCATGACATATCACTATCCAACACACCGGGGGCAGTCAATTCAAGATTCCCAAAAATCTCTCAAGAAACGCAGAATAACCGGGGGTAGGTCACCATCTCCATCACTGGGGGCATTGATTGGGTTACATACAATCCAACATTTCCTGGTAGTGCCACAAACACTTCCTATTAGGGGCAGTAACAAGTCTCCCCAGCATCCTTATCATAGGATGACTCCCTGCCAAAGTTTCAATCTCTAAAAACTTTTTCCCAACTGAGTCGACCTCAAGAATCCTTGAGGATTTTCCCCAGTGAAGTCGCTATCTTCTCTAACAGACTGACAACAGGGTTTATTTCACCAACAAACTACGAATTCCCGAGCTTGAGGTGGCCTCTCCGACAACTACAAATCAAAGGAACACAACTCCTCTTCCTCAATAGACTACTCTACAATCCCCAGCAAGTTATTGTAAAGCCTGGACATAACTAAATATCAGTTCAACTTCGTCCATCAAGAGATAACTCTCGGTAGAGCAACGGACAACCGAGACTCCTAATCTCTTTTCCCCAAGCAGGAATCAACACTCTTCAACAGAGTATTCTCAAACAAAGTCGATATTCCCCAGTGGATTTATCCTCAATAAAACAGGAATCCTCAGTGGAAACATTCTAAACTTTCAATATAAATTTCAGATACATTTCAGAAATGCTCCAAATACGGATGCCATTCTAATACTCATTCAGATCCAGCTTTCAGATATAGTTCAGATACTCTCCAGATATGGATGCTATTTTGATACTCATTCAGATTCAGCTTTCAGATACAGTTAAGAGAGCTCCATATATGAATGTCATTCTGATGCTCATTCAGATTCAACTTTCAAATACAGTTCAGACACGCTCCAGATACGGATGCCATTATGATACTCATTCAGATTCAGCTTTGAATTACAGGTCAGATACGCTCTAGATACAGATGCCATTTTGATACTCATTCAGATCCAGCTTTCAGATACGCTCCAGATACAGATCCCATTCTGATACTCATTCAGATCCAGCTTTCAGATATAGTTCAGATACGCTCCAGATATGGATGCCATTTTGATACTCATTCAGATCCAGCTTTCAGATATCGTTCAGATAAGCTCCAGATACAAATGTTATTCTGATACTCCTTCAGATTCAGCATTCAGATATAGTTCAGATACACTCCAAATACGGATGCCATTCTGATACTCATTCAGATAAAGCTTTCATATATGGTTTAGATACACTCCAGATACGGATGCTATTTTGATACTCATTTAGATTCAGCTTTCAGATACGCTCCAGATACGAATTCTATTCTGATACTCATTCAGATTCAGCTTTCAGATACAGTTCAGAAACGCTCTAGATGTGGATATCATTCTGATACTCATTCAGATTCAACTTTCAGATACAGTTCAGATACGCTCCAGATACGGTGCTATTCTGATACTCATTTAGATTCAGCTTTCAGATACAGTTCAGACACGCTCCAGATTCGGATGCCATTCTGATACTCATTGAGATTTTGCTTTCAGATACAGTTCAGATACGCTCCAGATACGCATGCCATTCTGATACTCATTCAGATCCAGCTTTCAGATATAGTTCAGATACACTCCAAATATGGGTGCCATTCTGATACTCATTCAGATCCAGCTTCCAGATACAGTTTAGATACGCTCCAGATACGAATTACATTCTGATACTCATTCAGATCCAACTTTCAAATACAGTTCAGATACGCTCCAGATACGGATGTTATTATGATACTCATTCAGATTCAACTTTCAGATACAGTTCATATACGCTCCAGATACGGATGCCATTCTGATACTCATTCAGATCAAGCTTTTAGATATGGTTTAGATATGCTCCAGATACGGATGCTATTTTGATACTCATTCAGATTCAGCTTTCAGATACGCTCCAGATACAAATGCTATTCTGATACTCATTTAGATTCAGCTTTCAGATACAGTTCAGATACGCTCTAGATATGGATGCCATTCTGATACTCATTCAGATTCAACTTTCAGATACAGTTCAGATACGCTCCATATATGGATGCCATTCTGATACTCATTCAGATTCATCTTTCAGATACAGTTTAGATACGCTCTAGATATGTATTCCATTCTGAGACTCATTCAGATTCAGCTTTTAGATACAGTTCAGATACGCTTCAGATACGGATGCCATTCTGATACTCATTCAGATTCAGCTTTCAGATACAGTTCGGATATGCTTCAGATACGGATGCCATTCTGATACTCATTCAGATTCAACTTTCAGATACGTTTCAGATACGCTCCAGATACGAATGACATTCTAATACTCATTCAGATTCAGCTTTCAGATACAGTTCAGATACGCTCCAGATACGGATGCCATTCTGATACTCATTCAGATTCAGCTTTCAGATACAATTCATATACGCTCAAGATACGGATTCCATTATGATACTCATTCAGATTCAGCTTTCAGATATAGTTAAGATACGCTCCAGATACGAATGCGATTCTGATACTCATTCAGATTCAGCTTTCAGATATATTTTAGATACGCTCCAGATACGGATGCCATTCTGATACTCATTCAGATTCAGCTTTCAGATACAGTTCCGATACGCTCCAGATACAGATACCATTCTGATACTCATTCAGTACATTTTTCCATTCAGATACTATCACAACATAGATTCATTCTAACACTCCCTCACACAGCTACCAGATATATACGACACAATCTCATTTATTTTGAGAACATAATTGTACCATACATTTCATACATCATGACATTCCATACATCATGACATTGCATACAACTAACCTTTTATCTTTTCAGGAAAGATGAATCATCAGAAAATTATCGTCAAAATTTCCAGCAAGTCAAATATAGGTCAATTCCCAAGAAAGGATTGGTCAATCATCTATGTAGCAGATGCTTTCTCTGGTTCAGATAAATCGCTCAAAGATTTACTTTGATTCTCTCCAGTTAAATAATATTCAAGACCTATTTTGGTTCAGTTTAAATCTCTCAACGGTTTATCCTGATACTTTCCAAAAGAAACATTTCTGGTTCAGATAAATCTCTTAATGATTTGTTCTGATTCTTCTCTAGATCCCTGCCGGTTCAGTTTAAATCTCTCAATGTTTTATTTCGATTTCTTCCCGCAGACGTCTTCTTTGGTTCAGGTAAGTCACTCCAAGATTTATTCTGATTCGTCTCCATACCACTTCTGGTTCAGTTTAAATCTCTCAACGGTTTATCCTGATTCTTTCCCACAGACAGTTTCTCTGGTCCAGATAAGTTGTTCCAAGATTTATTCTGATTCTTTTCCAGTGGAAGTCAAGTTTAGACATAATCTAGTTTCCATACAAAATCACGTTCAAATGGCATCTTTAAGCCCATTCCCTACACAATCAACCACCACATCATCGAGTGCAAATTTCTGGGCACTCTAGTGTCCAATCATCTTCCACCTTCAAGTCACGAATGGCAGATTCGCCAATCTAACTCTTCAAGCGTAAGAAGATTGAACAGGGGTAGCTGTTGTACTACAAAATTTGCCCTCTCATTTCTCAAAGGATCATCCTGGACCCTCATGTTTTCTTCCATCCAATTTCAAGCCTTGAATTACAAATTTTCCAAGAAACATAGGTTCAGTCAAATGTTGCGAGATTAATTCAAAAAGGGCTTACAAAGCATGTCATAAGCTTCCTGGAAAGTCTGAGAACTCGCTCAGAACATGCTGGAGAAAAGAGATTCAAAGATCAAAAGTTGGATGTTTGTTCTACATTGCGCTGATGCTGAACTTCTGGCCCAGAATCAAGCTATGATGCATAATATCATAGCGCAGGATTTCTGGTTTGATAAATCTCATCATCATTTAATGCTCACAACCACTTTTGAGTTTTTATCCAAAGGATTTCCCCATGTGTGAGATAGAAGTACCATTGTTGTCCTTGAAAAGCAAACTTTTGTACAAGTTTATGCTTGGCCCATGCTTTTCTTTTGCCTCTGAGGGTACTTTTCCTTAATTCATGCTTACAAATCCAGCTTAGGCACGACTAAAAGCTGCTAACCACCATACTTGTTTATCTTTCTTCAAGAACAAGCCAGCACGCTAACATGATGTTGGTACTTTTGACTTCTCCAAGCTGCAAAGTTCTTGCCTATAAATTGAACTTCATTTGCAACTGTGAAGGGGCCGGTCAGAAAATTGAAAAGAAAAAGCCTTGAAACCTTGCTAAAATTTCCAGAAATCCGAAACTGCAAACACAAATACAAAACCTGTTAGTTTTTTATTCTTGCATTCAAACTCCAATTTCCCTCAAGTGTTTCTTGACGAAATCATCCATACACCATTCATAACCCAAGTTAAAGGTTATTTTGTCCTGCTGAGTATGTGAGGAAGTTGATCAGAACATTACAAGTAATCAGAACCAGGCTCCAGCTCACAGAACAATTTCCAGCAGCAAGGTAAGCTTCTGCTAGCACTCATCATATCACTTAAGCACTGTTAGACTTTCATGTTCAAAATACAATGTAGACATCCTGATTCTGATGTTGTACATATTCTGAGGTTTCATGTATTTTCCTGCCTAAATAGGAAGAACATAAGTTCAGAACTTCTTAAGGAAACTAGGACTAGGAGATACATGCTTGTTTCTAATTTATAGTCTTGACATTTTTTATGTATCTGAAACCATGATGGTACCTGCCATAATTGCTATGTTTGTGTTTTCTGTTCTGTTGAGATATGACTAAGTTACAGATTGTTGTACCCCAAAATTTGCCCTCTAATTTTTCAAGGTTTTCCTCACAAAGATTCTAAAGGTTCAAGCTTGCACAAGTACATTGGGATTTTCCAGCACCAGAATTAAAAGGAAACTATCAAAAAGAGAGAAAACATATAAAATAACATTTTGACAAATTTGGAGGAAAATAGGTCTCCTTCGATTCAGCCCCCTTCGATTTGACTTTGCACCTCCTTTGATTGCTTAAAATTTGCTGCTAGCGTTCCTCTTTCGTCTGGGCATGTGACTTCTTGTTGTAGGCTTCGTTTGTGTCTTCCACTGCCTGCATGTTTGCTTTGAGTACCAAATTTTCTGCCACATGTGCCCCCTGGAAGGTAAATTCTTCGATTTGGACAAAATAGTTGCCTACAAGCTTACTTCGATTGGGCATATGCTGCCTGCATGTTTGTTTTGTTTGGATAAGCTTCGATGGGATAAAATAACCATCTCTATGCATCATTCGAATTCACTTGCACCAAGGGCCTCTTGCAGACTTTGCCTCTCACAAGTTTTGTTTGAGCCAAGAGATATCTTCATACAAGATTTGACTAAGTTCTTGCTTCCTTTGAAAGAACGCCCTTCGATTCAAAAATCAGGAACTTCCCTCATGCTAAAAGGAGATGCCTCCCTTTATGTTTGTTTCGATCCACATGCTTCGATTGGGCAACATGCTTCCTTTGAACACGAGCTTTAGATTGGGTGATATGTTTGCTTTAATCTAAGCTTCGACTGGGCATTAGCTTCATTCGAGTAAGCTTGTTTTGACCACAAGCTTCGATTGAGGCAAAGGCTTCCTTCGAACAAGTGCGCTTCGATCTCATTCCTGCATACAAGCCTTCATTTGGGCATTCACCTCCTGCATATCTGCGTGTAAGCCTTCGTTTGGGCATTCATCTCTGGTCATGCCTGCATGCAAGCTTCAGTTGAGCAAGGGCTTCATGCCACTTGGGTTACATCTTTCATTTGGTTATTGAAGCTTCCTTCGATTCAGAAGGTAATGATCTTCATACAAGCTTCAATTGAGTTTTTGTTTCCCTTTAAAACAGTGTCCTTCGACTAAGGAATGTCCTTCGACTCAGGAAGTAAATGCCTCCTTTTGGTTTTCTTCAATTCAAAAATTCAATAATCTTCTGAAAGCTTCCTTCAATTCAGAAGTTAATAACCTTCTGAAAAGTGTCATTCGACTGCACCATTCGCCCCTCACCTGTTTGCCTTGGATTCAAAAAATTTCGATTGGATGAATGGCTACCTTCCTGTGACTTTCAAATTCATCTTCATGTATGATTCGAATGCGCCTTCATATCACCTTCGAATCCATCTGTAAACCCTTCAATACGCCATAGTCCTGCATTATGACACAGAACTTGGTGGTCCATTCGAAGGACTTGCCATATTTGGGGAATAATTTTTCTCTTACTTTGGAGTCTGGTCGAAGGTTTAGGCCTAAGTTATTAAAAGCAAGAAGACTCAGAATGTCATATTCAACTAAAAAGGGCCATTCAAAGAACACACAGTTGGTTCATTTGAAGGACACACAACTGGTGAAAACGAATGTTGTGTTGTTCTAGTCTGGTCGAAAGGTGTAGAAAGATGGAGGATTCGACTCAAAAGATCAAGTTGGACATTTAGACCCATAGGCTAGGCTACGTGTTTTCCCTTTTCAGGCCTCAAACCTATGACTCACCCTATACTTAATTGTTTATGCAAGAAAAATAGGCCGTTACCCATTTGTTGTCCAAGACCACTTACACTTAATAGTATAATACTACCTTCCAGAAAAGTTTGTCTTGAGCCTTGCGCCTGTTTTCCTTCAGAAAGAAGCATCCCATATGAACCATTCATCTTGATTTTATGGCACAAGTGGACACTTACTTTCCAACTGAGCCTTATTTTATTATTTTTGCTTCCCAAGCTTCCTAAAAGCCTTTCTCTATAAATAGAGAGTTCATTTGCACAAAGAGAGAGAGAGAGAGGATCTTTGGACCAGAGGAACGAATCCCCCAAATTTTCTCAAACACAACAAAAAACTCTCAAGTTCATCAACACTTGAGAAATCACAAAAAAAAGCCCAGAATCACATTCATCTCCTTTAATTCTGAAGAACAACCACACTTCAGTCTCCTTCGAAATAGAAGAAGCATCACACTTTCTTTTTCCCCTCTTTCGAATCCAGCATCCTGGGCCTCCACTCAAGGTCCCACATCCATTCAAGACCTGAAGCAAGGTAAGTTATTCTTACCTTTGAACTTTTCGTTTCATGGCATAGTAATTTTTCCCTTTCGTTTGAAACATGTACATACCATTGTTCCTTTCGTTTCCACCCTTTTAACATATTTTGCAGAGCTAACCCTTTCGTTTTGCTTTATGTTTACCTGACTTGCTTTAACTATTAAACTGTTTACAAGACAAATACTAGCATGGACTCAGGCCATGTTGCCATTTAATGCTTTAAATAAAAGAAACAGGAAACAAGAAATAGGAAACGAAGCTTCTGGCTTCTACCATCTTTTTCCAACTAAAACGAAAGAGACAACCAGGAGGAAAACCATGTTGACTTCTAGGCCCAGACAAAAATCATGCCTTCACTGATTCCAGGCTCAGTCGAAAGGAATTCCATCACTTCTTTCGACCTCCATTCGAATAAGGCAATAAGGCAGAACCAGAAGGCTTCGCCATGCACATACTTATACAATCGAAGGACATGACCTCACTGGTGCTAGCCCCAATCGAAGGAGGCCAACAAAATGCAAATCTAAGGGTGCTCCTGCCTGGGTCGAAGAGCTCATTTTCCTTTCTTTTATTTTGTTTTTGCCTTTACATTTTCTTGCCTTTCAATATGGTTGTAATAGTGTAGGATATTTATTTCCTGCATTTTTATTGCTTTGTACAAATGCTAGTAATTAGATGTGTATGGCAAGATAAAACCAACAAATAGACAACCCTAATCAAAGAATAAATGTCTTTAATCAAATACACTTAGCACACATGCACCCTTAGGGTAATTCCACTTGTTGCCTTATAAAAATGGTCATGTTATGCATGTGGGGTATCTTGGCAACAAAAAAAACAATCACAAATACAAGATCATAGTCCCTCGATGACGCTACAAATGTTACCTTACAAGTGATCTTAGTCCCTACAAGAGAATGCTAAGATATCTCACAACATTGCTATCATGACTATATGATGACCCACGTCTGTCCCTTCACATCCAACGATGGGGCTTCTTATCAAATCAATGGTAAGGTAGCAACATCTAAAGGAGGAGGAAAAACACATCTAAAACCTTTTGAGTAGGTAGATTACTTTTAGTTACTAGCTCAATTTCAAAACAAACATCCTTGCTATTTTTAAAACCATCACATACAAAACATCTTCAAAACACTTTCCAAGACTTGAAATATTTTCAAAAGCTCAACACTTTGTATACATTCTTACGAACGGGAATCATTGCAAAGTTTGCCTAAACGATGGCACCTTTTCAAAATACTTTCAAACCACACAAAAACACAAATTTCAAACAAAAGCAAGTGATCTAACAAGTAACTAAGAGCCCATGGAAAACCATGGATGGAAAGGGTGATAATACCTTCCCTTTTCATAATCTACCCCCCGAACTCAAGAAAACATCACGAAAGGTATTTCCTGTGCTTTTTCATCTTTCCTTATTGGATAAAAGAAAAGTCGGTGGCGACTCTTGCAAACCGCAACATTTTGCAAACACAAATGCAAAACCCTCAAGTCAGTTCTCCCACCGTATCACAGAACTGCTGACTCTGCTGGGGAGAGGTAAGATCTTAAGTGGGGTTACCTTAGGGTTAGATCATATTTTACTTGCTTATATTGTTTGATTTGCTTGCTTTATATTTTGGTTCCTTGTTTGGGTTTGTTTTAAATCCTACACCCGGATTTGGGGGATACATTTTAGGTAAGTAGCAATAAACTGTGAGGGATATGTGTGGGGTATACCGACACGGTTGAAGCAGTAGCTATGTTGATGTGGCACTTTGGTTGGTACCGGTAACCCTTGAGTCAGTCAAGAAGAGTACGGGTCCGCCTCGTGGTGTCATAAAGCATCAACTGACCTTAGAATCTTACTTGACCAACTTGGCCATTAGGACGTAGCGAGATGACCGGCTTTGGTGCAGTCTGAAGTTGGTTGATACTCGATGCTACACTCATTGAGGTTTGACTCTTGAGTTTTGTTTGGTTGTGAGTCAATCGCTCATCGAACGAAAATTGGGGGGAAGATCAGTGATATTGAGATCCTTTAGAACCCGATTACTTTTAACAAGGACAGGTTGAGCCAACTAAAACTTCAAGAGGGTACTTACCTACAAACTCCATGCAAGCCTAAAACTAAGGATTTGTTTGCTTTGTGTGAATATGATTATTTTTATATAAACCTGCTTACCTCGCATATTGGTTAATAACATCATAACATCATACCATAGCATCTTCAATAAACATTTCAAGGATCTCGAGGGTTTTGATGCAGGGTCATGTTGAACCAGACGTCTAACAAGGGGCAAGAGGATTTATTTTCCTCTAACCAAACACCGTCAAAGATCAAGTACAACAACTTGAGTCAATGGTTATGACCCACTTGACATGGTGAGCTTAATTCTCGTGGAAATACATCCACCGATACAAAGTTCTCCAATCAAAGTTGTTGATCAAAGTTCAATCTCTAACTTTTTCTTGTGTTTACCCCGCGAGATCCTTGAAAACATGCATCCTCGTATCATGCATCATATCATGACAGGTTTCTCCCATACAGGTCTCCTTATCTTTCTACTATTTATTCCAGCAAGATGGATATGGAACAAATGGTGAAAGATCTCCAAGCTCAAAACGCTCATTTCCAACAAATGTTTTTGGCTATGGCTAAGGGGCAAGAGGACCTGAAAGCTCACCTTCTCAAAGACAAGAAGAAAAAGTCCAAAAAGTCAATAGGCATCCTGAACTTGAGAAGAAGAACTGGAAGACCAGTCAAAAGAGCTCTAGATCTTTCAACTCCATCCAACACGGGGGATAGTCTTGAAGAAGACCATAATTTGGAGATTTATGAAGTTAAAGCCGACTACTCCGAGGAACAATATCCTCCCGCTGATGACAAATACAAACAGTTGGAGGATCGCCTCAGTGCTATGGAGATTCAACAAATACCAGGCTTGGATTTAGGAGACATGGGTTTGGTTTCTGGAGTGGTCATCCCGCCAAAGGTCAAAATCCCTACCTTTGCCCTGTACGATGGAGTCTTTTGCCCTAAGATGCACTTAAAGTCTTTTGTCCGCAAGATTCAACCATACACAACTGATCCAAAGCTTTGGATCCATTTCTTCCAAGAAATCCTAATAGGAACTCAACTCGAATGGTTCTATCAATTGGAAAGTTCTCGCATCCACACCTGGGAGGATTTAGCTACTGCTTTCTATAAGCTGTATCAGTACAATGTTGATCTTGCACCAACTCGTGTGCAATTGCTGGACATGACCATGGGTTTCAATGAGAGCTTCAAAGGGTACGCCCAAAAGTGGAGAGATTTGGATGGTAGAGTGCAACCCCCTTTAACTGACAGGGAGCTGGTTGACATCTTCATGGTAACTTTTACAGGGCCTTTCTTCAAACACTTGATCGGATGCTCTTCAGCCGGGTTCACCGAGCTAATACTGACCAGCGAAAGGGTCGAAGCTGGTATCAAAAGTGGGAAGATTCAAGAAGCTACACCTTCTGATGCTCAGAAAAAGCCCTACAATGGGAAGAAGGAGTCCAATGTTTTGTATGGTCAAAAGAGTCGTCATGACCAACACGTAGGAGCAATCTTGGTCTCTAATCCTACGCCTGCTCAACAAAGGCAGGTACATCAGTGTAAGGAGGTCGCACCCAAAAGACAGTTCACCAACATCAACATGCTGCTATCTCAAGCACTACAACACCTGTTGAGGATGAATCTGATTGCATTAATAGGACCTATCCAAACCCCAAGACTTCTTCTCCTAACTACAATCCTAATGCAACGTGTGCTTATCATTCTGATAGTCCCGGGCATGACACTAACGATTGTTGGGCATTGAAGTACAAGATTCGGAATTTGATTGACGCCAAGGAGATCGAATTCGACCCTCTGGAGACTCCAAACGTGATCACTACTCCTTTGCCAAATCATTGAGAGCAACTTGTTTCATTTTGAATTTTCAATTGTAATTTCTTTTGTTATTCAAACAATTATCTATTAATGTCAAACTTTGTTTCATTAATGCATTGCATATGTTTGTCTTGAATTCATCCATTCGTTTTCACTATACTTAAACTATGCTTTCTACTTTCTTTATGACATTTAACTCTTGCTAAAAATTACAAGCCTTTAGAGGGAGGATGACGAAAACAATTCCATAATCTCATACAGTATGCTTTTGAACAGACCTTGTTGACGATGTACAGGCGTTTTTTCAAATCCTAAACACTGGAGTTATAAGGAAGATAATCCCTAGTCAACCCCTTTAAGCCAAAGAAGTAGAAGTTTTCTATTTTAACACAAATTGAAACCTTTAATCAAAACCTGGGGCAGGGTAGTCTCTCAGTTAATTCAAACGCGCGTTAAGCTGCAAACTCTCATCTCGTAATACAACGAATGACATCAAAAAACATTCCTCTGAAATAAAAAGATGGTGTTGATTCCCTATCACATAGGCAATCATTATCTCTCAAAAATAAAAGCCCACTAAGTCAAAACCTACAAAGGAGACTTAAAGAAAACTGGGGCATCCCGCTGACTGTAATCTCAAAACGAGAACAGTCAGGCAAAAATTAGGGATAACAAATCAAAAGAAAGAGGTCAATACAAATCCTCAACAACATGAAAAAGGTTGCAAAACATGATTGCCTTTTGATAAACTTAACTTGTCTGAACCATCACCAAAATGTCATTCTAGACTCAATTGGAGTTCAAACGCACAATTAACTAAGTTTAGGACTGAAGAACATCACGAAGAGCGGGTGGGTATAAATAAACTTTGAGCCTTTATCCTTTGTTTCTTAAACCGTGAACCAAGCCACGTTACAACCCTTAAAAAGTCCTAATTGAAGCATGGGTTAGTTCGAAAGCATACTGTTACAAAAGGTATCCTGACTTCTGTAAGGCTTTACTCTAAATCCTGAGATTGAATTTTCTTACAAAAATTCCTTTACTTACAAAAATGCATTTTTCAAAACTTCAAGACAAGCATAAACTTTGCATTACTTGAATATCACTAATTGCATATGGCTATTTGTTTGACAACGGAGAAATTCACACAATGAATATCCAGTGAACGAAAGCTCTCTCAGTGAACAAAATCAATTCAAGAAGGATGACACTTTCGGTGACAAATCTCCCCAAAATCCTTCTCATAGGATGACTCCCAGATAGAGTTTCAATCTCTGAAAACCTTTCTCCAGCTGGGACAACCTCAAAAATCCTCGAATACTTTCCCCAACGAAGTCGTCATCTCTCAAGCAGACCAACAACAGGGTTTATTTCCCCAACAAACGGTAGGATTCCCCAACTTGAGTTTTCCTCTCCGACTACTACAAATCAAAGGACCACAACTCCTCTTCCCCAGTAGACTATTCTACAATCCCCCAAGTTACTACGAAACCTGGACCCGACCAGATATCAGTTCAACTTCGACTCCCCAGTAGAGCAACAGACGACTAAGACTCTTAAACTCTTTTCCCAAGCGGGAATAAACATGCTCCCCATAAAGTTTTCAATATCCCCCAGCGGATTTCTCCTCAAACAACAAAACAAGAATCCCCAATGGAAACATTCTAAGCAAAGTTTGAAGACACACCGACTCTTTAACAGCAGTCCAGGATTTAATGATTTCCAAGCATTTGTCGAGGATTTATTTTCCCAGACAAAAATACATTCATTAAACATTTCACATTTCATATATCCTATTCACATGCATGATAAGTGCATACGACACAATCTCATTTATTTTGAGAACATCATGACATTGCACACAACTAACGTTCTACCTTTTTCAGGAAAGATCGATCAACAGATGGTTACCATCAACCATTTTCAAGTTCCATATTAATACCTGTAATAAGCCAGGAAAACTATCTGTGGACGACTGATTGTAGATTAATACCTGAAACCAGACAGGACATCTATCTACTTGACCAGCTGAAGCAACCCCACATAGTTTCCTTCTTTCCAAGATGAAGTTTTACACGGACTCATCATCAGGCAACCCTACACAGGTTCCTTCCTTCCAAGATGCAGTTTCACACGGACCCATCATCAGGCAACCCTACACAGGTTCCTTCCTTCCAAGATGCAGTTTCACACAGACTCATCATCAGGCAACCCTACACTAGTTCCTTCTCTTTCCAAAGATGAAGTTTTACACGGACTCATCATGAAGTAACCCTACACAGGTTCCTTCTCAGGAAATTTCAGATGCAGTTTTACACGGACTCATCACCAAACAACCCACCTTTCAGATACAATTCAGATACACTCCAGATATGGATGCAATTCTGATACTCACTCTTTCAACTTACAAATTACAATTCAACAAGCATTCTTGGATGGAATCTATGAGCCCAACATCCCCAGATGATCCCATCATTCCCAGCGGAGTACAAATCCCTCAACGAAACCCAAATTCCCCATTTGAGTCTGAATCGCCCAGCTGAGTATATTCTATCCAAACAAAGTATGCCTTTCCTGACTGAGTCTATACTCTCCAGTTAGAATTTCCCCTTCAAATGACTACAAATCACAGGGCCACAACCCCTAATCCCTAGTAAAGTCTTCAACAAAGCCTTTATTATTACCAAGAAATGCTATGAAGCCTGGATCCGACCAGAGATTAGAACAATGTTCAAGTTATTCGGAAGCCTGGACCCGACCAGATCACAGTTTGATTTCTTTGATTACTGAAGCCTGGATCCGACCAGATAACAGTTTGACTTCTTGAGTTATTGAAGCCTAGACCCAACCAGATAACAGTTGATCTCATTTCTCAAAAAGCTATGAAAACCTGGACACGACCAGCCCAACTCTTCAAAGATTTAGAAGAATCTAAACTTAATCCAACCAAGGTTTTAACTACTTGTTCCCAAGTAAAATTGCCTCTTGATTCCCCAATAAAGGACTGAGAAACCTGGATCCGACCAGATATCATTCCTCATTTCCATCTTTTCAAGAAAGTCATTGCGAAGCCTGGATCCGACCAGATAGCAATCATCCTCCGAGATTCATTGTGAAGCCTGGACCCGACCAGATAACAACTAAATCCCCAGCAGTTCATTGTGAAGCCTGGACCCGACCAGATAACAATTAACTTCATCAGAAATCGGCAAAGCCTGGACCCGACCAGATAACAATTTTAAACCAGTTCATTGTGAAACCTGGACCCGACCAGATAATAATTAACTTCATTAGAAATCTGCAAAGCCTGGACCCGACCAGATAACAGTTTTCAAACGGTATATTGTGAAGTCTGGACCCGACCAGATAACAATTAACCGTGATCCCCAGAAAGATACTATGAAACCTGTATTCGACCAGATAATAGTACAACTTTCCAAAAGACCATAAAGTTTGGACCCGACCAGATAACAGTCTTCAAGAAGTACTATGAAACCTGGATCCGACCAGATAATAGTTAATTCACCCTTACCTCTAACAAGTTACTGTGAAGCCTGGATCTGACAAGATAACAGTTAACCTCCACATCCCCAACAAGTTGTTATGAAACCTGGACCTAACCAGATGACTATTCAATTTCAAGGAATTTTCTGCAAAGCCTAGATCTGACCAGATAACAGTTAATTCATCTCTTCCCCCAGTAAGTTGCCATGAAACCTGGACTCGACCAGATAGAAACCGACTACTTCATCCTCAGCAACTGTGAAGCCTGGATCCGAACAGATAACAGCTGATCTTTGAATGGTGTTCCCCAGTAAAATCATCTCTTCAAAAGAATTTGAAGATATGCATATTCTTCATTTCCAACAGGAAATCAAGGATTCAACCTCTGAAGATTTCCTCAGTAGTAGTTAGGGATTTGTTTTCCCGGACAAAAACATATATTTCACATTCATACA
This sequence comes from Vicia faba, assembly GCA_948472305.1. Lineage (NCBI taxonomy): Eukaryota > Viridiplantae > Streptophyta > Magnoliopsida > Fabales > Fabaceae > Vicia > Vicia faba. The sequence goes on from OX451737.1 coordinate 252,700,078, forward strand.
TCATAGCATGTGCATAAAAATGCATTTAGCATGATACCACATCTGGTAAGCATCATACAAGTATCTGCATTTTTCTAACCCCCTTTCTCACAGGTAAAACAACAAGTCTAGTATGGATCAACAAGAGATTTGTGCTGATACTTCTTCCAGTGTTTACCAACATTCCTCCAAATGGCATCTATAAGCCCATTCACCATCCATCTTCGAGTGCAAATTTCTGGGCACTCTAGTGTTCAAACATCTTTCACCATCAAGTCACGGATGTCGAATCCGCCAACCTAACTCTTCAGATTCAAGAAGTTTAAACAGGGGCATCTGTTGTACCCCAAAATTTGCCCTCTCATTTTTCAAGGCTTTCCTCACAAAGATTCTCAAGGTTCAAGCTTGCACAAGTACATTGGGATTTTCCAGCACCAGAATTAAAAGGAAACTGTCAAAAAGAGAGAAAACAGATAAAAATAACATTTTGACAAATTTGGAGGAAAATAGGTCTCCTTTGATTCAGCCCCCTTCGTTTGGACTTTGCACCTCCTTCGATTGCTCAAAAGTTGCTGCTAGCATTCCTCTTTCGTCTGGGCATGTGAATTCTTGTTGTAGGCTTCGTTTGTGTCTTCCACTGCCTGCATGTTTGCTTTGAGTACCAAATTTTCTGGCACATGTGCCCCCTGCAAGGCAAATTCTTCGATTTGGAAAAAATAGCTGCCTACAAGCTTACTTTGATTGGGCATATGCTGCCTGCATGTTTGTTTCGTTTGGACAAGCTTCGATGGGATAAAATAACCATCTCTATGCATCCTTCAAATCCACTTGCACCAAGGGCCTCTTGCAGACTTTGCCTCTCACAAGTTTTGTTTGAGCCAAGAGATATCTTCATACAAGATTTGACTAAGTTCTTGCTTCCTTTTAAAGAACTCCCTTCGGTTCAGAAATCAGGAACTTCCCTCACGCTAAAAGGATATGACTCCCTTTATGTTTGTTTCGATCCACATGCTTCGATTGGGCAACATGCTTCCTTCGAACACGAGCTTTCGACTGGGAGATATGTTTGCTTCAATCCAAGCTTCGACTGGGTATTAGCTTCATTCGAGTAAGCATGTTTTGACCAGAAGCTTCGATTGAGGCAAAGGCTTCCTTCGAACAAGTGCGCTTCGATCTCATTCCTGCATACAAGCCTTCATTTGGGTATTGAAGCTTCCTTCGATTCAGAAGGAAATGGTCTTCATACAAGCTTCAATTGAGTTTTTGTTTCCCTTTAAAATAGTGTCCTTCGACTCAAGAATGTCCTTTGACTCAGGAAGTAAAGGTCTCCTTTTGGTTTTCTTCAATTCAAAAAGTCAATAATCTTCTGAAAGCTTCCTTCGATTCAGAAGTTAATAACCTTCTGAAAAGTGTCATTCAACTGCATCATTCGCCCCTCAACTGTTTGCCTTGGATTCATAAGTTTTCGATTGGATGAATGGCTACCTTCCTGTGACTTTCAAATTCATCTTCGTGTATGATTCAAATGCACCTTCATATCACCTTTGAATCCATCTGTAAACCCTTCAATACGCCATAGTCCTGTATTATAACACACAACTTGGTGGTCCATTCGAAGGACTTGCCATAGTTGGGGAATAATTGTTCTCTTACTTTTGAATCTAGTCGAAGGTTTGGGCCTAATTTATTAAAAGCAAGAAGACTCAAAATGGCATATTCAGCTAAAAAGGGCCATTCGAAGAACACACAGTTGGTTCATTCGAAGGACACACAACTGGTGAAAACGAATGTTGTGTTGTTCTAGTTTGGTCGAAAGGTGTAGAAAGATGGAGGATTCGACTCAAAAGATCAAGTTGAACATTTAAACCCTTAGGCTAGGCTATGTGTTTTCCTTTTTCAGGCCTCAAACCTATGACTCACCCTATACTTAATTGTTTATGCAAGAAAATAGGCCTTTACCCATTTGTTGTCCAAGTCCACTTGCACTTAATAGTATAATACTACCTTTCATAAAAGTTTGTCTTGAGCCTTGCGTCTGTTTTCCTTCAGAAAGAAGCAACCCATCTGAACCATTCATCTTGATTTTATGGCACAAGTGGACACTTACTTTCCGGTTGAGCCTTATTTTATTATTTTTTCTTCCCAAGCTTCCTAAAATCCTTTCTCTATAAATAGAGAGTTCATTTGCACAAAGAGAGAGAGGATCTTTGGACCAAAGGAACGAATCCCCAAAATTTTCTCAAACACAACAAAAAACTCTCAAGTTCATCAACACTTGAGAAATCACAAAAAAAAAGCCCAGAATCACATTCATCTCCTTCAATTCTGAAGAACAACCACACTTCAGTCTCCTTCGAAATCGAAGAAGCATCACACTTGCTTTTTTCCCCTCTTTCGAATCAAGCATCTTGGGCCTCCACTCAAGGTCCCACATCAATTCAAGGCCTGAAGCAAGGTAAGTTATTCTTACCTTTGAACTTTTCGTTTCATGGCATAGTAATTTTTCCCTTTCGTTTGAAACATGTACATACCATTGTTCCTTTCGTTTCCACCCTTTTAACATATTTTTCAGATCTAACCCTTTCGTTTTGCTTTCTGTTTACCTGAACTTGCTTTAACTATTAAACTGTTTACAAGACAAATACTAGCATGGCCTCAGGCCATGTTGCCATTTAATGCTTTAAATAAAAGAAACAGGAAACAGGAAATAGGAAACGAAGCTTTTGGCTTCTACCCTCTTTTTCCAACTCAAACGAAAGAGACAACCAAGAGGAAAACCATGTTGACTTCTAGGCCCAGATGAAAAGAATGCCTTCACTGATTCCAGGCTCAGTCGAAAGGCATTCCCTCACTTCTTTCTACCTCCAGTCGAAGAAGGCAACAAGGCAGAACCAGAAGGCTTCGCCATGCACATACTTATCCAATCGATGGCCATGACCTCACTGGTGCTAGCCTCAATCGAAGGAGGCCAACATAATGCAAATTGAAGGGTGCTCCTTCCTGGGTCGAAGAGCTCATTTTCCTTTCTTTTATTTTGTTTTTGCCTTTACATTTTCTTGCCTTTCAATATGGTTGTAATAGTGTAGGATATTTATTTCCTGCATTTTTATTGCTTTGTAAAAATGCTAGTAATTAGATGTGTATGGCAAGATAAAACCAACAAATAGACAACCCTAATCAAAGACTAAATGCCTGCAATCAAATACACTTAGCACACATGCACCCTTAGGGTAATTCCACTTGTCGCCTTATAAAAATGGTCATGTTATGCATGTGGGGTATCTTAGCAAAAAAAAAACAATCACAAATACAAGATCATAGTCCCTCAATGACGCTACAAATGTTTCCTTACAAGTGATCTTAGTCTCTACAAGAGAATGCTAAGATATCTCACAACATTGCTATCATGACTATATGATGACCCACGTATGTCCCTTCACATCCAACGATGGGGCTTCTTATCAAATCAATGGTAAGGTAGCAACATCTAAAGGAGGAGGAAAAACACATCTAAAACCTTTTGAGTAGGTAGATTACTTTTAGTTACTTGCTCAATTTCAAACCAAACATCCTTGCTATTTTTAAAACCATCACATACAAAACATCTTCAAAACACTTTCCAAGACTTGAAATATTTTCAAAAGCTCAACACTTTGCATACATTCTTACGAATGGGAATCATTACAAAGTTTGCCTAAACGATGGCACCTTTTCAAAATACTTTCAAAACCACACAAAAGCACGACTTTCAAACAAAAGCAAGTGATCTAAGAAGTAACTAAGAGCCCATGGAAAACCATGGATGGAAAGGATGCTAATACCTTCCTTTTTCATAATCTACCCCCCGAACTCAAGAAAACATCTCGAAAGGTCTTTCCTGTGCTTTTTCACCTTTCCTTATTGGATAAAAGAAAAGTCGGTGGCGACTCTTTCTAAACCGCAACATTTTACGAACACAAACGCAAAACCCCAAGTCAGTTCTCCCACCATATCATACAGATTTCTCATTAGCATGGAGAAAGAGATGAAGCTCATCATCAGAATTTACTTTATGTTATATGTTCATGCTTTTGCTTCTAATATCGGATGTACAGCCACCCTAGTGGTAAAAAGCGCGCGCATAAGACATTAATGCTAAAGGTCCTGGGTTCTAGCCCCAGAAGCATCTTTTTTAGGTTTATTTATTGACATTTTTACCCATTTATCTGTCAGACGATACTCCTAGATCAAAACTTCTAGATATCCTCACCTAACAGCATAATCACTTCGCTCTCTCAAACAATCAGAACTTCTGACTTGCCAGAGATATATGAACTTCTAGATTCCCAGCTACGCTATAGCTTCTGAACCCCCTCAACAATCAGAACTGCTAGGTTTTCCTTTATTCTCGACAACCTCAGAACTTGGTGTACCCAGGCCCAGAACTTCTGAACCCCCTCAACAATCAGAACTTCTAGGTTTTCCTTTATTCCCGGAAACCTCAAAACTTGGTGTACCCAAGCCCAGAACTTTTGACCCTCTACTTTACTACTAACATTTTTTTCTTTTGCAGCGTATCAGAGTCAGAACTTCTGTTCCTTCTCGTTTCAGCTACGTGCTGATTCTGACTCTTTTCTCTCTTATTTATCTTATTTTAGTTTTAATAACCAAGAACACCAAAAAAACATTTTTTATATTTACATACTTTATTTTATCTCTTTTTTAAACTAAAAGATAAAAAATATTTTCTTAAGCCAATTTGTTTCTTTTCTTAACAAAAACAAAACAAGTCCATTTCAATTCTTGTACATTATTTCAATATGGTTGTAATAGATAATTAGGACTTTAATTTCTTGCAATCACCATTTGTAAAATTATACACCCCATCCCCTTAACGTTTGTAATAGCGTAGAATCTTTACTTTCCGTGTTTTTATTTCTTTCATATAAATACTAGTAATTAGGATTTGTATGGGAAGATAAAAATCAAATATTAGAAAACCCTAATTCAAAGATAAAACAATTCATGTAAATCAACACATTTGCACACTTACACCCTTAGGGTAAATCCACTTTGTTGCCTTATGAAAAACGGACATATTATGCATGTGAGGTATCTTAGCAAAAACAAATCAAAATACAAGATCATAGTCCCTCGATGACGCTATCAAAGTTACCTTTCAAAAATGATCTTACTCCCTTAAAGAAAATGCTAAGATATCTTACAACATCGCTAATCATGGCTATACGATGACCCTTGCCCATCCCTTTTACATCCAAATATAGGGTTACTTACCAAATCAATGGTAAGATAACAATGTCAAAGGAAAGAGGAAATAAACATGAAAGACTTTTGAGTAGGTAGAATGTTCCTAAGTTGGTTGCTCATTTTTCAAATCAAAATATCCTTGCTATTTTCAAAAACAAACACCAACACTTTCAAAAACATCTTTCAAACTTTAAAACATTTTCAAAAGATCAACGCTTTGTATACATTCTTACCAACGAGAATCATTACAAATTTTGCCTAAACGATGGCATCTTTACAAAATACTTCCAAAAACCACACAAAGCACATTTTCAAACAAAAGCGAGTGATCTAGAAAGCAACTAAGAGCCCGTAGATAACTACAGATGAAAAGAGTGCTAATACCTTCCCTTTTCATAACCTACCCCCCGAACTCAGGAAATAATCTCAAAGGTCTTTCCTATTCTTTTAAGCCTTTCCTTTTGGATAACAGAAAAGTCAGTGGTGACTCTTGCTAACCACAACATTTGCGATAAAACGCAAAACAACCAAGTCTGTTCTCCCATCGCGTTTCAGTATGCAGTGTTTTCAAGGATTTCGAGAAATTTAAATTTATGAACCAAAATGAAACAAAGATTTTATTAGTAGAATTCAAAATACAATTGCCTTTTGAGCGTACAATTAAAAATTCTAAAAACTAAGAAATCAGGTTTCCCATGGGTGCTTCCTCTTCGTGCTGAGATAGACATTAAGACCTCTTTCTTCGTGAAGTTACTTCGTGAGCTCCAAAACTTTCCTCTCATGGGCATATAAATGATCTCTATAGGTATCCCGCTCTTTCTTCAACTGAATCCAGGATCTCTACAGTTCTTCAAGATCAGTGGGCATATAAGGATGAAGAACTGTATAAGGAACATCCCCTTCAGTAATGGGCTCCACAATCACTGGTAAGATGGCTATATATGGCACCACAAGGTTCTAAGCATGAGCTCATACCTATTGGAGATAAGGTTCCATAGGGATGGAAATCTTCGGCACCAAAGTCTTGGTATCAAATCTGTTTACCATGCCCCAAGCTCGTATGGACCTCTGACGATACCCTTGAACATTATCCTCATAGTTAAACACAATGCCCTAGATAAGCATCTCGTGAGGACCATGTTAGAACATAGTTTGATTCTACAACCCTCAGTTAGAGTTTTGATGATAACAAAATACAAGATTAAATGAATTATGAAATTTATATAAGACATATATGCTACTCAAAATTATGTTGTGTATTTACAGAAACTCTGATGGAATCAGCATCAGAATATCAGTATCAACATCAGCATCAGAAGATATGTCAGCATCAGAAGATCAAACATGTGCTATACGTTGAAGTCTGATGAACAGAATCTGTGTAAAACATACTCTGACTCTGATCAAGATCCTAACCATGTCATCAGCACTCAGAAGCGCCAGAATAAGCTAAAGCCAAGAACACTCTGATTTTCATTAAGCAGAACATTCTGAAGTGTCAACGTTACTATGCATTCAAGGCAGATTAATTACCAACGGCTTTATTCCAAGACAAAGATCTTCTCAAAAAAGGAAAGAACGTTATGAGCATTGAAATGGAATTATGGACAGCAACGTATCTATTCCAAGGCTATATAAACAAGTCAGTGAGAAAAGAAATGGCTAATTCTCTAATACGCACATACGCATAAGCCAATCATCTTCACGTCCTCACTCATTCAGTTTGCTAAAGCTCTCAACCGCTTACTCTATAGCTCTAGCAATCTAGTTTTATCTAAGCTTCATATTGTGTATTATCACAGTTGTGATATATAGTTTTTCTAGAAAACATCAAAATACACATTTGTTCATTTATCTGTAAAAGAATTTCCTTGAGATAAACCGGTTTGTGGTTAGACTCAAGAAGGCTTTAACAGTTGTTAAAGCAGTTGTGTATTCAGTTGAATATAGTGGATTAAGACCTCGTTGGAGAGAGGCGAAATCACCTTGACGGGTGGACTGGAGTAGTTTGAGATCAAACGAACCAGGATAAAAATAGCGTGTTGTCTGCATTTGATTTCAAGTTTTACAATTCAACCCCCCTTCTTGTGTTTTTCACATCTTCAATTGGCATCAGAGCGCCTGGTTCTGAGCTTATAACACTTAACCGTGTCAGTACAAAATCCAGCGTTAGAAAAACACAATGGCAGGACCACATCAAAACATCAGCAATGACAACAATGAAGAAAGAGACAGATTCAGTGGCAAACCTCCAGTCTTTAATGGAGAGAACTTTGATTACTGGAAAGACAGAATTGAAAGATTCTTTCTAGCCCATGATGCTGATCTGTGGGACATGGTGACAGATGGATACACGCACCCAGTAGATGCAAGTGGTCAGAAGATTGACAGGAAAGCAATGTTTGATCAGCAAAAGCGTGATTTCAAAAATCATCACAAGGCCAGAACAATTCTTCTCAGTGCTATCTCTTACTCTGAATATGAAAAGATATCAAACAGAGACACTGCAAAGAATATGTTTGAATCTCTGAGAATGACGCATGAAGGCAACATTCAAGTTAAAGAAACTAAAGCTCTTTCACTTATTCAGAAGTACGAGGCATTCAAGATGGAAGAAAGTGAATCAATTGAAATGATGTTCTCAAGATTTCAAATTCTGGTTGCTGGTCTCAAAGTTCTGGACAAAGGGTATTCTACTGCTGATCACGTTAAGAAGATCATCAGAAGCTTGCCAAAACAGTGGAGGCCTATGGTCACAGCGCTGAAGCTAGCTAAGGATCTCAACAAAATCTCTCTGGAGGAACTTGTCAGCTCCCTCAAAAGTCACGAGATAGAGCTAGAAGCAGATGAACCTCAAAAGCAAGGTAAGCCATTAGCTTTAAAATCTAACAGAAAATCTGACTCCAAAGTTTTGCAGGCTGTAGAAGAAACCTCTGATGGGTCCTCATCAGAAGAAGATGAATTGTCTCTCCTCTCCAAAAGGGTGAACCAACTGTGGAAGCAGAGACAAAGAAAGTTCAGGAATCTAAGAAGATCAGAGAATCAGAATGAATCCTCCTCCAGATACAGAAGGTCAGAATCCTCCTCTGGACACAGAAGATCTGAAGGCTCTTCAGGAAGCAGAAAGCCAAACAACAAAGACATCATCTGCTATGAATGTAACGAGCAAGGGCACTACAAAAGTGACTGCCCAAAGCTTCAGAAGGAAAAGCCCAGAAGAAAGTTTGGCAAGGAAAAGAAGAAAAGTCTCATGGACACATGGGATGATTCTGATACATCTGAAGTTGACTCAGAATCAGATGATGAAAGAGAAAACATAGCTCTCATGGAAAACATAACAGAAGACATTGAAGCTTCTGAATCAGACTCTGAATCAGACACAGAAGAGATATTTCCTAACTTTGCTATTAATTTTACTAAGGCTGAACTAGCTGAAAGCCTTAATGAGATTCTGGAAAGATATCAGCAGATCAGAGTCAAATTCAGAAACATGAAAAGGAATCTTGCTTCTGACTCTGATAAAACTGAGAGTCTCAAATTGGAAAATTTTGAGTTGAAAGATAAAGTTTCAAAATTAGAAAATCTATTGCAAAACTCTCAGAAGGAAACAATCCCTGAAACTCCCAGCAGTGCTGATGAGATCATCAAGGAGTATGATCACAGCTTTCAGAAGTTTCTAGCTAAAAACATAGATAGAAGCAAAATGGCTTTAATGGTCTATGGAGTTAGCAGAAATGGAAGAAAGGGAATAGGATACCAAGGTAAGGTACCTACACCAAAGAATGCCATGGATTTAGTGATAAAACGCACTTCGCTTGATTCTCACTTTGTATATGGGCACACACATGACATCAAATATACTAGTAGTAATTATTCTGTCAAACCAAAATTCAACCAGAGTTTTGGTAAAACTAACAAATCAGGACCCAGGAAAATATGGGTACATAAGGATAAAATAATACATGTTGCATATATCTTTAGCAGCAAAGCAGAAACACCAGTCATGGTACCTGGACTCTGGCTGCTCACGACACATGACGAGAAGAAAGCATATGTTCCAAAGCCTGGAACTTAAGCCTGGAGGCCACGTAGGTTTTGGAGGCAATCAGAGGGGAAAGATCATTGGCTCTGGAACAGTAGGTAACAGAAATCTTCCCTCTATAAGTAATGTTTTATTAGTAGATGGATTAATGCATAACCTGTTATCCATAAGTCAATTAAGTGATAACGATTATGATATAATCTTTAATCAAAATTCATGCAAAGCTGTTAGTCAGAAAGATGGGACTATCCTATTTAATGGAAAGAGGAGAAACAACATTTATAAAATAAAACTTTCTGAACTGAAAATTCAGAATGTAAAGTGTCTTCTGTCTGTTAACAACGAGCAATGGATCTGGCACAGAAGATTGGGGCATGTTAGTATGAGAAGAATATCTCGGATTAACAAACTCAATCTAGTCAGAGGACTTCCTAACTTGAAGTTCAATTCAGATGCTTTGTGTGAAGCATGTCAGAAAGGCAAGTTTGCAAAACCAGCTTTCAAATCTAAAAACGTTGTTTCCACCTCTAAGCCATTAGAACTTCTGCACATTGACTTATTTGGACCAGTTAAAACTGCCTAAGTCAGTGGTAAGAAGTATGGGTTAGTAATCGTAGATGACTATAGCAGATGGACATGGGTAAAGTTCTTAAGACACAAGGACGAGTCACACTTTGTGTTTGTCACCTTTTGCAACCAAGTTTAGAATGAAAAGGATCTTAGAATCATCAAAGTCATAAGTGATCATGGTGGAGAGTTTGAAAACAAAGATTTTGAATCATTTTTTAATGACAAAGGCATTCTGCATGATTTCTCTTGTCCTAGAACTCCTCAACAAAATGGAGTTGTAGAATGAAAGAACAGAACATTACAAGAAATGGCCAGAACCATGATCAACGAGACTAACATTGCTAAGATCTTCTGGGCAGAGGCAATAAACACAGCGTGCTACATTCAGAATAGAATCTCCATAAGACCTATTCTGGAAAAGACTCCATATGAATTGTGGAAGAACAGAAAGCCCAACATTTCTTATTTTCACCCATTTGGATGTACTTTCTTTATTTTGAATACTAAAAATTATTTGAACAAGTTTGACTCTAAAGCACAGAAGTGTATTATGTTAGGATACTCTGAACGCTCAAGAGGGTACAGAGTATACAATACAGAAACATAGATTGTGGAAGAATCAATCAGTGTTCGTTTTGATGATAAGCTTGACTCTCAAAAGTCAAAGCAGAATGAATTACTTGCAGGTATGGAAGTTGAATTCACAGGTACTGAAGACATGTCATCAGAAGCTCTTAACAGAGACACTCCCTCAACATCAGAAAGAGGCACTGCAAGCAATCCAGCATCTTCGGTTGATCAACCTCGGAAAAGACCATCCAGAAGCAGCATGGATCACCCAGAAGAAACAATCTTAGGAAGAAAGGAAGATCCAATTAGAACAAGAGCCAGCTTCAGAAACTCTGAAGAATCCCTCATGGGACTTGTCTCTCTGATTGAACCATCTTCAGTTGATGAAGCATTTCTGGACAATGACTGGATTCTAGCAATGCAAGAGGAGCTGAATCGATTCACAAGAAATAATGTATGGGATCTAGTTCCTAAACCAAAAGGATTTAACGTCATTGGAACAAAATGGGTGTTCAGAAACAAACTGAATGAACAAGGTGAAGTCATCAGAAACAAGGCACGATTGGTAGCACAAGGTTATAGTCAGCAAGAGGGGATAGACTATACAGAAACCTTTGCTCCAGTCGCCAGGTTAGAATCTATCATACTTTTAATTTCTTTTGTTGTTAATAAAGGCATCACTTTGTATCAGATGGATGTTAAGAGTGCATTCTTAAATGGCTATATAGAAGAAGAGGTATATGTGCACCAACCCCATGGTTTTGAAAGTTCAAAAAATCCAGAATATGTTTTCAAACTAAAGAAGTCACTGTATGGTCTGAAACAAGCTCCCAGAGCTTGGTATGAAAGACTAAGTAACTTCCTGTTAGAAAAGGAATTCACCAGAGGGAAGGTGGACACAACCTTATTCTGTAAGACAGTTAAGAATGACATCTTAGTCTGCCAGATTTATGTTGATGATATCATTTTTGGATCTACTAAACCCTCTCTGGGAAGAAAGTTTGCTAAGTGTATGCAGGCAGAATTTGAGATGAGCCTAATGGGGGAACTGGAATTCTTTCTGGGCATTCAGATCAATCAAACCCCAGAAGGAACTTACATTCATCAGAGCAAATATGTCAGAGAACTTCTGAAGAAATTTGATCTCTCAGAATGTAAGACATCAAAGATTCCAATGCATCCCACGTGCATTCTGGAAAGAGAAGAGGTAAGCAAAAAGGTAGAACAGAAGGTCTACAGAGGTATGATTGGTTCTCTTCTTTATCTGACAGCTTCAAGGCCTGATATTTTATTCAGTGTATGCATTTGTGAAAGATTCCAATCAGATCCTAGAGAATCTCACTTAACAGTTGTTAAGCGAATTTTCAAGTATCTGAAAGGTACTACTAATCTGGGTCTGTTTTATAGAAAATCCAGCGATTACAGCTTAGTAGGATACTGTGATGCTGACTTTGCTGGAGACATAGTAGAACGTAAAAGAACTTTTGGAAGCTGTCAGTTTCTGGGAGAAAATCTGATCTCATGGACCAGCAAAAGACAATCCACAATTGCTCTATCAACAGCAGAAGTTGAATACATAGCAGCAGCTGGATGCAGCACACAAATGCGCTGGATGAAAAGTCAACTTGAGGACTTCCAGATTTTTGAGAGTAACATTCCTATACTCTGTGACAATACTTCTTCTATTTGCTTAAGTAAAAATCCAATCATACATTCTAGGGCTAAGCATATAGAAATAAAACATCATTTTATTAGGGACTATATTCAGAAAGGAATCTTAAACTTAAAATTTATTGATACAGACCATCAATGGGCTGATATTTTTACAAAACCACTTTCTGAAGATAGGTTCAACTTCATTTTGAAACATCTCAGCATGAAGCTCTGTCCAGAATAAAACTGTTTTAATTTTATATATTAACCTTCAGAATTGTGGTTATTTCTCTGTGAACTTCTGATCAATCCTCTTTCAGAATTTTAGAAATGCAGATTGTATCAGAATCTATCCATGAAGATCTGAGCGCTTCAGTTCAAGAATAGATGTGTTGTTCACTCAAGCAAACAAGTGTCATCCAGTCATCAGCTGTTTCTTGAGGCTGAACACGCGTTCACGCTTCTGAAAAGGCAAAGCGCTGATTGGATGCATTGAGACACATGTCATGGGTAACTGTTTAAGTATCTTACTAAATGCCCTAAAATCAGCTATCATTAAATGCTAATAATCATGATTTATTTCTCTCTCTTAAACGTTTATGTTTTCAAAAACTTTTTAGAAATCTATTTAAACACTTCACACCATTCACACCTTTTACCCTTACTTTCGTTTTCTATCAACATTTCTGATTTCTGTGTTCCTCCTTCTCAAGAAAACCCTTTCAATTTTTTCTTTCAAAAAACCTCGTGTGAACATGGCTTCGTCCAGCACTCCTTCTTCAGGTTCCCAGAAAGATGCATCATCTAAGCAATATGAAGTTCCTCTCAGAATGCTTCTAACTCCAGTCAAGAACCTTGAAGTTCTGTCAGAGATAATAGTGGATTTGAACAGTCTCAAGGAAAATGGTTTCGATTTATCAGAAGAGATTCAAGCTCAAGGATGGGAAAAGTACTTCGACAGGATGGTGGGTCCAACTTTTCCTATTCTAGTAAAGGAATTTTGGATTCACGCTTCTTCCTCAAATCACCAAGTCACTTCTTACATCATGGGGAAGAAGATTGTGATTACTGAAGACCTGATTGCAAGACTGATAGGGTACAATGGAGGTGGTATTCGCTGTATTGATATGGCAGAAAGGTGTGCAGATGTTGCTGTCATAGCAAGGGAAATTTTCACGCTGGGGCTTCCCTCCAGCAAGATAAGTGATTTGAAAGACAAGCACAAAATTTGGGCAAAGATCATTCTGGACTGTTTCAACCATAGGAAGCCTACCAGCTCTCCTGATTACATAAACATAGATCAGCAGTTTCTGATCTATTTTATCTCTCAGAAGGTCAAGATTAATCTAGCTCATCTTCTGTTCAACCATCTCAGAACAAGCATCAAGGAAACAAGAGAAGATGAACTTACTAAAAGGGATTGGATACCCTTGGGAAGACTGATATCAGATATTCTGACAGAGCATAGGCTGATTGAACATTTGACAGAGGCACAAGAAATCAGCACCCTGGAACCTTCTGTTGGCAAGCAGCTGAATGCCAAAAATCTGAAGAAAATGAACTTGATAGAGAACATTAAGAAGGAGCCCAGCGTCACTCCTTTTGCTGAAATCTCCAGCAGAAGAGTCCCTCTGGACGACTTACCTATGTTCTCAGAAATTGACTCTAAGCCTCAAATCATTCTGAGATATTTGGACGCTTGTAAAGCTGATGGTACAACCCCTAATCTAAATATTCAAGATCTTCAGCAGAAGGCACCAGAGGTAGTTTTGAAGAAGACAAAGAAGAGAAAAGCTGCTCCAGAAGGATCATCTCAACAGACTCCAAAGAAAAGAGGTAATCCTGGTTCTGTAACTGTTTTAGATTCAAATGTTGTTTCCACATCTATTCCTACTCCAACTCCAACTCCTTCTGAAATCCCAACACCCCAAACCTTTGATGATTTTGACGTTGACTTTGACCCTTCTGAGTTATTAACCCTCAGAAGATTCCACTCCAAACCACAAAATCCAAACACTGCAACCATACCAGAACCAGAACTTGCACAAGTTCTTTCTGATATATACCAACACTCCTCCGCTCCCGAAACAGAAAATCCAAATCCACAACCAGAAATTCCCACCTCACCACAACCTGCAACTCCCCTCTCACCAATACCAGAAACTCCACTCTCTCTAATACCAGAACCAGAAATCCCACAACCTTTATCTCCACAACAAGATATTAATCCACCATCTCCTCAACATGAACAATCTCCACAACCTGAGACTCAAAACTCTGAGGCTCAAACCTCTGAATCTCCTGAACCACAACCTTTGGCCATCCAATTGCCTTGTGGTACCACTGTTAATATTCCTCAACTTCCCTCTTCACCAGAAATAACTCCACCAAATACCCCATCAAGTCCAATCGGAATTTCTGACTCTCCCACTCCCTCACCTAAGAAAAATATAGAAAACCACAGCAAGACAGTCATTGATCTAACAGTCTTTGAACGCCTTGCTGCAATAAACCATAAAACAGCCATCACTAAACCAAAACAACCAGATGTTGCTTCCAGCATTTTAAACTTTGAAACAGATATGCAGAAGTGGATCACTTCTTTGAAACAAGCAAGTCTGGAAGCGATTGATCCTGCTGTATCAGATCTCCTCTGGACACAATTCAGAAGATGGGTATGTGCTGAAACCTTTAAGTTGCAAGACCAGAGCTATGGACAGGATCAACAGAACTTCAGCAATCTGCTGAAGGAAATGGAAGGTCCAGTTCTGAGCAAGCTGCTGAAGGAAGAAGTTCTCCATCTGGACATTGCGCCTTGGTCTGAAAAGCGTCCAGCATCTAAAGTTCAACCTGCAGAAGAACAGATAATTCAAGCTGAAGACTTGGGTCAAGCAGAAGAAACTACAGAAATCTTTGAGAAGCAGCCTGTATCTGAAGATCCTCAAGCTTCCTCTCTTGACAGGAAGACTCTGGAGGATTTGAAGAGATCTGATATGCTGATGAATGAAAGGATGGACAAGCAGGATATCAAGATTGATTCTATAGCAAACATGGTATCTCAGCAACAAGAAACCAGCAATCAAATCAAGAGCATGTTGGAAGCTCTGTTCACACGACTTCCTCCTTCTTCTTAGAATTTTCCTGTGTTTTCCTTGTTTTCTTTACATGTTTGTCTGTAATATTTCTACTTGTTCTAAACTATCATTGCTTCTGTTTTAATACAAGCGTTTTTTTTGCTCTGATCATTTTAACTCTGATTATTTGTGCTTTTTGATAACTGACAAAAAAGGGGAGAAAGAATGATATTTTACAATAACGGACTACTGAGACAAAAGTCTCAAACATTCTAACATTCTTATATATTTGAATTTCTTTGTTCTGAAAAGCTTACAGGTACAAGAATCTGATGAACTCTGATAAAGTAAAACTCTGATGCTCAAAGAAAGTTCAGTAAAGTTCTGATGCTCAAGGTCTCAAGGAATCAAAGGGAATTAATCAACTCAGGGGGAGTTTTTTTCTCTTCATTACTCTGATACTTTTTATTCCTTATCTTCCTATCTCTGATACCTTTTACTCGCTATTTGATTATCTCTGATACCGTTTCCTCTCTATCCTTAAACTCTGATACCTTTCATCATTTTATTTTAAATTGAAAAAATCTGGTTTTTGTCATCATCAAAAAGGGGGAGATTGTTATAACATAGTTTGATTCTACAACCCTCAGTTAGAGTTTTGATGATAACAAAATATAAGATTAAATGAATTATGAAATTTATATAAGACATATATCCTACTCAAAATTATGTTGTGTATTTACAGAAACTCTGATGGAATCAGCATCAGAATATCAGTATCAACATCAGCATCAGAAGATATGTCAGCATCAGAAGATCAAACATGTGCTATACGCTGAAGTCTGATAAACAGAATCTGCGTAAAACATACTCTGACTCTGATCGAGATCCTAACCATGTCATCAGCACTCAGAAGCGCCAGAATAAGCTAAAGCCAAGAACACTCTAATTTTCATTAAGCAG
Organism: Vicia faba; assembly: GCA_948472305.1. Classification (NCBI taxonomy): domain Eukaryota; kingdom Viridiplantae; phylum Streptophyta; class Magnoliopsida; order Fabales; family Fabaceae; genus Vicia; species Vicia faba. Next base: position 252,716,176 of record OX451737.1, read on the forward strand.
AACATTCTGAAGTGTCAATGTTACTATGCATTCAAGGCAAATTAATTACCAACGGCTTTATTCCAAGACAAAGATCTTCTCAAAAAAGGAAAGAACGTTATGAGCATTGAAATGGATTTATGGACAGCAACGTATCTATTCCAAGGCTATATAAAAAAGTCAGTGAGAAAAGAAATGCCTAATTCTCTAATACGCACATACGCATAAGTCAATCATCTTCACATACTCACTCATTCAGTTTGCTAAAGCTCTCAACCGCTTACTCTATAGCTCTAGCAATATAGTTTTATCTAAGCTTCATATTGTGTATTATCACAGTTGTGATATATAGTTTTTCTAGAAAACATCAAAATACACATTTGTTCATTTATCTGTAAAAGAATTTCCTTGAGATAAACCGGTCTGTGGTTAGACTCAAGAAGGCTTTAACAGTTGTTAAAGCAGTTGTGTATTCAGTTGAATATAGTGGATTAAGACCTCGTTGGAGAGAGGCGAAATCACCTTGACGGGTGGACTGGAGTAGTTTGAGATCAAACGAACCAGGATAAAAATAACGTGTTGTCTGCATTTGATTTCAAGTTTTACAATTCAACCCCCCTTCTTGTGTTTTTCACATCTTCAGACCATCCCTTCAAGCATAACCAAATTGTCGTAGAGCCAGAGAAGGATTATAAGTTATGCCTCCCCTAATGCCGAGTAGTGGGACATTAGGGAATTCCCCGCAGCGGTCAATAATAGAAATATCTCCCATAGATCGAGAATACTAGATAATATCTGTGTGAGAAAGTGACATTATCCTTTAGGACCAGCCCAAACCTTCTTCATTCTTCAGTACTGATTTAGGGAGGTGCGAAATAAACCACCTCGAAATCAATGGAACATAGTACATAAGAATCCCTCTTTTCTTCGTGGTACACGTGTGGAAGGTATACAAGATGTCTCCAAGTAAAGTGGGCACGGGGTTGCGAGAGAGGAAGACCTTGATAGAATTCAAATCTATGAGTAAGCCTGGATTAGGGAACAGTACCAACCCATAGATTAGAAAGACCAAGACCTGCTCAAAAGCCTAGAAGTCCAAATCATCCCAAAACAGCTGAGCCTTCTCTATTAGGAACTTGGCTAGAAAACCCTTAACTTCGCTTCTTTTTTCCCAGTTGGATACAATGTCGGACTGTTTCAGGTGCAAAGCTGCTGCAATGATCTCTAGCTTTGGAGCTTCTTCTAAACCGGTGAAAGGCAACTGATCCAAAAAAGATATACCCAATATCTGAGAGAACTCTTCCATGGTGGGCACCAATTGATAGTTTGTAAAGGTGAAGAAATGGTGCTTAGGATCAAAGAATTGAAAGAGCACACTCATTATTTCTTCATTAGAGTTTGAGGTGACCAAGTTAATAAGTCGACCATGTCTTTCAGTGAAGGGAGAGCTTTCAAGAATCCTTGATGCTAATTCCTTGAGTTCAGGAGGTACCCTCACAAGGTTGACTTGGATAGTGTTCCTGTGAGCAGATGCCATGTCCTACAAGACAAGACAAAATATAAGCCCTAGAAAATCCTTGAAATGGTTAATATGATATGCCATGTCATAATGTCATGATTATGCTAAGAAATCACAGATATATCAAGCACAAGAAAATAAAATAAAGACCTTAGGTTTAACGCTTGCATGGATTTTAAGGTAATACCCTCTTGAGGTTTTGATTGGTTCAACCTGTCCTATAAATAGTAATCGGGTTCTATGGGATCTCACTGATCTTTCCCATAAGTTTTATCCTGATCGACAACTGACTTTCCACCAAACAAAACTCGGGAGTCAGACTTCAATGAGTGTAGTATCGAGTATCAACCGAATTTAGGGATACACCAAAGACGGCTATCTCACTACGTCCTAATGGCCAAGTTGTTAAATTAAGGTTCTAAGGCCAGTTGATGCTTCATGACACCACACAGCCGCCCCGTATTCTCCTTGATTAACTCAAGGGCTATCGGTACCCACCAAAGTGTCACATCAACGTAGCTATCGCTTCAACTGTGTTGATATACCTCGCACAGTTTCCACGATCTATTTCTACTTACCTAAAAGGTTTCCCCAGATCCGGGTGTAGGATCTATATTAACCCCAACAATACCCTTAAAAGTAAAGCAATCAAAACAAACAAAGAAAATAGATTAGAAATGAATTAGACCCTAAGGTAAACCCCACTTTTATAGTATTCCTTAGCAGAGTCGCCAGTTCTGTATTACGGTGGAAGAACCGACTGTTAATACTGGTTTTGCATTTGTATTCGCAAATGTCACAGTAAGCAAGAGTCGCCACCGACTTTTATTTTATCCAATAAATGAAAGGGTGAAAAGAACAGAAAAAGACCTTTTTCAAGATTTTCTGAGTAAGGGGGTAGATTATGGAAAGGGAAGGTGTTAGCACCCTTTCCATCCGTGGTTTTCCACGGGCTCTTAGGTAGTTGCTGATTTTGAAAAAAAATTTCGTGTTTGTTTGTTTTGAAAAGTTTGTCTGCTTTATGATAACTCTTGTATCAGTCCTCAAGAGTGTTGATAAAGTGTTTTTGAAAAGAGTTTTGAAAGTGTGATCTGAAAAAGATTGTTTTGAGCAAGTACTTAATAGCTATCTAACTACTCGAAAAAAGAGTTATTTTCCTCCTATCCTTTAGATAGCGATATCCTACTACTAGTGAGTAGGTAGCCCTATCGTTGGATGTTGAGGGACTATCAAAGGGACATTTACGGTCACTAAGGCAATTGGGCAAGAACTCTTAATAATTGTCCTAAAGCTCTAAGATCATATTTTTATCGAGGAAATAGTTGAAAGGGTCATCGAGGGACTTGTGATCTCTTGAACTTAAGGATAGTCACTAAAAATTCTCACGTTTCGATAATGGTGACCATTTTTGAAGGCAACCGAAATGGGAGATACCCTAGGGGTAAGCATATGCAAGTTTGATTGATTCAGATATATTATCTTTGAATTAGGTTATACTATGTTCAATTAGTCGTTATCTTTTCATACAATCCTATTAATCTAAGCAGTTAATGGTGCAGAAAATAAATTGAAAAAAATAAAATTCCTAAGCTATTACAAGGCCTTGGGACAGTTACATAATTAGAAGCGGAAATTTAAACCTAATTAAAGTTATTACAACCCGGGAAACATTTACATAATTAAAAACAAGAAATAACTTAACAAAATGAAGAGGTAAGAAAATGTCAGAATCGGGAGAGTGGAGGTTAGGAGGATTAGGGTTAGTAAAAATAAATATTTAAAAATTAATGGCAAAAGATTCAAAATTGATTAATTTTAAAAAAAAAGATTTGATTAAATTATCCTAAGTCTAATTAATTTTAGTTGGCAAAAATATCTAAACCTAATTAATGTTAATTACCAAAAATATATTTAAATCTAATTTTCTTTAATTACAAGAAATAAAATTAATTGATGATTTATTTACAAGAAAAATTAATTAAAACATGTTTTTTGTGTTTTTTATATAAAAAGAAGTAAATTAATTATGTGAATAAACCTAATTCTAGTTAATTAAATAATTAAATTTATTTACAAAAATTAATTTTAATTAAAAAACATAAATCTAATTTTTTGTGATTTTTGATTTTATGATTAAAATTATATAAAAAAACTGATTTTAAAACAATTAAACTAAAAAAACAAAGAAATTAAAAAAACAAAAACAAAAAAAGAAAAATGGGCATGTTAGGAACAATGAGGGGGTGCTTGTTGAATTTTTGTTAGGCCCAGATCTACTGGCCCAATTGCCTTGCGTGAGATCCAATGTTGAGCGTGTTTGGGGGTCCAGCATGGAGATTCGTTGTTGGGCACTGGATCTGAATCAATAGAAAATCCAGTGGTTGTGAAAGAGGATACAGGATTGACGTCTGGCCATGTACCACACTAGAACCTGCAGGAAATGTCAAGAAAATAGAAAAATATTGGACCTGGGATCGAACCCAGGTCCCTTCCTTCACACGTCCATGCCTTTGCCAACTGCATTGATGGTCAATTCGTTATACAAAGTAAACAAAAATAATAAAATATGAATTTCCTTCAATTATTAAAGAACACGCGCGCAGGTTTGAACTGGCCAGTGGGGATGCGCCATGCAATCATCTTCTCTACTCCTCTGTCGTATTAGCTCCTGCATTTTTACCTACGGACATTGTCCGTCACTACAACACCTGCAATTTCCAAAATTCACAGCATGCAATATAAATTAAACCTAAAGCCATGGATCAATTGGGCTTGATCCCATAAGCATGATGATACTCATCTTTAGGCTCAATTTTGTCTGTACCTGAAAACCCTAAAACAAAGGTTCAAACCCTAATAATGGCAAATCATCATACATTCATCAAAACTTGCAATTAATGATTCAAATACATTCTAAACATTCATACAAACAAGAATGCACAATCAAAACATATTTATAACGCATGTATGGCCATAATCATTTTTGAAGAATAAATTTCAAACTGTGATTGTATTGGTTGTGATTCTGGGAGCTTTGATGCTTGAAAACAATGCAGTTAGCTTCAGAATGCCTCCAGGAATTGATTGCAAGTCTCAGAACCTTTTGAATCCATCTGCAACGCCAAATTCGATTGCCACTTTTCTTTGAAATTTCAAGCATGTGAACAGGGTCTTTTTTGCAACAGTTGCGCGTGCTTTTGGTCTGGAATGCTTATGCATATATAGTATATCATATTAGGTCAACAAATATGGACTGAATCTTAAATATTTGATGGAAAGGATTTGATTTTCATCTTAGAATTTTATGTTTCTAAATTTGGCCAAAACTTGCTCATCTCTCTCCAATCATCCATCACACAAATTCATGACTTAATCTTATGATTTTAGACTCATGATATGGTCATAAAACAAATCTTTTGGATTTAATTCATCATTTTATTATTTTATTTGATTTATTAATATTTAAATGAATGAAAGTTAAAATAAATAAAAATAAACCTCATAAAAATAAAATAATGGATTTAAATGTCTTGAATAAGTCCATGGATATGTTTGAGATCCAAAACCCACGCCTATTAGTTCAAAAGGTCCAATTAGCTCATATTGTCTTTTGTGCATTTTTCAAAAATTAGTCAACTTTAGCAATGCATATCTCTCTCAATTTTAACCCTATAAGGGCGTTCTTGGAATTTTTAGAGAGCTTAAGATGTCCTGTAAACAACCCTTTTGGTTTCATCACAATTGGATTTTACATGTTCATGTAAGGAGCTTTGGAAAAAGATGACTTTTTGTTGACTTTTAAGATGACCTATAACGTCTGAGCTTGTATCTTTTAACTGTGGAATTTCTTGAACTTGAGGGCTGAAGATAAGTTGTAGGGGACTGGATTGTCTTCAAAATAAGCTTTGTTGGAAAATTTTCTGATAAAGTATGAGAAAGTTATGCCTGGTCAATGTTTGGTTGACTTTTCTTATAGAAACCCAATTTGCAATTTTTTAGTTTTGATGAGTTAGGAGCATTTCTTGAGGAATCATGATCAACCCTTTATCAAATGATAGATATCACTTCAAAAATGTTGATGTTGACCAAAAATCTTGAAGTTTGACTGTATATAGACCACAGTTGACTTTTGACCTAGTACAATTGATTTCTAGGCATTTGAGCAGTTGACTGAGCAAACTTGTTGTGCAAGGCATGAAATTTGGCATGGATAAACTTAAGGACATATTAGGACCATATACAACATTTGAGACCACTGGAGTTTACACATCTAGATGAAAATTGAAACCCTTGTTAGAGGTTCATTGCCTTTAGGAGGAGAGTTTGTCTGGTCAATTATTGGTCATCCTTGGGCAAGTTGGGAATCTCAATGGGCATGTGTTGAGTAAAATGAGAGGGCAAATTTTGGGGTATAACACGTAGGACATTTAATTTACGCAATTTACTAATTTCTTTATTACTGTTAGTAATTAGGGTTTGTATGACAAGATTTAAAATCAATCATTAGAAAAATTAAATCCCATATTTCAAATCAACACACTTTGCACACTTACACCTCTAGGATAACTTAACTTGTTGCCTTCGGATAAAACAGTCATGTCCCTCGAACGTGGGATGCTTTAGCAAAGACCCTAGATTAAAATATCGTAGCCCTTCGATAACCCTTCTGTGATCGGTGGATTTAGAACTGACTGTTTAACGCTGGTTCGTGAAATGTCGCGGAAGCAAGAGTCGCCACCGTCTTTTATTTTCTCCAACATGGATAGGACAAAAGCACAGCAAAATTCCTTATGAGAACGTTTCTCGGTTCGGGAGGTAGATTTATAGAAAGGGAAGGTGTTAGCACCCTTTCTATCCATGGTTATCCATGGGCTCTTAGATACTTGCTCTTATGTTTTCAAAATGTTTGCTTTTCAAAATGTGAGTGGGTTTGAAAAAAAGTTTCTTTGAAAGATTTCTGAATAACTCTTGTATCTGTCCACAAGAGTGTTTGAAAAATTGTTTTGAAAGCTTTTTGAAAGTGTCAGTGTGAAAAGGTTTTGTTTTGTTTTTGAAAAGAGCAAGTATCTATGAGTCATCTACCTACCCTAAGGAATTAGGCTGTGTATAAGTCCTTAAGGTAGTGCTATTCCACCATTGAGAGGTAGGTAGCACCACCGTTGGAGGTGTTCGGGTCAATTCGAGTGTAGGGACAGTGTGGTCACCGAAGCAACAGCAGGACACCTTAGAAGCTACCCTTATGTCCTTGATCCTTTTTTAATCCGAGGCAACCGTTTCGACGCAACTATTTCGAGGCAACTGTTTCGAGGAAACTGTTTCGAGGCAACTGGATCATGGACATAAGGACCGCTAAAACGTCCTATACTTGACGACCACGTTTCGAAGGCAACAAGTGGGGCGTGCCCTAGAAGTGGTGTGTGTATTTGTGTGTTGTTTTCAGTTTAACAGTTATCTTTGATCATAGCATTGTGAGCTACGCTTGTTTTTAATTAGCATACATTCTTTCATGCAAGTTTAGCAGTTAGGAGTGCGGAAAATTAAAAGACGGAAATATAAAGCTACGCTATTACAAGGCGCGGGTCTATACATCGCCAAAGTACAAAGACCCGTTTTTGATAAAAGATGCGGAAAGTAAAAGAAAAGCGATAAACCTAATTACTATTACATCCTTGAGCAGTTACATAATATTCAAAAGAAAATAATGCGCGAAATAGAAATTAAAATTGAACGTCCGAGGGTTTTGACCCTTTTGAGAAATTAAATTAAATCAAAGTCTAATTATTAATTACAGAAAGGTGTTTTTTGTGATTTTGGTATTTATGAAAATAAAGAAAATTAAAATCAAGAGAAACCCTAATTCTAAGTTTATTTTAATTATTTAAGAAAATATTAAAGTTAACCTAATTTACTAGTTAATTAATTTACATAATAATAATAAATAATGATGGAAATAATTAATTAAGAAAAAAGATAAAAATGTCAAAAAACCTAATTCTCTATATTTTATTTATTAAGAAAAAGATTAAAATTAAAACCTAAATTAACTAAATTAATTGTTAGTCATTTATTTACAAAAATATTTTAATGGTGAAATTAATAATAATTAGATATAAAACATTTTTTTGGTTTCTGATTTTTTATTATGGAAATTATTTTATGGTGAAAAAAAAACAATTAAAACATTAAAAAGAATTAGAAAAAGAAAATCAAATAAAATTAAAAAAGATGCAAACCAAAGGGGGTATTAGGCCCAGAATGGAGGTGTTTGGAAGTAATTCAGGCCCATTAGACAAAGCTCGTTTGACTTTCCAGGGTTGCGTGCACATGGGTTGACCGGAGCATACCATGGAATTCATTTAGTGGCCCTTGGATTATTGATCAGGACATCTGGCAAGCCAACGCGTGAGGGTGTATCATGGAGTTCTGGTCACGTGCTGCATTGGAATATGTTAAAGCAAAAATTATGAAGAATATATAGGGGACCTGGGAATCGAACCCAGGTCCCAGCACTCACCAAGCGTGTCATCCACTAACTGAGCTGTTGCGGGCGTTTGTATATACAATGGAAAACAAATATTATATAATAAAACAAAGGTTAATGGTATAAAACAAAAAAAAAACGCGCCATATATTTGAATCACCCAACCACGCTTGGACACACATGCTTCTTCTTCGTCCTTCCTGCAAAATATAAAACAAGTAGCGGGGGTTTTAAACCCCCACAAACTAAAAGTGTAGAAAATAGCGATTACGCCCACAGGTAATATAAATTGAGCGCGAGGTTTCCATTTGCTTCGTCTTGAGCTTATGAATTCAGCTGTATAGGTCTAAAGGTCTAATTTTTTCTCTACAAGAAAGCCCTATTTTGAAGCTTCTGAAACCCTAATATCCTTCAATGGTAGATTTCGATTCAAGCAGTTTTAGAACAATTAAACGTTACCAAAAGCTTCAGGGAGATGTTAGTAGCATAAATCAATAATCAAAACACATGAATGATGCGTGGAAATTAAAATTCGATTATGGAAATGTTTGTGAAAAACGTGACTCGGTTCTACCGTTTCTTGGAGTATGAGGATCTGTTCTTGATGCCAATAGCTTCCTAGCAATGTCAGTAATGCAATGCAAAAGATTTTAAGCCTTGAATCGTACTGCAAGTGTGATTTCAGTTTTCAAGTTTTTGTTGAAAAGTTGCAAATTGGTTATGGCTTCTTAGCAGCTTTTTCGTGTCTTTCTGAATAGGGTTTCACTCAGCCTTTGTATGTGAATGATTCTAGGTCAAAACCTTGGCCCAAAAGTCCATGAATTGATGTTTCATATCTTTGATTTCCATCATATATTTTTCAATCTTTTGCCATTGAAACCCTTGCCAATTATGGAAGATATTCCTTTTTTGAATGAGAAACAACTTGCCAGCTTGCCCTAGTAACATTTGCTGCACAAAAGATCTAAAAAAAATCATATCTTTGAATTTTCTTATATTTAAAACCAATTAAATGAATTAATATAAATATAAATCCAATTAATTAATTAAAAATAAGAAAATAAATTATTTTGAGCTCAATGGGTCGTGCATAGGCCTTGGGTAAAGATTCAAGGAAGAATTTGAGGCCCATTAGCAAATTTGAAGTGTTTTAGGCAAAGTTGACTTTTGAAAATTCCCAAATATTTCCCAACTTCTCCAATGCATATCTTGCTCAATTTTGAAGTTATTATCATGTTCTTGGACATTTTGGAAAGGTATTGAAGTCCTCTAACCTTGCCTTTGGTTCCATGTCATTTTGGTTTACCAATCTCAAGTTATGGTCTTTTACTTAAAGTGCCTTTTTGTTGACTTTTGAAAATGACCTATAATGTTGAAATTGATAACATTTTGTGAGAGCATTTCTTGGAATTGGAGTGTGAAGATGAGTTGTAGGAAATGCCATTCTCTTCAAAATGAGAATTGGATGGAATTTTTCTAATAAACCATGAAGAAGTTATGCCTTCATCAACTTGCAGTTGACTTTTCAGCTGTCCAAAAATAGAAACTTTTGCATCTTGAGACTTTTTGAGCCATGCTTGTGGAATCATGATCAAGAATTGATCAAATGATGATTGTGGCTTCAAAATGAGATGTTGACCAAAAATTTTGACTTTTGACTGTCAAATGACCATTTTGCCCCTGTAGTTGACTGTGGAGCAATTAGGGTTTTTTGACTATGCAATTTGATGTTGTGAGTCTTGAAACTTGACATATGGATGCTTGACAATGTATATAGGCATATGGGACTTGATTGGACCCTTGGAAACCTCAATTTCTTTGCAAGAACCAAAACCCTAATTTTGACTGTTTCAGGAGGCAATTGGACTGTGCCACCCTTGAGAGATTTTGAATCATCTGGAGATTGACCTTGGCAAATCTTGAAGAATATGGGAGGGCAAATTTTGGGGTACAACAGTTGCCCCTGTTAAATCTTCTTAGACCTGAGGATGTAGATTGGCTGGCGTGCCTTTCGTGATCCGAAGGTGGAAGATGATTGAACACTAAAGTGCCCAGAATTTTGCGCTCACATGTTAGCAGTGTGATGGCGAGAATGGGCTTACATATGCTATTTGGAGACTGATGGATAGGAGGATGGGATTATAGATGCCATCTAGAAATGTGACAGAACTTTATCGGGAATGGGCTTATAGACGCCATTTGGAGATTGTTGGTACGTGGATGGGCTTACAGATGCCATCTAGGTGTCGATCGCGTAAGAGATTCCTTAGCGAGAACTTGCGTACCTGAGAAAGAAAATAATTACCTGGCCTGTTACAGGGGTTGATCTTCAAACTCTTTATGCAGACATGCCCTGGCTGGGTACATGTATCGAATCTTTAATCAATTACTCACAGATGTGCCCTGGCTAGATATAGGAATCGAATCTGGAAAATAGTCGTCAATAGATACACCCTGGCAAGTTACAGGAATCGGATCTTCAAACTCTTCAGACGTGCCTTGGCAGGATACAAGAATCGAGTCTGGAAATAGTCGTCAACAGATACACCCTGGCAGGATACAGGAATCGGATCTTCAAACTCTTCAGACGTGCCCTGGAAAGATACAGGAATCAAGTCTGGAATTAGTCGTCAATAGATACACCCTGGCAGGATACAGGAATCGGATCTTCAAACTCTTCAGACGTGCCCTGGCAAGATACAGGAATCGAGTCTGGAATTAGTCGTCAACAGATACACCCTGGCAAGATACAGGAATCGGATCTTCAAACTCTTCAGATGTGCCCTGGCAGTATACAGGAATCGAGTCTGGAATTAGTCGTCAATAGATACACCCTGGCAAGATACAGGAATTAGATCTTCAAACTCTTCAGACGTGCCCTGGCAGGATACAGGAATCGAGTCTGGAAAATAGTCGTCAACAGATACACCCTGGCAAGATACAGGAATCAGATCTTCAAACTCTTCAGACGTGCCCTGGCAGGATACAGGAATCGAGTCTGGAATTAGTCGTCGACAGATACACCCTGGTAAGATACAGGAATCAGATCTTCGAACTCTTCAGACGTGCCCTGGCAGGATACAGGAATCGAGTCTGGAATTAGTCGTCAACAGATACACCCTGGCAAGATACAAGAATCGGATCTTTAGTTGCGACAGTTGATATCAATCATCTTTGTATTGACTTTTGCCCTAAAAAGACAAAACGTTAGTTGTATGCAATGTCATGATGTATGACATGCGTGATGTTCTCAGAATAAATGAGATTGTATGTTCATGATGCGTATATGCATGCATTATGTATGTAAATGTTTATGAATTGTGTTTTCGTCCCGGAAAATAAATCCTTGACGGATGCCGGGAAATTAATTCCTGGGCTGATGTTTGAAGAATATAGCTTTTTGTTTCCGCTGGGGATGATGGTTGCAAGAATACCGGTAGGAGAAGGTGACTCCGTTGGGGAATAAACTTGGCGAATAGATTACTCTGCGAGGGTGAACTCTGTGGGGAGAGATACTTCGCTGAGGTTTGATGATAACTCCGCTGGGGATACCATTATGGAGCTCTGTTGGAAGGTTTGATGAACTCCGCTAAGGGTAGGAAGAATTTCGCCGAGGATGATCTTTCCGTGGCACTTAGCTGAGGATAACCCAGTTAGACCCTGATGGGGAATAACCTTTGAATATGGTCGGGGAGAGATATGTACTCTGCAGGTGATCAGCTTCCATAATCTACTGGGGATAAGCTTCCAGAATCTACTGGGGAGGATGATTCAACTCTCCTGGGGAAACTTTTGAGACTGGACTGGGGAAATGGCTCCACTGGATGTCCGGTATTCCGCCGGGGAACAATCTTAGATCAAGATTGCTGGGGATACTTGTTAGGAATGTTTGTATACTCTGTTGGGGAATGTTGAGATCTTCGGGGGATAATCCAACTTCCTTGAGGCTGACAGTAGGCTAACTCTTCTTGGGGAGAGTGTTGACTTGCTGGAGATATTGTGCCTTGTAGGGCTGATTGGGAGACCAACTGCTTGGGGAGAATTGTTGAATCTTGTCTTACTCAGCGGGGAGTGAAGGTATCTGGGTTACGTTCTTCAGCCGAACTTACCTTGGTACCTTGGTGGACGGAGCAATTAGATTGCTTAGACAACTCATTATTGCCCCTGTTTCTGATGTTACCTGTAATTAATCCTTTGTTTCGTATGCAAATATTTATGAGTTAGCAATTAGTGTAAAATGCATATATCACAATTGAACATTGGACGTTCTTCGCAAAACAAAACAGAAAAGGAAAAACAATTGGCAATTGGTCTGAAAAGTGAATTTGTATTAATTTTTTGAATTTTCCTGTAAATAGGCGTTTATGTACAAGAGGCTGACATCCTAGTAAGAGAACACCGCCGAACAACTGAGTTTATACAATTTGTACAAAGAAAACAAAACAGCTGTGTGAAAAGAATAATCCCACTGGGTTCCAACTCTGCTATCGCCTTTATATCTTCGAGCGTCTCATCACCTGGCTACTCAGTTGAAGATGAAGCTGATTGCTCGATGCCGTCTGAACTTGATGTTTGATACCGGATTCTGGATGCGAGGTGATTCAATGAGACATAGTATTACGCTTTAATCCCTAACTTTTGCCTGGACCGCCCTTTCGGGTTTTCAGTCCACCGGGATACCCATTTTTGCCCAAGCCGCCTTTTCAGGTTTTCGACTTGCCGGGTGTACCATATTTCATTTCATCCCTTACTTTTGCCCGAACCCTTTTGGTTCGCCGGGAAGCCCTTATTTTTGCCTAGGTATGTCAACCTAGCGGGTCTTTTATCATGCGTAGTATCTTTTTACTATGTCTGCATTGGCGGGGTGAGGAAGGTCGTCACCATCCACGGTGGTTAGGATCATGGCTCCTCCTGAGAACACATGTTTAACCACAAATGGCCCTTCGTATGTGGGGGTCCATTTGCCCCTGGGATCACTCTGAGGAAGGATGATGCGCTTGATTACCAGGTCCCCAACTTGATACTCTTGTGGTCTGACTTTCTTGTTAAATGCCCTGATCATCCGTTTTTGATACGTTTGACCATGACAAAAAGCAGTGAGTCTTTTTTCGTCAATTAGGTTTAATTGATCAAGTCGAGTCTGGATCCAGTCATCTTTGCTCAGATCTGCATCCTTCATTATCCGGAGAGAGGGTATTTGGACTTCAATCGGCAAGACTGCCTCCATGCCATAGACTAAGGAAAAGGGAGTTGCCCCGGTTGACGTTCTTGTTGAGGTACGGTACCCATGAAGAGCGAACGGTAACATCTCGTGCCAATCTTTATAGGTCACTGTCATCTTCTGCACAATCTTTTTGATATTCTTATTCGCTGCTTCTACAGCCCCATTCATCTTCGGCCGGTAAGGAGAAGAGTTGTGGTGTTGTATCTTGAATTGCTCGCAGAGCTCAGTGATCATCTTGTTATTAAGATTGGTACCATTGTCCATAATGATCCTTTCCGGGACGCCGTATCGACAGATCAGGTTGTGTCGAATGAACCGTGCCACGACATTCTTGGTTACTGTAGCGTAGGAAGCTGCTTCAACCCACTTCGTAAAATAATCGATCGCCACCAGGATGAAGCGATGCCCGTTGGATGCCGTAGGTTTGATCTCGCTGATCATATCAATGCCCCACATTGCAAACGGCCAAGGCGCAGTCAAGACATTCAGAGGAACTGGAGGAACGTGCACCTTATCTGCATAAATCTGGCACTTATGACATGTCCGAGAATGTTGGTAACAGTCGGCTTCCATTGTGGACCAGAAATATCCTGGCCGAAGGATTTTCTTTGCCATGGTGTGTCCACTGGAATGTGTTCCAAAGGTACCTTCATGTAGTTCTGCCATGATTCTTTCTGCTTCGGTCTTATCCACACAAAGCAGTAAGGTTGAATCATGGTTTCGTTTGTATAGAATGCCATTGCTGAGGAAGAACTTTGCAGCGAACCTTCTCAGAAACTTCTTGTCATTGATGGATGCACCTTCAGGGTATTCTTGAGCTTCCAAGTACCTCTTTACTTCATGATACCAAGGTTTTTCAGTTACCTCTTCAGCCTCAATATCACAACAATATGCTGGTTCATCCAGTTTCCAGATAATGATACGGGGAGCTTCATTGTCCCATTTGACTTTGAACATGGAAGACATCGTAGCCAACGCGTCCGCCAACTGATTCTCTTCTCTTGGGAAGTGTTCAAAAGTTATCTTTGTGAAATGGGGGATCAATGTCAACACACACTCTTTGTAAGGAATAAGGTTTGGGTGTTTCGTATCCCACTCGCCTTTGATCTGAGTGATCACGAGAGCGGAATCTCCGAAGACACTCAGAAACGTGATCCTTAGGTCAATCGCAGCTTGAAGACCCATGATGCATGCCTCATACTCCGCCATGTTGTTGGTGCAGTTGAAACATAGTCGGGCAGTGAGTGGAGTATGAGTGCCTTCAGGGGATATGATTACAGCGCCAATACTGTTACCCAAAGCATTTGAGGCTCCGTCAAAGTGCATAGACCATCGGGATCCTTCCTCAGGTCCTTCATCCGGTCCAGGTACTTCACAATCAGTCACTACCATGATGCTTTCGTCAGGAAATTCAAAGTTCATTGACTGGTAGTCGTCTACTGCCTGGTGTGCCAAGTGGTCTGCCAATACACTTCCCTTGATTGCCTTCTGAGTCGTGTACTGGATGTCGTATTCTGTCAAGATCATCTGCCATCTTGCTATTCTTCCAGATAGAGCAGGCTTTTCGAATATGTACTTGATTGGATCCATCTTAGAAATCAACAGAGTAGTGTGAGTCAACATATATTGTCTCAGCCGACGAGCAGCCCATACCAAAGCGCAGCAAGTTTTCTCGAGCAGTGAGTATCGGGTCTCACAGTCGGTAAACTTTTTGCTAAGGTAATAAATGGCGTGCTCTTTTCGGCCAGACTCGTCATGCTGCCCCAGCACACACCCCATTGAGTTGTCAAGTACTTTCAGGTATAGTATTAGAGGTCTCCCTTCAACCGGTGGCATTAGAATGGGTGGTTCTTGGAGATACTCTTTGATTCTGTCGAAAGCGTCCTGACATTCATCATTCCAACGTACTACCTGATCTTTCTTCAGTAGCTTGAAGATTGGTTCACAAGTAGCAGTTAGGTGCGAGATGAATCGGGCAATGTAGTTCAGCCGTCCTAGAAAGCCTCTGACTTCTTTCTCTGTCTTGGGAGCTGGAATCTCTTGTATGGCTTTCACCTTGGCAGGGTCCACTTGAATACCTTTGTCGCTCACGACGAAGCCTAGCAACTTCCCAGATCTTACCCCAAATGTGCACTTGTTTGGGTTCAACCTCAGCTTGTACAACTTCAGTCGGTCAAACAGCTTCTGTAGATGGTCAAGGTGTTCCTCCTCAGTTTGGGACCTTGCAATCATATCATCGACGTACACTTCAATCTCATGGTGGATCATGTCATGAAATAAAGCAACCATGGCACGTTGGTAGGTTGCCCCAGAATTCTTCAACCCGAATGGCATGACCTTGTAGTAGAAGGTGCCCCACTGAGTAACAAAGGTAGTCTTTTCCATGTCTTCAGGAGCCATCTTGATCTGATTATAACCTGAAAAACCGTCCATGAAGGAGAACACCTTATGCTGAGCAGTATTGTCAACCAGAACGTCGATGTGAGGCAGGGGGAAATCATCTTTGGGGCTCGCCCTGTTCAAATCCCTGTAGTCAACACACATTCGGACCTTACCATCCTTTTTCGGTACCGGAACCACGTTGGCAACCCACTGAGGGTAAGAAGTCACTGCTAGAAACCCGGCATCAAATTGCTTCATAACCTCAGCTTTTATCTTCTCGGACATCTCTGGACGCATACGACAGACTTTCTGCTTAACCGGAGGGCATTCTTCCTTAGTAGGCAAGTGATGGACCACAATGTCGGTATCCAACCCAGGCATGTCTTCGTAGGACCAGGCAAAGATTTCCACATAGTCATGCAGCATCTGGATCAACCGTTGTTTCACACTGAGCTCTAGATTAGCACCAATCTTAACTTCCTTTCTATCTGTCTCAGTACCCAGATTTACCGTTTCCACTGGCTCTTCATGTGGCTGAATGGCCCTCTCTTCCTGGAGTAACAGCCTTGCCAGCTCACCAGGCACTTCGCAATCATCTTCACCTTCGTCTTCGGCTAAGTTGATCGGATTTTCGAAGTCATAACTGGCAGTAGCAGAGTCGTTACCAATGATATTCAGAGTAGATTGGAACCTGTATGAGTGAGTGTGTGTAAATATAGCTGTTTTGCAATATATAAAGAAAGAAAGAAAGGGAGCACAAGATTTGAAATGCGAAAAACGTCCAATGTTTTTATTCATGATATATGGAAATGACAAGTAATAAGCCCTCACAAATGAAGCCAACGGTGCCCCGGGTAAGACACCGGGCCAGAAAGTTTCAATTTATTGTTCGTTACAAATTAAAAAATAAAGGAATTCATTACTGAGTAATAAAAGTAACAGGTATGTGGTCTTTTGCAGTCCAATTGTTCAGTCCTCCGTCGGTCGTCGGGTAAATCCAGCTATCAAACTTTGATTCCTCCGCATCTCCTTCAATAGCATTCACTCCCGGGTTTGTGATGAACACGGGAGGTCTTCCGATCCTTGATTTGCGTATAGCCCTCTGAGCCTCTGCAGTGAAACCCAGCCCAAACTTGTCAGTCTTAGAAGTAAAATCAGGGAGCCTGCCCCAGTTAGCACATTCACCTTTTTCAATTACAGCCCGGGCGTCCTTCAAGGAAGCCATCTTCAAAGGAAAGTCTTCTTCAATCACTGTCTCTGCTGACGCCAATGTTGGAGGTACCTCTTCAAAATGTTGAAAGGGGGTTTCAATGAACTCCCCGTCCATCTCTATATACCGGAACGAGTTCAGATGACTAACCATGTATTCTTCCTCCCCCTGAACTGTAACAATCTTCCCTCTGACAGGGTATTTGAGCTTCTGGTTTAGAGTGGAGGTCACAGCCCCAGCTTTGTGAATCCAAGGTCGACCCAGCAAACAAGAATAAGATGGACGAATGTCCATCACATAGAACGTTGAATCAAAGACTTGAGAACCAACACGAATCAGAATATCCACTTCACCATGTACCATCCTTTTCGACCCGTCAAAGGCTCGGACCACGATGTTACTAGGCTTCAACTCCAGGCCCTCACAATCCAACCTGTCCAAGGCCTTCTTGGGAAATACATTCAGCGAAGAACCGGTGTCCACCAACACGTGTGCGAGAGTAGTGCCCCTGCATTCTATGGAGAC
Source organism: Vicia faba (assembly GCA_948472305.1). NCBI lineage: Eukaryota > Viridiplantae > Streptophyta > Magnoliopsida > Fabales > Fabaceae > Vicia > Vicia faba. The sequence goes on from OX451737.1 coordinate 252,733,496, forward strand.
ATGCAGGGCATCATTGTGGTTCTTTCCCTTAGCGGTAAGATCAGCATCCGAGAAACCCAAACCATTGTCAGCGATCAAATTGGCCACACAGTCAGTAAATTGGTCCACAGACGTCTCTTGTGGCACATGGGCCGTCTTCAGAAATGAAATCAGGGCCTTGGCATGGGCCTCTGAGCACAACAATAGTGATAGCATAGAGATCTTGGAGGGGGTATGCCCCAGCTGTTCAACGACATTGAAATCGCTCTTCTTGATGATCTTAAGGATTTCCTCCATCTCTTGCTTGGAGGCTTCACCATTAACAGTCTTTGGTGCCTCCATCTGGGCAGGCATATCATCAATCCCTTTGCCCCGAGTGTCAGATGACTCGGCTGCAGGGGTAGAAACTTGATCAGAAGGGGAAACAGGAGCACTTGTAGGCGTAATGATAAGAGGTCTTTGGATAACTGGTGGCGCAATGTCAGGCGAGAAGAGCCTGCCACTGCGGGTAACTTTAGCAGGACCGGTGATGTTACTGATACCGGTACTAGTGTTGAACTCTTGCTTCACTCCAAGCACATACACATCTACCCCGTAATGCCATGGGACAGCCTTGTCAGATTTATAGGGGAGGGGCCCCGGAACAGTAATGATAATAGGTGCAACAGACATGATTTTGACGGGCTTCCTCGGGGGAGCCTTGGTAGGATTGTTAAAAATGGTGACAACAGATACTTCCTCAGTGGGAACAGTAGGAACAGCGGTCTTCTTGAACAAAATTTCTTTGCTATCCATCAGGTTTCGGACGCCTGATTTCAGCAACGGACAACCAGCAGGGGAAACGGCACACAGAAGGCAACCCTTGCTACAACCCGGAAATAAACCGGCTAGCAACAGGTTCCTCTTGACAGTCAATAAAGGGGTAGCCACATCATCCACAGAAACTGCATACAGGTCTTCCTCAATAGCATTTACTCCATGCTGGGGCATATGAGCAGTCACAACGTTTGGCCTCTCGGGCGCCTCAAATTGTATTTCTTTGGCATCGATAAGGTCATGGACCTTATTCCTCAGGGCCCAACAATCATCAGTAGAATGAGCCGGGCTATCAGAGTGATAAGCATAGCGGGCGTTGGGATTATACTTCGGAGAGGTTGTGTTTACCACCTTCGAAGCTTCTCTGACGGTTACCAAGTTGGTCGATAGCAGTTGCGGCAAGATCTGCAACAAGGTCATACTAAGCCGAGTATATTCTCTTCTGGGTCTCTCACCCCTTGGTTGGTTAGGTTGCCGAGGAGCGGAAGCAGGCTTTGCAATTACCACCGCGTTGACAGCTTGGCGGCGTTCCGGTTTGTTTTGCCTTCTAGGCCCATACACAGCACTGGCTTCCTTCTTGAAAGGCTTTTTCTCAGAACTTGAGGACGCACCTTTCTATATCTTCCCTGATTTCATCCCAGCTTCTATCCTTTCCCCAGTCAGAATGAGATCTGTAAACCCTTCAGACAAATTGCCGATGAGATGATTGAAGAACGGCCCGGATAGGGTCCCTAAGAACATGTCCACGAGTTCCCGGTCGGTTAATGGTGGCTGCACCCTGCCAGCCAGGTCCCTCCACTTCTGCGCATACTCTTTAAAACCTTCTCCCGATCCTAGCGACATAACCTGGAGTTGGGTACATGTAGGAGCGAGGTCGGCATTATATTGATACTGCTTGTAAAAAGCAGTGGCCATGTCCTCCCAGTTACGAACCTTGGTTCCATCCAGCTGATAGAACCATTCGAGATGAGTCCCTGAAAGACTCTCCTGGAAGAAATGGATCCACAAGTTCTTGTCCACAGTGTACGGCTGGATCTTCCGCACATAAGATCTGAGATGTAGCTTAGGGCAGGACGCCCCGTCATACTTTGCGAAAGATGGTGCTTTGAATTTGTGTGGGATTACCACACCAAAAGATAGACCCAAGTCTCTGAAATCCAACCCGGGCACTTGTTGAATCTCCATAGCACTTAACCGGTCTTCGAGCTATTTGTACATGTCCTCAGCAGGAATGTACTACTCATCATTGTAATTCGTCTCGTTGTCGGAGACCACGGGACTAGGAAACCCTCCCCCTTGGGGACTGTTTTTCCCTACAGATGAGGTAGTCAGCTCAGCCTCATTCTGTACTCCGTTCCCAGATCGGCGTCTAGTGTTAAACAAAACAGTCCTCTTCTTCTTCTTCTTCTTCCTCTCTTTCAGAATCAGAGTTTTCAAGTCCTGTTGACCCTGGGCTAGGCTCATGATCAGCTCTTGGAACTGGGCGTTCTGAGCCTGGAGGGCCTTGATGGATTGCTCAGTAGATGATTCAGGATTCATGATGAGATTTCTGAAATAAACAGCGAAGAACATTAAGCAACCTGAAAAGAAGAGTACCTTCTATGCACATGATGCATGATATGCTGTTTATGCAATGCATTCAAGGGTTCGAAAGTTCAAATTTGTTGTAGACAAAAAGGAACACACGTTATTATTAAGAAATCATTATTCAGTACATCGAGGCCTCATGGGCAAACATTACAAAGTAAATCAATCCCAAAAGACACTGCGCATCCTCTTTGGAGTAATGTAAGTGTTGAGAGTCTTTTCCTCGTGCAGTAGGCGAGTGAGCTCCAAGACCTTCTTCTCACTAGCATGTAGACTGGCTTCAAGAGAATTCCGTTATTCCTTAAGCTGGATCCAGCTCTTCTGCATTTCTTCCCAGGATGTAGGCATGTCAGGATGTTGAATGGTGTACGAGACCTCTCCTTCCAAAACTGGTTCTTTGATCACAGGGAGAACATGGGGATATGGCATTACTAACTTCTGGGAGCGGGCTCGTACCCACTTGAGATAAGGTTCCAACGGGATGGAGTTCCTGTGCCCCAGTGTCTTGCTATCTACCTTGTTGGGCATCCGCCAAGCTCTGATAAATCTCTGGCGAAGTCCTTGTGCATCATTGTCGAAGTCAAAAACTATGTCAGGAATTACCATGTCATGAGGGCCATCCCTCCGAGCATATCCAAACTGTCTCAAGGCCAGACATGGGTTGTAAGTGATACCTCCTCTGATTCCAAGTAAAGGAACATTAGGAAACTCCCCGCAACGATCAATGATAGTGACGTCTTCTCTGGACCGAGAACACCAATGTATATCAGCATGTGTAAGAGTCATTAATCATTGTGACCATCTCAAACCCCGCTCATTCTTCAAAACTGATTGTGGAAGGTGCAAAATAAACCACCTTCCCAGGAGAGGAGTGCAGCACATAAGAACACCTCTTTTCTCATGGTTCGAGTGTAACATGAGTGAAGGATGTCCCCAAGCAACGTAGGTATAGGATTCCTGGACATGAAGATCTTGACAGCATTGATATCTATAAGCTGATCGGGATTCGGGAACAACACCAACCCATAGACAAGGAGGGCCACCACTTCTTCAAAAGCTTGTAGGTCAAGGGAATTCCAACATTCTTGGGCCTTCTCAAACAGAAACCTGGCCAAGAACCCTTTGATACCACTTCTAACTTCCCAATGTCCCTTGATGTCAGATGGTTATAGGCGTAATTCTTTAGCAATCTCTTCAAGTTTGGGCTCCTTTTCCGTACCGTTGTAGGGTAGTTGACTAAGAATAGGGATCTTCAGAAGCCGGGAGAACTCTTCCAATGTAGGCACCAGTTGATAATCCAGGAAAGTAAAGCAGTGGTGTAGAGGGTCAAAGAACTGGAAGAGGACCTTTATCATATCTTCCTCAATGTTGGTGTTGACCAAGCTGATGAGTCTTCCATGCCTCTCACTGAAAGAAGAGCTCTCAGGAATCATGGATATAAGTTCCTTAAGCTGAGGAGGGATCCTTACAAGGCTGATCTGAATTGTCTTTCTGCGGATAGTTTCCATGTCCTACAAAACAAGAACAAAGATGAAGATTCGAACCCCTGAAATGGTTAGTGGATGCATGTGATGTTGTGTGATGTTATGATGCTATGATAAAAACACACCACAAGTATCCACAAAAAGCAAACATGGTAAGGCACATAAGTCACACCAGACAACCCTTAGAGTTCAGGCCAGCATGGGGTCTAGGTATTACCCTCTTGAGGTTGGTGGGCTCAAAACCTGTCCTATCAGAAGTAACCGGGTTCTAAGGATCTCAATATCATTGGATTGCTTTCTGTGTTCATCGTTTCGATTTAGCCACTGAACTGGCGATCGAAATATTCCAAGAAAACAACCCTCAACTGAGTGTAGTATCGAGTATCAACCAACTTCGGACTGCACCAAAGTCAGTTATCTCACTACCCTAAAGAGGCCAAGATGGTTCAATTAAGGTTCCTAAGGTCATTTGATGCTTCACGACACCACGCGACGGCCCCGTACTCTCCTTGACTTGACTCAAGGGTTACCGGTACTCACCAAAGTGCCACATCAACGTAGCAGACTGCTTCAACCGTGTCGGTATACCCCGCACAGTTTCCTCACAATCTTGTTGCTACTTTCTAAGAAGGTATCCCCCCAGATCCGGGTTAGGATCTATAGAACTTCCAAGACAGTACCCACAATAATAAAGCAAACAATTCAGACAATTGAAAACACAAGTATGAGTTATCCTAAGGTACACCTAACTTTAAGTATCCCCAGCAGAGTCGCCAGTTCTGTGATCGGTGGATTTAGAACTGACTCTTTAACGCTGGTTCGCGAAATGTCGCGGAAGCAAGAGTCGCCACCGTCTTTTATTTTCTCCAACATGGATAGGACAAAAGCACAGCAAAATTCCTTATGAGAACGTTTCTCGGTTCGGGAGGTAGATTTATAGAAAGGGAAGGTGTTAGCACCCTTTCTATCCATGGTTATCCATGGGCTCTTAGATACTTGCTCTTATGTTTTCAAAATGTTTGCTTTTCAAAATGTGAGTGGGTTTGAAAAAAAGTTTCTTTGAAAGATTTCTGAATAACTCTTGTATCTGTCCTCAAGAGTGTTTGAAAAATTGTTTTGAAAGCTTTTTTAAAGTGTCAGTGTGAAAAGGTTTTGTTTTGTTTTTGAAAAGAGCAAGTATCTATGAGTCATCTACCTACCCTAAGGAATTAGGCTGTGTATAAGTCCTTAAGGTAGTGCTATCCCACCATTGAGAGGTAGGTAGCACCACCGTTGGAGGTGTTCGGGTCAATTCGAGTGTAGGGACAGTGTGGTCACCGAAGCAACAGCAGGACACCTTAGAAGCTACCCTTTTGTCCTTGATCCTTTTTTAATCTGAGGCAACCGTTTCGAGGCAACTATTTCGAGGCAACTGTTTCGAGGCAACTGTTTCGAGGCAACTGGATCATGGACATAAGGACCGCTAAAACGTCCTATACTTGACGACCACGTTTCGAAGGCAACAAGTGAGGCGTACCCTAGAAGTGGTGTGTGTATTTGTGTGTTGTTTTCAGTTTAACAGTTATCTTTGATCATGGCATTGTGAGCTACGCTTGTTTTTAATTAGCATACATTCTTTCATGCAAGTTTAGCAGTTAGGAGTGCGGAAAATTAAAAGACGGAAATATAAAGCTACGCTATTACAAGGCGCGGGTCTATACATCGCCAAAGTACAAAGACCCGTTTTTGATAAAAGATGCGGAAAGTAAAAGAAAAGCGATAAACCTAATTACTATTACATCCTTGAGCAGTTACATAATATTCAAAAGAAAATAATGCGCGAAATAGAAATTAAAATTGATCGTCCGAGGGTTTTGACCCTTTTGAGAAATTAAATTAAATCAAAGTCTAATTATTAATTAAAGAAAGGTGTTTTTTGTGTTTTTGGTATTTATGAAAATAAAGAAAATTACAATCAAGAGAAACCCTAATTCTAAGTTTATTTTAATTATTTAAGAAAATATTAAAGTTAACCTAATTTACTAGTTAATTAATTTACATAATAATAATAAATAATGATGGAAATAATTAATTAAGAAAAAAGATAAAAATGTCAAAAAACCTAATTCTATATATTTTATTTATTAAGAAAAAGATTAAAATTAAAACCTAAATTAACTAAATTAATTGTTAGTCATTTATTTACAAAAATATTTTAATGGTGAAATTAATAATAATTAAATATAAAAAAAAATTTTGGTTTCTGATTTTTTATTATGGAAATTATTTTATGGTGAAAAAAAAACAATTAAAACATTAAAAAGAATTAGAAAAAGAAAATAAAATAAAATTAAAAAAGATGCAAACCAAAGGGGGTATCAGGCCCAGAATGGAGGTGTTTGGAAGTAATTCAGGCCCATTAGACAAAGCTCGTTTGACTTTCCAGGGTTGCGTGCACATGGGTTGACCGAAGCATACCATGGAATTCATTCAGTGGCCCTTGGATTATTGATCAGGACATCTGGCAAGCCAACGCGTGAGGGTGTATCATGGAGTTCTGGTCACGTGCTGCATTGGAATATGTTAAAGCAAAAATTATGAAGAATATATGGGGGACCTGGGAATCGAACCCAGGTCCCAGCACTCACCAAGCGTGTCATCCACCAACTGAGCTGTTGCGCGCGTTTGTATCTACAATGGAAAACAAATATTATATAATAAAACAAAGGTTAATGGTATAAAACAAAAAAAATGCGCCAGATATTTGAATCACCCAACCACGCCTGGACACGCATGCTTCTTCTTCGTCCTTCCTGCAAAATATAAAACAAGTAGCGGGGGTTTTAAACCCCCACAAACTAAAAGTGTGGAAAATAGCGATTACACCCACAGGTAATATAAATTGAGCGCGAGGTTTCCATTTGCTTCGTCTTGAGCTTCTAAATTCAGCTGTATAGGTCTAAAGGTCTAATTTTCTCTCTACAAGAAAGCCCTATTTTGAAGCTTCTGAAACCCTAATATCCTTCAATGGTAGATTTCGATTCAAGAAGTTTTAGAACAATTAAATGTTACCAAAAGCTTCAGGGAGATGTTAGTAGCATAAATCAATAATCAAAACACATGAATGATGCGTGGAAATTAAAATTCGATTATGGAAATGTTTGTGAAAAACGTGACTCGGTTCTACCGTTTCTTGGAGTATGAGGATCTGTTCTTGATGCCAATAGCTTCCTAGCAATGTCAGTAATGCAATGGAAAAGATTTTAAGCCTTGAATCGTACTGCAAGTGTGATTTCAGTTTTCAAGTTTTTGTTGAAAAGTTGCAAATTGGTTATGGCTTCTTAGCAGCTTTTTCGTGTCTTTCTGAATAGGGTTTCACTCAGCCTTTGTATGTGAATGATTCTAGGTCAAAACCTTGGCCCAAAAGTCCATGAATTGATGTTTCATATCTTTGATTTCCATCATATATTTTTCAATCTTTTGCCATTGAAACCCTTGCCAATTATGGAAGATCTTCCTTTTTTGAATGAGAAACGACTTTCCAGCTTGCCCTAGTCACATTTGCTGCACAAAAGATCTAAAAAAAATCATATCTTTGAATTTTCTTATATTTAAAACCAATTAAATGAATTAATATAAATATAAATCCAATTAATTAATTAAAAATAAGAAAATAAATTATTTTGAGCTCAATGGGTCGTGCATAGGCCTTGGGTAATGATTCAAGGAAGAATTTGAGGCCCATTAGCAAATTTGAAGTGTTTTAGGCAAAGTTGACTTTTGAAAATTCCCAAAAATTTCCCAACTTCTCCAATGCATATCTTGCTCAATTTTTGAAGCTATGATCATGTTCTTGGACATTTTGGAAAGGTCTTGAAGTCCTCTAACCAATGCCTTTGGTCCCATGTCATTTTGATTTACCAATCTCAAGTTATGGTCTTTGACTTAACGTGCCTTTTTGTTGACTTTTGAAAATGACCTATAATGTTGAAATTGATAACTTTTTGTGAGAGCATTTCTTGGACTTGGAGTGTGAATATGAGTTGTAGGAAATGTCATTCTCTTCAAAATTAGCATTGGATGGAATTTTTCTGATAAACCATGAAGAAGTTATGCCTTGGTCAACTTGCAGTTGACTTTTCAGCTGTCCAAAAATAGAAACTTTTGCATCTTGAGACTTTTTGAGCCATGCTTGTGGAATCATGATCAAGAATTGATCAAATGATGATTGTGGCTTCAAAATGAGATGTTGACCAAAAATTTTTACTTTTGACTGTCAAATGACCATTTTGCCCCTGTAGTTGACTGTGGAGCAATTAGGGTTTTTTTACTGTGCAATTTGATGTTGTGAGTCTTAAAACTTGACATATGGATGCTTGACAATGTATATAGGCATATGGGACTTGATTGGACCCTTGGAAACCTCAATTTCTTTGCAAGAACCAAAACCCTAATTTTAACTGTGTCAGGAGGCAATTGGACTGTGCCACCCTTGAGAGATTTTGAATCATCTGGAGATTGACCTTGGCAAATCTTGAAGAATATGGGAGGGAAAATTTTGGGGTACAACGCCTTAGATGTTGCCTTCGATAAACGATCTTAGTCCCTTACGACAATTGCTAAAGCGTCTTACAAATTGTCTTCTATGACTGTACGATGACCCACGCCTCTCCCTCACATCCAATGATAGGACTTCCTACTAACTAATGGTAGAATAGAACTATCTAAAGGAGGAGGAAAAGAACAAAGACTTTTTGAGTAGGTAGATCGCTCGTAATCTCTTGCTCACAAACTAAAACAATTTACACACTTCACAATTTCAAAACAACTATTTCCAAAACACTTTTCGAAACAAACATTTTGTATACATTCTCAACGATACGAGAATCATTACAAAATTTCCTCACACTAGTATTTTCAAAACGACTATTTCTAAAAAACTTTTCAAAACAAATATTTTGTATACATTCTCAATGAGACGAGAATCATTACAAAATTGCCTCACATTGGCATTTTAAAAACATCTTTCTAAACACTCCTTTTCAACAAATATTTTCAAAACAAACATTTTGTATACATTCTCAACGATACGAGAATCATTACAAAATTGCCGCACTTAAGCATTTTCAAAATATTTGCAAACATACACAAACACAATGCTTTCTCAAAGTGAGCTAGCAATTAAGAGCCCGTAGATAACTACGGATGAAAAGGATGCTAACATCTTCCATTTTCATAACCTACCCCCCGAACTCAAGAAAGAATTATCAAAGGTCTTTCATGTTCTTTTCACCCTTTCCTTTATTGGATAAAAGAAAAGTCGGTGGCGACTCTTGTATCCGCAACATTTGCGGTAAAATGCAAAACATAAAGTTAGTTCTCCCACCATATTAAGAGCAAAATCGGAAGTCACTGTTCTAAGACACACAAAACTCAATGCTTAAAAGCTTATGAGAATTGACACACAAATGCTTAATGCTTAACAGCTTATGAGCATCTGACACACAAATGTTCAATGCTTAAAAGCTTATGAACATATGATAGAAACTTACAACCCAACAATAAGGATTCTAAAAATCCTAAAAAAGTATACACGTAAGTTCCATCTAATACTAGGTATACACCAGTCTATTTATAACATTATTCTGGACTGGGCTGGGCTTCAAAACCGCAGCATTAGGGCTGCACAAAGTCTGCAAATACTTCTCCAAGAAAATAGGTGTTCAATCATTAGTTTCCTAAAATATCTCCATATTTAGAAACTTTACATATCTTCGAAAACCAACATAAAATGTATGATTTTGTCAATCTTGGATGTTACATAAGCTCACCAAATGTTCCATGAATATTTAGGAACTAACAAATCAGCTGAAACATAAATGTCAACTGCTACATACGCGATGTCCTATCCTCCTCGTTGGGACATATTATACAACATACTGAAAACTGCAAGTTGGAACATCTTGTTCAACATGTTGCTGACAAGTTGGTTTTAACAAAATGTATGTCAATCATAATTTCAGAGAAATAACAGTTATAACTATGAGAATTGGTGCTAGCAGATGAATGTTATTTTCTATAGTCAAGGTGTGATACGGTGGGAGAACTGACTTGAAGGTTTTGCGTTTTATCGAAAATGTTGCGGTTAGCAAGAGTCGCCACCGACTTTTCTTTTATCCAAAAGAAAAGGTAAAAAAGCACAGGAAAGACCTTTGAGATTATTTATTGAGTTTGGGGGGTAGATTATGAAAAGGGAAGGTATTAGCACCCTTTTCATCTATGGTTTTCCATGGGCTCTTAGTTACTTTCTATATCACTTGCTTTTGTTTGAAATTGTGCTTGGTGTGGTTTTTTAAAGTATTTTGTAAAGAGGCCATTGTTTAGGCAATCTTTGTAATGATTCTTGTTTGTAAGAATATATACAAAGATGTTTGATCTTTTTGAAAATGTTTCCAAGTTTTGTAAGATGTTTTGAAAGTGTAGGTGTTTGTTTTAAAAATAGCAAGGATGTTTTGTTTTGAAATTGAGCAAGTAATTAGGAGCATTCTACATACTCAAAAGTCCTTCTTGTTCCTTTTCCTTTTCCTTTGACATTGTTATCTTACCATTGATTTGGTAAGTAACCCTATCTTTGGATGTAAACGGGATGGGCGTGGGTCATCGTATAACCATGATTAGCAATGTTGCAAGGTATCTTAGCATTCTTTTTAGGGACTAAGATCATTTGAAAGGCAACTTAGATAGCGTCATCGAGGGACTATGATCTTGTATTTGCTTGTTTTTGCTAAGATACCTCACATGCGTAATATGACCATTTTGTAAAGGAAACCAAGTGGATTTACCCTAGGGGTGCTTGTGTGCAAATGTATTGTTTTCATACTTGTTTTTGTCTTGAATTAGGGTTTTCTAAGTATTGGTTTTAGTCTTTCCATACAAACCTTAATTACTAGCATGTTATATATAAAAGCGATAAATTGCGGAATTTAAAGTTACTATGCTATTACAACATTTGTGGGGAGGGGTGTACAAATTGAATGGGGATTGCAAGAATTTTAAATCTAGTTAGCCTATTACAACCATATTTAATTGGCGTCAATGTACAAGGAAATAAATAAGTACAAAGTATAAAATGAATAAATGTACAAAAATGCAAAATGTGAAGTAAATGAATATTTCTTTGGTTTTCATGAGAAAAGGGAAATTGTCTTAACCTAATTAATTAATGAAAAGTAAACCCTAAATTTGTTAAGAAAAGATTTTTAAACAAAACCCTAAATCTATTAATTAAAATAAAAGAAATTAAGTTTATAAGAAAAGTGTTTTGGTATTTTTGTGTTGAAAATATTTATAGCATTATAAAATATTTTTGGCCTTTTTATATTAAAATAATATATTTTAATTGGTTTAAAAGAAAATAAGTAAATAACCTAGTTTTAATTAAATTTACAAGATAATAAGTAAAAATAAATAAGGTATGATTAATAAAATAATTTTTGTGTGAGAAAAATAAATAAACTAAGTTAAAATGAAAATCTAATATTTTTTGTATTTTTTATGATTTTTTAGTATTAGGAAAATATTTTAAGAAAATAAATAAAATGAAAATAAAGAAATAAAATAAAATTGGGCCAAGGTGCAAATAGCCTGCAGGGGGTGAGGAATAGCAAAAAAAACATAGGCCCAAAGCTGGAGCCCAGCGCCTGCAAAAAAATTCAGAAAAAGCAAAAAAATGTAAAAAAAATGCAAAAGGGTACTACTGGGGCTCAAACCCATGTCCCAAAGGTTACAAGCGCACCCTTCTACCACTGGGGTGGCTATACATCCGTTAACATAGGCAAATTAATAAATATACAAGGCAAAACGCGCCCTGATGACTTCATCTTTAACCTCCAGCCAAACCAACTGTAATTTGCTCATTTCTCATAAAAAATAAAAACTGTAAACATGAAACTTGTAGCAAATTTTCTCACGGTTTCAGAAATGTAAAGCATTAAAACTATAGATCAAAGATAAGCATTAATTTTAATGGCCCTAATCTGAACCCTAAAAATCTAGGAATTTTCAGTTTCAAAGTTCTCTAAGTTCAAGCAAAATTAATGGAAACTATGGACATGGTTAGCTTTATGGCAATGATATCTACATGTTTTGTTCATAAATAAATCATTGATGATGCCTGTATGAAGAGTTCCAAAGTTAGAAAACTTACCTCAAAACTGGAAATCGTGTTTTGAGTTTGAGCTTGTTTCAAGTGATGGTGATGATCAAGTTAGCTTCCTTGAGGTCCCAGGAAGCTAATGCAATTATTAGCTTGAGAAATGGATGGCTGAAATGGTTTGGAGAAGTCAATGTGCAGAGCTCTATTTTTGGAAATGGAGAATGGTGTTAATGATGTTACAGTTCTATAACAGGGTGTTGGATCAACTATATATGATGTTTAGAAACTTTAGAAACCAAAAGGCCAAGAAACGCACGAGTAGATTATGAGTTTCAAGTTTTTGGTCAATTTGTGTGAAAATGGAAGTGTGAAGTATGATTCTGAGTTCTAGGTTCTTTCAAGGCTTTAGCATTCGTGTGTTTGTTTCAAATGGTTTGTGTAGGTATAAACAAAAGTGTTTGAGAGCTTTGGACAATCAGAAGTACAAGTCTCTAGCTTTTGACTAGGTTACTTGATTTTGAAGAAAAGAGGGAAACAAGTTTCAAGAAGAGGTACAAGCATGGAATGGGTGATTTTAAGTGTTTGAAACATTTATCATGAGTTATAGGACCTGTTTGATCAGAAGAGAACAAGTTCATGGCTCAAGAACAAGTTTTGTACAAAAAGTCACTTTATCAAAATGGCAATGCAACCTTTCTTCCAAAAATGAATATAAAGTATGTCCATGCATGGAATGCTTGAAGTGAGGCCTCTAACAGCTGTGTATACCATTAATTATGGAGTGCCTAACAAGTTTGAGGCCTGCAAAGTAGTGTTTATGCAGCATAATTTGAATTTGAATTTTGTTCATCCCTAAAATGACTTGTAATTAAAGTGATAAAACCCTAACTTCCTCTCTTCGATTCTCCCTACTCAGGAATGATCTCAAGGAGTTCTAGGACATTTTGGAAATCTTTTAATGTGATCTACAACCCATATTTGAATTTATTTTGAATATTACCCTTGGAAGTATATGAAAATGTGCCATGAAGTTGGGTCAAAATCTTGAGCAAATTAGGGCAAAATTTCACTAAGTGTTTTGTTTCATGACCACGTGTTTATAAAATTATAACTTGAGATCCAAGCACTTTTGGAAGAAGTTGTGTGAAGAATAGTTGTCGATTTCATGTAGATATAAAACTTTCATGTTGGAATTTTCTCTTGAATCATCTTGCATCATGGTGAAAATTTTGTTCAAAGTTATGAAAAAATAAGAAATTTCCAACACTTAGAAAATTTAAAAATTTTGACTTTTCAAAATGAAATCTTGAATTTTTGATTTCTTGATGAATAAGTTTCATATTTTGACATGTTTTGATGAATTATGATCTTTGGCATTTGAATTTGACTAAAAAGTCAAAGTTTGACTTTCAGTATACAGTTGACTTTTGATCAGTTGACTGAAAAATTCATTTGTCAATCCAATGGACTTGCAATGTTTTGAACCATGTCATTAAGTCAAAATGATGCAATTGGACTCTTGAGATCATGTCTTAAACCAATTGACCATTTGTAGGTCAAAAATAAAAAATTTCCCTTTCCTAGTCAAAACTCTAATTTTGACCATTTTGCCCTTTTGGAGATTTGATTAAATTTCTTGAGGAGTTGTGGTCCAGACTTGATCAAATGATACATATGAGTCTAAAATGTTGACGTGGATCAAAAATTATGGAGTTTGACTGTAAATTGGCCATAGTTGACTTTTTCTCCAATACAGTTAATTTTTAGGTCAACTGCTCAATTGACTGATCAAAAAATGTGATCCAAGGCTTGAAACTTGACATGAGTAATATTGGGGTTCCATAATGATCCATGAAAACCATATGTGGAATAGAAAGTTCAAAAATCTTTATGCAAACTCAAACCCTAATTTTGGTCATCAGTGCTTAAGGAGGTGTCTTGAGTTGATCAACCCTAGTGCAGTCTTGAGCCCAAGGAGATCTTCTGAGAAAATTCTTGATAAGTTAGAGGGAAAACTTTGGGGTACAACATCTGCCCCTGTTTAATCTTCTTATACCTGAAGAGTTAGATTGGCTAGTTTTTGCCATTCGTGACTCGAAGGTGGAAGATGATTGGACAATAGAGTGCCTAGAAATTTGCACTCGGTGATGCGATGGTAGAGGGAATGGGCTTAAAGATTCCATTTGGAGGGATGATAGAGAGTTGTTGGAGATGGGTTTGTAGATGCCATCCAAAAGTGATTGCTGAATCTAAAAGAGAATCTGAATAAGTATCAGAATGACATTCGTGTTTGAAGCGTATCTGAACTATATCTGAAAAGTGGACTCTAAAGGAGTATCAGAATGGAATATGTGTCTGGAGCGTATCTGAACTACATCTGAAAGTTGAATCTTAATGAGTATCAGAATGGAATCCGTGTCTAGAGCTTATTTGAACTATATCTGAAAGTTAAATCTGAATGAGCATCAGAATGGCATCTGTGTCTAGAGCGTATCTAAATTTCATCTAAAAGTTGAATCTAAATGAGTACCAGAATGGAATCCATATCTGGAGCGTATCTGAACTGCATCTGAAAGTTGAATCTGAATGAGTATCAGAATGGCATCCGTGTCTGGAGCGTATCTGAATTGTATCTGAAAGTTGAATCCGAATGAGTATCAGAAAGGCATTTGTGTCTGAAGCGTATCTGAACTGCATCTGAAAGTTGAATCTGAATGAGTATCAGAATGGCATCCGTATCTGAAGCGTATCTGAACTGTATCTGAAAGTTGAATCTGAATGAGTATCAGAAAGGCATCCGTGTCTGGAGCGTATCTTAACTGCATCTGAAAGTTGAATCTGAATGAGTATTAAAATGGCATCCGTGTCTGGAGCGTATCTAAACTGTATCTGAAAACTTTGAACATTTTAAATGGTAGTTGTTAACCTTATCCTAAAAAAGGGTAAAATGTTAGCTAAAATGCAAAGTCATGTTGTATGAAATGCATGGTATGATGCATTTGTGTTATCAATGTTTATGATATATGGATGCGATGTATGCGTATGTGAGATAGTATGTTGCACTGTTGTTGTATTGGGAAAAATAAATCCATGGCCACTGCTGAGGATATGTAAGTCTTTATGTTGTGAAGTTGAAGTGTTGATGAATTTCCACTTAGAGAAATAATCTCTGTTGTAAGGGAAATGTCGTGTGCTGCTTGTAAAATCCTGTTGGGAAACCCTGAGAAACTTGGTGACTTCTACTGGGGATTGATAACTAGAAGCTTTGTTCCGCTGGGGGCTAAATTTCACACTGCGGGGGGATTTATGGAAATAGCATAGAGAGATTTCCCCACCTCTTAAAGCCATCAGTGATTGTCTTTCTATTTTGTTTATTCATAAACAATAATTATATTCAAATGCATATGTTCAAAAATAAATCATTGGACATTTTTGTAAACAAAACAAGAGTAAAGAAAAACAAATAGTTTTGCACTTTCAAAGAGATATCTTTGTATTGACTTTGATTAAGTATTTTTGTATAATGAGACAAACATTCTAGTAAGAGAATGCCTTCATAAAAAATGAAAATTTTGATACACAGAAAAGATAGCTATGTGCAATAATCCCATGGGGTTCCCATTCTGCTATAGCCTTCGTATCTCTGAGCATCTTGTCTATTCGTTGCCTCGTCCGAAGATGATTGAATTGATCAGAACCTTTGAGTTTGTCAGTGGAAGCTAAAGGTTGTTCGTAAGGTGATCCAACAGGACATAGTCATACACTTTAATTCCCTAACTTTTTCCTGGACCGCCCTTTCGGGTTTTCAGTCCACCAGGAAACCCTTTTTTACCCAAGTATCCCTTTCAGGTTTTCAATTTGCCGGGTGTACAAAGTTTTTTTTGTATCCCTAATTTTTTCCCGAACCTTTTTGGTTCGCCGGGATGCCCTTGTTTTTCCTAGGTGTATCAACCTAGCAGGCCTCTTATGTGTAGTATCTTTTGACTATGTCCGTGTTCGCAGGGTGTGGCAGGTCGTCGCCATCCATGGTGGTTAAGATCATCGCTCCACTAGAGAATATGCTTTTGATTACAAATGGTCCTTCATATGTAGGAGTCCATTTGCCCATGCGGTAGTATGATGTGTTTGATCACTAGATCCCCAACCTGATACACTTGGCGTTTGACCTTTTTGTTGAAAGCCTTGATCATCTGTTTTTGGTACATTTGACCATGGCAAACAACAGTAAGCCTTTTATCATCAATTAAGTTCAGTTGATCAAGTCGAGTCTGGATCCAATCATCTTCGTTCAAACCTGCATCCTTCATAATTCTTAGAGAGGGGATTTGGAGCTCAATAGGAAAAACAACCTCCATGCCGTATACCAGAGAGTAAGATGTTGCCCCGGTTGATGTGCGTGCTATGGTACGATACCCGTGGAGAGCGAATGGTAGCATCTCATGTCAGTCTTTGTATGTGACTTTTATTTTTTGTATGATCTTTTTGATATTCTTATTTGCGGCTTCGACAACACCATTCATCTTTGGCCAGTAAGGGGAAGAATTGTGATGCTAGATCTTGAACTGCTCGCACAGGGCGGTGATCATAGTGTTGTTTAGATTCTTACCATTTTCTGTAATGATCCTCTCTGGGATACCGTAACGACAGATGAGATTCTGCTTGATGAACCGGGCGACAACATTCTTGGTAACGGAAGCGAAAGAGGCTGCCTCCACCCACTTTGTAAAATAGTCAATGGCCACTAAGATGAAGCGGTGTCCATTGGAGGTGGTTGGCTTGGTTTCCCCAATCATATCAATCCCCCACATAGCAAAGGGCCAAGGAGCCGTCAAGACATTCAGAGGAACCGAAGGTACGTGCATCTTGTCAGCATAGATCTGGCACTTATGGCAGGTTCAAGAGTGTTGATAGCAATCTGCTTCTATGGTAGACCATTAATAGCCTGCCCGTAGGATTTTCTTTGCCATTGTATGCCCACTGGAATGGGTGCAAAAAGTGCCTTCGTGTAATTCAGCCATGATCCTTTCAGCTTCGACCTTGTCTACACACCGAAGTAACACAGAGTCATGGTTGCATTTGTAGATAATTCCATTACTAAGGAAGAAATTAACAGAGAATATCCTTAAGAACTTCTTATCATTGACTGAAGCTCCTTCTGGATATTCTTGAGCCTCGAGATACCTCTTGACTTCGTGAAACCAAGGTTGGTATACTACTTTTTCAGTATTAATCTCGTGACAGTGCCCTGGTTCATCCCTTCGTTCAACGGTGATCTGGGGAGCCTTGTTATCCCATTTAAGTTTAAACATAGATGACATCGTGGCTAGTGCGTCTGCTAGCTGATTTTCTTCTCGCGGGAAGTGCTCGAAGGTAATCTTCTCAAAGTGTGGGAGTAATGTCAAAACATGTTCTTTGTAGGGGATACGGTTAGGGTGTTTAGTGTCCCATTCCCCTTTGATCTGGCTGATGACCAAAGCTGAATCTCCGAATACATTCAAAGATTTGATCCCCAAGTCTATGGCAGCTTTGAGACCAAAGATGCACGCTTCGTATTCTGCCATGTTGTTTGTATAATTGAAGCAGAGTCTTGCAGTAAAAGGAGTATGACATCCTTCTAGAGATATGAGTACAACACCAATACCATTTCCGAGTGCATAGTATAATGTATGTCATATTCTATCAGGATCATCTTCCATCTCGCTATTCTCCCAGAGAGAGCAGGCTTCTAGAAGATGTATTTTATCGGATCCATTTTAGATATCAACAAGGTAGTATGGGTCAGCATATATTGTCTTAGTCGGCGAGCAGCGCAACAAATTTTCTCGAGCAGTGAATATCTTGTTTCACAGTCGGTAAACTTTTTTCTCAGGTAATAAATAGCGTGCTCTTTTCGGCCAGACTCATCATGCTGCCCCAGCACACACCCCATTGAATTTTCCAAAACCGTTAGATACATGATCAATGGTCTTCCCTCGAATGGTGGCATCAAAACAGGAGGCTCTTGCAGATACTCTTTGATCTTGTCGAAAGAGGTTTGGTATTAATCATTCCATTTGACTACTTGATCTTTCTTCAGTAGTTTTAAGATTGGTTCACAAGTAGCTGTTAGGTGAGAAATGAATCTGGAAATGTAGTTCAAACGTCCCAATAATCCTCTTACTTCCTTCTCGGTATGAGGAGCAGGCATCTCTTGTATCGCTTTCACCTTGGTAGGATCCACTTCAATACCCTTATTGTTGACGACAAAGCCTAGAAGCTTACCAGACCTTACTCCAAATGTGCATTTATTTGGGTTCAACCTCAACTTGTATTTCTTTAGTCTCTCAAACAGTTTATGTAAATGGTCAAGATACTCTTCTTCTGTTTGATATCTAGCTATCATGTCGTCCACATAGACCTCTATTTCGTGATGTATCATATCGTGAAATAGAGCTACCATGGCACGCTGATAGGTTTCCCCAGAATTCTTTAGTCCGAACGGTATAACCTTGTAGCAGAATGTCCCCCATTGTGTGACAAAGGTTGTCTTCTCCATGTCCTCATGAGCCATTTTGATTTGGTTGTAACTTGAGAAACCATCCATGAAGGAAAACACTTTGTATTGTGCCGTATTGTCAACTACAATATCAATGTAGGGAAGTGGGAAATCATCCTTAGGGCTGGCCCTATTCAAATCTCTATAGTCTATGCACATTCGTACCTTGTCGTCCTTTTTGGGCACGGGAACAACATTGGAAACCCATTGCGGATAAGATGTGACGGCCAAGAATCCAGTGTTGAATTGCTTCATGACTTCAGCTTTAATCTTCTCTGACATATTTGGTCGTATTCGACGGACCTTTTGTTTTACTGGTGGACAGTCTTCTTTTGTAGGTAAACGATGTACCACAATATCTACATTAAGTCCTGTCATGTCTTTATACGACCAGGCAAAGACCTCAACATACTCGTGTAACAACTGAATTAGACGCTCTTTGACACTGGGTTCCAGATTGGTGCCCACCTTGACTTCCCTTTTATCTTCCTCGGTACCTAGGTTGATTGTGTCCACTGGTTCCTCGTGGGGCTGAATGGTCCTCTCTTCTTGTTGTAGTAACTTGGCAAGTTCCCCTGGTACTTCACAATCTTCCTCACCTTCGTCTTCGGCTTGGTAGATTATATTTTAAGAGTCACAAAAGGCCATAGCAGAACTGTTACCCATGGGATCCCGAATGGATGTAGATCTGCATTGTGAGTGTGAGTGTGTGTAAGGGTATAGCTATCTTTGAAAGAAATGAAAATGTAAAAATAAAAACAATGAGCACAAAGTTTGTATGCAAAAACGTCCATGATTTATTGATGTCATATGGAAATGAGATAATAACCCTTACAAATAAAACATTGTGCCTCGGGTAAGACATAAGGTTTTAAGAGTCTGAATTGTTTTAATATTATAGATCCAACAAAATTTAAAGACAAATTACTGTGGGATAAAATTGATCGGGACAAATTCTCTAGCCTCCCAGTTGCTAAGCCCTCCACTGACAATTGGGAAAATCCAATCCTCTAGGTCATAGTTGTCTTCATCATCCTCCACTGCATTGACTTGGTGGTTGCTGATCTTCAAGGGTAGTCCTCCGGCACGAGCATGGCGTACAACCTTCTGGGCACCTGAAGTGAAACCCAGACCAAACGTGTCAGATTTATATGGGATATCTGGGATTTGTCCCCAAATAGTGCACCCACCTTCTTCTATCACTGCCTTGGCATCCTTTAAAGACGACATCCTGAGCGGAGGCCTTGTGATCTTGGGATCTTGAGACACAACCTTGGTTACTGCCACATCTTGAGGGACTTCTTCAAAGTGCTGGAATGGAGTTTCAATAAATTCACCATCTAATTCCATATATCTGAAGGAATTGAGATGGCTGATCATATACTCTTCTTCTCCATGAACGGTGATAATCTTCCATTGAATCGGGTATTTCAGCATTTGGTGCAACATAGAAGTAACAGCGCCGGCATTGTGAATCCATGGTCGGCCTAGCAAGCAGGAATATGAAGGGAGAATATCCATTACATAAAAAGTTGAATCAAATGTTTGGGCTCCAACCTTTATGGGGATGTCCACTTCCCCATGCACCATCCTTTTTTAGCCATCAAAGGCTCTCGCTACTATGTTGCTTGGTTTCAACGTCAATCCCTCACAATCAATCCTATCAAGAGCCTTTTTAGGAAATACATTCAGAGATGAATCGGTGTCAACCAACACATGAGCCAGAGTCGTGCCCCTACATTCCATCAAGACATGTAATGCCTCGTTATGCTTCCTCCCTCTTGGCGTTAAATTAGCATCCAAAAAACCTAAACCGTTATCTGCAGTCAAGCTGGCTACACAGTCTTGGAACTGATCGACAGATGTTTCTTGGAGTACATGGGCAGTTTTTAGGAAGTTTACCAAGGCCTTTGCATGCGCCTCGGAACATAGTAGTAAAGCCAGCATGGAAATTTTAGATGGATTTTACCCTAGTTGCTCGACTACATTGTAGTTGCTTATTTTTATGATCTTTAGAATTTCCTCCATCTCTTTCCGGGAGGTCTCAGGGATAGCCAATGATTGTGCCTTCATCCAGACGGGCTCAATCAGAATACTTTTACCTCGAGTCTCAGTTGATTCGGCAGCAGGAATATCAGTAGGGGTGATAGCGGGGATTGTAACAGCTTCGTCAGTAGGAGTATTAACAAAGATTATTGTAGGGCTGGGAACGACCTTTAGGGGAGCAACAACAACAGGGATGATTACGGGTCCAGAAACTGCTTTTGGGGGAGCAATTTCTGGAGAGAACATCCTTCCGCTTCGGGTTATCTTACTAGTCCCTGCAATATTACTGATATTGGAGTCAACCTTCTCAGAACTTGAATCTTCTGTAGCTGGCCAGTCTTGCTTGATACCGTGGTAGTAGACATCCCCTCCATAATTCCATGGTACAGTTTTGTCTGACGAATATGGGATTGGTACAAGCATTGTAATTATCAAAGGAGCTACTTTAGGAACTGATGTAATTCTAACGGGTCTTTTGGTGGAGACCCTGGAAGAATTGTCGGAAATGGTCACGATGGAAACATCATTATAAGAAAACAGTTTTAATTGAAGCCTTTTCGAACAAAATTTCCTTGTTATCTATTAGACACTGAACGCCTTCTTTCAGCAAAGGACAGCTGGTTGGTGAGAACAAACAGAAATGGCAGCTTTCATCACAGCCTGGGAAAACACTGGAATTCAACATGTTCTCTTTGATAGTCAGGAGTGGGGTAATAAGTTCATCAACTGAAATAACAAACATATCTTCCTCAATGGCGTTGGTATTACGACCATGTTTGGGCATAGGGGCATAAATGACATTGGGATTTTCTGGCACATCAAATTCAATCTCTTTGGCTTCAAGGAGGTCTTGTACTTTGTTCTTTAGAGCCCAACAGTTGTTAGTGTCATGGTCGGGACTCTCAGAGTGGTATGCACAACGGGCATTAGGATGATAGTGAGAAGAGGTTAAGTTAGGGTTCTTTGGAGCTTCTTTCAAGGTCACTAGGTTGGGTTTTAACAAATGTGGCAATAATTGAGATAGTGTCATATTAATTCTGGTGAATTGTCTGACTGGTCTTTCCATTCTTGTTTGGTTGTTTCTTTGTTGATCAAGCGCAAGTTTAGGAATCATAACAGCCCCCAACATTGGACGGAGTTCGGCCCTATCTTGATTTCTATGAGGATATACAACAACCACTTCTTTCTTTCCGATGAATGGCTTCCTTACAGTAGCAGAGGATGCATCTTTTCGAATCCTTCCATTCTTTATCCCGGCTTCTACCCTTTCTCTGGTCAATATCAATTCAGTAAAACCTGTCGATGAACTCCCAATTAAGTGATTGAATAAAGGACCAGACAAGGTACCCAAAAACATGTCTACCAACTCTCTTTCAGATAGGGGAGGTTGAACTCTTCCAGCCAAGTCCCTCCATTTTTACGCATAGTCCTTGAAACCTTCACTTGAAACCATGGCCATACTTTAGAGTTGAATACGGGTAGGCACAAGATCAGCATTGTATTGGTATTGTTTGTAAAAGGCTACAACAAGATCTTCCCAGTTATGAACATTGGCTCTTTCTAGCTGATAAAACTAATAAAGTTGAGTTCCAGACAGACTGTCTTAGAAAAAATGTACCCATAAATCCTTGTCAGCGGTATGGGGCTGGATTTTCCTAACATAGGACCAGAGATTCATTTTGGGACATGAGACTCCATCATATTTGGCGAACACAGGTGCTTTAAATTTTGGAGGAATGACAATCCCCGATACTAACCCCAACTCCCAAAGTCCAAGCCAGACACCTTTTGGATTTCCATTGCACTCAACCGTTCTTCTAGATGCTTATACTTGTCGTTGACTAAAGGGTATTGTTCTTCAGAATAGTCTTCTTCTTCCTCTTCCTCTTCTGAATCAGACTGAACAATTATTTCCTTGCCCTTCCCATCTTGATTTTCTTTCTCACCAGATGTCGTTGCAAAGTCTAAGGCCCTTCTTGTCTACCCTTGGAATATTCTTCCCTTGTTCAGAATTCTGGTTATTTTCTTCGTCTTCTTTTTCTTCTCCTCAACCAGCAAGGTCTTCAACTCTTCTTGTCCTTTGGCCAGAGTTAAGAACAACTGTTGAAACTGTGCATTCTGAGTTTGGAGGTCGTTCACCGTTTGATCGAGATCCATATTACTAAAATAAACAGTAGAGAGATGAGGAGACTTGTTGTAAGAAACTTGCTTATGTTATGATGAATGATAAATGCATATGCAATGATTTCAAGGATCTTAAGATTCAAATTTGTTTTAGACAAAAAGGAAACACATGTTATATTAATAAATTAAAGCTTTGAGTACATCAATGCCTTCTTGGGCAAAAAAAATACAAAAAATCTAATATAGAAAGGTAGTACGCATCCTCTTTGGTGCAATGTAGGCATCCAGAGTCTGCTCCTCATGAAGTTACTTAGTGAGTTCCAAAACCTTATTCTCGCTTGCGTAGAATTGGGCTTCGAAAGTATCTCGCTCCCCCTTGAGTTGTATCCAATCCCTTTGTGGGTCTTCAAGAGAGGTGGGCATGTCAGGATGTAGGATAGCATATGGAACATCTCCTTCCATGACAGGCTCAATGATTACCGGGAGAATGGAGGGATAAGGCATAATAAGAATCTGAGCACGAGTTCGTACCCATTTGAGGTAAGGATCAAGAGGGATGGAATTTTTATGCCCCAAAGTCTTACTATCTACCTTGTTCAACATCCTCAAAACTCGGATAAATCTCTGGCGAAGACCTTGATCATCGTTGTCGTAGTCAAATACCAAACCTTGAATTAGAATCTCATATGGGCCATCCCTTCGGGCGTAACCAAACCGTCTTAAAGCTAAACATGGGTTATAGGTGATACCTCCCCTAATGCCAAGTAAGGGGACATTAGGGAACTCTCCACAATTGTCAACAATAGTAACATTCTTTATGGATCGGGAGCACCAATGAATGTCTGAATGTTTGAGTGTCATCAACCTTTATGACCACCTTGAACCTTGCTCGTTCCTTAATACAGATTGGGGAAGATGCGAAATAAACCATCTTTCCAAGAGAGGAGTGCAACACATAAGGAAACCTCTTTTACTCATAGTACGAGTGTGAAAATAATGTAGGATGTCCCCTAGCAATGTAGGCACCGGGTTGCGGGACATGAAGATTTTGACGGTGTTCACATCTATGAGTTGGTCAGGATTTGGAAACAAAACCATCCCATAGATGAGGAGAGCCACAATTTCTTCAAAGGCTTGTAAATCCAAGGAGTTCCAATAGTTTTGGGCTTTCTCAAACAAGAACTTTGCTAGGAAACCCTTGACACCACTCCTTATTTCCCAATGAGTTGTGACATCAGATGAGTGAAAGTGTAGAGCTTTAGCAATCTCTTCTGGCTTTGGGTCTCTTTCCGTACCATTGAAAGGTAGTTGATTAAGAATGGGAATCCTCAAGAGTCGGGAGAATTATTCCAAAGTAGGCACAAGTTGATAGTCGGGAAATGTGAAGCAATGGTGTAAAGGATTAAAGAACTGAAAGATCACCTTCATCATGTCCTCATCTGTGTTGGAGGTGACCAAGTTGAGTAGGCGACCATGTCTCTCGGTGAATGGAGAGTTTTCAGGAATCCTTGAAGCTTTCTCCTTAAGTTGCGGAGGGATCCTTACAAGGTTGACTTGAATAGTTTTCCTGCGAAGATAATCCATACCCTACAAAATAGAACAAAGATAAATCCCAATATCATTGAAATGGTTAGTGAATGTATATGATGTTATGATGTTCATGATGTTATGTATAATTATGTATATACAAACAAAGAAAACAAGTCCTTAGGTTTAGGCTTGCATGGAGTCTCATAGGTAAATACCCTCTTGAAGTTTAGTTGGCTCAACCTGTCCTAGTAATAGTAACTGGGTTCTAAGGAGATCAATATCACCGGCTTGTTTCCTTGGTCATTGTTTTAGCACAAGCCTCTTTAATGGCGATCGAAATATCCCAAGAAACAAAACCTCAATGAGTGTAGTATTGAGTATTTACAAACTTCGGATTGCACCAAAGTCGGTCATCTCACTACATCCTAAAGTCCAAGTTGGTCAAGTAAAGGTTGTAAAAGTTCATTAGTGCTTCATGACATCACTCAGCGACCCCGTATTCTCTTTGATTAACTCAAAGGCTACCGGTACCCACAAATATGTCGCACCAACATAGCTATTGCTTAGATCATGTCGGTATACCCCGCAGAGTTTACACAATGTATTGCTACTTACCGATAATGAATCCCAAATCCAGGTAGAGGATTCAAACCCAAACAAAGAACCATAATGTAAAGCATACAAGTCAAACAATGCAAGCAAGTAAATGTAATCTAACCCTAAGGTAACCCCACTTTTATAATTGTCCCCAGCAGAGTCGCCAGTTCTATGATACGGTGGGAGAACTGACTTGAAGGTTTTGCGTTTTATCGCAAATGTTGCAGTTAGCAAGAGTCGCCATCGACTTTTCTTTTATCCAAAAGGAAAGGTAAAAAAGCACAGGAAAGACCTTTGAGATTATTTCTTGAGTTCGGGTGGGTAGATTATGAAAAGGGAAGGTATTATCACCCTTTTCATCCATGGTTTTCCATGGGCTCTTAGTTACTTGCTAGATCACTTGCTTTTGTTTGAAATTGTGCTTGGTGTGGTTTTTGAAAGTATTTTGTAAAGAGGCCATTGTTTAGGAAATCTTTGTAATGATTCTTGTTTGTAAGAATGTATACAAAGATGTTTGATCTTTTTGAAAATGTTTTCAAGTTTTGTAAGATGTTTTGAAAGTGCAGGTGTTTATTTTGAAAATAGCAAGGATGTTTTGTTTTGAAATTGAGCAAGTAATTAGGAGTATTATACCTACTCAAAAGTCCTTCTTGTTCATTTTCCTTTTCCTTTGACATTGTTATCTTACCATTGATTTGGTAAGTAACCCTATCTTTGGATGTAAACGGGACGGGCGTGGGTCATCGTATAACATTGATTAGAAATGTTGCAAGGTATCTTAGCATTCTTTTTAGGGACTAAGATCATTTGAAAGGCAAATTAGATAGCGTCATCGAGGGACTATGATCTTGTATTTGCTAAGATACCTCACATGCGTAATATGGCCATTTTGTAAAGGCAACCAAGTGGATTTACCCTAGGGGTTCTTGTGCGCAAATGTATTATTTTCATGCTTGTTTTTGTCTTGAATTAGAGTTTTCTAAGTATTGGTTTTAGTCTTTCCATACAAACCCTAATTACTAGCATGTTATATATAAAAGCGATAAATTGCGGAATTTAAAGTTACTATGTGATTACAACATTTGTGGGGGGGTGTACAAATTGAATGGGGATTGCAAGAATTTTAAACCTAGTTAGTCTATTACAACCATATTGAATTGGTGTCAACGTACAAGGAAATAAATAAGTACAAAGTATAAAATGAATAAATGTACAAAAATGCAAAATGTGAAGTAAATGGATATTTGTTTGGTTTTCATGAGAAAAGGAAATTTGTCTTAACCTAATTAATTAAAGAAAATAATTAATGAAAGGTAAACCCTAAATTTGTTAAGAAAAGATTTTTAAACAAAAACCTAAATCTATTAATTAAAATAAAAGAAATTAAGTTTATAAGAAAAGTGTTTTGGTATTTTTGTCTTTAAAATATTTATAGCATTATAAAATATTTTTGGCCTTTTTATATTAAAATAATATATTTTAATTGGTGTAAAAGAAAATAAGTAAATAACCTAGTTTTAATTAAATTTACAAGATAATAAGTAAAAATAAATAAGGTATGATTAATAAAATAATTTTTGTGTGAGAAAAATAAATAAACTAAGTTAAAATGAAAATCTAATATTTTTCGTATTTTTTATGATTTTTTAGTATTAGGAAAATATTTTAAGAAAATAAATAAAATGTAAACAAAGAAATAAAATAAAATTGGGTCAAGGTGCAAATAGCCTGCAGGGGGGGTAAAGAATAGAAAAAAGACATAGGCCCAAAGTTGGAGCCCAGTGCCTGCAAATATAAGTCAGAAAAAGCAAAAAAAATGTAAAAAATGCAAAAAGGTATCACTGGGGCTCGAGCTCAGGTCCCAAAGGTTACAGGCGCGCAATTCTACCACTGGGGTGGCTATACATCCGTTAACATAGGCAAATCAATAAATATACAAGGAAAAACGCGCCATGATGATTTCATCTTCAACCTCGAGCTAGACCAACTGTAACTTGCTCATTTCACATCAAAAATGAAAACTGTAAACATGAAACTTGTAGCAAATTTTCTCACGGTTTCAGAAATGTAAAGCATTAAAGCTATAGATCAAAGATAAGCATGAATTTTAATGGCCCTAATCTGAACCCTAAAAATCTCAAAAATTTCAGTTTCAAAATTCTCTAAGCTCAAGCAAAATTAATGGAAACTATGGACATGGTTAGCTTTAGGGCAATGATATCTACATGTTTTGTTCACAAATAAATCATTAATGATGCCAGTATGAAGAGTTCCAAAGTTAGAAAACTTACCTCAAAGCTGGAAATCGTGTTTTGAGTTTGAGCTTGTTTCAAGTGATGGTGATGATCAGGTTAGCTTCCTTGAGGTCCCAGGAAGCTAATGCAATGATTAGCTTGAGCAATGGATGGGTGAAATGGTTTGGAGAAGTCAATGTGCATAGCTCTGTTTTTGGAAATGGAGGATGGTGTTAATGATGTTACAGTTCTATAACAGGGTATGGGATCAACTCTATATGATGTTTTGAAACTTTAGAAACCAAAAGGCCAAGAAATGCACGAGTAGATTATGAGTTTCAAGTTTTTGGTCAGTTTGTTTGAAAATGGAAATGTGAAGTGTGATTCTGAGTTATAGGTTCTTTCAAGGCTTGAGCATTCGTGTATTTGTGTAAAATGGTTTGTGTATGTATAAACAAAAGTGTTTGAGAGATTTGGACAATCAGAAGTACAGGTCTCTAACTTTTGGCTAGGTTACTTGATTTTGAAGAAAAGAGGGAAACAAGTTTCAAGAAGAGGTACAAACATGGGATGGGTGATTGTAAGTGTTTGAAATATTTTCATGAGTTATAGGACCTGTTTGATCAGAAGAGAACAAGTGCAAGGCTCCAGAACAAGTTTTGTACAAAAAGTCACTTTATCAAAATGGCAATGTAACCTTTCTTCCAAAAATGGATATAAAGCATGTCCATGCATTGAATGCTTAAAGTGAGGCCTCTAACAGCTGTGTATATCATTAATTATGGAGTACCTAACAAGTTTGAGGCCTGCAAAGTAGTGTTTATGCAGCATAGTTTGAATTTGAATTTTGTTCATCACTAAAATGACTTGTAATTAAAGTGATAAAACTCTAACTTCCTCTCTTCGATTCTCCCTACTCAAGAATGATCTAAAGGAGTTCTCTGACATTTTGGAAAGCTTGTAATGTGATCTATAACCCATCTTTGAATTGCTTTTGAAGATTCCCATTGGAACTATATGAAAAAGTGCCATGAAGTTGGGTCAAAATCCTGACCAAATTAGGGCAAAATTTCACTAAGTATTTTGTTTCATGACCACATGTTCATAAAATTATAACTTGAGATCCAAACACTTTTGGAAGAAGTTGTATGAAGCAAAGTTGTAGATTTCATGGATATCTACAACTTTAATGTTGGAAGTTTCTCTTGAATCATCTTGCATCATGGTGAAGATTTTACTCAAAGTTATGAGAAAATAAGAAATTTCCAACAATTAGAAAAATTTCTAAGTTTAGAAATTTTGACTTTTCAAAAAGAAATCTTGAATTTTTGATTTCTTGATGAATAAGTTTCATATTTTGACATGTTTTGATGAATTGTTATCTTTGGCATTTGAATTTGACTAAAAAGTCAAAGTTTGACTTTTTAGTATACAATTGACTTTTGATCGTTTGATTGAAAAATTCATCTGTCAATCCAATGGACTTGCAATGTTTTGAACCATGTCATTAGGTCAAAATGATGCAATTGGACTCTTGAGATAATTTCTTAAACCAATTGACCATTTTCTAGGTCAAAAATCAGAAATTGCCATTTCCCAGTCAAAACCATAATTTTGACCATTTTGCCCTTTTGGAGATTTGATCAAATTTCTTGAGGAGTTATGGTCCAAACTTGATCAAATGATACATATGAGTCTAAAATGTTGATGTGGATAAAACATTACGGAGTTTGACTGTAAATTGGCCATAGTTGACTTTTTCCCCAATACAATTGATTTTTAGGTCAACTACTCAATTGACTGATCAAAAAATGTGATCCAAGGCTTGAAACTTGACATGAGTAATATTGGGGGTCTATAATGATCCATGAAAACCATATGTGGCATATAAAGTTCAAAAATCTTTGTGCAAACTCAAACCCTAATTTTGGTCATCAGTGCTTAAGGAGGTGTCTTGAGTTGATCAACCCTAGTGCAGTCTTGAGCCCAAGGAGATCTTCTGAGCAAATTCTTGATTGGTGAGAGGGAAAATTTTAGGGTACAACACAAGGTCTTTGAGGTCTTGTAAAAGATGGGTTAGAACTACTTGATGAAGAACCTTCAGATGATGAAGAGACTAAACATAAAGAATTAGAGAAGAAGAATCATAAAGCTCTCTTTATAATTCACCAATGTGTTAGTCTAGAAAATTATGAAAAAGTTAGCGATGTAGAATTTTCAAAAGAAGCCTGGGAGATTCTTGAGAAATCTTTTGGAGGTGCATAAAAGTTGAAAGAGGTAAAGTTACAAACTCACAAAAGAACATATGAATTTCTTCATATGGTAGATAGCGTGAGCATATTTGATTTCTTCCCTAGGGTTACGGAACTAGTGAATCAAATCATGGTTTGTGGAGAGATGTTAACAAAAAAAGTTGTTGCTTCGAAGATCTTGAGATCTTTGGCTCCGAAGTTCGATCATGTGGTAGTTGCCATAGAAAAGTCAAAGGATATTCTAACTTTGTTGAAGGAAGAGCTTCAAGGGACACTTGAATCTCATGAACGAAGAATTGCTGAAAGAGTCGCTGACAAGTTGAAGAGTGATGTGTCTTTGCAGGCACATTCAACAAAATAAATTAAAGGAAAAGTAAAGTGGTTCGACAATAAAGGTATAGGTGGCAACAAAAATTCGATTGCTAGAGGAAACCAGCAAGAAGGAATTGTGTCGAATCAGAGAAGACCCACATACCAAGGAAACCAAAGAGGTGGTGTTGGAGGTAGAGGAAGATGTGGTTGTCGAAATCCAGACAAGAGTCACATTCAGTGTTACAATTGTCAGAAGTATGGTCACTATTTTTATGATTTCCCAAAAAAGCGAAAGAATCAAGAAAGTTATGCTAAGTTTGCAAAGTATGAAGAAGAAGAGATAATGATGATGTTCAAACAAGAGATGAAGAGAAATTCAAGGACCAATGGTACTTGGATTCAGGATGCTCATCACACATGTATTGAAGGAAAAATTAGTTTGTCAACATAAAACTCTCAATGAAAAACATGGTGAAATTCACAAATGACAGTACTCTAGTAGATGAGGGTATTGGAGATGTTCTGATTATGAGGAAAGATGGAAAGAATTTAATAATTTCCAATGTGTTGTACATAACAGGCATGAAGAGAAATTTGCTCAGCATAGGGCAGTTGGTCGAAAAGAATTATAAAGTGTCGATCATAGAGAAGATGATGAGATTCACCAACGTAAATGAAAGGTTAATCTTCATGTCTCAAAATAGAACCTTCAAAATTGAACTTAATGGGATGGAGTACAAGTTCCTTGCGACTGCAGCTAGCAGGGATGAATGGATATGGAATTATCGACTTGGCCATCTAAACATCAAAGAAATCAGAGATTTGAAAAGAAGAAATATGGTTTCATGGTTGCCAGAAATTGACATTCCAAACAAAATGTGTGAGGAATGTGTGCAGGCGAAGCAACATAAGGATAGCTTCAACAAGGATGCATGAAACAAGTCAAAGGCTATTCTTGAAATTATATATTCTGATGTATGTGGATCAATCCAGGTGGAGCCAAATGGAGGTAATAAGTATTTTGTCACATTCATAGATGATTTCAGTCGAAAACTATGGACTTACTTGATCAAGAAGAAAAGTGAAGTGATCGAGGTATTTTCCATGTTTAAGTCTATGGTCGAAAGGCAAAATTGTCGAAATCTCAAAGTTTTAAGAATTGATGGTGGTGGAGAATATGTGTCGAAATACTTTGACGTGTTATGTGAGAAAGAGGGGATTGTGCATGAGGTAGTGCCACCCTACACTCCACAACAGAATGGAATTGTAGAAAGAAAGAATCGAACCGTCATGAATATGGTGAAAAGTTTGTTGAAAGACAAGAATTTACTCAAAGAATTTTAGGGTGAAGTTGTGTCGACTATAATATACACATTGAATAGATGTCCTACGAAGAAGCTAGAAGGAATTATGCTAGAAGAATGTTGGTCTGGTGTGAAGCCTAGCTTGATTCACATGAAAGTGTTTGGATCTATAGAACATTGACATGTGCTAGATCAGTTGAGAAGAAAACTTGATGACAAGTCGAGTCAGATGATCCTAGTAGGATATCATTCAATAGGAGGTTACAAGTTGTTCTACCTAGTGAACTAGAAGATTGTGATCATCATGGACGTGATCATAGATGAGATTAAAGAATGGGATTGGAGTAAAAATGTTAAGAAAGGTTTAGTGATAATCTTACTCGAAGAACCATAAACTCAAGTCGAAATAGAAGTTCGACAAGAGGAAGTTAGAGATCAACTAAGTACAAGCAGACCTCAGAGAACAAGACACATGTCTGCAAGGTTGCAAGATTATGTGATTTCATCAGATGATATGATCAATAATGAAGGTGAGCTGATACATTATTCTTTCTATATAGATGCTAAACCAGTCAAGGCAACTGAAGCATTGAAAGATTCGAAATGGGTGAAAGCAATGAATGAAGAAGTGAAATCCATCGAAGACAACAACACCTAGTCACTTGTTGAATTTCCTCAAGGCAAGAAGGAAATAGATGTGAAGTGGGTATACAAGGTGAAGTTAATTCCATAGGGAAAGTAACTCGACACAAGGAAATACTTGTGGTGAAAGGATTTCTTCAGAAAGAAAGAATCGACTTTGATAAGGTTTTTGCACCTATGACTAGAATTGAAACAATCAGTTTGGTTGTTGGTCTAGCAGAAATGAACAGTTATCACAAATATCAGATGGACGTGAAATGTGAATTCCTGAATGGACCCTTAGATGAAGAAGTTTATATTGAACCGTCAGTTGGGTTTGTGAAGTATAGCGAAGAGAAAAAGGTATACATGTTGCATAAATCCCTGTATGAACATAAACAAGCTCCAAGAGCTTGGAATAAGAAAATTGATAGTTTTCTAAGAGAGAAGGAATTTGTGAAGTGCACAACTTAACATGGAGTATATGTACGATGAAGCAATAGTGAATTTCTTATACCATGTCTCTATGTCGATGACTTATTAATCAGGTAACTGCAAGAAAGAAATCGAAGAATTCAAAGTGATCTCAACAAGGAATTCAAAATGTCTGATCTGGGTGACGTTTCATATTTCCTTGATATCGAATTCTACAAGAGTAGTAGAGGTTTGATGATGCATCAAAGAAGATATGCAGTTAAAATTCTCAAGAGATTTGAGATGGAAGAATACAACTTGACTTCGACACCTGCTGAACCAAGGTTGTAACTACCGAAAGACTCAAATGAAGACGATATCGATCCAACCCAATACAGAAGACTTATTGGGTTATTAAGATAACTTTGTCACATAAGGCTCGACTTACCATACAGTGTAGGTATGATAAGTATATTTAAGAAAAAGCCAAAAGTATCATATCTAGCAGCGGCGAAGAGAATATTGTGGTATATGAAAGGAACCCTTGACTATTGCATTTTGTTTCCTGCAGTCGATAAAGGAAAAAGAATGCAAGTTAGTGGAATACACTGATTCAAGTTGGTGTAGTGATGCATAGGATCGAAAATCCGCAGAAGAATATGTGTTTATGCTAGATGGTGCACTAGTTGCTTGGAGTTCGAGAAAGGAATCAATAGTGGCATTATTATCATGTGAAGCAAAGTACATAGTTTCTTCTCTTTGTGCATGTCAAGCAACATGAATGGTGAGCTTGGTTGAAGAGATAATAGGGAAAGATCATGAAACAATTATCATGAAGATCGACAATATGTCACCTACCAATCTAGCGAAGAATTTGATAACACATGGTCGAAGCAAGCACATCGAAATGAGATTTCACTATCTTCGAGAGCAGGTAGCATATGGGAAGATGAACTTGGAACACTATAAAATCGAGAATCAGATTGCAGACATCATGACGAAGGGTGTGCAGGTCGAAGTATTCTGAAGATTAAGAGCTTTGATGAATATAAATAGTTTAGACACAAAGAATTAGGTGGTGTGTTCAAAGTGTAATTCCTTGTGTCGAAGCAGCATGTTGCTCGACACAAGATGTGTCGAATTAGCTTCGTCAAAGAGAGTCGAGTTGTATTGTTGTCGAAGTGTTGTAAGCAGGTTGCTACACACAGAATTTCAACCTAGATCCAAAATAGGTATCTTGGACTTTTCTAGTTTTGGGTTTTTTTATTTTTGTCTTAGGGAGAAAACTAACCTATAACTATAAATAAAGGGAGTAACCCCTATTTTTGTAATCAACTCGTAACAAATTATATTCACATAATTTTGCAGTTACAAAGTGAATAAAGTTTTTCCATAGTTTGTGGGCAGAGAGTTACTCTACAGTGCAGAAATCCTATATCTATTTTCTTCTTTAATTTTTCTTTTATTTTCATTGTTATTGTGTGGTGATAACAATCTTATTCACCAAAATTAATAGAAATTCATCATAATTTTTTATGGATTTCTAACCATAAGAATCATACAAACTCAATAGTACCTTCTTCTACTACGCCGAGTACAATTACACTTGATTGGACAAAGAGTCCAAGTGTAGAAATGATTACAAAATAGAAGTACCTCAGATTTTGGTGAAACAAATGGTTAATACATTGTCCAAGGATCTTAAGTTTAGAGCGGCACTTGCTGCTACAATGTCAGTCTTTTATGATTTTGCAAACCATGCCAGTCTTTTATGTTCTTCTGCATCGAGCAATGTAAAGAACTAGCTAGGATACTGCAATTCAAATGCAATTTTGAAGAAATGCAAGATTCTGATTATAGTAATTTTGCATTAATTTTGATTATGTTGAAGGTAATTTTTGGTTCATATCAAATTAAACAAAGCAATACATTATGCAAACATACTAAAGTAGATGACAGTTAAGTCATTTTCATCTAGTTGATGCAAACGGATGTTTAGCAGTGTATGAGTGGCATCATACATGTCTATGTTTTGTACGCATGGCATGTTACGTGGCATGAATTTGAACCATGGTCTTCTTGGTTATTGGACAATATGTTGAACCACTGAATCATGTTCATCTTTGATGATTTATTTGTCTACTGCAACCACTTAATTGGCTTCTGAGAATTCGGACTGAACCAAAAACTTTTTCTTAACAACAGAATCATTTTGTTTGCATAGAATATCATTCCTTAAAACATCATGGTATGTGGAATGGTTTAGGTCTTTGCATCATAAGCTTGCTACATCCATGATTAAGTGTAATTATTAGCATGAAAACGTTTGTATTCTATGCAGCCAGTTTGTATTCTTCAATTCTTCTTTAAGCAACAACGCATCATGACGAGAGCTCTTGTATATGTCAATTTCACTCAGTTTTGCTGAGTATTGTCTTCACAATCTCTCTTCCTTTTATCATGTTTGTATTGATTCTGTTCACCACATTAAAATGGGATCCATTGCTTTTGTTTAGTAGGTTTTCGCTCACTTCGATAGAAGTTGGTGGAGCACTTAAACCGCGATGATATTGACTCTTGGGAGTGGAATTTCGTATACTTTGTGGAAAGAGTGTGGTGCTTGATAGTTCATGATGGTGTCCTGAGCCGTTCCTTATGTCCGGTTAAACAGAAAAGAGCACGTGAATTGGATATGTGAGATAGAACAAACTTGCTTGCTTGAAGCATTCATCTTCTCAAAATAAGCATCAGGATCATTAACATCGATATGATGGCCATTTCCATTAGAAAATCTATGACTTTTATTGACAGTAGGACTGGACCTACATGCAGAGACTGGTCTATCAGGCACCATTATTATGAGGTTTGGGGGGTGTATCAAGAGGAAAATCGGGTGGAAAAAAAATAATGTAAATATGTATCATAGTTGAAATATTAAGCAACAATAGCAAACTGGTCTAGCTATACACTCTGCTGTTCATAAATAAGGAAACTCGTGTTTGATTCTTAACTCAGGTACTTTTCTTGGAATTTTGAGGACCTTTGTGATGACTGTAGTATGCCACTCATATCTTATATCCATGTTATATATTATATCCACATAAGCATTCATCTAAGTTACGTGGATAACCTTTTTTTTACCCTTATTAACGGAAACAAACGGAAGGATAAACGTGACATCAATTTAATTGTTAAAAGATTCATCTGAATATTTTAAAAATTAAGGAACCAAAATAAAGTTAAAAGACAAAAAAAAAAGTATTTTTCCCATTAAAGTATTTACAGTATACCAACTCATACTAATAACTTATCATAATAAAGGCTTAATCTCACTATTTTAATGACATATATAACATGCAAAAAAATACAGTGCACTTTATAAAAATAATTAAAATATTACTAATATTATTTCAACTTTATCGTATTTTTATGATTTTATAATTTTAATATTATTATTATTATTATTATTATTATTATTATTATTATTATTATTATTATTATTTGAAAGTAATTTTATAATTTAGAATTAATATAGAGAAAAAGGAGCGAAATAAAGAGAGATAAAAAAATCAGATTTTAAGGAGAGAGAAGAGGGAAATAGAGAAGAGGGAAATAGAGAAAAGGAAAGTCTTGAATCCATGGTTTTAGGTTTGGCATGAACTTTGATAAAATATGGTTTTGGGATGATGTTGAGTAAGATATCACAACATCTTAATCAACTGTCATGACAGTTTCTACTGTCATGTGTATCAGACAGATGTTGAGTCAGATGTCCTGACATCTTGGTTTGTTATGCAGTAGGCGCTGCTGTTTTGTTTCCTTGAAGACTTTATTGAAAAATATGAGATTCTGGAATATTGTAGTACTCATACAGGTGCAACAAATCAAGGATATTTTAGGAATAATTGCATATTTGATTTGCTTCATTAAAAAGGATCTTTGAGACTTTTTAGGAAACTTTAAAAGATTTATTCCTATTTTTATGTGAAGATCTTGCAACTGATTTAAAAGTGAAGATTAAATTTGATTTGAAGAGTCCAAGCACATACTGCAAGAGTCTATATATAAAGACTTGTTATGACCTAAATAAAGCAAGCATTCACATTGAAGAAATCGTGAGTGCAACATAAGGATTAGGGTTTTGGGAGTTTTTTAATATTTTAGTGTTTGTGTTCTTTGTAAGTCACCCATGCATCTTTTGATGGATTGAGTTTGACTGATTGTTACTTGATCTTATCCAGTTATTGTTCTTATTCATGAGCTTTTAAGCAAAGAGTTGAGTATTTTTATTTGTTGAAGCTTTTAAGCAAAATTAAATATTGTTTATTTAAAGTGTAATCTTTTGTTTAGTTCTTTGGTCTAGTCACAAGGTTTATGACTATAGCTATCATTGTAGTGTTTTGAAGTGAGATGGGGTTCTCATGTCTAGAAGGTTCCTAGGTAGAAGTTGCACAAGGTAGTGATTAGGAGAGAAGTTGTAAACTAAGACTGTTTAGGCTTCAAACTAATATTATCATAGTGGATTTCCTTCCTAGCTTGGTAGCCCTTAGAGTAGGTGACGTTACACCGAACTAGGTTAACAATTGATTGTGTTGTTTAATTTTATGCAAAAAGATCATCGTGGAGATTGTGCAAAGGAGGGTTGTCGTCATTGTTGGTAGTTTCACGGAGGAATTTCTGTAACAACAAGGTCAGGGGGGGAGATTATTCCATAATATTTGTATTTTAGCGTTTACGTAGTGGATTTTCCCTTGAACCCCGAATTCATCCAAATTCTTATAGGAATACCCTCCGAGATGATCATTCATAAACCCTAGGCTATAAATCTCTCTCATATTATTAAAGATCTTTGTTATTTGAATAAATTGATGGGTTTTCCTTGAAATCATGTATATGGTGTCTATTATCAAGTTCAGATTGATGAAGATGTGATATTATGATTTGGTCTTGTTAGATTGATGTGCAATTGATGTTGTAATGTATGAGGATCTATGATTTCGTGCTTGCACTACTTTCTTAGTTTGGATTGGATTTGTGTTTGATTATTATAAGATGTGTATTTTATTTTTGAGTATGTGATTATTTCTAGTGTAGTAAGCTGTTATTGGTAGTTCTGCATGTGGCTACTTCTAGTTCATTAAGTGGTTACAAATAGTTTTGCATGTGGTTACTAGTTTAGTAAGTGGTTACTAGTAGTTTAACATGTGGTTACTGCTAGTGTAGTAAGTTGTTTCTGGTAGTTTTGCATGTGATTACTTCTAGTGTAGTAAGTGGTTACTGGTAGTTCAACATAAGGTTACTGTTAGTTCAGTAAGTGGTTATTGGTAGGTCGACATGTGGTTACTGCTAGTTCACTAAGATGTTATTGGTAGTTCAACATGTGGTTAATGCTAGCGCAGTAAGTGGTTATTAATAGTTCAACATGTGGTTATTGATAGTTCAGTAAATGGTTAATAATAATCCAACAAGTGGTTACTACTAGTCCAACACGTGGTTATCGATAGTTCAACATGTGGTTATTTATAGTTCGACATGTGGTTACTTCTAGTTCAGTATGTGGTTAGCAATAGTTATGAATTTCCATGTTTCTGTATGCCATGTTTCAATGATAAAATACTTGTTAGGAATCATGATGTGAATGATGAATGATTGTGAGAAAACTCTAAGGAGACGAGTCCAATATTTTGATAAAATACTTGTAAAGCCTAACATGGCAAACAAAACTAGATGTATGGTAAATTATGAAGTATGGCGATTATGTTGAAGGTTTGATAAGAACAAATGTGAAGCCGTAATGTGAAAATTATGTTAAAGGTTTGGTAAGAACCAATGTGGAGCCCTAATGTGGCAATCGAAGTAAATGTGTATAAACCTTGTGGAAAGCTTAATGTTATAATCGAGGTTAATGTGTCAATATGGTTTAGAGGTCCGGATGAGAATTGTGTTTGTCTAGTCATCATGCATAATACTATATCAAAGTAAGTGTCATCTATAGAGAGTGTGTAGTACAACATATCTCGCATGTACTCCTATATATTTCATGGATACACGCGTCTAGAAGAGTGTCGTAGTATGGGTGTAGCTCACATGTACACCTAGAAGTAGAGTTTAGCGAAGGGTGTTGTAATGCATATGTATCTCACATGTCCTCGTTGACATTGTAGAGTCTACAGATGTCGAGGTGAGTGATGTAGTGTGAGACTGTAATATGGTAGGAGAACTGACTTGGGTGTTTTATGTTTTATCGCAAATGTTGAGGATAGCAAGAGTCGCCACCGAATTTTCTTTTATCCAATAAAGGAAAGGGTGAAAAGAACAGGAAAGACCTTTTGAGAATTTTCTTGAGTTCGGGGGGGTGGGTTATGAAAAGGGAAGGTGTTAGCACCCTTTTCATCCGTAGTTATCTACGGGCTCTTAATTTCTAGCTCACTTCGAAAATGCTTTGTGTTTGTGTAAGTTGAAAATAAAGGTTTTGAAAATGTTTTGAAAATGGTAATTTTGTAATGATTCTCGTATCATTGAGAATGTATACAAAATGTTTGTTTGGAAATATTTTGAAAACACTTTAGTACGAAAAACTTTGTAATGACTCTCATATCATTGAGAATGTATACAAAGTGTTTGTTTTGAAAACATTTGTTTGGAAAGAGAGTGTTTGAAAAGATGTTTTGAAGATGCCAGTGTGAGGCGATTTTGTAATGATTCTCGTATCGTTGAGAATGTATACAAAATGTTTGTTTTGAAAAGTGTTTTAAAAGTGTGAGGTGTAAATGATTTTGTTTGTGAGAAATAAATTACGAGCAATCTACCTACTCAAAAAGTCTTTGTTCTTTTCCTCCTCCTTTAGATAGTGCTATTTTACCATTGCTTGGTAAGGAGCCATATCATTGGATGTGAGGGTAAGGCGTGGGTCTTCGTATAGTCATAGAAGGAAACTTGTAAGATGTTTTAGCAATTTGTCTTAAGGGACTAAGATCGTTTATTGAAGGCAACATTTGAAGGTTCATCGAGGGACTATGATCTTTGAATCGAGGGTCTTTGCTATAACATCTCTCACGTTCGAGGGATATGACTATTTATATCCGAGGCAACAATTGTGGGTTACCCTAGAGGTACATGTGTGCAAAGTGTTTTATTTTCATGTATATTGTCTTTGAATTAGGGTTTTCTAATGTTTGATTTTAAGTCTTGTCATGCAAACCCTAATTACTAACAATAATAAGAAAAGCGATAAATTGCGGAATTTAAATATCCTACGCTATTACAACACTTTGGTAATAGGGGGTACAAGTTTTGTGAATAGGGGGAAGAAAACAATAAAGCCCTAATTATCTATTACAAACCATTGAATATGAATAATAAAATGTACAAAATGTAAAGAGGAGGAAAACTTTTTTTAGGGTTTTTTGATGGAGAAAAAGGTTTTGTAGTTAACCTAATTAGACTAATTAATTTTATTTACAAAAGAAGTTAATTAATTATTAACAAGACCTAAAATCTAAGTTCATTGAATTTAAGAAGAAAATAAAACCTAAGTCTAAATAATTTGTTTAGAAAATAGTTTGAATGTTAATACTAATATCAATTTGTAAAAGAAATAATAAAACTAATTTAATAAAATAAAACATTTACATTAAAATATTTTTAATTTAGTTATTTAAGAAAATAAATTTTTATATTTTTGGGTTAAATAAAAATAAATAAATAAATGAAATATATAAAATGTAAAGAAAAAATAAAAAGAAATGGGCTGGGGTGTTTGAAAAGTAAACAGAAGGTTAAATGTAGCAAAAGGCCCAAAACTGTTTTTTTTTGTTATAAACAGAAATGAAATAAAAATAAGAAAACGGGCCTGTGTTGTTAGTAAAATGGGAGTATGAATAAGTAAAAATAAAAAAGAAAAGGCCCATATCAGGGAGGCCCAGGCGCCTTGTTTGTGATTCTATGTGACTGACTTGTGATGATGCACCATGGTCTTGTATTATAGAGCGCTGGATTTGATGGTCCATTGATTAAATGGTGTGAATGGGAGGTGTATGGTGCGCGCACATGCTTGGCTTGTATTTAATCTGCAAGGAGAAAATGTGAAAAAACAAAAGGGTACCACTAGGGCTCAAACTCGGGTCCCTATACACTAATACCTTATGCGTGCTTCCTCTGCCACTGGGGTGGCTGTTTCATCCGTTAATAATAAAAGTTGCAATAAACTAAAAATAAACTCGTTCCTGAATACAACTTCATCTTTTTCTTCGCGCCAACCTCCATTGTTACATTTTTGAATTTCTGTTCTTGCTCATTTCTCAATCATTTTCAAAAATGTAAACATGAAAGTTGTTCCATTTTTCAACATGAATTCAACCATATAAATTACTAGAGCTATAAATCGAAGATGAACATGAATTTTGTTTGGTACCAAATAAAACCTATTTTTTTCAGAAAGTTCAAACTCAAAATTCGCATCACTCAGGCAACATAAATGAAAACTAAAGGCGTGGTTAGCTTCAGGGCAATGATGTCTATATTTTTCATTCACAAAGTAACCATTAGTTATGCTTGTATAGAGATGTAACGTGGTGGGAGAACTGACTTGGTTGTTTTGCTTTTGATCACAAATGTTGCGGTTAGCAAGAGTCTCCACCGACTATTCTTTTATTCGAATAGGAAAGGGTGAAAAGAATAGGAAAGACCTTTGAGATTATTTCTTGAGTTCAGGGGGTAGGTTATGAAAAAGGAAGGTATTAGCACCCTTTTCATCCATAGTTATCTACGGGCTCTTAGTTGCTTGCTAGATCACTTGCTTTGTTTGAAAATGTACTTTGTGGTGTGGGTTTGAAAATATTTTGAAAATGTCTTTGTAATGATTATCGTCTCTATAAGAATGCGTACAAAGTGTTGGTTTTGAAAATAGTTCAAAGAGGTGTTTGTGAAAGATGTTTTTGAAAGTGATTTTAAAAAGTGCCTTTGTAATGATTCTCGTCTCTATAAGAATGCGTACAAAGTGCTTTGTCTTTTAAAAATGCTTCAATTGAAAGTGTTGGTGTAAAAATGTTTTTTAGTTGTGAGCAAGCAAACAACTATGAGCATCCTACTTACTCAAAAGGTATAATGTTCTTTTCCTCCTTCTTTAGATGTTGCTATCTAACCATTGATTTGGTAAGAAGCCCCGTCGTTGGATGTGAAGGGATGGGCACGTGACGTTTTGTATAGTCATAGAAGGCAACCTATGGGATGTTTAAGCAATGTCGTTTAGGGACTAGATCGTTTACCGAAGGCAACATCAAGGGTCATCGAGGGACTACAACCTTTTATCGAGGGTCTTTGCTAAAACGCCCATATTCGAGGGACATGACTATTTTTCCAATAGGCAACAAGTCGGATTACCCTAAGGGGTGCATGTGTGCAAAGTGTATTTGATTGCATGCACTTAGTCTTTGATTTTTGGGTTGTCTATTTATTGTTTTTATCTTGTCATACACACCCTAATTACTAACAATATATAAAAGCAATAAAAGTGAGGAAAAGTAAAGTCCTATACTATTACATCATTAAGGGGGTGGGGTGTACAAATTTACAAATGGGGATTGCAAGAAATTAAAATTCCTAACTATTTATTACAACCATATTGAAATAATATACAAGAAATATAAAATGGACTAGTTTTGTTTTTGTTAAAAAAAGAAATAAGTTTGCTTAAGAAAACATTTTTGATCTTTGAGTTTTAAAAGGGATGAAATAAAGTATGTGAATATAATTTTTTTTGTGTTTTTGGTTATTAAAGATAAAATAAGATAAATAATAGAAAAGGGAGTCTGAATCAGCACGTTGCTAAAACGAGAAGGAACAAAAGTTCTGACTCTGATACGCTGCAAGAGAGAAAATGTTAGTAGGAAAGTAGAAGGTCTGAAGTTTTGGGCCTGGGTACACCAAGTTCTGAGGTTACTGGGAACAAAGAAAAACCTAGAAGTTCTGATTGCTGAGGGAGTCTAGGAACTCGGGTACAGCTGGGAATCTAGAAGTTCTAATGTCACTGGCAAATCAGAAGTTCTGGCTATTTGAGAGAGTGAGGTGATAATGTTGTTTGGGTAAGGCTGTCTAGAAGTTATGATTTAGGAATATTCTTTGATAGATAAATGGGTGAAAATGTCACTAAATAAACCTAAAAATATGCTTTTGGGGCTAGAACCCAGGACCCTCAGCATTAATGTCTTATGCGCACACACTGTCTGCCACTGGGGTGACTGTACATCCGGTATCAGAAGCAAAAGCATAAATATGTATCACAAAGTAAACTTTGATGATGAAATCCATTTCTTTCTCCATGCTAATCAGAATATCTGCATCTTAGTCATTTCTCAACAAAACAGAAAACGCAAACATAGCAATTATGGCAGGTTTCATCATGGTTCCAGAAACTTAAAATACCAGCACTGTAAATCAGAAGCAAGCATGAACTTTGCTAATCCTAATTCTGAATCCTAATTTCCTCAAGAAGTTCTGAACTGAAATTCTCTCTACTTAGGCAAAAAAATACATGGAATCTATGAATATATACAGCATCAGAGTCAGGATGTCTACATTGTATTTTGGATCATGCAAGTCTAACAATGCCTAAGTAATATGATGAGAGTCAGCAGAAGCTTACCTTGCAACTGGAGAAAGTCCCGTGAACTGGAGCCTGGTTCTGACTGCTTGTAATGTTCTGATCAGCTTTCTCACGTGCTCAGCAGACTGGAACAGCCTTTAACTTGGGCTATGAATGGATGGAAAATTTAGAAGTTGTATGAATGATTTGGTCAAGAAACACTTGAGCGAAGTTGGAGTTTGAATGCAAGAATAAAAAACTAGCAGGTTTTGTATTTGTGTTTGAAGTTTCGGATTCCTGGAATTTTTAGCAAGGTTTCAAAGCTTTTTCTTTTCATTTTTTCGATCGGCCCCATTTACAGTTGCAAATGAAGTTCAATTTATAGGCAAGAGCTTTGTAGCTTGGAGAAGTCAAAAGTACCAACATCATGCTATGGTGTTGGCTTGTTCTTGAAGCAAGATAAACAAGTATGGTGTGTAGCAGCTTTTAGCCGTGCCTAAGCTGGATTTGTAAGCATGAATTAAGGAAAAGTACCCTCAGAAGCAAAAGCAAAGCATGGGCCCAACATACTCTTGTACAAAAGTTTG
Organism: Vicia faba; assembly: GCA_948472305.1. Taxonomy (NCBI): domain Eukaryota; kingdom Viridiplantae; phylum Streptophyta; class Magnoliopsida; order Fabales; family Fabaceae; genus Vicia; species Vicia faba. The sequence continues at coordinate 252,776,634 of OX451737.1, forward strand.
CTTTTTCAAGGACAACAATGTACTTCTATGTCACACGTGGGGAAATACTTTGAATAAAAACTCAAAAGGGGTATGTGAGCATTAATGATGAGATTTATCAAACCAGGAATCCTGCAATGTGAGATTATGCATCATAGCTTAATTATGGGTCGGAAGTTCAACATCAGTGCAACTTAGAACCAACATTCAACTTCTGGTCCTTTAATCTCTTTGCTCCAGCATGTTTTGCGCGAGTTCTCAGACTTCCCAGAAAGCTTATGACATACTTTGTAAGCCCTCTTTGAATTACTCTTGCAACTTCTGACTGAACCTATGTGAAAACTGGCCCAGAAGTTGTAAACAAATTCTGATTTGAAAATGCTCAGAATTTACTAAGTGTTTAAGTTTCAAGGATGTGACTTTGAGGATGTATAACTTGAAATCTCAACATTTCTAGAAGAAGTTATGTTCTACAGTGTTTTAGGTCTCATTGAGATCTAAAACTCTTGAGTTAGAAGTTCTTCCAGAATCAGCTTGTATCATGGTGATAATCTGGCCGGAAGTTATGAGCTTTGTCATATTTCTTAAACACTTAGAAAAATTCTAAGTATTTAGAATTTTGACTTTTCCAAAGTAATTTTGACTTTTGAATTTCTTGATGAGACAAACTTCATATTTCAACCTGTCTTGATGAAATATGATTCTTGAAACTTGATTTTGGTCCAAAAGTCAAATGTTGTCTTTTCAGTGTGCAAATGACCAATTTGCCCTTGTGAATGACTTTCTTGGAAAATTTGTAATCCAAGGCTTGGAATTAGGTGGAAGCAAACCCGAGGGTCCAAGGTGATCCTTTGAGAAATGAGAGGGCAAATTTTGGGGTACAACAGCTTCCCCTGTTCAATCTTCTTAAACATGAAGAGTTAGATTGGCGGATTCGCTCTTCGTGACTTGAAGGTGGAAGATGATTGGACACTAAAGTGCCCAAAAATGTGCACTCGAAGATGAATTGGGAATGGGCTTATAGATTCCATTTGGAGGAATGATGGAGATTTTCCGGAGATGGGATTGTAGATTCCTACCAAAGGTGACTGAAACTAGCAAAAGCCTTGTATGTTGTTTGACTGGGAAGAATCAGAATAAATCTTGGAGCGATTTATCTGAACCAAAAATGTTCATTTGGCAAGTATCAGGATAAACCATTGAGAGATTTAAACTGAATCAAAAGAGGTCTTGGTTATTCTTTAACTGGAGAGAATCATAGTAGATCTTTGAGCGATTTATCTGAACCAACGAAAGTGCCTACTAGGAAAGAATCAGAATAAATTGTTGAGAGATTTATCTAAACTGGTAGGGATCTGGAGAAGAATCAGAATAAATTGTTGAGAGATTTATCTAAACCGGTAGGGATCTGGAGAAGAATCAGAATAAATTGGTGAGATATTTATCTGAACCAGAGGAGATGTCTGCGAGAAAGAATCAGGATAAATCGTTGAGAGATTTAAACTAAACCAGCAATGGTCTGGAGAAGAATCAGAATAAATCTTGGAGCGACTTATCTGAACCAGAGGAGATGTCTGCGGGAAAGAATCAGGATAAACCGTTGGGAGATTTAAACTGAACCAGTAGTGGTCTGGAGAAGAATCAGAATAAATCTTGGAGCGACCTATCTGAACTAGAAGAAATGTCTACCAGAAATAATCAGGATAAACCTTTTGAGAGATTTAAACAGAACCAGTAGAGGTCTTGAATTTTCTTTAACTGGAAAGAATCAGAATAAATCTTGGAGCGATTTATCTAAACCAGAGAAAAAGTCTACGGGAAAGAACCAGGATAAGTCGTTGAGAGATTTAAACTGAACCAGTAGAGGTCTTGAATTTTATTTAACTGGAAAGAATCATAATAAATCTTGGAGCGATTTATCTGAACTAGAGAAAAAGTCTACGGGAAAGAATCAGGATAAACCGTTGGGAGATTTAAACTGAACCAGTAGTGGTCTGGAGAAGAATTAGAATAAATCTTGGAGCGACTTATCTGAACCAGAAGAAATGTCTACCAGAAAGAATTAGGATAAATTGTTTGAGAGATTTAAACCGAACCAGTAGAGGTCTTAAATTTTCTTTAACTGGAAAGAATCAGAATAAATCTTGGAGCAATTTATCTGGACCAGAGAAAAAGTCTACGGGAAAGAATCAGGATAAACCGTTGAGAGATTTAAACTGAACCAGTAGAGGTCTTGAATTTTCTTTAACTGGAAAGAATCGGAATAAATCTTGGAGCGATTTATCTGAACCAGAGAAAAAGTCTACGGGAAAGAATCAGGATAAACCGTTGAAAGATTTAAACTGAGCCAGTAGAGGTCTTGAATTTTCTTTAACTGGAAAGAATCAAAATAAATCTTGGAGCGATTTATCTGAACCAGAGAAAAAGTCTACATGAAAGAATCAGGATAAATTGTTGGGAGATTTAAACTGAACCAGCAGTAGTCTAGAATATTCTTTAATTGGAAAGAATCAGAATAAATCTTGGAGCGATTTATCTGAACCAGAGAAAAAGTCTACAGAAAAGAATCAGGATAAACCGTTGGGAGATTTAAACTGAACCAACAGTGGTCTGGAGAAGAATCAGAATAAATCTTGGAGCGACTTATCTGAACCAGAAGAAATGTCTACCAGATAGAATCAGGATAAACCGTTTGAGAGATTTAAATCGAACCAGTAGAGGTCTTGAATTTTCTTTAACTGGAAAGAATCAGAATAAATCTTGGAGCGATTTATCTGAACCAGAGAAAAAGTCAATGGGAAAGAATCAGGATAAATGGTTGAGAGATTTAAACTGAACTAGTAGAGGTCTTGAATTTTCTTTAACTGGAAAGAATCAGAATAAATCTTGGAGAGATTTATCTGAACCAGAGAAAAAGTCTACAGGAAAGAATCAGGATAAACTGTTGAGAGATTTAAATTGAACCAGTAGAGGTCTTGAATTTTCTTTAACTGGAAAGAATCAGAATAAATCTTGGAGCGATTTATCTGAACCTGAGAAAACGTCTACGGGAAAGAATCAAGATAAACCGTTGGGAGATTTAAACTGAACCAGCAGTGGTCTGGAATTTTCTTTAACTGGAAAGAACCAGAATAAGTCTTGGAGCGGTTTATCTGAACCAGAGAAAAAGTCTACGGGAAAGAATCAGGATAAATTGTTGGGATATTTAAACTGAACCAGTAGTAGTTTGGAGAAGAATCAGAATAAATCTTGGAGCTAATTATCTGAACCAGAGAAGATGTCTGCGGGAAAGAATCAGGATAAACCATTGAGAGATTTAAACTGAACTAGTAGAGGTTTTGAATGAGTATCAGAATAATATTCATAAATTAATTGTATCTGACTCGTATATGAGAGATGTACTGAATGAGCATCAGAATGACATCCGAATCTGGATCGTATCTGGATTGTATTTGAATGAGTCTGGAATAAGTATCAGAATGTCAGTCGTATCTGGATCGCATCTGAACTGTCTCTAGAAGAGTGTGTGAGAAGGAGCCCGTGTAGAATTGCTTTAGTTAGTCGTGTAGATAATTGCCCTGTCTTGTTAGAGGTATTAATCTATGACCTTATGAAAATTGTTGATGATAGCCATTTGTTGATTTCATCTTTCCTGAAAAGGTGAAACGTTAGCTGTATGCAATGTCATGATGTATGAAATGCATGGTGCCGTGATGTTCTCAAAATAAATGAGATTGTGTCGTATGCACTTTGTCATGTATGAAATATGATGCATGAAGGGTGAAATGTTATTGAATGTATTTTTTGTCTGGGAACATAAATCCTTGACAAATGCTGGGGAGTCATTAAATCCCGGACTACTGTTGAAGAGTAGGTGTGTCTTCAAACTTTGCTTAGAATTTTTCCACCAAGGATTCCTGTTTTGTTGTTTGAGGAGAACTTCGTTGGGGAATGTTGAAAACTCTGTGGAGAGTGTTGATTCCTATATGAGGAAAAAGAGTTCGAGAATCTCAGTTGTCCGTTGCTCTACTAGGGAGTCGAATTTGAACTGATATCTGGTCGGGTCCAGGCTTTACAGTAACTTGCTGGGAATTGTAGAGTAGTCTACTGGGAAAGAGGAGTTGTGGTCCTTTGATTTGTAGTAGTCGGAGAGGTCACCTCAAGCTGGGGAACTACGTCGTTTGTTGGGGAAATAAACCTTGTTTCTTAGTTTGTTGGGGAGGTGTCTTCTTCACTGGGGAAAATCCTCGAGGATTCTTGAGATCGACTCAGTTGGTGAGAAAATTTTCAGTGATTGAAACTCTGGCTAGGAGTCATCCTATGATAAGGATCTTGGGGAGATTTGTCACTTCCCCTAGTAGCAAGTGTGTGTGGCACTACCAGAAATTAACTGACTCTACATAACCCTTTATTGGGATTTGCATTCAATGCCCCAAGTGATGGAGACCTGCCCCTGGTATATTCATCATTTCTTGAGAAATTTCTTGGGGTCTTGATTGGACTGCCCCAGGTGTGCTGGATAGTGACACGTCATGCCCCCTTGTTGATAGGAGATTTGTCATTGGAAGTGTCATCCCTCTTGAAGTGATTTTGTTCACCGAGAGAGCTTTCGTTCACTGGATATTCGTTGTGTGAATTTCTCCGTTGTCAAACAAATAGCCATATGCAAACAACGATATTCAAATAATGCAAAGTTTATGCTTGTCTTGAAATTTTGAAAATGTGTTTTAGCAAGTAAAGAAGTTTTGTAAGAAAATTCAAACTCATGATTTAGAGTACAACTTCACAGGAGTCAGGATACCTTTTGTAACAGTATGATTTCGAACTAACTCATGCTTCAATTAGGACTTTTGAAGGGTTGTAGCGTGGCTTGGTTCACGGTTTAAGAAACAAAGGATAAAGGCTCAAAGTGTATTTGCACCCACCCGCTCTTCATGATGTTCTTCAGTCCTAAACTCAGTTAATTGTACGTTCGAACTCCAATTGAGTCTGGAATGACGTTTTGGTGATGGTTCAGACAAGTTTAGTTTATCGGAAGGCAGTCATTTCTGGAAACATTTTTCATGTTGTTGAGGATTTGTAGTGACCTCTTTCTTTTGATTTATTATCCATGGTTTTTGTCTGCCTGTTCTTGTTTTGAGATTACAGTCAGCGGGATGCCCCCGTTTTTATTAAGTCTCCTTCGTAGGTTTTGACTTAGTGGACTTTTCTTTTTTGAGAGATAATCATTGCCTGTTTGGCATGGAACCATCATTGTCTTTTGATTCCGTAGGAATGTTTTTTATGTCACTCGTTGTATTACGAGACGAGAGTTTGCAATTTGAACGCTCATTTGAATTAACTGAGAGACTACCCTGCCCCAGGTTTTGATTGAAGGTTTCAATTTGTGTAAACAAAAAACTTCTACTTCTTTGGCTCGAAGGGGGTGACTAGGGGTTATCCTCCTTATAACTCCAGTGTTTAGGAATTGAAAGAACGCATGTACAACGTTAGCAAGGTTTGTCCAAAAGCATATTGTATGAGATTAAGGCATTTGTTTTCGCCATCCTCCCTCTAAAGGCTTGTAACTTTTAGCAAGAGTTAAATGTCATAAAGAAAGTAGAAAGCATAGTTTAAATATAGTGAAAACGAATGGCTGAATTCAAGACAAACATATGCAATTCCTTAATGAGACAAAGTTTGACATTAATAGATAATTGTTTGAATAACAAAAGAAATTACAATTGAAAATTCAAAATGAACAAAAGCCTATTTGTATGAAATTGTCACTTTAGGTGGTGAGCCTTTGAGGGACGGAAGAAGAATTCAGTCTGGCCATATTGTGTGAACTCTAGCATTCCTTCGTCAATCAGGTTTTGAATCTTGTACTTCAGTGTCCAACAATCGTTTGTATCATGCCCGAGACTATCAGAATGATAGGAACACTTGGCATCGAGATTGTAGCTGGGAGAAAAAGTTTTGGGATTTGGATGAGGTCTTATTGGTGTAATCAGATCCATCCTCAACATGTGTTGCAAAGCTTGAGACAATGGTATGTTGATGTTGGTAAATTGTCTTTTGGGCTTGCTTTAGCTTTGCTGATTTTTCGGTTGATGTTGACGAAGTTGTTATTAGGCTCGTGACGTGGCAGCAAATTGGGAAGGTCTTTCGGCTTCTTGTCTCATGGGAGCCTGAGCAGTGACTTGATTTCTAATTGTGGTTGTTTTCCCCATACGGTTGCAACCGTCTTGACGAAGTTTGTTGACAAGAACTTTCAGCTCTTCTTGTCCTTGAGCCAGATTTTGGATTAGAGCCATGTGGCCCACCAGTTGTCCCATCATTTGGACTTTCATTATGGCTATCTAGGTTTGTAGCCGCTCCAACTGGTTATCTCTGTGGTCCCCGGGATTTCCCATGATCATTCCCCTGGTGAGGAGAGCTTTCACCTCTTCTTGTCCCTTGGATAGATTCAAGAACATCTCATGAAGTTGGGTGTTTTGAGCCTGGATGTCTTTCACCATTTGTTCCATATCCATCTTACTGAAATAAACAGTAGGAAGATAAGGAGACATGTATTGGGGAAACCTGTCATAATATGATGCATGATATGTGGATGCATGTTTTCAAGGATCTCACAGGGTAAATGTTAGTAGTCACTTACAACTTTGATTGGAGAACTTCGTATCAGTGGATCTCCTTCCACGAGAATTAAGCTCACCATGTCAAGTGGGTCATAGCCCTTGACTCAAGTTGTTGTACTTGATCTTTGACGGTGTTTGGTTAGAGGAAAATAGATCCTCGTTCCCCTTGATGGACGTCTGGTTCAATGTGACCCTGCATCATAGACCTTGAGATCCTTGAAATGGTTATTGAAAATTCGATGGTATGATGTCATGTACAAGTATGCAAAGTAAGCAAGTTTATATACAAATAATCATATACACACAAAGCAGACAAGTCTTTAGGTTTAGGCTTGCATGAAGTCTCATAGGTAAGTACCTTCTTGAAGTTTAGTTGGCTCAAACCTGTCCTAGCAATAGTAATCAGGTTCTAAGGGAGCTCAATATAACTGGTTTGTTTTCTCGGGCATTGTTTCAGCACAAGCCTCTTTAATGGCGACTGAAATATCCCAAAAAACCAAACCTCAATGAGTGTAGCATCGAGTATCTACCAACTTCAGACTGCACCAAATCCGGTCATCTCACTACTTCCTAATAGCTAAGTTGGTCAAGTAAAGGTTCTAGAAGTTAGTTAGTGCTACATGACATCACTCAACAGCCCCGTATTCTCCTTGACTACTCAAGGGCTACCGGTACCCACAAATATGTCACACTAACGTAGCTATTGCTTAGACCATGTTGGTATACCCTGCACAATTTCCACAACGTATTGCTACTTACCTATAAGGTATCCCAAATCCGGGTAGAGGATTCAAACTCAAATAAAGAACCAAAATATAAAGCAAACAAATCAAACAATGAAATCAAGTAAATGTGATCTAGCCCTAAGGTAAACCCACTTTTAAAATCTTCCCCAGCAGAGTCGCCAGTTCTGTAACACAGTGGGATAACTGACATGGTTGTTTTGTGTTTGATCGCAAATGTTGCGGTTAGCAAGATTCGCCATCGACTTTTCTTTTATCCGAATAGGAAAGGGTAAAAAGAACAGGAAATACCTTTGAGATTATTTCTTGAGTTCGGGGGGTAGGTTATGAAAAGGTAAGGTATTAGCACCCTTTCATTCATAGTTATCTATGGGATCTTAGTTGCTTGCTAGATCACTTGCTTTGTTTGAAAATGTGCTTTGTGGTGTGGGTTTGAAAATATTTTGAAAACGTCTTTGTAATAATTCTCGTCTCTATAAGAATGCATACAAAGTGTTGGTTTTGAAAATAGTTCAAAGAGGTGTTTGTGAAAGATTTTTTTGAAAGTGATTTTGAACAGTGCCTTTGTAATGATTCTCGTCTCTATAAGAATGCGTACAAAGTGCTTTGTCTTTTAAAAATGTTTCAATTGAAAGTGTTGGTGTAAAAATGTTTTTTACTTGTGAGCAAGCAAACAACTATGAGCATCCTACCTACTCAAAAGGTCTAATGTTCTTTTCCTCCTCCTTTAGATGTTTCTATCTTACCATTGATTTGGTAAGAAGCCCCATCGTTGGATGTGAAGGGACGGGCACGAGACGTTTTGTATAGTCATAGAAGGAAACCTATGGGATGTTTTAGCAATGTCGTTTAGGGACTAGATCATTTACTAAAGGCAGCATCGAGGGACTACGACCTTTTATCGAGGGTCTTTGCTAAAATGCCCATATTCGAGGGACATGACTATTTTTCCGATAGGCAACAAGTGGGATTACCCTAAGGGGTGCATGTGTGCAAAGTGTATTTGATTGCATGCACTTAGTCTTTGATTTTTGGGTTGTCTATTTGTTGTTTTTATCTTTCCATACACACCCTAATTACTAATAATATATGAAAGCAATAAAAGTGCGGAAAAGTAAAGTCATATACTATTACATCATTAAGGGGGTGGGGTGTACAAATTTACAAATGGGGATTTCAAGAAATTAAAAGTCCTAACTATCTATTACAAACATATTGAAATAATATACAAGAAATGTAAAATGGACTAGTTTTGTTTTTGTTAAAAAAAAGAAATAAGTTTGCTTAAGAAAACATTTTTGATCTTTGAGTTTTAAAAGGGATGAAATAAAGTATGTGAATATAAAATGTTTTTGGTGTTTTTGGTTATTAGATCTAAAATAAGATAAATAAGAGAAAAGGGAGTCAGAATCAACACGTTGCTGAAACGAGAAGGAACATAAGTTCTGACTCTGATACGCTGCAAGAGAGAAAATGTTACTAGGAAAGTAGAAGGTCAGAAGTTATGGGCCTGGGTACACCAAGTTCTGAGGTTATTGGGAACAAAGGAAAACCTAGAAGTTCTGATTGCTGAGGGAGTCTAGGAACTCTGGTACAGCTGGGAATATAGAAGTTCTAATGTCACTGGAAAATCAGAAGTTCTGGCTGTTTGAGAGAGTGAGGTGATAATGTTGTTGGGTAAGGCTGTCTAGAAGTTATGATTTAGGAATATTGTCTGATAGATAAATGGTTGAAAATGTCACTAAATAAACCTAAAAATATGCTTCTGGGGATAGAACCCAGGACCCTTAGCACTAATGTCTTATGTGCACACATTGTCTACCACTGGGGTGGTTGTACATCCGGTATCAGAAGCAAAAGCATAAATATGTATCACAAAGTAAACTCTGAAGATGAACTCCATTTCTTTATCCATGCTAATAAGAATATCTGCAGCTTAGTCATTTCTCAACAAAATAGAAAATGCAAACATAGCAATTATGGCAGGTTTCATCATGGTTCCAGAAACATAAAATATCAGCACTGTAAATCAGAAGCAAACATGAACTTTGCTAATCCTAATTCTGAATCCTAATTTCCTTAAGAAGTTCTGAACTAAAATTCTCTCTACTTAGGCAAAAAATACATGAAGTCTATGAATATGTACACCATCAGAGTCAGGATGTCTACATTGTATTTTTGAACATGCAAGTCCAACAATGCCTAAGTAATATGATGAGAGTCAGCAGAAGCTTACCTTACAGCTGGAGAAAGTCCTGTGAACTGGAGCCTGGTTCTAACTGCTTGTAATGTTCTAATCAGCTTCCTTATGTGCTCAGCAGACTGGAACAACCTTTAACTTTGGGTTACGAAACGCTGGAAAATTCAAAAGTTGTATGAATGACTTGGTCAAGAAACACTTGAGGGAAGTTGGAGTTTGAATGCAAGAATCAAAAACTAGCAGGTTTTGTATTTGTGTTTGCAGTTTTGGATTCTTGGAATTTTTAGTAAGGTTTCAAAGCTTTTCTTTTCAGTTTTTTTGACCCGCCCCCTTTACAGTTGCAAATGAAGTTCAATTTATAGGCAAGAACTTTGTAGCTTGGAGAAGTCAAAAGTACCAACATCATGCTAGCATGCTGGCTTGTTCTTGAAGCAAGATAATAAGTATGGTGGTTAGCATCTTTTAGCCGTGCCTAAGCTGGATTTGTAAGCATGAATTAAGGAAAAGTACCCTCAGAAGCAAAAGCAAAGCATGGGCCTAGCATACTCTTGTACAAAAGTTTTACTTTTCAAGGACAACAATGTACTTCTATGTCACACGTGGGGAAATCCTTTGGATAAAAACTCAAAAGTGGTTGTGAGCATTAAATGATGATGGGATTTATCAAACCAGAAATCCTGCAATGTGAGATTATGCATCATAGCTTAATTCTGGGTCAGAAGTTCAGCATCAGTGCGACTTAGAACCAACATTCAACTTCTGATCCTTTAATCTCTTTGCTCCGGCATGTTCTGCGCGAGTTCTCAGACTTTCCAGAAAGCTTATGACATGCTTTGTAAGCCCTCTTTGAATTACTCTTGCAACTTCTGACTGAACTTATGTGAAAACTGGCCCAGAAGTTGTAAACAAATTCTGATTTGAAAATGCTAAGAATTTACTAAATGTTTAAGTTTCAAGGACGTGGCTTTGAGGATGTATAACTTGAAATCCCAGCATTTCTAGAAGAAGCTTTGTTCTGCAGTGTTTTAGGTCTCATTGAGATCTAAAACTCTTGAGTTAGAAGTTCTTCCAGAATCAGCTTGCATCTTGGTGATAATCTGGCCAGAAGTTCTGAGCTTTGTCATATTTCTTAAAAACTTAGAAAAATTCTAAGTACTTAGAATTTTGACTTTTCCAAAGTAATTTTTACTTTTGAATTTCTTGATGAAACAAACTTCATATTTCAACCTGTCTTGATGAAATATGATTCTTGAAACTTGATTTTGATCCAAAAGTCAAAGTTTGACTTTTCAGTGTGCAAATGACCAATTTTCCCTTGTGAATGACTTTCTTGGAAAATTTGTAATCCAAGGCTTGGAATTGGATGGAAGCAAACCTGAGCGTCCAGGATGATCCTTTGAGAAATGAGAGGGAAAATTTTGGGGAACAACAAGAGAGTTCATAGTTGAGAAAACTTACCTAAAAACTAGAAATTGTGTTTGGAGTTTGAGCACTCTTGGAGGTGTTGTGGTGATCTGGGTAGCTTCACTGAACTCCTAGGAAGCTAATGCAACTCTTACTTTATGCTGAAAGTGCCTGAATGTTCCTGGAGAAGTCAAGTTGGAGGTAGTTGTTTTTGAGTTTGGAAGATGATGAAAATGGAGTTACAGTTATGTAACAGGGGTGGGGATGAGTTGTATATGATGTGTAGATGACGTTTGAATGATTTAGAAAGGGAGCGCACGAGGGGATTAGGTGTTTGAAGTTTTTGGTCAGAATGTGCAACAATGGAGGCTTGGAATGCAAATTCTGATTTCAAAGTGTTTGAGGGGGTTAGAGGGCTTATAAAATAGTGTCTTGGCTTGTAAACAACCTCTCTATTTATAGAGAAAAGATTGTAGAGGCTCTAGTGATCAGAAATCAAAGATCACAAGTTATGGTTATGTGACTTGATTTTGAAGCAACTTTGAAAAACATTATTCCAATGCAATGGTAACAGGTTTTGTAGGATGGCTAGAGGCTTTAAACATGTTGCTTCTGAGCATACATGTTGAGTGTGATCATAACAAACAGGTTAGTGGATCAAGACAAGTTGACTTTGTGATAAAGCTTTCTTTTCAAGAATGGCAATGGTGCCTTTCTTGCAAAAATGGAAAATTACTTTGGACAATGGCTTAACCACTTGGATCATACCTTGATCAATTGTGTAAAAAATTAATTATAGATTTATTTACAAGTTAGAATCCTGCAAAGCAAGATTATGCAGCATAGGTTTGAGATTTGATCAAGTGTTCTTCATGAAAATGCCTTGTAATTCAAGAATGGATGCTCAACTTCTTCTCTTCGATTCTCCTAGCTCAAGCATGATCTGTTCAAGTTCTTAGACATTTTGGAAAGCTTGAAACATTATCTACAACCTTCATGTCAACCATTTTGGATAAATCATCTTGGAACTTGGTGAAAAATTGCCAAGAAGTTGGGACAAAAGATCTGCCTAACTTGATGAAAATTTCACTAAGTGTTTTTGATAAAAAAGTCATGACTTCATGGGCCTATATCTTCAAATCCAAGCATTTTTTGGAAATAAACCCTAAGGGACAAAGTTTTAGAATTCATAAAGATCTACAACTTTCATATTGAAAGTTTTCCTTGAACCATCTTGCATCTTGGTGAAAAATTGTCATGACGTAGTGAAATTATCAAGGTTAAAAACACTTAGAATTTTTCTAAGTATTGAAAATATTGACTTTTTGTTGACTTTCTTGACTTTCTTGATTCTTGATGATCAAGTTTGATATTTTTTAATGTCTTGATAAATCTTGATCTTTGAAATTCAATGTTGACCAAAAAGTCAAAGTTTGACTTTTTATGTATCAGTTAACTTTTCATCAGTTGATCCAAAATTCAACTATCAACCCCTTTAACTTTGGGAAATGATTTGAGCCATGAAATTAAGTCAACATGTTGTGTTTGAATCCTTAAGATCATGCTTCAAGTCATTAGGTCATGTACTAGGTCAAAAGTCATTGATCAGTCATCTTAGTCAAAACCCTAATTTTGACAATTTTGCCCCTTTGATGATTTGAGTGATTTTCTTGAGTCATTGTGATCAACCCTTGATCAATTGATGAACATGACTTTAAAATGTTGATGTTGGCCAAAAATCATGAAGTTTTACTGTATATTGACCACAATTGACTTTTTACCTAATATAGTTGATTTTCAGTCATCCGAGCAATTGGCTGAGCAAATTTATGGTGCAAGACTTGAAAATTGGTATGAGTAATCTTGGAGACCTATAATGAACCATGAAAGTCATTTGAAGCATCAAAAGTCCAACTGTCCTTAAGAAAACTAAAACCCTAATTTATGGGCTCAGTGCTTAGGAGGTGAGCTTTCCTGATCAACCCCTTCGAACCCTTGAGTATTTGAGATCTTTTGGTGAGAGATGTCTTGAAAAAAGAGAGGGAAAATTTTGAGGTACAACAACTTCCCTTGTTCAATATTCTTAAACCTAAAGAGTTAGATTGGCATGTTCGTCATTCGTGACTTAAAGGTAGATGAGGATTGAACACTTAAGTGCTAAGAAATTTGCACTCGCCTATTTGTTGATTATGTCGGAAATGGGCTTAAAGATGCCATTTGGAGAGGTGGCGGAGATTCGTAGAAGATGGGCTTATAGATGCCATCCAAAGGTAATTATTGATAGTGAAATTAGACTAATTCTACACTCGACTTTAACTGGGGTAAGTATCAGAATAAATCTTTGGTCAATTTAATCTGAGCCAGCAGAGGTCTTTAAATCTTTAACTGAGAGAAGTATCAGAATAAATCTTTGGTCGATTTAATCTGAGCTATCAGAGGTCTTTAAATATTTAACTGAAAGAAATATCAGAATGAATCTTTGGTCAATTTAATCTGAGCCAGAAAAAGCTCTAATGAGAGAAGTATCAGAATAAATCTTTGGTCGATTTAATCTGAGCCAACAGAGGCTTTAAATCTTTAACTGAGAAGTGTATCAGAATAAATCTTTGGTCGATTTAATCTGAGCCAGAAAAAGGTCTACTGAGAGAAGTATCAGAATAAATCTTTGGTCGATATAATCTGAGCCAACAAGGTCTTTAAATCTTTAACTGAGATAAGTGTCAGAATAAATTTTTGGTCGATTTAATGTGAGCCAGAATAATGTCTACTGAGAGAAGTATCAGAATAAATCTTTGGTCGATTTAATCTGAGCTAACAGAGGTATTTAAATATTTAATTGAGAGAAGTATCAGAATAAATCTTTGGTCGATTTAATTTGAGCCAGAAAAAGGTCTACTGAGAGAAATATCAGAATAAATCTTTGGTCGATTTAATATGAGCCATCAGAGGTCTTTAATTCTTTAACTGAGAGAAGTATCAGAATAAATCTTTGGTCGATTTAATCTGAGCCAAAAAAAGGTCTACTGAGAGAAGTAACAGAATAAATCTTTGGTCGATTCAATCTGAGTCAACAGAGGTCTTTAAACATTTAATTGAGAAAAGTGTCAAAATAAATCTTTTGCCGATTTATCTGAGCCTGAAAAAGGTCTATTGAGAGAAGTATCAGAATAAATATTTGGTTGATTTAATCTGAGCCAGCAGAGGTCTTTAAATATTTAACTGAGAGAAGTATCAGAATAAATCTTTGGTCGATTTAATTTGAGCCAGAAAAAGGTCTACTGAGAGAAGTATCAGAATAAATCTTTGGTCGATTTAATCTGAGCCAGCAGAGGTTCAAAGGGAGTGTTCATCATGTAGATATTTGCCCTATCTTGTTTCAGGGAATGACCTACAATTTGTTTTGAGGATTTGTTGATGATATCAGTCTGTCGATTGATCTTTCCTAAAAAGGTAAAGAGCTAGTTGTATGAAATGTCATGATGTATGAAATGTCATGATGTATGAAATGCATCACACGATGATGTTCTCAAAATAAATGAGGTTGTGCTATATACGTTTCGTATGCTAATGCTATGATGTATGAAGATGAAATGTTGTTGAAATGTATTTTTAAACCCATACAACATATTTGTCTGGGAAAATAAATCCCTGAATCTTGCTGGGAGATGAAGAGTATGTGTATCTTCAATCTTGTCTAGAATTCTTCCGCGGGGGATTTCTGCTTAATGGTTTGAGGAAACTCTGTAGGGGATGTATTGATTTCTTGCTTGGGGAGTAGAGTTTGGGAACATTGGTCGTCTGTTGCTCTACTGGGGAGTTTACTTCTTATATATCCTGACTGGGGATAAAAGAGATGGTTAAACTTATGACTCATCTGGGGAGGATAAAATTAACTTATATCTGGGCGGGTTCCAGGTTTTACAATAACTCTCAGGGGATAGTGGCAACTTTTCTTGGGAAGAAGAATTTTTTTAGTGATTTGTAGTAGTAGTCTGAGGAGTAGACTCCAGCTGGGGAATTTGTAGGTTTGTTGGAGAAATAAACCATGTTGAGGAAATAAACTCTAGTAAGGTTTCTTTCTCCAGTTTTGGAGGATCAAACTCAGTTGGGAAAGAGAATTTCTAGGAAGTGTACTGATTGGAACTCCATAAGGAAATTGCAGGGAGGAGATTATACTCCTTTATTTGTTGGAGCGATTTGTCGGGGAGATTACAGAGAATGTATCCTTATTTGTGAAGACTACTCTGTGGAGATAGTCTCTTTGAAGTAGTTATGTAGGGATTTATTGACAGTTTGAGTGTCATCTCAGCTCCTAGAATTTTGAGTAAATGCTCATTCTTGTTCTTATGCATCTATTTGTTAACAATTAATCATGTTCATATGCATATGTTCATTCAATTTAGTCATTGTACATTTTGCAAACAAATAAGAAAAAAACAAAAGTTTGAACTTTAAGATGTATTTGTATTGACAATTTACCTATAAATAGGAGATTTTGTACAAAGAGAAGGAAATACTAGTAAGAGGAAGCTGTCATGAAATGAAAATATTACAAAGTGAAAAAAATATGTATAGTCGTGTGGAAGTGATCCCATTGGGTTCCAAACTCTGTTGTTGCCCTTATGCCTTCGAACATCTCGTCCTTTGCCATTGGAAGAAGTTGATTGAACCATTTGAACTTTCGACTTTGGTAATAAAGCTTGCATGCAAGTGCTCCAATGGGACATAGTCGTACGCTTTTAATCCCTAATTTTTGCATGGACCTTCCTTTCAGATTTTAAGTCCACCAGGATATCCTTTTCTGTCCAAGCCACCTTTTCAGGTTTTCGACTTGCCAGGTGTACAATATTTTGTATATATCCTTAATTTTTTCCCGAACCCTTTTGGTTCACCGGGATGCCCTTATTTTTCCTAGGTATGTCAACCTAACGAGTCATTCTTATGCGTAGTATTTTTTTACTATGTCCGCGTTTACAGGGTGCGGGAAATCTTCGTCGTCCATAGTGGTTAGCATCATAGCACAGCCCAAGAATACTTTCTTGACAACAAATAGCCCTTCGTAGGTGGGAGTCCATTTTCCCATGGGATCTCCTTGTGGTAGAATGATGCTCTTTATTACCAAGTCGCCAGCCTGGTATACCTGATGCTTGTTCTTCTTGTTGAATGCATGGATTATGATACGATGGCCAGAACCGGGACGTGTTTCCCTTTTTTAAGGAATTGCTGGTTTGCGTTTTGCGTTTGTGTTCGCAAAATGTCGCGGTAAGCAAGAGTCGCCATCGTCTTTTATTTTATCCAACAAGGAAAGGAAAAAAGCACAGAAAAATTCCTTTTTCGAGATATTTTTGAGTACGGGGGATAGATTATAGAAATGGAAGGTATTAGCACCCTTTCTATCCGTGGTTTTCCACGGGTTCTTAGGTACTTGCTCATCATTTTCAAAATTGTTTTCTTTGTGTTTGTGTGCTTTGAAAAGTTTTTGTTTTGACTTCGATTTAACTCTTGCTTCTGTCTTCAAGAGTGTAATGAAGTGTTTTGAAAACTTTGTTTGTAAAGGAGTGTAATTGTGAAAAAGTTTGTTTTGATTGAGCAAGTACTTAAGAACTAATCTACCTACTCGGAAAAAGAATCGTTCTATGTTCGTTTCCTTTAGACAGCGCTATCCCACTATTAGTGAGTAGGTAGCACCGTCGTTGGAGATTTGAGGGTCAATTCGAAAAGGGACATACGGTCACTAAAGCAGTGTTAGGACGTCTTAGTAATAACCCTAATGTCTTAGATCAATTATCCGAGGCAACCTTTCCGAGGCAACTTTGATCTTTGGACAAAAAGACGACCACTAAAGCATCCTATACTCAATGATCGTTTACCGAAGGTAACCAAGTGGAAGTGTACCCTAGGAGTGTGCATGTGTGTGTGATTCAGTTTCAGATTATTATCTTTGCACATTTAGGGTTGTCTAACTGTTTTAAAATTAAACATACATTCTTGTCATGCATCCTAATATCATACATCTAACAGTTAAATATTTGCGGAATTTAAAATGTGGAAATTAAACTACGCTATTACAAGGCTTCAGGTATTTACATAGCCAAAAACAAACCCTTTGAAAGTAAAGCGATAAAAGTAAATAAACGTCCTAATTAAACTATTACAAACTGTGAACAGTTACATTAATATGGATAAAAAATAATAAAATAAAACGCGCAATGAAAATTAGAACGAATGCGAATTAGGGTTTTGACCCTTCTATCCTAATTAAAAGAGAAAATGTTTTTGTTGTTTTTAATATTTTTTAAAGAAAAGAATTTAGGTTTTAAAAATAAATGTACAAATTAATTAGCTAATTAAATTAATTAATGAAAATAATAAAATAACCTATTTTTTGGTTTTTTTGGTTATTTTAGGAAAAAATAAAATATAATTAAGTTAGTAATAAAACCTATTTATTCTAATTATTTTTAAGTTATTTACAAAAAAGAAATTAAAGTTATCTAAATTAACAAACCTAATTAAATTAATTAATTTTTTTAATAAAAATAAAATCTAGACCTAATTTATGAAAAATAATATTTTTTTGTGATTTTTTTATAAAAAGAAAATAATTTAATTGGTTAGTAAAATAAATAAATAAATTAAATGAAATAAATAAAATATAAAAGAAAATAAGGAGAGAATGGGCCTGAAAAGTATTTGGAAGGGTGCAAATAGCCAGATCTGGGCCCAAAAGAGTGAGATCCACGTTGACCTTCATGATTTGATGTTATGCATTTGACTTGGCTTATGATGCTCCTCCACTGCTGGCCATCAGATCTGGATTCTAGGACGCCTGTATGGTTGGATCTTGAGGGAACATGGTAGTCCCTTTGCTTGTATGCATGCTGAATCTCTGAAAAGAAAATAACATAAAGCAATTTGGGGGACTTGGGATTCGAACCCAGGTCCTGAAGTAATTTCCATGCTACACTCACCACTGAACCACTTGTATTTGTTTGTACATATAATAAATAATAATAATAATAATAATATATAAAAACAAGGATTAGTGGAGGATAACAACAAAACACGCGCCAGAGTTTGAATGGGCCAATGGGGGGCACCAACTGGTCATCTTCTTCCTCTCTCCATGGGTAAAAGTTCCAGACTTTTACCTACGGACGTTTGTCCGTTGCTATAAACATGGTTCGTTCCCAAATCTTCCATGATCCATATAAATGACACCTAATGCTATGGTTAGATTCGTCTCATCCTTCTGAACACGATGGTACCACTTATGAAGGCTAATTTTACCTGAAGCAAAAACCCTAAAACGGAATCCAAAACCCTAACAATGGTGAAATCCACCACAGGCCATATAAATGCAATTAATCAATACAGGAAGCTTGCAAATGTTCCATGGATCAACAATATATGATTAATTCATGCTAACAATGCCTAAATCGTGGAATTTGAATTCAAGATTTCATGGACATCGTGATGTACTTACAGCGCTTTTTGGTACTGGAAAGGCTTTGTTCTTGATTGCTTTAGCTTTCTTACACTCCCAGGAATTGATTGGGACAGCTAGAAGGCCTTGAGGATGTCTGGAAATGATTCAATCTTGCACTTTTTCTTGATTTTTTCAGATTTTGCTCTCCTTGTTGCGCCTTTTTCTACCCTCTTTTTGGGTCTGCACGCCCTCTATATGTATCAAGGAAGAGATTAGGGTTGATAGGTTGTACTCAATCTTCTTCCATTATTGAATTTGATTGTGATTTGATACACCTTAAAAATCCTTCCAAAATTGGCCTATTTCAATATTTTTGTACACACCATTCCTTAATACGAATTTGAATACTTGCTAGCTGCAATTGAAACCTGAAACAAGCACAAAATCTTGTGTTTTCAATGTTTTGGATTTTATATGATTTATTTTAATTAAAATTGATTTAAATCAAATAAAAATCAAAATAAATAATAAAAACATGATAATGACAAGTGGCAAGGGCTAGAGCTCGTGGACTATGTTGCCAACTTAAAACAAGTGAAAAAGATTGGGCCCATTTGGCAAAATTTGGAGTTTTAGGCATAGTTGACTTTTGGAAATTTTGCAAAAAGGTCAACTTCACCAATGCATAACTTCCTCAATTTTGACTCTTTGGAGGTGTTCTTGGACTTTTTAGAAAGCTTGAGATGTCCTATAATCAACCCTTTTTGTCTCATCTCAATTTGATATTCCATGCTCATGTATGAAGCTTTGACAAAAAAGGTGTTTTTGTTGACTTTTCAAAATGACCTATAATGTCCAAATTTATAACTTCTTGTGAGTGCACATTTTGAACTTGGGAGCTGAAGATGGATTTTATGGAATTTCATCCTCTTCAAAATGAGCTTTGGATGGGTCATTCATCATAAATTATGAGAAAGTTATGCTTGGTCAAAGTTGAGTTGACTTTTCCTACAAAACCCTAATTTAGCAACTTTTGAGTCTTGATGAATTATGAGCAATCCTTGATGAATCATGATCAACCCTTGATCAAATGATGAAATATCCTTCAAAATGAGAATGTTGACTAAAAATATTGAAGTTTGACTGTATGTAGGCCACAGTTGACTTTTGCCCTAGCACAATCGATTTTCAGGCCTTGGAGCCATTGATTGAGCAAACTTCCTCTGCAAGGCTTGAAACTTGAAATGGATGATCTTGATAACATATTAAGACATTGGTGAGCATTTGGGATCACTTGGACTCAAGTATCTTAATGCAACATGAAACCCTAATTTGAGGTAGACTGCCTTAGGAGAGAGCTTGTCTGGCCAACCCTTGGACTACCTTGAGCAACTTGAGGATCTTTCTTGAAATGTTTTGAGAAATATGGGAGGGAAAATTTTGGGGTACAACAGCTGCCCCTGTTCAATTTTCTTAAACCTGAAGATTTAGATTGGCTTGTCTGCCTTTCGTGATCTGAAGGTGGAAGATGATTGAACACTAGAGTGCCCAGAAATTTGCACTCGCATGAAGTGGTAATTGTCTTGTGATGTCGGGAATGGGCTTACAGATGCCATTTGGAAATTGCTGAAGAGGGGATGGGCTTAAGATTCCATCTGAAGGAGTGTCGATCGCATAAGAGATTCCTTAGCGAGACCTTGTATACCTGTCGTTGAGGAAGATTCTGCTAGGGAAGGTTGATCTTTGTTAAGAGAAGTAGAATTTTAGGACTTTCGTCGTCTGTATTCTACTGGTGAGTCGTCTCTGTTTGAATTTTAGGAACTTCGGTCATCCGTATTCTACTGAAGAAACATATCTATTGAATTTTATTAACTTCGGTCGTCCGTATTCTACTGAGGAATTATCTCTGTTGAATTTTAGGAACTTCGGTCGTCCGTATTCTACTGAGGAAACATCTCTGTCGAATTTTAGGAACTTCAGTCATCCGTATTCTACTGAGGAAACATCTCTGTTGAATTTTAGGAACTTCGGTCGTCCGTATTCTACTGAGGAATCATCTCTGTCGAATTTTAGGAACTTCGGTCGTCCGTATTCTACTGAGGAAACATCTCTATTGAAGAGGAAAGTTGAATTTTAGGAGCTTTTGTCGTCCGTTATTCAATTGGGGAATCATTTCTATTGACATTTAGGAACTTCGGTCGTCCGTTATTCAACTGAGGTAAAGGCTTCACAGCTTGAATTTTGTGAGAATTTGATTGTATCTTTCCTGAAAGGTAAAGGTTAGTTGTATGTATTGCATGACATGTATCATGCAATGATGTTCTTAAAATAAATGAGATTGTGTTGTATGATGCGTATATGCATGTGTCATGATGTATGGAAATGTGATGTTTTTAGCCGGGGAAAATAAATCCCGGATTGCTGCTGGAGAAAAAAGTTGAATTCTTCGTTTCCGCTGGGGATAGTGAATGGAGATGATTGTGAGAATAAACCTGCGGGAAAGGATAACTCCGTTGGGGAATAAACTGATGAGGAAATGACTCTGTGGGGAGGACATACTCTGCCAGAGGATCTGTTGATTTGGAAAAATAAACTCAGCTGGGGATGAATTACCATTGCTGGTGATAATGAAACCTGTTGGGGATTGAATTTCTGTTTGTGAAGGGAATGAACTCCGCTGGGGATGATTTTCCAGTTGCGACTTCACTGGGGATAGCCTTTTAGGCTTTACTGGGGACAATCCTCCAGCCTCTATTGGGGATAATTCTCCAAACTCCACTGGGGATAATTTTCCAAACTCCACTGGGGATGATTTTCCAAACTCCACTGGGGATAATTCTCCAAACTCCACTTGGGATGGTCTTCCATTATTGATAATAAATAAACTCTGCTTGGGGAGAATTTTACTGACTCATTTGTGGTTGTGAGCCTCAGCTGGGGAGAGTTAACACTATTGTCTTTTTCTTATTCTGTGGGGAGTGAATGTACCTTAGTCATATTCTTCAGCTAAATTTATCCTTGTACATGGTGGACAGAGCAACTGTAAGGTCTGGACAATTCTTATTTACCCCTGTTCCTGATATTACGAGTAATCGTCTTTTGTTTCGTATGTAAATATTTATGAACATCAACTATTGTCAAATGCATATATCAAAAATGAACATTGGACGTTCTTGCAAAACAAAACAGAAAAAACAAAACAGTTTGAAATTTCTTTGTGAAAATGAATTGTATTGACTTTGAAGTTTGGCCCGTAAATAGGCGTTTTGTACAAGAGGCTGATGTCCTAGTAAGAGAACACCGTCGAACAATAGAATTTATATATTTTGTGTAAAACAAAGAAAAATAGCTATGTGAATAATCCCACTGGGTTCCAACTCTGCTATTGCCCTTATATCCTCGAGCATCTCACACTTTGCTACTTGGTTGAAGGTAAATCAGATTGATTAGTGTCGTCCGAGCTTGATAATTGATACTGAAGTCTGGTTGCAAGATGATCCAATGAGACATAGTGTTACACTTTAATCCCTAATTTTTCCTGGACCGCCCTTTCGGGTTTTCAGTCCACCGGGATACCCCTTTTTGCCCAAGCCGCCTTTTCAGGTTTTCGACTTGTCGGGTGTACAGATTTTTTTCATTTTCATCCCTTATTTTTGCCCGAACCCTTTTGGTTCACCGGGAAGCCCTTATATTTGCCTAGGCCAGTCGACCTAGCGGGTCTTTGATTATGCGTAGTATTTTTTTACTATGTCTGCATTGACAGGGTGAGGAAGGTCGTCACCATCCATGGTGGTTAGAATCATAGCTCCTCCCGAGAAAATATTCTTAACCACAAATGGCCCTTCGTACGTAGGGGTCCATTTGCCCTTGGGATCACCTTGAGGTAATATAATGCGTTTGATCACCAGATCCCCAACTTGATACTCTTGTCGTTTAACTTTCTTGTCAAATGCCTTGATCATCCGCTTTTGATACGTTTGACTATGACTAATAGCAGTAAGTCTCTTTTCATCAATTAAGTTCAGTTGATCAAGTCGGGTCTGAATCCAGTCATCTTCGCTCAAACCTGCATCCTTCATAATCCGAAGAGAGGGTATCTGAACTTCAATGGGCAATACGGCCTCCATGCCATATACCAAGGAATAGGGGGATGCCCCTGTTGACGTCCGTGCTGAGGTACGGTACCCATGAAGAGAAAATGGTAACATCTCGTGCCAGTCTTTGTATGTCACCGTCATCTTCTGCACAATCTTCTTGATGTTCTTATTAGCCGCTTCAACAGCCCCATTCATTTTCGGCCGGTAAGGAGAAGAGTTGTGATGATGTATCTTGAACTGCTTGCAGAGCTCGGTGATCATCGTATTGTTGAGATTTGTACCATTGTCCATAATGATCCTCTCTGGTACACCATATCGACAGATCAGATTGTGCCGAATAAACCGTGCCACGACGTTCTTGGTTACAGTAGCAAAGGAAGCTGCTTCAACCCACTTTGTAAAGTAATCAATAGCTACCAGGATGAAACGATGCCCGTTGGATGCAGTAGGTCTAATCTCGCTTATCATGTCGATGCCCCACATCGCAAAAGGCCACAGAGTTGTCAAGAAGTTTAGAGGAACTGGAGGTATATGCACCTTATTAGCATAGACTTGGCACTTATGACAGGTCCGAGAATGCTGATAACAGTCGGCTTCCATTGTAGACCAATAATATCCTGCCCGTAGGATTTTCTTTGCCATGGTGTGTCCACTGGAATGAGTTTCAAAAGTACCTTCATGCAACTCTGCCATGATCCTTTCTGCCTCGTTCTTATCCACACATCGTATCAAGGTCGAGGCATGGTTACGCTTGTAAAGGATACCATTACTGATGAAGAACTTTGCTGCGAACCTCCTCATAAACTTCTTATCATTAACAGATGCACCCTCGGGGTACTCTTGAGCCTCAAGATACCTCTTTACCTCGTGAAACCAGGGTTTATCTGCTACCTCTTCTGTTTCAATGTCACAGCAATGTGCGGGTTCGTCCAACCTTTCAATGGTAATCTGGGGAGCCTCATTGTCCCACCTGACCTTGAACATAGAAGACATCGTAGCTAGCGCGTCCGCTAACTGATTCTCCTCTCTTGGGAAGTGTTCAAAGGTTATCTCCTCGAAGTGTGGAAGCAACTTCAGTACATACTCTTTGTAAGGAATAAGATTTGGGTGCTTCATATCCCACTCGCCTTTGATCTGACTGATCACGAGGGCGGAATCTCCGAATACACTCAAGAATTTAATCCTTAGGTCAATGGCTGCTCGGAGACCCATGGTGCATGCTTCATACTCCGCCATATTGTTGGTGCAGTTGAAACATAGTCGGGCGGTGAACGGAGTATGACAGCCTTCAGGAGATATGATCACGGCGCCAATGCCATTACCCAAAGCGTTTGAAGCTCCATCAAAGTACATAGACCATCGGGATCCTTCCTCAGGTCCTTCATCCGGTCTAGGTGTCTCACAGTCAGTCACCAACATGATATTCTCATTCGGTAACTCGAATTCATAGACTGGTAATCATCCACTGCCTGATGTGCCAAATGATTTTCCAACACACTTCCCTTAATTGCCTTTTGGGTCGTGTATTGGATGTCATACTCAGTCAATATCATCTGCCATCTTGCTATTCTTTCGGACAAGGCAGGCTTTTCGAAGATATACTTGATTGGATCCATTTTTGATATCAACAGAGTAGTGTGAGTCAGCATATACTGTCTCAGCCGGCGAGCATCCCATGCCAAAGCGCAGCAAGTTTTCTCAAGCAACGAGTATCGGGTCTCGCAGTCGGTAAACGTTTTGCTAAGGTAATAAATAGCACGCTCTTTTCGGCCAAACTCGTCATGCTGCCCCAGCACGCATCCCATTGAATAATCGAGTACTGTCAAGTATAGGATCAAGGGTCTTCCCTCAATTGGAGGCATCAGAATAGGTGGCTCTTGGAGATATTCTTTGATCCTTTCGAAAGCGGCCTGACACTCATCATTCCACTTTACCACTTGATCTTTCTTTAGTAGTTTGAAGATTGGCTCATAATGAGGGGTCAAATGTGAAATGAATCAGGCAATGTAGTTCAGACGTCCTAAAGAGCCTCTGACTTCTTTTTCAGTTCGAGGAGCTGGCATTTCCTGTATAGCCTTCACCTTTGCAGGATCCACCTGAATACCTATGTCAATAATGACGAAGCCCAGCAGCTTACCAGATCTCACCCCGAAGGTGCACTTGTTCGGGTTTAGCCTCAATCTATACAACTTCAACTTGTCAAATAGCTTCTGAAGATGGTCAAGATGTTCTTCCTCAGTCTGGGATCTTGCAATCATATCGTCGATGTATACCTCAATCTCATGGTGAATCATGTCGTGGAACAAAGCGACCATGGCACGCTGATACGTTTCCCCAGCATTCTTCAATCCAAACGGCATGACTTTGTAGCAAAAGGTACCCCATTGTGTAACAAACATTGTCTTCTCCATGTCTTTGGGAGCCATCTTAATCTGATTGTAACCGGAGAAACCATCCATAAAGGAGAAGACTTTATGCTGTGTGGTGTTGTCAACCAGAACGTCGATATGAGGCAGAGGGAAATCATCCTTGGGGCTCGCCCTATTCAGATCCCTATAGTCAACACACATTCGAACCTTACCATCTTTCTTCGGCACCGGAACCACGTTAGCGACCCACTGCGGGTAAGAAGTAACTGCTAGAAAACCGGCATCAAACTGTTTCATAACCTCAGCCTTGATTTTCTCAGACATCTTTGGGCGCATTCGGCGAACCTTCTGTTTCACTGGAGGACAGTCTTCCTTGGTGGGCAGGCGGTGAACCACAATATCGGTATCCAACCCAGGCATATCTTCATAAGACCAGGCAAAGATCTCAACATAGTCATGCAGCATCTGAATCAATCGTTGCTTAACATTAGGCTCCAGATTTGCACCGATCTTGACCTCTTTCTTGTCTTCCTCTGTACCCAGATTCACTGTTTCCACTGACTCTTCATGCGGTTGTATGTCCCTCTCTTCTTGAAGTAACAGTCTAGCAATTTCCCCAGGAACTTCATAATCATCCTCACCTTCGTCCTCGATTTGGTTGATCGGACTTTCGAAGTCATAATTGGCAGTAGCAGAGTCGTTATCAGTGGGATCCAGAGTGGATGTAGACCTGTATATGATATGTGAGTGTGTGTAAGACAAATAGTTGTTTTGCAAGATAGAAAAGAAAAACAAGGAGCACAAAATTTGTAATGCAAGAAAACGTCCAATGCTTTTATTGATGATATATGGAAATGAAAAATATTAAGCCCTCAAAAACAAAGCCATTGTGCCTTAGGTAAGACACTGGGCCATAAAGTTTCAAATTGTCTGTTACAAATTTCAAAACAAAAGTCTTATTACTGTGTAATAAAATAAATGGGCACGAAGTCCTTTGCCGTCCAATTGCTTAATCCGCCGTTGGTAGTCGGGTAAATCCAGTTGTCGAAGTCAGACTCTTCATCATCATCTTCAATTGCATTCACTCTCGGATTTGTGATACGCAGGAGAGGTCTTCCAATCCGCGCACACCGAACAACCCTTTGAGCTTCTGCAGTAAAACCCAAACCAAACTTGTCAGTCTTGTGTGCAAAGTCATGGAGTTGACCCCAATTCGCACACCCACCTTTCTCAATAACAGCCCGGGCATCCTTGAGGGAAGCCATCTTCATTGGAGGATCTTCAGCAACAGTTTCAGGCGACAAAGTCTGGGGGACTTCTTCAAAGTTTTGACACGGGGTTTCAATGAACTCTCCATCCATCTCCACATACTGAAAAGAGTTAAGGTGGCTCACCATGTACTCCTCTTCCCCTCGTACTGTAACAATTTTCCCCTTCACTGGATATTTTAACATCTGATGGAGCGTAGAAGTTACTGCCCCAGCCTTATGAATCCACGGGAGACCCAACAAACAAGAATAAGATGGTCGAATGTCCATCACATAGAATGTAGATGCGAAAGTCTGGGAACCGACTTTAACAGGAACATTTACTTCCCCGTGTGCCATCCTTTTAGACCCGTCAAAGGCCCTAACCACAATATTACTTGGCTTCAACACCAACCCTTCACAGTTCAACCGGTCTAACGCTTTCTTGGGTAAAACATTTAACGAGGACCCAGTATCCACCAGCACGTGGGCCAAAGTAGTGCCCATGCACTCGATTGAAACATGCAGAGCGTCGTTGTGATTCTTTCCTTTGGAAGTCAAATCTGCATCGGAGAAACCCAACCCGTTGTCAGCGGTCAAACTAGTCACACTGTCTTTGAACTGGTCAGCAGATGTCTCCTGCGGCACATGCGCAATTTTCAGGAAAGCAATTAAAGCCTTAGCATGGGCTTCTGAGCACAACAATAAAGACAACATAGAGATCTTCGACGGGGTTTGCCCCATGCTGTTCGACTACGTTGTAGTCGCTTTTCTTGACGATCTTCAAAATTTCCTCTATCTCCTGCCTAGAGGTTTCAAAAAGAATTTTCTTCAATGCCTCCGTCCGGGCAGGCTCACCGGTGATCCCTTTGCCCTGAGCGTCAGATGACTCGGCGATAGGGGTAATGATTGGAACATGAACAGGGACAGTAGCAGATGTACTGGCAGGTGAAATGACAACAGGCTTCTGAATAATTGGTGGGGAGATCTCAGGAGAGAAAAGTCTCCCGCTTAAGGTGACTTTGCTAGACCCAACAATATTGCTGACATCAGTATCATCCTCTTCAACCTTCAAGTCTTGTTTGATCCCATGATAATACACATCGGCCCCATAATGCCACGGGACAGCCTTATCCGAAGTGTAAGGGATAGGTCCAGGAATAGTAATGATCAATGGAGCAATTCTCGGAACAGATGTAATCCTAATAGGCTTTCTCGAGGAAGCCTTGGAAGAATTGGCGGAAATGGTGATTATGGAAACATCTTCAACATGAATCAACGAAACCAAAGTTTTTTCGAATAATATTTCTTTGTTATCCATTAGGCGTTGGACACCTGACTTCAATAGATGGAAACCAGTAGGTAGGATGGAATACAGGTGGCAACCTTCACCACAGCCCGGAAATAAACTGGCCAATAATAAGTTCTTCTTTACTGTCATCAACGGAGTAGAAATGTCTTTCACGGAAGTCACAAACGAGTCATCATCCACAACATTCACCCCTTGCTTGGGCATAAGAGCAGTCATGACATTAGGCTTTTCCGGCGCTTCAAACTCAATCTCCTTAGCATCAATCAGATCCTGCACTTTATTCTTCAAAGCCCAGCAGTTGTTCGTATCATGCCCCGGGCTATCAGAGTGATAAGCACAACGGGCGTTTGGATTATACAGCAGTGATGTAGTACTGGGATTCTTTGGAGCCTCCTTCAGAATCACCAAGTTGGTTTTCAACAGTTGCGGCAAAATTTGAGATAGAGTCATACTGAGCCGAGTATACAGTCTTTGCGGTCTCTCTACTCTTTGCTGAGTGTTGCATTGTGGGGAAACAGTTGGTCTTGATATTACCACCGCATTAACTGCTTGGCGGCGTTCGAATCGGTTTTGGCTCCTCGAGCTATAAACTGCACTAGATTCCTTCTTGAAAGGCTTCTTCTCTGTACTTGACGAAGCACCTTTCTGTATCTTGCCACTTTTAATACCGGCCTCAACTCTCTCCCCAGTCATAATCAATTCAGTGAACCCAGACAATGAACTACCAATCAAATGATTGAAATACGGACCAGACAAAGTCCCAAGAAACATATCCACCAACTCCCTATCAGCCAGAGGGGGTTTTACTCTTCTAACAAGATCTCTCCACTTCTGAGCGTAGTCCTTAAAACCTTCGCTCGCACCCATAGACATACTCTGAAGTTGAGTACGTGTGGGAGCAAGGTCGACATTATACTGGTATTGCTTGTAAAAAGCAGCAGCAAGGTCTTCCTAGTTACGGACGTTAGCTCCTTCTAGTTGATAGAACCATTCAAGGTGAGTCCTTGACAGACTATCTTGAAAGAAATGAACCCAAAGGTTCCTATCAGTAGTATATGGTTGAATCTTTCTAACATACGAGCGGAGGTGTAACTTCGGACAAGATACCCCGTCATACTTAGCAAAGACATGCGCTTTAAACTTGTGGGGGATCACCACCCCAGATGCCAAACCCAAATCTCTGAAGTCCAACCCATGTACCTTCTGGATCTCCATTGCGCTCAACCGGTCTTCAAGTTGCTTATACCTATCCTCAGCAGGAGGATACTGGTCTTCATCAAAATCAGTGTCATTGTCAGAAATCACATGGCTAGGACCCTTCCTTTCTTCTTGATTCTCTCCCCCCTCCAGATGAATGGGATAAATCAACTTCCTGTCTCAACCTGTTCGCAAATCTGTGACTCATATTCAGGAGGACCACCTCTTCTTCTTCTTCTTCTTGTCCTTCAAGATAAGAGTCTTCAAATCTTGTTGACTCTTGGCCAAATTCAGGAACATCTCCTGGAACTGAGCATTCTGAGCTTGCAAAGCCTTGATGGCTTGATCAGTAGGTGTTTCAGAAGACATGTTGTGCTGAAATAAACAACGAAGAAGATAAGAAACCTGTAAGGGTACCTGTAATGAGGTGCATGGGAATGGAATGCGTATGAAATGATTTCAAAGACTTTAGGGAGATTCAAATTTGTAAACCAAAATAAAACACACTTTATTAGATTAAAACTTGAAACAATGTTTAACAAATGCATTTAAGGCGTTACAAAAGAAATACTGAAAAGAAAATTTAAACTAGAAATAATAAAAGACATAAGAACTCCCATGGTCATTTTCCTTTCGTGCTGACATAATCTTTGATTGTCCTCTCAGTCTCTAGCTGCCTTGTAAGCTTCAAGATCTTCCGTTGCTGCTCATGATACTTCTCTTTGTAGGTATCCCGTTCTTCCCTTAACTGGATCCAAGACCTCTTCAATTCCCCCAGATCAGTAGGCATATGGGGATGGAGGACTGTATAAGGAACCCCTTCTTCATCAGTATACTCCACAATCACCGGCAAAACAGCTTCATATGGCATCCCCAGCTTTTGAGCACGGGCTCGAACCCACTGGAGATATGGTTGCATCGGGAGAGAAGTCTTCATTCCTAGCTCATGTGGATCAGACTTATTCACCCTGTCCCAAGCTCGTATAAATCTGCGGCGATGTCCCTCAACATCCCCTTGGAAGTCAAAGACAATGTCTGGAAGCAGCAGCTCATGAGGACCATCCCTTCGAGCTCGTCCGAACTGTCATAAGGCCAAACAAGGATTATAGGTTATCCCTCCTCTAATTCCAAGCAATAGAACATTGGGGTATTCCCCACACCGATCAATGACATCTACCTTTTCTATATCTTTAGTACTCCAAAGGATGTCCGTATGAGCAAGGGACATGATTCTATAAGCCCAACCCATATCTTCCTCATTCTTCAATACAAATTTGGGGAGGTGAGAAATAAACCACCTCGCCAGCAGCGGCGTACAACACATGAGAGTTCCCCTTCTCCGAACAGTACGGGTATAAAGAGCATGTAGAATATCACCCAAGAGAGTAGGCATTGGGTTACGGGACATGAAGATCTTGACTGCGTTCACATAGATGAGGAGAGCCAGGATATATTCAAATGCTTGAAAGTCCAAACTATCCCAGAACTATTGAGCTTGATCAATCAAAAACTTAGCCAAGAAACCTTTCATCCGACTCCGAGTCTCCCAGTTAGATACTACATCAGCCATTGTCAGATGTAGAGCTGAAGCAATATCCTCTGGCCTAGGAGCTATCTCCAAACCTGTAAAGGGTGTCTGCTCTAGAATAAATATGCCAAGTAAATCAGAGAACTCCTCCAAAGTAGGGACTACCTGATAGTCCGGGAAGGTGAAACAGTGATGCATTGGGTCAAAGAACTGGAACAAGACGCTCATCATTTGCTCATCCAACTTGGAAGTGACCAGGCTGAGGAGATGACCATGTCTTCTAACAAAGAAAGAAGTATCAGGAACTTTTGAAACCAACTCTCTAAGCTGAGCAGGGATCTGCACGAAGTTGATTCGAATGGTATTTCTGCGCATAGATGCCATGATCTGCAAAATAGGACAAAGATGAATCCCATTGGTCTTTGAAATGGTTAGTCTAATGAAATATGCATGCGATGTCATGATGCATGATGTCATTATAAAAACACACCACATGTATCACAGATAGCAAACATGGTAAGGGTAAACAAGTCACACAATAGCCCTTAAATTTCAGGTTGGCATGGAGTTTAGGTACTACCCTCTTGCAGTTTAGTTGGTTCAACCTGTCCTAGTAATAGTAACCGGGTTCTAGAGGTTCTCAATATCACTGACCATCCTCGATCAGTCATAGTTTTAACTTAGCAACCTTTTCTTGCGGCTGAAACCATCGCGAGAGTATGGTCTCAATGAGTGTAGCATTCCGCTACTTTTCTATGGCCAAGTTGGTCAATTATAGGTTCTAAGGTCAACTGATGCTTAATGACCTATTAGCAGCCTCATGCTCTCCTTTTTCCTCCACAAGGGATATCGGTACCAACTAATGTGTCACACCAACGTAGCTATTGCTTCAACCATATCGGTCTATGCTGTACAGTTCCCTCACAGTCTATTGCTACTTACCTAAAAGGTATCCCCAGATCCGTGTTAGGATCTATAGTAACTCCGATACAAAGCCCACAAAGATAAAGCATACAGATCAAACAATTGAAAACAATATGATGAACTATTCCTAAGGTACACCCCACTTATAACTCCCTAGTAGAGTCGCCAATTCTGTGATACGGTGGCCAGAACCGGGACGTGTTTCCATTTTTTAAGGAATTGCGGGTTTGCGTTTTGTGTTTGTGTTCGTAAAATGTCGCGGTAAGCAAGAGTCGCCACCATCTTTTATTTTATCCAACAAGGAAAGGAAAAAAGTACAGAAAAATTCCTTTTTCGAGATATTTCTGAGTACGGGGGGTAGATTATAGAAAGGGGAGGTATTAGCACCCTTTCTATCCGTGGTTTTCCACGGGCTCTTAGGTACTTGCTCATCATTTTCAAAATTGTTTTCTTTGTGTTTGTCTGCTATGAAAAGTTTTTGTTTTGACTTCGATTTAACTCTTGCTTCTGTCTTCAAGAGTGTAATGAAGTGTTTTGAAAACTTTGTTTGTAAAGGAGTGTAAGTGTGAAAAAAGTTTGTTTTGATTGAGAAAGTACTTAAGAACTAATCTACCTACTCGAAAAAAGAATCGTTCTATATCCTCCTTTAGACAACGCTATCCCACTATTAGTGAGTAGGTAGCACCATCATTGGAGATTTGAGGGTCAATTCAAAAAGGGATATACGGTCACTAAAGAAGTGTTAGGACGTCTTAGTAATAACCCTAATGTCTTAGATCAATTATCCGAGGCAACTATATCCGAGGTAACCTTTCTGAGGCAACTTTGATCTTTGGACAAAAGGACGACCACTAAAGCATCCTATACTCAATGACCGTTTACCGAAGGTAACCAAGTGGAAGTGTACCCTAGGAGTGCGCATGTGCGTGTGATTCAGTTTCAGATTATTATCTTTGCACATTTAGGATTGTCTAACTGTTTTGAAATTAAACATACATTCTTGTCATGCATCCTAGTATCATACATCTAACAGTTAAATATTTACGGAATTTAAAATGCGGAAATTAAACTACGCTATTACAAGGCTTCGGGTATTTACATAGCCAAAAACAAACCCTTTAAAAGTAAAGCGATAAAATTAAATAAACGTCCTAATTAAACTATTACAATGTGTGAACAGTTACATTAATATGGATAAAAAATAATAAAATAAAACGCGCGATGAAAATTAGAACGAATGTGAATTAGGGTTTTGACCCTTCTATCCTAATTAAAAGAGAAAATGTTTTTGTTGTTTTTAATATTTTTTAAAGAAAATAATTTAGGTTTTAAAAATAATAAAATGACCTATTTTTGGTTTTTTTTGGTTATTTTAGGAAAAAATAAAATATAATTAAGTTAGTAATAAAGCCTATTTATTCTAATTATTTTTAAGTTATTTACAAATAAGAAATTAAAGTTATCTAAATTAACAAACCTAATTTAATTAATTAATTTTTTTAATAAAAATAAAATCTAGACCTAATTTATGAAAAATAATATATTTTTGTGATTTTTTGATAAAAAGAAAATAATTTAATTGGTTAGTAAAATAAATAAATAAATTAAATGAAATAAATAAAATATAGAAGAAAATAAGAAGAGAGAATGGGCCTGAAAAGTATTTGGAGGGGTGCAATTAGCCAGATCTGGGCCCAAAAGAGTGAGGTCCTGTTGACCTTCATGATTTGATGATATGCATTTGACTTGGCTTATGATGCTCCTCCACTGCTGGCCATCAGATCTGGATTCTAGGACGCCTGTATGGTTGGATCTTGAGGGAGCATGGTAGTCCCTTGTCTTGTATGCATGTTGAATCACTGAAAAGAAAATAACATAAAGCAATTTGGGGGACCTGGGATTCGAACCCAGGTCCTGAAGCAATTTCCACGCTACACTCACCACTGCACCACTTGTATTTGTTTGTACATATAATAAATAATAATAATAATATATAAAAACAAGGATTAGTGGAGGATAACAACAAAACACGTGCCAGAGTTTGAATGTACCAATGGGGGGCGCCAACTGGTCACCTTCTTCCTCTCTCTGTGGGTAAAAGTCCCAGACTTTTACCTACGGACGTTTGTCCGTTTCTATAAACAAGGTTCGTTCCCAAATCTTCCATGAGCCATATAAATGACACCTAATGTTATGGTTAGATTCGTCTTATCCTTCTGAACACGATGGTACCATTTATGAAGGCTAATTTTACCTGCAAGCAAAAACCCTAAAACGGAATCCAAAACCCTAACAATGGTGAAATCCACCACATGCCATATAAATGCAATTAATCAATACAGGAAGCTTACAAATGTTCCATGGATCAATAATATATGATTAGTTCATGCTAACAATGCCTAAATCATGGAATTCGAATTCAAGATTTCATGGACATCGTGATGTACTTACAGCGCTTTTTGGTACTGGAAAGGCTTTGTTCTTGATTGCTTTAGCTTGCTTACACTCCCAGGAATCGATTGGGACAGCTAGAAGGCCTTGAGGATGCCTGGAAATAGGAATTCGATCTTGCACTTTTTCTTGATTTTTTTCCAGATTTTGCTCTCCTTGCTGCGCCTTTTTCTCACCTTGTTTTGGGTCTGCACGCTCTCTATATGTATCAAGGAATGGATTGGGGTTGATAGGCTGTACTCAATCTTCTTCCATTATTGAATTTGATTGTGATTTGATACACCTTAAAAATCTTTCCAAAATTGGCCTATTTCAATCTTTTTGTACACACCATGCCTTGATACGAATTTGAATACTTGCTAGCTGTAATTGAAACCTGAAACAAGCACAAAATCTAGTTTTTTCAATGTTTTGGATTTTATATGATTTATTTTGATTAAAATTGATTTAAATCAAATAAAAATAAAAAATAAATAATAAAAACATGATAATGACAAGTGGCAAGGGCTAGAGCTCGTGGACTATGTTGCCAACTCAAAACAAGTGAAAAAGATTGGGACCATTTGGCAAAATTTAGAGTTTTAGGCATAGTTGACTTTTGGCAATTTTCTAAAAAAGGTCAACTTCACCAATGCATAACTTCCTCAATTTTGACTCTTTGGAGGTGTTCTTGGACTTTTTAGAAAGCTTGAGATGTCCTATAATCAACCCTTTTGGTATCATCTCAATTTGATATTCCGTTCTCATGTATGAAGCTTTGACAAAAAAAAGTGTTTTTGTTGAATTTTCAAAATGACCTATAATGTCCAAATTCATAACTTCTTGTGAGTGCACATTTTGAACTTGGGAGCTGAATATGGATTGTAGGTAATTGCATCCTATTCAAAATTATCTTTGGATGGGTCATTTATCATAAAGTATGAGAAAGTTATGCTTGGTCAAAGTTGAGTTGACTTTTCCTACAAAACCCTAATTTAGCAACTTTTGAGTCTTGATGAATTATGAGAAATCCTTGATGAATCACGATTAACCCTTGATCAAATGATGAAATATCCTTCAAAATGAGAATGTTGACTAAAAATATTGAAGTTTGACTGTATGTAGGCCACAATTGACTTTTGCCCTAGTATAGTCGATTTTCAGGCCTTGGAGCCATTGACTGAGCAAACTTCCTCTGCAAGGCTTGAAACTTGACATGGATGATCTTGATAACATATTAAGACATTGGTGAACATTTGGGATCACTTGGACTCAAGTATCTTGATGCAACATGAAATCCTAATTTGAGGTAGACTGCCTTAGGAGAGAGCTTGTTTGGCCAACCCTTGGACTACGTTGAGCAACTTGAGGATCTTTCTTGAAATGTTTTGAGAAATATGGGAGGGTAAATTTTGGGATAAAACATTGATCATATGTTTTTGATACATCTGACTATGATAGGCAGCAGCCAGCCTTTTATCGTCAATCAAATTCAACTGGTCAAACCTAGTCTGAATACACTCGTATTTGTCTAAGTCTTCTTCTTTCATAATCCTTAGAGAAAGGATTTGGACTTCGACAGGCACGACAACTTCCATGCCATAGACTAGAGAGAATGGGGTTTCCCCAGTTGAAGTTCACGCTGAAGTACGATAGCCATGAAGAGCAAATGGTAATATCTCATGCCAGTCTTTGTAGGTCACCACCATCTTTTGCATAATCTTCTTTGTATTTTTGTTGATAGCTTCCACTATGCCATTCATATTAGGTCTATATGGAGAAGAGTTGTGATGCTTGATCTTGAACTGCATGCAGAGTTCAGTGATCATGGAATTGTTGAGATTGGTACCATTGTCAGTGATGATCCTCTCAATGATGCCATACCGACAGATGAGGTTATGCTTGATGAACCAGACCACGACATTCTTGGTAACTAAGGCAAATGAAGTTGCTTCAACCCATTTGGTAAAGTAGTCAATAGCGACAAGAATGAAACGATGTCCATTAGAGGCAGTAGGTTTTATTTCTCTGATCATATCAAACAAATTAAAATTTAATAAAAGATAAAAATTAAAAATAAAACTGGAGGCCTCATATAAAAATCATTGGCCAAAATAAATATTGAAGTTTTAAAGAAAAAAATGTATGAAAATAAAAGCTGAAAATTGTGTAAGTGAATTGTTGATTGTGATAATTGTGGATGATTTGTATGTGAATAAGTGCAATTTGTGGATATTGTGGATGAATTATCCCTGAATTGGTGATCTATTTATAGTGAAAATTAGATCAACAAAATATAAAAAATTATTTCTTAATGAGGAAGTTGACCAATCAAAAGTTAGTATGATACAGAACAACCAATAGAAAAGAAGTTGAAAGGATTTAATTTTTTAAAGATTTTTTAGACACTTTTTGATGAAAAATGTATAAAATAAATTAAAAATAATTATTTAAAAAATGCCTAAAATGGAACAAAATTAAAATTAGTGTTAAAATAATTTTAAAAAAAATACAATTTTATGGTTTTTTTTAAATAGAAATAAAGTTAGTAACAAATGAAATGAAAAATATTTAAAAAATAGAACTCGTGACCTTATACTTGCAAGTCTTATCTCTTTATCAATTGTATTATTTTATTTATTTGAAATAAAAAGACACTTGAAAGCATATGAAGGTTGGGAAAATATTTGATATTTAAAAATATAAATAATTTAAAGTAAACTATTATATATTTTTAAATAAGTAAAATAAATTGAAAATATTGAAATGTTAGTAAAAATAAACCAAAAAAACTTATAAAACCCAAGTTTAAAAATAATTTGACTGTTAGAAATAAGACGGGTAAATTTGTGGTGTGATAATCTGGAGCTTTAGGGGGGGCATGTTGTTTTGGTGCTGACAAAGCAATATGTGCTTGATGTCATACATGTTGTCTTGACATTCTGTATGGAATGTTTTTGCTGAAGCTGTTTATGGGAGAATTTACTTCTCTCTGTTGTTGTGATCTGTGAGGCTGTAGTTTATCCTTGAATTGATGTAGTTATAATTTGTTGTGAATTATATTGAAGATGTTTCCTTGAAATAGTGCTTCTTGCTTATCTCTCCTATGTGTTGCTTGTTTTTGGATATTTTGTGCAAAGATTATTTTAGCCAAAATATTCCCAAAGTGGGAGATTGTTAGGTTTAGGATTGTTTGCTTCATTTTGGTAAAACAATATGTACAACAAGTGTTGGACAAGATGTTGTGACATGTTGCTATAACATTGCGGCCTATTATATTTCTACTTTCAGAAGATTTGTTTTTGGTATACTTTAGAAGATTTGTTTTTAGTTTCTTGTGGATGAAGCAACGCTTTTGAAGATTGGATTCTCTGAAGATCTGTTTCAAGTTGAAGCTATCAAATCATTTGATTTACAATGTTTTGATGTTTGGATTTTTTTTATGCTTTGTGTGTAAAGGATGTTTCCTTGAGGGGGAGCTTGATCTCGTGTGACAGGGGGAGTTTTGTGTTAGGGGAAGCACGGTGTTGGCGTGTTGAGAGTTTATTTCTCTCTTGTGTGTTGTAATATGTTGTTGAGATGTTGTTGTTGTGATGTCAGACAATATGTCATAACACCTGGTCTCTTAAGAAATTTTGGAGCGTGAGAGTTTATTTCTCTCTATGTGCTTGTATGTTTGCTTTGTTGCATGTGCCTCTGATACAAAACTCCCCCTGTCACACATGATCAAGCTCCCCCTCAAGGAAACATCCTTTACACATAAAGCATCATAAAAAAATCCAAATATCCAAACTTTGTAAATCAAATCTTCTGATTGCTTCAGCTTGAAATAGATCTCTAGAGAATCCAATTTTCAAAAGTGCTACTTGATCCACAAGAAACTAAAAACAAATCTTCTAAAATAAACCAAGTATGCAGGTATTTGATGTATCTTGTGTTTTATGGTTGTTTGTTGTTTTTTATTCCTTATCTCCAGCTATATTATGCAAAGGTTGTTTTAGCCAAAATTTGCCAAAGTGGGAGATTATTAAGTTTATGATTTTATGATTGACATCAATTTTGTTAAAACATGTACCACAACCAGATGTTGAGCAAGATGTCGTGACATCTTGATCAAATATTGCAAAATGCACAATTTTACTTCTTGAATGATTTGGTTTATTTATTGTGAGATTCTCTACTATGTTATGTCACATATTTTTTGCAGTTCAAGAAGAGTTAATTTTGGAAAAATTGTTCCTATTCCAGATGTGCACTTGTTTCATAAAATAGGATGTTTAGACATTTTAGGAAACATGTGATGTTGTTCCTTACTTTAAGGATAAGTTTCTGCATAAATTATGCAGCAATCAGTTTGTGGATCTACATCAAATTGATTGAAGAGCCAGAAACCCATGCTTTCTAAAGACGTTTAAAAGGACATTCAAAATCTAATGCAAGAGAGAAGTTGTGTGCATTAAAGATATTTTTAGGGTTTAGTATGGTCTTTGTTCTTTGTGATCCATTCTATAATATAGTTGAAATGTGTTTATTGTGAGCCATTCATGTATCTCTTGGATGCTTGAATTGGACTTTATTTGAGTTGTAATTGTAAATCACTCATAAGCCTTTAAGTAAGAGTATTTTTGTGTCTTTGAAGAGTATCTTCATCTTTCTATTATTATTGTTAGTTTATCAATGTTGTATAATTTAAGGGAAGTGAGAGGGGTCTCATATCTAGGAGTGTCTTAGATAGAAATAACACGGGTAGTGATTAGGTGAGAAGATTGTAAATCGGAGGTTGTTTACTTAGACTTCAAACTAATACTATTTCAATGTCTTTCCTCCCTGACTTGGATGTCCCCAGATGTAGGTGATGTTGCTATGAACTGGGTTAACAATTATCTGTGTTATTTACTTTCAACAGTTTATCTTTCTTGCATTATTGTTTATGTTGTTGTGACTGATTTGGTATCAGTGTCGTGACATCTGGTTCGACATCTCACATCAGTGTACTAGAATTTCAAGAACACTATTAGGGAACGAGTCCAATATTTTGATTAAATACTTGTGAAGACTAACATGGCAAATCAGACTAGATCTATGGTAAATAGTGAAACCCTAATATAAAGATTATGTTGAAGATTTGATAAGAACAAAAGTAAATCCCGAATATGGAAATTTTGTTAAAGGTCTGATAAGAACCAATGTGGATCCATAATATGGAAATTGAAGTAAATGTGTGATAAACATTATGGAAACCCTTACATGGTAATCGAGGTTACTGTGTTTCAAATATGGTTTGGAGGTTTAGACGTGAATCGTGTTTGTTTGATAAGCATATATCATACTATATCGAAGTTGGTATAATCTAGAGAGAGTGTGTAGTACGACGTAAATCGCATGTATTCCTAGGCATTGCATATCTACATACGTCTAGGAGAGTGTCGTAGTACGAGTGTAGCTTGCATGTACTTCTAAAAGTAAAGTTTAGAGAAGAAAGTTTTAGTGCGTACGTAGCTCACATGTCCTCTTTGACATTGCAGAGTCTACGAGCATCTAGGAGAGTGTTTTAATGCGGGAAAAAGCTCATATGCCTTCCTAAACTATTAGAGCTCTGGAAAATAAACTTTGAGTGTATTGATACTACCACTTGAATTGGAGTAGAGAATAAGTGTATTGTATAAGCATTCATATGCATGTTCTGTAATGTCATATGATTTTATGAAATATTGTAAGATTATATAATGTTGTTTGTCGTGATTTATGTTGCACTCTGCTGTTATTATACCATACATTTTGTAGAATGTATTCTCACTCCTCTTTTTTTATGTTCTTCAATGTAGGCTATATGTAAGATATCCTTATATTGAGATTGAGGAATAGTTGTGTGGCTATAAGCATATTGAGGATGGTGTAGAAGATCAATCCATTAATTTACTTTTTGTTGATGTATTCTAAACTATTAAGTCAGCTAATATATTTAGATTTGTAATAATGCTCTGATATTATGACATGGAAGTTGAGATTCACTTTTAATTTCCATGTTTGATTTAATATTTTAAACAAGTACTCATGTATGAGAAAATGTTATGTTTATTATGTTAACGGGATACCTGTTTAATTATATGATATAAATATTCAATAATGCATGTTCTATAAAAACAGGAAAAATATTGAGACTAGGGTGTCACACATTTGGCTTGCATATAGAAAAAAACAATTGAAATTTTACTTTTATTATCTAACTTAAAAATAATAGTTTGTCATGCCTTCTACATGTGAATTGATAAACAATAATTATTGTGTCTAAACATGAAGAATTCAACAAAGTTTAATATTTAACACGTAGGTTTCACTACCTTAAATTTATGTCATACCTTCTATTCTCAACTTCTGAATTTTCAGTTAAACTCTTAACAAATAGGTAAGATAGATTTAAAGCGTGTTTATATATATATATATATATATATATATATATATATATATATATATATATATATATATATATATATATATATATATATATATATATATATATAT
This sequence comes from Vicia faba, assembly GCA_948472305.1. Taxonomy (NCBI): domain Eukaryota; kingdom Viridiplantae; phylum Streptophyta; class Magnoliopsida; order Fabales; family Fabaceae; genus Vicia; species Vicia faba. The sequence goes on from OX451737.1 coordinate 252,816,635, forward strand.
ATATATATATATATATATATATATATATATATATATATATATATATATATATATATATATATATATATATATATATATATATATATATATATATATATATATATATATATATATCAATTTATTTAGACTATTTTAATATATATAAAAAAATATAAATTAGTTTATAAAATTTCATAGATTTTTTTAATAGATTAAATCTAACCTATTTAATTAAATAAGTTTTTAAATAAATTTAAATTTAATTTTTTTTAAATAAATAAGTCTGATCTGATATGAATTCAAATAGACTAGGTCATTTAGTCGATTTAACTATTCCAGCCATAATCATATTAGCTAAATTATCTTACAGGACAAGAAATTTGACATATTGTGACTATATTTAGTGACAACAATTATAGCTGTAAGTATAGGCGTATATACTTACAGATATTTTATTTCTTCCTTCGTAGGTATAGATAGTTTATAATTTATCTATGTTAGTCTATACATAACAGTAATAAGAATTTTTTTTTTAATAATATAATTTTAAAATATTTCTTTTATAATTTATATTTCTTTTAAAATCTGTGTATCTGTTTTAGCACATAATTCATGATTTAGTACAATGTTGTTAATTGCGGTTAGCGGAAAATGCTACAGCTGTGAAGTGTTGATTGTTGATTTTTTGTTTATTTCGGTTAGGTTAATTCATGTACTGGAAGAATGGGAAAAGCTGTCATTGGTGCAATAGAAGCTGTTGGACTGAATATTGTGCCGGGTTGAAGAGGAATCAAGAAAGACTTTTGAGATATGTGGAAAGGAGTTTCTTGTGAATGATATGTCTGATAGAGAGGGTTTTCTTGAATCTGTTCTCCATAAGTATCTGAATTTTATTTTTGTGGACTACACTGTACCAAATGCAGTTAATGGTATGTGTCAATATTTTAGAAAAATACTACATTATTGTTTTAGATTGAAAATTGATTAAACTCACATAATAAGCACTGATTGTGCAAGCTAAATTTCCAGGTACAATTTTGATTTGCATGTCAATCTTACCATAAAGATATTGATTATAGGATTTAAAGCCAGAGCCAGAGGTTCTGTCTAGAGACAAATTAAGAAGCTGACCATTGTTCAGAATCTTACCTCTTCCATATCCCCAAGTGATACCAATATTGGTAAAAGTTTTCAGCAAAAGCTACCATAAAAGGTGTACCTATTAAAGTTACTGCAAATATAATTTTATAAAAAGAAGTTTTAATTATTTATAATCATGTTAGAGGGTTATGATGTTTTATTTTGAAAATTAAACAAAAGTTACCTATTTATTTAATTTTTTAATATTTATAGTTAATATATTTTTTATAATATTATTCTAATTTATATGATTACTAACATATCCCATTATCAAAATACTAGTGTAAAACATTTGATGCCATTAATATATCATAACCATTTGAATATATTAAATTTTAATAAAAATTAAAATAAAAAATAAACATTTAAACTTAAAATGGTTGTGATACAATAAAATACCCAAATTGCTAAAGTATACTTTCTATAAAAAAAATTAGTTGATAATATAAGCCATTGTTTCACTTCTAAAAACTAAAACTAAGAAGTTAACGAAATTTAATCCCTAGTCACCCTTTTTGAATATGGAAGTTGGTTTTTTTTTTCAATATTAAAAATTCTCAATCATAGGGTTGTATTCAATTAATTTGATCATGTATTCAAATTTCAAGAAAATCGTTCCATCTATACAGCTCTTAATAAGATGATCAATCACATCTTTTTTCTCTCACACATCATGAAGTGTTGAAGAAATTATAAAAATTTAAAAGTTTATAGTAATTGTTCGCCACTGATCATTAATATGAGAGTCATGATCCTTTCTACAAAATCATGCCAAAAGAACAAATTTCATAAGAATTGTTCCAAATGAAAAATTTAAAAAGAACGACTGTTGTAGTATTGTCAAAAGTTTATAGTATTGTCAATAAACTCGACTGTTGTACATTATTGTACATTCTCAGAGACATCTTATTATCATACACCAAAATTTGTCCTCTTAATTATACTTTTCTCTGACTTTTGTTTTATCTCATAAGCGTCAATTCTCCATGAAGTCATCAACATACCATACCTTCCTGCATTATTGATTTAATCTTGGTGATAAATCTTGGTTATGGTGAAGTTTAAAGACTTCATATGAGCTAGGGTTTCTTTGACTTTAAGGGTTTTTCTTTGCATATGGAGGTTGGGTCCATTGGGGTTTTTCCCATGGATCATGGAGTAGGGTTGACCTTTGATGGTATTGTTAGGAGGATTTCAGAGTTTTGCCTTGACTATCATCTGTCATCATCACTAGGATTTCACTTGGTTTCGCTTCACCATTTGTTTGGTTCGTTATTGAAGGATACAAGTTTTAATTCATGATTCATTGTTTGGGCTGCAAACTATCTCATTGGGCTTCATGTAAAGACTTGATGTAAGCATGACATAAGAGATCATTATTTGATTTATAAGCACGTGGACAAGAACTTGTGAAGTTGACTTTTTTGACCAAGGTTATACCAAAATTTTATGGATTTACATCTTATTCTGCGCCATGTGTGCAAAATTGCATTTTGGTAGAGTTACCTGAAGATTTAAGATGGACATTTGAAAAGAAGAAAGTAAGTTTTGAATTTGTAGTTATTTTATTCAATCAAAAGTACAAAAAATAAGGAACAAAATTCAAGTTCTTAAAATTTCATTTGGTTTTCAATTTCAAAACTCTACAAGGAGCCAAAATTCAAGTTCTTAAGATTTCATTTGGTTTTCAATTTCAAAATCTATAAGAAGCCAAGTTCAGTCCAAAAGTCTCGTAAGGAATTTGAAGTCATGTTACATCCTTATCATTCAAGGAATTACAAACCTTTACATTTAAATTCAAAAAGAGCATTGCAAGTTTCAAGTCATGTCATGTATTATTCATTCAAGTTTCAAGGTCATCACAATGTGTTACAAGTCAATATATCATTTCTCACACAAGTTCAAACTTCAAAGTGGAAAGAATTAATGAAAGGTTCTCATTTCTTGAGGTCAAGCTACATGTTGAGATCAAATTACATTCAATAATCAAAATTCATATGCAATAGTCAAATTCAGGAATGCAATTATAAGAAAATGGATACTACATTGAAAAGTATACATTTTAACAAGTTGACCATTGTTTGACTTCTGGTTTCTACAAAGCTATATTTAAACATGTCATACTTCAATTTAATCATTACCAAAACCTCTTGCCTCTTGATATTCATCATCATGGCTTCATGACTAAAAGTAATTTCATTGCTCCATTACTCATTATGGAAACTTACTGCAAAAAACAAAGACAAATTGAAATTGTTAGAAACGAGTCCATAACATCATGGTTAATCAAATACCAAACATGAACCACGCAAGGTCTAACAGTTTTCTGAATTATCCAAAAATTAAAACCATTATCCAAAAAAACTAGTTCACCAGATTGCAGTTCATAACTATATCTGCAAAATTCAATTCCAATTATCAAGATTACACTAAAACCGAACTACATGAAAACCAGTCTTATGCAATCCAGATACACCGCATTAGAAATAGTTATTTGAACTCATGAATTACAATGCATTAATTAGTAGGTAAAAAGTAACATTGCAGTATACTACTGGTTGCAGTAAAGCGGCAAGCAAAAAGTAAGTTATAATTTATCGGGTGATATTTAGGTTATATCGTAACGTGTCCACAGAGATTGGTGAATTGAAATGTCGTTCGGAAAACCTCTTGTTAACGATTTTGGGGATAAATGAGTTGAAAGGAAAAGTATCAACAAAAAATAAATATATAAAAAGGAAAAAAGAATAACTTATCAAGCATGCATATATACTACTTCTCACAGACTTAAACCTATCGACCTGTTATATTAAACCTACAATATTCATCAATGTCATCACATGTCACTAACAACCTAAGTCATTTCTAATCTAAATTGAGAGGTCGACTGCATCACCTCGGTAGCGATCTCTCAACCACCTCAATAACATATAAGTCAATTGTGCTTGCTTGCATCGACGGTCTCTCAGAGTGACACAAACAACACATAGGAATTAATCACATACACCCTAAGTGAATAACAATGCTAAATATATCTCTAGAATTCATACACTATTAGATAATCATCCTAGATAAGAATCTAAGTATTATATGTCTATAGCAACTCAAATCTCTAGCACAGAGCAAAAATTAAGGATAACAATAGACAAAGATTTGTAAAGCAAGTTTTATATAATGCCAAGGGCGACAAATATACATAAGATCAAAGTAAATACATATACAAACCCAACCAATAGAGAATAAACAAAGAAAAAGATAAATGAACCACAGATCTATCGGTTTGTCAGTGTCGATCAAAGAGTAATCCACCTCGGATCATCCGTATGCAAGCTCCATAGTTGTTATCTAAGATTATCTTAACAAAATTAAAGGTTGATAGAGTTGGGAGCAAAAACTTCCACAAAACCATAACCTAAAAATGAACAAAATTTGTTTTTATAAAAAAAATCTCAGCAGACCGCGCTAAGCGGGCCTGGCATGCTAAGCGGGACTTCCTTATTTTACACATCAAACCGACTTAAATCACGCTAAGCGCACTATCCGCGCTAAGCGGGCTTCAAAATAATGCTTTTGCCAAAATGTAAAAACGCAAGCAGCGGGCTACAAAATGCGTCGAGCGCACTCGCTCTTAGTGGCCTTCTGCGTGCTAAGCAGACTCTCCTGGACATAACTTCTTAAAATTGCTCTTTTATTCTGAAAACGCGCATCTGGAGTCGTGCCTTCGACACTTTATTCCTCGATGCTCCAAAATGCAACAAATATATACAAAATGAATGGAAAAACATCAAATGGTACACTATGTATACAAAAACACAAATAAACACAAACTAAATGTATTTACACAAAAGTCGGGTTTATTCAAAGATATTAACAATAAAGAGTAAATAAGTGCAAAAAAAGTATATACAAAAATAGCTACAATTTGCACTTATCAAACTCTCCCCAACTTAAACTTTTTTGTCTTCAAACAAGGCCAAACAAATCAATGAATCAAAAGTAATCATCCAAAATATCATGAATCAACAAGTTTTAAAACGGAAAAAAAAAGTATAGTTCAAACAAAAACGCATGCACAAGGTAAATACTTACCATAATCCTACAACGAAAACATATAAACGAAACAAATCCTAAGTACAAAAATCATACTAAATATTCTAAAACAAAACGAGCTCAATCATGAATCACACCTAATAAAAATTCATCGGTAGATGAAGAACACACAAAAGTGAGGGACAAAAACACTCATCCACAATCTTGCAAATAATAGACTAAATTATGAATCCATCCAAAAACTCATATTGAAAATACAAAGACAAGAATCATAAGTACTTTTCAAGGTTGTAATGTGGCTTGGTTAACAAACAAGGGATAAGTATTAAAGCTAATCGAACAAAAACTTGTCTTAACCTAAGGGAGTGATCGACTTACAAAGACTCAAGCAAAATAATTTCAATCAAACTTCTTCTTCATTCCAAATTTCTCAATCCAACACGCATCACTTATTAACACAACCTTATTCGAACTCTTTTTGTTTTTATTTTTTTTCAAAACTTTTCTCTTTTTTCTTTCTTTTTCATTTCTTTCTTTTCTTTTTCTCTTTCTTTCTCAACCTCATAGTAATACACACAAACACATAAACATTTCTCTCCCCAACTTGAATTCGACCATATCATAATGTGAATATTCCCTACTTTCTAAGTTAAGGTAAAAATTCAAACTACAAATCATAGTTAAAGGTTCAAGAAAACAAAGAATCAATATCCATACAAAAAGATGAACCAAATACTCATAGACAAGCATTTAGCAAAAAGAACATGGATATTGACAAAAAGGGTCAAAAGGGGATACTAATGCTTACATACAAAAAATGCCTTGATCATGTTCAAGCTTTCATAAAATCAACACTAACAAAAGATTAAACATAATAAAATCCAGTTAAAACAAGAATTGTGGCCTCCAGTATATATAAACAATGTAAAGCTTCTTCACATTTATGGGTAAAAAGGGAACTAAAGTGATTCAAGTCATGAGCAAGTAATGCAAAAATAATGAATGGTATGGTAATTATACAAATGATAAATTTCCTAAACATGTTATGTTATAGAAAGCGATGAACGAGTATCTGTCAAGTACCAACTTCAAAAACTATCATTACCATACATCTGCAAGTTGACACACTCAAAATCGAAAAATCACCAAATGCGACTTCAAGCTATCCAACCAAAATTTGAATCTAAACAATAAAAGAAAGAATTAAAAATATTACTATTAATTACTATACTATAAAGCCTTGGTGAAAGTGATAAAAAGGAGAGTCAAGCGAAAAATTAAAAAGAATTCACTGGCTCTGCACAGCAGGGCACGCTAAGTAGCACAGAGCGTGCTACACCAGTTGTAGAAAAATAGGACAGCAACAGCAGTGCAACAACGCCCTCCATAATCACATACACAATATCAACTACACATGTACAATATTTATAACATACAAACACACTTCCACAAGCTAAACACGACAAGCTTGCGGAAAAACGCAAATTGACATAACAAAACTAACGGGAGAAAGTGAATTAACAAGTTGAAAAGTGAAAATTTGAGAATTTAAAACAGATCCAATTTTAACTTCTTAAAACACAAGTGAACACATACATAAACGAATACAAATAAAACATGCTTGTTTTACGTCGTAAGCTCGGCGCCTTTAATGTGCGAGCTAGTAATCTCCTCTCGTCATGCCATGGTATTGTCACACCATGTAAACCTAAAGAAAGTGTCCTAACAACCATACAACAAACATTACGAAAATGATACAATTCACAACAATACGTGAAAACAAAGAAAAACACATATATGCCAAAGTATGGAAAGTAAACACAAAACATGTACAAGTAAAAATAGACAAGTTTATGTACACATTTTATACAACATATACAATAATAAACACCAATCCCCGACAACTGTGCCATTTTGCTGGTTGTGGTAAAGCAGCAAGCAAAAAGTAAGTTATTAATTTACTGGGTGATATTTATGTTATATCGTATCGTGTCCACATAGATTGGTGAATTGAAATGCCGTTTGAAAAATCTCTTGTTAACGAGTTTGAGGATAAATGGGTTGAAAGGAAAAGTATCAATAGAAAGTAAATGTATAAAAAGGAAAATGGAATAACTTATCAAGCATGGATATATACTGCTTCTCACAGACTTAAACCTATCGACCTGTTATACTAAACCTATAATATTCATTAATGCCATCACATGTCACTCACAACCTAAGTCATTTTTAACCAAAATTGAGAGGCTGACTATATCACCTCGGTAGCAATATCTCAACCACCTTAACAACACAGAAGTCAACCGTGCTCGTTTGCATCGACGATCTCTCAGAGCGACACTAACAACACAGAGGCATTAATCACACACACCCTAAGTGAATAACAATGCTAAATCTATATCTAGAATTTATACACTATTAAATAATCATCCTAGATAAGAATCTAAGCAGTATATGTCTACAGCAACTCAAATCCCTAGCACAGAGCAAAAATCAAGGATAACAATCGACAAAGATTTGTAAAGCAAGTTTTATATAACGCCAAGGGCGACAAATATACATAAGATCAAATTAAATATATATAAAAACCCAACCAATAGAGAATACACAAAAAAAGAGAAATGAACCATGAATCTACCGGTTTGTCAATGCCGATTGAAGAGCAATCCACCTCGGATCATCCGTATGCAAGCTCCATAGTTGTTATCTAAGCTAATCCTAACAAAAGTAAAGGTTGATGGAGTTGGGAGCAAAAACTTCCCCAAACCCTTAACCTAAAAATGAACTAAATATGTTTTTATAAAACAAATCTCAGCAGACCGTGTAACGCCCGTAATTTAATTAATTATTTAATTAAATTATTTTTGGAATATTTGTGAAGATGTGTTATAATTAATTGGATTTATTTTATTAAGTGGAGAAATAATATTAGAGATATAATATTATATGGTGAAATAATATTATAAGTGTAATATTATTTAATGTGGGTTATTTTTAAGAAATAAAAGTAATAAGGGGGTGTGTTGGTTTTAAGCCCGATAAGGAATAATAGAATAATAGGGTTATTTTATTATTTTTTAGAAGGAATAGAAAGAAAAGAAGTAGTAGAAAGAATAAGGATTTGGAAGAGAACGTGCAAGCTGCTAGAGAAGTGGAAAACGGCAAGAACGTGAATCCAACCGGAAATTGTAGAGCGACCTTCAATCCAAGGTAAGGGTGGGGTTCTGACTCTATAATTGGGTTTATGATAATTGATATGTGGGGTTAGAGGTGATTGTTGTCTTGTTTGTGAATTGTGAATATATGATTGGTGTATGATGAGGATTGATGAATCTTGATGAATATTGATGCCTTGATGTTGTTAAAATGATGTATGACTATAAGATGATTATGAGTGATGAATTGACATGATTATAATAAGTTTTTGGGTTTTAGTTATGGAACCGTAGTGAGATGTTGTGATGAAAAACATAGAATATAGCAGTAATGTAAAAGCATAATTTGGTAAATTGATAACAGGCGCTACCGTATTAGAATTAATGAATTAATTTGGAGAATAGATTTGTAATATTGTTCGTAGTTAGATTGACATCAGGCAAGGAATTAGAACAATAGGATGAACAGAAAGTAGTAGTTCTGGCAGCAAAAGTGTGTTGTCTAGAGTTGCGTTAGAATAATGCAAGATAGAAGTTCTGAAGTTAGACGTAAGCTGTTAGAAGATGTGTGGCATAGTGAAAGGTAGCAGTTCTGATGCTAGAAGTTGCATTAGTCATAAGATGGCATTAGTCAGAAGATGGCATTAGTCAGAAGATGTAATGGTCAGAGGTTGAGTGGTCAGAAGATGTAATGATCAGAGTTTGGGTGGTCAGAAGATGGGATGATCAGAAGTTGTATCTGGTTAGAGGTTGAGTGGTCAGAAGATGAGATGATCAGAAGTTGCATCTGATCAGAGGTTGCATTAGTCAGAAGTTATAGTAGACAGAAGATTGTGTCTCCCAGAAGTTGCGCCATTAGAAGTTATGTTATTAGAAACTGTATTGGTTAGAGGTTGCGTGGTAAGAAGCTGTGTTGGCCTTACGCTGTTTTGTGCAGAATATGGAATGTTAGATGCTTAGAAGCTACTGTTTGAGCTATAACAATAGGAAAGTGACGGTATTGACTTTAGAGTTACAGGATGACAATGTTGATTTACTGTGGAATCAAATACTGCTGAGTTATAAATGAGAAGTTATTAATAAATAAATGATGTTTGATGATTTATAAATAAATGATGTTTGATGATTTATAAATAAATGACGTTTGATGGATTATTTTGATTATTTGAGATGTTATTTTGAGATGTTATTTTGAGATGTTATTTTGAGATGTCTTTGAGATGTTATTTTGAGATGTATTTTGAGATGTTTTGAGATGATAATTTGAGATGTTTTGAGATGATTTGAGATGTTGTTAACTTGGGTGTTATCATTACATTCATGGTTGTGTCGCATACATTGCATTTTTGAGATGGAGCTTATGCTCCTTGAGATGGCCTAGATTGGAAAATTTTGAGATGAAGGCTATGCCTTGTTGATGCCTCTATTAATTGGCAAATTTTTGAGATGGGAGTTCTGCTCCAATGGCACCACATGCATTTGCATAGTGTTGAGTCGCATTATATGATTTCATAAAGAAGTGTATTTTGATGTTGATGAATGTATATTATTATTGAGATTGTCGTTGATTATGAGATGAGAAGTGGTGATATTGTTGATCTAATTTAATATATTAATTATCATGTCCTTTATTATATTGTTAGATATCTCACCCCTTCTGTTTGAATGTTGCCCCTATGTTGGTAACGTGCAGGTAATCGAGAGTGAAGGTTGTATACCTTCAATAGTTCGAGTCGGTGTCATTGCTCTGATATGTAACACTCGGGGGGATGAACGCTTGCTAGTTTGATTGATGATTTTCAGTTATTGAACTTGAAATTTGATTATTATTAAATATGAGATGTTTTCGAAGTTGCTGAATTGTTAGAGATGTACTTAAGAATTCCGCTGCGTAGATGTTGATTTATTTGATTAAAGATGTTATGATGATGGTTCATTCGATGTTTGAAAAAGTGTTATATATCCACGATGAATGCAATGAATTTGTTAGAAGAATTTGTGACGTCCCGATTCATTTGTATGATTGAAATTGTATAACTCTGATTTATGTTGCGTAATTGCTTGAGGTAGAATTGGGGTGTTACATACCGTGCTAAGTGGGTCTGGCGTGCTAAGTGTGACTTCCTTATTTTACACATCAAACCGATTTAAATTTCACTAAGCGCGCTATCCACGCTAAGCAGGCTTCAAAACAATGCTTCTGCAAAAATGTAAAAATGCAAGCAGTGCGCTGCAAAATACGTTGAGCGTACTCGCGCTTAGCTTCCTTTTGCGTGCTAAGCAGGCTCTCCTGGAAATAATTTCTAAAACTGGTATTTTATTCCAAAAACGTGCATCTGGAGCCGTGCCTTCGGCACTTTTTTCCTCGATGCTCCAAAATGAAACAAATATCTATAAAGTGAATGGAAAATATCAAACGGCACATTATGTACACAAAAACACAAATAAACACAAACTAAACGTATTGACAGAAAGTAGGATTTATTCAACGATAATAACAATAAAGAGTCGATAAGTGCAACAAAAAATATATACAAAAATAGCTACAATTTGCACTTATCATAAACAGAGAAGTCACAATTAAAAACTAAAATTACCATTCAGTTGAGATTTTCTCGTCACACTTTTGAATCAAACGTTTCAAGTTCATTCCCATTTTCCTTCACCCTCTTCTAGCTCACCATTCATGCTTTCTTCACCACTCTTTCTCTTACTTATAACAAACTCACAAACATCATTACCTCACATGGTTTATAAGCACATATCACAATATCCTTTCTAACCTATTTAATATGATTATACAACATCAGAAGGAAGGAACATATTACCTCACATAAACAACTCACTACATTCTCTCTACAAAAAATTTTCTCAACCATAAACCTACTCAGAGCTCTCTACATCCTAAGCTTCCTCAGAATTTCACATTGAAATTCTGAGTTGAAGCAAAGCTGAAACCTCAACCTAAGCACAACAACACAACAACCAGATTCAGAAGGAAACAGAGACGCAAAGAGAAGAAGAAGAATCAAAGAAGGAAGCTAAATATTATCTAACTCGTACATGAGGAAAAGATTTCACGAAGTAACCTTCGATTCAATGTTGTTTGATTCTTTTTTATTGATTTGTGTTGATTTCCTTGCTTTATGCTCCCTTGTGATGCTTATCCATACCTTAATTATTGATTTTTGTTGAATCTGAGACCTGGGATTTTATTTTGAAAAACCCTCAATCTGCTTGATGAGGAGGATTTTAGAAATTTGGGCAACATATTTGGTTTCTACACCATAAATTATAGGGAGTTCATGTAGATTTTTTGTTGATTTGGGGTGGTTCGGCGAGGTCCCGCCGGAGAAGAAGGCGATTTCAGCCGCCAACCACCGTGGGACTCGCTGAAATCTAGGCCAGGTTAGTGCTGGTTGAGAGAGAGAGAGAGATAGCATTGTTGAGCAGAGAGAGAGAGATAGACGAACTCTATTATTGAGAGTAGGGAATTTGATTTTAAAAAATGAATCCTTCTGTTTAGTTTTATTTCGTTATCATGTTTAGTTGTTGGGGTGAAATCAGTGGGCGAATAGTGTCCAATGGCGTCACTTGTCCCTACCTGATAAGATGGATTTAGTTTTGATCCCACGTGTGTTTCTTTGAGTGTATACCATGCACCTTCATTATGTCCAGCTTCAAATTATCATCACCAGCATCAGACGCGCCATATCTATTCTCTAGCAGCCAACCATTAACTAGGTTTTATGGTGAACCCCAACTCCTGGGCCTCTCTCTACTAGGTCTCCTTGCGTTTTTCTATTTCACACCCCCATAATTACTTCACTTGCTGGCCCATTTATTTGTTTTTATTTTATTTTATTATTTTTGTTAAACTTTTTTTCTATATATCTTAAAATTAAAAAAAAAGTTTAAATAATTGATAATCTTAAACATTTTTATTTAGTATAACTAATTAATTTACTAATTAGTTTTATTAAATAAATTTATTTAATTTAGTTAATTGTTTATATGGTTTTATTTGTTTGTATTGTTTGAATTAAATTGTGTTTGCTTGTATGTTTGTCTTGGTTGGTCTCATCCTCATTCAACAATTTATATCTCCATCCCTATGTGATGTAAATAATTTTTATCGCTTTCTTTGTTATATCATCAAGCTCTTCATGCATCAAACCTTTTAAAATAACTAATACTCAATTGCGAGCAATTTTTTACCATAAGTCGGTCGCATTTATAGCATCGCAGTCAACTACACATAACTTACTCTTGGGATTTCTTACAATGAGTCCTTGTGGCACACACACTATATAGCTTACTCTTGGGCTTTTTAACAATGATGAATGCATTATCATTTCATTGATCATAAACATGTTTGTGTGTTTTCCACCTTATATGGGCTTATGTGTAGTTTGCTTATCATCATCCCCATTCAAAAATGTATCGCCCATTTTCGACTTGTAATAATTTTATAGCTTCCTTTAGCTTATTATTTTACTTTATCTTGTCCACTATTTCACAATTAGATAAAAACAATCAAGCCCCCAGATTCTTGGTCCATATACCAAGTCATATCCAATATATGTAAGTCGATTGTCTTGTCCATCACATTCAACACCCCAAATCCATATATCAAGCCATACACCAATCATATAAATCAATAGTTTCACATCACATTTAACCTTTCGCGGTCATCTTAAAACACTTTCATAATCAAAGTTTCAAACCTCGATCCAACTTCGACTTACTTTTCAAAACCTTTTTCTTAATAAACTTGGAAAAGTTGGTTGGGACGATTCTATCCCCTCCTTATCAAGTATTTGGGTCTTTGGTTGTCTAAACTTATGATCCTTATACTTGGCTTCCTTTAAATAATTTAAATTAGTGAACCTTGTTTCGCCTCACACTTTTTGATAAGATACCTTTTTTGGATGAAAAAGCAGGTTGGGCCGATTCTATATCCTCCATCCGAGTACTTGGAGCGTTAGTCGTTAACATTTGTGGTCTAATAATTGTCTCTCACATAAAAAAAAACTCTAACTCATCAAACTAGTTTTTCGCCCTTGTGCGACTCTTGTGAAAACCTTTTCATAAAAGAATGTGTTTTAGCCATTTGAATACGAAACGAATGCAAAGACTTAGTCTCCCCGAACGAGCAAAACAAGTCGAGGTTCAAACGTTTGAAATGTTTGACGCGTCACTCTCCTAAAATCAACCAACAAACTCTTGGTCATTTTTAGCAGAACTACAGAGCTCTGAATTCCCCATTGCACATAGGGGGGTATGTAGGCACAAGATGAGACATCTTGGCAAACTCAATAAACTAAAAAAAACAAAAACCCTTATTCTTTCTCTCTTTTCTAGAATAAGTAGAAGATCACAAACTATCACACTAATACACAAACACACACTAACTAAATAGTTCCCATCAAGTACGATAGATGTGAGGGGTGCTAATACCTTCCCTTTACATAATTGACTCTCGAACCCTCTCTTGGTTGCCATGACCAAGTTTCTTTTCTTCCGTAGTTTTATTCGATATTTTCCAATTCCTTTGGAATAAATAAAGATCATGGCGACTTCATTGTTTTAAAATATTTTCGAGTGTGCGATGCACTCTGTTGTACCCAAAAAATTTCCCTCTCATTTTATCAAGATTTCCCCTCACAAGACTCTTTGGACTCCAGACAGGATTAAGGTTTGCTCTGCTCAAGACATCTCCTTGCACTGATAACCTGAAATTAGGGTTTAAGTTTGCACAGGGATTTTTTAACTTCTAATGCCTAATGTGACTTTCATACTTCATGTTGGACCTCTAAGATTATTCATACAAAGTTTCAAGCCTTGAATCAAATTTTTGCCCAGTCAATTGGACAGTTGACCTAAAAATCAGTTGTATTGGGGAAAACGTCAATTGTGGCCAATTTACAGTCAAACCTCATAATTTTTGATCCACATCAACATTATAGACTCATATGAACCATTTGATCAAGTTTGGACCACAACTCCTCAAGAAATTTGATCAGATCATCAAAAGGGCAAAATGGTCATTTTTAGGGTTTTGACTGTAGAAGGGCAATTTCTGATTTTCACCTAACCAATGGAAAATTGGGTTCAAGCATAGTTTCAAGTACTCAATGGCATCATCTTGACCTAACTACAAGGTTCAAAAGATCTCAAATGCATTGGATTGACAGATGAATTTTCCAGTCAACTGATCAAAAATCAACTGTACACTGAAAAGTCAAACATTGACTTTTTGGTCAAAATCAAGTGCCAAGGGTCATTTTTCATCAAGATATGTCAAAACATGAAACTTGTTCACCAAGAAACCTAAAATTGGAAATTAGGGTTTAAAATGGAAAATTTTCATAACTTAGAAATTTTCTAAGTTATGAAAATTTCTTATTTTTTCCAACTTTGCCCAAATTTTTCACCATGATTCAATTGGATTCAAAGAAAACTTCCAACATGAAAGTTGTAGTCCTCCACAAAATCATTTTGTGAATAAGGGTCCATGAAACTTTTAACTTAGTGAAATTTTGCCCTAGTTTAGGCAGGATTTTGACCTATCTTCATGGAAACTTTTCACCTAGTTCCAAGTGGAATCTCAAAATGCATTTCAAATATGTATTGTAGAGCATGTTACAAGTTTTCCAAAATGTCAAAGAACTCTCCAAGATCATTTGTGGTTAGGGAGAATCGAAAGTTTGAAAATGGCAAATTATCACTTTTATCCAAGGCATTTTGCACATTGCTACAACTTGAAAATATGTCCAAAGCATGCTTGTACTTGTTTTACAGGTCTTAATACTTTCCACACTCCTTAATTAAATGCAAATACATTGTAAAAAGGCATTGTTCTGAGTTATGGAGCATTACACAAAGAGTTAATACAAAAATGGCAAAAAGGCAACATTGCTACTTTGATAAAGCATGCTTTATGTCATTTTGTTTATCTTGAGCATTGAACCCAATCTCTTGCAGCAAACAAAGTCCATGAATATCAGGAAATTGGTACCAACTATGTGTAGGCTCTGAGCTAGCTTGTACAACCTTGGCTTTTGTCAACTCACATTTTGCTTCAAAAACAAGAAACCTTGCAAAAGGTCCACAACTTGGGCATCTGTTAAAACCAAGCTTTGTAACCATTTGAAACAAGTTCAACATAATATACCAAGCTAGAAACACGAGCTCATAGCATTGAAAACACCCTTAAACACAAAAACACCAAGTTATTGTCAAAACAGGGCCATACCTGCAGAACTCAAGCCAAATCCATATTCCCTCGTGCGTTTTGCTTGGAATCATTTCAAACACATTCTAAACAATACACCTAAACTGTCCAAGCCCTTACTTAGCAACTGTAACTCCATTTTCACACTTCACCATTTTCACTTTGAAGCTTTGCAGGTTGTGCTCTACAAGGAGTTTCAGATCATTTCAAAGCAAGCTAAGCATTGGGAAAGGTCAGGGGAACATCAAGCAAGCTCAAAAGTCCTTCAGACCTCACTCATAACTCTTACATTGCCATATTTGAACTTGACTGAAATAGGTATTTCTCAAGATTCTAACTCCTTATTTAGGCATCATTAAGCTTAGGTTTGTGAAGCAAAAATGTAGTCTCTAAGTTTCTTGAGCTGTACATATGCATAGCTTGTATTTATATTAACTGAGCTAGGAGAATTTAGATGATGAACATGCTGAAATTTTTAGGTCAGAAATTGGGGGTGATAAAATTCCCCCTGATTTCTTAGAGTTAGATCAAGTTTTTTATATGGTTAGAATCGTGGTTTAAAGCTCTATAAGTTTCATGTTGTGAGTTTTTGATTTCATGCAAAGAATAGAGAGAACATATTTGAAGTTGCAGAAGCGCGCGTTTTGGCCAAAGGACAGGGATGAAGTGTGACTTGGGCCTAGCGGTTGGGCCTATTGCTGTTTACACCCTCCATTTTGTTTTCTGCACCCCCGGGCCCATTTTCTTTATTTTTTTGCATATTTTTCATTTCTTTTGTGATTTCTGACTTTATTATTTTTTTCTAAATATTAAAAATCACCAAAAATATTTTCTTAATTTTTACATTTTTATTATATTATTTTTATTATTTTTTATGACAAAAAATAGTTTGTTAGGTCAAATACTTTTATTTTCTTAAATAAATTTGTAAATAATATAAAAATACTTACATATTTTTATTTTATTATATTATACACTTAAAATATTATTTTCTCACATATTTTATTTTTTAACATCTTTGTATATATTTTTATTTATTATCTTGTACATAAATAATAATAGGATATATATTTTTTCTTTTAAAACAAAAATTAGGGTTTTCACTCTCTCCAAAAATAATCATTTTTATTTTCTTATTTTTTGACTTAAATAAATTCATTTTTACATACATAAAAACAAATACAAAAAACATTTTGCATATTTATATTTAATTGCACATTTAAATACTTGTTTATTTATTTATTTGTAAATTAAATTCAATTGGGTTGTAATAGTAAATTAGGGCTTTATTTTATGCAAATACCCCCTATTCAAACTTGTACCCCCTCCCCATAATCATGTTGTAATAGTCTTAGATTTACTTTTACGCATTTTATTGCTTTCAAATGCCATGATAGTAAATTAGGGTTTGTATGCAAAAAAGACCAAAATCAAACAAATAACATGACTTAATACAAGACAAAAATGCATGAAAAATGACAACACATTGCACACAAGCACCCTTAGGGTTTCATCCACTTTGTTGCCTTAAAATGGCCATGGTATGCATGCTAGATATCTTGGCAAAATCAAAACAAAACAAAAAGATCATAGTCCCTCGATGACGCTATCTTGGTTGCCTATACAAAAATGATCTAGTTCCTCAAAAAACTTGCTAAGATACTTGGCAACATTATTATCATGGTCATACGATGACCCACGCCCGTTCCGTTTAACATCCAAAGATAGAGTTGTTTACCAAATACAATGGTAAAACAGTAATGTCAAAGGGTTAAAAATGTGTAGGAAATACTTTTGATTAGGGTAGACAACTTCTAGTTACTTGATCAAACTTGCAAACCAACCTTGCTATTTTCAAACTATCACACAATTTCAAAACATTTTCCCAACAAACTTTCAAACATTGAAACATTTTTCAAAAGACAAACACCTGTGTATACATTCAAACAAGAATCATTACAAAGTTTTCCTAAACAAAGGCCTCTTTTCAAAATACTTTCAAAACCACACACAAAAGCACCATTTCAAACAATTGAAAAGCAAAAGCAAGTGATCTAAAACAAGTAACTAAGAGCCCATGGAAAACCATTGATGAAAAGGGTGCTAGCACCTTCCCTTTTCATAATCTACCCCCCGAACCCAAAAACAATCTCAAAGATCTTTCCCGTTCTTTTTTACCTTTCCTTTTGGATAAAATAAAAGTCGGTGGCGACTCTTGCTAAACCACAACATTTACGAACACAAACGCAAAACCTCAAGTCAGTTCTCCCACCGCATCACAGAACTGGCGACTCTGCTGGGGAAAACTCTAAAAGTGGGGTTACCTTAGGGTTTTAGATCACCTTTACATGCTTATCTTGCTTGACTTGATTGCTTTACATTTGGTTCTATTGTTTGGGTTTGAATCCTCTACCCGGATTTGGGAAACATTCATAGGTAAATAGCAATACATTATGGAAACTGTGCGGGGTATACCGACATGGTTGAAGCAATAGCTATATTAGTGCGACATATTTGTGAGTACCAGTAGCCTTTGAGTCAATCAAAGAGAATACGGGGCCGCTGAGTGATGTCATGAAGCACTAATGGACTTTTAGAACCTTTACTTGACCAACTTGGCCTTTTTAGGAGTAGTGAGATGACCGGCTTGGGTGCAGTCCGAAGTTGGTAGATACTCGATACTACACTCATTGAGGGTTGTTTTCTTGGAATATTTCGGTCGCCAGTAAAGTGGCTAAACTGAAACAATGAACATAGAAAATAATCCAGTGATATTGAGCTCCTTAGAACCCGGTTACTATTTCTAGGACAGGTTGAGCCAACTAAACTTCAAGAGGGTACTTACCTATGAAACCCCATGCAAGCCTGAAACTAGGAACTTGTGTGATTTGTTTGTACATATATACTTGTGCATAACATCCTGGACATCATGAAGCATCATATGCATCCAACTAACCATTTCAAGGATTTGGATTTTCATCTTTGTTCCTGTTTTGTAGGTAATGGAATCACATCGCAGGAAAACTATCCAAGTCAACCTTGTAAGAATTCCTCCTCAACTAAAGGAGCTAGATTCAAGGATTCCTGAGAATTCTCCATTCACCGAGAGGCATGGTCGTCTTCTCAACTTAGTCACTGTCAACACTGAGGAGGATATGCTAAAAGTTCTCTTCCAGTTCTTTGACCCTTTGCATCATTGCTTCACATTTCCTGATTACAAGCTTGTGCCTACTTTGGAGGAATTTTATCAACTCTTGAGGATTCCTATTCTCCATCAACTAACTTTCAACGGTACGGAAAGAGATCCAAAGCCTGAAGATGTTGCTCAAGCCCTACACTTGCAACCATCTGATATCATAGGTCATTGGGAAACCAAAAGTGGTGTCAAAGGTTTCTTGTCAAAGTTCTTGTTTGAGAAGGCCCAAAGCTGCTGGAATTCATTGGACTTACAAGCTTTTGAGGAGATTGTAGCTCTTCTCATCTATGGGATGGTCTTGTTCCCTAACCCTGACCAACTTATAGATGTGAATGTTGTCAAAGTTTTCATGGCTCGCAACCCGGTGCCTACATTGCTTGGGGATATCCTCCACTCTTTTCAAACTCAAACAATGAGGAAAAGAGGTGTTCTCATGTGTTGTACTCCTCTACTGGCAACATGGTTTATTTCTCATCTTCCCCAATCAGTCTTAAAGAATGAGCAAGGATTAAGGTGGTCACAACGATTGATGACTCTTACACATTCATATGTTCATTGGTGTTCTCGATCCAGAGAAACTGTTATCATCATTGATCGTTATGGGGAATTCCCTAATGTCCTTCTACTTGGAATTAGGGGAGGCATTACCTATAACCCCTGCTTAGCTCTGAGACAGTTTGGGTATGCCCGAAGGGATGGCCCACATGACATGCTGATTCCAGACTTGGTTTTTGACTTCGACAACGATGATCAAGGACTTCGACAAAGGTTCATCCGAACTTGGAGGATGCCCAACAAGGTGGACAGTAAGACCTTGGGACATAAGAATTCCATCCCTCTTGAGCCTTACCTCAAGTGGGTACGAACCCGCGCCAAAAGTCTTATGATGCCTTACCCTTACATTCTCTCTGTGATCAAAGAGCCTATTATGAAAGGAGAGGTTCCATACACCCTCCTACATCCTGACATGCCAACATCACTAGAAGATCTACAAAGGAGTTGGATACAGCTCAAGGGAAAACGCGATACTTTCGAAGCCCAATTCTATGCAAGTTAGAAGAAGGTTTTGGAACTTACTCGTCAACTTCACGAAGAGCAGACTCTTAACACCTACATTGCACCAAAGAGGATGCGCAACGTCTTTTTGCATTAGAATTTTGTATTATTTTTCCCATGGGGCATTGATGTACTCACAAATTCTCTTATTAATATGACGTGTGTTCCTTTTTGTTTAAAATAAATTTGAATTTATGAATCCTTGAATGCATTACATGAATATATATCATTCATCATATGCATAAACAGGTCTTCACACCAGGTTTCCTTATCTCTCTGCTGTTTATTTCAGCAAGATGGATATTGAGCAGACGGTCAAAGACTTACAAGCGCAAAATTCACAGTTTCAACAGCTAATTCTGACCTTGGCTAAGGGGCAGGAGGAGCTTAAAACTCTACTGTAAAAGGAAAAGGAGAAAAAGAAAAAGAAGAGGGCTGGTGTGGATACCATGGGTAGAAGATTTGAAGGTCAAGCTAGAAGGGTCCTGGATTTCCCCTCAACATCTGATGAAGGGGTGAGAAAGGGTAAAGAGACGGCAGTGCCATCTGACTCTGAGGAAGAAGAAGAAGAAGAGGATGAAGACTATTCTGAACAGCAGTACCCTCCTGCAGATGACAAATACAAGAATCTGGAAGAGTGTCTAGCTGCCATGGAAGTGCAGAGAGTGCCCGGGCTGGACTTTGAAGAGTTAGGGCTGGTTTCTGGAATCGTAATTCCCTCTAAGTTTAAGGTGCCTATTTTTTCTAAGTACGATGGTTTGTCTTGTCCAAAGATGCATCTGCGATCTTACGTTAGAAAAATTCAACCTCATTCTTCTGACAAAGACCTGTGGGTTCATTTCTTCCAGGACAGTCTTTCGGGGACGCAGTTAGATTGGTTCTACCAGCTAGAGAGGTCTGATGTGCATAATTGGGAGGATTTGGCGGCCGCCTTCTACAGACAGTATCAATATAATACGGACTTAGCACCAACCCGTACTCAATTACAGAGTATGAGCATGGTCTCAAATGAAGGTTTCAAAGAGTATGCCTAGAAATGAAGAGACTTGGCGGGACGAGTACAACCACCTCTATCTTAGAGGGAGCTAGTTGATATGTTCTTGGGAACAATGTCAGACCCCTTTTTCAATCACCTGATTGGAAGTTCGTCTGCGGGGTTCACCGAGTTGATTCTAACTGGTGAGAGAGTTGAAGCCGGCATAAAAAACGGGAAAATTCAAAAAGATACATCTATTTCCGCTGCCATCAAAAAGACTTTTCCAGCAAAGAAAGAAGTCTTAGTTGTCTACTCCCAAAGAGGTCAAGGAAGAATTGAGCACCGGCCAGCGGTGGGGGTCGTAATGATTCAGAAGTCTGCAGCTGATCAGCCTAGAAACAATCAACCCAGAACCAACCAAGCAAGGGTGGAAAGGCCTGCATGGCAATTCACCCGGATAAACATGACTCCCGCTCAGGTTCTACCCCATCTCTTAAAGTTAAACCTTGCAAGTTTGAAAGAGGCCCCGAAGAATCCGAATACATCTTCTCCTTACTACCATTCGAATGCCAAGTGTGCTTATCATTCCGACAGCCTAGGGCATGACACCAACAATTGTTGGGCCCTCAAGAATAAGATTCAGGATTTAATAGACGCTAAAGAAGTTGAATTAGACGCCCCTAAAAAGCCGAATGTGATCTCTGCTCCAATGCCAAAACATGGCCACAATGCCCATGTTGTTAAAGATCTTTTTGTTACTACTATTGATGATTTGATGACTCCATTACCGATAATCAAGTTGAATTTGTTGAAGGCTGGGATTTTCCCAGGTTGTGAAAAAGATTGCTGCCTTTGTTCATCCTTACCAACCGACTGTCCGCTGTTGAAGTTAGGCATCCAACGCCTAATGGATAACCAAGAAATCCTTTTTGAAAAGATTCCTGTTACACCAACTCCTGTCAATGATGTTTTGATAATTACCATATCTGCCAATCTTTCCAAGATCTCCAAAAGACCTGTTAAGATTACATCTGATCCGAAGATTGCACCTTTGAAGATAACCATGCCGGGGCCTATCCCGTACAAGTCCAACAAATCAATACCGTGGAACTATGGGGGAGAGATCTTATACCACGGTATTAAAAAAATTGAATCAACTGAAGAGAGTTCTGATGAAGAGACTTCCGACATTGGAAACATTGCCGGAACGAGTAAAATCACCCATAGTGGAAGAATTTTCTCTCCAGAGATTGCACCTACAAAGGCAATCTTTGGACCCTCAGCTGCTCCTAAGGTTACCTTTGCACCGGTAAACATATTTGCAAGAACTCTAATTATTGAAGAAGTTGTAACTCATGTGGTTGTCCCCTCTGCTGCTGCTGATGATAGAGGGAAGGGGATCCAAGAAGAGCCTGTCAGGACGAAGGCTCAGCCGTTGATCATCCCTGAAACCTCTCAAAAAGAAA
Source organism: Vicia faba (assembly GCA_948472305.1). Taxonomy (NCBI): domain Eukaryota; kingdom Viridiplantae; phylum Streptophyta; class Magnoliopsida; order Fabales; family Fabaceae; genus Vicia; species Vicia faba. The sequence continues at coordinate 252,838,890 of OX451737.1, forward strand.
TGGAAGAGATTTTGAAAATAATCAAGAAAAGCGATTATAATGTTGTGGAACAACTGGGGAAAACCCCCTCAAAGATCTTTATGTTGGCCTTGCTGCTTTGTTCAGAAGCTCATGCTAAATATCTGATCAGATTTTTGAAGACGGCCCACGTGCCACAGGAAACCTCTGCGGATCAGCTCCAGGAATGTGTATCTAGCCTAACAGCAGGCAATGGTCTAGGATTATCTGATGTTGATCTAACAATCAAAGGGAGAAAACATAATGACGCTTTGCATGTCTCGGTGGAATGCAGAGAGACTACTCTAGCACATGTACTGGTAGACACTGGTTCATCGCTGAACGTCTTACCAAAGAAAGCATTGGATAGGTTGGATTGTGAAGGCCTAACTTTGAAGCCCAACAACATCATTGTCAGAGCCTTTGATGGTTCTAAAAAGATGGTCCACGAGGAGGTGGACATCCCGATCAAAGTGGGAACTGAAACCTTTAACTCCACATTTTATGTGATGGACATCCGTCCTTCCTATTCTTGCTTGTTGGGAAGACCCTGGATTCATCATGCTGGAGCCGTCACTTCTACTCTGCATTAGAAGCTCAAGTACCCTGTCCAGGGGAAAATTGTAACTGTTCACGGCGAAGAGGAATACATGATAAGCCATCTTAATTCTTTCCGCTATATGGAATTAGATGGCGAATTCATCGAAACCCCCTTTTAGCATTTTGAAGAGGTAGCTCAGGAGATTGCGGCAACCAAGACAGTGTCTTCTGTACCCATGATTACCCAACCTCCACCTCGGATGTCGCCTCTAAAAGATGCAAAGGCTGTGATTGAAGAAGGAGGAAGCATAATCTGGGGGCAGCTTCCCAATTTTCCTTTCAAATCTGATAAATTCGGCTTGGGTTTCACTGCTTCTACTCAAAAGGCTGTACGCCGCACCCGTGCTGGAGGGCCACCAATGAAGATCACCCATCATGGAGTAAATACTTTAAAGGATGGTGAAGAGGAGAGCAACTTGGAAGACTGGATTTTCCCTACTATTGACGGAGGATTGTGCAATTGGGAGGCAAAAGACTTTGTTCCCATTACTTTCATAAATCAGTAATTTATCTTTCAAACATTTCTGTTGGTTTGTAATAATTCTTGAATAATTCGTACACTTTTAACCTTGTGCCTTACCCGAGGCATATAGGTCCATTTGTAAGGGTTTGATTTTTCATCTTCATATGCCATTTTAATGAATCATGGACGTTTTCATATATAAACTTTTGTGTTCATTATCTTTCTTTTTGCATTTTATTTGTTTAAAGATGGCTATCCCTTACACACACCCACACTCACAAATACAGGTACCCTTCCATTCCGGATTCCATGGGTAACAATTCTGCTATGGCCTTCAGTGACTCTGAAGATCTGGTCTACCATGCCAAATACGATGGTGAGGAAGACTGTGAGGTGCCTGGAGAATTGGCTAGACTGCTACAACAGGAAGAAAGGGTTATTCTACCTCATGAGGAGCTGTTAGAGACAATCAACTTGGGTACTGAGGAAGACAAAAAAGAAGTTAGAGTGGGTGCCAAACTAGAGCCAAGTGTCAAGGAGCGCTTAATTAAGCTTTTGAATGAATATGTTGAGATCTTCACCTGGTCATACGAAGACATGCCGAAACTTGATACAGACATTATGGTACACCGTCTACCCACAAGAGAAGATTGTCCACCAGTTAAACAGAAAGTCTGCCGCATGAGGCCCGACATGTCTAAAAAGATCAAAGCAGAAGTTATGAAGCAGTTCAATGCTGGATTTCTTGCTGTTACTTCCTATCCACAATGGGTTGCTAACATTGTGCCCGTGCCTAAGAAGGACGACAAAGTGAGAATGTGCATGGATTACAGAGACTTAAACAGGGCTAGCCCTAAAGATGACTTTCCACTTCCTCACATTGACATCTTGGTTGAGAATACAGCTCAACACAAAGTTTTTTCTTTCATGGACGGATTTTCAGGTTATAACCAGATCAAAATGGCCCCTGAGGACATGGAGAAAACTACTTTTGTTACACAGTGGGGTACGTTCTGCTACAAAGTGATGCCATTCGGACTGAAGAATGTCGGGGCAACCTATCAACGCGCCATGGTGGCTTTGTTTCATGATATGATACATCATGAGATAGAGGTCTACGTAGACGACATGATAGCCCGTTCACAAACTGAAGAAGAACACCTCGACCATATGCAAAAGCTGTTTATCAGGTTGAAGGAGTACAAGCTCAGACTGAACCCTAACAAGTGCACTTTAGGAGTCAGGTCCAGTAAACTCTTGGGTTTCATTGTCAGCAACAAGGGCATCGAGGTTGATCCTGCCAAAGTCAAAGCTATACAAGAAATGCCTGCCTCTCGCACTGAGAAGGAGGTCAGAGGTTTCTTGGGATGCCTAAACTACATTGCAAGGTTCATTTCTCACCTAACATCTACCTGTGAGCCAATCTTCAAGCTGTTGAAGAAAGATCAGGTGGTTAAATGGAATGATGACTGTCAAATTGCTTTCGATAAAATCAAGGAGTATTTGCTAGAACCTCATATCTTGATGCCTCCCATCGAAGGAAGACCGCTAATAATATATCTGACCGTCCTAGAGAATTTAATGGGGTGCGTATTGGGCCAACATGACGAGTCTGGCCGAAAAGAGCATGCCATTTATTACCTTAGCAAAAAGTTTACCAACTGTGAGACCTGATACTCACTGCTCGAGAAAACTTGATGCGCTTTGGTATGGGATGCTCGCCGGCTAAGGCAGTATATGTTGACTCATACCACTTTGCTGATCTCTAAGATGGATCCGATCAAGTACATCTTTGAGAAGCCTACTTTATCCAGAAGAATCGCTAGATGGCAAATGATCCTAACGGAATACGATATACAGTACACGACCCAAAAAGCTATAAAGGGGAGTGTGCTAGCTGACCATCTGGCTCATCAAGCTGTTGAAGATTACCAATCCATGAGGTTCGACTTCCCCGACGAGGATATCATGACATTGGACAACATTAAATATTTCAGGCCATATGTTGGACCTAAACAAGGATCCTGATGGACCCTGTACTTTGATGGTGCCTCCAATGCACTTAGAAATGGTATCGGCACAATTCCTATTTCTCCAGAAGGTTGCCATACACCTTTCACTACCAGACTTTGCTTTAGCTGCACCAACAACATGGCCGAGTATGAAGCTTGTATCTTTGGTCTCAAGGCTGCAATAGACTTGGGAATCAAATATTTGGTTGTGCTTGGGGACTCATCTTTGGTCATCAGTCAGATCAAAGGAGAGTGGGATACTAAACATCCAAACCTCATCCCTTACAAAGAACATGTCTTGACATTGTTACCATATTTCGAGCAGATTACCTTCGAGCACTTCCCGCGAGAAGAAAATCAGCTAGCAGATGCTCTTGCTACAATGTCATCCATGTTTAAACTTAACTGAGATAACGAGGCTCCCCAAATCACCATTGAACGGATGGACGGACCTGCACATTGTCACGAGATTAATACCGAAAAAAAAGTGGACCGACCTTGGTTTCACGAAGTCAAAAGGTATCTCGAGGCTCAAGAATATCCTGAAGGAGCTTCAGCCAACGACAAAAAGTTCTTGAGGAGATTCTCAGCTAAGTTCTTCCTGAGAAATGGTATCCTATACAAGCGCAATCATGATTGCATTCTGCTCCGTTGTGTGGACAAGATTGAAGCTGAACAAATTATGGATGAATTACACAATGGTACCTTTGCCACTCATTCTAGCGGACATACGATGGCTAAGAAGATCCTACGGGCAGGCTATTATTGGTCTACCATGGAAGCTGACTGCCATCAACATTCCAGGACTTGTCACAAATGCCAAATCTACGCTGACAAGGTACATATACCTCCAGTTCCTCTCAATGTCTTAACAGCTCCTTGGTCGTTCTCTATGTGGGGAATCGACATGATTGGAGAGATCAAGCCTACAACATCCAATGGACACCGCTTCATCCTGGTGGCCATTGATTACTTCACCAAGTGGGTCGAAGCAGCTTCCTTCGCATCAGTTACAAAGAATGTGGTTGCCCGCTTCATCAAGCAGAACCTCATATGTCGGTACGGTATCCCCGAAAGGATCATCACGGACAACGGTACAAACCTGAACAATACTATGATCGCCGCCTTGTACGAGCAGTTCCAGATTCAACATCACAATTCATCTCCATATCGGCCAAAGATGAACGGTGTTGTCGAAGCTGCGAACAAAAATATCAAGAAGATCATACAAAAGATGACAGTCACCTACAAGGACTGGCATGAGATGTTACCGTTTGCTCTTCACGAGTACCGTACCACGGCGCGTACATCAACTGGGGAAACACCCTATTCTTTGGTATATGGCATGGAAGCTGTTTTACCTATCGAGGTTCAGATTCCCTCCTTGAGAATCATGAAAGATGCTGGTTTGAGTGAAGACGATTGGATTCAGACCCGGCTTGATCAACTTAACTTGATCGACGAGAAGCGACTTACTGTTGTTTGCCATGGTCAAGCGTATCAAAAACGGATGATCAAGGCATTCAACAAGAAAGTCAGGCGCCAGGTATATCAAGTCGGAGATCTTGTAATCAAACAGATCATCTTTCCGCAAAGTGATCCCAGGGGCAAATAGACACCTACCTACGAAGGACCATTTGTGATCAAAAACATCTTTTCTGGTGGGGCAATGATATTAACCACCATGGACGGCGATGACCTACCGCACCCTGCGAACGCAAACATAGTCAAAAGATACTACGCATAAATGACTCGACAAGTTGAAAACCCGAAAGGGCGACTTGGGCAAAAATGGGCATCTCGGTAAATCGAAAGCCTGAAAGGGCGGTTCAGGAAAAAATTAGGGATAAAAAAAATCTGTACACCCGGTAAGTTGAAAACCCGAAAGGGTGACTTGGGCAAAAAAAGGGTTTCCCGGTGGATCGAAAGCCCGAAAGGGTGGTCCAGGAAAAAGTTAGGGAATTAAAGCGTATGACTATGTCTCGTCGGATCACTTTAAGGACAATCTCTTCACAGACAAGCTCCAGGCTTCTGATCAACTCAATCATCTTCGGACGAAGAAACAAATGGACAAGATATTCAGAGTTACGAAGGCTATAGCAGAATGGGAACCCCATGGAATTTTTACACATAGCCATCTTTCTTTGTATAAATTTTTCTCATTTTTTATGACAACGTCCTCTTACTAGGATGTATGTCTCCTTTGTACAAAATACTTACACAAAGTTAATACAAAGATACTTCAAGGTGCAGAAAACTATTTGCCTTTTCTTCTTTTTTACACTTGTGTTTTATTTGAAAACGTCCAATGATTTATTTAATGAGCATATGCATTTGAATATAATCACTGTTTACAAATAAACGAAATGGGAAAGAATAATTAATGACAGGTTGAAAGTATAGGAAAACGTCTTTAGGCTATTCCAAAAGAAATCCCCTGCAATACATCATCTAGACCCCAAGCGGAGCTAAAACCTTGAAATACATATCCCCGGCGGAGTTATAATTTCAAACCCTTAATTCCCATTAGAGTTAAACTTCAAACTCCCAATCCTCAGCGCAGTAAAAACTTTGAACTACAGACCATCAGCGGAGATGAAACCTTCTTCCCCAGTCAAGTCAAATTTCTAACTATCAATCTACAGCGGAAACCATTCAGTTTTCCCCAGATTCCCCAGCAAGTTGTCTTAAAATCTGAGAATCAACCAGATAACAGTTAACTTATATCCCCAACCTAGGATAATTCCCCAGTAGACTGGCATACAACCCGAACTCCTCATCTCCCCAGCAGGATAACTACTCCCCAGCAGTATAGCTACTCCCCCAGAGTTTTCACTTACTCTCTAACAGGAATCCTTCTTCCCCAGAGAGTTTTTGGTCCCCAACAGAATGAAGATTCTCATTCTTAATTCCCTAGTGAAGTTTCCAGAGTCTTCATTGCTCCCCAGCATGGATTCGTCAAAATTTTTTAATCCCCTGCAGATCGAAGATTTTCATTCTTGACTCCTCAGCATGAAGTCCCCAAAGATTCAAATTCCCCAGAAGATTGAAGATTCTCATTCTTAGTTCCTCGCATAAGCCATCAGAGCCTTCCTTATTTTCCAGCAGATCAAGGTTTTTCTTTTGTCTGATCCCCAGTAGAGATCGTCAGAGTTTTCCCTATTCCCTAGCCGAATAAGGATTTTCATTATTTTAATCCACAGTAGAAGTCTTCAAGGTTCTCTGGATCCCCAAGCATATTTCTTAAGCAGTTTGACATTACATCCCTAAGTAGAATTTTTGTCAATACTCCAACTCCAAAGACTTGAAAGATTCCTATCCCCAGGAAAGTCGTGAAGGATTCTCACATCCCCACAGAAGTTGTCAGGATCTTTAATCCCCAAGAAGTCAACAAGGATTTCTCATCCTCAGTAATCAAAGATTTTGAATCTCCAGCAGCAGTCAAGGATTTATTTTCCCCAGCAGCAGTCAAGGATTTTATTACCTCCAGCTATCAAGGATTTATTTTCCTCAGCAATACAACAAATCAGCTTACATGCGCATACATTACATTCATATATCATAAAACATTGATAAAACACATTTTATTGCATCATACATTTCATGCAACATAGCTCTGTGTTTCAGCTAACATTTTACCCTTTTTCAGGATAAGATTAACAGCTATCTTTAACAAATATTCAACGATTTCAGATACAGTACGGATACACTCCAGACACGGAAGTCATTCTTCTTCTCATTCAGATCTCTTATTCAGATACAATAAATATACACTCCAGACACGGAAGTCATTCTATTACTCATTCAGAATTCAAAGTCAAGATACAGTACGGATACGCTCCAGACACGGATGCCATTTTGTCACTCATTCAGACTTCAACAATCAGATACAGATTAGATACGCTCCAGACACGGAAGCCATTCTTTTTCTCATTCAGATTCAACTATCAATTTCAAAGTTCAGATACACTCCAGACACGGAAGCCATTTTGTCACTCATTCAAGCTTTTTCCCAGCCCAGATACGCTTTAGACACGGATGTCATTCTGTCGCTTATTCAAATTTCAGATTCAGATACAATACAGATACACTCCAGAAACGGAAGTCATTCTGTTATTCATTCAAGAATCAAGTACAGTTACAGCTCAGATATACTCCAGACACGGACGCCATTCCATTGCTCATACATATCCAATCTCCAGATACAACTCAGACATGTTCCAGATACAGATACCATTCTGATGTTCATTCTCCTGATTTTCAACAAACATTTTTGGATGGCATCTTCACGCCCATCTCCGACAAGATTCTACCATCTCCAAATGGCATCTTTAAGCCCATTTCCTCAATGACATTTTGACGAGTGCAAATTTACGGACACTCTAGTGTCCAATCATCTTTTAACTTCGAGTCACGAACGACCAACTCGCCAATCTAACTCTTCATGTTCAAGAAGATTGAACAGGGGCAGTTGTTGTACCCCAAAATTTGCCCTCTCATTTTATCAATATTTCCCCTCACAAGACTCTTTGGACTCCAGACATGATTAGGGTTTTCTCTGCTCAAGACATCTCCTTGCACTGATAACCTGAAATTAGGGTTTAAGTTTGCACATAGATTTTTGAACTTCTAATGCCTAATGTGACTTTCATACTTCATGTTGGACCTCTAATATTGTTCATACCAAGTTTTAAGCCTTGAATCAAATTTTTGCCCAGTCAATTGGACAGTTGACCTATAAATCAATTGTATTGGGGAAAAAGTCAATTGTGGCCAATTTATAGTCAAACCTCATAATTTTTTATCCACATCAACATTATAGACTCATATGAACCATTTGATCAAGTTTGGACCACAACTCCTCAAGAAATTTGATCAGATCATCAAAAGGGAAAAATGGTCATTTTTAGGGTTTTGACTATAGAAGGGCAATTTCTGATTTTTCACCTAACCAATGGCAAATTTGGTTCAAGCATAGTTTCAAGGAATCAATGGCATCATCTTGACCTAAGCACAAGGTTCAAAAGATCTCAAATGCATTGGATTGATAGATGAATTTTCTAGACAACTGATCAAAAATCAACTGTACACTGAAAAGTCAAACTTTGACTTTTTGGACAAAATCAAGTGCCAAGGGTCAGTTTTCATCAAGATATGTCAAAACATGAAACTTGTTCACCAAGAAACCTAAAATTGGAAATTAGGGTTTAAAATGGAAAATTTTCATAACTTAGAAATTTTCTAAGTTATGAAAATTTCTTATTTTTTCCAAATTTTCCCAACTTTTTCACCATGATGCAATTGGATTCAAAGAAAACTTCCAACATGAAAGTTGTAGTCCTCCACAAAATTTACAACTTTGATTCACAAAGTTTTCCAAAAATATGCTTGGATCTCAAATTATGATTTTGTGAATAAGGGTCCATGAAACTTTTAACTTAGTGAAATTTTGCCCTAGTTTAGGCAGGATTTTGACCTATCTTCATGGCAACTTTTCACCTAGTTCCAAGTGGAATCACAAAAAAATAAAAGATGGATTTTAGAGCATGTTACAAGCTTTCCAAAATGTCCAAGAACTCTCCAAGATCATTTGTCGTTAGGGAGAATCGAAAGTTTGAAAATGGAAAATTATCACTTTTGTCCAAGGCATTTTGCACATTGATACAACTTGCAAATCTGTCCAAAGCATTATTGTACTTGTTTTACAGGTCTTAATCCTTTACACACTCCTTAATTAAATGCAAATACATTGGACAAAGGCATTGTTCTGAGTTATGGAGCATTACACAAAGAGTTAATCCAAAAATGGCAAAAAGGCAACATTACTACTTTGATAAAGCATGCTTTATGTCATTTTGTTTATCTTGAGCATTTAACCCAATATCTTGCAGAAAACAAAGTCCATGAATATCAGGAAATTGTTACCAACTATGTGCAGGCCCTGAGCTAGCTTGTACAACCTTGGCTTTTGTCAACTCACCTTTTGCTTCAAAAACAAGAAACCTTGCAAAAGGTCCACAACTTGGGCATCTATTAAAACCAAGCTTTGTAACCATTTGAAACAAGTTCAGCATAATATACCAAGCCAGAAACACAAGCTCATAACATTGAAAACACCCTTAAACACAAAAACACCAAGTTCTTGTCAAAACAGGGCCATACCTGCAGAACTCAAGCCAAATCCATATTCCCTCGTGTGTTTTGCTTGGAATAATTTCAAACACATTCTAAACAATACACCTAAACTGTCCAGGCCCTTACTTAGCAACTGTAAATCCATTTTCACACTTCACCATTTTCACTTTGAAGCTTTGCAGGTTGAGTTCTACAAGGAGTTTCGGATCATTTCAAAGCAAGCTAAGCATTGGGAAAGGTCAAGGGAACATCAAGCAAGCTCAAAAGTCCTTTAGGCCTCACTCACAACTCCTATATTGCCATATTCGAACTTGATTGAAACACGTATTTCTCAAGATTCTAACTCCTTGTTTAGGCATCATTAAGCTTAGGTTTGTGAAGCAAAAATGTAGTCTCTAAGTTTCTTGAGTTGTACATATGCATAGCTTGTATTTATATTAACTGAGCTAGGAGAATTTAGATGATGAACATGCTGAAATTTTTAGGTCAGAAATTGGGGGTGATAAAATTCTCCCTGGTTTCTTAGAGTTAGATCAAGTTTTTTATATGGTTAGAATCGTGGTTTAAAGCTCTATAAGTTTCATGTTGTGAGTTTTTGATTTCATGCAAAGAATAGAGAGAACAAATTTGAAGTTGCAGAAGCGCGCGTTTTGGCCAAAGGACAGGGATGAAGTGTGACTTGGGCCTGGCGTTTGGGCCTATTGCTGTTTACACCCTCCATTTTGTTTTCTCCACCCCCTGGCCCATTTTCTCTATTTTTTTGCATATTTTTCATTTCTTTTGTGATTTCAGACTTTATTATTCTTTCTAAATATTAAAAATCACCAAAAATATTTTCTTAATTTTTACATTTTTATTTTATTATTTTTTATGACAAAAAATAGTTTATTAGGTTAAATACTTTTATTTTCTTAAATAAATTTGTAAATAATATTAAAATACTTATATATTTTTCTTTTATTATATTATACACTTAAAATATTATTTTCTCACATATTTTATTTTTTAACATCTTTGTATATATTTTTATTTATTATCTTGTACATAAATAATAATAGGATATATATATTTTTTCTTTTAAAACAAAAATTAGGGTTTTCACCCTCCAAAAATAATCATTTTTATTTTCTTATTTTTTTACTTAAATAAATTCATTTTTACATACATAAAAACAAATACAAAAAACATTTTGCATATTTATATTTAATTGCACATTTAAATACTTGTTTATTTATTTATTTGTAAATTAAATTCAATTTGATTGTAATAGTAAATTAGGGCTTTATTTTATGCAAATACCCCCTATTAAAACTTGTACCCCCTCCCCATAATCATGTTGTAATAGTCTTAGATTTACTTTTACGCATTTTATTGCTTTCAAATGCCATGATAGTAAATTAGGATTTGTATGCAAAAAAAGACCAAAATCAAACAAATAGCATGACTTAATACAAGACAAAAATGCATGAAAAATGACAACACATTGCACACAAGCACCCCTAGGGTTTCATCCACTTTGTTGCCTTAAAATGGCCATGGTATGCATGCTAGGTATCTTGGCAAAATCAAAACAAAACAAAAAGATCATAGTCCCTCGATGACGCTATCTTAGTTGCCTATACAAAAATGATCTAGTCCCTCAAAAAACTTGCTAAGATACTTGGCAACATTGTTATCATGGTTGTGATCGGTGGAATTAGAACTGACTGTTTAATGCTGGTTCGCGAAATGTCGCGGAAGCAAGAGTCGCCACCGTCTTTTATTTTCTCCAACAAGGACAGGACAAAAGCACAACAAAATTCCTTATGAGATTGTCTCTCGGTTCGGGAGGTAGATTTATAGAAAGGGAAGGTGTTAGCACCCTTTCTATCCATGGTTATCCATGGGCTCTTAGATACTTGCTCTTATGTTTTCAAAATGTTTTCTTTTCAGAATGTGAGTGGGTTTGAAGAAAGTTTCATTGAAAGATTTCTGAATAACTCTTGTATTTGTCCTCAAGAGTGTTTGAAAAATTGTTTTGAAAGCTTTTTGAAAGTGTAAGGTGTGAAAATATTTTGTTTGTTTTTGAAGAGAGCAAGTATCCATGAGTCATCTACCTACCCTAAGGAATTAGGCTGTGTAAAAGTCCTTAAGGTAGTGCCATCCCACCATTGAAAGGTAGGTAGCACCACCGTTGGAGGTGTTCGGGTCAATTCGATTGTAGGGACAGTGTGGTCACCGAAGCAACAGTAGGACACCTTAGAAGCTACCCTTATGTCCTAGATCCTTTTTAATCCGAGGCAACCGTTTCGAGGCGACTGTTTCGAGGCAACTGTTTCGAGGCAACTGGATCTTGGACATAAGGACCGCTAAAACGTCCTATACTTGACGACCACGTTTTGAAGGCAACGAGTGAGGCGTACCCTAGAAGTGGTGTGTGTATTGTGTGTTGTTTTCAGGTTATATTTTATCTTTGATCAGGACATTGTGAGCTACGCGTTGTTTTTAATTGACATACATTCTTTTATGCAAGTTTAGAATTTAAGAGTGCGGAAAATTAAATACAGAAACATAAAAAGCTACGCTATTACAAGGCGCGGGTCTATACATCGCCAAAATACAAAGACCCGTTTTTGATAAAGATGCGGAAAGTAAAGGAAAAGCGATAAACCTAATTACTATTACATCCTTGAACAGTTACATAATAATCAAAAGAAAATAAAGCGCGAAAAGAAATAAACTGAAAGTCTGAGGGTTTTGACCCTTTTGAGAACTTAAATTAAATTAAAGTCTAATTAATTATTTAATTAAAGAAAGGAAAGTATTTTTTTATGTTTTTTTGTATTTATGAAATAAAGAAAATAAAATCAAGAGAAAACCCTAATTTCTAAGTTTATTTTAATTATTAATGAAAAATATTAAAGTTAACCTAATTTAAGCTAATTAATTAGTTTATACATTTATGTACAAAAATAATGGTAATTAATAATAATAATGAATAAAGGAGAAAAATAATTAATTAAGAAAAAGATGAAAAATGTCAAAAAACCTAATTCTAGATATTTTTTATTTATTAAGAAAAAGATTAAAGTTTAAAACCTAAATTAAACTAAATTAATTGTTAGTCATTTATTTACAAAAAATAGGTTAGTGGTGAAATTAATAATAATTAAAATATTTTACATTTTGATTTTCTATTTTTATTATGGAAAATTAATTTTATGGTAAAAAACAATTAAAACAATTAAAAAGAATTAGAAAAGAAAAGAAAATAAAATTAAAAAGGATGCAAACCAAGGGGGTGTCTGGCCCAAAGTGGAGGTTTTTTGGAAGTAATTCAGGCCCATTAAGACAAAGCTCGTTTGACTTTCCATGATTGTGTGTACGTTGCTGACTGGGGTGTACCATAGGCTTCAATCTGTGGCCACTGGATTGATCTCACGTCCACTTGTCAGGCTTAAGCGTGGGTACGTATGGTGGAGCGTTGAATGAGTGCTGCACTTGAATACGTTAAGGCAAAAATCATGAATTATATGGGGGGACCTGGGAATCGAACCCAGGTCCCAACGCCTGCAGGACACGTCCTCCACCACTTGGCCATTTGCGTTTGTTTGTATACATAACAATAATGAAATATAATATATGAATAATACTAATTATACTGAAACATAAAAAAAAACGCGCTAAGGTTTAAACCTTCCAGTAGCGCTTGGACACCTCAGCTTTCTTCTTTGTTTGTACCTGTAACATGAATAAGATAGCGGGGGTTTTAAACCCCCACAAACTGAAAGTCCTGAAAATAGTGATTACGTGCACAACTTATATAAATTGAGCGCGAATATCTTAATGAATCAGGCTTGTTGCAACGAGTTCATCCATACAGGTTTGGAAGTCCAATTTTACCATATATGCAAAGCCCGAATTTTCAAGCTTTGAAAACCCTAGATGTCGTTCATGGTAAATCTTGATTCAGGCAACATTAATTCAATTGAACTGTGCCAATCGCTTCAGAAGGTCACCATTAGTGTAAATCAAACAAGAAAAAGGATTAAAAGTACGTGAATCATGCTATGCAATTTTGAAAAACAAGACAAACCGAATGGCTTACGTTCTTGGATTCTTCACGTGTTAGGATTAATTCTCGATGCCAATAGACTCCTGGAAGGTCCAGCAATGTGTTAGAATCCTTTTTATGCTTTGAAACGTGCTGTAAGTATGATTTCAGTTTTCCAAATTTCTTGAGTTTTTTCAAGTTGGTTATGGAGTTTTCAGCAGCTTTTTTGTGTATGTCTCAGTAGGGTTTCCTTATGCATATGTATGTGAATGATTCTAGGTCAAAAATAAGCCCACAAGTCCATGGATTAATGACTTGAATATTTGATTGCCAATTATGTGATTTTCAATCTTTTGCCATGAAAACTTTGCCAATTATGAAAGATCTTGCCTTGTTGATTGAGAAACTAATTGCCAGCTTGCCCTAGTCACATTGGCTGCACAAAAAGATCTAAAAAAGCATATCTTTGAATTTTCTTATAATTAAAACCAATTAAATGAATTAATATAAATATAAATCTAATTAATTAATTAAAAATAAGAAAATAAATTGTTTTGAGCTCAATGGGTCGTGCATAGGCTTTGGGTAATGATTCAAAAAAGAATTTGAGGCCCATTAGCAAATTTGAAGCTTTTAAGGCAAAGTTGACTTTTAAAAATTCCCAAAAATCTCCCAACTTCTCCAATGCATATCTTGCTCAATTTTGAAGCTATGAACATGTTCTTGGACATTTTGGAAAGGTCTTGAGGTCCTCTAACCAATGCCTTTGGTCCCATGTCATTTTGATTTACCAATCGCAAGTTATGGTCTTTGACTTAAAGTGCCTTTTTGTTGACTTTTGAAAATGACCTATAATGTTGAAATTGATAACTTTTTGTGAGAGCATTTCTTGGACTTGGAATGTGTTGATTAGTTGTAGGAAATGTCATCCCCTTCAAAATGAGCATTGGATGGGATTTTTCTGATGAACCATGAAGAAGTTATGCCTTGGTCAATTTGCAGTTGACTTTTCAGCTGTCCAAAAATGGAAACTTTTGCATCTTGAGACTTTTTGAGCCATGCTTGTGGAATCATGATCAAGAATTGATCAAATGATGATTGTGGCCTCAAAATAAGATGTTGACCAAAAATTTTGACTTTTGACTGTCAAATGACCATTTTGCCCCTACAGTTGACTGTGGAGCAATTAGGGTTTTTGACTGTGCAATTTGATGTTGTGAGTCTTGAAACTTGACATATGGATGCTTGACAATGTATATAGGCATATGGGACTTGATTGGACCCTTGAAAACCTCAATTTCTTTGCCATAACCAAAACCCTAATTTTGACTGTGTTAGGAGGCAATTGGACTGTGCAACCCTTGAGAGATTTTGAAGCTTTTGGAGATTGACCTTGACAAATCTTGAAGAATATGGGAAGGCAAATTTTGGGGTACAACAGTTTCCCCTGTTCAATCTTCTTAGACCTGAGGATGTAGATTGGCTGGCGTGCCTTTCGTAATCCGAAGGTGGAAGATGATTGAACACTAGAGTGCCTAGAAATTTTCACTCACATAGTAGAGTGTCAGCAGTGTGATGGTGGGAATGGGCTTACAGATGCCATTTGGAGAGATGATGGATAGGAGGATGGGCTTATAGATTCCATCTGGAGCTTTTGGTATGTGGATGGGCTTATAGATGCCATCTAGGTGTCGATCGCGTAAGAGATTCCTTAGCGAGAACTTGCGTACCTGAGAAAAGAGAAATAATTACCTGGCATGTTACAGGAGTTGATCTTCAAACTCTTTATGTAGATGTGCCCTGGCTGGATACAGGTATCGAATCTTCAATCAGTTACTCACAGATGTGCCCTGGCTAGATACAGGAATCGAATATGGAAATAGTCGTCAACAGATACACCCTGGCAAGATATAGGAATCGGATCTTCAAACTCTTCAGACATGCCCTGGCAGGATACAGGAATCGAGTCTAGAATTAGTCGTCAACAGATACACCCTGGCAAGATACAGGAATCGGATCTCCGAACTCTTCAGACGTGCCCTGGCAAGATACAGGAATCGAGTCTGGAATTAGTCGTCAACAGATACACCCTGGCAAGATACAGGAATCGGATCTTCGAACTCTTCAGACGTGCCCTAGCAAGATACAGGAATCGAGTCTGGAATTAGTCGTCAACAGATACACCCTGGAAAGATACAGGAATCGGATCTTCAAACTCTTCAGACGTGCCCTGGCAGGATACAGAAATCGAGTCTAGAATATAGTCGTCAATAGATACACCCTGGCAAGATACAGGAATCGGATCTTCAAACTCTTCAGATGTGCCCTGGCAAGATACAAGAATCGAGTCTTGAATATAGTCGTCAACAGATACACCCTGGCAAGATACAGGAATCGGATCTTCAAACTCTTCAGACGTGCCCTGGAAAGATACAGGAATCGAGTCTGGAATATAGTCGTCGACAGATACACCTTGGCAAGATACAGGAATCGGATCTTCGAACTCTTCAAACGTGCCCTGGCAAGATACAGGAATCGAGTCCGGAATTAGTCGTCAACAGATACACCCTGGAAAGATACAGGAATCGGATCTTCAAACTCTTCAGACGTGCCCTGGCAGGATACAGGAATCGAGTCTGGAATATAGTCGTCAATAGATACACCCTGGCAAGATACAGGAATCGGATCTTCAAACTCTTCAGATGTGCCCTGGCAAGATACAGGAATCGAGTCTGGAATATAGTCGTCAACAGATACACCCTGGCAAGATACAGAAATCGGATCTTCAAACTCTTCAGACGTGCCCTGGCAAGATACAGGAATCGAGTCTGGAATATAGTCGTCGACAGATACACCTTGGCAAGATACAGGAATCGGATCTTCAAACTCTTCAGACGTGCCCTGGCAAGATACAGGAATCGAGTCAGGAATTAGTCGTCAACAGATACACCCTGGCAAGATACAGGAATCGGATCTTCAAACTCTTCAGACGTGCCCTGGCAGGATACAGGAATCGAGTCTGGAATTAGTCGTCAACAGATACACCCTGGTAAGATACAGGAATCGGATCTAGAATTGCGATGATTGATAGTAATCATCTTTGTATTAAACTTTTGTCCTGAAAAGACAAAATGTTAGTTGTATGCAATGTCAAGATGTATGACATGCGTGATGTTCTCAAAATAAATGAGATTGTATGTTCATGATGCGTATGTGCATGCTATAATGTACGAAGATGTGATGTTCATGAATGTATTTTTGTCTAGGAAAATAAATCCTTGACGGGTGCCGGGAATTCAAATCCTGGGCCGATGTTGAAGAGTAGAGCTTTTTGTTTCCGCTGGGGATGATGATTGCAAGAATAAGTCGGTAGGAGAAGCTGACTCCGTTGGGGAATAAACTTCGCGAATAGACTACTCTGCGGGGAGTGAACTCTGTGGGGAAAGAGAGGTACTTTGCTGAGGTTGATGATAACTCCGCTGGGGATACCATTGTTGAGCTCTGTTGGAAGATTTGATGAACTCCGCTGGGGATAGGAAGACTTCGCCGGGGACGGTCTTTCCGTGGTTTTCAGCTGAGGATAACCCAGTTATATCCTGGTGGGGAAATAACCTTTGAATAAAGCCGGGGAGCGTTCGCACTCTGCAGGTGATAAGCTTCCAGAATCTACTGGGGAGATTGATTGAGTCCTCCTGGGGAGACTTTTCAGATTGCACTGGGGAAGTGGCTCCATTGGGATGTCTTGTATTCCGCCGGGGAACAATCTTAGATCAAGACTGCCGGGGATGCTTGCTTAGGAACATCTGCATACTCCGCTGGGGAATATTAAGATCTTCTGGGGATATCCAACTTCCTTAAGGCTGACAGTAGACTAACTCTGCTTGGGAAGAGTATCGCTGACTTGCTGGAGATACTGTGCCTTTTCAGGATGATGGGAGACCAACTCTGCTTCAGGAGAGTATTGTTGATTCCTGTCTTACTCTACGGGGAGTGGAGATATCTTGGTTACATTCTTCAGCTGAACATACCTTGGTACCTTGCTGGACAGAGCAATTAGATTGCTTAGACAACTCATTATTGCCCCTGTTTTTGATGTTACCTGTAATTTATCCTTTGTTTCGTATGCAAATATTTATGAGTTAGCGATTAGTGTCAAATGCATATATCACAATTGAACATTGGACGTTCTTTGCAAAATAAAACGGAGAAAGGAAAAACAATTGGCAATTGGTCTGAAAAGTGAATTTGTATTGATTTTTGAATTTGCTTGAAAATAGGCGTTTATGTACAAGAGGCTGACGTCCTAGTAAGAGGACGCTGCCGAACAACAGAGTTTATACAATTTGTACAAAGAAAACAAAACAGCTATGTGAAAAGATAATCCCACTGGGTTCCCACTCTGCTATCTCCTTTATATCTTCGAGCGTCTCATCACTTGGCTGCTCAGTTGAAGATGAAGCTGATTGACCGATGCCGTTTGAACCTGATGTTGATACCGGATTCTGGATGCAAGGTGATCCAATGAGACATAGTATTACGCTTTATCCCTAAATTTTTCCTGGACCGCCCTTTTGGGTTTTCAGTCCACCGGGATACCCATTTTTGCCCAAGCTGCCTTTTCAGGTTTTCGACTTGCCGGGTGTACAGATTTTTTTCATTTCATCCCTCATTTTTCCCGAACCCTTTTGGTTTACCGGGAAGCCCTAATTTTTGCCTAGGTATGTCAACCTAGCGGGTCTTTTATCATGCGTAGTATCTTTTTACTATGTCTGCATTGGCGGGGTGAGGAAGGTCGTCACCATCCATGGTGGTTAGAATCATGGCTCCTCCTGAGAACACATGTTTAACCACAAATGGCCCTTCGTACGTAGGGGTCCATTTGCCCCTAGGATCACTTTGAGGAAGGATGATGCGCTTGATTACCAGGTCCCCAACTTGATACTCTTGTAGTCTGACTTTCTTGTTAAATGCCCTAATCATCCGTTTTTGATACGTTTGACCATGACAAATAGCAGTGAGTCTCTTTTCGTCAATTAGGTTTAACTGATCAAGTCGAGTCTGGATCCAGTCATCTTTGCTTAAGCCTGCATCCTTCATTATCCGGAGAGAGGGTATCTGAACTTCGATCGGCAAGACTGCCTCCATGCCATAGACCAAGGAAAAGGGAGTTGCCCCGGTTGATGTTCTTGCTGACGTACGGTATCCATGAAGAGCAAACGGTAACATCTCGTGCCAATCTTTATAGGTCACTGTCATCTTCTGCACAATCTTTTTGATATTCTTATTAGCTGCTTCTACAGCCCCATTCATCTTCAGTCGGTAAGGAGAAGAGTTGTGGTGCTGTATCTTGAATTGCTCGCAGAGCTCAGTGATCATCTTATTATTGAGATTGGTACCGTTGTCCGTAATGATCCTTTATGGGACACCGTATCGACAGATCAGGTTATGCCGAATGAACTGTGCCACGATGTTCTTGGTTACGGTAGCGTAGGAAGCTGCTTCAACCCACTTTGTGAAATAATCAATCGCTACCAGGATGAAGCGATGCCCATTGGATGCCGTAGGTTTGATCTCGCCGATCATATCAATACCCCACATTGCAAAAGGCCAAGGTGCAGTCAAGACATTCAGAGGAACTGGAGGAACGTGCACCTTATCTGCATATATCTGGCACTTATGACACGTCCGAGAATGTTGGTAACAGTTAGCTTCCATTGTGGACCAGAAATATCTTGCCCGAAGGATTTTCTTTGTCATGGCGTGTCCACTGGAATGTGTTCCGAAGGTACCTTCATGCAGCTCTGCCATGATCTTTTCTGCTTCAGCTTTATCCACACAACGCAGTAAGGTCGAATCATGGTTTCGCTTGTATAGAATGCCATTGCTGAGGAAGAACTTCGATGCGAACCTTCTCAGAAACTTTTTGTCATTGATGGATGCACCTTCAGGGTATTCTTGAGCTTCCAGATGCCTCTTCACCTCATGATACCAAGGTTTTTCAGTTACCACCTCAACCTCAAGATCACAAACATATGCAGGTTCGTCCAACTTCCAAATAATGATTCGGGGAGCCTCGTTATCCCATTTGACTTTGAACATAGAAGACATCGTAGCCAACGCGTCCGCCAGCGGATTCTCCTCTCTTGGGAAATGTTCAAAAGTTATCTCTGTGAAATGGGGGATCAATGTCAACACACATTCTTTGTAAGGAATAAGGTTTGGGTGTTTCGTATCCCACTCGCCTTTGATCTGATTGATCACGAGAGCGGAATCTCCGAATACACTCAGAAACTTGATCCTTAAATCAATCGCAACTTGAAGACCCATGATGCATGCCTCATACTCCGCCATGTTGTTGGTGCAGTTGAAACATAGTCGGGCAGTAAGTGGAGTATGAGTGCCTTGAGGGGATATGATCACAGCGCCGATACCGTTACCCAAAGTGTTGGAGGCTCCGTCAAAATGCATAGACCATCGGGATCCTTCCTCAGGTCCTTCATCCGGTCCAGGTACTTCACAATCAGTTACTACCATAATGTTCTCGTCGGGAAATTCAAAATTCATTGACTGGTAGTCGTCCACTGCCTGGTGTGCCAAATGGTCTGCCAATACACTTCCTTTGATAGCTTTCTGAGTCGTGTACTGGATTTCATATTCCGTCAAGATAATCTGCCATCTTGCTATTCTTCCAGACAGAGCAGGCTTTTCGAACATGTACTTTATTGGATCCATTTTCGAGATCAACAGAGTAGTGTGAGTCAGCATATACTGTCTCAGCCGGCGAGCAGCCCATACCAAAGCGCAGCAAGTTTTCTCGAGCAGTGAGTATCGGGTCTCACAGTCGGTAAACTTTTTGCTAAGGTAATAAATGGCGTGCTCTTTTCGGCCAGACTCGTCATGCTGCCCCATCACACACCCCATTGAGCTGTCAAGTACTGTCAAGTATAGTATTAGAGGTCTCCCTTCAACCGGTGGCATAAGAATGGGTGGTTCTTGGAGATACTCTTTGATTCTGTCGAAAGAGGCCTAACATTCATCATTCCAACGTACTACCTGATCTTTCTTCAGCAGCTTGAAGATTGGTTCACAGGTAGCAGTTAGGTGCGAAATGAATCGGGCAATATAATTCAGACGTCCTAGAAAGCCTCTGACTTCTTTCTCTGTCTTGGGGACTGGCATCTCTTGTATGGCTTTCACCTTGGCAGGGTCCACTTGAATACCCTTGTCGCTCACGACGAAGCCTAGCAACTTTCCAGATCTTACCCCAAAGGTGCACTTGTTTGGGTTCAACCTCAGCTTGTACAATTTCAGACGGTCAAACAACTTCTGCAGATGGTCAAGGCGTTCCTCCTCAGTTTGGGACCTTGCAATCATGTCGTCGACATATACTTCTATCTCATGGTGGATCATGTCATGAAATAAAGCAACCATGGAACGTTGGTAGGTTGCCCCAGCATTTTTCAGTCCAAAAGGCATGACCTTGTAACTGAAGGTGCCCCACTGAGTAACAAAGGTAGTCTTTTCCATATCTTCAGGGGTCATTTTGATCTGATTATAACCTGAAAAGCCGTCCATGAAGGAGAACACCTTGTGCTGAGCAGTATTGTCAACCAGAACGTCTATGTGAGGTAGGGGAAATCATCCTTGGGGCTCGCCCTGTTCAGATCCCTGTAATCAACACACATTCTGACCTTACCATCTTTCTTCGGTACCGGAACCACGTTGGCAACCCACTGAGGGTAAGACGTCACTGCTAGAAACCTGGCATCAAATTGCTTTATAACCTCAGCTTTGATCTTCTCGGACATCTCTGGACGCATACGGTGGACCTTTTGTTTAACCGGAGGGCATTCTTCCTTAGTAGGCAAGTGATGGACCACAATGTCGGTATCCAACCCAGGCATGTCTTCATAGGACCAGGCGAAGATTTCCACATAATCATGCAACATCTGAATCAACCGTTGTTTCACACTGAGCTCTAGATTAGCACCAATCTTGACTTTCTTTCTGTCTGCCTCAGTACCCAGATTTACCGTTTCCACTGGCTCTTCATGTGGCTGAATGGCCCTCTCTTCCTGAAGTAACAGTCTTGCAAGCTCGCCAGACACTTCGCAATCATCTTCACCTTCGTCTTCGGCTAAGTTGATCAGATTTTCGAAGTCATAACTGGCAGTAGCAGAGTCGTTACCAGTGAGATCCAGAGTGGATTGGAACCTGTATGAGTGAGTGTGTGTAAATATAGCTGTTTTGCAATATATAAAGAAAGAAAGAAAGGGAGCACAAGATTTGAAATGCGAAAAACGTCCAATGTTTTTATTCTTGATATATGGAAATGACAAGTAATAAGCCCTCACAAATGAAGCCAACGGTGCCCCGGGTAAGACACCGGGCCATAAAGTTTTAATTTATTGTTCATTACAAATTAAAAAACAAAGGAATTCATTACTGAGTAACAAAAGTAACAGGTATGTAGTCTTTTGCAGTCCAATTGTTCAGTCCACCGTCGATCGTCGGGCAGATCCAGCTATCAAACTCAGGTTCTTCCACTTCGTCACCATCCCTGATAGCATTCACCCCATGGTCGGGCAAGGGAGCTGTCACCACATTAGGCTTCTCGGGTGCCTCGAACTGAACCTCTTTGGCATCGATAAGGTCCTGAACCTTATTTCTTAGGGCCCAACAATCATCAGTAGAATGCCCCGGGCTATCGGAGTGATAAGCACAGCGGGCATTGGGATTATACTTCGGAGAGGTTGTGTTTACCATCTTCGGAGCTTCTCTGACGGTTACCAAGTTGTTCGATAGCAGTTGCGGCAAGATCTGCGACAAGGTCATACTAAGCCGAGTAAATTCTCTTCTGGGTCTCTCACCCCTTGGTTGGTTAGGTAGCCGAGGAGCGGCAACAGGCTTTGCAATTACCACCGCGTTGACAGCTTGGCGGCGTTCTGGTTTATTTTGCCTTCTAGGCCCATACACAGCACTGGCTTCCTTTTTGAAAGGCTTCTTCTCAGAACTTGAGGACGCACCTTTCTGTATCTTCCCTGATTTCAAACCAGCCTCTATCCTTTCCCCAGTCAGAATGAGATCTATAAAACCTGCAGACGAATTACCAATGAGATGATTGAAGAATGGCCCGGATAGGGTCCCTAAGAACATGTCCACTAGTTCACGGTCGGTTAATGGTGGCTGCACCCTGCCAGCCAAGTCCCTCCACTTCTGCGCATACTCTTTAAAACCTTCTCCCGATCCTAGCGACATACCCTGGAGTTGGGTATGTGTAGGAGCGAGGTCGGCATTATACTGATACTGCTTGTAAAAAGCAGTAGCCAAGTCCTCCCAGTTACAAACCTTGGTTCCATCCAGCTGATAGAACCATTCGAGATGAGTCCCTGAAAGACTCTCCTTGAAGAAATGGATCCATAAGTTCTTGTCCACGGTGTACGGCTGAATCTTCCGCACATAAGATCTGAGATGTAGCTTAGGGAAGGACGCCCCGTCATACTTTGCGAAAGATGGTGCTTTGAACTTGTGTGGGATCACCACACCAGAAGATAGACCTAAGTCTCCAAAATCCAACCCAGGCACTTGTTGAATTTCCATGGCATTCAGGCGATCCTCTAACTGCTTGTACTTGTCTTCAGCTGGAGGATACTGCTCCTCATTGAAATCGGTCTCGTTGTCAGAGACCACAGGACTAGGAACCCTTCCCCCTTGGGGACTGCCTTTCCTTACAGAAGAACCAGCTTGATCAACCTCATTCTGCAGGGTGTTACCAAACCTCCGGCCAATGTTGAATAGTACAGTTCTCTTCTTCTTCTTCTTCTTGACCAGCAGAGCCTTCAATTCCTCCTGACCTTGGGCCAAACTCATGATCAGCTATTGGAACTGGGCGTTTTGGGCCTGGAGGGCCTTGATGGATTGCTTAGTAGATGATTCAGGATTCATGATGGCGAGCTGAAATAAACAGCGAAGAAGATTAAACCACCTGTAAAAAAGAGTACCTGCTATGCACATGATGCATGATATGCTATTTATGCAATGCATTCAAGGGTTCGAAAGTTCAAATTTGTTGTAGACAAAAAAGGAACACACGTTATCATTAAGAAATAATTCTTCAGTACATCAAGGCCTCATGGGCAAACATTACAAAGCAAATCAATCCCAAAAGACACTGCGCATCCTCTTTGGAGCAATGTAAGTGTTGAGAGTCTTTTCCTCGTGCAGTGGGCGGGTGAGCTCCAAGACCTTCTTCTCACTAGCATGCAGACTGGCTTCAAGAGAATTCCGTTCTTCCTTAAGCTGGATCCAGCTCTTCTACATTTCTTCCCAGGATGTAGGCATGTCAGGATGTTGAATGGTGTACGAGACCTCTCCTTCCGACACTGGCTCTTTGATCACAGGGAGAACATGAGGATATGGCATCACTAACTTCTGGGAGCGGGCTCGTACCCACTTGAGATAAGGCTCCAACGGGATGGAGTTCCTGTGCCCCAGTGTCTTGCTGTCTACCTTGTTGGCCATCCTCCAAGCTCTGATAAATCTCTGGCGAAGTCCTTGTGCATCATTGTCGAAGTCAAAAACTATGTCAGGGATTAACATTTCGTGGGGGCCATCCCTCCGAGCATAACCAAACTGTCTCAAAGCCAGACACGGGTTGTAAGTAATACCTCCTCTGATTCTAAGTAAAGGAACATTAGGAAACTCCCCGCAACGATCAATGATAGTGACATCCTCTCTGGACCGAGAGCACCAATGTATATCTGCATGTGTAAGAGTCATTAATCGTTGTGACCATCTCAAACCCCGCTCATTCTTCAAAACTGATTGTGGAAGGTGCGAAATAAACCACCTTCCCAGGAGAGGAGTGCAGCACATAAGAACGCCTCTTTTTCTCATGGTTCGAGTGTAACATGAGTGAAGGATGTCCCCAAGCAACGTAGGTATAGGATTCCTGGACATGAAGATCTTGATAGCATTGATATCTATAAGCTGCTCTGGATTAGGGAACAACACCAACCCATAGACAAGGAGGGCCACAACTTCTTCAAAGGCTTGTAGGTCAAGGGAATTCCAACATTCTTGGGCCTTCTCAAACAGAAACCTTGCTAAGAATCCTTTGATACCACTTATGGTTTCCCAATGTCCCTTGATGTCAGATGGTTGTAGGCATAATGCTTTAGCAACCTCTTCAAGTTTTGGCTCCTTTTCTGTACCGTTGTAGGGTAGTTGACTAAGGATAGGGATCTTCAGAAGCCGAGAGAACTCTTCCAAGGTGGGCACCAGTTGATAATCCAGGAAAGTAAAGTAGTGGTGCAGAGGGTCAAAGAACTAGAAGAGGACCTTTATCATATCTTCCTCAATGTTGGTGTTGACCAAGCTGATGAGTCTTCCATGTTTCTCACTGAAAGAAGAGCTCTCGGGAATCTTGGATATAAGTTCCTTAAGCTGAGGAGGGACCCTTACAAGGTTGATCTGAATTGTCTTTCTGCGGATAGTTTCCATGTCCTACAAAACAAGAACAAAGATGAAGATTCGAACCCCTGAAATGGTTAGTGGATGCATGTGATGCTGTATGATGTTATGATGCTATGATAAAAACACACCACAAATATCCACAAAAAGCAAACATGGTAAGGCACACAAGTCACACAAGACAACCCTTAGAGTTCAGGCCAGCATGGGGTCTAGGTATTACCCTCTTGAAGTTGGTGGGCTCAAAACCTATCCTATCAGAAGTAACCGGGTTCTTAGGGTCTCAATATCATTGGATTGCTTTCTGTGTTCATCGTTTCGATTTAGCCACTGAACTGGCGATCGAAATATTCCAAGAAAATAACCCTCAACTGAGTGTAGTATCGAGTATCAACCAACTTCGGACTGCACCAAAGTCAGTTATCTCACTATCCTAAAGAGGACAAGATGGTTCAATTAAGGTTCCTAAGGTCAGTTGATGCTTCATGACACCACGCGGCGGCCCCGTACTCTCCTTGACTTGACTCAAGGGTTACCGGTACTCACCAAAGTGCCACATCAACGTAGCAGACTGCTTCAACCGTGTCGGTATACCCCGCATAGTTCCCTCACAGTCTTGTTGCTACTTTCTAAGAAGGTATCCCCCAGATCCGGGTTAGGATCTATAGAACTCCCAAGACAGTGCCCACAATAATAAAGAAAACAAAACAAAGCAATTGAAAACACAAGTATGAGCTATCCTAAGGTACACCTCACTTTTAAGTATCCCCATCAGAGTCGCCAGTTCTGTGATCGGTGGATTTAGAACTGACTGTTTAATGCTGGTTCGCGAAATGTCGCAGAAGCAAGAGTCGCCACCGTCTTTTATTTTCTCCAACAAGGACAGGACAAAAGCACAGCAAAATTCCTTATGAGATTGTCTCTCGGTTCGGGAGGTAGATTTATAGAAAGGGAAGGTGTTAGCACCTTTTCTATCCATGGTTATCCATGGGCTCTTAGATACTTGCTCTTATGTTTTCAAAATGTTTGCTTTTCAGAATGTGAGTGGGTTTGAAGAAAGTTTCATTGAAAGATTTCTGAATAACTCTTGTATCTGTCCTCAAGAGTGTTTGAAAAATTGTTTTGAAAGCTTTTTGAAAGTTTAAGGTGTGAAAAGATTTTGTTTGTTTTTGAAGAGAGCAAGTATCCATGAGTCATCTACCTACCCTAAGGAATTAGGCTGTGTAAAAGTCCTTAAGGTAGTGTCATCCCACCATTGAAAGGTAGGTAGCACCACCGTTGGAGGTGTTCGGGTCAATTCGATTATAGGGACAGTGTGGTCACCGAAGCAACAGTAGGACACCTTAGAAGCTACCCTTATGTCCTAGATCCTTTTTAATCCGAGGCAACCATTTCGAGGCGACTGTTTCGAGGCGACTGTTTCGAGGCAACTGTTTCGAGGCAACTGGATCATGGACATAAGGACCGCTAAAACGTCCTATACTTGACGACCACGTTTCGAAGGCAACGAGTGAGGCGTACCCTAGAAGTGGTGTGTGTATTGTGTGTTGTTTTCAGGTTATATTTTATCTTTGATCAGGACATTGTGAGCTACGCGTTGTTTTTAATTGACATACATTCTTTCATGCAAGTTTAGAATTTAAGAGTGCGGAAAATTAAATACAGAAACATAAAAAGCTACGCTATTACAAGGCGCGGGTCTATACATCGCCAAAATACAAAGACCCGTTTTTGATAAAGATGCGGAAAGTAAAGGAAAAGCGATAAACCTAATTACTATTACATCCTTGAACAGTTACATAATAATCAAAAGAAAATAAAGCGCGAAAAGAAATAAACTGAAAGTCCGAGGGTTTTGACCCTTTATAGAACTTAAATTAAATTAAAGTCTAATTAATTATTTAATTAAAGAAAGGAAAGTATTTTTTTATGTTTTTTTGTATTTATGAAATAAAGAAAATAAAATCAAGAGAAAACCCTAATTTCTAAGTTTATTTTAATTATTAATGAAAAATATTAAAGTTAACCTAATTTAAGCTAATTAATTAGTTTATACATTTATGTACAAAAATAATGGTAATTAATAATAATAATGAATAAAGGAGAAAAATAATTAATTAAGAAAAAGATGAAAATGTCAAAAAACCTAATTCTAGATATTTTTTATTTATTAAGAAAAAGATTAAAGTTTAAAACCTAAATTAAACTAAATTAATTGTTAGTCATTTATTTACAAAAAATAGGTTAGTGGTGAAATTAATAATTATTAAATTTTACATTTTGATTTTCTGTTTTTATTATGGAAAATTAATTTTATGGTAAAAAATAATTAAAACAATTAAAAAGAATTAGAAAAGAAAAGAAAATAAAATTAAAAAGGATGCAAACCAAGGGGGTGTCTGGCCCAAAGTGGAGGTTTTTTGGAAGTAATTCAGGCCAATTAAGACAAAGCTCGTTTGACTTTCCATGATTGTGTGTACGTTGCTGACTGGGGTGTACCATAGGCTTCAATCTGTGGCCACTGGATTGATCTCACGTCCACTTGTCAGGCTTAAGCGTGGGTACGTATGGTGGAGCGTTGAATGAGTGCTGCACTTGAATACGTTAAGGCAAAAATCATGAATTATATGGGGGGACCTGGGAATCGAACCCAGGTCCCAACGCCTGCAGGACACGTCCTCCACCACTTGGCCATTTGCGTTTGTTTGTATACATAACAATAATGAAATATAATATATGAATAATACTAATTATACTGAAACATAAAAAAAACGCGCTAAGGTTTAAACCTTCCAGTAGCGCTTGGACACCTCAACTTTCTTCTTCGTTTGTAGCTGTAACATGAATAAGATAGCGGGGGTTTTAAACCCCCACAAACTGAAAGTCCTGAAAATAGCGATTACGTGCACAGCTTATATAAATTGAGCGCGAATATCTTAATGAATCAGGCTTGTTGCAACGAGTTCATCCATACAGGTTTGGAAGTCCAATTTTACCATATATGCAAAGCCCTAATTTTCAAGCTTTGAAAACCCTAGATGTTGTTCATGGTAAATCTTGATTCAGGCAACATTAATTCAATTGAACTGTGCCAATCGCTTTAGAAGGTCACCATTAGTGTAAATCAAACAAGAAAAAGGATTAAAAGTACGTGAATCATGCTATGCAATTTTGAAAAACAAGACAAACCGAATGGCTTACGTTCTTGGATTCTTCACGTGTTAGGATTAATTCTCGATGCCAATAGACTCCTGGAAGGTCCAGCAATGTGTTAGAATCCTTTTTATGCTTTGAAACGTGCTGCAAGTATGATTTCAGTTTTCCAAATTTCTTGAGTTTTTTCAAGTTGGTTATGGAGTTTTCAGCAGCTTTTTTGTGTATGTCTCAGTAGGGTTTCCTTATGCATATGTATGTGAATGATTCTAGGTCAAAAATAAGCCCACAAGTCCATGGATTAATGACTTGAATATTTGATTGCCAATTATGTGATTTTCAATCTTTTGCCATGAAAACTTTGCCAATTATGGAAGATCTTGCCTTGTTGATTGAGAAACGAATTTCCAGCTTGCCCTAGTCACATTGGCTGCACAAAAAGATCTAAAAAAGCATATCTTTGAATTTTCTTATAATTAAAACCAATTAAATGAATTAATATAAATATAAATCCAATTAATTAATTAAAAATAAGAAAATAAATTGTTTTGAGCTCAATGGGTCGTGCATAGGCTTTGGGTAATGATTCAAGAAATAATTTGAGGCCCATTAGCAAATTTGAAGCTTTTTAGGCAAAGTTGACTTTTAAAAATTCCCAAAAATCTCCCAACTTCTCCAATGCATGTCTTGCTCAATTTTGAAGCTATGAACATGTTCTTGGACGTTTTGGAAAGGTCTCGAGG
This sequence comes from Vicia faba, assembly GCA_948472305.1. Classification (NCBI taxonomy): domain Eukaryota; kingdom Viridiplantae; phylum Streptophyta; class Magnoliopsida; order Fabales; family Fabaceae; genus Vicia; species Vicia faba. The sequence goes on from OX451737.1 coordinate 252,867,498, forward strand.
TCCTCTAACCAATGCCTTTGGTCCCATGTCATTTTGATTTACCAATCTCAAGTTATGGTCTTTGACTTAAAGTGCCTTTTTGTTGACTTTTGAAAATGACCTATAATGTTGAAATTGATAACTTTTTGTGAGAGCATTGCTTGGACTTGGAATGTGAAGATGAGTTGTAGGAAATGTCATCCCCTTCAAAATGAGAATTGGATGGGATTTTTCTGATGAACCATGAAGAAGTTATGCCTTGGTCAATTTGCAGTTGACTTTTCAGTTGTCCAAAAATGGAAACTTTTGCATCTTGAGACTTTTTGAGCCATGCTTGTGGAATCATGATCAAGAATTGATCAAATGATGATTGTGGCCTCAAAATAAGATGTTGACCAAAAAATTTGACTTTTGACTGTCAAATGACCATTTTGCCCCTACAGTTGACTGTGGAGCAATTAGGGTTTTTAACTGTGCAATTTGATGTTGTGAGTCTTGAAACTTGACATATGGATGCTTGACAATGTATATAGGCATATGGGACTTGATTGGACCCTTGAAAACCTCAATTTCTTTGCCAGAACCAAAACCCTAATTTTGACTGTGTTAGGAGGCAATTGGACTGTGCAACCCTTGAGAGATTTTGAAGCTTTTGGAGATTGACCTTGACAAATCTTGAAGAATATGGGAGGGCAAATTTTGGGGTACAACAATGGTCATACGATGACCCACGCCCATCCTGTTTAACATCCAAAGATAGGGTTGTTTACCAAATACAATGGTAAAACAACAATGTCAAAGGGTTAAAAATATGTAGGAAAGACTTTTGATTAGGGTAGATAACTCCTAGTTACTTGATCAAACTTGCAAACCATCCTTGCTATTTTCAAACTATCACACAATTTCAAAACATTTTCCCAACAAACTTTCAAACATTGAAACATTTTTCAAAAGACAAACACCTTTGTATACATTCAAACAAGAATCATTACAAAGGTTGCCTAAACAAAGGCCTCTTTTCAAAATACTTTCAAAACCACACACAAAAGCACCATTTCAAACAATTGAAAAGCAAAAGCAAGTGATCTAAAACTAGTAATTAAGAGCCCATGGAAAACTATGGATGAAAAGGGTGCTAGCACCTCCCCTTTTCATAATCTACCCCCCGAACCCAAAAACAATCTCAAAGGTCTTTCCTGTGCTTTTTTACCTTTCCTTTTGGATAAAATAAAAGTCGGTGGTGACTCTTGCTAAACCGCAACATTTACGAACAAAAACGCAAAACCTTAAGTTAGTTCTCCCACCGTATCACACGCTCGGATATTTTTTGCGCCGCTTCACCTATTTTAAAATATTTTCTAGTGTGCTATACACTCGGATATATTTTGCGTATCTTCACCTATTTAGTAGGGTCTTTATTATCTATGTTTTTTTTTCACTTACCACAATTTTTTAAGAAGGCAACAAATAATGCCAATATGTTGAAAGTGTAGTTGCTTTAAATTAATAATTTAGGATAGTAATGGATGGAGTGATTGAAATAGTGGCAAGTGTCCAATTGTCACATTCATTATTGTAAATGAAATGTTATCTTCTTATTGCCAGTCTTACTAGACATAGAAGAACCACTTCATGACACATTTAAATCCTCATGCATGAAATGTTTCAAGGAAATGGTAATACAACGCATTTCGATATGGGACTTGGAAATTTTGATCTGCATCAAGCCATTACTATTACAAAAAGCCCGTGTTACGTCGGACACGAAATGTCTTTTACCTCGGCATCTGAAGCAAGGTAAATAAGATCGTCATGAAAAGTAAAGACTTATCAACTTGGTGTTTAAAATACCGAGGGATATTTTAATAACACGTGAGTTCTATCCACACTGTCTGCATTTTTATTATTTACAATTATAGCGCCTCAAGTATCTTAGATTATCAATAAAATTGAGGGGCAAACTATTAGTTTTTTAAAATTTAAACTTGTTACATTGTTTACACAAAAAATTATTAAAGTAACTTGTTTACAAAATACAATGTTTACTCAGAATATTAAACTGATTACATTATTTACATAGAATATCAAAATAAAAATCAAGTTGTTCATGAAGATCATATGTTGGATCTTCAAATCTGTGATATCTATGGGAAGATCAATTGTTGGAAACAATGTGTTTTCAATTGCTTCTCCTTGCATTTATTTCTGATATAAACAAAAATAAAGGTTAGATAAATAAATAACTTTATGTTCAAATAAACATTTAAGAACACAAACCTTAAACTCAAATAATTTTCTGCTCTTGCAATCCATCTTAGAGAACTCTTCATGAGCAGGACTCTTACAAATCTTAAAGTGGAGGATAGTTTCAAGAGATTCATGATTTTGTATTATGAATTTTTTATATTCATATTGCTTTTATAGTGGAAGTTATTTATATTTCACGCGGATCACTGTTGTAACCCAAAATTTGCCCTCACATTTCTCAAGACATTTCTCACAAAGATCTGCGAAAGCTCAAGCTTGCACCAGTATTGACAAGGTCAAGCCATCTCCTCAACACTGATACCTCAAGATTAGGGTTTGAATTTGCATAAGGATAATTGGACTTCTAATACTTTAATTGACATTCTTGGATCATTATGGACCTTCAAGAATGTTCATGTCAAGTTTCAAGTCTTCTCAATCAATTGACTAAGAGACCAAAAATCAGCAATACTGACTTTTTGGTCAACATTACATTCCAAAGATCAAAATTCAGCAATAAATTCAAGAATATCAAGCTTGATCATCAAGAAGTCAATAAAGTCAAAAGTCAACTTGAAAAGTCAAGATTTCCGAGACTTAGAAATTTTCTAAGTGTTTTTACACATGATAATTTCATCACTTCATGCCAATTTTTCACCAAGATACAAGATGATTCAAGGAAAACTTTCAACATGAAAGTTGTAGATCCCGACAACATCTACAACTTTGATTTGCTGATCAAATCCTAGAAGTGCTTGAATTTTGAGTTATAAATTCATGAAGTCATGACATTTTCATTTAACACTTAGAGAAATTTTCAACATATTTTGGTCAGGATTTTATCCCAACTTCTTGACATTTTTTCACATAGTTCCAAGATGATTTTGTCAAAATGGAAAACATGAAACTTATAGAGGATGTTTCAAGCTTTCTAAAACATCCAAGAGCATGAATTTATCATACTTGAGCTAGGATATTCAAGGGCATGAAGTTGAGCATCCATTCTTGAATTACAAGTCATTTTAGTGAAGAACACATAACAAAACCCTTATGATTTGCTGCATAATCTTATGTTGCATGCCTCCTTGCTTGCAAATATCTACATAATTTAATTTTTACACAAAAGCTTGAGCTATTATCTAAGTGTTTGAACCATTTTCCAAAATATCTTTCTATTTATGGCATAAAGGCACCATTGTTATTCTTGAAAAGTAAGCCTTTTGGTACAAAGTTTGTCTTAAGCCCATACCTTGCTTGTTGCTGATTATACTCCACCATAAATCATGGGAAGTAGCCCCTCTAAACCAGAAAGTTTGGTACTTCATCTTGGGACCATGACATAACTTGATATTTGCAATCCAACCTAGCCATAACTCCATAGTTTGTAAACCAAATCATTTTGTTCACAAACCTCTTGCCTATAAATAGAAGAAGCATTTGCAATAGAAAAAGGTCAGAAAAATAGAGAGAAAACTAAGAAGTTCTCTTGTGTAGAAGCCCTCAGAAATCCCTGCATTCTAAAAAAACAGAATTGTCCACAAATCCCCCCATTGTTGAACTTTGAAGTCCAAATCCTTGAACCTCTCACTCCTTACAAGTTTTGTCCAAACAAACCCTCTAAATACTCCACATACATCATATAGAAGTTGTTCAAACACAAGAACAACTTCTGTAACATCACTATCATCACTTCTCAAGCTCAACAACAGCCCATACCACAACTCAAATTCAAAGCACAAATTTTAGTTTCAAGGTAAGTTTTCTTGACTTTGAACTCTTCATACAAGCATCATTAATGGTTCATTTGTGAAGATAAAATGTAGATATCATTGCCTTAAAGCTAACCATATGCTTTATTTTCATTTTCACTAATCATGTGTTGAGAACTAACTTTTACATGTAGCAAAACAGTGATAAAAGCAAAAAACAGCAGTTATGCGTCGACACGAAATATTATGAGTCGACACATATTATGTTCAAAACAGGTTATGAGTCGACATGAAACATGTATGCATCGACACAAAATGGTTATGAGTCGACATGAAACCAGTATGTGTCGACTCATATTGAGTTGCTTTGACTTCCAAGAGCAAGAAACATACATGAGCCGACGCATGAGTCAATACGAAACATGCATGAGCCAATACATAAACTCATGTGTCAGCTAATAAAACATTTTTTTAATCATTTTTTATTTTTATTTTTTATTTATATTTTTATTATTATTATTTTCATATAAAAAATTCAAAAAATATTTTATTTAAATATGTATGCATACACTTTTGTTTTATTCTTTTTTTCTAAATTAAAAAAGACAAAAACATTTTCTTATTAAAATCAATTTCTTTTCTTAAAATTAATTTAATATTTAGAATTAGGTTTTATTTCAATTTATTTATTTTTATTAAATTAATTTAGACATTAAGATTTTAATTAATTTCTTTTCAAATCAATTAGAACCTTTTACATAATAAAATATAAAAACAATTTCTCTTCTCTTTATATTTCTTTATATATTTTATTATTTCGTGCTATAATTATGTAATTGTCAAAGCCTTGTAATAATAAATTAGGTTTATTTGCTTTCATCTCCCCATTTGTAAATTTGTACCCCCATCCCCAAATGATGTAATAGCGTAGGACTTTACATTTCCATAATTTATCGCTTTCAAATATAAATGCTAGTAATTAGGGTTTGTATGGCAAGACATAAAATCAACAAGTAGAAAACCATAATTCAAGACAAAAATGCACGAAAACAAAACACTTTGCACACTTGCACCTCTAGGGTAACCCACACTTGTTGCCTCGGATAAAAATAGTCATGTCCCTCGAATGTGGGATACTTTAGTAATGACCCTCGAATACAAGATCGTAGTCCCTCGATGACCCTTCAATGTTGCCTTCGTAAACGATCTTAGTCCCTTATAACAAATTGCTAAGGTATCTTAAAATGTTGCCTTCTATGACTATACGACGACCCACGCCTGTCCCTTTACATCCAAAGATAAGGCTTCTTACCAATCAATGGTAAGTTATCAATATCAAAGGAAATGAGGTAATGAACAAAAGACTTTTGAGTAGGTAGATTGTTCCTAGTTGCTTGCTCACTTTCAAAACAAAAATCCTTACTTATTTTCAAAACAAACACTTTCAAAACACTTTCAAAACATGAAACATTTTCAAAAGTCCAACACTTTGTATACGTTCTTACGAACGAGAACTATTACAAAGTTTACCTAAACGAATGCACCTTTTCAAAATACTTTCAAAACCACCACAAAGCACATTTTCAAACAAAATCACGTGATCTAGCAAGCAACTAAGAGCCCATAGATAACTATGGATGAAAAGGATGCTAATACCTTCCCTTTTCATAATCTATCCCCCAAACTCAAGAAATAATCTCAAAGGTCTTTCCTGTTCTTTTCAGCCTTTCCTTTTCGATAAAATAAAAGTCGGTGGCGACTCTTGCTGACCGCAACATTTACGATAAAATGCAAAACACCCAAGTTAGTTCTCCCATCGTATCACAAAACTGACGACTCTGCTGGGGAAAAACTTAAAAGTGGGGTTACCTTAGGGCTAGATCACCTTTATTTTCTTTCATTATTTGACTTGTTTGCTTTACATTTTTGTTCCTTGTTTGGGTTTATTCTAGTCCTCTACCCGGATTTGGGATACCTTATAGGTAAGTAGTAATACGTTGTGGAAACTATATGGGGTATACCGACATGGTCTAAGCAATAGTTACGTTAGTGTGACACATTTGTGGGTACCGGTAGCCCTTGAGTAGTCAAGGAGAATACGGGGTTGTTGTGTGGTGACATGAAGCACTAACTGACTTTTAGAGCCTTTACTTGATCAACTTGGCCATTAGGACGTAGTGAGATAACCGGCTTTGGTGCAGTATGAAGTTGGTTGATACTTGATACTACACTCATTGAGATTTAACTTCTCGGGATATTTCGGTTGCCGTAAAAGAGGCTTGCGCTGAAACAATGCCTGATAAGACAGATAAGTGATATTGAGATCCCTTAGAACCCGGTTACTATTACTAAGACAAGTTGAGCCAACTAAACTTCAAGATGGTACTTACCTATAAACTCCATGCGAGCCTAAACCTAAGGACTTGTCTGCTTTGTGTGTATATTTGTACATAACAACTTGCTTACTTTGCATACTTGTACATAACATCATACCATAGCATTTTCAATAACCATTTCAAGGATCTTAAAGGGCCTATGATGCAGGGTCATGTTGAACCAGACGCCTATCCAGGGGTAAAAGGATATGTTCTCTAATCAAACGCCGTCAAGACCAAAGCACGGTAAACTTGAGTCAAAGGCTACAACCCACTTGACATGGTGAGCTTGATTCTCGTGGAAGGACATCCACCAGTACAAAGTTTTCCAATCAAAGTTGTTGATCAACGTTCAAATTCTAACATCTTCTTGTGTTTACCCTACGAGATCCTTGAAAACATTGCATCCACATATCATGCATGTCATCATAATAGGTTTTCTCGTACAGGTTTCCTTATCTTCTTACTGTTTATTTCAGTAAGGATGGTCCTAGAACAGATCATCAAGAGCATTCAGATTTAAAACGCTCAACTTCAAAAGATGTTTTTAAACCTATATAAGGCACAAGAAGAGGTGAAGGCGCTCCACACCAGGGGCATGATCATGGGAAACTCTAGGGATGACAGGGATGACCGGTTGGAGCGGATACAAACCGAGATAGCCATAATGATAGGACAACTAGTAGGCCAGGTGGTTCTTATACAAAACCTGGCTCAAGGACAAGAAGAGTTGAGAGCCCTTGTCAACCAACTTCATCAAGACGGTTGCAATCGTATGAAACAAAAGGTCAAGATTGGGGATTAAGTCACTACTCAGTCGCCCATGAGACAAGAAGCTGGTTCGAGGGAAAACAGACCATTCCGAATTGCCGCCACATCACAGGCCCAACAACGACCTCGACAATGTCAACAGGAAAATCAGCAAAGACAAAATAAGCCCGAGAGACAGTTTACTAACATCAACATGTCATTGGCCCAATTATTGCAACACATGTTAAAATTGGAGTTGATTACATTGAGGGATCCTCCTCGAAATCCCAATACCGTTGCTCCTAACTATCATCCTGATACAATGTATGCATTCCATTCCAATAGTCTGGGACATGATACAAATAGCTTTTGGACATTGAAAAATAAGATTCAAGACTTGATCGACGAAGGAGTGCTGGAGTTCACACAAGATGGTCAGACTAAATCTTCTGCCATCCCTCAAAGACTCACCACCTGAAGTGACAAGTTCAGACAAAAAGGCTTTTGTTCATTTGAATTTTCTATTGTAATTTCTTTTGCTTGTTCAAACACTTATCTATTAATGTCAAACTATGTTTCATTAATGCATTGCATATGTTTGTCTTGAATTGGTCCATTCGTTTTAATTACATTTAAACTATGTTGTTTACTCCCTTTATGATACTCAGCTTTTGTTTTAAAAGTTACAAGCCTTTAGAGGGAGGATGGAGAAAACAATGCCTTAATCTCATACAATATGCTTTTGAACAGACCTTGCTGATGATGTACAGGCGTCTCATTCAATTCCTAAACACTAGAGTTATAAGGAGGATAATCCCTAGTCAACCCCTTTGAGCCAAAGAAGTAGGAGTTTTCTTTTTACAAAAACTGAAACCTTTAATCAAAAACTGGGGCAGGGTAGTCCCTCAGTTAATTCAAACGTGCGTTCAGTCGTAAACTTTCACTTCATATACAACGAATGACATCAAAAACATTCCTCTGGAATCAAAAGACGGTGATGGTTCCCTACCGAGTAGGCAATCATTATCGCTCAAGAGAAAAGCCCACTAAGTCAAAACCTATGAAGGAGACTTAAGAAAAACGGGGGCATCCCGCTGACTGTAATCTCAGAACAAGAACAATCGGGCAAAATCAGGGATAATAAACCAAAAAAGAGGTCACTACAGATCCTCGACCAACATGAAAAATGTTGAAAAAAATGACTTCCTTCCGATAAACTAAACTTGTCCGAACCATCACCAAAACATCATTGGAGTTCGAACGTACAATTAACTGAGTTTAGAACTAAAGAACATCATGAAGAACTGATGGGTACAAATAAAATTTGAGCCTTTATCTTTTTTTTCTTAAACCGTGAACCAAGCCACGTTACAACCCTTCAAAAGTCCTAATTGAAGCATGGGTTAATTCGAAAGCATACTGTTACAAAAGGTATTCTGACTCCTGTAAGGCTTTACTCTAAATCCTGAGTTGAATTTTCCTGCAAAAATTCTTTTATCTGCTAAAAAGGCATTTTCAAACTTCAAGACAAACATAAACTTTGCATTATTTGAATATCGTTGTTTGCATATAGCTATTTGTTTGATAACCGATAAATTCACACGACGAATATCCAGTGAAAAAAAAACCCTCTCAATGAGAAAATTCATTTCAAGTGGGAAGACACTTCCAATAACAGATCTCCAATAAGAAAGGGGACGTAATGTGTCACTATCTAACACACCTAGGGAAGTACAATCGAGATTCCAAGAAATCTCTCAAGAAATGATGAATATACTAGGGGCGGGTTTGTATCTGAATCACTTGGGGCATTGAGCGCGAATCCCGACAAAGGGTTATTGTGATCGGTGGAAATAGAACTGACTGTTTTGAAATGCTGGTTCGCGAAATGTCGCGGTAAGCAAGAGTCGCCACCGTCTTTTATGTTCTCCAACAAGGAAAGGACAAAAGCACAGCAAAATTCCTTTTCGAGATGTTTCTTGGTTCGGGAGGTAGATTATAGAAAGGGAAGGTGTTAGCACCCTTTCTATCTGTGGTTATCCACAGGCTCTTAGGTACTTGCTCACTATGTTTTCAAAAATTGTTTGCTTTTCTTGTGTTTGTGGGTTTTGAAAAAAGCTCCGTTTTGAAAAATTCTAGGTAACTCTTGTATCAGTCCTCAAGAGTGTATGAAGTGTTTGTTTGAAAACTTTTTGAAAGTGTAGGTGCGAAAAGTTGTTTTTTTGTTTTGAAAGAGAAAGTACCCAGGAGAAATCTACCTACTCTAAGGAATTAAGCTGTGTAAGAGTCCTTTAGACAGTACTATCCCACTATTGAGAAGTAGGTAGCACCGTCGTTGGAGTTATTCGGGTCAATTCGGTTATAGGGACATGTGTGGTCACCAAAGCAATAGTAGGACGCCTTAGCGGTAACCCTAATGTCCTAGATCCTTTTTTATCTGAGGAAACCGTTTCGAGGCAACTGGATCTTTAGACAGGAGGGCGACCTCTAAAACACCCTATACTCAATGACCACCTCAAGGCAACCAAGTGAGGCGTACCCTAGGAGTGGCATGTGCATGTGTGTCAGGTTTCATGTTTAAATTATCTTGTACATGTCATTGGTGAGCTACGAGTTGATTTTATTTTTCAGGCAAATCTTGTCATGCATAGTTAACAGTTAATAATTGTGCGGAAAATAAATTGCGGAAAGTAAATCTACGCTATTACAAGGCGTCGGGTATTTACATCGCCAAAAACATAACCCTTGAAAAGATAAATGCGAGAAAATAAAGAAAGCGATAAAAGTCCTAATTATCTATTACATCCTCGGAGCAGATACATAAATATGATCAAAATAATAATCAAGAATAAATATGCGCGAAACAAAATTGCATCGGGAAAAGTCTTAGGGTTTTGACCCTTTTTTGAGAAAAGAATGGAATTTTGGTCCCTTTTGCATTTAATTAAACCTAATTCTAATTAATTAATTAATTAAAAGAAAAAAGTATTTTTTATGTTTTTTAGGTCTTAATGAAAATAAAATAAAAAGGATTAAAAATGTCAAAAGAAAAACCCTAATTCTAGGTTAATTTTATTTATTGTGAAAAAAAAGAGTCAAATTTAACCTAATTAAACTAAATTAATTTATGTTAGTATTTATTTACAAAATAATAATTAATAGTGAATTTAATAAATAATAATAATAATATTAGTTTTCAGAATTTATTATAAAAATAATTTGTTAGTTAAAAATAATAATAATAATTAATAAAAGAAATTAAAAGGAAAAGAAAAAATAAAAAAATAAATAATAAACCAGGGGGGGTGCTGGCCCATTAGGAGGTTTGTAAGCAATTGCTGGCCCATTAAGCTCAAGCCTTGTTTGACTTCTGGAATTGTCTGCACGTTGGTTGACTAGGGAGTATGGTGTTCTTCATCTCCTGGCCAACAGATTTAAGCATGTGGCCACTTGGCGCCTGATGGTTTGAGGTGCATGGTGGAACGCTGTTGGAAATCTGCACACAATCATGTTAAACAAAATAATATAGAGTTTTGGGTGGACCTGGGAATCGAACCCAGGTCCCAATGGATACCAGCCAGCACATCTACCACTGAACCACTTGCCTGCATTTGTTAGTATAATGATTAGTAAAAGTAATATATGGAAAATAAGCAACATGCTGAACAATAAAGAAAACGCGCGTTTTTTGAATCGTCCATTCACACACTTACAACTCATCATCGTCTTCCTTTTTCCCTGTAAAAGACAAACAGATAGCGGGGGTTTTTAACCCCCACAAAACAATATGACCAATAATAGCGAATAGCTCTATGCTAAATATAAATATGGCGCGATGGTCTCAGTGTGTTCGTCTGGATGCAACGGTTTCAACCATGGGTCTTAGAGGTCCCAATTTTACTGGATTTGGAAAGCCCTAATTCAAGAACTAAAGAACCCTAGAATTCTCCAATGGAAACTCACGATTTTGTACACTATAATCCAATTAACCAATACCATTAGCTTTATATAGGTTCAAGCAATGCAAAACAATGATTAGAACATGTTAATTATGCATAAAATATGAGTTTCGATTCTGAAAAAGTCAAGCAAACCGTGGGTCTATGAATGATGATTTCTTGAGCTTTAGCGTGTGAATTTAATGGCTACACGTTCCTGGGAACCCCTGCAAGATGTTAGAAACAATTAAAAGCTTTGAATTGGCCTGGAGGATTGAAAACAGTTTTCAAGTTTCTTTGATTTTTTTCAATGTTGCTATGGCCTCTTCTGCAGCAAAATCACGTCCAATGCATTAGGTTTAGGTTGTGTACTTATAGGAGAATGGAATTAGGTTAAATCTTGGCCAAGAAATCCATGGAATTGATGTTTGTATATTTGATTGAAAATCAAATATTTTTCAATCTTTTTGATTGAAGAAACTTGCCAAACTTGGAGATTTTGATATCCTTGATTGATACACGAAATTGCCAGCTTGTTTGGGTCATTCTTGCTTCAAAAAAAAGATTGAAAAACCATATCTTTGAATTTCCTACAATTTAAATTAATTAAATGAATTAAAATCAATTAAAAATCCAATTAATTAATAAAAATAAGAAAATAAATTCAAATAGGCTTGATGGGTCGTGCATAGGCCATGGATAAAGTTTCAAGAAGCAATTTGAGGCCCATTAGCAAAAACAAAGTGTTTTGAGCAAAGTTGACTTTTGCAAATTCACAAACATTTCTCAACTTCTCCAATGCATATCTTGCTCAATTTTGATCCTATGAACATGTTCTTGGACATTTTGGAAAGGTATTGAAGTCCTCTAACCAATTCCTTTGGTCCCATGTCATTTGGATTTACCAATCTCAATTTATGGTCTTTGACTTAAAGTGCATTTTTGTTGACTTTTGAAATTGACCTATAATGTAGAAATTGATAACTTTTTGTGAGAGCATTTATTGGACTTGGAATGTGAAGATGAGTTATAGGAAATGTCATCCCCTTCAAAATGAGCATTGGATGTGATTTTTCTGATGAACCATGAAAAAGTTATGCCCTAGTCAAAATACAGTTGACTTTTCTACTGTCCAAAAATAGCAACTTCTTGCATCTTGATGATTTTTGAGCCATACTTGTGGAATCATGATCAAGACTTGATCAGATGATGATTGTGTGCTCAAAATAATATGTTGACCAAAAATTCTGACTTTTGACTGCAAAATGACCATTTTACCCCTACAGTTGATTATGGATCAAATGGAGCTTTTGACTGTGCAATTTGACATTGTGAGTCTTGAGACTTGACATGTAGGTTCTTGACAATGTGTATAGGCTTATGAGACTTGATTGAGCCATTGAAAACTTCAAACTCCATGAAAGAACCAAAACCCTAATTTTGACTGGCTTAGGAGATGTTTGGACTGTACAACTCTTGAGTAGTCTTGAACCATTTGAAGATGACTCTTGACAAACCTTGAAGAATATGGGAGGGCAAATTTTGGGGTACAACAGTTACGTACAGTCAAACATTTCCTGGCAGTGCCACAAACACCTGCTACTAGAGGAAATGGAAAATTCCCCCCAAAGTCCTTTTCATAAGGTGACCCCCAGTCAAGGTTTCAATCTCTGAAAACTTCTTCCCAACTGAGTCGACCTCAAGAATCCTCGAGGATTTCTGCCAAATGAAGACTACTCCCCGACAGACTGACGACAGGGTTTATTTCCCCAACAAACTACAGATTCTCCAGCTTGAGTTTTCCTCTCTGATTGCTACAAATAAAGGGACCACAACTCCTCTTCCCCGGTAGACTTTTCTATAATCCCTAGTAAGTTACTACAAAGTATGGATCCGACCAGATATCAGTTCAACTTCATCCTTTCTAGCAAGTCACTGCAAAGCCTGAAATCCGACCAGATAACAATTAACTTATTTATCCCTAGCAAGTTACTGTGAAGCCTGGACACGACCAGATATCATATCAACTTCATCCTTTCAAGCAAGTTACTATGAAGCCTGGACACGACCAGATATCAGTTCAACTTCATTCTTTCAAGCAAGTTACTGTGAATCCTGGACACGACCAGATATCAATTCAACTTCATCCTTTCAAGCAAGTTACTGTGAAGCCTGGACACGACCAAATATCAGTTCAACTTCATCCTTTCAAGCAAGTTACTGTGAAGCCTGGACCCGACCAGATATCAATTCAACTTCATCCTTTCAAGTAAGTTATTGTGAAGCCTGGAGTTCGACCAGATAACAATTAACTTCATCCACCTCAGAAATTTGCTTTGAAGCCTGGAATCCGACCAGATAGCAGTTTAATGTTAGTAAGTTGTTGTGAAGCCTGGAATCCGACCAGATAACAGTTTAACTTCACTCTCCCAAGTAATTTTCTGTGAAGCCTGGAATGCAACCAGATAATAGTTAATTTAATCTTCCCCATTAAGTCGCTGCGAAGCCTGGAATACGACCAAATAATAGTCAACTTCATTATCCTCAACAATTTGCTGCCAAGCCTGGATTTTGACCAGATAACAGCTAACTTTCGATTCTCTCCAGTCAGGAATAGCTCCCCAGTAGAGCAACGAACAACTAAGATTCCTAAACTCTTTTCCCCAAGCGGAAATAAACACTCTCCACAGAATTTTCTTCTCAAGCGAAATCAATATTCCCCAACGGAGTTCTCCTCAAACAACAAAACAGGAATCTCCAACGGAAACATTCTAAAGACAAGGTTTGGAAAGGTGTGCATACTCTTCATCCCCAATGGCCGTCCAGAATTCAGCCTCCCAAAACTCCCCAACATTTGTCAAGGATTTATTATCCAAGACAAAAATATATTTTAATAACATTTCACATTTCATACATCTTACTTACATACATGATAAATGCATACGGCATAATCTCATTTATTTTGAGGACACCATTCATTTCATACATCATGAGATTGCATACAGCTAATGTTTTACCTTTTCAGGGAAAGGTCAATCAACAGATAATTATCATTAACCATTTTCAAGTTTCAGATTAATACATGTAACAAGCCAGGAAAGCTATCTATAGACGAGTGATTGTAGATTAATACCTGTAACAAGCCAGGAAAAACTATCTACATGAAGAGATTGAAGGTTAACACCTATAACAAGCCAGGAAAACTATCTTTCTTTCTCAGCTCAGAGATTAATATCTGAAACCAGACAGGACAACTATCTCAATGACCAACCTTTTCAAGTTCCAGATTAATACTTGTAACAAGCTAGGAAAACCATCTGTGGACGACATATTGTAGATTAATACCTGTAACAAGCCAGGAAAACTATCTACATGAAGAGATTGAAGATTAACACCTGTAATAAGCCATGAAAACTATCTTTCTTTCTCAGGTCAGAGATTAATACCTGAAACCAGACAAGACAACTATCTCAACAATCAACCTTTTCAAGTTCTAGATTAATACCTGTAACAAGCCAGGAAAATCATCTGTGGACGACATATTGTAGATTAATACCTGTAACAAGCCAAGAAAACTATCTATATGAAGAGATTGAAGATTAACACCTGTAACAAGCCAGGAACACTATCTTTCTTTCTTAGGTCAGAGATTAATACCTGAAACCAAACAGGAAAATTATCTGCACGACCAGCTAAAGTTACCCTACACAGGTTCCTTCTCATACATTTCCAGATGAAGTTTCACATGGACTCATCATGAAGCAACCTTACACAGATTCCTTCTCAAAATTTCTAGATGCAGCTTCACACGGGATCATCATGAGGCAATCTTACATGGGTTCCTTCTAATTTCCAGATGCAGTTTCACACGGAAACTCATTCCGAAGCAGCCCTACATAGGCTCCTTCTCACATTTCCAAATGCAGTTTCACACAGACTCATCATGAAGCAACCCTACCCAGGTTCGTTCTCAGACATTTCCAGATGAATTTTTACATGGACTCATCATGAAGTAACCCTACCCAGGTTCCTTCTCAGACATTTCAGATGCAGTTTTACACGGACTCATCCTGAAGTAACCCTACCCAGGTTCCTTCTCGTATATCTCCAGATGTAGTTTCACACGGACTCATCAGCCCTACCCAGGCTTCCCTCGCATATATATCCTAAAGAATCCCTACACAGGCTCACCATAAAGTAATCTTACACAGATTCCTTCTAATACATTTTCAGGCACGGCTTAACATGAGTCAATTCCAGCATATCATTCAGAGTTAAACCAACCAAAGATTTATTCTGACACTCCTCCCAGTTACAGACAAGATTAGACTAAGTTTAACTTTTGTCAACAATCACTTCGGATGGCATTTGTAAGCTCATCTATGACTAATCTCCAAATGGAATCTTTAGTCCCATTCCCTACACAATCAACCACCACATCATCGAGTGCAAATTTTTTGGCACTCTAGTGTTCAATCATCTTCCACGTTCAAGTCATGAACAACAGACTCGTCAATCTAACTCTTCAGGTTTAAGAAGATTGAACAGGGGCAGCTGTTGTAACCCAAAATTTTCCCTCTCATTTATCAAGACATTTCTCACAAAGATCTACGAAAGCTCAAGCTTGCACCAATATTGACTAGGTCAAGCCATCTCCTCAACACTGATACCTCAAGATTAGGGTTTGAATTTGCATAAGGATAATTGGAATTCTAATACTTCAAGTGACGTTCTTGGATCATTATGGACCTTCAAGAATGCTCATGTCAAGTTTCAAGTCTTCTCAATCAATTGACCAAGAGACCAAAAATCAGCAGTATTGATGAAAAAGTCAACTATACCCTGAAAAGTCAAACTTTGACTTTTTGGTCAACATTACATTCCAAAGATCAAAATTCATCAAGACATTCAAGAATATCAAGCTTGATCATCAAGAAGTCAAGAAAGTCAAAAGCCAACTTGAAAAGTCAAGATTTCCAAGACTTAGAAATTTTCTAAGTGTTTTTACACGTGACAATTTCATCACTTCATGCCAATTTTTCACCAAGATACAAGACGATTCAAGGAAAACTTTCAACATGAAAGTTGTAGATCCTGACGAGATCTACAACTTTTCTTTGCTGATCAAATTCTAGAAGTGTTTGGATTTTGAGTTATAAATTTATGAAGTCATGATATTTTCATTTAACACTTAGAGAAATTTTCAACAGATTTTGGTCAAGATTTTATCCCAACTTCTTGGCATTTTTTCACATAATTCCAAGATGATTTTGTCAAAATGGAAAACATGAAAGTTATAGAGGATTTTTCAAATTTTCCAAAACATACAAGAGCATGAATTTATCATAATTGATCTAGGAGATTCAAGGGCATGAAGTTGATCATCCATTCTTGAATTACAAGTCATTTTAGTGAAGAACACATAACAAAACCCTTATGATTTGCTGAATAATATTATGTTGCATGCCTCCTTGCTTGAAAATATCTACATAATTTAATGTTTACACAAAAGCTTGAGCTATTACCCAAGTGTTTGAACCATTGTCCAAAAGATCTTTCTATTTATGGCATAAAGGCACCATTGCTATTCTTGAAAAGCAAGCCTTTCGGTACAAAGTTTATCTTAAGCCCATACCTTGCTTGTTACTGATTATACTCCACCATAAATCAGGGGAAGTAGCCCCTCTAAACCAACAAGTTTGGTACTTCATCTTGGGACCATGACATAACTTGATATTTGCAATCCAACCTAGCCATAACTCCATAGTTTGTAAACCAAATCATTTTGTTCACAAACCTCTTTCCTATAAATAGAAGAAGCATTTGCAAAAGAAAAAGGTCAGAAAAATATAGAGAAAAATAAGAAGTTCTCTTGTGTAGAAGCCCTCAAAAATCCCTGCATTCTTAAAAAAAATAGAATTGTCCACAAAACCCCCACTGTTGAACTTTGAAGTCCAAATCCTTGAACCTCTAACTCCTTGCAAGTTTTGTCTAAACAAACCATCTAAACACTCCACATACATCATATAGAAGTTGTTCAAACACAAGAACAACTTCTGTAACATCACTATCATCACTTCCCAAGCTCAACAACAACCCATAACATAGCTCAAACTCAAAGCACAAATTTCAGTTTCAAGGTATGTTTTCTTGACTTTGAACCCTTCATACAAGCATCATTAATGGTTTATTTGTGAAGATAAAATATAGATATCATTGCCTTGAAGCTAACCATATGCTTTCTTTTCATTTTCACTAACCATGTGTTGATAACTAACTTTTACATGTAGCAAAACAGTGATAGAAGTAAAAAACAACAGTTATGCGTCGATACGAAATGATATGAGTCGACACAAAATGGTTATGAGTCGACATGAAACCCGTATGTGTCGACTCATACTGAGCTGTTTTGACTTCCAGGAGCAAGAAACATACATGAGCCAATACATGAGCCGACACATGAGCCAATACGAAACATGCATGAGCCAATACATGAGCTAATACATAAGCTCATGTGTCAGCTCATAAAACATTATTTTAATCTTTTTTTTTTATTTTTTATTTTTATTTTTTCTTTATATTTTTATTATTATTATTTTCATATAAAAAATTCAAAAAATATTTTATTTAAATATGTATGCATACACTTTTGTTTTATTCTTTTTTTTATAAACTAAAAAAGACAAAAACATTTTCTTATTAAAAAAATCAATTTCTTTTCTTAAAATTAATTTAATATTTAGACTTAGGTTTTATTTCGATTTGTTTATTTTGATTAAATTAATTTAGACATTAGAATTTTAATTAATTTCTTTTCAAATCAATTAGAACCTTTTACATAAAAAAATATAAAAACAATTTCTCTTCTCTTTATATTTCTTTGTATATTTTATTATTTCACGCTATAATCATGTAATTGTCAAAGCCTTGTAATACTAAATTAGGTTTACTTGCTTTCATCCCCCCATTTGAAAATTTGTACCCCCATCCTCAAATGATGTAATAGCGTAGGATTTTACATTTCTGTAATTTATCGCTTTCAAATATAAATGCTAGTAATTAGGGTTTGTTTAGCAAGACATAAAATCAACAAGTAGAAAACCCTAATTCAAGACAAAATGCATGAAAACAAAACACTTTACACACTTGCACCTCTAGGCTACCCCACACTTGTTGCCTCGGATAAAAATAGTCATGTCCCTCGAACGTGGGATACTTTAGCAATGACCCTCGAATACAAGATCGTAGTCCCTCGACAACTCTTCAATGTTGCCTTTGTAAACGATCTTAGTCCCTTACAACAAATTGCTAAGGTATCCTAAAATGTTGCCTTATATGACTATACGACCACCCACGCCTGTCCTTTTATATCCAAAGATAAGGCTTCTTACCAATCAATGGTAAGACAGCAATATCAAAGGAAAGGAGGTAATGAACAAAAGACTTTTGAGTAGGTAGATTGTTCCTAGTTGCTTGCTCACTTTCAAAACAAACATCCTTGCTTATTTTCAAAACAAACACTTTCAAAACACTTTCAAAACATGAAACATTTTCAAAATTCCAACACTTTGTATACGTTCTTACGAACAAGAACTATTACAAAGTTTACCTAAACGAAGGCGCCTTTTCAAAATACTTTCAAAACCACCACAAAACACATTTTCAAACAAAATCAAGTGATCTAGCAAGAAACTAAGAGTCCATAGATAACTATGGATGAAAAAGATGCTAATACCTTCCCTTTTCATAATCTACCCCCCGAACTCAAGAAATAATCTCAAAGGTATTTCCTATTCTTTTTAGCCTTTCCTTTTGGATAAAAGAAAAGTCGGTGGCGACTCTTGCTAACCGCAACATTTGCGATAAAACGCAAAACACCCAAGTCAGTTATCCCACCGTATCACAATCACTAATGGAAGTGTCTTGAGCGTTGATAGTGATGAAAATGGACGACAAGGATTTGATTAAGGACAGTGACAAATATCCTCAAAATTAATGCTAAAATATTCCCTCGGTTTTTAGAAAACCCAAGGTGAAATATTTTTATTATTATTAATTTTTAATTTACATAATTTACAAAGAATTTTAAAACACAATATTACAACAAATCCAGATTCTTGTATATAAACAAATCTTTGCTATAAGGAGTTATTGGGAATAAATTGTTTACAACGGATCTTTGGTGGAATCCTCAGAGATCTCATAGACTTCGGAGTCCTCATAGATTTCATGGTCTTCATAGATTTGTTCTTAAGCATTTCTAGATAAAAAAATTTCATAGCAATGAAGAGTGGTAAATATTTCCTCTATTTGTCGCGGCTACATATTAGTTAGAATTAGAGTAAAATTTGTTTTACAAATGTCAGATTTCACCTCGGCTATTTTAAAAAACCGAGGTGACATTATATATATATATATATATATATATATATATATATATATATATATATATATATATATATATATATATATATATATATATATATATATATATATATATATATATATATATATATATATATATATATATATATATATAAACAATTACATTGTTAACACAAAATATTAAAATAAATGGTTTATAACAAATCTTTTCTATTTTGAATGAATATCTTCGTTGATATCCATCATCCAAAGGTTGAGCTTCCTTCTTTGTGTAAGTTAAAGCAAGAATATTAAAATACATTATTACAACAAATGCAGTGTCATCATAGTTGCTGTTATTCTTGGAGAACAACAAATCTTTGATGTAATCCAGATTTAGTTGTATACCCTTGTGTGCATGCTTTTTAAGCTCAATGGTTTGAATGCATCCATCTTCTAATACATTATTTGTTTCAAACATTGGAGAATGTTTTTTCAGCACATGCACTCCATCATAGGAAGTTTATTCTAAAAATACAACAACAACATCAATACCATCATGTGAGATAGATTGCAAGGGCAAAAAATGTTTTGTTCTAGATAGAAGAACACTGAAAAATTTTCTGTCTTGCAATCCATCCCAAAGAATGATGCATGCGAGTTTGGGGCGACTACATATAAGTAAGGATTAGGGTAAAATTTAACGAGTGCTTTTATAGTAAAATATAATTATTTCATCCCTCAGTTATATCAAAAATCAAAGGGTTAGATCACTTAGTTTACACTTATAAACAAATACAAACATAAACTGTAATAGTTGGGATTCGAAGAGTGTCCTGACTTGTCTTTCCCCTCAATTATTTTAAAACTGAAGGAAAATTGTAGATTTTTATTTTTATAAATAATAAAAGATGACACGCATTGGGATTTTACCTCGATTTTTCTTTGGCAGAGGTGAAAACTGTTAAAATTAATTTAGATTTAATTAGATATTAGTTTATAGGAATATCTTTTAGATTGTTTATATCTTTGTTAGAAGATATAAATCTTAGATCTTCTTATATCTTTGTAGAAGATATATTTTAGATTTAATTTGTGTGTAAATAGCCTAGTGGAGTAGGTTATTGTAATTCATTGTAAATCCTTATTTTTGAAGCTATCAGTAAATATTCCTTTTGTCTTTTATCTTTCTTGTGCTCCAAAAATTGGTATATGGAGCCCTGGTTCGAAATCCACGGGAAAAGAAGTATTGTGATTAAGAATTACAGTATTCTGATTCTGGGAGTTTTTAGAAAATATTGATTTGGGAAACTCTGCGTAAATTGCATAAGGTAGTAGATGAACAGAAACGGAGATATTCATTCCAAGCTTCCAGTATTTGATGGCAAAAACTTGAATCGTTGGAAGATCCAGATGCGCGTGTTATTCGGTTCTCAAGATGTGTTAGATCTTGTTACTGATGTCTATAATCTGTTAGAAGCAGATGCAACAGAGGATCAAAAGATAACACAGAAGGTGCCGAGGAAGAAAGATCAAAAAGTGTTGTTCTACATCCATCAATGTGTGGATGTGAATGTGTTTGAGAAGATTGTTGATTCTGAAACAACAAAGGTTGTGTGGGACACACTGGTCAGATGTTACGGTGGTGACGCATCAGTGAAAAAGGTGAAGCTTCAGTCTCTCAGAAAGCAATATGAGAATCTCAACATGAAGGACAACGAGAAGGTTTCTGAATACATCTCTAGAGTGATTCTGATTACTAATGAGATGAAAGCTTGCGGAAAAACTCTATCTGAACAAGTAATTATTGAGAAGATATTGAGATCTTTAACTTCTCAGTTTGATTACATTATTGTAGCAATTGAAAATTCCAAAGATCTGAGCACCATGAGAGTTGAAGAGCTGCAAAGTAGTCTAGAGGCGTATGAGTTGCGTATGACTGCAAGAACTTCTGAAAGGGAAGTAGAGCAACAGGCTCTGAAAGTAACTTCTGGTAAGAAGCATCAGAAGCAGACTTGGTCAGAATCCAGGAAGAAAACTAATGGTGGTCAAAAGTCAGAAGCTTCAAACTCTGATAGGAGGAAGAATGTTCAGAAGGGAAAGGAGAAGTCTGACAAGAAGAATGTTCAGTGTTACTGTTGTAAGAACTTTGGTCACTATGCCAGAGATTGTTGGTCCAACAAAGAAAGGAAGTCAAAAGAAGAAAATATAGCAAGAGGAGACTCTGATGATGAACCTGTGCTATTGTTGGCTTTTGAACCTGATGATCTGAATTCATCAGAATGGTGGTATATGGACACAGGATGTTCAAACCATCTTACTGGAAATAAGAAGTGGTTGGTTGACTTTGACTCTGGGAAGAGTACAAAGATCAGATGTGCTGATGATAAATACCTCAATGCAGAAGGTATGGGAAATTTCAGAATCATTCTAAACAATGGGAAAGCAGCAGTGATCCAGAATGTTTGGTATGTACCTGTCATGAAAAACAATATGATGAGTGTGGGACAACTGGTTGAGAAAGGTTTTTCAGTTACCATGAAGGACAATCTTCTGAAGCTGTATGACTGCAATCAAAAGCTGATTATGGAGTCAGAACAGGGAAGGAACATAACATTCAAGGTGAATGTTAGAACTGCAGACTTTGAATGTCTTAGTGCAACAAGTGTTATCAAGGAGAGTGAGTTGTGGCCCAGAAGATTTAGTCATCTGAATTTCAGAAGTTTAGGGCATGTGAAATCAAAGAATCTGGTACATGGAATTCCTACAATCAAGAAGCCTGAAAAGTCATGCAAGGTGTGCATGGAAGGGAAGCAACCAAGATTACCCTTTGCATCAAAAGTAGCTCCAAGAGAAAAACATGCCTTGGGAGTAGTACATTCTGATGTGTGCGGTCAGTTTCCAGTAGCATCGACTGGAGGGAATAAATATTTTGTGTCGTTTGTTGATGAGTTCACCAGAATGACATGGGTATCTCTCATAAAGTTCAAACACGAGGTGTTTACTGAATTCAAAAAGTTTAGACTGAAGGCTGAGAATCAGAGTGGCCAGACTTTGAAAATTCTTAGAACTGATGGTGGTGGTGAGTATAACTCCACAAAATTCAGAAGTTTTTGTGAGGAGAATGGAATTGAGCATGAGGTTACTGCTCCATATACTCCTCAACATAATGGTCTTGCTGAAAGAAGAAATCGTACTTTGCTAGATATGGTGAGAAGCATGCTGAAAGAGAAAAAGATTCCTCATACTCTGTGGGGAGAAGCTGTTGCAACTGCATGTTATGTGCTCAACAAATGTCCAACAAAGAAATTAAAGGAAATAGTTCATATTCAGAAGTAGACTGGAGATAAGCAAAGTGTTAGTCATCTGAAGGTATTTGGTTGTGTATGTTACAAACATGTCCCAGAAGCCAGAAGACAGAAGCTGGATGATAGAAGTAAAGTGATGTTGCTGGTGGGGTATCATAGTACAGGTTCGTACAAACTTTATTGTCCAGAAACTAACAAAGTTGAGTTCAGTAGAGACGTCATTGTAGAGGAATCAGAAGTTTGGAATTGGGAAAAGTCTCGTCCTGACTCTGATGACAGAACTTCTGAAGAAAGGTCAGAAATACATGTTTCTGAAGCTAGTAAAGACTCTGACTCTGAAGAAGATACAAAAGGAGAAGATGATTCTGACTCTGACTCCGACGGTGATCCAGACTCTGAAGACAGTCAAGGTTTTGGAGAAAGTCCAATTTCTGAAGCAAGTGCTTCTGAAGGGGAAAGTTCTGGAGAAAGTCCAATTGCTGAAGAAAGTGCTTCTGAAGGTGAAAGTTCTGGTGTCCAAAGTTCTGAAGGTCCAGTTCAGAGGCAACAAAGAGTTAGAA
This sequence comes from Vicia faba, assembly GCA_948472305.1. NCBI lineage: Eukaryota > Viridiplantae > Streptophyta > Magnoliopsida > Fabales > Fabaceae > Vicia > Vicia faba. Next base: position 252,890,728 of record OX451737.1, read on the forward strand.
GCATCCCAAGAAGATTTGCAGAGTTTGACATGTTGCTAGACATTGAAGTAAACTCTGAAGGAGAAGTTATTCAGTGTGAAATGTTAGTAGACTCCAAACCCGTGAGTACAAAAGAGGCTCTTAAGCACCAAGTTTGGTTACAGACCATGAAAGAAGAACTTGATGCTATAGAGAGAAACAAGACTTGGAAGCTGACAGAACTTTCAAAAGGCAAGAAAGCCATCAGCGTCAGATGGGGTTTCAAGCAGAAGCTAAAGCCAGATGGATCAATTGGCAAACACAAAGCGAGATTAGTAGCAAGAGGCTTCCTACAGAAGCCTGGGCTGGATTACTTTGAAGTGTTTGCACCTGTAGAGAGACATGAAACAATCAGACTAGTGATTGCAATAGTTGCTAACAAGAATTGGCCTCTGATGCATTTAGATGTAAAATCTGCATTTTTGAATGGTCCATTACAAGAAGAGGTGTACGTTTCACAACCTCCTGGATTTGAGAAAAAGAATCAGGAAGGGATGGTGTTCAAATTACACAAAGCATTGTATGGATTTAAGCAGGTGCCCAGAGCTTGGAACTTAAAGATTGATTCGTTTTTCAAGGAACAAGGGTTTCAGAAGTGTGAGATGGAGTATGGTGTTTATGTTCAGCATACTTCAGAAGGTAATATGATTCTAGTCTGTTTGTATGTTGATGACATATTACTCACAGGAAGTTCTGAACAAGAGATAGCTGAGTTCAAGAAAGTTCTGATAATGCGTTTGAGATGACAGATCTTGGAAAAATGAGTTTCTTTCTAGGGATGGAATTTATATACTCTGAGAAAGGAATCATTTTACATCAAATGAAGTATGAACTGGAGCTTCTGAAGATATTTGAGCTAGAAAATTGCAAGGTTGCTATCACACCTGCTGATACGAATCAGAAGTTGGATTCTAATTCTGATGGAGAGGATGTGGATGCTATAACCTTCAAACAGATGGTTGGTTCGCTAAGGTATGTATTTGTGTAATACCAGACCTGATATTTGTTGTGCAGTTGGAATGGTTAGCAGATTTATGAACAACCCAAAGTGGTCCCATTACCAAGCTACAGCCAGGATTCTGAGGTATGTGAAGGGAACTTTGAAATATGGAGTGTTATTTCTGTCTGGAAGAAAGATTGAATCAGAACTTCTGAGTTATTCTGATTCTGATTGGTGCGGAGATAAAGTGGAGACCAAGTATCTTTTTCAGAGGAATCAATTTCAGAATGGAATAATATAGGTTGTGCACTGTAGCATCCAGAAGCAGCTGGCAGATGTTCTGACAAAGGCTATCAAAACTGATCAATTCTTGGTTTAAGGGATGGAATTGGTGTTGTCAGTTTTGGGTAAATATAAATTAAGGGATGGTGTTAGAATTAATTTAGATTTAATTAGATATTAGTTTATAGGAATATCTTTTAGATTGTTTATATCTTTGTTAGAAGATACAAATCTTAGATCTTCTTATATCTTTGTAGAAGATATATTTTAGATTTAATTTGTGCGTATAAATAGCCTAGTGGAGTAGGTTATTGTAATTCATTGTAAATCCTTATTTTTGAAGCTATCACTAAATATTCCTTTTGTCTTTTATCTTTCTTGTGCTCTAACAAAAACTTCATCATAAAAAACATTATTTGTTATAGTGCATGACAAAATCGAGCAATATATTCCTACTTTATATATATCACATGCATGCAAATGATAGAAAATAATGAAATCATGATGGTTTCATGAATCAATAATTTTATTATACCCCTATTTTAAATACTTTATGATTGTTTCCTTGCTCAATCTCGTACTCATATACCTTTTTGTTAGGCACTTAGGTTTAGTTATTAAAGTTATTTGATAAAACCTTTCAGTATCATGATCTCTTGCACCATGTAGATACGATATCATCTTGGTTGTTCTCTACTGTAAATACTGCATGATTGTTGTGTATCAAAGAACTGCATGTTTGTCTCAAAAAACTGTATCAAAGAACTAATTGTTGTGTATCAAATAATTGCATGTTTACAGAATAATGGAAACTTCTTTTAGCTTATAGCAAATCAAGCGAGAAAATATTTGATGTCACGAGCTGCTTCATTTAATGGCATGCAACGAAGAATGATAATGCCATCTCTTGACTTAATAACATGCAGCGAAGAATGACTTATGGGAGACAACATCTACAATAAAGTCCTCAAGTTGAGATGAAGCCATGCTAGTGTAAGCTGAGATGTAATACACCAACCACTTCATTAATTTTCTCAAATATTGTTTAGGATAGAGTCCCACATCGATTTATATAAGAAAAATATTAGTGTCTATAAAGTAAACACTCATATAAAATATTAAATTGAAAATAGGTTGATAGAAATGGGCCTTATGCCAAATATGTTTCAAATTAAATTTTTGTTTAAATAATTTATTTTTTAATTTAAAAACAAAATGAAAAATATTAATTAATATATATCCTATAAAATAATTAATTAATATATATTATGTAAAAAATTAAAAAGATAAAAAATTATTCACACAGATTTTTTTTATAAAAAAAAAATCCCACCTAAATTGACAATTCACTGACAAAATGGAATATAAATTCAAATGGTGCGACGCTATAACGATAGAATCTTTATATTACGAGGGGACAAAAATAGTTTACAGGAGATTAAAGTGAATATCGTTTACGTTGCAGGGAAATGTTATGTATTTAACTCTTATTTAATAATTATAAAATTTTAAATTCAATTATTTGTTTGGGCGTGATTGTTATTGTTGTTAATATATATATATATATATATATATATATATATATATATATATATATATATATATATATATATATATATATATATATATATATATATATATATATATATATATATAGTTAGTTAGTTTTATATGTCCCTAACTCAATGATTTTGGATCATTACAAGTTATAAATCAAATTGAAGTTTTTTTAAAAAGTAAGTAATATAATTAAACTAGTTCTTGCATTGATTTTTAAATCATATATTTATTTTATTTTAAATTAAGCTACTTTGATTAATTTAAAATATTCAATAAATATAAGCGATTTCAGCTGGATCCAGCAACTAATCATCCCTCATAAGAACTAAAAAAAAAGAATATAAAAACTATTACCCAATAATATCATTAAGATAATAATTTACTTTCTAAGTTTTTTATTATTCCAATACATATACACCATAATATCTATAATTCATTTTTCCATATTTGTGATATCAACAATTTCTTCAAAAATTATGTTATTCCTAGTTTTCTAAAGTTCATAAATTATTTCAGTGGCCGCCATTTTAATGGCAGCAGCTCAAGACTCTTTTCCTTTTGTTTGATGAAGTAGCCATTTACTTTCATCATGCCAGTCTCCAGGAACATGATCATGTTTAGTTGTCTGGGTGCAATCAGTGGGCGAATGGTGGCCAATGGCGTCACTTGTCCCTACCTGAGAAGATGGATTTAGTTTTGATCCCATGTGTGTTCTTTGAGTGTATACCATGCACCTTCATTTTGTGCACCTTCAAATCATCATCACCAGCATCAGACGCGCCATATCCATTCTCTAGCAGTCAACCATTAACTAGGTTTTATGGTGAACCCCAATGCCTGGGCCTCTCTCTACTAGGTCTCCTTGCGTTTTTCTATTTCACACACCCATAATTACTTCATTTTCTGACTCATTTATTTGTTTTTATTTTATTTTCTGTTATTGTTTTTGTTAAACTTTTTTCTATATATCTTAAAATTAAAAAAAAAACTTTAAATAATTGATAATATTAAATATTTTTATTTAGTATAACTAATTAATTTACTAATTATTTTATTAAATAAATTTATTTAATTTATTTAATTGTTTATATGGTTTTATTTGTTTGTATTGTTTGAATTAAATTGTGTTTGCTTGTGTGTTTGTCTTGGTTGGTCTCATCCTCATTCAACAAGTTATATCCTCATTGCTATGTGTTCTAAATAATTTTTATCGTTTTATTTGATATATCATCAAGCTCTTCATGCATCAAACCTTTTCAAAGAACTAATACTCAATTGTGAGCCATTTTTTTACCATAAGTCGGTCGCTTTTATAGCATCGCAGTCAACTACACATAACTTACTCTTGGGATTTCTTACAATGAGTCCTTGTGTCACACACGCTATATAGCTTACTCTTTGGCTTTTTAACAATGATTAATGCATTATCATTTCATTGATCATAAACATGTTTCTGTGTTTGCCACCTTATATGGGCTTGTGTGTATTTTTCTTATCATCATCCCCATTCAAAAATGTATCGCCCACTTTGGACTTGTAATAATTTTATAGCTTCCTTTAGCTTATTATTTTACTTTATCTTGTCCACTATTGCACAATTAAATAAAAACAATCAAACCCCCACATTCTTGCTCCATATACCAAGTCATATCCAATATATGTAAGTCAATTGTCTTGTGCATCACATTCAATCACTCCAAATCCATATATCAAGCCATACCCCAATCATATAAATCAATGTTTTCACATCGCATTTAACATTTCACGATCATCTTAAAACACTTTCGTAATTAAAGTTTCAAACCTTGATCCAACTTTGAGTTACTTTTCAAAACCTTTTTCTTAATAAACTTGGAAAAGTTGGTTGGGACGATTATATCCCCTCCTTATCAAGTATTTGGGTTGTTGGTTGTCTAAACTTATGACCCTTATACTTGGCTTCCTTCAAATAACTTTAAATAAGAGAACCTTGTTTTGCCTCACACTTTTTGATAAAAATACCTTTTTGGGATGAAAAAGCAGGTTGGGACGATTCTATATCCTCCATCCGAGTACATGGAGCATTAGTCATTAACATTTTGTGGTCAAATAATTGTTTCTCACATAAACACAACTTCAACTCATCAAACTAGTTTTTCTCCCTTGTGCGACTCTTCTGAATGTGTTTTAGCCATTTGAATACGAAACAAACACAAAGACTTAGTCTCCTCGAACGAGCAAAACAAGTCGAGGTTCAAACGTTTAAAATGTCTAACGCGTCATTCTCCTAAAATCAACCAACAAACTCTTGGTCTTTTTTAGCAGAACTACAGAGCTCTGACTTCTCCATTGCACATAGGGGGTACGTAGGCACAAGATGAGACATCATGGCAAACTCAATAAACTAAAAAAAACAAAAACCCTTATTATTTCTCTCTTTTCTCGAATAAGTAAAAGATCACAAACTATCACACTGATACACAAACACACACTAACTAAATAGTTCTCATCAAGTACGATAGATGTGAGGGGTGCTAATACCTTTCCTTTACATAATTGACTATCGAACCCTCTCTTGGTTGCCACAACCAAGTTTCTTTTCTTTCGTGGTTTTTTTTTTATATTTTCCAATTCCTTTGGAATAAATAAAGATTATGGCGACTTCATTGTTTTAAAATATTTTCGAGTGTGCAATGCGCTCGGATATTTTTTGTGTCGCTTCACCTGTTTTAAAATATTTTCGAGTGTGCGATACGCTCAAATATATTTTGCGTCACTTCACCTATTTAGTCTGGTCTTTGTTATCTATGTTTTTGTTTTCCACTTGCCACAAATTTTTAAGAAGGCAACAAATAATGCCAATATGTTGAAAGTGTAGTTTCTTTAAATTAATAATTTAGATAGTAATGGATGCAGTGATTGAAATAGTGGCAAGTGTCCAATTGTCACATTCATTGTTGTAAATGGAATGTTATCTTCTTATTGCAAATCTTACTAGACATAGAAGAACCACTTCATGACACATTTCAATCTTCATGCATGAAATGTTGTAAGGCAATGGTAATACAGCGCATTTTGATATGGGACTTGGAAATTTTGATCTGCATCAAGTCATTACTACTACAAAAAGCCCGTGTTACATCGGATGCGAAATGTGTTTTACCTCGGCATCTAAAGCAAGGTAAATAAGATCGTCATGAAAAGTAAACACTTATCACCTTGGTGTTTAAAACATCGAGGGGTATTTTAATAACGCATGGATTATATCCACACTGTCTTCATTTTTATTATTTACAATTGTAGCGCCTCAAGCATCTCAGATTATCAATAAAATCGAGGGGCAAACTATTAGTTTTTTTTTTAAATTTAAAATTGTTACATTGTTTACACAAAAAATTAATAAAGTAACTTGTTTACAAAATACAATGTTTACCCAGAATATTAAAATGATTACATTATTTACACAAAATATCAAAATAAAAATTAAGTTGTTTATGAATATCATATGTTGGATCTTCAAATCTGTGATATCTATGGGAAGATCAATTGCTGGAAACAATATGTTTTCAATTGCTTTTCCTTGCATTTGTTTCTGATATAAACAAAAATATAGGTTAGATAAATAAATAATTTTATATTCAAATAAATATTTAAGAACGCAAACCTTAAACTCAAATAATTTTCATCTATTGCAATCCATCTTAGAGAATTCTTCATGACCAGGACTCTTACAAATCTTAAAGTGGAGGATAGTTTCAAGAGCTTCATGATGTTGTATTATGAATTTTTTATATTCACATTGCTTTTATAGTGAAAGTTATTTAGATTTCACGTGGATTACTAATGGAAGTGTCTTGAGCGTTGATAGTGATGAAAATGGATGATAAGGATTTGATTAAGGACGATGATAAATATCATCAAAATTAACGCTAAAATATTCCCTCGGTTTTTAGAAAACCCGAGGTGAAATATTTGTATTATTATTAATTTTTAATTTACATAATTTACAAAGAATTTTAAAACACAATATTACAACAAATCCAGATTCTTGTACATAAACAAATCTTTGCTATAAGAAGTTATTATGAATAAATTATTTACAACAGATCTTTGGTGAAATCCTCAGAGATCTCATAGACTTCGGAGTCCTTAGAGATTTCATAGTCTTCATAGATCCGTTCTTAAGCGTTTCTAGATCAAAATTTTTTATAGCAATGGATAGTGGTAAATATTTCCTCTATTTGTCGCGGCTACATATTAGTTAGAATTACGGTAAAATCAGTTTTACAAATGTCAGATTTCACCTCAGATTACATTGTTAACACAAAATATTAAAATAAATGGTTTATAACAAATCTTTTCTGTTTTGAATGAATATCTTCGTTGATATCCATCATCCAAAGGTCGAGCTTTCTTTTTTGTGTAAGTTAAAGCAAGAATATTAAAATACATTATTACAACAAATGCAGTGTCATCATAGTCGCTATTATTCTTAGAGAACAACAAATCTTTGATGTAATCCAGATTTAGTTGCATACCCTTGTGTACATGGTTTTTAAGCTCAATGGTTTGAATGCGTCGATCTTCTAATACATTATTTGTTCCAAACATTGGAGAATATTTTTTCAGCACCTGTACTCCATCATAGGAAGTTTATTCCAAAAATACAACAACAACATCAATACCATTATGTGAGACAGATTGCAGGGCAGAAAAATGTTTTGTTCTAAATTGAAGAACATTGGAGATTTTTTCTGTCTTGCAATCCATCCCAAAGAATGATGCATGCGAGTTTGGGGCGGCTTCATATAAGTAAGGATTATGATAAAATTTAACGAGTGCTTTTATAGTAAAATCTAATTATTTCATCCCTCTATCAAAAATCAAAGGGTTAGATCATTTAGTTTACACTTATAAACAAATATAAACATAAACTTTAATAGTTGGGATTTGAAGAGTGTCCTGACTTGTCTTTTCCCTCGATTATTTTAAAACTTGAGGAAAATTATAGTTTTTTATTTTTATAAATAATAAAAGATGACACGCGTTGGAATTTTACCTCGATTTTTCTTTGGCAGAGGTGAAAGCTTCGTCTTGAAAAAAATTATTTGTTATAGTGCATGACAAAATCGAACAATATATTCCTACTTTGTATATATCACATGCATGCAAATGATAGAAAACAGTGAAATCATGATGGTTTCATGAATCAATAATTTTATTATACCCCTGTTTTAAATACTTCATGATGGTTTCCTTGTTCAATCCCGTACTCACATACCTTTTTGTTAGGCACTTAGATTTATTTATTAAATTTATTTGATAAAACCTTTCGGTATCATGACCTCTTGCACCATGTAGATACGATATCATCTTGGTTGTTCTCTACTGTAAATACTGCATGATTGTTGTGTATCAAAGAACTGTATGTTTGTCTCAAAAAACTGTATTAAAGAATTGATTGTTGTGTATCAAATAACTGCGTATTTGCAGAATAATGGAAACTTCTTTTAACTTATAGCAAATCAAGCGAGAAAATATTTGATTTCACCAACTACTTCATTTAATGGCATGCAACGAAGAATCTTAATGCCATCTCTTGACTTAATAGCATGCAGCGAAGAATGACTTATGGGAGACAACGCCTACAATAAAGTCCGCAAGCTGAGATGAAGCCATGCATGGTAGTGTAAGCTGAGATGTAGTACATCAACCACTTCATTAACTTTCTCAAATATTGTTTAGGATAGAGTCTCCACTAGCTCAGAAATGACTTTTTACATCGGGTGAAACTGACTTTTTACATCGGTTCTGGGTCCGATGTAAAGTCAGGAGATATAGTAAATCAGATACTTTTTACATCGGTTCTGGGTCTGATATAAAAAGTCCCTTTTTTACATCGGTTATAATATAAGAACCGATGTAAGAAACAATTATTATGCACATTTTTAAAAAAATTGATCCAGTTTTTTATATCGGTTGGAAGTAATACCCGATGTAAAAAGTCCCCAGTGACGCAACTTTTTACATCATTTATTATTCCCAACCGATGTAAAAAGTCCCTTTTTGAAAGTTTTTACATCAGTTTTTAGTAAATACCGATGTAAAATGTATGAAATTTTTTTGGAATAAATTATTTATTTTCTGGATGTTTCCCTGTACAAATATAATTTGTACCCATTTTTTCATATTTTTCCAATATCACACAGACTATATTTATGTCGCTATATAGATTTCATAGCTTTCCAACATCACATATATCACATCTAGGTCGATGTTTTCATATTTTTCACAACAAACTTACAAATTGAACAATTGTATTGCAAACTTGTATTGTATTACAACAAACAAACTTACAATTACAAATTCTTCACAAAATATACAACAATATTCAACTATTTATAAGTCTTTTTCAAAACTTACAATTACATATTATTCACAAAATTTACAAAAATATTCGACTATTTCTAAGTTTCCAAACTTAAATTACCAATATAAAATCTTCGGTAGACAACACCAAAATCACATTGCCTGACAATAAATAATAATAATTAACATCAGCAAAAAAAATCAAGAAACTCAATAAATGTGCAAAAACCATATGTATTGTGCAAAAACCACAACTTATACAATTCTATAAAACTCACCAAGATAAACTTAATTTTCATGTAACTCAAAGAAACATTTTGCCCAACGAAGTCGCAAATCATACAAATCATTTGGTGTTAATTCTGTTGGGTCATCAAATACGTATAATACATAAATATAACAATATAGAGTTATTTTTTAAAAATTCATATTAAGTCGGAAAAACAAAAAGTAAATAACAAAGTAAAGTTATTTTTAGTACCTGCATCTAATTCTCGGTTATATTAGCAGAGACAATATCCAACATATTTTTCATCACATAGTATCCACAATCATTAGAGTTATGTTGTTGCCTTGTCTATAATTGAATGACATAATTAGTAAATATTTATCATAAATTTAACTATAGAATTACAATTTACATCACACTTACATTGGGATGAAGCCATGTAGCCTTTTTTCTATTTCCATTTGCCATTTGATGAATCCCAAAAGAACTAATACAGAAAGATAAACATCACATAGCTAAATTTACTCGCCAATGAAAAATGACATAACTATTAGTTGTCAATGAAAGTCACATGAAAGATAAACTTACTTTGTAATAATTTTCTTCGTGTGATGGTCAATTTCCCGATGAAGTGAACAAAATACGACAACTAAATTGTCTCTTGAACACATGACTATTAATTGCCAATGTCTCTTGTACGTGTGTGTGAAAACAGAAAAGTCACATAAAATATATATGTTATCAAAATTAAATAATATAAAACACAATTATATAAAAATTCTTACCCATAAATTAATGGTAGTAAGTGACACACTCTGTTTTCATCACGTAACTTTTCTAGCACGTAATTTTTAACATCTTCTTAAGATTTCGCTACATTATCATTATAAATACACCTAGCAGGGTCCATAAATCCATATAATTCTGAAATGGAATTCTCAAGACAAACACGATGAATATACCTGAATAATTTTAAAATAAACATTAGAATCAAAGTGATAAGAGATATAACATATTAATATAAATTGACTTTAATAAAACAATAAAATGTACTTACGTGCACCAAATTTGCAGAATAGACACGTCAAGCCAATGACCTAAATCCACCAATAACTCTCAGATACATTTAGCTGAAACATAAAAATTAGAGACAGTCGCACAGTGACTTAATTGTATTGCCAAATGGTTATCATCCATTTTCAAAACCATGAGTAACAATCTCTGAACATCATCAACTTCCACGTCTTTTGTGCTCTCTTTTGTGCTTCCCTTTGCAGCTGAACAACTTCCTTTTTCGCTTCCATCGATAATTTCCAATTTTTCAATGCATTTATTATCACCTGTGCTTTGTGATAAACCCATAGACTTAAGTGTCTCCATTAATGATTGTTGAAACATCTTACGCTCTTCAACCAACTTTTCTTCAAGTTCAGCTCTAAGTTTTGTTTCCAATATTACAAGTTGTTCATTTACGTCGATATGTTGACGTGATCTTCCAAAGTAAGTGCTTTGTTTATGGTGTTTTCCAACACCACGAACACGACCTCCATGCTCAGATGTTCCAATGACTAATGATAAGATATCGTTACGTCCATCCGGAACAATTGCACCTTTTTCAGCTTCTTGAACTAGAGAATCCTACAAAATGCAAAAACATCAATTAATTAATCACAAATATAATGATACTTGAATAATTTTTCGTTGTTTACTTACAATTTTTTCAGCAACCTCTTGTGTAGATTTTGATGTGTATTCTCCTCCTTTCTTTTGTTGTGCTCTCTTCCATAACTCATGGCGTGATGGAGGAGATGGACCATCATTATCATCTAATGTGGAATTATCTCTCGATGATGACTTTTCTTTCATAATTTTCTCCTCAAGTAAGCGATACCCTCCACGGGACAATACGTGTGGGTATACATTCTTGGCCACATTATCCTTACCCTTCTGACTTTTTTCCTATTATAAACTCAAACAAGTAATTAATCACTAAATATAATAAAAATGTTATGCACACAAAAACATAGAACTCCTACTAACCTTAAATTCAGGGGTATCTCGAATCTTGAGAAACTCTTTCCATGCGCCTTCCGTAATAAAGTTATACTTGACATATGGAGGAGGATCATTTTCTATGGGATGATGAATATATCTATCTGTGAGTTGTGTCTTAAAACCTCTCCATCGCTCTCCCGCATATTTAATCCATTCTTTCTTCAACCCATCCTTCTTTGGATCTTTACATTCTGGAATAGTAAAATGAGTCTACAAATATAGTATATGTCATATGTTGTTAATTAGTATATGATTATAAAATATAATAAAGTATTGTATTTAAAATACCTGAATATCAGTCCAAATAGCATCTTTTACGCCTTCATCTACTTCTTTCCAATCATTTTTCACAATACTACAATACTGTCGAGCAAGAGATGCTATATAACTCTTGAAATGTGTAGAATTTTTACCAACACCAATACATTCATAGGTTCTTGCATTAAACTCGACCTTTATCTTTTCACCTGTTTGATGAACTTTGTCAATTTGTGTCATTAAAGTGGGACCTCTAACTCTTCTTTTATTGGGGTTTGAATCACCCATGTATCTGTTTACAAAAAATAAAAATAATTAGAAATAATATTAAGCACAAAATAAAAACAATTAAAAATAAAATTAAGCACAAAATAAAAACAATTAGAAATAAAATTAAGCACAAAATAAAAACAATTAGAAATAAAATTAAGCACAAAATAAAAACAATTAGAAAATAAAGTAACGTGGAATTAACTTATACAAAAAATCTTACTAGTCCTCCCATATCCCTTCTTCATGGTCTATGCGAATAGCATGCACATCATCCCCTTCATTTTCTTCAATGAATGTAGTCACATTTGTTGAGAAAGGATGAGTTTCAGAAATATCAAGATTCTCATCATGATTTTCATCACTATCATGGACCTTTCCTTGTAAAACCACTGACCACTTTTTATTAGAAGGATCTGTGACAGAAAACACTTGTTTTGCTTGAGATGCCATGATGAATGGTTCGTTCGCATAAGCTAACATGCTAAGATCAACCAGTGTAACTCTAAATTCATCGATTCTGACACCACTGTTGATATCAATCCATTTGCATTTAAATACAGGAACTTTAAACACAACATAATTAACTTCCCAAATCTCTTCAATCACTCCAAAGTACGGTGTAGATGCCATAACCGGGTTTTTATCTTTAGCACTAGAGAAGTGCATGGACTCGGCCACAATCATTACCCCACTATTTTGCGTGGTACTATGGTCATCCTTTGACTTTGTATAAAAAGAGGTTTTATTAATATCATATCCACTGCAAGTTATTATGTTACATTTAGGCCCGTAATACAACCACTTAATTGTATTAGAAACACTATCTTCATTAGCAATTCTTTCTTTAAACCACTCAGAGAAACTCTTATTATGCCCTTTTAACAACCCTCTTTCATTCATCTTGGGGTACTTTTTCTTTATGGTACTTTTGTGAGCAGATAAGTAAGGTTGAACTTCATCTATGTTATTCAATATATACAAATGCGCTTGAACAACCACATCAATACTTAAGCTCTTGACTTTTAAACCTTGTGTACCCACACCCTCATATCTTCTATCATGACGAGACTTGGGAACCCCTACAACATCCACTCCTGACAAATAGTTAGAACAGAACTCAATTGCTTCTTCTGCAATGTACCTCTCAATAATCTATGCTTCCGGACGGTGTGGGTTTTTTGTATACCCTTTTAGAATCTTCATGTATCGCTCTATTGGATACATCCACCGTAAAAAAACTGGACCACATAATCTAATCTCCCTTACTAGATGAACAATCAAGTGAACCATAATGTCAAAAAATGAAGGAGGAAAATACATCTCTAATTGGCACAAGATAACTGCAGCCTCATTTTCCAAATCGTCTAACTTTAGTGGATCAATGGTTTTACAACAAATTGCATTGAAAAATAAGCACAACCTAGTTATAGTCTTCCTTACGTTGTTAGGCAATATCCCATGAATAGCCAATGGTAGTAGTTGATGCATTAAGACATGACAGTCGTGAGATTTTAAGCCAACTAATTTAAAATCTTTAACTGATACAAGCCTCTTGAAATTTGATGAGTAACCATGCGGCACTTTGATACTTTGTAAACACTCACAAAAACTTATTTTCTCTTTTTTAGACAAAGTGTAGCAGGCAGGAGGCAAATATGTCTTGTTACCTATATATTGTGGAGTTAACTCTTCTCGTATACCCATCAAACCCAAATCCAGACGAGCATTAATACCATCTTTTGTCTTGCCTTGAATGTTGAGAAGTGTTCCGATTACACTATCGCATACATTTTTCTCCACGTGCATCACATCAATACAATGTCTTACATCAAGACTAGACCAATATGGAAGATCGAAGAAAATCGATCTCTTTTTCCATACATTTTTCATAGTAGATCGTTTTTGGTACTTTCCAAAGACAACATCAAGTCCCTGTTGTCGCTGATAAACTTCCTCTCTAGACAAGGGCTTTGGAGCAACACCATGCTCTTGTTCCCCATTGAAAGCTTTCCGTAATCTACGATATGGATGATAACTTTTTAGAAATTTTTGATGCCCGAGATAAACGGTCTTCTTTCCTTTTTCAAGCTGATGGTAACAAGTGTCTTTTTCACATATAGGACACGCATTATGCCCTTTAACTTTATACCCAGACAAATTACCATATGCCGGAAAATCGTTGATGGTGCAAAACAACATGGCACGCATATTGAACTGTTCGCCAGAATACGCATCAAAAACATCCACCCCTTCCTCCCACAACACTCTTAAATCATCAATCAGTGGACTTAGATAAACGTCTATGTCATTTCCTGGTTGTTTTGGGCCCGATATCATCATCGATAACATAATATATTTACGCTTCATGCACAGCCTAGGAGATAGGTTGTAAATTATCAAGAGAACAGGCCAAGAACTATGGTTAGTACTCAGATTACCAAACGGATTCATTCCATCAGTAGCAAGTCCAAGTCTAAGGTTTCTCGACTCTTTGCCAAAATTTGGAAACAAAGAATCTATTTTCTTCCATTGCAAAGAATCGGCTACATGACGAATTTGTCCATCATATTTTCTTTCTTCTGCATGCCATCTAAGATTCTTTGCGTCATCTGCATTGGCGAATAATCTCTTGAACCTTGAAATTATTGTTAGGTACCATACCACTTTCGTAGGAGGACCTTTTTTGACCACATCATCATCAATTGATTCACCATATTTCTTTTTGTAGCGTGAAGCCTTGCACTTTGGACAATGATTATACATTTCATACTCTTTTCTGTATAATATGCAATCATTAGGGCATGCATGTATCTTTTCATACTCCAAACCCATCACACACAATATTTTCTTCGCCTCGTAATAACGACTTGGCATTACATTACCTTCTGGAAGCATTTCGGTCAACAATTCAAGCAACTCGGTAAAACTTTGTCAGTCCACCCATTCTTTGCCTTCAGATTAAATAATTTTAACACGGCTGAAAGACGTGTAAATTTTTTTCATCCCGTGTACAATGGTTTATCTTTGTCATTGCATATAGTAACATACGCATGTGCCCTCTTAAACGAATCTTGTCCAATATCACGCATCATGTCTTCTAGACGGTCATCCATTTCTACACTAACATCATCTCTTTGAGACACGTTTGACTTTGCTACTACTTCACCGTGCCATATCCATTTTGTATAACTTTGACAAATCCCTACATAAATTAGATGATCCATGATTTCTTTCTTACTACGTTTTGGTTCTTTATTTGCACAACGAACACATGGACAGAGAAAAAGCGTAGGAAGACTTTTGTCAGCATTAGTTTCAGCAAATTGTAGAAATTCCATCACTCCATGTTCGTACTCGTCACTTAATCGATTAGCTCTCATCCAACTACGATCTATAACTATGTTCATACGGAGGAAGGTCTGACGAACGGTGTGCCCGCGACTGTGCTACTTCACGGAGATTCCGAGATTGCAAGTTGCGCTGCTTCGCGGAGAAAGAAAAATATAATCAAATTTCAATGGCAAGGTGATAACTCTATTAAGATTTCAAGATTCAGTTGCTAATTTGCTATGGTTGGTTGTTGGTTGGTGTTATTGACACTATATTAATTGCATTTTTAAGAGACATAAAAAAGAACGTGAAAATAATGGTGGCTAGCTAGTAGCCACAAATTCTTCAAGCCGTTCCTTATCTATCTCTATCTATACAATATTATTTCTACATTATCAACAAAATATACATACACACACACACACATATATATATATATATATATATATATATATATATATATATATATATATATATATATAACCAATTGCGGAAACTTTTTCTGAGATATCTATTCTAACACCTGATGTCAATGAATCATGTATTATATATATTGTTATAGATTATAAATTGTTTTTATAAATAATTTTGAAGAATTTCAAAAAATATTATAAATTGTTTTGATAAAATCAATTTAAATATCACGTGACAAAACTTATCTCATTAAAAATATTATAAGTTAAAATGAATTCAAACAAAAAATTTGTACATAATGTACTGTAGCATTATCTCCTCTAGCATGTTAATCATCCCTAAGAACAAGATTTCTCTATTCTCTAGGTATGTTTTCCAATATTTTCGATTATGGTTTCACAATGCATAACTCCTTATCTTCTCGTAAAGATATTGTTGCTTTTTTAACTCAACAAATAAAGTTTCTCAAAGAAAATTGTTCAAGTTAAAGTGCTTGAAATGAATTTCTACCTAGTGTTAACATAAGGTATTGACTTAAATCAAGAGAACAAATATTGAATCAATAACATTATGGATCAAATAAGTGAAGAATGTGACTTACAGTTGAAACGGCGAGCGAGGAAGGGCGTGAATCGGCCGATGTAAAATCGTGAACGGCGTGAACGGAGTGAACGACGTGAAATGGCGGCAAGGAGATATGAAACGGCGGCAAGGAGACGTAATCAAATTTCAACAAACCGCATCATCTGTGTTCATCAAACAAATCTGCAAATTCACAACAAACATCATCATCAATGGCGGTCGAAAACGATGAAACACGAACGGAAACAAACGGTCGAAGACGCTGACCAACGAACAGAACCACCGCGGTCGAAGACGACGACCAGAAACGGCGGTCGAAGAACCTAATAATCGTGAACGAAAACGTCGATGATGGTGGTTGGGAAACGGCGGTCGTAAGGTTTGTGAAACGGCGGTCGTAAGGGTTGTAATGAAAATGGCGTATGCGTACAGTGGAAAGGAGTGAAACGGCGGCAAGGAGAGTTTGTACAGTGGAAATATTGAAATATTGTGAATTTGGGAAATAAGGGTTTGGAACATTTTACATCGGTGGAAATGAATACCCGATGTAAGGGTTTGCATAGTGGAGAAGCTATTACATCGGTGGATCCTAATAACCGATGTAAGGGTTTTGAACCTATTACATCGGTGGATACTAATACCCGATGCAAGCTTCTTTTTCTAACTTTTTTACATCGGTTTAAACTTCCCCCGATGTAATTGTTTTAATTTATTCTTTAATTTATTTTTTATATTAATATCTGCTGTGAAGATATTACATCGGTTTTTAGTTAACCGATGTAATATGTTGCTTGTTTTTTATTAATATTTCTACTACCTTGTTTCTTATTTACAAAAATGCCACCGTATTTTTTTCTGAAAACTTTTTACATCGGTGGATGCATTTGCCCGATGTAATAGGTAGCGAAATATATTTTTTTTCTTATTTTTTATATCATTGCAAATAAATACCTGATGTAAAAAGTTTGTTAATTGTATTTTTTATATCATATATTTTGATACCCGATGTAAAAACCTTTTCTCAAATGTCTTTTTTTTAGTAGTGCTCACATCAATTTATATAAGAAAAATATTAGTGTTTATAAAGCAAGCACTCATATACAATATTAAATTGAAAATAGGTTGATAGTAAATGGACCTTATGCCAAATATGTTTCAAATTAAATTTTTGTTTAAATAATTTATTTCTTAATTTAAAAACAAAACGAAAAATATTAATTAATATATATCCTATAAAATAATTAATTAATATATATTATGTAAAAAATTTAAAATATTCTATAAAAGAATTAAAAAGATAAAAAATAATCCACACAGATTTGTAAAAATAAATAAAAATAAAAAATTTCCACCTAAATTGGCAATTCAATAACAAAATCGAATATAGGTTCAAATGGTGCGAGGCTATAACGAGAGAATCTTGATATTACGAGGGGACATAAAATAATTTACAGGAGACTAAAATTAATATGGTTTACGTTGTAGGATAATGTTGTATATTTAACTCTTATTTAATAATTATAAAATTTTAAATTCAATTATTTGTTTAGGCATGATTGTTATTGGTGTTATATATATATATATATATATATATATATATATATATATATATATATATATATATATATATATATATATATATATATATATATATATATATATATATATATATATATATATATATATATATATATATATATATATATATATATATATATATATATCCCTAACTCAATGATTTTGGATCATTAAAAGCTATAAATCAAATTGAAGTTTTTTTAAAAAAAGTAAGGAATATAATTAAACTAGTTCTTGCATTGATTTTTAAGTCATATATTTATTTTATTTTATTTTATTTTAAATTAAACTACTTTGATTATTTCAAAATATTCAATAAATACAAGCGATTTCAACAACTAATCATCCCTCATAAGAACTAAAAAAAAAAAGAATATAAAAACTATTACCCAATAATATCATTAAGATAATAATTTACTTTCTAAGTTTTTTATTATTCCAATACATATACACCATAATATCTATAATTCATTTTCCTATATTTGTGGTATCAACAATTTCTTCAAAAATTATGTTATTCCTAGTTTTCTAAAGTTTATAAATTATTTCAGTGGCCGCCATTTTAATGGCAGCAGCTCAAGCCTCTTTTTCTTTTGTTTGATGAAGTAGCCATTTACTTTCATCATGCCAGTCTCCAGGAACATGATCTATTCAAACTCAATTCAAAACCTTCATCCATATACTTTTCATGGTTTCACACT
Source organism: Vicia faba (assembly GCA_948472305.1). Classification (NCBI taxonomy): domain Eukaryota; kingdom Viridiplantae; phylum Streptophyta; class Magnoliopsida; order Fabales; family Fabaceae; genus Vicia; species Vicia faba. Next base: position 252,909,296 of record OX451737.1, read on the forward strand.
CAAAAAATAAATGTTTCACCGATTCATTTTTCAAGCAGAAACAATATTTTGTATTATCAACCATTCTGAACTTACACAATTTGTCTTTAGTTGCCATCTTCTCATGACATACAAGCTATAGAATAAATTTGGCTCGGGGTCTAGCATTGTTACCGTACAGCAAATTCCTCCATTTTATCTTTTGGGCATAATCTTGTTGGATCCTATAGGCCTTGCCCATATCGAAATCGTTTCATCCCATGATTTCTTCTCATTCCTCCATCTTCTTGAATTCATCTCTTTGGATTAAAATTGCTTTCATAATCCATGTATCATTAGGCTTGATCTCAATATCCATCAGGCTTTTATTTTTTACATAGTATGTTTGGATCCACCTTACCCAAAGTGAATCAGCCTTTCCACTCAAGTTCCATAAAAGTCTTATCAAGTTGGTTATGTTTCACACTTCTATGTCTATGACATTCAACCCTCTATAGCATTTGGGTCTACACACTTTCTTCCAAATTACAGGTGCCTTACAGCTACCCTCAAACCCCTTTGTCCATAAAAATATGTGGCAAATGGTTTCAATTTTCTAGAGAACACTTTTGGAGAATGGAAAACAATTCAGCCAGTAATTAATTAAAGCAAATGTCATATTATTAATAAGTTGTAATCTCCTCATATACGTAAACATTCGAGTGGTTCAATGCTTTATCTAACCCACAATCTTGTTTATTAATGGCATATAGTAATGAGTAGGTAGCTTTTTACATGTCACAGGAACCCCTGGATATTTTTAAAGGCAATTTTCTATGTTAGAAATATAATTTCTAAAATTATTTTTTATGTTAGAAATATAATTTTTGTTGTAATTAGTTGGCTAGTATGATAATCTTAATTACATTTAAGATGATTTGTTTTGGTCTAGTTCATCTTTTCATTGGAACTCAAAAGTGGACAGTTTTACAACACTCACTTGATTGGAGCTCATAAGTGAACAGCTTTACACCACATAACATGATAAACCTTTTCATTTCATTATTTAATTTCTAGTTATAGATGAACAACTTTACACCACATAACATGATAAACCTCTTCATTTCATTTTTTAATTTCTAGTTATAGATGTTTATTTTAAATATTGAGTTTTAAATTGTATTATCACATATTTATATGTGCGTTATTTTTTATTTTATTTTGAGTATATCATTTATAAAAATTTGAGTATTATGAATACTATTTTTTAATACAATTTCAATAATTTTTGGAAGTTTTAAATCTCTGCAATAAAAATCCCGCAGTTTAAAGAGGATACTCGAGGGTTAATTAAAACCCTCACAATCAAATTTTAAAAGTTCCACAAAATAATTTGTAATCAGTCGCTTTTTTTTTTTTTTATAGTGGTTGTCTTTTGTTATAAATTTCATTAAAAATTTGACTATACTTGTGATTGGATCCAAACGATTGTTTCTGAACAAATATATTGACATGTGTGTCCTATTTTTATATTACATTTCATAAGGGTTAAAGCATATCCGAGCTTTTCAGTCAGTTTGGAATAGACAAAAATTGATCCAAAATTTTATCCGCTAGTCATACTAACAAAAGTTTAATTTGAAATTTATTCACTCCAGCAAGTGTAAAATCATGCATGTTAGAGGGCTATAGCAATAGGGGTGGACACTCAACTCGCATTTTCTTGAGAGACTCAACCACTCATCAGCTCTCGTTTCTGCTGAAGGATTATAGATTTATCTTTCATCAAGTCTTCTATTCTTATAGCACCTAATTATTCCTATTTCCCCATATCATTCCATGTGGGACTGTGACATAATATAACGCATATTTCATCATCTCATGCATTAGCTTTTCGGGCTACTGAATTTTGAACCATATTATTAAGTTCTAATTTTGATTGCATAACATTTTGTCTAACACTACCATTCTTCAAAAACACAACATATGGTTTACGTACAATTTAACTGTAATTCTTTATCATGTGATGTTACGCAGTACGCACAATATAACGATGTAAGTAGCCTTCAACTTTATTTATACCAAAAACATGCAAAATATAACAACCATTCATTTTCTTCTTTATATTCATGGAAATCCACCTCCAACTCCTCCACCTGCTCCACTACCAAATCCTCCACCGGATCCGGCACCACCGTGTCCACCACCACCACCGCCTCCAAATCCTCCCCCACCACCTCCTCCAAGTCCACTACCAGCACCAGCACCACCTCCAAATCCGGACCCTCCTCCAAATCCTGAACCTCCACCAGTACCACCTCCTCCGCCAAATCCACCGCCACCACCACCACCAAAACCTCCTCCACCGCCAAGTCCACTACCAGAACCACCACCAGCGCCAAATCCACTTCCGGAACCAGCACCTAACCCTCCTCCACTACCGCCACCACCACCAAAACCACCTCCACCTCCAAATCCACCACCAGAACCACCACCTGCACCAGCACCTGCACCAAATCCGCTCCCTGAACCACCACCTATCCCTCCTCCACTACCAAAACCACCACCTCCTCCCGCGCCGGCACCTCCACCGAACCCTGGATGATAGAAATTCTTCTCATCTCTTAAACCCTTATCACTCCCAAGCTTCCTTGCATGAATGCTACTACAAACAAGAACACCAAGAAGCACAAAAAGGCAAACCCTAGAAGTTGAAGCCATCTTGTGCTGTAGATAGAAACTTAAAAAACTTGAAGTTATTTGTTGTGGAGGAAAAGAAGTGAAGCTAGGGTTTATATAGCAATGTTAAGGCAAAAATAATAGTATTAATCAGTATGAGAAGGCTTTAAATTAAGGGCAACTTCTTAACCATGCAATAACGCGTTGAATTCATAAATGTTTTCAACTGTATCCGTTTGAAAAAGAGAGTAAATAGTTAATTCCTAATTGCTTACGTATGTCTTATACCCTTTACTTATCCATTAGTCGTCGTGTATTATTATATTAATAAAAGGTGACTACATTTTTAAGTCATCATAAAACTTAAGAATAGTATTGGTAAAATGAACACCAATTCGAGGTTTTCCGCGGATAAAAAACGTTGTCACTAGTACAATTTTATGGTTTATTGAATATCTATAAGTAAAATTAGTGGATACATGTATTCAAAATAACTGTTAATAATTATCAAAATTATTTAAATATTATTTTATTGAATCTAAAATTATTATTATTATTATTATTATTATTATTATTATTATTATTATTATTATTATTATTATTATTATTATTATTATTATTATTATTATTATTATTATTATTATTATTATTTTGTTAGTATAATTATGTGATAAAAAAAAGAATAAAATAAATATGATTTATTTTGGGCTGAATTTGAAACTATTTCTTAATATATTGAATAAGTTTTTTTTACTAAATTATAAATTTTAAAATTTTTATTATTTAAATAATAATATCTAAAAATATCCATAAATATTTACGTATATCTCAAAATTCACATATACTCATCTAATAAATACTCACACGAGAATCGAGCGAACACCGAATGGATTAATAGCGCAATACTAATACTTCTATTTGTGAGTATCGATTACCATCTCTATTTAAAAATCTATTTGTAAATTGATTTTGAGATTTTTAAAGTATTTATATGCTGATATGTTTTTCATGTTTAAAAAACAATAAAATATAATATTAGATTATATTGTACCGTAATATGTTGTCTTTTTAAACTATTAGATTATTGGTCAAATTAAAGATTGAAGTTTTGAAAAACAAAGTGTATGAAAGTGAAAACTGGAAATTGTGTAAATGAATTGTTGATTTTGAGAATTATAGATGATGTGTATGTGAAACAGTGCAATTTTTGGATATTGTGGATGAATTGTCCCTGAATTGTTGATCTATTTATAGTGAAAATTAGGTCAATAAAATAGAAAAAAATAATTTTTTAATGAGGAAGTTGACCAATCAAAAATTAGGGTGACACAGGACGACCAATAGAAAATAAGCCGAAAAGATTTAATTTTTTAAAGATTTTGTTGGACACTTTTTGATGAAAACTATATAAAATAAATTAAAAATAATTATTTAAAAAATGCCTAAAATGGAAAAAATAAAATTAGTGTTAAAATAATTTAAAAAAAATACAATTTTGTGGTTTTTTTAAAAATAGAAATAAAGTTAGTAACAAATGAAAGGAAAAAAGTTTAAAAAATAGAACAAGTGAAATTTGAACTCGTGATCTTATACTTGCAAGTCTTATCTCCTTACCAATTGTATTATTTTATTTATTTGAAATAAAAAGGCATTTGAAAGCATATAAAGGTTGAGAAAATATTTGATATTTAAAAATATAAATAATTTAAAGTAAACTATTATATTTATTTAAATAAGCCAAATAAATTGAAAATATTGAAATGTTAGTAAAAGTAAACCAAAAAATTTTATAAAGCTCAAATTTAAAAATAATTTGATTGTTAGAAATAGGGCGAACAAATAAGGGGTGTGACAATCTGGAGTTTATGGGAGCATGTTGTTTTGGTGCTGACAAAGTAGTATGTACTTGATGTCATATATGTTGTCTTGACATTCTGTATAGAATGATTTTGCTAAAGTTGTTTATGGGAGAATTTATTTCTCTCTGTTGTTGTGATCTGTGAGGCTGAGATTTATTCTTTTCCGCTGTGTATGCCTCTTATATGAACTGGTGTAGTTATAATTTGTTGTGCAATATATTGAAAACGTTTCCTTGAAATAGTGATGCTTGTTTATCTCTCTTATGTGTTGCTTGTTTTTGGATGTTTTGTGCAAAGATATTGTTTTAGCCAAAATGTTCCCAAAGTGGGAGATTGTTAGGTTCCGGCTTGTTGGCTGCATTTTGGTAAAACAACGTGTACAACAAGTGTTGGGCAAGATGTTGTAACATGTTTCTATGGTATTGCAACTTGTTCTATTTCTATTTTCAGAAGATTTGTTTCTAGTATATTTTAGAAGATTTATTTTTAGTTTCTTGTGGATCAAGCAACGCTTTTGAAGATTGGATTCTCTGAAGATCTATTTCAAGTTGAAGCTATCAGATCATTTGATTTACAATGTTTGGATGTTTGTATTTTTTTATGCTTTGTGTGTAAATGATGTTTCCTTAAGGGGTAGCTTGATCCTGTGTGACAGGGGGAGTTTTGTGTTAGGAGGAGTATGGTGCTGGTGTGTTGAGAGTTTATTTCTCTCTTGTGTGTCGTAATATATTGTTGAGATGTTGTTGTTGTGATGTCAGACAGTATGTCATAACACCTGGTCTCTTAAGAAATTTTGGAGCGTGAGAGTTTATTTCTCTCTATGTGCTTGTACATTTGCTTTGCTGCATGTGCCTCTGATACAAAACTCCCCCTGTCACACATGATCAAGCTCCCCCTGAAGGAAACATCCTTTACACACAAAGCATTAGAAAAAAATCTCCAAACTTTATAAATCAAATCTTCTGATTGCTTCAGCTTGAAATAGATCTCTAGAAAATCCAATCTTCAAAAGCGCTGCTTGATCCACAAGAAACTAAAAATAAATCTTCTAAAATATACCAAGTATGCGGGTATTTAATGTATCTTGTGTTTTGTGATTGTTTGTTATTTTTTATTCCTTATCTTCAGCTATATTATACAAATGTTGTTTTAGCTAAAATTTATCAAAGGGGGAGATTATTAAGTTTGTGATTTTATGATTGACATCAATTTTGCTAAAACATGTATCACAGCCAGATGTTGAGCAAGATGTCGTGACATCTTGATCAAACATTGTAATATGCACAACTTTACTTCTTGAAAGATTTGGTTTATTTATTGTGAGATTCTCTTCTATGTTATCTCACATATTTTTCGCAGTTCAAGAAGGGTTAATTTTGGAACAATTATTCGTATTCCAAATGTGCACTTGTTTCATAAAATTGGATGTTTAGGCATTTTAGGAAACATGTGATGTTGTTCCTTAATTTAAGGATAAGTTTTTGCATAAATTATGCAGCAATCAGTTTATGGATCTGCATCAAATTTATTGAAGATCTCGAAGCCCATGCTTGCCAAAGACATTTAATAGGACATTCAAAACCTAATGCAAGAGAGAAGTCGTGCGCATTAAAGATATATTTAGGGTTTAGTCTGTTCTTTGTTCTGTGTGATCCATTGTATAGTATAGTTGAAATATGTTTATTGTGAGCCATTCATGTATCTCTTGGATGCTTGAATTGGACTTTGTTTGAGTTGTAATTGTAAATCACTCATAAGATTTTAAGCAAGAGTATTTTTATGTCTTTGAAGAGTGTCTTCATCTTTCTATTATCATTGTTAGTTTATCAATGTTGTGTAATTGAAGAAAAGAGAGAGGAGTCTCATATCTAAGAGTATCTTAGATATAAATAACAAGCGTGATGATTAGGTGAGAAGATTGTAAACCAGAGGTTGTTTACTTAGGCTTCAAACTAATACTATTTCAGTGGATTTACTCCCTGACTTGGATGTCCCCGGATATAGGTGATGTTGCTCCGAACTAGGTTAACAATTATCTGTGTTATTTACTTTCATCAGCTTACCTTTCTTGCATTATTGTTTCTGTTGTTGTGACTGATTTGATATCAGTGCCGTGACATCTAGTTCGACATCTCACATTAATGTACCAAAATTTCAAGAACACTCTTAGGGAACAAGTCCAATATTTTGATAAAATACTTGTGAAGACTAACGTGGCAAATCAGACTAGATCTGTGGTAAATAGTGAAACCCTAATATGAAGATTATGTAGAAGATTTGATAAGAACAAAAGTAAATCCCAAATATGGAAATTTTGTTAATGGTCTGATAAGTACCAATGTGGATCCCTAATATGGAAATTGAAGTAAATGTGTGATAAACATTATGGAAACCCTTACATGGTAATCGAGGTTAATGTGTTTCAAATATGGTTTGGAGGTTTAGACATGACTCGTGTTTGTTTGATAAGCATATATCATACTATATCGAAGTTGGTATAATCTAGAGAGAGTGTGTAGTACGACGTAACTCGCATGTATTCCTAGGCATTGCATGTCTACAGACGTCTAGGAGATCGTCGTAGTACGAGTGTAGCTTGCATGTACTTCTAAAAGTAAAGTTTAGAGAAGAAATTTTTAGTGTGTACGTAGCTCACATGTCCTCTTTGACATTGCAGAGTCTACGAGCATCTAGGAGAGTGTTTTAATGCGGGAAAAAGTTCATATGCCTTCCTAAACTATTAGAGCTCTGGAAAATAAACTCTGAGTGTAGTGATACTACCACTTGAATTCGAGTAGAAAAAAGTGTATTGTATAAGCATTCATATGCACGTTCTGTAATGTCATATGATTTTATGAAATATTGTAAGATTATGTAATGTTGTTTGTCGTGATTTATGTTGCACTTTGCTGTTATTATACCATACATTTTGTAGAATGTATTCTCACTCCTCTGTTTTTATGTTCTTCAATGTGGACTATATGTAAGATATCCTTATATTGAGATTGAGGAATAGTTGTGTGGCTATAAGCATATTGAGGATGGTGTAGAAGATCAATCCATTAATTTACTTTTTTTTGATGTATTCTAAACTGTTAAGTCAGCTAATATATTTAGATTTGTAATAATGCTCTGATATTATGACATCGAAGTTGAGATTTACTTTTAATTTTCATGTTTGATTTAATATTTTAAACAAGTACTCATGTATGAGAAAACGTTATGTTTATTATGTTAACATGATACCTGTTTAATTATATGATATAAATATTAAATAATGCATGTTCTATAAAAACAGGAAAAATATTGAGATTAGGGTGTCACACATTTGGCTTGCATATAGAAAAAACAATTGAAAATTTACTTTTATTATCTAACTTAAAAATAATAGTTTGTCATGCCTTCTACATGTGAATTTATAAACAATAATTATTGAGTCTAAACATGAAGAATTCAACAAAGTTTAATATTTAACACGTAGGTTTTATTAGAGGGTAATTTAGTATTTTGTTATTTGTAGATAAGTTTTGATTAGGGCCTATGTGGCATTCTTATTTGTGTATAAATAGGTGTACTAGGTTTACATTTACAATCAATCAATTCTTCAATCATTTACTGTCAGCTTTTAGGCATTTATTCCTTCCTTCTTCTTCCTCAAATTCATCACCTTGCACTAACAAATTGGTATCTAGAGCTCTTGGTTTGTTCTGAAACTCTGGGAAACACGAGTGATAGTGAGCTGTGTGTTTTATTTTTGAATCTTGAACAAAAATCTGAAACAGAATCACACTGATTCTGTGGGTTTAGGAAACACTGAGTGAGAAATCTGAGATCTGAGTTTTTCTGTGCAAAGGTTTAAGGTGAATGGAAGCAGTAGTTTGAACACTAAACTTCCAGTTTTTGATGGCAAAAACTGGAACAGATGGAAGATACAAATGCGTGTGCTGTTTGGTGCTCAGGATGTTCTGGACCTTGTCTCTGAAGGTTATGTTCCAGTTGCAGCAGATGCTACTGAAGAACAGAAATCAGAAGAAAGAGCTACAAGGAAGATGGATCATAAAGCATTGTTCTTCATCCATCAGTGTGTGGATGAAAATGTGTTTGAGAAGATTGTTGATTCGACGACGTCGAAAGGGGAATGGGATATACTGACCAGATGTTATGGTGGTGATGTTTCAGTAAAGAAGGTAAAACTTCAGTCCCTGCGAAAACAATATGAAAATCTCAGCATGAAGAACAGTGAGAAAGTTTCTGAATACATCTCTAGATTGATTCTGATCACTAATGAAATGAAGGCTTTTGGAGAAACACTTTCTGAACAGGTAATTATAGAAAAGATTCTGAGGTCACTTACGCCTCAGTTTGATTACATTGTTGTTTCTATTGAACATTCTAAAAATCTGGAAACCATGAGAATATAAGAGTTGCAAAGCAGTCTAGAAGCACAAGAGTTGCGTCTGACTGAAAGAACTTCTGAGAGGGAAGTGGAGCAAGCTCTGAAAGCTTCTTTTGTCAAGAAGGACCAGAAGCATAATAGACATGGTGATAAATTCCAGAAGTCAGAAACCTCAACCTCTGATGAAAAGAAATATCAGAAGGGAAAGGAAAGGTATGACAAGAAGAAGGTTCAATGTTACTGCTGTAAACAGTTTGGGCATTTTGCCAGAGACTGTAGAAACAGAGGAAGGAAATCAGAAGAAGCAAATATAGCCAGAGAAGATTCTGATGATGAACCTGTGCTATTGATGGCTTCTGATTCTGATGGAAACTGTTCAGGAGATTGGTGGTATATGGACACTGGTTGTTCAAACCACTTGACTGGGAACAAACAATGGCTGACAGACTTTGACTCCAGAAGGAGAACAAAGATCAGATGTGCTGATTATAAGCACTTTAATGCCGAAGGTATGGGAAATGTCAGAGTCAGAGTGAAGAATGGAAGAAATGTCAATGTTACTGATGTAAACAGTTTGGGCATTTTGCCAGAGACTGTAGAAACAGAGGAAGGAAATCAGAAGAAGCAAATATAGCCAGAGAAGATTCTGATGATGAACCTGTGCTATTGATGGCTTCTGATTCTGATGGAAACTGTTCAGGAGATTGGTGGTATATGGACACTGGTTGTTCAAACCACTTGACTGGGAACAAACAATGGCTGACAGACTTTGACTCCAGAAGGAGAACAAAGATCAGATGTGCTGATTATAAGCACTTTAATGCCGAAGGTATGGGAAATGTCAGAGTCAGAGTGAAGAATGGAAGAAACATTCTGATCAAAGATGTCTGGTACGTTCCTGGAATTAAAAGCAATCTGATGAGTGTGGGTCAGCTTATTGAGAAAGGTTTTTCAGTGGTTATGAAGGATAACCTCTTGATGTTGTATGATTCTAATCAGAAGTTGATTATGAAGTCTGATCAGGGAAGCAACAGAACTTTCAAAGTGAATGTAGAAACTTCTGAAGCGGAGTGTCTCAGTGCAGAAGGCGCTGAAGCAGACAGCAAGTTGTGGCACAAGAGGTTGGGGCACTTGAACTATAAAAGCTTAGGGCATCTAAGTTCTAAGAAGCTCGTACATGGCATTTAGAAGATTGTGAAGCCTCAGAAGTCATGTGAGATATGCATGAAAGGCAAGCAACCCAGATTGCCATTTGCATCAGAAGTAGCCCCCAGAGCAAAAGATGCTCTGGGAGTAGTACACTCTAATGTATGTGGACCATTTCCAGTAGCTTCACTTGGAGGAAACAAATATTTCGTGTCTTTTGTGGATGAGTTCACAAGAATGACTTGGGTAACACTCATCAAGTTCAAGCATGAAGTGTTTACAGAGTTCCAGAAGTTCAAGGTGAAGGCTGAGAAGCAGAGTGGTCAGAAGCTGAAGATTCTGAGAACAAATGGTGGAGGTGAGTATAACTCTACAGAGTTCCAGAAGTTCTGTGAGGAGAATGGAATAGAACATGAAGTCACTGCTCCATATACTCCTCAGCACAACGGTCTCGCTGAAAGAAGAAACAAAACTTTGCTTAATATGACCAGAAGTATGCTGAAAGAAAAGAAGTTACCTCACATGTTATGGGGAGAAGCTGTTGCCACATCAGCATATGTTCTGAATAGGTGTCCAACAAAGAAGCTAAAGGAAACTGTTCCTTTAGAAAAATGGACTGCAGACAAGCAAAGTGTTAGCCATCTGAAGGTATTTGGTTCTGTGTGCTACAAACACATTCCAGAGGCTAGAAGACGAAAACTGGATGATAGAAGCAAAATAATTTTACTGGTGGGGTACCACAGTACAGGTGCCAACAAGCTTTATTGTCCAGAAACCAACAAAGTTGAAATCAGCAGAGACGTCGTTGTGAAAGAGTCAGAAACATGGGATTGGAACAAGCTTCAATCAGATTCTGGTATAGTGCCAACACCAGGGTTAGTTTCTGAAGACGAGTCAGATTCAGAAGAAGAAGATTCTGAAGATGAGTCAGAATCTCAGGGAGATTCTGATAGTGGATCTGATTCTGATCTAGATTCTGATGATGATCCAGATTCTGGTGGTGATTATACTTCTGGAAGGGAAAACTCTGAAGACATGGGGTCCGGAGAACAAGTTTCCATAAGTAACTCTGAAGGTGGTAATTCTGAAGGAAGTAGTTCTGAACAAGGTTCAAAAGCTAGTATTGTTCCGAATTCTGGAGAAGCTTCAGAACAAGATCAGAGGCCACAGAGAATCAGACGAATACCAAGTAAGTTTGCAGATTTTAGCATGTTACATGATACTGAAGTAGATTCTGAAGGAGAAATCGTTCAGTGTGCCATGCTAGTAGATTCTGAACTAGTGGGTATTGAAGAAGCGCTCAAGAAGAAAGTGTGGCTGAATGCCATGAAAGAAGAACTTGAGGCTATTGAAAGAAACAAGACTTGGAAGCTGACAGAACTTCCAAAAGGCAAGAAAGCCATCAGCGTCAGATGGGTTTTCAAGCAGAAGCTAAAGCCAGATGGATCAATTGGCAAACATAAAGCGAGACTAGTGGCCAGAGGTTTTCTTCAGAAACCTGGACTAGATTACTTTGAGGTATTTGCGCCTGTAGCTAGACACGAAACAATCAGACTGGTGATTGCTTTAACTGCAAACAGAAATTGGCCTTTGATACATCTGGATGTGAAGTCTGCATTTCTGAACAGTCCATTATAGGAAGAAGTTTATGTGTCACAACCTCCTGGATTTGTGAAAAAGAATCAGGAAGGGATGGTATACAGGTTAAATAAAGCTCTGTATGGACTGAAGCAAGCGCCCAGAGCTTGGAATCTTAAGATTGATTCGTTTTTCAAAGAACAAGGGTTTCATAAGTGTGAGATGGAGTATGGTGTTTATGTTCAGCACACTTCAGAAGGTAATATGATTCTGGTCTGTTTGTATGTTGATGACATATTACTCACAGGAAGTTCTGAACAAGAAACAGCTGAGTTCAAGAAAGTTCTGATGAATGAGTTTGAGATGACAGATCTTGGAAAAAAGAGTTTCTTTCTAGGGATGGAACTTATATACTCTGAGAAAGGAATCATTTTACATCAGAAGAAGTATGAACTAGATCTTCTGAAGAGATTTGAGCTAACAAATTGCAAGGTTGCTATCACACCTGCTGATACGAATCAGAAGTTGGACTCTGATTCTGATGGAGAGGATGTGGACGCTACAACCTTCAAACAGATGGTTGGTTCTCTGAGGTATTTATGTAATACCAGACCTGATATTTGTTATGCAGTTGGAATAGTCAGCAGATACATGAGCAAACCAAAGTGGTCTCATTACCAAGCTGCTGTCAAGATTCTAAGGTACATAAAAGGAACTCTGAAATATGGAGTGATGTTTCCTTCTGGAGGAAAGATCAAATCAGAACTTATGAGTTATTCTGATTCTGATTGGTGTGGAGACAGAGTTGACAGAAGAAGCACTTCTGGGTACTTATTCAAGTTTCTGGGAGGTCCAATTTCTTGGTGTTCCAAGAAATAGCCTGTTGTGGCTCTGTCAACATGTGAAGCTGAATACATTGCTGGTGCTGTAGCTGCCTGTCAAGCAGTCTGGCTTCTGAATCTGCTGCATGATCTGAAGGTTGAAGTTGAGGAACCTCTGAAGCTGATGATTGATAATAAGTCTGCAATTAATCTTGCAAAGAATCCAGTTCTACATGGCAGAAGCAAGCACATTGAGACGAAGTATCACTTTCTCAGAAGTCAAGTGCAGAAAGGAGTGTTAGAAGTTCTGCACTGTAGCATTCAGAAGCAGCTGATAGATGTTCTGACGAAGGCAATAAAAACAGACCAATTTCTGCGCTTGAGAGATGAAATTGGTGTTGTTAACTTCTGATAAATTACTAAATTACGGGATGGTATTAGAGGGTAATTTAGTATTTTGTTATTTGTAGATAAATTTTGATTAGGGCCTATGTGGTATTCTTATTTGTGTATAAATAGGTGTACTAGGTTTACATTTACAATCAATCAATTCTTAAATCATTTCACTACGCCAAATAAGCTATTTAATAGCGCTTTTTTTTTATTTTGATAGCGCTTAAAAGTGCTATTAACCGCGCCACTATTGTAAATATTTCTTATTTAATAGCACTTTAAAAGCGCTATTAAAGTACCAATTTATAATAGCGTTTTAATTAAAGTGCTATCAAAGTCAGTATTTTGCATGTTTTTTGTTTGTTTTTTTATAGCACTCTAAACAAAAAGCGCTAATATATAACATATGTTTGATAGCGCTTTCAAATAAAGTGCTAATAAATGGTACATATTTGGTACAATATTTTCAACCGTGCCGCTAATTGCAAGATTTCCAACCACAGTGATTTCCGCAACAACTTTCTTACCAATATCAATGTAATGAATGTAGCATTTTAATCAAGTCTTAATAAATGAAGCTGCTTATTCAACCTCAAAACCTTTTATACTTAACTAACAGAAAAATCTGGGTTTCCCCTATTAAATAATACTACACTTGTTGAATGAGGCGTGGTAAAACAACAATAGAGCCTATTTTATATATGAGATACTATTCATCCCTATTTACATGATATGATATGATATATCTATATAATGAATACAAAGTTTAGAAATGGTCATGAAATAAAATCATATTTTGTATATAAGAGATACTATCCCTAGTTACATGATATGTTATATCTAAACAAAGAATATAAAGATTATAAAAGATCATGAAATGAAATCATATTTTGTATAAGAGATACTATCCCTAGTTACATGATATGTTATATCTATACAAAGAACACAAAGAATATAAAATGGTCATGAAATCATAATAAAATCAGGATTCAGGCGCACTTCGAAGCAAATGGTTGTTGAGACTAACAAAGCAAGCTTCATGCTAAGCTTGCTCTTTGGAAGCTAACAAGTGGCTACCAATAGCATCATTGTTTAAATACAGATAAGTTTTTTTGCCAGAAGATGTAGTAGTAGGTACGTTAGAAAAACCAGTGTAGTTGTCATTCAACTTCGATAAGCATATTTTCGCAATAAAATCAAAGAGCTCGTTTTCTTGCACAAAAGGTTGGGCTGCATAGTCTTCAACAGGCATCCACTGAATAGAAAAACAAACTATGTTGGAATATGGTCACCACCAGTCAAAAAACATCCTACAACTTTATAAAGATACCTTAGTTGCTTCAATTTCTGAGGCCTGACTTTGAATGTCAAAGGATTGAGGTTGCAACATGCAAACAAAGAACAAGTCTGATTTCTGAAAAAAAGATTTATGGCTTTGCCTGATACCAAAGAGACAGGAAGAAAAACATAAAGGTCAGTAGCAGGCCAGATATTGAAGACAGAAAATTTGTGAACTATATGCATGCATTCTAATGATTCTTGTGTAAAAGATATAGTTGTGCCAACATTCAGACTGCATGCTAGTTGACGAGGTTGGTGTGTGTAAGTCACTCTTACCTGAAAGCTAAAACTTCAACAAACTCTGTCTCTACCTACATGAAGAACAAAAGTAATGGCATTAAGACTTCGAAATGAATAGTCCATTTTTTGTTTTAATATACAATGGTGTAATATAAATTTTGAAGAATGTTTAGTTAAATATATTAATAACAGACGGTGACAAGAAAAAAATGAAATAGAACAATTTAATCTGTACTATATTTTGTGTTTGCTTACCCCTGTCTCTTCCTTCACTTCTCTAATTACAGCATCACAAATATCCTCGCCCTGCAAATATGATAAAAATGAATCAAAAGAACATATTATAAGTTTCATAATTTGATGAATAATCATGTTGATATATACTTCATTAACAGCTCCAGTAGGCATCTTCCATACACCTGTGCCTCCAAATCTACCACTGGTTTCCTGAACCACAAGCACCTATCAAACAAAACGAGACTGTTTAAAGTATAATATAACAGAATGATTGATGAGAAAGAGAAATGAAAGAGGAAGAAGATTACCTCTCTTTTGTTATTGACGATAAAAGCACCAACGCCGAGACGGTGTGAAGCATTTGCAGGAATGCTATCAGGGGTATGAGGGATCCAATATACAAGCATCAAGTAATCTGACTCAGCATGATGGTACCTAAATCCAGCCTGCAATGCAATAAAAAATTGTTGGAATTCACACTCAATCTCATTATAAGCTATATGGTAGTAACAAAATTGTATATACCTTGACAGCAGAATGAACAAGATTAGAATGCTGTAAGGGCAAATTGATCCATATTCCCTTTTTTCCCTGTTTTGAGTAGATTAAATTAATTGAAAACATTAGTAATAATAGCAATTGATTAGTGAATCTAGATGATTAACTATGTAATTAACCTGTTGAGTCCATAGAGACATTGAATGTTCCAATTTAGAAGCAAATGAATAAGAATCCATAGGGTTTTGAACGGTTAGTATAACTCCTCCGAATTTATCCTCTTTATTTTTTTTCGCGCTCCAATTGTCCAAGCTTATTGGAACTAACCGACGAACTGTGACACCAATAAAACTAGCAAAAGTCTTGCTATTATGCTTGATTGGTTGACCTCTGGAATTCCATTGAACCTATAACAAAATTAAAGTGCAAATAAAGAATCAACAGTCTCACTAATAGTGTTTAACATTCAAATAGTTTCAAACAACTAACTCATAAAAGATAATCATGTATGTAACCATCACTCATACATAGTTCAGTAAAAGGAAAATTGCCAAGAGAGTAAACAGTATCATAAAACTCTATCTATTTTACCTCAATTCTCTTTCCATTGCTTTTGGCTTTGTGAATTTTTTGCAATCGGGTCACACCACGTTTACCAACTGTTTTCTTACTAGACGAACCACTTTCATCATCAATAGAAGCCATATTTCACCTATAAAAATTTAAAAAGTTATATACCATACAAGAATAACATTAAGAAGCAATAACAATAAAAAAATGAAAAACAAATAAATAAACCATACAAGATTAAGTCGGCCTTTTCCTCTTCCTTGTAGTTGGATTCCTACTTTTCTGTTTTCTAGTTACATAAAATGATGGATTGATCCAAATCCCATCACTGTGATCGTTTCTCATATAAAGAATATCATCTATAATTGATTCAGACTCAAGGGATTGTGAAGTATTAAAGAAAGGGTCATCCTCAATTCAGATAATACTAATATTGGGTATTCAATTACCAAAATCTTATTGGTCCTAAATCATTCAATTTGCCTCAGTCATCATAAATAGAGTGATCACTCTAATTCTACACAAACAAATCACCTTACCGATTCCTTTATGACAAAATTCCAGACATAAACTCATTAAAAATATTTGGCACACTATGTTATGCTTCTATCCTTGTGCACAGAACCAAACTTGATCCAAAAGTTTAAAAAAATATATATTTCTTAAGATATACATATCTGGCCAGAAATGCAATGTCCTTCTTGACATTGCCTCAAAAGAAATATTTGTATCAAGACATGTTTCCTTCCATGAACATATACTTGCTTATCAAAAAACTTAACCATCGCCATACACTTTCTGGCACACTATTTCCCATTTGCACTTACAAATTTCAGCACAGACAATCTTACCACAACTCCTGATCCAATCATTTCAGCTCAAACAATTCCTTCAAATACTTATAAAAGCCATTGGCAATCATGACACTTATTCCATACCTAACAGAACATCTTCAAGATTGAGAAATCATCATTCCTATCTCAGACTATAACAGTAATTCCACACACCAATCATCCAAGCCACACACAGCTTGAACTTGATGCACTTGAGAAACTGGAACATGAAAATTTGTAGATTTACCTCTAAATGTTAAGGCAACTGGATATACTAAATCAAACATCTAGCTTATGGTTCAATTGACTAAATTTACAACTAAATTGGTTGACTGAGACTCGTCCCATGAATTTGAATATTATTGGAGTTCAGCATGTACCAAAATCTTAATGAACATTAACCACTGTTATAAATAAAACTAAACTTTAGCTCATTGTATAACCAACCATAAAATAGACCAAATATCAATCCAAAAATTTGAATCACTATACTAAGTAATAATATTCTATATAAAAAAAACAACCAAATTTCCAATAGCCTTCTGTCAAGATTATGGTAAATCTAATTTACATTTTGTTCATGCAAAGAAGCCACAAAAGTTATGCAATTAATTTCTTACTTTATGCAGCCAAGACTTTCTTCAATCCCGATTTCTGATCTGCATTGAGCCGAGGTGGGAATTTGATGTTGAACTTTATCCTCAAGTTTCCCTTCTTTGTTGGATCCTTTGGCAGTGGCATTCCTTCTCTTGGAACAACTTCCTCATACTCAGGATGAACGACATTGTTGACGATTATAGTCAAGTTTCTACCATCAAGTGTCGTGAGATTCACTGTGCAGCCGGATAATGCTTCTGCAAGAGAGATCTTCTGAGTGGCTACCAGATCATTTCCTTCACGAGTGAAGACGCTGTGTGGTTTTTCATCGATGACGAACACAATATCAGTAGGTACGAACACAGAGAATCAACGGATAGCAGAAACTGAAAAAAGAAATATTACCGGATACAAATGAAGAGAGGGATGACGATGACGTAGGTGAGATGACAAAGGGTTGAGTTTGACGGAGAATGAGAAAGGTGTGAGAATATATAGTAGCAAATAACTGAATTAAAGTAATTCAAACTCAAAATTACATTCTAATTAGGTAAAAAAAACATAATTATAGAGCATATAAACAGAAAATGAGTATGAAAAAGGTGAATTACCATAAGGAGAAGCGTGAAGCTGTTTAGCACGATCGTTACAGCTACCTAACAATGCAGGAGGCAGAGCTTGATCCTTTTCGATGACACGATCTTCTTCTTCGATAGCTTCAAAGACACTAGCTCTTAATTCAGCCTGAAACATGAAGAAGAATTGAAAATTATGGATCTGAATAAGAAAACCCTAAAAATGAAGAAAAGGGAGAAGAACAATGAAATACTCGGATCCTAGCGAGAACGCCTTTCTTCTCAAGAGTGCGAGTCACGAGGGTTTTGAGGTCCATCATCTCTCGTGTAATCGTCCATTCTTTTCGATTTTCACTTTCCAAACTTCTTCTTCTTTTTCTCTTCTCTTCTGTGCGCCAAATCCCCAATTTATACCAATAATACCAATGTTTTTTTTATCAATTAATTAATTAATTCATTATTATATATAACATAGCGCTTTTTAATAAATGCTATTATATAGGTAGTACAATAATAGCGTTTTATACAAAATGCTATCTTAAAGAAGTTTAATAATAGCGTTCTGGTACAAAGTGCTATCAAAATTACATAGTCTGTATTATATAATAGCGCCCGATTAAAAAGTGCTATTATAAATGTGTTTTTTCCATTTTAATAGCATTTTTTTTAAAAGTGCTATTAAATTAGGTGATACAAAAAATCATTTTTGGCGTAGTGTTTGCTGTCAGCTTTTAGACATTTATTCCTTCCTTCTTCTTCCTCAAATTCATCACCTTGCACTAACAGGTTTCACTACCTTAAACTTATATATATATAGACTATTTTAATATATATAAAAAAATATAAATTAGTTTATAAAATTTTATAGATTTTTTTAATAGATTAAATCTAACCTATCTAATTAAATAAGTTTTTAAATAAATTTAAATTTAACTTTTTTTAAATAAATAAATCTAATATGAATTCAAATAGACTAGGTCA
Organism: Vicia faba; assembly: GCA_948472305.1. Classification (NCBI taxonomy): domain Eukaryota; kingdom Viridiplantae; phylum Streptophyta; class Magnoliopsida; order Fabales; family Fabaceae; genus Vicia; species Vicia faba. The sequence goes on from OX451737.1 coordinate 252,927,998, forward strand.
TTTAGTCGATTTAACTATTTCAACCATAATCATATCAGCCAAATTATATTCCTGTGAACGTACAATTATCTTACACGACAAGAAATTTGACATATTGTGACTATATTTAGTGACAACAATTATAGCTGTAAGTATAGGTGTATATACCTACAAATATTTTATTTCTTCCTTCGTAGGTATAGATAGTTTATAATTTATCTATATATAACAGTAATAAGAATTTATTAATTATTTTTTATAATATAATTTTAAAATATTTCTTTGATAATTTATATTTCTTTTAAAATTTGTGTATCTGTTTTAGCACATAATTCATGATTTAGTACAATGTTGTTAATTGCGGTTAGCAGAAAATGCTATAGCTGTAAGTGCTGATTGTTGATTTTTTGTTTATTTTGGTCAGGTTAATTCATGTACTGGAAGAATGGGAAAAGCTATCATTGGTGCAACAGAAGCTGCTGGACTGAATGTTGTGTCGGTGTCGTTTGGGGTTAAAGAGGAATCGGGAAAGACTTTTGAGATCGGTGGAAGGGAGTTTCTTGTGAATGATCCGTCTGATAGAGAGGGTTTTCTTGAATCTATTCTCCATAAATATCTGAATTTGATTGTTATAGACTACACTGTACCAAATGCAGTCAATGGTATGTGTCAATGTTTTAGATTGAGAATGGATTAAACTCATATAATAAGCAGTGATTGTGTCAGCTGAATTCCCAGGTACAATTTTGATTTGCATGTCAATCTTACCATAAAGATATTGATTATTGGATTTAAAGCCAGAGCCAGAGGTTCTGTCTAGAGACAAATTAAGAAGCTGACCGTTGTTCAGAATCTTACCTCTTCCATATCTCCAAGTGATACCAATATCTTGGTAAAAGTTTTCAACAAAAGCTACCATAAAAGGTGTACATATTAAAGTTACTGCAAATATAATTTTATAAAAAAAGTTTTAATTATTTATAATCATGTTAGAGGGTTATGATGTTTTATTTTAATTTTTATAATTAAACTAGTTCTTGCATTGATTTTTAAGTCATATACTTATTTTATTTTATTTTAAATTAAACTACTTTGATTAATTTAAAATATTCAATAAATACAAGCGATTCCAGCTAGATCCAGCAACTAATCATCTCTCATAAGGACTAAAATAATAAAAATTATTATCCATCTATCATTAAGATAATAACTTATTTTCTAAGTTTTTTATTATTCCAATACATATACACCATAATATCTATAATTCATTTTTCTATATTTGTGGTATCAATAATTTCTTCAAAAATTATGCTATTTTTAATTTTCTAAAGTTCATAAATTATTTCAGTGGCGCCATTTTAATGACAGTAGCTCAAGCCTCTTTTCCTTTTGTTTGATGAAGTAGCCATTTACTTTCATCATGCCAGTCTCCAGGAACATGATCTATCCAAACCCAATTCGAAACCTCCATCCATATATTTTTCATGGTTTCACACTCAAAATAAATGTTTCACCGATTCATTTTTCAAGCAGAAATAACGTTTTGTATTATCAACCATTCTGAACTTACACAATTTGTCTTTAGTTGCCATCTTCTCATGACATACAAGCTATAGAATAAATTTGGCTCGGAGCCTAGCATTGTTACCGTACGGCAAATTCCTCCATTTTATCTTTTGGGCATAATCTTGTTGGATCCTATAGGCCTTGCCCATATCGAAATCGTTCCATCCCATGATTTCTTCTCATTCCTCCATCTTCTTGAATTCATCTCTTTGGATTAAAATTGCTTTCATACTCCATGTATCATTAGGCTTGATCTCAATATCCATCAGGCTTTTATTTTTTACATAGTATGCTTGGATCTACCTTACCCAAAGTGAGTCGGTCTTTCCACTCAAGTTCCATAAAAGTCTTATCAAGTTGGTTATATTTCACACTTCTATGTCTATGACATTCAACCCTCTATAGCATTTGGATCTACACACCTTCTTCCAAGCTACAGGTGCCTTACGGCTACCCTCAAACCCCTTTGTACATAAAAATATGTGGCAAATGGTTTCAATTTTCTAGAGGACACTTTTGGAGAATGGAAAACAATTCAGCCAGTAATTAGTTAAAGCAAATGTCATATTATTAATAAATTGTAATCTCCTCATATACGTCAACATTCGAGTGGTTCAATGCTTTATCTTACCAACAATCTTGTTTATTAATGACATATAGTGATGAGTAGCTAGCTTTTTACCTGTCACATGAACTCCTAGATATTTTTAAAAGGCAATTTTCTATGTTAGAAATATAATTTCTAAAATTATTTTTTATGTTAGAAATATAATTTTTGTTGTAATTAGTCGGCTAGTATGATAATCTTAATTACATATAAGATGACAGTTTTACAACACTCACTTGATTGAAGCTCATAAGTGAACAACTTTACACCACATAACATGATAAACCTCTTCATTTCATTATTTAATTTCTAGTTATAGATGTTTATTTTAAATATTGAGTTTTTAATTGTATTATCACGTGCATTATTTTTTATGTTATTTTGAGTATATCATTTATAAAAATTTGAATATTATGAATATTATTTTTTAATACAATTTCAATAATTTTTACAGGTTTTAAATCTTCGCAATAAAAATCCCGCAGTTTAAAGAAGATATTAGAGAGTAATTTGTGAGGGTGCGTAAATTGATTTAAAAACCTCTTTAAGTAGTCACTTTTTTTTTATAATGGTTATGTTTTGTTATAAATTTCATTGAAAATTGATCCAAATTGACTAGTCATACTTAACAAAAGTTTAACTTGAAATCTATTCACCCTCTAAATATATTTTATATCATATCAAATAAAATACTCCTCCAAATATACAATTATACAATTAGTTTACTAGTGTTTGTTTTAAAGTTAAGTTTTAAATATTTAAAATCATGCATATTAGAGGGCTATAGCAATAGGGATCAGAGTAACACTGGACACCCAAGTCGCATTTTCTTGAGAGACCCAACCACTCATCAGCTTCCGTTTCTGCCTGAAGGATCATAGATTTATCTTTTATCAAGTCTTCTATTCTTATAGCACTTAATTATTTCTATTTCACCGTATCATTCCATGTGGGACTGTGACATAATATAACGCATATTTCATCATCTCATGCATTAGCTTTTCGGGCTACTGAATTTTGAACCATATTATTAAGTTCTGATTTTGATTGCATAAATTTTTGTCATACACTACCACTATTCAAAAACACAATATACGATCGTACAATTTAACTATAATTCATTATCATGTGATGCTACGCAGTACGCACAATATAATGATGTAAGGAGCCTTCAACTTTATTTATACCAAAAACATGCAAAATAGAAACGATTCATTTTCTTCTTTATATTCATGGAAATCCACCTCCAACTCCTCCACCTGCTCCACTACCAAATCCTCCACCGGATCCGACACCACCGTGTCCACCACCACCACCGCCTCCAAATCCTCCCCCACCACCTCCTCCAAGTCCACTACCAGCACCAGCACCACCTCCAAATCCGGACCCTCCTCCAAATCCTGAACCTCCACCAGTACCACCTCCTCCGCCAAATCCACCACCACCACCAGAACCTCCTCCACCGCCAAGTCCACTACCAGAACCACCACCAGCACCAAATCCACTTCCGGAACCAGCACCTAACCCTCCTCCACTACCGCCACCACCACCAAAACCACCTCCACCTCCAAATCCACCACCAGAACCACCACCTGCACCAGCACCTGCACCAAATCCGCTCCCTGAACCACCACCTATCCCTCCTCCACTACCAAAACCACCACCTCCTCCCGCGCCTGCACCTCCACCGAACCCTGGATGATAGAAATTCTTCTCATCTCTTAAACCCTTATCACTCTCAAGCTTCCTTGCATCAATGCTACTACAAACAAGAACACCAAGAAGCACAAAAAGACAAACCCTAGAAGTTGAAGCCATCTTGTGCTATAGATAGAAACTTAAAAAACTTGAAGTTATTTGGTGTGGAGGAAAAGAAGTGAAGCTAGGGTTTATATAGCAAATGCCAAAGGCAAGGTTTAGGCAAAAATAATAGTATTAATCAGTATGAGAAGGCTTTAAATTAAGGGCAACTTCTTAACCATGCAATAACGCGTTGAATTCATAAATGTTTTCAACTGTATCCGTTTGAAAAAGAGAGTAAATAGTTAATTCCTAATTGCTTACGTATGTCTTATACCCTTTACTTATCCATTAGTCGTCGTGTATTATTATATTAATAAAAGGTGACTACATTTTTAAGTCAACATAAAACTTAATAATAGTATTGGTAAAATGAACACCAATTCGAGGTTTTCCGCGGATAAAAAACGTTGCCACTAGTACAATTTTATGGTTTATTGAATATCTATAAATAAAACTAGTGGATACATGTATTCAAAATATCTGTTAATAATTATCAAAATTATTTAATTCAATAATAATTATGTGATAGAAAAAAAAATAAAATAAATATGATTTATTTTGGCCTGAATATGAAACTATTTCATAATGTATTGAATAAAAAAATTTAATAAATTTTAAATTTTTTATTATTTAAATAATAATTTCTATAAATATCTATATATTTATTTAATAAATACTCACACGAGGTTCGAGCGAACACTAATATAATATCTATCAAATTGACTAATAGCATAATAGTAATACTTATATTTGTGGGTATTTATTACCATCTCTACTTAAAAGTCTATTTGTAAATTGATTTTGAGATCTTTAAAGTATTTAAAAAAACAATAAAATATAATATTAGATTATATTCTACTGTAATATATTGTTTTTTTTATGATTTTATCTTGCAAATCTTCTCCTTCAAAATTTAAGAAATTTTTTTAAAATATTTCTCCTTCAAAAACCAATTCGTAAATAAATTGTATTAGAGTTTGACCTAACTCATCCTTACAAAATCGATTTAATTTATAAGATGAGGAGTGTTATTCTATATAAACTCTTTCAATGCTCTATCTCTAACCAACATGTGAATTGAAATATTTCTCATACATCTCCCATGCTCCTCACTCTTTTTGTGGGCGGTTCTTTGGGATCATCACGAGGGACATTTTTTATTGGAGACTTTCTTTATATTCATGGAAATCCACCTCTAACTCCTGCACCAGCTCCACACTACTAAAAATATGACATTTGAGAAAAGGTTTTTACATCAGGTATCACAGCGCCAAAAAAGACCTACGAAAGCGCTTTTTTTGACCTTTAAAAGCGCTTAAAAGCGCTTTCTAAGGTGGCGCTGCTATAGGTTTTAGCAGCGCTTTTTGTTTAATGAAAAGCGCTTTCGTAGGTCTACTTATGACAGCGCTTTTTCTAAAAAGCGCTCTCTTAAGTACCCTTATGGCAGCGCTTTTTCTAAAAAGCGCTCTCTTAAGTAGGCTTTTGGCAGCGCTTTTTCTAAAAAGCGCTCTCTTAAGTAGGCTTTTGGCAGCGCTTTTTTATGAAAAAGGACTTTTATTGGTGGCGCTTTTTTTGGAAAAGAGCTTTCATAGGTTGTCTTTTAGCAGCGCTTTTTCTTGGAAAAGCGCTGTCATATGTTTACCTTAGACAGCGCTTTATGTGAAAAAGCGTTGTCATAGGTCTACCTATGAAAGCGCTTTTCTCCAAAAAGCGCTTTCATAGGATTTTTTTTAGAGGTATAATTTATATAATTCATATACCTGCACTGTTTGCAGCATATTATTTATATAAACCAGTTGTCATAACCTGTAATTCATAAATAGCGGTAATGCATTATAATCCAAAATATATATCCACCATTTTTGTATCTCAAATTATATAAAAACCATTGTTATCAGTATTGTAACTCAAAATCAGTCTTACAAAATCAACCCTAACAACAACTAAACCAGTCCTTATATGATTCTCTGCTCAATAAAATATTGACACAACTCCTCTTTGGTTTCTTCCAACTGAAGTTTCGTGTAACATGCACATTTGTACTCATCGAAGTACTACATAACAAAACATAATATGCATGATTTAGTTAAAAGTAAAAAATTATATGAAATATCCGAGAAATAATAAAACAAATCCTAAGTTATAAATTCATACCGTGACTGGAATCTCTATTTGATTCAGTTGAATGATTTTTTTGATAAACCGCATAACGAAGTATCCGCAATCTATACCGTTTTGCTGTTGAGGACACTACATAGAAAAACAAATAAGAATATATAGTTGTATTGTTTTATCAAATAGCATAAATATTATAAGCAAAATAGTGGAAATTAATATACCTGCACTTTGATCCAATTAATGTTGTTTGATTTAGACCGTCGTACCCGAGCTTCTCTTTGACACCGGAATACTTGTATCGCTCTAACAAAATAAAAATATATATTTAGAACAATGTCACAGAAATAATTAAATACATAAATACACACAAATATTTAGAATAATCTCACTTACGTATCAATCATTAACTTCATATCCGGATAATTTGTCCAATCACCGTCAACCGAATTCAGATAATAGACCGCTTCTTTTATAGGATCGATAGCAACCAACAACCAGTGACGTCTATAAATTAAAACAACAGTTTAGAAGAAATTTTTCTACGCAAAAATTACAAATATTAAAATGAACTTAGAATGAAAATCTAACCCTGTAGGAATAGTATTATACGCCCAAAGATATAAGCTTTCTGTACTGCCAGTTTCCATGAATCTTTCGACTAAGTGCTCTCTTACTGATTCTGGTTCCCTACCAATTGTCGCTCCGCTGACACGGGAGGAAGACACAAAATGGAATCTGTTTGACAATTGATTCCCGCGCATCAATTTGTCATATAACAGCCTTAAATAAAAACATAATTAATATTAGAGTATATTCATTGAAAATGTTTAAAAAATATTTCAGCTAATTACATAATATAAAGATGGGGTTACCGGATGTATGCGTGCATAATACTGACGCCCAATTCTTTATGACGGAAAATCTGTTCCACGTCCTCATGTCCAATTATTTCGGTGCAAGGAAAACCAAAGATACCTTGATCCATATCCATTTGACGAATACCACCATCCATCAAATTTGTTGTTCCCACTATTGTTTCAAGACACTGCCGGTATCGAGGGAAAAATCTAGTAGGCACCCTTTTCTTGGGTGGTACGCCAACGATTTTCTGGCTCACTTGTTGTGACCCATGAAAAGGTACCTAAAAATCATATAAACTCAGTTAAATTATAAAATTATGCAGTTTTTTATTCGGATCATATAATTAACACTTTAAACATACCTCTTTTGGTGATACGTCAGACTCGTCGTGCCGCAAAATCTCTTTACCCTTAGATGCGGGTGTTGTAGGAGTCTATAATTACCGTGGAAATAACTGAGGTCAGAACTGACAGTTGAAGACTTAAAGATTCATAATTGTTTTCAACATACCTGATCATCTATGAAAATGAGGTCTGATGGCCATGCAACAAAAGATCCTATTGCATCTCGCAGCAATGTGGTCTCAGCAACAATGTCAGGTACTGGTAGCAACGCATCCATATCTAAAGTAATGTCAACCGATACTTTCATGTGTCCATCCGGAAGCGGTCTATTATGAAGTAAATCTCCCGAACTGTTATGGACTTTTCCCTTGCCAACTAGTCGATAAGTCGGTGACGATAGGTATAGCTGGCAAGATGAAATGCCCTAAACCAATAATAACCGTTAGAAGTGACTAAAAATATTCTATAATAATAACGGATATATATTGAAAATTACCTCGGGAAATTTATGCTGACAGTTGATACTAGCTTTGTCACTAGTTTCTTTCAATTGTGAACTGCTCTTTTCCGCCATATATCTCTCTTTATCCTTCTGCAATTCACGGACTTGAGCTTGTAAATCCTACAATGTTTGCATCACTTCTGCATTGCTAGGATTTCTTCTCCTTGGATGCTTATACAAAGAGGTTGGAGTCACACCATGACCTTTACCCCTCACCGACCCGAATACTCAGCAATATTTAGTGCTCGACTAAGTACGCTCCTGGTATCCTGATGATCCTCACCTGGGGATACCGATTGCGACAAGGTCTCCTGTAATTCAATTACATATAAAAAATTATTAGTGGAGATAAAAAATTACTTAAATATTAATAAACATTAATTGATTTAACTAAAGACACAATCTTATACTTACACATTCATCATACACATGTTGAATATCGGGGTTAACAGCTTGATCCTTGCCCACACGGGCTTCCTTCCACAACAAATGTGCCGGTAGTGATGTTGCGTCACTTTTCATCTCTTCTAACTACGCAATGATGAAAGTCTTAAGATCATCAACTATAACACATTGATAGAATTAATAAGATCGTAGAGTTTATATTTACTTACAATTTTTTCCTCTAAGCGAGCATATCCCAAACGCCCTTTTTTGTATGGATATGCGGGTTTTGACGCTCTCTCACGATTGATAGCACTCACTTTCTTGAAATTCTCGTCTCTTCTTTGGCCTACAAAACCAACCCATTCTTCAGGTGTAATGAAGTTCTCATATTTCTTTGGACGTTTCGGATCCTCTTCAAGAAAATTTCCTTCATCATCTTTAAGATACTTGTTTGTTAAAAATGTTCTCCACCCTCTGTGTCTTTTTCCAGCCAAACTCATTATATACTTTTTACGGGTATCTTCAATGTTAAAAGACCTCTACAAAAAAACATACGCATAAAGTGTGTTAGTAAAAGAAATTTAAACACATATTATCGTCAAGATAAAGCAAATAACAAAAACCATATATGTACCTTTATCTCAGTCCAAACTTTCTCCTTAGCCTCATCCAACTCTCCTCTTTTCCATCTAGGAGTGGTGATCGGAATGTGTATACGAACAAGCGTACCAATGTAGCTTGTCAACTTTGCAGCATTAGACCCAATTAATTGGTCATTATCATTCCATTCTACATTATATGTTACTCCTCTATCTCTATCACGGATGATTCCCCTCATAATAGTTATACCTCGTGTAATATCTTTTTCTGAAGTCTTTTCTGAAGTATTTTCTGGAGTATTTTCAGGAGCATTTTCAGGAGCATTTGCATCTTTTGAGTTTTCTTGATTACTAGCCATTTGACCTGTAATAATGAAAAAAAATAAAAATGAAATGGCAAATAAAAATGAAATGACAAATGTAAAAATGAAATGACAAATAAAAATGAAATGGCAAATAAAATGAAATGACAAATATAAATGAAATGGCAAATAAAAATGAAATGACAAATATAAAAATGAAATGACAAATAAAAATGAAATGGAAAATTAAAATGAAATGACAAATATAAAAATGAAATGACAAATAAAAATGAAGTGACAAATAAAAATGAAATGACAAATTAAATTTTATTGAATGATATAGGCTATAATTATATATACTATTACCCTTTTCACTAAGGTCTCTTTCTTTTCTTGGTAGGAATATGTTCTACTCGTCTCTTAACAACGCGGACAGTTGGATTGATCCAAATACCCTCATTATGATCGTTTCTAATACATGATTCATTATCATTTTGATCAGTTATGGTTAAAGATTCAATGTCAACACCAATATCACTTTGATCTCCAATGCTTTCATCAATTACTTTGTTAGATAATAGCACTATAGACCATTTCGTACTTGTCGGATCATTGACATCGAACACTTGTTTAGCTTGAGAGGCTAGAATGAAAGGCTCATCTTTGTACCCCACCCTATTAAGACCCACTTGCAAAAAACCTGACTTATCCATTCGTATGCCATTATTATTTTCAACCCACTTGCAACCAAATATAGGAATCTGAAACTTCTCGTAATCAAACATCCAAATACGCTCGATAACCCCAAAATATGACAGGTTTGCAAATTTTGGGTTTAAGTCCTTCACACTTGATATATGCATTGCTTCAGCGATCAAGGTGACACCACTATTTTGCATAGTACTTTTATCATCCTGTTCTTTGGTATAAAATGTGTATCCATTAATTGCATATGCGCTATAAGAAAACACAACTAAACTTGGACCGTATGCTAAACATCTCAATCTTTCTGTTACTGAAGCATGATCTGAACGATACTTTGAATAAATATGTTCCTTAAACCATGGTATGAAACTTCGATTATGCTCTCGTACAATCCAATTCTCATTTCTATTCGGATTTAAACCTCGAAGAACACCCTTGTGAATTTCAACATACGGCTCAACTTCAAGCTCATTATGCAGAACATACAAATGCACTTGATCCCGTTCGACCATTGATACTGTCACAACTTTATTTCCAATTAGCTTCTTACCTTCTTTTTTTCAACAATGTGAGATTTGGGGAGTCCAATTGATTGGACATTTGACAGATATTCAGTACAAAACTCAATCGCTTCTTCAACAATATATCGTTCAGCAATACAACCCTCTGGTCGACTTCGGTTTTTCACATACCCTTTTAATATTTTCATATAACGTTCAGTAGGGTACATCCATCTCATATAAGCTGGTCCACACAGTTGTGTCTCTTTGACAAGATGAACGACAAGATGAACCATTATGTCAAAAAACGAGGGAGGGAAATACATTTCAAGATCACACAAAGTAACAACTATTTCTTTTTGCAATGTTGGTAAGATCTCAGGATCAATCACCTTGCTGCAAATTGACTTGAAGAAAAAACACAGTTTAATTATTGCGCTTCTTACTTTTTCTGGAAGAATAGAACGTATACCTATCGGTAGAAAATGTTACATTATAACATGGCAATCATGCGTCTTTAAACTCTTTAACTTGAGGTCTTGCATAGACACAAGTCTTCTAATATCTGATGAGTAGCCTTCTGGAACTTTAACCTCACTTAGGAACTTACACAATATTTTTTTCTCCTTTCTGGATAGAGTGTAAACAGCAGGTGGTAGATATGTTCGTGTTCCTTTTTTCACGGGTCCCAATTCAGTTCTTATTCCCATCTGTACCATGTCCTCCCTTGCTTTAAGACCATCCTTAGACTTCACTTTTATATTGAGTAACGTACCAATAACACTGTCAAATACATTTTTTTCAATATGCATAACATCAAGAAAATGTCTTACGTACAAAGATTTCCAATATGGCAATTCAAAAAAAATTGACCTCTTCTTCCACCCACCTGTAACAACTTTATGTGCAAAAGGCTTGCCAAACTGAATACTCACATCTTTCACCTTTTCAAATAATTGATCACCTGTCAATCCAGGCGGAGCTCTACGTTGTTTGGTATCTCCGTTGAACGCTTTTCTCCATCCACGATATTGATGTTTAGAATTTAAGAATCTACGATGACCGAGAAAGACATTCTTCTGACAAAGTTTCAATCACATCGTATTGGTTCCATCTTCACAGATAGGACACACTTTTTCACCTTTAATGCTATACCCGGATAGATTTTCGTAGGCTGGAAAATCGTTAATTGTTCCAAACAACATCGCCCTCAAGTTGAAACTTTCTTTCCTATACCCATCATAAACCTCCACACCGTTCTCCCACAAAATCTTCAAATCTTCGATTAAAGGTTCCAAATATATGTCTATGTCATTTCCTGGTTGTTTAGGCCCAGAAATTAACATAGATAACATCATGTACTTACGCTTCATACATAGCCACAGAGGTAGGTTATAAATCATAAGAATTATAGGCCATGTGCTATGCGAGATACTTTGAATACCGTGTGGGTTCATTCCATCAGTAGACAATGCCAAGCGAAGGTTTCTTGCATCTTTTCCAAATTCAGGATAATCATTATCAATTCTCATCCACTGTGGTGAATCTGCCGGATGTCGAAACTTTCCATCAACAATTCTTTCATCTGCATGCCAAGTTAAGTGTCTTGAATCGGTTTCACTACGATACATCCGTCTAAATCTCGGAATTATAGGAAAATACCATAAGACTTTTGCCGGAGACAACTTTTTCTTATATCGAGGGGAACCGCATTTAGGACACTCATTTAACGATGCATACTCGTTTCGAAACAAAACACAATCTTTTGGACAGGCATGTATCTTGTCATAGCTCATGCCAATAGAGTACAACATCTTTTTGGCTTCATACGTTCGATTGGGGAGAACATTATCCTCTGGTAGCATATCTTTCATAAGGGCTAATAACTCTGTGAAACTTTTATCCGACCATCCATTGCCCGCCTTTAAGTTGTACAACTTTAATACCACAGACAATCTTGTGAATTTTGTACAACCATTATACAACGGTTTCTATGCATCGCTTACCAACCTCTCGAACATTTTGGGACAATCATTAATATCTTCTTCAAGCGCTTCTGCAATCTCTTCAACTCGATCATAATCGTATGTATCTGTGCCATTGTCGTTTGAAGCATAGGTCCTATTATCCCCCGATTCATCATTCCCGTCACTTTTCTCACCATGCATATTCCAACATGTATAACTTCTATCAATTCCATACCGTATTAGATGTGATGCCAACTGAACCGCGTCAACCCGATTCCCATAACAGCAACACAAACAAGGACATGTCATTCGACCGGGGTCTTCGGCGTGTGCAACAGCAAACTTAACGAATTCCGATACCCCGTTCTCGTACTCTTTCGACAATCGATTGGAATACATCCATGTCTTATCCATGGTTTACGGTTTTTGAGTCAATCTGAGCTAAATGATAAATTAGAAAACAAAACCAATACTCAAAACTTGCACTTGCTCTTGCACAACCATATAACAAAACCAATACTCAATACTTTTCACTAAATTCATTTCATTCTCGTAAAGTCTTTTGACTTCTAAACATATATAGCGAGGCTAAATATTTTGGTTTACAATAGTGCATATAGTACATATTTAACTCATATGTCTATTATATGTGAAAACTTAGAGATGACATTTACATTATGTTGTATGAGAGAAAAAATCGTACACACACTCTACAAAACTAAACTATAGAGTAAGCTATGGAGCAGGAAATGAATGGTATTTACTATCAATATGTTGTAGGCAAACAACAAGGCAAAACCACAATTATGGTCCAATCAAAACCCAACCACAACAAACACTGTATCTGCGATAATATAGTTAATATGGAATGTGAAAGAATCTGCATAAAGTAGCGACTCTGACCATCAGACATGCAAACTCCAACACATATGCATTCCCCTACCAATATAGAAAAAAGTAATGCTACACAAAATTCCTATATCAAATTAAATAAAAGAATTATTAGAAGATAGTCACATCTTTATTCATACAAAACTATTCTAGAAATTAGAATTAAAGCAAGCATAGAACAATTTATTCATACAAAACTATACTAGAAATTGACATACCTAGAACGGAGGCGGAGGTCCTGATGAACGGAGGCGGAGGTACTGATGAGCGGAGGCGGAGGTACTGATGAACGGAGGCGGAGGTACTGATGAACGGAGGCGGTGGTCCTGAACAAGATTTCGTAGATGCTAACGGCGACAGAGCTATGGTTTAGGGCTTTGAAGATTTCGTGAAGAACAATAGAAAAGTGATGATACGAATTTTTGATTTTTATTATAAAACTACCTACGAAAGCGCTTTTAAAAGCTCTTTCTAAAGGTCACCTATAACAGCGCTTTTTAATGTAAAAGCGCTTTCGTAGCATATCCTATAGCAGCGCTTTTAAAAGCGCTTTCTAAAGGCCAGCTTTAGCAGCGCTTTGTAAAAGCGCTTTCTAAGGCTAACCTTTAGCAGCGCTTTTTGAAAGCGCTTTCTTAAGGTACCCTCTGAAAGGCACCCTTTAGCAGCGCTTCTCAAAAAGCGCTTTCTAAGGGTGACCTTTAGCAGCGCTTTTGAAAAGCGCTTTCTTAAGGCACCCTTTGAAAGCGCTTTTTTTAAGCGAATTTTTTTTAAAACCTACAGCAGCGCTTTTACCTAAAAGCGCTTTCGTATGTGTGCTGCTAAAACTTATTTTTGGTGTAGTGTATAAAAATATGTGATGTGAAAAGTATTTATCAAAAGATTTTACATCCGACCTTTATTTCACATTGTATGAAAAACATGTGATTTAGAGAAAAATATAACTTGGTGGCGGTTTGGTAAATAAAAAGAAAATTTTTATAAACGATTTTACATTGGACCTTTATTTACCCCCGATGTGAAAAATCCAGTGATAAAAAAATAAAAACATGGTGGCAGTTTTGTAAATAAGATGATTTTTTGTTATAAAAAAATGGATTTTACATCAGTTTAAAGGCTCAATCAATGTAACACATTGACTGTTACATCGGTTCCATTGCCCAACTGATGTAAAAATATCCTTTTATTTCATAAAACTCTAATATCCTTTACCAAAAGTTCATTTCGTCTCTGCGCACTGTGACACCCCAAATTAATTCAAGTGTTAAATAATTAGGAATTTAATTATTAAATTAATTAAAGGCTTAATTAATAATATTTTGGATTAAATGGATGAATTAATTATGAAATTAAAAAGGAAGACCGGGGGGTGTAAGGTTGAATTAGAGGTGTGTGAAGTAAAAAGATCTACTAAATAATAACTAATTTATTACTATTATTTGGAAAATAATAAAAGGAATATAAAAAGAAGGATAAAAAGGAAAAGAAAAAGAAGGTTATTTGGAAAAGTCATTATACGTGAAATTGGAGAAGAGAAGAGAAGAGAGGAAAAAGCCAAACGCCGTGAATTCGAAGGATCATCGCGAGGTAAGGGGTGATTTCATTCAGTTAATATGCCTTATAGGTTTTGGAATCAATAGGATTGATTAAGCCTGTTAGGAATCCCAATTTAGGATCGTTAGGTTTATGAAATTCAAACCCCAATTTCATGAATTTTTATGTTTTGATTCAATTTGATATTATGAGGAAATTGTATGATGTTATGGTGTGTTACAATCTCATTGGAATCATGCATTATAACTTATTTTGACATTGCTGTGAGTTGGATTCAAATGGGTATGAATTGGATGGGATTGGAGTAGTAAAATGCTGTCAAAAGTGCAGAATTTGACTTTGCAGGTCGTGGGAACCGGTTCCCAGTGGGGAGGAACCGGGTTCCACTGTGTGAATTTATAAAAACTGGCAAAAATGCACGCAGGAACCGGTTCCTGTATAGGTAGGAACCGGGTTCCCATACATTTTCCAGAAACATGATTTTTGAACTTCTCAGGAACCGGTTCCTGTATATGTAGGAACCGGGTTCTGCTGTAACTTTTTGAAAAATATTAAACTTTGAAAATTCATAACTTTCAAACCGTAAGTCCGTTTTGAGTGCCGTTTTGGACGTTATTTCTTAAATTTAATGCTCTATTTTATAAAATGAAACGATTTCCTAAAACCTGAAATTATTTTGAAAATGAGTCAAATCCCGGAATAAGTGATTATTGGCTAACGCACGTGGGTGTGTATGTAGCAGTGAACCTGTGATGGATGGATGTATTAGTATTGTGTGAATGAAAGGCATGTTTATGTTGCTAATGATGGTGTGCATGATCGTTGAGATATCATGTTTTTGGTTTTGGTTCAGTTATGATAAATTGATGTATTTCATAGACTGATTTGATGTTGCATGCTAGTGATGTGCGTGCATATGCATTGTTTTGGTGAAGTTAATTCCCATTGTGTGGAATTTGACTTGTATTGCCATTAACCGATACCCGGGTGATGATGGGTGGTTAGGTTGGATTCGTGTCCGGGTGTTTATGGACGAATCGATGGTTGCTATATCCGGTTGATGATGGATCAGTGTTGGGTGACTTGGTCACGTGTTGGTACCACATGCATTGTGTCTGCAATTGTGTTTGCATGGAATTGTAACATGTTAGGATGTCTTCCAGTGTTACAATTCTTTGGTTGATTATTGATTTGTGCATAATGACTTGTATGATTGGAACTGCGTGTTGAATTTGAATTTATGCTAAAATGGGTGAAATAATATGCTTGTGATATAATGTTGATTGAGAAGCTTATAATGCATGTTAATTATGAGAAATCTCACCCTTACTTTAACAATTTCAGATTAATGTTAGCAGCTCAGGAGTTGGTGAGGATGGCTCTAGAGCTATGTTACTTTAAGTTCGCGTGTCAGTGTCGTGCTCTGATAGGTTGTAACACTGGGGAATGTTTAGTTGAGGAATTAGTTATTATTCAATTGTTTCTTTGAATTTCATTGGGAATAATTATGTTTTGGTTTATTCCGTTTTGGTTATGGTATTTTTCCGTTGTGTAAGACATGGTCTTAAGTTGATTGAATTATTTGAATAATGACCCTCAGTGTAGCATGACTACTGTTTTATTAGAAGTTTTATTTATTTCATAATTGTGACATCCCTTGTTCCGTGTTAACTCTGATGGAATATGTCTTTAATCATTGATATAATTAATATTATTCGGGGTATTTTAGAAGGGGTGTTACACGCACCTCTGAACCTTCATCTCTCTCGATCGAACCGGCTGCGCGTTCGAACCAGTTGGCTCCGTCTCCGAACCTGTTTGGCTTCGTCTCCGCCTCCACCATTATCGTACTATCGAGCGGCTCCCTCTCGACCGGACCGACTACGCGTTCGTAAATCCTTCGTTGTTGTCTGTTTTCTCTCTTCATACGACCTCTGTCTGCCTCCATCATCGTCTTCCTCCTCCTTCCGTCATCATACTCCGGCCCGGAGTTCTTATTTCACAAAATAGGTTAGATTTACAAAGGTTGTTACTGTTATCTACAATGAGTTCTTATTCAAAACTTACTTCATTTTTAGCTATATGGTAATGGGTATAGGTTTGAGGGATTTCATTGCGTTTATGAACACAAATTTTCAGTATTGCTTGATACTTCACTTCTAAAGAGTCAAGACTCTTAATTTTTCTGCATTAGTTAATTACATTTTCTCTAAAGGAATGAATTTAAATTAGAAAAAATTAAAATTTTGTTTTTAACCACCATTTATGAGTGGGTCAGTTTGTTTAATATGTATACATGTATTTCGATTATTTTAGAACATGTTTTATTAATGATCTGGTGGTTAGTTTTATTTATTCTTGCATGCTAACCACCAACTAGGTTTCAATCACGCGACATCATATTATGTCACAATTTTTATGTTTAAAAGAACCCCTTCTAGATTCTTGTAGTAGTGCTACTCTTCCGTCGGGCTTCCTATAAATGTATATTTTTACCAAAACTAGAAATATTCAAGGATAGTTAAGTAGGACGTATCCTAATTCTATATTATTTGTGACGGAGTTTCCTATATTAAGTCCTTGTGGGGTGATCTAACAAGTAAAGAATGTTAAAAAATATTAATTATTAAAAAAGTATATTAAAAATAGAAATTTCTAATGATTTAACAATGTATTCATTAATTTCAAAACATAGGTATGGATCGTAGTTAGATGAGAGCTAATCGATTAAGTGTTGAGTAGGAAAATGGAGTGAAGGAATTTCTATAGTTTGTTGAAAGTAATGCTGAAAAAAGTCTTCATGCGCTTTTTCTCTTTCCATGTGTTCGTTGTGCAAATCAAGAACCAAAACTTAGTAAGAAAGAAATCGTGGATCATCTAATATGTGTAGGGATTTGTCAAAGTTATACACAATGGATATGGCACGATTAAGTAGTAGCAAATTCAAACGTGTCCCAAAGAGATAATGTTAGTGTCGATATGGATGATCATTTGGAAGACATGATGCGTGATATTTGACAAGATTCGTTTCAGAGGGCACATGTGCATGATACTTTATGCAATGACAAGAATAAACCTTTGTACCCGAGATCCACAAATTTTACACGTTTGTCAGTCGTATTAAAATTGTTTAATTTGAAGGTAAATAACGGATGGAGTGACAAAAGTTTTATCGAATTGCTTGAATTACTGACATAAATGCTTCCAGAAGGTAACGTAATGCCAATTTATTATTACGAGGCGAAGAAATATTGTGTCTAATGGATTTGGAGTATGAAAAGATACATGTATGATCTAATAACTACATATTATACTGAAAATAGTATGTAAACTATAATCATTGTCCGAAGTGCAAGGTGTCACACTACAAAAAGAAAGATGGTGATTCTAGTGAAGATGAGGTGGTTAAAAAGGATCCTTCCGCGAAAGTGGTATGGTACCTACCAGTAATTTCAAGGTTCAAGAGACTATTCGCTAATGTAAACAATGCAAAGAATCTTAGATGGCATGCAGAAGAAAGAAATTGTGATGGACAAATTCTCCATGCAGATGATTTTTTGCAACGGAAGAAAATAGATTCTTTATTTCTAAATTTTGGCAAAGAGTCGAGAAACCTTAGACTTGGACTTTCTACTGATGGAATGAATCCATTTGGTAATCTAAGTACTAACCATACTTCTTGGCATATTCTCTTGATGATTTACAACCTATCTCCTAGGTTGTGCATGAAGCATAAATATATTATGCTATCGATGATGATTTCGGGCCCAAAACAACCAGAAAATGACATAGATGTTTATCTAAGTCCACTGATTGATGATTTAAGAGTGTTGTGGGAGGAAGGGGTGGATGTTTTTTATGCGTATTCTGGCGAACAGTTCAATATGCGTGCCATGTTGTTTTGCACCATCAACTTGTAAAAGGAAAGAAGACTGTTTATCTCGGGCATCAAAAATTTATAAATCATTATCATCCATATCGTAGATTATGGAAAGCTTTCAATGGGGAATAAGAGGATGGTGTTGCTCCAAAGCCCTTAACTGGAGAGGAAGTTAACAACTACAACAGAGCATTAATGTGTCTTTAGAAAGTACCAAAAGTGATCTATTGTGAAAAATACATGGAAAAAGAGGTCGATTTTCTTCGATCTTCCATATTGGTCTAGTCTTGATGTAAGACATTGTATTGATGTGATGCACGTGGAGAAAAATGTATGTGATAGTGTAATCGGAACACTTCTCAAAATTCAAGGCAAGACAAAAGATGGTATTAATATTCGTATGGATTTGAGTTTGACGGTTATATGAGAAGACTTAACTCCACAATATATAGGTAACAAGACATATTTTCCTCCTGCCCACTACACTTTGTCCAAAAAAGAGAAAACAAGTTTTTGTGAGTGTTTACAAAGTATCAAAGTGCTGCATGGTTACTCATCAAATGTCAAGAGGCTTGTATCAGTAAAAGATCTCAAATTAGTTGGCTTAAAATCTCACGATTGTTATGTCTTAATGCAACAGCTACTACCAGTGGCTATTCGTGGGATATTTCCTAACAATGTTAGGAAGACTTTAACTAGGTTGTGCTTATTTTTTAATGCAATTTATTGTAAAGCCATTGATCCATTAAAGTTATACGATTTTGAAAATGAGGATGCAATTATCTTGTGCAAATTAGAGATGTATTTCCCTCCTTCATTTGTTGACATTATGGTTCACTTGATTATTCATCTAGTAAGGGAGATTAGGTTATGTGGTCCAATTTTTTATGGTGAATGTATCTAATAGAGCGATACATGAAGATCCTAAAAGGGTATACAAAAAATCCACACAGTCCAGAAGCATCAGTTATTGAGAGGTACATTGCAGAAGAAGCAATTGAGTTTTGTTCTAACTATTTGTCAGGAGTGGATGCTGTAGGGGTTCTTCATGATGGAAGATGTGAGGGTGTGGGTACACGAGGTTTAAAAGTCAAGATCCTAAGTATTGATGTGGTTGTTCAAGCGCATTTGTATATATTGAATAACACTGATGAAGTTCAGCCTTACTTATCTGCTCACAAAAGCATCATAAAGAAAAAGTATCCCAAGATGAATGAAAGAGGATTGTTAAAAGAGCATAATAAGAGTTTCTCTGAGTGGTTTAAAGAAAAAATTTCTAATGATGATAATGCTTCTAATACAATTAAGTGGTTGTCCTATGGGTCTAAATGTAACATACTAACTTGGAACGGATATGATATTAATAAAAACCCCTTTTATACAAAGTCAAAGGATGATTGTAGTACCACGCAAAGTAGTGGGGTTATGATTGTGGCTGAGTCCATGCAATTCTATAGTGCTAAAGATGAAAACCCCATTATGGCATCTACACCCTACTTTGGGGCGATTGAAGAGATTTGGGAAGTTAGTTATGTTGTGTTTAAAGTTCTTGTATTTAAATGCAAATGGATTGATATCAACAGTGGTGTGAGAATCGATGAATTTGGAGTTACATTGGTTGATCTTAGCAAGTTAACTTATGCGAACGAACCTTTCATCATGGCATGTCAATCAAAATAAGTATTTTATGTCATAGATCCTTCTAATAAAAGGTGCTAAGTGGTTTTACAAGCAAAGGTGCATGATAGTGATGAAAATCAAGATGAGAATCTTGATATTTCCGAATCTCCTCCTTTCTCAACAAATGTGCCTACCTTCATTGAAGAAAATGAAGAGGACGATGTGCATGTTGTTCGCATAGATCATGAAGAAGGGATATGGGAGGACTAGTACAATTTTTTTATTAGTTAATTCGACATTACTTTGACTTCTAATTATTTTTGTTTTGATCTTAATTTGATGTCTAAATGTTATTATTTTGTGCTTAATTTGATGTATAAATGTTTTTATTTTATGCTGATATCTCTTAATGTATTATATCTCTCATCACTTTGATTCTAATGTTAATATTAAAATTATTCAGGTATATTCATCGTATATGTATTGATAATTCCATATCAGAAGTATATGGATTTATGGACCCTGCTAGGTGTATATATGTTGATAATGTGCTGAAATATGAAGCAAATTTCAAAAAATACATAATAGATAAGTTACGTGACGAAAACAAAGTGTGTCACTTACTACCATTAGTTCATAAGTAAGTTTTTTAGAAATTGTGTTTTCTATTTTTTAATTTTGATAACATAGATATTTCATGTGACTTTTGTGTTTTCACACACACGTACAAATCTCATTGGCAATTAATAGTCATTTGTCCAAGAGACAATATTGTTGTTGTCTTTTGTTCATTTCATTGGGAAATTGATCAAATCACGAAGAAAATTATTACAAAGTAAGTTTGTCCTTTGTGACTTTGTTATAATATATTATATATCATGTATACATAAATTATTACAAAAGTAATTTCATATTTTATGTGGCTTTATATGAATTTTTTTCTGAATTATTGCTTTTGGGATTCATCAAATGACAAATGGAAATAGAAAAAATGCTACATGGCTTCATCCCAATGTAAGTGCAATGTATATTATAATTCTATATTTAATTTTATGATAAGTATTCACTAATTATGTCATTCATTTGTCTATACAAGGCAACAACATAACTCTAATGATTGTGGATACTATGTGATGAAAAATATGTTGGATATTGTCTCTGCCAATATTACCAATTCTTGGATGCAGGTAATAAAAAAACTTTACTTTTTTATTTAATTTGCGTTTTGCAACTTAATGTGAATTTTCAAAGAATAACTCTATATTGTTATTTACATATTGTAGGTATTTGATGACCCAACAGAATTAACACAAGATGATTTGTATGATTTGCGACTCTGTTGGGCAAAATGTTTCTTTGAGATATATAAAAATTAAGCTTTATTTGGTGAGTTATATAGAATTTTCTATACATATCTGATTTGAGTTTTTTGATTTTGGTGTTGTCTGCTGATGTTAATTCGTGTTATTATTTATTGTCAGCAGATGTGATTTTGGTGTTGTCTACTGAAGCTACAACTCATCTTCTTGTGGATTGCATGTTGGTATTTCAAGTGTAGATATTTTTATATAATTTTGGATAATTTTGTACACTTGTGTGTAACCTAGGTTAATACTTTTATAAATCAATTGTTTATTTTGAAGAATATATATGTGCATCCTAGCTATTTAGTGCAATGAAATTATCCTTCACTGGTTAGAAAATTATGAAATTAGCGACCTAAATGTGGTATGTCTGATGTGGTAAGAATATGAAAAAAAAGTGACCTAAATATGGTCTTGTGATGTTGAAAAAATATGAAAAATTAGGTACAAAAAAATTAATTTCGGGAATCCACGTTATTCAGTTAAATAAGGAAAATATATTACATCGGACCTATTGATAAAAACTTATGTTAAAAACCATTTATTACATCGGGTCAGCTAAGCAACGGTCAGCTAAGCAACCTATGTAAAATCTTGAATTTTTTTTAAATTGTATTTTTTTTACATCAGACCTAATATCCAATCGATGTAGTAGGTGGATTTTTTACATCGGGTTGTTGCCCGATGTAAAATATATTTGATTTACTACATCGCTTGGATTTACATCGGATCCCGACCCGATGTAAAAGGGACGTTTTGCCTGATGTAAAAAGTATTTCCTGCACTAGTTCCACCACTAAATCCTCCACTGGATTTGACACCACCAAGTCCACCACCACCACCTCCTCCAAATCCTCATCCACCACCTCCTCTGAGTCTATCACCACAACCAACACCACCTCCAAATCTGAACCCTTCCAAATCCTGATCCTCCACCAACACCACCTCCTCCGCCAAACCACCACCACCACCAAAACCTCCTAACTCTTAACCATGCAACAACACGTTGGATATATAGATGTTTTCAACTTGTTTGAAAAATAGAGCATATAGTTTCTAATTGCTTACTCTCGTTGTTCCATATTATAAGATAATTTCACTTTTTTGATTCATTGAATAATTAATGTATCTTGTCTATATATATACCAGATACATTAATTATTCAATGAATCAAAAAAGTGAATTTCTCTTATAATATGGAACATAGGGAGTATGTCTTAAAATTTATAAGTATTGGAAGAAAATAATAATTCAAATGCATGTAATAGGCTATTGGAAGTCGATAGTTGGTTATAATTTCTCAAATAAGCACTTCTGGAAAGTAAAAGCTGTATTTCTCGTGTTGGTAACCGGTTACATGAATTGATGTAACCGGTTATATGCAGTATGTTTTACTTCTATTTTCTGTTTTTGGTTCAGTGGTAACCGGTTACATGAAATGATGTAACCAGTTACTTGCCCGAGTTTTTCAGTTTTTTTAGATGCTTTATTTGATGTATTCAGATCTCAATTATTGTAGCTTGCTTGTATAAATACCATTTGTGGTTTAGTATGCAAAATTAATGATAATCTCTCTCTCTACCTCTCTCTCTCTCTCTCTCTCTCTCTAACTCTCTTATTTTCTCACTTTATCTTCTCCAGAAACACATCACTTTCATTAATTCAATTGAATATTCCAACAATAAATCTTATCCATTAGTTATATCTTATTATATTAATGGGTGACTAAATTTTTAAGTTATTTTAAAACTCTAGAGTCTATTTGCAAATTGATCTTATATGATTTTGAATAGGTGTATTTATATTTTAATATATATTTGATATTTTTTATTAGAATAAAAAATATTATATTATATAATAATGTAGTATATTATTATTTTTATAATTTCAAATATATTAAAAGACATGAGTATCCTCTAAATTAGGAAAGGATTATCACCCGTGAATGATTTCATTGGAGAGACAATATTGTTAATCAACACCATTCAATTTTCATCAATCTTATATATTTTGGTTTTAAAAAAAATTGCTCTTTCTCTCTACATAATTAGTAGATGATAATTCACTAGAGGTGAATTCATGGGAGAGAATCCTCTCCTCCTAAATTCTTGCCCTCTAAAACTCTCCAAAAAATAATTTGCAAACAACTTAAGTAATCACTTAAACTTCTTATGTAAGAGTGGCTGATCATGAATTAATTTGATTCCCGTCCAAACTACTCCCTTAAATTTTGAATTATTTTTCAATATAATTAAAGGTTATTTGGATGAACCATTTATTTTCTATTTGTTTTTTAATAATAAAATTCATTCAAGAGAATATAAGGAGAGAATATAAGGGATACTCTACCCAATACAACCAAGACACCAACCCTACCTAAAACAACGGAGGGGAAACTTACTCCAATCATAGAAATTACAAATGCCGTTAGACTTACAAACTACATCAATCCAAATCCAAGACCTATGGATAATCATCGCCATACACTCGTCGAATCTAAAGTTGTTCCTTTGAAAATCATCGCATTTCGCATTAACCAAATACTCAAAATAGACGCCATCCAGATAACTCCGCCAATTGTCATGTTTGTCCTCTTCTTAAACTTGTAACTGAAACCAAATAAATCCACAAATTCTCTTAAAGACAAATCCCAAGGTTCACTGATCCATTCAAAAACATTACTCCAAATTCCAGACGAGATGCTGCAAGTTCCGAACAGATGTTGTCTGGATTCGTCCGCACTAGGATAGAACGCGCAACTCAAATCGCTAGCTTCTGATAAAATTCCCCTTCTCACCAACTTATCTTTAGTTTGTATCCTGTATAAAATAAACCTCCACCAAAAAAACAAGACATTAGACGAAACCTTAATCTCCAAAAAAAGGACATAAGAGCCTGTACCCTGGTAACATACTCGACATAGCCTAAAGTAGAAGCACATAGTTTATTAAAGCAGGATTTAACAGTGAAAATGCCATTCTCCTCTTCCCGCCATTGAAATTCTTCATTTGAAAATTGATCCAAGTCCACATCCTACAACAAATCTTTAAAGTAATTCCAAATAAATGAATCTACAACATTCTCATTTTCCACCAGTTCCATAAAATTCCAGTTCCGAGAATCACCATTCCAGTTTATAGCTTCGGCCACACTAATCCCCTTGTTGACAACAACCTCAAATAAACCCGAAAATGCAAGTCTCAACGGTTGGTAACCCATTCAAGAAGAGTGTCAGAAAGTTGTTTGTTTGCCATCTTTAACCCAGCACGAAATATAATCAGCAAAACCAGTAGTTCCTTCTTCAGGAGAAGAGTTATTCAGGATCAAATCCCGCCACCAAATCGAATCCCCATTTTCCAACACGCTACTATTACCTACAATAATATTGACTTCCAGATTTTTATATCTTATTCTAAGGAGTTTACTCCATACCACCTTAGGCTCTGATAATATCCTCCACTTCCATTTTCTAATAAGAGTGTAATATGGTGGGAGAACTGATTTTTTTGGTTTTATCCAAATGCGATGATAACTAGAGTCGCCATCAACTTTTCTAATATCCAATACTTAGGAAATGTGAAAAGAACAGGAAAGATTTTTGATAGATTTTAAGTTCGGGGGGGGGGGGGGGGTAAGATATGAAAAGGGAAGGTGTTAGCACCCTTTTCATCCATAGTTATCTACGGCCTCTTAATTACTTAGTTCACTTTTGAAAACTTACTTTGCGTGTATGATTTGTTTGAAAATATTTTGAAATCGCCAATGTGAAGATGGCTTTGTAATAATTCTTGTATCAGACCTCAAGAATGTATACAAAGTGTTTATGAAAATATTTATTGTTTTGAAAGTGTGATGTCAGAAAATGTTTTCTTTAAAAGTTGTGAGCAAGCAATTAAGAGTTTCTTACCCACTAAAGTATTTCTTATTATTTTCCTTCTCCTTTAGAGATAGTACTATTCATACCATTAATTGGTAGGTAACCCCATCTATTAGATGTGAAGGGACATACATAGGGTCATCGTATGGTCATCTAAGGCAACAAGTAAGGATACTTTAGCAATTATATCGAAGGGACTATCATCATTTTGTAGGCAACTCGAAGGGACTAGATCATTTTTTCCGAAGGCAACTTGAGGGACATCGAGGGACTATGATCTTTTGTATCGTAGGGACTATGATGATTTGATCGAGGGTCTTTTACTAAAGTATCCCTATTTTCGAGGGACGTGACCAATATCTGTAAGGCCACAAGAGAGGGTACCCTAGAGGTGCAAGTGAAAAAAGTGTTTGTTTTCAGTTATTTATCTTGAGATTAGGGTTTTCTAGATTGTTTTTAGTCTTGCCACGTAAATCCTAGTTACTAGCAGTTAAATATGTACAGAAAAATAAAGTGTGGAATGTAAATTTCTAAGCTATTACATGGCTTTGGGAGAGGTACATAAGTATAAAAATTTGCGAGAATGTAAACCTACGTTATTACATCCTGTGAGAAGTTACATAATTCGGAAAAAATTGTGGAAAGTAGATCTACGCTATTACAAATGAAGAGTGCATCCTATACACCTGATCTATAAATTTAAATAAATAAAGAAAAAGGAAATGAAAAATAGGAAAAGAATGTTAAAATGTTTTTTTGTGAATTTTTGTAGAAAATAATTTAAGTGATACTAATTAATAACCTAAATTCTAATTGATTTTAATTTTAAAAAAAGGTTGATTAATTAAAATATCAAGAAAATTAAATATTAAAAAAAACCCTAAACCTAATTCATTAGTATTAAGAAAAAAATATGGGTTAGTTTGATTATTGCTTAATTGAAAAATTAGGGTTAGAAAAGGAAAAGAAAGATAAATTTGGTTAAAAGAGAAAATAAGATAAAAAGATTGCATGGGGTGGGTGTTGAACCCACGCCCCCTGGCTTTCACGCTGCATTGGTTGCCATTAGGCCAATCGCCTGTTGATGTTTAGAGATAGAGCTGCATGATAATATATGAAACACGCATGTTAGTTAGAAAATTAAAAAAAAAACATTACAAATGCAGGGATCGAACCCACGCCCTTACATCCATAAACCCAACGCCTTGACCAGCGGTGCTACACTCTCATCCGGTCATACAAATGAAACCATTAAATATAATATAAAAGTGGACCGGAGAGGCGCCAAAGCCCTAGCTTCGGTTGTCTTCTCCGATGAGCTCTTTTTGTGACCTATAAAAATAGCAAACATTAGAGATTAAGAAGGACCCTATCCCCCTAAATCGACCCTTGTTAATCCAATGGTGGTGTTAGTTTTGGCTAATTCGTCCTGTACAAAGAGATACAATGAAAATAATGCAAAATGGTTCAATAATGGTGATGGACCATTCCGGAGTTATGGGCCTCATGCAAGGGATCAAACCTACACTATTTTCTCTCAGGAACACATTAGAATTGTTAGTTTCAATCAAAACATCATGAATATTAAAATATGAAATTCACAAAAATATGCAAAATGGTGATGCTTGGAATGCACGTTTCAGACACTTTTGATCATCAAGAATGATTCAAACTTACTTTATAGTATATCATGGATTGAGTTGAATGCTCGCTTGGCCTTGAGGAGGGCTGGAAATTGATTTCAAGTTTGCCCTAGTTTTGACAAAAGTTGAGATTTTGAGAGAGTGTTCTTGAGCATCTTTTTCCGTGTCCTCTTTGTCTGAATATGGTGAGTATATATATTGGAGGATTTAGGTTAACAAAAGTATATTCAATCTTTTGTATTTCATGATCAAATCTTTGATTGAAGTTTTACATGAAATATTTCTTTTTTAGGACAATCATGTACCAATCATACTTACACATTTTTTGCAAGTTATCACCAACTTATTAGACTTATGATTTGATTCAAAAATAGATTATAATGCCTTGATTCATTCACTTAGTATTTTATTTGATTTATTTTGATTTTAATTGAATAAAATCAAAAATAAAAGAAATAAAAACCTTAAAAATAAATGAATGGATTTAGGAGTCTATTATGAGGCCAGGAACACGTTTGGACCTTAAAAGATAGGTCCATTAGCCCAAAAATTCAAATTTGCTCAAATTGAACTTCATGCATTTTCTCAAAATTGCCCAACTTGCACAAATCATATCTCACCCAATTTTTATCATATGAAGATGATCGAGGAATTTTTGGAAAGCTCAAGATATCTCCTACAATCTCCATTTCTATCATTTTATCATTTGAAGCCTTTATCTTCATGTAAATTGCTTTGACAAAAAGTATCTTTTTGTTGACTTTTAAAATGACTTGTAACGTTTTGGCCCATATCTCTCAAATGAAGCATTTTTTGCCTTGAGCTTAAAATGAAAAAGTTGTAGAGAATTGAATTTCCTTCAAATGAGCTTTATTTAAGAAATTTCTGATGAAGTATGTGAAAGTTATGCTTCGTCAAAGTCCAGTTGACTTCTCCTTAAGAAAACCCTAATTTAGTAACTTTTGACTTTTGATGAATCTTGAGTTTTCTTGATGAATCATGCTCAAACCTTGATGAAATGATGAGTGTGACTTTAAAATGTTAATGTTGACCAAAAATCTTGAAGTTTGACTGTAAATTAGTCAATGTTGACTTTCTGTCCAATATAGTTGATTTTCAATCATCTGGCTAATTGACTGAGCAAACTTGTGCTACAAGGCTTGGAATTTGGCATGAGGATTCTTTGAGACATATGAGAAACCATGAAATCCACTTGAGGCATTAGAATTCTAATTTTACTTGAGAGAAGCAAAACCCTAGTTGTAGGACAACTGCTTAGGAGGAGAGTTTGTCTGGCCAACCCTTGAGTAGTCTTGAGCCATTGAGAACCCTAGGAACATGAGGAGGTATCTTGAAGAATGGGAGGGAAAATTTTGGGGGTACAACAGTTGCCCCTGTTCAATATTCTTAAACCTGAAGAGTAAGATTGACATGCTCTCTATTCATGATCTGAAGGTGGAAGAGGATTGAACATTTAAGTGCCTAGAAATTTGGACTTACATGTGCACGAAGTAACATTGTTGGTTGGTTGTATTGCATGAATGGGATTAAAGATGCCATTCGAAGGGTGATAGAGTGTCGTCAGATATGGACTTATAGATGCCATCCAAAGTAACTGTTGATGGTAGTATCAGAATGAGTCTATGTTTGATTGTATTTGAGAAGTATACTAGAATGACTTTGTGTCAGACTGTATCTAACATATGTGCTAGGGAGCGTCAGAATGAATCTTATTTCTCGATTTTATCTAATTGATATTCTAGATTGAGTCTATGTCTTGACTGTATCTATAAGAGGATTAGAATGAGTCTTTGCCTGACTGTATCTGAGATCCGTATTAGAATGAGTCTACGCCTGACTATATCTAAAGGATGTACTGGAATGAGTATCATAATGAATCTATTTCCGTATTAGATAGTAGTTTCTAAACTTTTTTTAGAACTCCTTTCCTGGGGATTCTTGCTTTCTGTTTGAGGACACTCCACTGGGGACGTTCGACTTCTGCTTGGGGATAGAAGAATTCCAGGAAAATTGGTCGTTCATCACTCTTTCGAAGGATTTGATTCTTATGAATCCTGACTGGGGATAAAAGAGATGAATAATCCTCTGATGTGTTGTCTGACCAGGTTTCAGATATGGATTTCAACTCTTCTGGAGAGGACAAAGTTGAGTGACATCTGGCCGGGGAAGAGAATCCTGCCGGGGAGTTACGATATCGAAGAAATAAACTCCGTTGGGGAAATAAACCTTGTAGACTGTGTTGAGGAAATAATCTATGATTGGTATCGGGATTTCATAGGTTGTGCTAGGGAAGTTTCTACCGTATGCTGGGGAAATGATCAAACTTATTTATCTGCTAGGGGGCCTATTTGGGAAGATGATCATGTTGAGCTATCCACCAGGGATATAGAGGTAAACTGCTGGAAGATGCCCAATTTCTGTCTGATGGCATATTAGATTTTCCAGGGAATATATCTCTGTTGGGGATGAGCTTGTGAAGATAGCTCTATAGAGATAATTCTGTGGAGATTGCTCTGTGGAGATTTATGGATGACTTGAACATTATCCCAACTCCTAGAGTCTTTAGTAAATGCTAATCCTGTTTTTATGCATATATTTTGTTAACAATAATCATGTTTAAATGCATATGTTCATCCAATGTAATAATTGGACATTTTTGCAAACAAAATAGAGAAAGTAAAACAATTTTGAATTTGAAATCTTATTGCATTGACTCTGAAAGTTTTCCTATAAGCAGCCAGTTTTATACAAAGATACAGAAATCCTAGTAAAAGGAAGTTGTCGTAAGAATGAAGAAAGGGTACAAAGAAAAACAAGGAAAAACAGCTATGTGGAAACGGCCCCATCAAGTTTCAACTCTAGTATTGCCACTATGTCTTCAAGCATCTCTTCACTTATTGTTGGAAGAAGATGATTGAATTATTTTGTACCGTTTGAACTTGACGCTAGTAATGAAGCTGGTCGTAAGTAGATGGGTGATCCAACAGGACATAGTCATACGCTTTAATCCCTAACTTTTTCCTAGACCGCCCTTTAGGGTTTTCAGTCCATCGGGATATCCTTTTTTGCCTAAGCCGCTTTTTCAGGTTTTCGACTTGCCGGATGTACAATTATTATATATATATATATATATATATATATATATATATATATATATATATATATATATATATATATATATATATATATATACCTGATTTTTGCCCGAACCCTTTTAGTTCATCGGGTTGCCCTTACTTTTTCCTAGGCCTGTCAATCTAGCAGGTCTCTTTTATGAGTAGTATTTTTTGACTATGTCCGTGTTCACAGGGTGTAGAAAATATTCACCATCCATGGTAGTAAGTATCATAGCACCACCAGAAAATATTTTTTTAATCACAAATGTCCCTTCGTATGTAGGAGTCCATTTTCCCCTTGGATCACCTTGTGGTGGCATAATGCGCTTTATTACCAAATCACCAGACTGGTATACCCGATGTTTGACTTTCCTGTTAAAGGCTTTGATCATGCATTTCTTATACATCTGACCATAAAAAACAGCCACAATCCTTTTTTCATCGATCAAACTTATTTGGTCCAGTCGAGTCTGAGTCTATTTGTCTTCATCTAAACACGCGTCTTTCATAATCCTTAGGGAGGGAATATGGACTTCAACAGGTAAGACAACCTTCATATCATAGACTAGAGAGAACGGGGTTGCTCTAGTTGATGCATGTACTGATGTGCGATAACCATGAAGAGAAAATGGTAACATCTCATGCCAATCTTTGTATGTCACTGTCATTTTCTGCAAAATATTCTTGATATTCTTCAAGAGAGAGTGGGTTTCTCGAATATGTATTTTATTGGATCCATCTTAGAGATCAACAAAGTAGTATAAGTAAACATATACTATCTTAGTCGACCGAGCAGCCTATGCCAAAGCGCGTCAAGTTTTCTCGAGCAGTGAGCATCTTGTTTCACAGTCGATAATTTTTTTGCTAAGGTAGTATATTGCATGCATTTTTTGACCAGACTCGTCATGTTTCCCCAATACACACTCCATTGAGTTCTCTAATACTATCAGGTACATGATCAGAGGTTTTCCTTCAACCGGTGGCATCAGAATTGGAGATTCTTGGAGGTACTCCTTGATTTTGTCGAAGGATATCTAGCAATCATTGTTCCATTTCACTACTTGATCTTTCTTCAGTAACTTGAAGATTGGCTCACAAGTAGCAGTCAAATGGGAAATAAATCTGGCAATGTAGTTCAATCGTCCCAAGAAACCTCTGACTTCCTTCTCAGTACGAGGAGCTGGAATTTATTGGATGGCTTTAACCTTAGCAGGATCAACTTCAATACCTTTAACACTGACGACAAAACCTAGGAGTCTACCGGATCTTACCCCAAATGTGCACTTGTTCGGATTCCATCTCAACTTATATTTCTTCAACCTCTCGAACAACTTATACAGGTGGTCGAGATATTCTTCTTCAGTCTGAGACATGGCTATCATGTCATCAATGTAACCATCTATCTCATGATGGATAATGTCATGGAACAAAGCTACCATAGCCCGCTATGTTGCGTCGGTGTTCTTCAAACCAAAATGCATAACTTTGTAACAGAAAGTGTCCCACTGTGTGACAAAGGTAGTCTTCTCTATGTCTTCAGGTTCCATCTTTATTTGATTATAACTAGAGAAACCATCCATGAAGGAAAATACTTTATGCTAAGCGGTGTTGTCAACCAGAACATCAATATGCGGAAGCGGAAAGTCATCTTTGGGGCTTGCCGTGTTCAAATCCATGTAGTCTATACACATACGCACCTTGCCATCCTTCTTAGGTACTGGAACCACATTTGTAAACCACTGAGGATTGGACGTAATAGTTAAGGAACCTGCATTGAACTGCTTCATAACCTCAGCTTTGATCTTTTCAGACATCTCGGGACACATACGACGAACCTTCTGTTTTATAGGAGGACAACCTTCCTTCACCGGTAGACGGTGAACCACAATGTCAATATCAAGCCCTGGCATGTCTTCGTACGACCAAGCAAAGATCTCAACATAGTCATGCAACATCTAGATTAATCTCTTTTTGACACTGTCTTCTAGGTTGGCACCTATCCTGACTTCTTTATTGTCCTCTTCAGTACCCAAGTTCACAACCTCGACTGGCTCTTCATGAGGTTGTATGGCTCTTTATTCCTGCATTAATAGCTAGCAAACTCTACAGTCACTTCACAATCTTCCTCACCTCCGTCCTCGGCTTGGTAGATCAAATTTTTGAAGTCATACTTGGCAAGAGCATAATTATTATCAATGGGGTCCAGGGTGGATATGGATCTACAATTTGTTGTGTGGGTGTGTGTAAGAACACATAGCTATTTTGAAAGCAATAAAGTAAAATAAAGACAAAGAGCACAAAAATTGAATGCAAATGTCCAATGAGTTATTAAATGAAAATATGCGGATGAAAAATCACAACCCTAACAAATGGTCTGTTATGCCCGAGGTAAGGCATAAGGTTTACAATTATTGTTTAAATTACATTACCAAAAACTTGAAAGCAATAAAATAGAAAATAGAATTTACTCCTGACTAAAGGAGATTGGTATAAATTCTTTAGCCTTCCAATTGTTGAGCCCACTGCCAGTGGTAGGAAAAATCTAACTATCTATGTCACAGTCGCTATCAGCGTCTTCCACGGTGTTAACGATCTTGCCATGATTAGGCATAGTAGAGGTAATCACATTAGGAGTCTCAGGAGGATCAAATTCAACCTCCTTAGAGTAAATCATATCTTGAATCTTATTTTTCAGAGCCCAATAGTTGTTAGTGTCATGTCCGGGACTGTTGGAGTGATATGCACACCTCACATTGGGATTATAACTGGGAGAAGAAGTATTAGGATTCTAAGGAGGATCCTTCAATGTAATCAACTCTGCCTTCATCATATATTGCAATGCTTGAGACAATAGCATGTTGATTCTTATGAACTATCTCCTGGGTACATCCTGCCTATGCTGATTACTCTGTTGTTATTGTTGTGGTACTGGCGCGAGATTAGAGATCAGAACTGCCCCCACAAATTGGTTACGGTTTCTTAATATGACCCTTCTGGCCATACACAACATTGGATTATTTCTTACCATTATAAGTTTTATTTATAGTATTCGAAGATGTAGCCACCTGAATTTTACCTCTTTTGATTCCATTCTCAACATGTTCTCCTGTTAATACCAGTTAAATGAAACCAGCTGAAGAACTTCCAAGTAGGTGATTATAGAAAGGACATGTTAGCGTGATCATTATAGCAGTAGAAATGTTGAGACTAAGCCATTGTATTTACTTGACTCACATAGATCAAAATAAAAATCTCCACCGTGCTTTATTGTTTCCAAAGGAATGGGAAAATAGCGAATATCCCAAAAAGAGGGGGAGAGAGTCTAAGTTCAGGGGTTGGTTATGCAAAGGGAAGGTATTAGCATCCTAGACATCTACGGTACTCCGCAGGAACCTCTTTGTAAATATGTGTATTTTGGCTATAAAATTTGTATACAAAAATAGATTGTGGGAATGAGAAAAGAAGTATTTTTTTACAATTTTTGCATCCGCCGCGGTTGCGGGCCTTTAGTCCCTACGTACCACCTTCCGTGGAATAGGGGATTAGGGTACACGTAGTTCATCTTTAAAAATTTTAAAACACAAGCGTGTTGGTTTAATTTTAAGAGACAAAACATTATCGTCTTATCTGAGTGAAAAACATACTTACTATCCACAATTATGAGAAAGGAGAATTTTTGTCATCTCAAAGTGGAGGATATTGCTTGGATTCTAAAAATCAACAAAGCTTCACTCAACACCCAAGTGGAAAATATCTCACTTCAATACATATCATAAAGTATAGTAGTTTGCATCACTAAAAGGATTGACAAAAGTCTAATCTTTTGAGAAAGTTTTAAAGTAAAAAGCCAAAGTGGCAAAATGGTTTGAATGAGATTGATTGACTTTTAGTCTTCTCACAAAAATGTCAAGGTATTATTAAGTTGATTAAAGTTTTATTAAGAAAATATTTTGAAAATACATGGACATAAGTGTAAGTTTATTATGAAAGCAGTTCAAGTTTAAAAACAAGAATAGTTTTCAAAAGGAGGGATAAGATTTTTGAAATTAAAGAAGATGGGAGGAGATGAAGGGACTATCCTAAGGCATAAAGTAAAAGCTAGGGAAAATAACCGTTTAACCAACAAGAAGTAAACACTTGACATAATGAGTCAATATAGAATTCCGATCCTTTGGATTGAAACCAAGCAAGCAAAGATACTAAATCTCTTATGAAACCAAGCTTCAATTGCATTAAGTCTTCACAAAAATTGGGCAGAGTAACGACTGTATACAGATAGATTCCAGATCATAGACAAAGCATGTAATCACAATAACCTGCACATAAACAAACAACCCAATGTCTTGGGGTAAACCCCAAGAACTCCAGATAAAATAACAGTTGACGTCACAAGGTCTCAAGGTAGGTTAAGGTCTCTACTCCTAAGTTAAAGAAGTTCACAATCTCCATAATGCCAAGGATAGTAACCAAGTAGTCCAAGTAAAATTTAATTTTTTTAGGGTTCAAGTTGATTATTAAGTATCTTAAAAAAAAGCTTAAATGAGCAAAATAAAAATGACATAATAGAAAAATTCTCAAATGAGCAAAGATGAAAATAGCATGAAATATAAATGCTAAAATAAATGTGCTTAAAGTAAAAGCATAAAATAAAAGCACAAAATAAAGTCAATTGTTAGAAATTAAAGGTTAGTATATCACCCATTCAAAATTCTCAAGGCAACAATAAATGATCAATGATGTTTAAGTGATTCACTTTGACTAAATTTTATGAAGATTCATTAGAGGATTGATAAGACCAAAGCCTCCTAACAATGAACCTCAAAGTTATTGGATAAAAGGATTCAAATCAACATACTTGCGCTTACAAACATGGGTTTGGGCCACGAATGATCATTTCTCGAATCGGGACAAAATTTAGCGCTATGTTAAGCAATCGTAAGTGGAATTATATAGAAGTCGCACCTATTTTGAGGTCGGTCAATAGCAATTTATGTATCCTATGCTTGGAGAGATGATATGTACATCATCCTCTAACAACATATGACACAATAAGAATGGGATAAGATGAAGAGGGATGAGAGAATAATTAAACCACATTTGAACCAAAAAAAATTAATCAAACTATTATTAAAATCATTCATCCATTTTTATGGAGTTAGACTCAACACCATGGATCCAATGATGTTAATAAAGCTCATGATCAAAATTTCATAGTCTAAGATCAGCCGAAATATATACAAAAAATAAAATTGTATTTAAAATAAAGAAAAAGGTTTTTAAAAATAATTTTAAAATGAAAATAAGAGGGGAAAATTGTTAAATTGTAATTCAGCGTGTCAAAAATATGTGCCGAAAAGATTAGATTTGTTTAGATTTAAATATATTTGATTTAAATCTAGAATAAATTTAATTTTATTTAGTAACAAAATAGATATTTTGGGCTTTGGGCTTAGGGTGTAAGCTCAGTTATAAATAAAGGGAGTAACCCCTATTTTTTGTAAGCAAGTCAAGCAAGTCATTCACAGTATTTTGCAGTGGCAAAGTGAATAATAAAGTTTTCACAGTTTGTGAGCAGAGAGAAACTCTGCAGAAATTATTTGTCTTGTCTTCTTTCTTTGTTTGTCTCATAATTAAATTGTCATTATGGTAGAAATTTATCATAGTCTTTTGGTGGATTTCCAACATCTGGTATCAGAGCTTTGTTTTGATTCAAGGGAAGTATCAATCAAGAATGATTAAAGAATTCACGATGGCAAATTATGGGAATGCAAACTATCCAGCAACGCTACCAATTCTGAAAGTTGACAACTATGAGAATTAGTGCAAACAGATGAAAGTCTCATTCAGGTGTCAAGGTATTTGGGACCTTGTAAAAAATGGAGTCGAAGCGCTTGGAGAAAATGCTTCAGAAGAAGAAAAGAAGAAATACACAGAATCTGAGAAGCTTCGGTATAAAACATTATTTATAATTCATCAATGTGTCAGCCCAGACAATTTTGAAAAGGTTAGTGATTCAGAATCTGCAAAAGAAGCTTGGGGAATCCTTGAGAAGTCTTTTGGAGGCGCTGAGAAGGTGAAAGAAGTAAGGTTACAAACTCACAAAAGGACGTATGAACTGCTTTAGATGGAAGACATTGAAAGCATATCTGATTTCTTCACTAGAGTTACAAAATTAGTAAATCAAATCAAGATATGTGGAGAAACGTTAACAACAAGAGTTGTTGTTTCTAAGATCTTGAGATCTTTAGCTCCTAAGTTCGACCATATAGTGGTGGCAATAGAAGAGGGGAAACACTTGTCAAAATTGATAAAGGAAGAGCTTCAAGGGACGCTTGAATCTCATGAACAAAAAATGAATGAAAGAGCTGCAGGAAAAATCAAAGAGTGATGTGGCCTTGCAGGCACATTCAGCAAAAGAAACCAAAGGCAAAGGAAAATGTTTCAACAGAGGTAGAGGTGGCTACAACAAATCAAATTATAAAGGAAACCAGATCGAAGGAAATGTGTCAAATCAAAGAAGACCATACCAAGGCAACCAAAGAGGTGGTGTTGCAAATAGAGGACGAGGTGGTGGTTGAAAACCTGATAAGAGTCACATTCAATGTTACAATTGTCAGAAGTATGGTCACTATTCGAGTGATTATCCAGAAAAACGAAAGAATCAAGAAAGTGATGCAAAGCTTGCAAAACATGAAGAAGAGATGATGTTGATGGTCACAACAAGAGATGAAGATAGATTCAAGGACCAATGGTACTTGGATTCAGGATGTTCATCACATATGTCTGGAAGGAAAGACTGGTTTGTCAATATAAATCCCTCAATGAAAAATATGGTAAAATTTGTAAATGACAATACCCTAGCAGCTGAAGGTATTGGTGATGTTATGATTATGAGGAAAGATGGCAAGAGGTCAGTAATTTCCAATGTGTTGTACATACCAGGCATGAAGAGTAATTTGCTCAGTATAGGGCAATTGGTAGAAAAGAATTATAAAGTGTCAATCGAAGATAAGATGATGAGAGTCGTTGATGCAAATGGGAGATTAATCTTGAAGGCTCCTATGTATCAGAATCGAACCTTCAAGATTGAACTAAATGTGATGGAGCACAAGTGCCTTTCGACTGCAGCTAGCAGAGATGAATGGATATGGCATTATAGACTAGGCCATATCAACTTCAGAGACATCAGAGATTTGAAGAGAAGAAATATGGTTTCAGGATTTCCAGAAATCAACATTCCAAACGAGGTATGTGTGCAGGCGAAGCAACACAAGAATAGCTTCAGCAAGGATGCATGAAGCAGGTCGAAGGCTAGTCTTGAAGTCATATACTCTGATGTATGTGGACCAATCTAGGTGGATTCGATGGGAGGTAACAAATACTTTGTTACATTCATAGATGATTTCAGTTGAAAGTTGTGGACATATCCGATCAAGAAGTAAAGTGAAGTGATCAAAGTATTTTCCAAGTTTAAGTCTATGGTCGAAAGGCAGAGTGATCGAAAGCTCAAAGTTTTGAGAACTGATGGTGGTGGAGAACATGTGTCGAAAGACTTCAGCATGCTATGTGAAAAGGAAGGGATTGTGCATGAGGTGGTGCCACCCTATACTCTATAACAAAATGGAATTGCATAAAGGAAGAATCGAACCATCATGAATATGGTGAGAAGTATGTTGAAATCCAAGAATTTACCTAAATAGTTTTGGGGTGAAGTTGTTTCGACTGCAACATACATTTTGAACAGATGTCCTACAAAGAAGCTAGAAGGAATTACTCCAGAAGAATGTTGGTCTGGTGTGAAGCCTAGCTTGAGTCATCTGAAGGTATTAGGATCTATTTCACATAGACATGTGCTAGATTAGTTGAGAAGAAAACTTGATGACAAGTCAAGTCAAATGATTCTAGTTGGATATCATTCGACATGAGGCTACAAGTTGTTCGATCCAGTGAAAAAGCAGATTATGATCAGCAGGGACATGATCATAGATGAGTTTAAAGAATGGGATTGGACTGGAAATGTCAAGAAAGATTCAGTGGGAATCCTATTCGAAGAACCAGAAACTCAAGTCGAAAGAGAAGTTCGACAAGAGGAACCAACAGATATACCAAGTACAAGCAGACCTCAAAGAACAAGACGCATGCCTGGAAGATTTCAAGATTGTGTGATTACATTAGATTATGTGATAGATGATGAAGGTGAGCTGGTACATTATGCTTTCTATGCATATGTCGAACCTGTTAATGCAGCTGAAGCATTGAAGGATTCAAAGTGGGTGAAAGCAATGAACAAAGAAGTGATGTCTATCGAAGACAACAACACTTGGTCACTTGTCGAATTGCCTCAAGGAAAGAAGGCAATTGATGTCAAGTGGGTATACAAAGTGAAAACAAATTCGAAAGGGAAAGTAACTCGACACAAAGAAAGGCTTGTGGCAAATGGATTTCTACAAAATGAAGGAATAGACTTCGATGAATATTTTGCACCTATTGCTAGGATCGAAACAATCAGGTTGGTTGTTGGTCTAGCAGAAATAAACAGTTGGCACATATGTCAGATGGACGTGAAGTGTGCATTCCTAAATGGACCCTTAGACGAAGAAGTCTATATTAAACAACCAATTGGGTTTGTGAAACATGATGAAGAGAGAAAGGTGTATAGGTTGCATAAAGCCCTGTATGGATTGAAACAAGCTCCAAGGGCTTGGAATAAGAAAATTGATAGTTTCCTAAGGGAGAAGGAATTTGTGAAGTGCACAACTAAACATGGAGTATATGTAAGAAGAAGCAAGAGTAAATTACTTATATTATGTCTCTATGTAGATGATTTGTTGATAATAGGTAGCTGTAAAAGTGAGATCGAAGACTTCAAAGGTGATCTCAACAAGGAATTTGAAATGTCTGATTTGGGTGAGATTTCATATTTCCTTGGAATGAAATTCTACAAGAGCAGTAGAGGTTTGATGATGCATCAAAGAAGATATGCAGGAGAAATTATCAAGAGGTTTGAGATGGAAGAATGCAACTCAACTTCGACACCTACATAACCAAGACTGCAATTGTCGAAAGATGCAGATGAAGATGATGTTGATCCAACCCAATACAAAAAACTTATTGGATCATTGAGATACCTTTTTCATACAAGGCCTGACTTAACATATAATGTAGGTATAGTAAGTAGATTCATGCAGAAGCCAAAGGTATCACATCTAGCAACAGTGAAGAGGATACTAAGGTATCTCAAAGGAACTTTCGATTATGGCATTTTGTTTCCTGCAACTGATAAAGGAAAAGATTGCAAGTTAGTGGGATACACTGATTCGAGTTGGTGTAGTGATGCCGAAGATTAAAAGTCAACAGCAAGATATGTGTTTATGTTAGGTGGTGCACCAGTTGCTTGGAATTCAAGAAAGGAACCAGTAGTGGCATTATCATCATGCAAAGCAGAATACATAGCTGCTTCTCTTTGTGCATGTTAAGCAACTTGGATGGTGAACTTGGTCGAAGAGATAACAGGGAAAGATCATGGAGAAATTACCATGAAGATCAACATCATGTCAGCTATCAATCTGGAGAAGAACCTAATAGCACATGGTCGAAGTAAGCACATTGAAATGAGGTTCCATTATCTTTGAGAGCAGGTAGCAGATGGGAAGATGAATTTGGAACACTGCAGAACTGAGAATCAGATTACAGATATCATGACGAAGGGAGTGCAAGTCGAAGTATTCAAAAGACTAAGAGCCATGATGAACATACATAGTTTATACACAATGAATTAGGTGGTGTGTTAAATTGTAATTTAGTGTGTCGAAACTATGTGTCGAAAAGATTAGATTTGTTTAGATTTAAATAGATTTGATTTAAATCTAGAATATATTAGATTTGATTTAGTAACAAAATAGATATTTTGGGCTTTGGGCTTAGGGTGTAAGCTCAGTTATAAATAGAGGGAGTAACCCATATTTTTTGTAAGCAAGTCAAGCAAG
The DNA here is from genome assembly GCA_948472305.1 of Vicia faba. NCBI lineage: Eukaryota > Viridiplantae > Streptophyta > Magnoliopsida > Fabales > Fabaceae > Vicia > Vicia faba. The sequence goes on from OX451737.1 coordinate 252,968,187, forward strand.
TCATTCACAGTATTTTGCAGTTGCAAAGTGAATAATAAAGTTTTCACAGTTTGTGAGCAGAGAGAAACTCTGCAGAAATTATTTGTCTTGTCTTCTTTCTTTGTTTGTCTCATAATTAAATTGTCATTGTGGTAGAAATTCATCATAGTCTTTTGGTGGATTTCCAACAAAAATGACAATTATATTCAAATCAACCAAGAAAAATCAAATGAGGCCATAGAAAAATCAGAAATATACTCAAATGCTTATATAAAATTTTTGGTAATTTTTTTAAGTCAGAAACTATTTTTAAACTAATTAAAATTGCTCAAATAAATGGAAAAAAGATCAAAAATAGTAGAAGTCAAAATAAAATTCTAAAAAAAATTCAGAAGGTCATAAATAATGGAAATGATTTTGATGAATTTTTTCAGAATTTAAAAATGTTCAAAAGTATTTTTTAAGTAATTAAAAACAAACCAAAACAAAGAAAAAATATAAAAAATATCTAATTTAAAAATAAAATTATGAAAAAATAAAATTCAGAAAGAGAATATTTAAAAATATTTTTGTGAATTTTTTTCGTAATTTTTGAATCAGAAATGAATTTTCTATGATTTTTTGAAGTTTAAAACAATTTAAATGTAAAAATCAGAAATAAAAAATAAAGTCAAAAAAATGTGGAACAATGGATGAGAGTCAAAACACGTTAGTAAGTTAATCCAATGGATCAGACGTGTTGTGCATATCATGGTCTTTAGTGGAATAAACATAAGATCATTAATTAAATCAGATTTTTGAAAAATAAGCGTGGCACGCTTTCATTGGTTGATAGATGACACGCTAGTCATCTTCAACCTCCAGCCAACGAAATTTGCAGGTTTCAGAAACTGTAAAATTAAAAGACGAGACCAGTATCATTCGCTTCATCTCTTCAAGACGACCCCAATGGTACCTTCGCAAAAAATTTATATAAGTTGTGGCTCAGTCGTTTTGGAAGAGAAGTTTTGAAGAGGAATTTGAAATTTCATGGTCAAAACGTACTTCCAATTGAAAACAATTGTTGCGACTAGATCAGGATGATGAGAGCGTCATAATAGTATCAAAGTTTGAGAGAATTGGTGAAGGAATCTACCTATTGAAGTTAAGTTGCAGAGCTCTGAAACTTGACTTGGCTAGCACGATTCAAGGAGTTTTAAAGCTTAATTCTTCTTCTGTTAGCTTCAGTGAGGTTCAAGGAAGATGAATTCACAAAGAAAAATGATTGAGAAAGGTTGTAAGAGCAAATTTGAAGTTGCAGAAAATTTGATTCAAGTGGGATTTGGCAGGATGATTCTGGCTCTCTAAGCTTGAGAAAATGAATGAGGTGTGACCCTCTATTTATAGGGAAGCTGGTTGAATGTTCAAGCATGTGAAATGGTGAAGTTTGGAGGGAAATCGTGTGATCCTGATACACGAGTAAGGTGTGATCTGTTTTGTATCAAAACTCATCAAATCCTTGCGTTTTAAGGCTCTATTCCACTTTGGCAAGTTTGTTAAACATGTTTAGACCAAAAACGCGTGCTAATTTGATGTTTAGAAGCTAAAACATGAATTTCAAATTCTGACTTATGAAGAAACTTCAGTTTCAAGTTAACAAATTAAAATCAATGGCATTCTCAGCTCAAGGAGTCTTAGGACATGATTCTTGAAGCTTTAGAAATATGAGATCACAAGCTTTAAAATGTGCAATGAATGTCATCAAATGGATGCTTGAGCTGAAAATTGTAATGAGTCAAAGTTGAGAAAAAGAGGTTGACTTTCTATACTTAGAAAATTTCTATGTTTTTTCATCAAAAATGACTTATAATGTCTTGCATCTAAACATGGCCTTCCACTTGAAATTTTCTCTTGACCAAAAAAATATGGCATGAAGTAGATCTCTTGAATATAATTTTTAGACTTGAACCATTTAAAAACTCCAAAAATTGAGAGAGTTATGACTTGTTGAAGTTGGCAAAAGTTTATGAAATGACCTATAATCTTTTGCATCCATAGGGAATCTTACATCCATTTTAATACTTTTCACTTAAAATAAGGGTTGAAATCTGTGATACGGTGGGAGAACTAACTTGGGTGTTTTGCGTTTTATTGCAAATGTTGCGGTTAGCAAGAGTCGCCACCGACTTTTCTTTTATCCAAAAGGAAAGGATGAAAAGAACAAGAAAGACCTTTGAGATTGTTTCTTGAGTTCGGGGGGTAGATTATAAAAAGGGAAGGTATTATCACCCTTTTCATCCGTAGTTATCTATGGGCTCTTAGTTGCTTGCTAGATCACTTGCTTTTGTTTTGGTGTGTGCTTGTGGTGTGGTTTTTAAAAGTATTTTAAAAATATCTTTATAATGGTTCTCGTTTCTATAAGAACGCGTACAAAGTGTTGTTTGGAAAATAGTTCAAGGAGATGTTTTGTGGAATGTGTTTTTGAAAGAGATTTTGAAAAGGTGTCTTCTTTGTAATGGCTCTCGTTTCTATAAGAACGCGTACAAAGTGTTTGTCTTTTGAAAATGTTTCAAATGAGTGTTGGTGTATATAAAATGTTTTTTTTATGAGCAAGCGAGCAACTAGGAGCGAATATACCTACTCAAAAAGGTCTTAAATGTTCTTTTCCTCCTCCTTTAGATGTTGCTATCTTACCATTGTTTTAGTAAGAATCCCTATCGTTGGATGTGAGGGGACAAGCAAAGGACATTTTGTATAGTCATAGAAGGCAACCTATGGGACGTTTTACAATATCGTTTAGGGACTAGATTGTTTATCGAAGGCAACATCGAGGGTCATCGAGGGACTACGATCTTTTATCGAGGGTCTTTGCTAAAAAGCCCATGTTCGAGGGACATGATTATTTTTTGATATGCAACAAATGAGATTACCCTAAGGGGTGCATGTATGAAAAGTGTATTTGATTGCATGCATTCAGTCTTGATTAGGGTCATCTATTTGTCGATTTCATGTCTTGCCATACACACCCTAATTACTAACAATATATGAAAGCAATAAAAGTGCGAAAAAGTAAAATCCTACACTATTACATCATTAAGGGGATGGGGTGTACAAATTTAAAAATGGGGATTGCAAGAATCTAAAGTCCTAATTATCTATTACAACCATATTGAAATAATACACAAGAAATGTAAAATGGACTTGTTTTGTTTAAGTAAAGAAATAAGTTTACTTAAGAAAATATTTTGATCTTTTTGTTCTAAAAGAAATAAAATAAAACATGTGAATATGAAATATTTTTGGTGTTTTGGGTTATTAAAAGCTAAAATAAGATAAATAAGAGAAAAAGGAGTCTGAATCAGCACATTGCTGAAATGAGAAGGAAGAGAAGTTCTGACTCTGATACGCTGCAAGAGAGAAAATGTTAGTAGGAAAGTAGAGGGTCAGAAGTTCTGGGCCTGGGTACACCAAGTTCTGAGGTTGCTGGGAATAAAGGAAAACCTAGAAGTTCTGATTGTTGAAGGGGTTCAGAAGCTATAGTGTAGCTGGGAACCTAGAAGTTCATATATCACTGGTGTTGTACCCCAAAATTTGCCCTCCTCTTTCTCCACAAGAAATCGCAGTTTCGGGCTTTTCCTGATTTTTCAGACTGGCTCAAGAATCGGTCAAACAGACTTTTCTCGTCAGTCAGACAAAATTTAGGGTTTTCATTGATTTTAAGACAGTTCAAACAGATTGCTTTGGATTGGTTGAATTGGCTCAAAGTTTGATCAGGCAGGCGTTCCTCCAATGCTAAGTCAAAAATCAGGGTTTTGTGCGCATATTTCTCAAGAAGAGTTAGTTCTATCAATGCTTTTCAAATTACTCTGAAATAAGAACTGAGGCTGCTGGTTGTTAATTGGCAGTTGTTTGGATTTAATCAGTGAAAGGAGGCATGTGGACGTTTTGTTTAATTAACTATCATCTGGTTTGATTAACTGTGCATTGCTTTGGATAATTGGAGCGCCGGGTTTGTTATTGATTGATGATAAGACCACAGTGTTTATCAATTGATTATTCATTTTAAGTTAGAATAATTGGAATTTATTTCCATTTTATTATAATTTAAGAATTATAAACAATTAGATAAATATCTGAAGAAGAATAAAAAATGAATGTCAATAAAAGGACTTTTTATTTATCTTTAAATTATTTGTATAATTGTTATTGTTTACAAAATATTTACAATAATTTAAATTGCAATAAAACTATGTTCTAAAATTTCTAAGTCTTCATCTTCTATCCAATGCTCCCTTGTTGCTCATTTATTTTTCATCTGCAAAACAAGAAACAAAAGAAAAGTCAAAGCAGAAAAAAAAATTAAAGATAGACAGTTAAAAAGATTCATCATTAAAAACAAATGGCCGGAATCAGTTTTGCCCTCTCTGCAAATCACGAGATTTCTCCCGGTTCACAAAGAGGGATGAAAGTTGCTTGCAAAAGAAAAAGACATGAATGCACAAATTTATGATTTTTGCACAAATTCAAATTCTTAAGCATACTGCATAAATCAAAAGAATTGTCAACCAAGTTCCCAAACAGCATGTACAAATAAAGGCAAACTGAATTACATTTTCAAACTAAGCCAAAAGCTGTCCAAGGATATCAAAATATCAACAATTCCAAAAGCTGTCAAAAGAAAGTACATAAAGTGTGCAAGAAACATGGAAATATGCAGTGGAAAAGGGACAAGTACAAGCAATATTCAGAATGCATCATATTCCTAGGCCATTTGTTTTTTCAGAAAAGATGAAATTAAAGCAATAAAAATGCTTCTTTAATCCGGAGAGAGAAAGAGAGAGGAAAGCAGATTATAGTACAACAGGCTAAAGGATAAAAAGAGCATGTATCAGAGCTATTCAAAAGGAGACAGAACATATGCAGCAGAAGTGATCACAGAGTGAAAGCCTCAAGCCTTGCAAACCTGTCCACAAATTTGACCAAGAAAATATATCGCCTCCTTCCCTTAAAAGACAAGAGGGCAAAGACCCTGAAAATATACAAAAAGCCAATAACCTGCAGAATATATCTCAGAAGCCTCAAAGACTTTTCTACAAGCCTAACCTGCCTTCACTATCAACAAACAAAACACCCAACCTGTCAAGTATAAACAAAACACCCAACCTGTCAAGCCTTACCATCAAAACACAAACAGAAGCCTAAAAAACCAGAAGCCTTAGCCTTCATCAAGCCAAAGCCTTAAAACTCTAAGCCTAAACAAACATGAAGCAAGAAACTACAAGCCTCCAATCTGCATAGGCCTTTCATCCAAACAAATATACAAACACTCAAAGCTGCCTGTCAAGCCATGAACCAGAAGCCTAAACTATCCAACAATAGCCATAACCTGTTTGAGCCTTAAAACCATTTTTTCTAACACAACCCAAAAGATTCAAGACAAAAACCTCAAAACAAATCAGACCTGCATAAGTCATTAAACCATCCAAGCCTTACCTGGTCAAGCTAAAGCCAAGGCCTGTAATTTAAAAAGCCTTTGTCCCAACCTGTCAAGCCTTGTCAAGCATCCAACCAAAACCAGTATCCAAATATACAGAAGCCTAACCAACACGAACCCTCAGAAAATTTCATCATTGGGCAAGCTTTCAAAAAACAACTCAAAACATTTGAACCAACACAAAACCCTCAGAACTCAAAGAGTTCATCATTGGGTAACCCACAAAAGCAAAAATCATCATCTCAGAATCAACGAAAGCAAGCATACGAGGCAAAGAGGGACTCAGAATAAACATCATCATCTCAGAGCATACAGAAGAAAAGAAGCATACTCAAAATCAATAACAAGTATTCAGAGGCAACAGAAACGAACGAAAGTGAAGAGGATAAAGAATTGTTTTCAGAAGCTCATCACAAAACAAAAAGACAAAATACGAAATACCGGTTCTTCCAGCCAAAGGCCAGCTCCACCGCTTCCTCCGCCCTCAGCCGTCCTAGGCGCCTCCAAATTCCCTCCTCCTCCGTCTCCAAAAGGTAGTATTCTTATACCCTTTTTATGCATTTCAAATGGCAAACGAAAACACATAATATCAGAATACGAAATCAAAATGTGAAATCAAAAGAAACAACGAAAACCCTAACGCGATTGAGGCCGAAATCAGACCCTGTAAACTTCGCCTGGGTGGTGTACAGAGGGAGAAGGAGGAATGATGGCGTCTGGTGGCCTTGCATGAAAGATTTTGGCTCAGAATCCATGGTATTGAGAACAAACGAAGAAGACGAAGAAAGAAACGATGAACGGCGCCTCACTGAAACCCTAGTTTCCCCTTTCTGAAACGAAACACTCAGACCCTTACAAATAATTTGTGAAACAAGTGGGCCTCAACCCCTTTCAAGCGCCCAAAGCCCATTGCCACTCAGTCGTGCACCCCCCCCCCCTGACTTAGCCTGCTGCTTTTGATTGGGTTGTAAAACCCCTTTAGCCCATTTGTTTTAAAACTTATACCTTTTACTATTAATTTTATTTTTACATCAAATTCTTATTGATAATACTTTTATATATATATATATATATATAACATAATGATAATCTTGTATAGAATATTAACTAAAAAACATGAACATAATGATTTTCTCAATTTTAAAACATTTTCTTTTAATTAAAAATTTTGTACATAAAAAAGATTAATTAAAATACATTAATTAGTAAATACATAAAAAATAGATTTTAGGAGGAATATTCTTTTTTTAAAGCTAAAACATTTTTGTACATAATTAATTAAAATACATTATTTTTAATACCTAAGAATAGACCTTAAAACATTTTCTTATCTTTTAATTAAATTTTCTTATTTGTACATATTAACCAAAATACAAAATTAAATCAAATACTTAATTTTCTCATTAAGTTAACATTTCTCAAACTTGCAAATAAACCTCATACATTTACACATACACTTACACATTTACAATATACAAACACGTCGATACATTTACTTTGCTTTACACATATACATTTGCTATTATTATGCATTGCTATACATTATATTTTACATTTGCGCAATTCGATTTGGTTGTAATTATTTGGATACTATTCTCCTATAAGTCTCATCCCTCATTTGTATACTTGTACCCCCACTCCCGGATACTATTTTGTAATAGCGTAGACTTTAAATTCCCGCAATTTATCACTTTCGAATTATACCATGGTTAGACCTAGGGTTTGTATGTACATAAAATCAAACGCTAGATAACCTAATACAAGACAAATACATGAAATCAATACACAATCACACTTGCACCCCTAGGGTAATCCCACATGTTGCCTTCCAAAGTGGGCCATGCTTGCACGTCGAGTTTCTTTGGCAAAACAATTCAAATGATCATAAGTCCCTCGATGACGCTTTCGAAAGTTGCCTATCAAAATGATCATAGTCCCTTCAAGCAAAATTGCCAAAGACACTTGGCACCGTTGCATTCATGGTCCATACGATGACCCGCGCCCGTCCCGTTAAACATCTTAAACGCAAGATTGTCCACCAAATACAATAGTGGAACAAAATTGTTAAAAAGGGTTAAAACATGAGAAAAACCTTTGAGTATATTAGGGGTAGACAAAACTCTTAGTTACTTGATCAACTTGCAAAAACACTTGCCTACTTTTCAAACCACACTCCACAAACACTTTCAAAACAAACTTTCAAAAACATTTGAAACATCTTTTCGAAAAGATACACACCTTCGTATATACTCAAACACGAGTCATTACAACGGTTGCCGAATCAAAGGCGTCTATTTCAAAACATTTTCAAAACACACACATACACCACAATTTCAAGCAATTCAAAAATCAAGGCAAGTGATATAAAACCAAGTAACTAAGAGCCCATGGATAACCATGGATAAAAAGGGTGCTAATACCTTCCCTTTTCATAATCTACCCCCCGAACCCACGAAACATCTCAAAAGGTTTTTCCTGTACTTTTTAAACCTTTCCTTTAGGATAAAATAAAAAGTCGGTGGCGACTCTTGCTAAACCGAACAAGTGCGAATACAAACGCAAAACTCAAGTCAGTTCTCCCACCGTATCACAGAACTGGCGACTCTGCTGGGGAGTTCCTTAAAAGTGGGGTTACCTTAGTGTTTTAGATCACCCTCTTGCATGATTAATTGTTTGCTTTGATTGCTTTACCTTTGTGGTTCTCTTGTTTGGGCTTGAAATCCTACATCCGGATTTGGGAAACATTCATAGATAGCAATACGTTATGGAAACTGTGCGGGGTATACTGACACGGTTGAAGCAATAGCTATATTAGTGCGACATATTTGTAAGTATCGGTAACCCTTGAGTTCAATCAAGGAGAGTACGGGGCCGCTGAGTGATGTCACTAAGCACTAATGACCTAGAACCTTACTTGACCATCTTGGCCTTTTATTAGGGGTAGTGAGATGACCGGCTTTGGTGCAGTCCGAAGTTGGTAGATACTCGATACTACACTCATTGAGGGTTGTCTTTTGGAATATTTTGGTCGCTAGTTAAGTGGCTAAACCAAAACAATGAACATGGAAGACAATCCAATGATATGGAGCTCCTTAGAACCCGGTTACTATTTATAGGACAGGTTTTTAAGCCAACTACACTCAAGAGGGTACTTACCTATGAAGCCCCATGCATGCTTGAAACTAGGGTTTTGTGTGATTTGCTTGTACATGTGTTTTTGCATGCATCATAAAACATCATAAAGCATCATATGCATCCGCTAACCATTTCAAGGGTTTGGAGCTTCACCTTTGTTCTTGTTTTGTAGGTCATGGAAATCTCTCGCAGGAAAACTATCCAAGTCAACCTTGTGAGAATCCCTCCTCAACTCAAGGAGCTCACATCCAGAATTCCCGAAAGCTCTCCCTTAAGTGAAAGACATGGTAGACTGCTCAGCCTAGTCAACACCAGCATTGAAGAAGACATGATGAAGGTTTTGTTCCAGTTCTTTGACCCCCTTCACCACTGTTTCACTTTCCCCGATTACCAATTGGTGCCCACTTTGGAGGAATTTTCTCAACTCTTGAGAATTCCTATCCTTAATCAACTACCTTTCAACGGTACGGAAAAGGAGCTAAAGCCTGAAGATGTTGCTCAAGCACTACACTTGCAACCATCCGATATCAAGGGGCATTGGGAAACCAGAAGCGGTGTCAAAGGCTTCTTGGCAAAATTCTTGTTTGAGAAGGCACAAGAGTGTTGGAACTCCTTGGATCTACAAGCCTTTGAAGAAATAGTGGCACTCCTCATTTATGGGTTGGTCTTGTTCCCAAATCCTGACCAGCTGGTAGATGTCAACGCCGTCAAGATCTTCTTATCCAGGAATCCCATACCAACATTGCTTGGGGACATCCTCCACTCATTTTACACACGAACAATGAGAAAGAGAGGTGTTCTCATGTGCTGTACTCCTCTCCTTGCAAGGTGGTTTATTTCGCACCTTCCACAGTCTGTTTTGAAGAATGACCAAGGCCTAAGGTGGTCACAACGGTTGATGACTATCACCCACTCTGATGTACACTGGTGTTCTCGGTCCAGAGAAAGTGTCATCATCGTCGATCGTTGTGGAGAGTTCCCTAATGTTCCATTGCTTGGCATTAGAGGAGGCATTACCTCCAACCCTTGTCTGGCTTTGAGACAATTTGGATATGCACGGAGGGATGGCCCTCATGACATGTTGATTCCTGACATAGTTTTTGACTTCGACAACGATGCGCAAGGACTCCGTCAAAGGTTCATCAGAGCTTGGAGGATGCCTAACAAGGTAGACAGCAAGACACTGGGGCACAAGAATTCCATCCCTCTTGAGCCTTATCTCAAGTGGGTTCGAACCCGAGCCCAGAGTCTAATGATGCCTTACCCTCATGGTCTCCATGTGATTAAGGAGCCCGTTAAGGAAGGAGCGGTTCCCTACACCGTCTTATATCCTGACATGCCAACGACATGGGAGGAGATGCAGAAGAGTTGGATCCAACTCAGGGAAGAAAGGGATACTTTTGAAGCCAGCTTCTACGCCAGCGAGAAGAAGGTTTTGGAGCTTACCCGCCGACTCCATGAGGAAGAGACCCTTAACACCTACATCGCGCCAAAGAGGATGCGCAACGTCTTTTTACCATGAGAAGTTTTTGTAATATTTGGCCCATGGGGCATTTATGTACTAACAAAATTTCTTCTTATTAACATGACGTGTGTTCTTTTTGTTTGCGACAATTGTGAATTTCTAAATCCTTAAATGCATTGCATAAATAAACATATCATTCATCATGTGCATAAGCAGGTCTCCACACCAGGTTTCCTTATCTTTCTGCTGTTTATTTCAGTAAGATGGATCTCGAACAGACGGTCAAAGATCTACAGTCTCAGAACTCACAATTTCAACATCTCCTGATGACCTTGGCAAGGGGTCAGGAGGATCTAAAAGCCCTGCTCGGGAACAAAGAGCAAGTGAAAAAGAAGAAGAAGAGAGTCGGGGTGGCTACCCTGGGAAGAAGGTTTGAGGGTGAAGCCAGAAGGGTTCTTGAATTTCCCCCTACATCTGAAGAGGGAACCAGTAAAGGAAAAGGGGCCGCGGTGCCATCTGAATCCGAAGTTGAAGAGGAAGAGGCTGAAGAAGACGAAGACTACTCAAAACAACAATACCCGCCAGCCGATGACAAGTACAAGAGTTTGGAGGACAGGTTGGCAGCTATGGAGCTGCAGAGAGTTCCAGGCTTAGATTTCGAAGATTTGGGATTAATTGCCGGAATTGTGATCCCCCGAAGTTTAAAGTGCCAGTTTTCGCAAGATATGATGGGCTGTCTTGCCCGAAGATGCATCTAAGGTCATATGTCCGAAGAATCCAACCTCACACATCTGACAGAAACCTTTGGGTACATTTCTTTCAGGATAGCCTGTCTGGCACACAGTTGGATTGGTTCTACAATCTTGAGAGATCAGAGGTACATAGTTGGGAGGATCTTGCAGCTGCTTTTTACCGCCAATATCAGTATAACTCTGACCTGGCACCAACCCATACTCAGCTACAGAGTATGGGGATGGCCTCGGGTGAAGGATTCAAGGAATATGCCCAGAAGTGGCACGATCTGGCCGGGAGAGTGCAGCCACCTCTTTCTGATAGAGAGCTTGTTGATATGTTTCTGGGGACCCTGTCTGGTCCCTTCTTTAATCATCTGGTCGGTAGCTCTTCCGCAGGGTTTACCGAATTAATTCTGACTGGCGAGCGGGTAGAAGTCGGTATCAAGAATGTGAAGATTCAGAAGGATGCCTCTGCATCTACAACTGTTAAGAAATCATTTCCGGCGAAGAAGGAGACGGTTGTTGTGTATTCTCAGAGAGGAGCAGGAAGAAACGAGCGCCGATCGACTGTGGGGGCCGTGATGATCCAAAATCCATCAAACGATCAACCTCGCAATAACCAGTCCAAACCTAAACAACAATGGGGAGAACGGCCACCACGGAAGTTCACCCGCATCAATATGACGCCTGCGCAGGTTCTTCCACATCTGTTGAATTTGAATCTCACCAAGATTAGGGAAGCACCGAAAATTGTGAATACTGCTTCACCGCACTATCATCCCAATGCTAAATGCGCCTACCATTCCGATAGCGTCGGACATGACACAAATGATTGTTGGGCGCTAAAAAATAAAATCCAAGACTTGATAGATGCAAAAGAGGTGGAGTTCGATGCTCCAGAGAAGCCAAACGTAATATCTGCTCTGATGCCGAAGCACAGTCGAAATGTCCATGCTATCGAGGAAGATTTGTATGTTTCTGATGTCAATGACCTGAGGACTCCGCTGTTAACCATCAAGTTAAATCTGCTAAGAGCCGGGATTTTCCCGGGATGCAAAGAAGACTGCTACTGTTGTTACTCTCTGCCGTTTGACTGCCCATCTCTGAAGAAAGGCATCCAGGGCCTGATGGACAGTCAACAAATTCTATTTGAGAAGATTCCTACTATTCCAACCCCTACTGAAGATGTTTCAATTATCACCATTCACGCCAATCTTTCCAAGGCCGTCAGAAAGCCTGTTAAGATTACATCAGCTACAAAGATTGTTCCTTTGAAAATAACTATGCCTGGGCCGATCCCCTACAGTTCTGACAAGTCAATACCATGGAATTACGGTGGAGACATCTACTACCATGGTGTTAAACAAGTCGAAGTAACCGAAGAAAGCTCTGATGAAGAAGAGGCCAGCATTGGAAACATTGCTGGTACAAGCAAGATCACCCGAAGCGGGAGAATATTTTCTCCAGAGATTGCCCCCCCAAAGGCAACCTTTGGACCCTCAGCTGCTGCCAGAGTTAATCCTGCACCAATAAGACTTTCCGCCGAAACTCCGTTAATTGAAGAAACTGTTATTCCCGTTGTTGTCCCTCCTACTTCTGCTGATAAAGGTAAAGGGACCCAAGATGAGCTCGTCCGGACGAGGGCTCAACCTTTGGCCATCCCGGAGACCTCTAAGAAAGAGATGGAGGAGATCCTGAAGATAATTAAAAAGAGTGATTATGACGTGGTAGAGCAACTGGGGCAAACCCCCTAGAAGATCTCCATGTTAGCATTACTGCTTTGTTCTGAGGCGTACGCCAAAGCATTGATCAAATTCCTGAAGACAACCCATGTACCCCAGGAAACCTCTGCCGACCAATTCCAAGACTGTGTAGCCAGTCTTACAGCAGACAACGGTTTAGGTTTCTCTGATGCGGACCTGACCTCAAAAGGAAGAAAACACAACGACGCATTACATGTGTCAGTAGAATGCCAAGGAACTACTCTGGCCCATGTTCTGGTCGATACTGGTTCTTCTCTGAACGTGCTGCCCAAGAAGGCTCTCGACCGTTTAGACTGTGAAGGCTTGGAGTTGAGGCCAAGTAATATCATTGTGAGGGCATTTGACGGGTCGAAGAGAATGGTACACGGAGAGGTATACATTCCCATTAAGGTTGGCACATAAGTATTCCCCTCAACTTTCTATGTGATGGACATCCGTCCGTCATACTCTTGCTTACTGGGAAGGCCGTGGATACATAACGCTGGGGCAGTTACCTCCTCCTTACATCAAATGTTGAAGTACCCTGTCAAAGGAAAGATCATAACCGTGCACGGTGAAGAGGAATATAAGATCAGCCACTTGAACTCCTTTCGATATGTAGAGGTGGAAGGAGAATTCATTGAAACACCATTCCAGCACTTCGAGGAAGTCTCTCCTGAAGTGGCAGTAGCAAAAGTGGTAGCTGAGGTACCAAAGCAGATGGCCAGGATGGCATCTTTAAAAGACGCGAAAGCTGCAATGAAGGAAGGGAAGAGCTTAGCATGGGGTCAGTTGCCTGATATTCCTCACAAAACAGACAAGTTTGGATTAGGTTTCACTACTGCGGGACAGAAAGCTATGTGCCGCTCAAAGGTTGAAAGAGCGCCCATCAAGATTTCTCCTTATGGAATCAATGCTCTGGAAGGTGAAGACGAAGAGGCCAACATTGAAGATTAGATCTACCCAACCATCGAAGGAGGACTATGCAACGGGGAGGCAAAGGACTTTGTCCCCATTACTTTTATTAATCAGTAATTATCTGTCAAACATTTCCTGTTGATTTGTAATATTTACTCTTGAACAATCCGTACACTACTTTTTCACCTCATGCCTTGCCCGGGGCATGTAGGTCCATTTGTAAGGGTTTTGATTATCTTCATATCCATATGCCATGTTTAATGATTCATTGGACGCTTTTCATTGATAAACTGCTGTGTTCACTTTTCTTTCCTTTTTGCATTCTGTTTGTTTAAGGATGGCTATCCCTTACACACACCCACACTCACAAATGCAGGTACCCATCCACTCTGGATTCTATGGGTGACTATTCTGCTATGTCCTTCAATAACTCTGAAGATCTGGTCAATCAGGCTGAGTATGAAGATGACGAAGATTGTGAAGTACCGTGAGAGCTAGCCAGACTTCTACAACAAGAAGAAAGGGCCATCTTGCCTCACGAAGAGTTGTTGGAAACTGTCAACTTAGGAACGGAGGAAGACCGGAAGGAAGTGCAAGTGGGTGCCAATCTGGAGCCAAGTGTCAAGGATCGCTTGATACAGCTGTTAAATGAGTATGTTGAAATCTTCGCCTGGTCTTATGAAGACATGTCGGGTTTAGACACAGACATCGTGGTTCACCGTCTCCCTACAAGAGAAGATTGTCCACCGATCAAACAAAAAGTCCACCGAATGAGGCCCGACATGTCTGAGAAGATCAAAGCAAAAGTGATGAAGCAATTCAACGCTGGTTTTCTGGCTGTTACATCCTATCCACAATGGGTTGCTAACATCGTGCCAGTACCTAAAAAAGACGGCAAGGTCAGAATGTGTGTGGACTACCAGGATTTGAATAGGGCTAGCCCTAAAGATGATTTTCAGCTACCGCACATCGACATTTTGATTGACAACACAGCTCAGCACAAGGTGTTTTCCTTCATGGATGGATTCTCGGGCTACAACCAGATTAAAATGGCCCCCGAGGACATGGAGAAAACAACCTTTGTTACACAATGGGGTACCTTCTGCTACAAGGTGATGCCGTTTGGATTGAAGAACGCAGGGGCAACTTATCAACGCGCCATGGTAGCTTTATTTTATGATATGATACATCATGAGATCGAAGTTTACGTAGACGACATGATAGCTCGATCACAAACAGAGGAGGAACACCTTGAGCATTTGCAGAAGCTGTTTGCCAGGTTGAAAGAATACAAACTCAGGCTGAATCCAAGTAAGTGTACTTTTGGAGTTAGGTCTGGTAAACTTCTAGGGTTTATTGTCAGCAACAAAGGCATTGAGGTCGATCCAGCAAAAGTGAAAGCAATACAAGAGATGCCTGCTCCCCGTACTGAAAAGGAGGTTAGAGGATTCTTTGGGCGCTTGAACTATATTGCCAGATTCATCTCTCATCTGACTTCTACCTGTGAGCCAATTTTCAAACTATTAAAGAAAGATCAGGTAGTCGAATGGAACGACGATTGCCAAGATGCTTTCGATAAGATCAAGGAGTATTTGCTAGAACCTCCTATTCTGATGCCACCCGTCGAAGGAAGACCATTGATCATGTATCTGACCGTCTTGGATAACTCAATGGGGTGTGTTTTGGGCCAGCATGACGAGTCTGGTCGAAAAGAGCATGCCATTTATTACCTTAGCAAAAAGTTTACCGACTGTGAGACTCGCTACTCACTTCTCGAGAAAACTTGTTGCGCTTTGGTATGGGCTGCTCGCCGGCTAAGACAGTATATGTTGACTCATACCACTCTGTTGATTTCCAAAATGGATCCTATCAAGTATATCTTCGAGAAAACTGCTTTATCTAGAAGAATAGCTAGATGGCAAATGATCCTAACTGAGTATGACATCCAGTACACCACCCAAAAAGCTATAAAAGGGAGTGTACTAGCTGATCATCTAGCTCATCAAGCTATCGAAGATTATCAATCCATGAGATTTGACTTCCCAGACGAGGACATCATGAATTTGGACAACATTGAAGGTAACGGACCGTATGACGGACCTGAAAAGGGATCCCGATGGACCCTGTACTTTGATGGTGCTTCAAATGCACTTGGAAACGGTATCGGTGCGGTACTCATTTCCCCGGAAGGTTGCCACACACCTTTCACGGCCCGACTCTGCTTCAGTTGCACCAACAACATGGCTGAATATGAAGCTTGCATTTTTGGTCTCAAGGCTGCTATAGACTTGGGAATCAAATCTTTGATCATATTTGGGGACTCGGCTTTGGTTATCAGTCAAATCAAAGGAGAGTGGGATACCAAACATCCCAATCTTATCCCATACAAAGAACATGTCTTGACATTTTTGCCTCATTTCGAGCAAATCACCTTCGAGCATTTCCCGCGAGAAGAGAATCAGCTAGCAGATGCTCTGGCTACAATGTCTTCCATGTTTAAACTCAATTGGGATAACGAGGCTCCCCAAATAACCATCGAGCGAATGGATGAACCTGCGCATTGTCATGAGATTAATACCGAAGAAGTAGTGGAACAACCCTGGTTTCATGAAATCAAAAGGTATCTCCAGACTAGAGAATATCCCGAAGGAGCTTCAGTAAATGACAGAAAGTTCCTAAGGAAGTTTGCTGCCAAGTTCTTCCTGAGCAAAGGCATCCTCTATAAACGCAACCATGATTGTGTTTTACTCCGATGTGTGGACAAAGCTGAGGCAGAATTGATCATGACTGAGATACACAGCGGTACGTTCGGCACCCACTTGAGCGGACACACGATGGCTAAGAAGATCCTAAGGGCAGGCTATTACTGGTCAACCATGGAAGCTGATTGCCATCAACACTCACGTACCTGCCATAAATGCCAAATCTACGCCGATAAGGTGCATATTCCTGCGGTTCCTCTCAACGTGCTGACAGCTCCGTGGCCATTTGCAATGTGGGGCATTGACATGATTGGAGAGATCAAGCCCACTGCATCCAATGGACATCGCTTCATCCTGGTCGCCATTGACTATTTCACCAAATGGGTCGAAGCAGCTTCCTTCGCCTCTGTTACAAAAAATATGGTTGCCCGCTTCATCAAGCAAAACCTCATATGCCGGTACGGTGTCCCCGACAGGATCATCACAGACAACGGAACCAATCTAAATAATACTATGATCACCGCTCTATGCGAATAGTTCAAGATTTATCATCACAATTCATCTCCCTATCGGCCGAAGATGAACGGTGCTGTTGAAGCTGCGAACAAAAACATTAAGAAGATCATTCAGAAAATGACAGTCACTTACAAGGACTGGCATGATATGTTACCGTTTGCTCTGCACGGATACCGTACCACAACACGTACTTCAACCGGGGCAACCCCATTTTCTTTGGTGTACGGCATGGAAGCTGTCCTGCCCATGGAAGTTCAGATTCCTTTCTTAAGGATTATGAAAGATGCAGGTTTGAATGAAGATGATTGGATTCAGACCCGACTTGACCAACTCAATTTAATCGACGAGAAACGACTCGTTGCTGTTTTCCATGGCCAGACGTACCAAAAACGGATGATCAAGGCTTTCAACAAGAAATTCAGACGTCAAGTATATCAAGTCGGAGATCTCGTGATCAAGCGGATTATCTTACCACAAAGTGACCCCAGGGGCAAATGGACTCCTACTTACGAAGGACCATTTGTGATCAAGAGCATATTTTCTGGTGGTGCAATGATTCTGACCACCATGGACGGTGATGATTTGCCGCACCCCGCGAACACAGACATAGTCAAAAGATACTACGCATAAAATAACCCGACAAGTCGAAAACCCGAAAGGGCGGCTTGGGCAAAAAATGGGCATCCCGGTGAACCAAAAACCCGAAAGGGCGGTTCAGGCAAAAATTAGGGATAAAACAAAAAAATCTGTACACCCGGCAAGTCGAAAACCCGAAAGGGCGGCTTGGGCAAAAAGGGGTTTCCCGGTGGATCGAAAACCCGAAAGGGCGATTCAGGCAAAAGTCAGGGAATTAAAGCATATGACTATGTCTCGTCGGATCACTTTAAGGATAATCTCTTCATCAACCAGCTCCAAGATTCTGGTTAATTCAGTCACTGGCAGATGAAGCACTGAACGGATAGATATTCAGAGTTGTGATGGCTATAGCAGAATGGAATCCCATAGAGTCATTTCACATAGCCATCTTTCCTTTGTATAAAACTTTCAATTTTTACGGCGACATCCTCTTACTAGGATGCCTGTCTCCTTTGTACAAAGATGCTCATAGAAAGTTAATACAAATACTTTTCCAAATACACAAATTTGCTTTGTTTTCCCTTTTTCCCTTTTGCACTTATGTTTACTCGAGAAACGTCCAATGTTTTGTTAAGTAGGCATATGCATTTGAACATAATCATTTCCTTACGAATCAGGAAAAGATGATTACTGATAAGTTGAAGGTACAGATAGATATCTCGACGCCCTTTCAGATGGAGTCCCCAGACAGAGTTTAACTCCAGGATCCTCAGCAGAACAAGAGCTTTCTCAAAGCTGATCTCCCCAACCAGTGGAGCCTTCCAGAACTTAGTCCCCCCCCAGATATAAGTTCCAGCACCCCCAATGGAGCCCTAAAATCTGAAAATCCTATCCCCAACGGAGCTAAAACTTCTAACTATGCATCCCCAGTGGAACTAGACCAGTAAACATTCTCCCCACAGAGATATTTCCCACCAGACTGAAGATTCCCAATCATATCTCTCCAGCATAAGTCTACCAGGTCCTGAACTCCCCAGCAGAGATCATCAGAATTCTCTCACCCCGCAAGTCACCAAGGAAATCCAATCCCCAGCAGTGGTCCTAAGATCCCTCAACAAGTGAAGATCTTATTCCCCAAGCAGTTAGCAGACAACAAGGATTTCTCATCCTCAGTAACCCCAGAGTTATTCTATCCCCAACTTTGGTTATGGGTTTATTTCCCCAACATTTGTCTAGGATTTATTCTCCAGAACAAATTACATTTCAGATTGATCGGTCGTTCAAAAACTCCTTTATCATCTGTTGGAAGATACAGTCGTCGAAGATCAAATTCTCACAAGATTCGAGTTACAAAGCCCGGATTTGACCGGATAGTATCTTAATCCCTACAGCTATTGTGAAGTCTGGATTGCGACCAGTTAACAATACAAATTTCTGTGAAGCCTGGATTACGACCAGACAGCAGTCAAGAATACTACGAAACCTAGAGTCGACCAGATAGTAGTATACCTTTAACCCAAGCCAAGAAGCCCGGATTTAACCGGATAGCAGCTCATCAAGCTATTGTGAAGCCTGGATTACGACCAGTTGACAATATAAGTTTCTGTGGAGCCTGGATTACGACCAGACAGCAGTCAAGAATGCTACGAAGCCTGGAATCGACCAGATAGTAGTATACCTTTAACCCAAGCCGTGAAGCCCGGATTTGACCGGATAGCAGCTCAGCAAGCTATTGTGAAGCCTGGATTACGACCAGTTGACAATATAAGTTTCTGTGGAGCCTGGATTACGACCAGACAGCAGTCAAGAATACTACGAAGCCTGGAATTGACCAGATAGTAGTATACCTTTAACCCAAGCCGTGAAGCCCGAATTTGACCGGATAGTAGCTTAGCAAGCTATTGTGAAGCCTGGATTACAACCAGATGACAGTACAAGCTTCTGTGAAAGCCTGGAGATCGACCAGATAACAGTTAAGCATTAGCAGAATGAAGACTCATTCTCAGTTCCTCACAGAATATTCGAATATTCTCCAGTGAAGATCTCCTCAAGACAGGAATCCCCAGTAGATTGACATACAATCCAAAATCCTGATCCCCCAACAGTGGTCCCAGGACTTCTCATCTTCAACGATCAAAGAATTATGGCCCTACCCAGCAGCAGTCAAGGAATTATTTTCCCCGGCAGCAGTCAAGATTCTTTTATCTTCAGCCGTCCAGGATTCATCTATCCTCAGCAGGACAGCTCATCAGCTTACATACGCATTCATCACATTCATATAATAAACATTGATATAACATACATTGCATCATACATTTCATGCAACATGACTTCGTGTTTCAGCTAATATCTTACCCTTTTTCAGGATAAGAATTAGTAAGCTTCAAATTCAAGACTTCTGAAAACAGTTTACGGGTTCTCCAGTAACGGATGTTAACTTATCGCTTGTTCAGATTCTTCTCAACTTTTGAAAACAGTTTACGGACGCTTCCCCATCGACGGATGCTGCTCTATTGCTTATTCAACTTCAAGACTTCTGAAAACAGTTTACAGATTCTCCAAACACGGACGTCGATCTATTGCTGGTTCAGACCCCCAGTTCAAATATGTTCCAAAACATGGTTACCTTTCTGATACTCGTCCACTCACCAATGACATACAATTCAACATTTCCAGATGGCATCGTTAAGCCCATCCCCCGACAAGATTCTGTCACGCACCATATGGCATCTTTAAGCCCATCACCAGATGGCATCTTTAAGCCCATTCCCTCTACCATCACATCACCGAGTGCAAATTGTTTGGGCGCTCTAGTGTCCAATCTCCTTTTACCTTCGAGTCACGAAAGGCAAACTTGCCAATCTACCTCTTCAGGTTCAAGAAGATTGAACAGGGGCATGATTATTTTTTGATATGCAACAAATGAGATTACCCTAAGGGGTGCATGTATGAAAAGTGTATTTGATTGCATGCATTCAGTCTTGATTAGGGTCATCTATTTGTCGATTTCATGTCTTGCCATACACACCCTAATTACTAACAATATATGAAAGCAATAAAAGTGCGAAAAAGTAAAATCCTACACTATTACATCATTAAGGGGATGGGGTGTACAAATTTAAAAATGGGGATTGCAAGAATCTAAAGTCCTAATTATCTATTACAACCATATTGAAATAATACACAAGAAATGTAAAATGGACTTGTTTTGTTTAAGTAAAGAAATAAGTTTACTTAAGAAAATATTTTGATCTTTTTGTTCTAAAAGAAATAAAATAAAACATGTGAATATGAAATATTTTTGGTGTTTTGGGTTATTAAAAGCTAAAATAAGATAAATAAGAGAAAAAGGAGTCTGAATCAGCACATTGCTGAAATGAGAAGGAAGAGAAGTTCTGACTCTGATACGCTGCAAGAGAGAAAATGTTAGTAGGAAAGTAGAGGGTCAGAAGTTCTGGGCCTGGGTACACCAAGTTCTGAGGTTGCTGGGAATAAAGGAAAACCTAGAAGTTCTGATTGTTGAAGGGGTTCAGAAGCTATAGTGTAGCTGGGAACCTAGAAGTTCATATATCACTGGTGTTGTACCCCAAAATTTGCCCTCCTCTTTCTCCACAAGAAATCGCAGTTTCAGGCTTTTCTTGATTTTTCAGACTGGCTCAAGAATCGGTCAAACAGACTTTTCTCGTCAGTCAGACAAAATTTAGGGTTTTCATTGATTTTAAGACAGTTCAAACAGATTGCTTTGGATTGGTTGAATTGGCTCAAAGTTTGATCAGGCAGGTGTTCCTCCAGTGCTAAGTCAAAAATCAGGGTTTTGTGCGCATATTTCTCAAGAAGAGTTAGTTCTATCAATGCTTTTCAAATTACTCTGAAATAAGAATTGAGGCTGCTGGTTGTTAATTGGCAGTTGTTTGGATTTAATCAGTGAAAGGAGGCATGTGGACGTTTTGTTTAATTAACTGTCATCTGGTTTGATTAAATGTGCATTGCTTTGGATAATTGGAGCACCGAGTTTGTTATTGATTCATGATAAGACCACAGTGTTTATCAATTGATTATTCATTTTAAGTTAGAATAATTGGAATTTATTTCCATTTTATTATAATTTAAGAATTATAAACAATTAGATAAATATCTGAAGAAGAATAAAAAATGAATGTCAATAAAAGGACTTTTTATTTATCTTTAAATTATTTGTATAATTGTTATTGTTTACAAAATATTTACAATAATAATGTTACAATAATTTAAATTGCAATAAAACTATGTTCTAAAATTTCTAAGTCTTCATCTTCTATCCAATGCTCCCTTGTTGCTCATTTATTTTTCATCTGCAAAACAAGAAACAAAAGAAAAGTCAAAGCAGAAAAAAAATAATTAAAGATAGACAGTTAAAAAGATTCATCATTAAAAACAAATGGCCGGAATCAGTTTTGCCCTCTCTGCAAATCACAAGATTTCTCCCGGTTCACAAAGAGGGATGAAAGTTGCTTGCAAAAGAAAAAGACATGAATGCACAAATTTATGATTTTTGCACAAATTCAAATTCTTAAGCATACTGCATAAATCAAAAGAATTGTCAACCAAGTTTCCAAACAGCATGTACAAATAAAGGCAAACTGAATTACATTTTCAAACTAAGCCAAAAGCTGTCCAAGGATATCAAAATATCAATAATTCCAAAAGCTGTCAAAAGAAAGTACATAAAGTGTGCAAGAAACATGGAAATATGCAGTGGAAAAGGGACAAGTACAAGCAATATTCAGAATGCATCATATTCCTAGGCCATTTTTTTTCTTCAGAAAAGACGAAATTAAAGCAATAAAAATGCTTCTTTAATCCGGAGAGAGAAAGAGAGAGAGGAAAGCAGATTATAATACAGCAGGCTAAAGGCTAAAAAGAGCATGTATCAGAGCTATTCAAAAGGAGACAGAACATATGCAGCAGAAGTGATCACAGAGTGAAAGCCTCAAGCCTTGCAAACCTGTCCACAAATTTGACCAAGAAAATATATCGCCTCCTGCCCTTAAAAGACAAGAGGGCAAAGACCCTGAAAATATACAAAAAGCCAATAACCTGCAGAATATATCTCAGAAGCCTCAAAGACTTTTCTACAAGCCTAACCTGCCTTCACTATCAACAAACAAAACACCCAACCTGTCAAGTATAAACAAAACACCCAACCTGTCAAGCCTTACCATCAAAACACAAACAGAAGCCTAAAAAACCAGAAGCCTTAGCCTTCATCAAGCCAAAGCCTTAAAACTCTAAGCCTAAACAAACATGAAGCAAGAAACTACAAGCCTCCAATCTGCATAGGCCTTTCATCCAAACAAATATACAAACACTCAAAGTTGCCTGTCAAGCCATGAACCAGAAGCCTAAACTATCCAACAATAGCCATAACCTGTTTGAGCCTTAAAACCATTTTTTCTAACACAACCCAAAAGATTCAAGACAAAAACCTCAAAACAAATCAGACCTGCATAAGTCATTAAACCATCCAAGCCTTACCTGGTCAAGCTAAAGCCAAGGCCTGTAATTTCAAAAGCCTTTGTCCTAACCTGTCAAGCCTTGTCAAGCATCCAACCAAAACCAGTATCCAAATATACAGAAGCCTAACCAACACGAACCCTCAGAAAATTTCATCATTGGGCAAGCTTTCAAAAAACAACTCAAAACATTTGAACCAACACAAAACCCTCAGAACTCAAAGAGTTCATCATTGGGTAACCCACAAAAGCAAAAATCATCATCTCAGAATCAACGAAAGCAAGCATACGAGGCAAAGAGGGACTCAGAATAAACATCATCATCTCAGAGCATACAGAAGAAAAGAAGCATACTCAAAATCAATAACAAGTATTCAGAGGCAACAGAAATGAACGAAAGTGAAGAGGATAAAGAATTGTTTTCAGAAGCTCATCACAAAACAAAAAGACAAAATACGAAATACCGGTTCTTCCAGCCAAAGGCCAGCTCCACCGCTTCCTCCGCCCTCAGCCGTCCTAGGCGCCTCCAAATTCCCTCCTCCTCCGTCTCCAAAAGGTAGTATTCTTATACCCTTTTTATGCATTTCAAATGGCAAACGAAAACACATAATATCAGAATACGAAATCAAAATGTGAAATCAAAAGAAACAACGAAAACCCTAACGCGATTGAGGCCGAAATCAGACCCTGTAAACTTCGCCTGGGTGGTCTACAGAGGGGGAAGGAGGAATGATGGCGTCTGGTGGCCTTGCATGAAAGATTTTGGCTCAGAATCCATGGTATTGAGAACGAACGAAGAAGACAAAGAAAGAAACGATGAACGGCGCCTCACTGAAACCCTAGTTTCCCCTTTCTGAAACGAAACACTCAGACCCTTACAAATAATTTGTGAAACAAGTGGGCCTCAGCCCCTTTCAAGCGCCTAAAGCCCATTGCCACTCAGTCGTGCACCCCCCCCCCCCCCCCTGACTTAGCCTGCTGCTTTTGATTGGGTTGTAAAACCCCTTTAGCCCATTTGTTTTAAAACTTATACCTTTTACTATTAATTTTATTTTTACATCAAATTCTTATTGATAATACTTTTTTTTATATATATAACATAATGATAATCTTGTATAAAATATTAACTAAAAAACATGAACATAATGATTTTCTCAATTTTAAAACATTTTCTTTTAATTAAAATTTTTGTACATAAAAAAGATTAATTAAAATACATTAATTAGTAAATACATAAAAAATAGATTTTAGGAGGAATATTCTTTTTTTAAAGCTAAAACATTTTTGTACATAATTAATTAAAATACATTATTTTTAATACCTAAGAATAGACCTTAAAACATTTTCTTATCTTTTAATTAAATTTTCTTATTTGTACATATTAACCAAAATACAAAATTAAATCAAATACTTAATTTTCTCATTAAGTTAACATTTCTCAAATTTGCAAATAAACCTCATACATTTACACACACACTTACACATTTACAATATACAAATACGTCGATACATTTACTTTGCTTTACACATATACATTTGCTATTCTTATGCATTGCTATACATTATATTTTACATTTGCGCAATTCGATTTGGTTGTAATTATTTGGATACTATTCTCCTATAAGTCTCATCCCTCATTTGTATACTTGTACCCCCACTCCCGGATACTATTTTGTAATAGCGTAGACTTTAAATTCCCGCAATTTATCGCTTTCGAATTATACCATGGTTAGACCTAGGGTTTGTGTGTACATAAAATCAAACGCTAGATAACCTAATACTAGACAAATACATGAAATCAATACACAATCACACTTGCACCCCTAGGGTAATCCCACATGTTGCCTTCCAAAGTGGGCCATGCTTGCACGTCGAGTTTCTTTGGCAAAACAATTCAAATGATCATAAGTCCCTCGATGACGCTTTCGAAAGTTGCCTATCAAAATGATCATAGTCCCTTCAAGCAAAATTGCCAAAGACACTTGGCACCGTTGCATTCATGGTCCATACGATGACCCGCGCCCGTCCCGTTAAACATCCTAAACGCAAGATTGTCCACCAAATACAATAGTGGAACAAAATTGTTAAAAAGGGTTAAAACATGAGAAAAACCTTTGAGTATATTAGGGGTAGACAAAACTCTTAGTTACTTGATCAACTTGCAAAAACACTTGCCTACTTTTCAAACCACACTCCACAAACACTTTCAAAACAAACATTCAAAAACATTTGAAACATCTTTTCGAAAAGATACACACCTTCGTATATACTCAAACACGAGTCATTACAACGGTTGGCGAAACAAAGGCGTCTATTTCAAAACATATTCAAAACACACACATACACCACAATTTCAAGCAATTCAAAAATCAAGGCAAGTGATCTAAAACCAAGTAACTAAGAGACCATGGATAACCATGGATGAAAAGGGTGCTAATACCTTCCCTTTTCATAATCTACCCCCCGAACCCACGAAACATCTCAAAAGGTTTTTCCTGTGCTTTTTTAACCTTTCCTTTAGGATAAAATAAAAAGTCGATGGAGACTCTTGCTAAACCGAACAAGTGCGAATACAAACGCAAAACTCAAGTCAGTTCTCCCACCGTATCACAACTGGCAAGTCATAAATTCTGGTTGCTTGAGAGAGTGAGATGGTAATGTTGTTGGGTGAGGATATCTAGAAGTTCTGATCTAGGAGTACTGTCTGAAAGATAAATGGGTAAAAATTTCAACAAATGAACCTAAAAAGATACTTCTGGGGTTAGAACCTAGGACCCTTAGTACTAATGTCTTATGTGCACGCTTTCTATCACTGGGGTGGCTGTACATCCAGTATTAGAAGGAAAAGCATAAACATGTATTACAAAGTAAACTCTGATGATAAATTCCATCTCTTTCTTCATGCTAATCAGAACATCTGCAACTTAGTCATTTCTCAACAGAACAGAAAACACAAACATAACAATTATGGCAGGTTTCCATCATGGTTTCAGAAACATAAAAAATGTCAAGACTGTAAATCAGAAACAAACATGTATATGATAATCCTAGTTTCCTTAAGAAGTTCTGAACTGATGTTCTCCCTACTTAGGCAGACAAATACATGAAACCTCAGAATATGTACAACATCAGAATCAGGATGTCTACATTGTATTTTAGACATACAAGTTTAACAATGCCTAAGTGATATGATGAGAGTCAGTAGAAGCTTACCTTGCAGCTGGAGAAGGTCCTGTGAACTGGAGCCTAGTTCTGACTACTTGTAATGTTTTGATCAGCTTTCTCACGTGCTCAGCAGACTGGAACAACCTTTAACTGGGGTTATGAATGGCTTGTAATGTTATGATGTATGAAATGCATAGTGCAATGAGATTCTGATATATATGCATTTGTGTCGTTGATGCTCATGATGCCCGGATGCGATGTATGCGCATGGAAGTTGTTCTGCTGCAGTGTTGTCGGATTGGGAAAATTAAATCCCTGACTACCGCCAGGAACGAGGAGTGTAGGTCTTCATATTTTGTTGAAGTTGAAGTTTTGATGGATGGGTTTCTATAATCAGAGAAGTAAACTCTGCCGGGGAAGAGAAACGTCGTGTATTTCTTGTAGGCTTTATGAAATCCTGCTGGGAAATCCTGAGAAGCTAAATGACTTTTGCTGGGGAATCTTTAAGGTGGCAACTGGAAGTTTCTCCCCCTCGGGGATATGAAGGTAAAAGGCACCAACAAGCTATATGCTGTGGATATGACGAAGATCCTATAGCGAGATGTTTATGCTTCTGCCTCTGTTGGAGAAGGCACCTGCGAGGATTTCAAGGAATGGCCCATAAATTTTGTCCTATTTCTCAAAGCTATTAGTAATTGTCTTTCTGGTTTAGTTTTCTCTTTTTTTTTTTTACGAGTTCATTTATAGATAGTAATTATATTTAAATGCATATGCTCAAAAATAAATGTTGGACGTTTTTGTAAACAAAATAAGAATATTAAAAGAAGAAACAAATAGTTTTGCACTTCCAAAAGAGTGTCTTTGTATTAACTTGAATAAGTATTTGTACAAAGAGACGAACATCCTAGTAAGAGAATTTCGTCGTACAAAATTAAAATTGATACAAAGAAAAGAGAAACTATGTGAAATAATCCCATGGGGTTCCCATTCTACTATAGCCTTCATGTCTCTGAACTTTTCGTCCATTTGTTGCTTTGTACGAAGCTGATTGGGTTGATTACTACTGTTTGAGCTTGATAGTTGATACTGAAGTCTGATCGCAAGGTGATCCAATGGGACATAGTCGTACGCTTTAAATCCCTAACTTTTTCCTGGACCGCCCTTTCGGGTTTTCAGTCCACCGGGATACCCTTTTTTGCCCAAGCCTCCTTTTCAGGTTTTCGACTTGCCGGGTGTATAATTTTTTTTGTACTTATCCCTAATTTTTGCCCGAACCCTTTTGGTTCGCCGGGATGCCCTTATTTTTGCCTAGGCCAGTCAACCTAGCGGGTCTTTATTTATGCGTAGTATCTTTTAACTATGTCCGCGTTTACAGGGCGTGAAAGATCCTCGTCGTCCATAGTGGCTAAGATCATTGCCCCGCCAGAAAATATGCTCTTGATCACAAATGGTCCCTCGTATGTAGGAGTCCATTTTCCCCTGGGATCATCTTGTGGTAGTAGGATACGCTTGATTACCAGGTCACCAGCTTGATATGCCTTACGTCTAACCTTCTTGTTGAAGGCTTTGATCATACGTTTTTGGTACATCTGACCATGGAAGACAGCTGTAAGCCTCTTCTCATCAATTAAGTTCAACTGGTCAAATCGAGTTTGGACCCATTCATCTTCACTCAAACCCACATCCTTTATGATTCTCAAAGAAGGTATTTGGACTTCAATTGGCAGAACAGCTTCCATGCCGTATACCAAGGAGAAGGGAGTTGCCCATGTTGATGTGTGCATCGTGGTACGGTAATCGTGGAGAGCGAATGGTAACATCTCATGCCAGTCCTTGTAGGTTACTGTCATTTTTTGTATGATTTTTTTTATGTTTTTATTAGCGGCTTCTACAGCGCCATTCATCTTCGGCTGGTAAGGAGAAGAGTTATGATGCTGGATCTTGAATTGCATGCACAGTGCAGTGATCATAGTATTGTTGAGATTCGTACCATTATCTGTGATGATTCTTTCCGGAATACCGTATTGACAGATAAGATTCTGCTTGATGAATCGGGCCACAACATTCTTGGTGACAGAAGCAAAGGATGTTGCCTTAACCCATTTTGCAAAGTAGTCAATCGCAACCAAGATGAAGCGGTGTCCATTAGAAGCTGTAGGTCTGACTTCTCCAATCATGTCAATGCCCCACATCGCGAATGGCCAAGGAGCAGTTAGGACATTTAGAGGCACTGGAGGCACATGTACTTTGTCAGCATAGATTTGACACTTATGACAGGTTTGTGAATGCTGATGACAATCTGCTTCCATGGTAGACCAGTAGTACCCTTCCCGTAGTATCTTTTCAGCGATCGTGTGACCACTAGAATGGGTGCCGAAAGTGCCTTCATGTAGATCAGCCATGATCTTGTCTGCCTCACTCTTGTATATGCATCGAAACAAAGTTAAGTCGTGGTTGCGCTTGTAGAGAGTGCCATTACTGAGGAAAAACTTAGCATAGAATCTTCTCAGGAATTTCTTGTCGTTGACTGAAGCTCCCTCCGGATACTATTGGGCCTCGAGATATCTCTTAATTTCATGGAACCAAGGCTTTTCCACTACTTCATCAGTATCGATCTCTTGATAGTAAGTTGGTTCGTCCATTCTCTCGATGGTGATCTGAGGAGCCTCATTATCCCGTCTGACTTTGAACATGGATGACATAGTTGCTAGCGCATCTGCTAGTTGATTTTCCTCTCGCGGAAAATGCTCAAAGGTAATTTCATCAAAATGTGGGATCAATGTCAACACATGTTCTTTGTAAGGGATGAGATTAGGGTTCCTCGTGTCCCATTCTCCTTTGATCTGACTGATGACTAAGGCTGAATCTCCAAATATACTTAAGGACTTGATTTCCAAATCTATGGCAGCTTTGAGACCCAAAATACATGCTTCGTATTCTGCCATATTATTGGTACAGTTGAAACACAACCTAGAGGTGAAGGGAGTATGACATCCTTCAGGAGATATGATCACAGCGCATATGCCATTGCCGAGTGCGTTTGAAGCTCCGTCAAAAACCAAGGTCCATCGGGATCCTTGTTCAGGTCTGTCATATGGTCTTAGTTCTTCGCAATTGTCTACCATCATGATGTCTTCATCGGGGAACTTGAACTTCATGGACCGATAGTCATCCACAGCCTGATGAGCAAGGTGATCAGCTAATAGACTTCCCTTTATGGCTTTCTGGGTAGTGTATTGAATGTCGTATTCAGTCAGGACCATCTGCCATCTTGCTTTTCTCCGAGAGAGGGAGGGCTTCTCGAATATGTATTTAATTAGATCCATATTAGATATCAATAAGGTAGTATGGGTCAACATATATTGTCTTAACCGGCGAGCAGCCCATGCCAGAGCACAACAAGTTTTCTCGAGCAGTGAATATCTGGTTTCACAGTCGGTAAACTTTTTGCTCAAGTAGTATATTGCATGTTCTTTTCTGCCAGACTCGTCATGTTGCCCCAGCATACACCCCATTAAATTTTCCAAGACAGTTAGATACACGATCAAAGGTCTTCCCTTGACTGGCTGTATCAAAACGCGAGGCTCTTGAAGATATTCTTTGATCCGGTCGAATGCAGCCTGGCAGTCGTCATTCCAATCCAACACTTGATCTTTCTTCAGGAATTTGAAGATTGGTTCACAAGTAGCGGTTAGATGGGAAATGAATCGGGCGATATAGTTCAATCGTCCTAAGAATCCCCTAACTTCCTCCTCAGTGTGAGGAGCAGGAATTTCTTGTATTGGTTTTACCTTTGCAGGGTCCACTTAGATACCTTTGCCACTGACAACGAAACCTAAGATTTAACCGGACCTTACTCCAAAAGTGCATTTATTTGGATTCAGCCTTAGTTTGTATCTCTTTAGTCTTTCAAACAGTTTCTTTAGATGTTCAAGATGCTCCTCTTTAGTTTAAGATCTGGTTATCATGTCATCCACATAGACCTCTATTTCGTAACGGGTCATGTCGTGAAATAGAGATACCATGGCACGCTAATAGGTTGCCCCTGCGTTCTTCAACCCGAATGGCATAACCTTGTAACATAAACTACCCCACTGTGTGACGAAGGTCGTTTTTTCCATGTCCTCAGGTGCCATTTTGATCTGGTTGTATCCGGAGAAACCGTCCATGAAAGAAAATACCTTATGTTGTGTGGTGTTGTCAACTAGAATATCGATGTGGGAAAGCAGGAAGTCATCCTTAGGGCTTGCCCTATTCAGATCTCTGTAGTCCACACACATACGTACCTTACCATTCTTTTTAGGCACTGGAACAACATTGTCGACCCATTATGGATAGGAGGTGACATCTAAGAATCCGGAATTGAACTGCTTCATGACTTCGGTCTTAATTTTCTATGACATTTCTGGCCTCATGCGACGGACTTTTTGTTTTACCAGAGGGCATTCTTCTTTTGTCGGTAGATGATAGACCACGATGTCAGTGTCGAGCCCTGGCATGTCTTCATATGACCAAGCAAAGACCTCAACACAGTCATGTAGTAACTGAGCTAAACGTTTCTTGACGCTAGGCTCCAGGTTGGCACCTATTTTGACCTCTTTTTTGTCCTCTTCAATACCTAAGTTAACTGTTTCCACTGGCTCTTTATGGGGTTGTATGGTCCTTTCTTCTTGTTGCAATAACCTGACTAGTTCCCCTGGTACCTCACAATCTTCCTCACCTTCGTCTTTGGCCTGGTAGATTGGATTTTCAAAGTCATGATAGGCCATAACAGAGTCGTTACCAATGGGATCCTGAGTGGATGTGGATCTGCATTTTGATATGTGAGTGTGTGTAAGAGCATACCTATCTTTGAAAAACGATAAAAGTTAAAAAGAGAAAAACAATGAGCGTAAACATTTGCATGCAAAAACGTCCATGATTTATTTATGACATACGAAGATGAAGTAACAACCCTCACAAATGGACCGTTGTGCCTCGGGTAAGACACAAGGTTTTAAAATCTAAATTATTTAACTATTACAAATATGACGAAAATTGAAAGATAGTTACTCTTGAAGAAAAGTAATAGGGACAAATTCCTTGGCTTCCCAGTTGTTGAGTCCTCCGCTGACGGTTGGGGATATCCACTCGTCCAGGTCACAGTTACTGTCATTTTCTTCCACCGTGTAGACTCCCTGATTGCTGATACGCAAAGGTGCCCCCCCGACGCAAATTTGTCGAACAACCTTTTGTGCCTCAGAGGTGAAGCCCAAACCAAATGTATTAGATTTGTAAGGAATATTCAGGAGTTGACCCTAGATAGTGCATTCACCTTAATCAATTGCTGCTCTAGCATCCTCCAATGAGGCCATTTTCAATGGTGTTCTGGTAGCTCTTGGAGTTTGGTAGCAGTCTTGGTTGTCGCAACTATTTATGAGACCTCCTCGAAATGCTGACACGGAGTTTAGATGAACTCACCATCTATTTCCACGTACCTGAAAGAGTTCAGGTGACTGACCATGTATTCCTCCTCCCTGTGAACAGTGATGATCTTTCCCTTGATCGGGTATTTCAACATCTGATGCAACATAGAGGTGACGACACCAGCGCCATGGATCCAGAGTCGGCCTAACAGACAGAACAGAAAGGGCGGATATCCATTACGTAGAAAGTTGAATCAAAGGTATGAGAACCAATTTTGATGGGGATATCCACCTCCCCGTGCACCATTCTCTTCGAACCATTGAAGGCCTTTACCACTATGTGTTGCACCCCAAAATTTGCCCTCCTAATTTCTTCTATCTGGCTTAGACTCTTGCATTCATATATATATATATATATATATATATATATATATATATATATATATATATATATATATATATATATATATATATATATATATATATATATATATATATATATATATATATATATATATATATATATATATATATATATATATATATATATATTCCATTAGGTCATTAACATGCATTTGCATTCAATAAAGCCTGATTCTTCTGATTATCCTTCAAGCAGTGAAATGTGGAAATAAGGTTGCAACCTATGCTCATTGAGGGTTTCATCCTCTTCAATATTAAGGGGTTATTACTCATTCAGATACATTCGAGACAATAATCAAAGTATTTCTCCACGAAGTCTGTGTTTGACAGCATTTCATCAACCGAGGTTCATTAGGTTTTCTAAGTCATGGCCAGCTTGGTCATATTTCTTTCTGTATCCCCATGTTCATTTCCAAGTTGTTCTACGAGGTCATCTAAAAGGCTACTAAATCAGGCATTCATTATCTTCTTGTGCTCAACGTCATCCTTTGGTCATGCACCATTCAAGAGAGGTTCTTCTGGGAAGTTGTGATTATCAAGCAAGGCTATAATCAAGGGATATCGTCCATAAATAATCAGGGTTTCAACTGATATATCTTTGGCAAATAGGAAGGAAATCGTCGCTTGAATCTCTAGTCATGTGGGAAATAACTCTATTCTAGAAAAAAGATTCAGTTGGGCCTTCTTTACGGATCAGGGTTCATTCAAGAAGGTGGAATTCTGATCACGGAGTTTGCTTTAGATTATTTTAATAGAAATATCATGTGAATTCAAGTTTTGTTCAAGAATTGGGTTAAAGTTCATTTACCAAGCATGCAAGGTTAGAAAAGGATTCATGTGGATTTCTTGAGAAATAAGTTATTTGACATTTAGAGCAAGTATCATGTTTACGCATACATAATGGTGCAAGAATTGTTCAAGGCTATTTCAAACTTCAAGATCACAAAATCCCAAATTTCATTCATCGTTCAAGTGACCATAATGCAATATCATTCAAGGTTTTCAAGCATTTTTAAGACAAAATTCTCAAGTAGAAATTCAAGAGCAAAAGGCAAAAATCAATGAGGTTTGAAGATGTGAATTCTAAATTGAAAGAAGAGAAATGATTGAAGAGGATATCATTACATCAAAGGTCGTCGTTCACATTATCATTTCAAGTACATCACAAATAGCAAGAAGATTACATCCAGCCATTTACACCACAAACCTATCGTGGGTCTAATCTCTAATGTGTGCCCATGCCCCCAAAAATTTCATGCCTTAATAATAATCTCCAAGATTCCATCATCATGACCTTTCAACTTCATGCTCTTCATGTTGCAATTCTCTTCATTCCAAGTTCATGGCCTGCACATTCATACAAAAAAATCCAAGTCAATACAAGCAATCGTGCCAAAGTATCCTATGTTCATACAAATTACTCGATACGTGAAAAACCATTAACTAACTCAAACCAAATGCTAAACACATACACTGAGCCTGCATACCTTAACTTTAGCAGAGAATAGGTCCGCATCATTCAACTAACTGAAATTGAAAGGAAAATCAAATTCAGCTTCGGAACAATGTCCAACAATAACCATAATCACACATTTCCAATTTCAGCTACTTTGTTCATTTTCTTGTTTCTAAATCTATGTCAAGAAACTTCAGGGCTAACACAATCTGAAGCCTTGTTAAAGTGGAAACAAAGTCTCCCTCAACAACCAATTCTTGATTCATGGATCATTAACAACTCAAGTTCAACTTCAACACAAACACCATGTTCATGGAGAGGTATCACTTGGAACTGTCACAATTCTAAACTTGGCATATACGAGACTTCAAGATATTGTGTTGGTGAAGGAGCAAGAGAGACTTATGGAACACAGAGAAAATTTAACCACAGAAGCACGGAACTAGGAGAGCACCATTTAGAGTTGCAAAACCAAATTTCGGAACTTGAAATGAAGCCCAAAGAAAAAGAAGAGGAACTATCTGCTATCATGAAGAAACTCAAAGATAATGAGGATGAATCATCTTCCAAAATATCATATTTGACATCTCAGCTAAACAATTTGCA
This sequence comes from Vicia faba, assembly GCA_948472305.1. Taxonomy (NCBI): domain Eukaryota; kingdom Viridiplantae; phylum Streptophyta; class Magnoliopsida; order Fabales; family Fabaceae; genus Vicia; species Vicia faba. The sequence continues at coordinate 253,001,974 of OX451737.1, forward strand.
GGCTGATATAAGCTTATTACATGCTCAGAAAAACGAACTGGAAAATCAAATAATTTTTAAAGGTAATGAAGCTTCAACTCAAATTGAAAGCATTACAAATGAGATAACAGTATTGCAGCAATTAGAGGATTCACAATCAAAATCCACAAGTCAACAGAAAAACTTCAAAACTTACCTCTCAATTCTGAGTTTATTTATCAGATTCTCTCTCTATCACTAACCACTGCACTCCCTCTTCAATCAGTTCTCTACAAACAATATTTGAATATTGCACCATCGTCTTCATTCATCAACGAATCTGCCTCTGCAACAACCGCGCATCACTGAACCACCACGATTTCAACCCCTTCATCATCGCACTGCATCCGCAAGCATAACTGAACCTTCAAAAATTCTTCATCTCGACTCAAACATCATTCTTCAACATTGACTGCATTACCAAGAAAATCCCAGTCCTACAGAAAAAGCAGACCAAAAGAAACCAGTTCAGAAACTTTTATCAATAAAAGTGCAGCCATGTACAAATCAATAAACAAAAAAAAGAATCAGGAAATGAATCTCAAGGTGAAGAAAACAGGAAAACAGTTATGCAGTTAGCAAGCTAATTGTTTACACCATAAGTTCTTAAATCCAGTTCAAATGAATCCAATAGAAAAAAACCAATGTCCGATAACCAGCATCTCACCATTCATAACCAAATAACCAGAACTACAAACAAACTTTAACAGTGATAACAGACTCACTAACCTCCAAACTGTTTTTTCCTAACAAAATTATGAAGTCCACAAACAAACTCTAACAGTGATAACAGATTCACTAACCTCCAAACTGTTTTTTCCTAACAGAATTATAAAGTCCACAAACAAACTCTAACAGTGATAACAGAAAAAAACTAACTTCCAACTGTCTTAACCAACTTTTGCCAGCTCACTATAACTAATTCATGAGAGATCCAATACCAACCATCTATTTCTCTAACTGATTTTAATCCAGTGGCAAAAAAAAAGCACAATTTATAACAGATTTTGAGAGCTATATAAAAGAGAGAGGATTCACAACAGAAAAAAAAATGACAGAGAATATAATAGATCGAGATAGGGAAAGATCTCACCAGAAAAACTCTCAATCTCCATCGTTTTTTTCATTCTGTAAACTCTCTTCACGATTCTTCACCTTCATAAAAAACTCTCTCTTATTCTTATACCAACCTCCATATCAACCTCCATCTTAAACAAAAAAAAAGGGCTGGACCAAGATTTCACCTCAAGCTGATTATCATCTTTCTAGAAGCTTATTGATGCTTGTTGAAAAAAATAACTGTTGGACCGAATTACACATTCTCTTGGGGCCAATTCCTTGTTTTTCTTTCATGATGGATTTGTGTAAACAAAAACAAAGCTTTCTGGGCCACTCTGGATTGGGCTTCAGCGCCCAAGATTTCTCTTTGGCCCTACACACGCCTGACTACAGGCTGCACCCCCCTGATCCTCTTAGTTTTTTTTTTAATTTTAATGTGTTTTCTTCTTTTTTTTACAAAATATATAATAAAAAATGGTAAAAATGTTAGAAGGCATTTTAGAAATTAATTAGGAATATATTTCTTCTTTTTGCTAAATTTTTAGTCAATTTTAATCATTAGTTTTATTCATTTTATATCATGCATTTTGTTCACGATTTTTGAGTATGGATCGTATGTAATACTTTAATACTTGCTACCAATTTCACTTGTTTGTATAGTCTGTCATGATCCCTCAGGATATTTTGTTCAAATTTAACCTTCGATTCAATTAAACCAAAATTGGACGTTAGAATTATAAATCCAAGCATACAAACATTAGGCAGAATTCCCTCAAGATTCTAACTTTAGGTCTAACCATATGTATGATAACATTAGGTGTAGAAAAATACTAACCCCCTTTAACTTTTCTTCCCCTTTTGCATATGCATCTAAAACAAAAAACTTCTTTTTCTTACAAACCTCAAAATACTTAAAAATTTACTGACAAGAATCATGGCTTTGCTAAGTTTGGGAGATGATAAGCGGGTTTCTTCTTGATCTTATTATTCTCTTATTCTAAGCCTTGGCATGGTTCAAATATCAAAGAATAATTTCATGAATAAGTAGAAAAATGACTAAAATCTCTCCCTTGAGATTAACTAGTTGTTATCTACAAGCAAAAAAACAAATACAAACTCTTTTTGCCTTTGGGCTTTCTTTCAAACTTTTTTTCAAAAGAACATGTTAATTCACTTCTGTGCTGACGCGTAAGTCTCCAAAGGTCGAGTTGCGGAAGAAGGAAAAATTAATAATGTTCATTAAAAAATGCAAACCAACAAAAACATAAGCCGAACTACGGCTGCTCTGATTCCTTAAAAAAGATACGTAGGCATCGGGGTAGGGCCCGAACGAGCACAATTTTATTTTTCCCTACATTCTTTTCCCCTTTCTTTTGCATGCATTCTCCCTTTAGCAGTAATAAACAGTAAGTATATATTAAACACACCCATAAGATAAATAACAAGAGTGGATACCGTAGAGTACTACGGGCGTGTGGGGTGCTAATACCTTCCCCTCGCGTAACAGACTCCCTTACCCGATCTCTCGATCGCAAGACCGTGACTTCTTCCTTCTCAGGTTTTCTCGATGTTTACCTTTCCCTCCATATGGGATAAAAGACGTTCGATGGTGACTTCATTGTTTTGATGATTTTCAGCCGGTTGTTTCAGTTGGTGACTTCACTGGGGATAGGTTGACCAAATGCTGGTCCATCCCGGAGTCGCTCCTAACTCTTGTTTCCTCTTTCTTTGGGTGTTTATATTTTTACGCTTTCAGTTTATCCGTTCATTTTAAATATACCTGTGCATATGCATGTATTACACTTTACTATCTTCCATATACTAATGTTGTACTGGATCTGCTTCTTGTTTGGGTGGGAATGTTACTATTGAGGTAAAAGGCCCAGTACCCAGGCCAGAGTGCACTAGGAGACCTATGAATAGAGTGGGGGCATGACGGCTATAGGACGTGGTTTGATTAGTGCAGTCATGTCATATACCACACTCGGATGAGGTTCAATTGGAGGTACTTTCATCATACACGTCTGTGTTGCGTTGATTTTACTTTCAGGCGGACCCGTGATTTTCGAGTTACCATTATCTCACCCTGACCTAGTCTTCACACGTGAGTGGGGGGGGGGATTATCATTACAAGTACAGTTGGTGACTATATTCAGACGATTACTTTTGGTTATGTCCTGCATTTCTGCCAACAATTGAGGTTCTCAGATTTATTTTCTGAGGACCCATCTATGATCTTCATGGATTTCTTCTGGTTACGTTTCAGACCTGTAATCTCGGTATTGACAAGGATACGAAGAGGCAGTACAACAGAGTTCAGTATCATGGAAGTAGTAACCCCATGATCACTTGCACACGCATCATAACATATTTACTTTTCAAAAAAAATATATATCAATGATTAATTCGCATGCGCATTGTCATTTCCAGGATCTCTCTAGGGTTTCCTTTTCCTCCAAAGAATGGCAAACAACATGGATATCACCCTAAAGACAAAAAGGGATAACTTCAGCTATCAGTTCCGTCCTAGTATTTGGCCCTCTCTTGAAGAGCTCAGAGACCTAATGAATTGTCAACAAATGGGCGTTTTTGGTGAAAGATATGGTAATCTCCTATCTTTATTGGATGCTCGGGTTGACGACAAGGTTGTACAGACTTTGTTACAATTTTATGATCCAGAGTTGCGTTGCTTCACATTTCAAGACTACCAGTTAGCACCTACTCTCGAGGAGTATGCTCATCTTCTCCACATTAAGCTCACCAGTCATGTTCCATTTGTTCAAATCCCAATTGAACCTGACTTCGAGGCTATTGCTAAGGTTCTTTATTTGAGCCTTAACGATGTAAAAGGAAAATGGAGACGCAACAAAGTCACTTGTGGTCTTCCTACAGATTTCCTGACAAGTAAGGCTAAGGAAATGGCGAACGGGGGAAAATGGGATGCTTATTATGCTCTGTTGGCTGCCATTATTTACAGGGTTGTCTTATTCCTTGAGATTAAAGAAATCATGGACTTGGCTTCTCTTTGCGTCTTCATAAATAAGAATCCTATACCTACGCTATTAGCTGATACTTACCATGCCATCCACTCCAGGCATGGGAAGAAAGGAGTAGTAGTATGTTGTACACCTATGCTTTACAAATGGTTCATGGCACAGTTACCCACCAAAGGGATATTCAAAGAAGATCCCTGTTCGTGGGCATCCAAAGTGATGACGCTCACCTCTTTCGACATCCAATGGTACAAACTTAAGGTGGATAGCTCCGAAGTTATCTCTCACTGTGCAGGTTTGTCTAATGTTCCACTCATGGGAACAAAAGGGGTTATCAACTACAATCTGGTACTTTCTCTTCGCCAATTAGGTTATGCCATGAGGCGTTCACCCACGACCAAGGAGGTCGAACCTATGTTTCTCAAAAAAGGAGAAGACCTAGAATTGCTGAAGAAAGTGGAGATTGCTTGGGCACATGTTAGAAGGAAAGGAAAGGAATTCTTTGGGCCAAAAGAAGTATTAGCTTTCGATCCTTACATGGATTGCTTGGAGGAAAGAGTCAAAAATCTTATGTTGCCTTTTGAAAAAGAAATTTCCTTGTATCTTCAACCCACCGAGTAGCAGCACGATGTGCCTAAAGAACGCTTCTATCAAGTACAATTGGAGAATAGGGACCTCCGCCAGAACTTGGAAGACAAAAAGATGGAAATCTATTTTTTAACAGAAAAGAAAAGGGACTTATCCCGTCAGCTGAAAGAGTATGAGGGGGGAAGTAGTTCCAAGAAACGACCTAGAACTGAAGACTTTTTTGTGTCTACGGAAGAATATCAACTATCCCTCACCGATGCAGAAAGGAATTGTCAAGAAACTTTGAAATTTCATATGGCCAACAATAGGAACAAAGCCAAGGTCAAGGAATTGGGAAACCAATTCAAAACTGCTAGGATGGAGTTGGAAGCGAAAGAAGATCAAATGACCGAAGTGATGAAAGAGAATGCAAGACTCCGAGACAAGATCAAGGAGATGGAAGAAGCACCCGTGCCTATACCTTTACCAGAATGTAAAGAATGTGATCGTCTCCTAGAGAAATGTGTGTACTTAGAGGGACAACTATATCGGAAAGATGTGGTGATCGATAGCTTCGCTCGTGGACGGGATCGTGAAAAGACAAAGAAATTATTTGAAGAAACTAAGGAATGGAGCGAGGAATACTTCCGGCAAGGAGGACCGTTATACTACACAGAGATTAGAGATCCCCCCCGTTGATTATCTTGTTCTCCTTTTTTTTCCTTTTGTCTTTTGATCACCACCAGTCTTGTTGGATGGGGTCATTTAAACTTCATTGCAGTTTCTGAATCATGCTTGTAAGAAGTTACCATCGGATCATATGAATGATGTTTTTAATGAGATAAATTGTTAATCAGGACTTCTTCCTATCGTTTGTCTCTTTTATCATGTTGTTTAAAATTCCTAGGGGTAATAAAACTTTGGATATCCTGGAAATGATATAACATCACATACATAATCATGCATTCATGCATATCATAATTTGATAAGTAATTATGGCAGGTCTTCTTATTTCTTGATTTGGGCCTCCTCATTGCAGAAGATAGCCACTATGAATTCCCATTGTTATAATACGCGAAGCACCACCAAAGGATAGATGGAACAAATTCAGGCAGATGTTGTGGCTATGGGAACCAGGATGGATACTCAAGTCGATCAACTGATGGAGATTATTCAGAACATGGCTCGTCAACAGGAGGAAATGAGGGCTATGATTGTAAGGCCTACTGAAGCATTGAATAATGGGGGTGAAAATCCGAACGTTGGTCCACCAGAGGTCGTCATCAATAATATTCCAGGGGCTCAGAATGCAGTGGAGAATCCGGGAGGAACTCGAAATATGAATATTTGTTTGAATGCCCAAAATGGCCAGCATGTGAACTTCAGCAACCTTACAGGTAACCAAGGCATCCTCGATAATCAAGCTATGGGAAACCCGCCCCCACTCACTCCTGCTCATCAAAACACCGAACAACCTACTATGCTACCAAGGCCTGTTCGCATTCCTGTTAGGCCAGTGGAAGAAGATAATTGGGAAGACTGGATGACTAATGTGGAAGAACCAACTGAAGATAGCAAGAAGTTGCATATGCTTGAAGAGCGGATGCACAAGTTTGAAAGTCAGGGTGTAGTAGGCTTTGACATGTCTGATTTAGGCTTGGTGCCCGGAGTAAAGATTCCCCCAAAATTCAAGGTGCCTGATTTCGTAAAGTACAAAGGCATTTCCTGCCCAAAAACCCATGTTAAATCCTTCTACCGGAAAATGTCTGCATACTCCAACAATGAGAAGCTACTAATGCATTACTTTTAAGATAGCTTGACAGGTGGTCCACTCGAATGGTACATGCAGCTGGAAAGTAGTCGTATCCGCACGTGGAGAGAATTGATTGAAGCATTTGTTTTGCACTATCAGTATAACACCGACATGGCGCCCACAAGAACCCAACTGCAGAACTTATCCGAGAAACGAGATGAGTCTTTCAAAGAGTACGCCCAGAGGTGGCGAGAGATGGCTGCAAAAGTGCAACCTCCCATGTTAGAACGAGAAATGGTAGAGATGTTTAGTAGTACGCTGCAAGGCCAGTATTATACAACATGTAGCATATCAGGTACTTTCTCCTTAATGGTGACACACGGGGAGCGGATTGAGATCAGAATTAAATTGGGGAAAATCCAGGATGTCCCTGTCGAGAATAGTGCTGGCAATACTAAGAAATCTTTCGGGGGCCACTCGAAGAAAAAGGAAGGAGAATCCGGTGCGATCTATCCTCAGAAGGGGAAGGGCAGATATCGAGATTACGACCATCAGGCTGCTGCTGTAACAATTCCAATAGCTCCCCCTCAACGTCCAGCATATACACCCTGGCAGAATAATCAGCAAAAACCAAAACTCCCCTTTAGGAAGTTTGATGTGCTTCTGATGACATATGCTGAGTTGTTTCCCCGGTTACTAGAGCTAAAATTGATTGAGTTACGTACCTTAAAAGTTGACCCCGAAAGGTTTCCGATTCACTTTGATGCTAATGCCCGGTGTGATTTCCACTCTGACGGACAGGGGAATACTATTGAGAATTGTTATGCTTTCAAACATAAGGTCCAAGATCTGTTAGACTCCCAAGCTATTAATTTTGGACCAGCACCTAATATTACGAACCAACCACTACCAACTCACGGAGGTTCCACTGTCAGTGCCGTCGAGGAAGACGAAAGCCTAGATCTGGTTATGGATGTTGATCAATTAACCACCCCATTGTCATTCGTAAAAGAGAAATTGACAAGTAAAGGTGTATTCCTGGGCTGCGGAATGGATTGTACTTGTTGTACCCAAAAATTTTCCCTCCCATATTCCTCAAGCTTTGTCAAGAATGATCCTCAAATTACTCAAGATGGCTCAAGAGATTGCACAGTCCAACCATCTCCTAAGACAGCTGAAATTAGGGTTTTGGCTCTTTCAAGGAATTTGAGGTTTTCAATGGTTCAATAAAGTATCATAGGCCTATATACATCCTCAAGCACCTACATGCCAAGTTTCAAGGCTCACAGTGCCAATTTGCACAGTCAAAATCCTCATTTGATCCACAGTCAACTGCAGGGGCAAAATGGTCATTTCAGTCAAAAGTCAGAATTTTTGGTCAACATCTTATTTTGAGTCCAAAATCATCATTTGATCAATTCGTGATCATGATTCCACAAGGATAGCTCAAAAATCACCAAGATGCAAAAAGTTACTATTTTTTGACAGTAGAAAAGTCAACTGTATCTTGACCAGGGCATAACTTTTTCATGGTTTGTTAGAAAAATCCCATCCAATGATCATTTTGAATGGGATGACATTTCCTACAATCCATCTTCACATTCCAAGTCCAAGAAATGCTCTCACAATAAGTTATAAATTTCTACATTATAGGTCAAATTCAAAAGTCAACAAAAATGCACTTTGAGTCAAAGACCATAACTTGAGATTAGTAAATCCAAATGACATGGGACTAAAGGCATTGGTTAGAGGACTTCAATACCTTTCCAAAATGTCCAAGAACATGTTCATATGATCAAAATTGAGCAAGATATGCATTGGAGAAGTTGGGAAATTTTTAGTAATTTGCAAAAGTCAACTTTGCTCAAAATACCTTATTTTTGCTAATGGGCCTCAAATCTCTTCTTGAAACTTCATCCATGACTTATGCACGACCCATCAAGCTTAATTGAATTTATTTTCTTATTTTTATTAATTAATTGGATTTTTAATTGATATTAATTCATTTAATTAATTTAAATTGTAGGAAAATACAAAGATTTGATTTTTCAATCTTTTTGTGAAGCAAATATGGTCAAGATATGCTGGCAATTTCGTGCACCAAGTCAAAGATGCAAAATCTCCAAAATTGGCAACATTATTCAATCATGAAAATGCAAAAAGATGTGATTTCCAATCAAAGATTCAATCATCAATTCCATGGATTTTTGCTCAAGATTGTGACCTAATTTCATTCCTCTATATATATGCAAGCAAACCCTAATCCCATGGACGTGAAAGAAGCTGCAGAAAAGCCATAGCATATTGAAAATTTTCCAAGAAAACTCAAAACTGACTTTGGGATTCTAGAACGATTCAAAGGTTTTTATTGATTCTAACACATTGCAGGAGGTCCCAGGGATAATCTGCAATTGAAATCACACGCTAAAGCTCAAAGAATCCAAGGATACAGAACCACGGTTTGCCACTTTTTTTCAGAATCATAACTCCTAATTCATGCACATATAACATATTTTCTTGATTGTTTTGTGTTAATAGGGACCATACAAAGCTAATGGTATAGCTTAATTGAACTGAAACGCCATAAATCACAAGATGCCATAGTTGAATTTTAGGGTTCGTGAGCTTTGAAATTGGGGATTCCTAAACCAGGAAAAATTAGGACTCCTAAGGCATATGGTTAAAATCGTGAGAATCAGACGAACATGATGCACCCCTCACGAAATATTTATATGCATTGTATCTCTATTCGCTATTTTTCCTCGTTGTAGTTTGTGGGGGTTAAAAAACCCCACTATCTAATTTGTTTTTACAAGTACAAAGGAAGAAGATGAAGACGTGTTAGCATTTGGTTGGGCCATTTGAAAAGAAGTGCACGTTTTTATAATCCCAGCATATTGACTTGTTTTGCATATATAATAATTGGTTGTTATTCTAATAATGACTAAAGCGTAATGGTGGAGTGGTTAGCGTGCTGGCTTGGAAGCATTGGGACCTGGGTTCGAATCCCAGGTCCCCCAAAATATTTGTTTCTATTTTTCTTCATGTAATTACATGCAGGCTTCAGGAGGTGTTCCACCATGTGCTTCACATATCCATGCGCCATGTGGCTTCAGGCATCAATCTAATGGTCCTGAGTGGGAGACCATCATACTCCCAGTCAACACGCGTCATGGACAATCATCAAAGTCAAAGAGGCTGGAAACAATTGGGCTTCAGAAAATTGCTTTCTCACCTCCTAACTTGGCCCAAACCCCCTGGTTTCATTATTTCTTTTCTTCTTTTATTTTCTTTTATTAATTATTATTATTATCATTATTATTATTATTATTATTATTATTATTTAATTAACATAATTAATTGTTTTCATAATAAAATCAGAGAACTAAAAATAATATTTTTTCTTAATTACAATTAATTTCACTTTATTTTTGTAAATAAATACTAACAAATTAATTTAGTCTTTTTAATTAGGTTAATTTCAATATTTTTTGCAATAAATAAAATAAATTAGAATTAGGGTTTTTACTAACTTTTGACTTATTTATTTATTTATTTCCTTGAGACATTAAAAAATATGAAAATATTTCTTTTCTTTTAATTAATTAATTCGTTTTAGGTTTAATTTAATTAAATGCAAAAATAATTAAAACTTCTTTCTTTCTCAAAAAGGGTCAAAACCCTAAGAACTTCTCCGATTCAATTTTTATTCGCGCATATTATTTTTTATCCATATTATGTAAATGCTCCGAGGATGTAATAGCTTTAATTAGGACTTTTTATCGCTTTATTTTATTTTCTCGCATTTACTTTTCAAAGGGTTGTTTTTGGCGATGTAAATACCCGACGCCTTGTAATAGCTTAGATTTACTTTCCACAATATTGAACTGCTAGATGTATGTTAACTAGGCTATGCATGACAAGACTTATCTCTGAAAATAAAATCAAAACGTAGCTCACCATGACATGTACAAAGATAACTTAACTGAATCTTGACACACTCGCACATGCCACTCCTAGGGTACGCCTCACTTGGTTGCCTCGACGTGGTCATTAAGTATAGGGTGTTTTAGAGGTCGCCCTCCTGTCTAAAGATCCAAGTTGCCTCAAAACAATCGCCTCGATAAAAAATGATCTAAGACATTAAGGTTACCGCTAAGGCGTCCTACTATTGCTTTGGTGACCACACATGTCCCTATAATCGAATTGACCCGAAAAAATCCAACGACGGTGCTACCTACTTCTCAATAGTGGGATAGTACTGTCTAAAGGACATTTACACAGCTTAATTTCTTTTGAGTAGGTAGAGGTTCTCAGGTACTTTCTCTTTCAAAACAAAAATACTTTTCGTACCTACACTTTTCTGACAAAAGTTTTCAAACAAACACTTCATACACTCTTGAGGACATATACAAGAGTTAAATCAAACAAAACTTTTTCAAAACCCACAAACACAAGAAAAGCAAAACATTTTTGAAAACATAGTGAGCAAGTACCTAAGAGCCCGTGGATAACCAAAGATAGAAAGGGTGCTAACACCTTCCCTTTCTATAATCTACCTCCCGAACCGAGAAACATCTCGAAAAGGAATTTTGCTGTGCTTTTGTCCTTTCCTTGTTGGAGTAAATAAAAGACGGTGGCGACTCTTGCTTACCGCGACATTTTGCTAAAACGCAAACGCGAACCAGCATTAAAAACAGTCAGTTCTATTCCCACCGATCACAGAACTGGCGACTCTGCTGTGGAGATTTATAAGTGAGGTGTACCTTAGGATTAGATCACTCTATGTTTTCAATTGTATGCCTTGAATGCTTTAATTTTGTGGGCTTGCATCGGAGTTTTATAGATCCTAACCTGGATCTGGGGAATACCCTTTAGGTAAGTAGCAATAAACTGTGAGGGACCTGTCCGGCGTAGACCGACACAGGTGAAATAGTAGATACGTTGGTGTGACACCTTGGTCTGTACCGATATCCCTTGTGTTGGAACAAGGAGAATATGGGTCTTTTGAGGAGTCATTAAGCACCAACTGACCTAAGAACCTTAAATTGACCAACTTGACCATAGAACAGTAGCAGTATGCTACACTCATTGAGACTAAACTCTCGCGATGGTTCCGGGCGCAAGAAAAGGTTGCTAAGCTGGAGTTATAATCGATTGAGGGTAGTCAGTGATATTGAGATCCCCTAGAACCCGGTTACTATTTTTAGGACAGGTCTTAACCAACTGAAACTGAAAGAGGGTAGTACCTAAACTTCATGTTGGCCTGAAATCTAAGGGCTCTTTTGTGTGACTTGTGTGCCTTTACCATGTTTGCCTTTTGTGAATACTTGTGGTGTACTTTTATCATAACATCATAACATCATAACATTGCATACATCCTGCATAAGGACTAATCCATTTCAAGGATCTCAAGGGTTTGTGATGCAGGTCATGATGAACCAACTGTCTAGCAAGGGGCAAAGGGGAGTTATTTTCCTCTAGCCAAGGTTGTTCGGAGATCAAAACATGATAACTTGAGTCAGGGGCTATACCCACTCGATATGGTGAGCCTGACTCTTGAAGAAGGACTCTTAATAACAGGAAGCTCCTTCAATCAAGCTGCAAAATTCAAATTCTAACAGTTTCCTGTTTACCCCGCGAGATCCTTGAAAACATTGCATACATATATCATACATATCGTTGCATCACAGGTCACCCTTTACAGGTCTCTCACGTTCTCGCTATTTATTTCAGCAATGGCTTTCCAACAAGACAACCAAGATCTTCATACTCAAGAGACTCAGTTCAGGGAAATCTTCCTAAGCCTATCCAAGGGGCAGGAAGAATTGAGAACACTCCTCATGGGGAATTTGGTCAAGAAGAGTCCCGAAGACAGTAAAGACGAACGGCTGAAACACCTGTAAGCTGAGGTAGATGCAATGAAAACCCAGATGCTGGGGCAGATGGCTCTTATCCAAGGCTTAGCTCGGGAGCAAGAAGAGTTGAGAACTGTGATCAACCAGCTTCATCAAGACAGATACAACAGTATGAAGCAAATAGTCAAGGCTGAGGATCAAGTCATTAATCAACTTCTGAGAAGTCAAAGGTTTGGTTTGATGAAGAAGGGACCTCTCCAGGGTGCCACTACCTCACAGGTCCAACAACAGCCTGACCATAAGCAACGGGTTACTCCGATGCCGTTTACCAAGCTCAACATATCACTGACTCAAGCGCTACAGCAAATGTTGAAGGCAGGGCTGATTACATTAAGGGCTCCTCTCCGGAATCCAAACACTTCCGCTCCTACCTATCATCCCAATGAAAGGTGTGCATACCACTCTGACAGTCCGGGACATGACACAAACAACTGTTGGGCCCTGAAGAATAAGGTTCAAGACATGATTGATGCCAAAGAAATCCAGTTTGACCCTCCAGTGACTCCAAACATAATCACTGTTCCTATGCCAAATCATTGAAGGCTTTTTGTTTTATTTGAATTTTCAAGTTGTATTTTTCTTTGCTTACTCAAACAATTATTATCATGTCGAACTCTTTTATTTCATTAATGCATTGCATATGTCTGTTTTGAATAAATCCATTCGTATTCACTATATTCAAATTGCTTTCATTTTTTGTGATGTTCAAGTCTCGAATAAAAAATTCTAAACCTTTTGAGGGAGGATGACGAAAACGATACCACGATCTTTACAGTATGCTTTTGAACAGACCCCACTGATGAAGTACAGGCATTGTTTCAAATCCTAAACAGTGGAGTTATAAGGAAGATAATCCCTAGTCAACCCCTTTGAGCCAAAGAAGTTGGAGTTTTTCTTTTCAAAAATTAAAACCCTTAATCATAACCTGGGGCAGGGTAGTTCTCTCAGTCGATCCAGGTGTACAATGAATGGCATCAAAGAAGTCCTTCCAAAACAAGAGACAGTGATGGTTCCCTATAATCGTCAAGACAGGCAGTCATTATCTTTCAAAAACAAAAGCCCAATAAGTCAAAACCTATGAATGGGACTTACAAAACTGGGGCATCCCGCTGACTGTAATCACAAAAGAAACAATTCAGGCAAAAAAAACAGGGATAACAAAATCAAAAAGAAGGAGGTCGCTATAAATCCTCAACAACATGAAAAATGTAACAAAATGACTGCCTGGCCAAAATAAACTATCAGTATCCGAACCATCACCGAAATATCAGAGCAAAGACTCAAATAAGGTCTAACGTACGATTAGCTGAGTTTAGGATCGAAGAACATCACGAAGAACGGGTGGATACAAATAAAATTTGAGCCTTTATCCTTTGTTTCTTAAACCGTGAACCAAGCCACATTATAACCCTTAAAAGTCCTAGCTGAAGCATGGGTTAGTTCGAAAGCATACTGTTACAAAAGGTATCCCGACTCCTGTAGGGTTTGCTGTAAAATATTGAGTTGACATCACATTTTACAAAAATTCACTTGTTTTATTGAAAACGGCATTTTCAAAAAACTTCAAGACAGACATAAGCTTTGCATTCTTAGAATAACATTGTTTGCATATGGTTATTTGTTCGAACAACAGAGAAATTCGCACGGCGAATATCTAGTGAACAAAAATCTTCTCAATAAAAAGGATCACCTCAAGTGAAAAAACACTTCCAACCAAGGGGAACGGCATGAGCATTGTCCATCATCTGGGGCAGTTAAGTCAAGATTCAAGGAATCTCTCAAAAATGCCAAATAGCCAGGGGCAAATCTCCATCTGAATCAATTGGGGGATTGGACATGAATTCTAGCAACGAATCTTGCATGATCAAACGAAGATCTTCTGGTAGTATGGCAACACGACACTACCGACAGTGACAACTCCCTACACTCTGAGAACGTGGATATAGTAAAAAAAAAGTACTGCGCATAATCAAAGACCCGCTAGGTTGACACACCTAGGCAAAAATAAGGGCTTCCCGGCGAACCAAAAGGGTTCGGGAAAAAATAAGGGATGAAAATAAAAAAATCTGTACACCCGGCAAGTCGAAAACCTGAAAAGGCGGCTTGGGCAAAAATGGGTATCACGGTTGACTGAAAACCCGAAAGGGCGGTCCAGGCAAAAGTTAGGGATCAAAGCGTACGACTATGTCTCATCATCTCGTCACTTGCCTATCAGAAGAACATTTGTCAATCGGCAGTTATCAAGCACCTCCACAGGTACCTTCTCTCACAGAAGTTGGGGCAATAAGAATTGTCCGAACTGTACAAGCTGCTCTGTCCACCAGGTACAAGGTAGGTTCAGCTGAAGAATTATCCAGGATACCTTCACTCCCTGCAAGAGTAAAACAATAATGGTAGCTATTCCCCACTGAGACTTGCAACTATGAGCAAAACAATGATACTCTCCCCAAGCAGAGTTGATCTACCATCAGCCCTAAAAAGGTTGGGTATCCCCAGTAAGTCTTAATATTCCCCAACAGAGTATACAGATATTCCTCAGTGAGCATCCCCGGCAGTCTTAATATTCCTCGACAGAATATAAGAATGTTCCCCAGCGGAATACAAGATACCCCTAGTGGAGCCATTTCCCAGTGCAGTCTAAAAAAGCATCCCCGCCAGAGTTGAATCATCTCCCAAGTAGATTCTGGAAGCTGGTCCCCTGCAGAGCACAAATGTCTCTCCCCAGCCAAATTCAGAGGTTATCCCCACAAGAGTCTAACTGGGTTATCCTCAGCAAGTTGCAACTGAAAGATCATCCCCAGCGAAGTTCTTTCTATCCCCAGCGGAATTCATCAAAATCCCCAACAGAGCTTATCAACGGAATCCCCAGCGGAGTTATCGTTAAAATCTCAGCGAAGCATCTCGTCCCACAGAGTAATTCCCTGCAGAGTAATCTCTTCATCAAGTTTATTCCCCAACGGAGTTCTTTTCTCCTGCAGGTTTATTCACACAACCATCTTCGTTCATCATCCCCAACGGAAATGAAGAACTCAACACTATTCTCCAACAGCTCCGAGATTTATTCTCCCCAGCTAAAGCATCATGTTTTCATACATCATGATACATGCATATACGCATCATACCATACAATCTCATTTATGTTGAGAGCATCATTGCTTGATCCATATCATGCATTGCATATGACTGACCTTTACCTTTCAGGAAGGATGCAATTAAATTCTTAGCCATATCAAAAGGCCTTCTCTGGTCCAGTTAAGTCGATTCCTAAAGATTTTTCTGATACAGATCCAATTGAAGATATTCCAAGACCTTGTCTGGTCCAGTTAAGTCGATTCCTAAATATTTTTCTGATGTCGATCCAGTCAAAGGCCTTCTCTGGTCCAGTTAAGTCGATTCCTAAAGATTTTTCTGATGCCGATCCAGTTGAAGATATTCCAAGACCTTGTCAAAATCAGTTAAATCGATTCCTAAAGATTTTTCTGAGGCAAAACTAGTCAATGGAGACAAAACCAGTTAAATCGATTCCTAAAGATTTTTATGAAGCCGGACAAAATCAGTTAAATCGATTCCTAAAGATTTTTCTGTGACCAAACCCATCAACCTTCTTAAGTCCCAGATCAACACATGTAACTAGCCAGGAAATATCTGTGGACGATTGATTGTAGATCTATACCTGAAACCAGACAGGAAAGTTATCTACATGAAGAGATTGAAGATTAACACCTGTAACAGGCCAGGAAACCATCTTTCTTTCTCAGGTCAGAGATTAATACCTGAAACCAGCCAGGACAACTATCTCATTGACCAACCTTTCGTAAGTTCCAGATCAACACCTGTAACTAGCCAGGAAATATCTATGGACGACTGATTGTAGATCAACACCTGAAACCAGACAGGACAACTATCTCATCGGCCAGCCTTCTTATGTTCCGGATCAACACCTGTAACTAGCCAGGAAATATCTGTGGACGACTGATTGTAGATCTATACCTGAAACCAGACAGGAAAGTTATCTACATGAAGAGATTGGAGATTAATACCTGAAACCAGACAGGAAACCATCTTTCTTTGTCAGGTCAGAGATTAATACCTGAAACCAGACAGGACAACTATCGCATCGGCCAGCCTTCTTAAGTTCCGGATCAACACCTGTAACTAGCCAGGAAATATCTGTGGACGACTGATTGTAGATCTATACCTGAAACCAGACAGGAAAGTTATCTACATGAAGAGATTGAAGATTAATACCTGAAACCAGACAGGAAACCATCTTTCTTTCTCAGGTCAGAGATGAATACCTGAAACCAGACAGGACAACTATCTCATCGGCCAGCCTTCTTAAGTTCCGGATCAACACCTGTAACTAGCCAGGAAATATTTGTGGACGACTGATTGTAGATCTATACCTGAAACCAGACAGGAAAGTTATCTACATGAAGAGATTGAAGATCAATACCTGTAGCAAGCCAGGAAGACAATATTTCTTTCTCAAGTCAGAGATTAATACCTGTAACCAGCCAGGACAACTATCTCATCTGCCAACCTTTTTCAAGTTCCAGATTAATACCTGTAGCTAGCCAGGAAATATCTGTGGACGACTGATTGTAGATTAATACCTGTAACAAGCCATGAAAATTATCTACATGAAGAGATTGAAGATCAATACCTGTAACCAGACAGGAAAACCACCTATATGAACTAAATTGTAGATTCGATACCTGTAACTAGACAGGAAAGTTATCTACAGGAAGAGATCGAAAGTTAATACCTGAAACCAGACAGGAAAACTATATTTCTTTCTCAGGTCAGAGATTAATACCTGAAACCAGACAGGACAACTATCTACTTGATCATCCTGAAGCAACCCTATACCGGTTCCTTCTCTTCCAAGATTCAGTTTTACACGGACTCATCATCAGGCAACCCTACACAGGTTCCTTCTTTCAACCTACCTAGTTACAATTCAACAAATGATCTCCAGATGGCATCTATAAGCCCATCCTTCTACCAACAATCTCCCGATGGCATCTATAAGCCCATCCTCCTATCCATCATATCTCCAAATTGCATTTGTAAGCCCATTCCCGCCATCACATTGCTGATACTACACCATGCGAGTGCAAATTTCTGGGCACTTTAGTGTTCAATCATCTTCCACCTTCGGATTACGAAAGGCACGCAAGCCAATCTACCTCCTCAGGTTTAAGAATATTGAACAGGGGCAACTGTTGTACCCCAAAATTTGCCCTCCCATATTCCTCAAGATTTGTTAAGAATGATCCTCAAATTACTCAAGATGGCTCAAGAGATTGCACAGTCCAACCATCTCCTAAGACAGCTGAAATTAGGGTTTTGGCTCTTTCAAGGAATTTAAGGTTTTCAATGGTTCAATCAAGTCTCATAGGCCTATATACATCCTCAAGCACCTACATGCCAAGTTTCAAGGCTCACAGTGCCAATTTGCACAGTCAAAAGCCTCATTTGATCCATAGTCAACTATAGGGGCAAAATGGTCATTTCACAGTCAAAAGTCAGAATTTTTGGTCAACATCTTATTTTGAGTCCACAATCATCATTTGATCAAATCTTGATCATGATTCCACAAGGATACCTCAAAAATCATCAAGATGCAAAAAGTTACTATTTTTGGAAAGTAGAAAAGTCAATTGTATCTTGACCAGGGCATAACTTTTTCATGGTTTGTCAGAAAAATCCCATCCAATGCTCATTTTGAAGGGGATGACATTTCCTACAATCCATCTTCACATTCCAAGTCCGAGAAATGCTCTCACAAAAAGTTATCAATTTCTACATTATAGGTCAAATTCAAAAGTCAACAAAAATGAACTTTGAGTCAAAGACCATAACTTGAGATTGGTAAATCCAAATGACATGGGACCAAAGGCATTAGTTATAGGACTTCAAGACCTTTCCAAAATGTCCAAGAACATGTTCATATGATCAAAATTGAGCAAGATATGCATTGGAGAAGTTGGGAAATTTTTAGGAATTTGCAAAAGTCAACTTTGCTCAAAATACCTTATTTTTGCTAATGGGCCTCAAATCTCTTCTTGAAACTTCATCCATGACTTATGCACGACCCATCAAGCTTAATTGAATTTATTTTCTTTTTTTTTATTAATTAATTGGATTTTTAATTGATATTAATTCATTTAATTAATTTAAATTGTAGGAAAATACAAAGATTTGATTTTTCAATCTTTTTGTGAAGCAAATATGGTCAAGATATGCTGGCAATTTCGTGCACCAAGTCAAAGATGCAAAATCTCCAAAATTGGCAACATTATTCAATCATGAAAATGCAAAAAGATGTGATTTCCAATCAAAGATTCAATCATCAATTCCATGGATTTTTGCTCAAGATTGTGACCTAATTTCATTCCTCTATATATATGCAAGCAAACCCTAATCCCATGGACGTGAAAGAAGCTGTAGAAAAGCCATAGCATATTGAAAATTTTCCAAGAAAACTCAAAACTGACTTTGGCATTCTAGAACGATTCAAAGGTTTTTATTGATTCTAACACATTGCAGGAGGTCCCAGGGATAATTTGTAATTGAAATCACACGTTAAAGCTCAAAGAATCCAAGGATACAGAACCACGGTTTGCCACTTTTTTTTTCCAGAATCGTAACTCCTAATTCATGCACATATAACATATTTTCTTGATTGTTTTGTGTTAATAGGGACCATACAAAGCTAATGGTATAGCTTAATTGAACTGAAACGCCATAAATCACAAGATGCCATAGTTGAATTTTAGGGTTCGTGAGCTTTGAAATTGGGGATTCCTAAACCAGGAAAAATTAGGACTCCTAAGGCATATGGTTAAACTCGTGAGAATCAGACGAACATGATGCACCCCTCGCGAAATATTTATATGCATTGTATCTTTATTCGCTATTTTTCCTCGTTGTAGTTTGTGGGGGTTAAAAACCCCCGCTATCTAATTTGTTTTTACAAGTACAAAGGAAGAAGATGAAGACGTGTTAGCATTTGGTTGGGCCATTTGAAAAGAAGCGCGCGTTTTTATAATCCCAGCATATTGACTTGTTTTGCATATATAATAATTGTTTGTTATTCTAATAATGACTAAAGCGTGATGGTGGAGTGGTTAGCGTGCTGGCTTGGAAGCATTGGGACCTGGGTTCGAATCCCAGGTCCCCCAAAATATTTGTTTCTATTTTTCTTCATGTAATTACATGCAGGCTTCAGGAGGTGTTCCACCATGTGCTTCACATATCCATGCGCCATGTGGCTTCAGGCATCAATCTAATGGTCCTGAGTGGGAGACCATCATACTCCCAGTCAACACGCGCCATGGACAATCATCAAAGTCAAAGAGGCTGGAAACAATTGGGCTTCAGAAAATTGCTTTCTCACCTCCTAACCTGGCCCAAACCCCCTGGTTTCATTATTTCTTTTCTTCTTTTAATTTCTTTTATTAATTATTATTATTATTTAATTAACATAATTAATTATTTTCATAATAAAATCAGAGAACTAAAAATAATATTTTTTCTTAATTACAATTAATTTCACTTTATTTTTGTAAATAAATACTAACAAATTAATTTCACTTTATTTTTGTAAATAAATACTAACAAATTAATTTAGTCTTTTTAATTAGGTTAATTTCAATATTTTTTGCAATAAATAAAATAAATTAGAATTAGGGTTTTTACTAACTTTTAACTTTTTTTTTATTTATTTCCTTGAGACATTAAAAAATATGAAAATATTTCTTTTATTTTAATTAATTAATTAGTTTTAGGTTTAATTTAATTAAATGCAAAAATAATCAAAACTTCTTTCTTTCTCAAAAAGGGTCAAAACCCTAAGAACTTCTCCGATTCAATTTTTATTCGTGCATATTATTTTTGATCCATATTATGTAAATGCTCCGAGGATGTAATAGCTTTAATTAGGACTTTTTATCGCTTTATTTTATTTTCTCGCATTTACTTTTCAAAGGGTTGTTTTTGGCGATGTAAATACCCGACGCCTTGTAATAGCTTAGATTTACTTTCCGCAATATTTAACTGCTAGATGTATGTTAACTAGGCTATGCATGACAAGACTTATCTCTGAAAATAAAATCAAAACGTAGCTCACCATGACATGTACAAAGATAACTTAACTGAATCTTGACACACTCGCACATGCCACTCCTAGGGTACGCCTCACTTGGTTGCCTCGACGTGGTCATTAAGTATAGGGTGTTTTAGAGGTCGCCCTCCTGTCTAAAGATCCAAGTTGCCTCGAAACGGCCGCCTCGATAAAAAATGATCTAAGACATTAGGGTTACCGCTAAGGCGTCCTACTCTTGCTTTGGTGACCACACATGTCCCTATAATCGAATTGACCCAAAAAACTCCAACGACAGTGCTACCTAATTCTCAATAGTGGGATAGTACTGTCTAAAGGACATTTACACAGCTTAATTTCTTTTGAGTAGGTAGAGGTTCTCAGGTACTTGCTCTTTCAAAACAAAAATACTTTTCGTACCTACACCTTTCTGACAAAAGTTTTCAAACAAACACTTCATACACTCTTGAGGACAAATACAAGAGTTAAATCAAACAAAACTTTTTCAAAACCCACAAACACAAGAAAAGCAAAACATTTTTGAAAACATAGTGAGCAAGTACCTAAGAGCCCGTGGATAACGACGGATAGAAAGGGTGCTAACACCTTCCCTTTCTATAATCTACCTCCCGAACCGAGAAACATCTCGAAAAGGAATTTTGCTGTGCTTTTGTCCTTTCCTTGTTGGAGAAAATAAAAGACGGTGGCGACTCTTGCTTACCGCGACATTTTGCTAAAACGCAAACGCGAACCAGCATTAAAAACAGTCAGTTCTATTCCCACTGATCACATTACTGCTTGTTTAAAACATCCAGAGGGTTGTCATTTGTTAAGAAATGCAGTACAAGATTTGATTACAAAGGGTTTTCTTCAGTTTAATCGCAAGATCATGAAGCCTGAGATCGATAAGAATGAAATCAATGTGATAACCATTCTGGTCAAACAAAAAGCTACCCGAGTACCTGTAACAATCTTGGTACCTGCCAAGAAGCCCCCACTACATATCACTACGCCTGGCCCGGTACTGTACGTTAGCGACAAAGTAGTGCCTTGGAACTATGGTGGTGAACTTTACTATCAAGGGAAGAAGGTTACTACTCAGAGGTTTGAGAAAGACAAGTCTGAAGAAGAGAAACCTGCAGTGTTCGATATTGTCAGTGAAAGCAGAATTACTCGCAGCGGTCGAATTTTCTCCCCGCCAGAGCAACCTGAAAGTCGTACAGATGCTGCAGCTAAGGCTAACAGCAAGCAAATCGTGGTCAATAGCAATAAGCCGGGGCAAAGTACCCCTGTTACTGTTTTTGATAATGAAACGTCTAAGGTTGCAGCCGAGTTAATGCGATACATCAAGAAGAGTGACTATAAGATCATTGACCAGTTAAGTCAAACACCCTCAAAAATATCCATCCTCGCCTTGCTCAGAGACTCGGAATCCCATAGAAATGCATTATTGAAACTATTAGGAACCTCTTTTGTCCCCCAAGAAATATCGGTGAATCAGTTCGAGAGAATTGTAAATAGTATTTCTACAAGTAATGGGATGGGTTTCACCGACTTTGATCTACCCCCTGAGGGGAGGAAGCATAACAAAGCATTACATATTTCTATAGAAATTGCAAAGACTACTTTATCTCGTGTATTGGTTGATACAGGCTCCTCTATCAACGTACTACCTAAGTCTGCTCTTTTAAAGCTGGATTATGAGGGGATTTCGTTAAGGCCGAGTGATTTGGTTGTTAAGACTTTTGATGGATCGAGAAGAATTGTGTTCGGGGAAGTTGACCTGCCAATCAATATAGGACCCCAAGTATTTGAAGAAACCCTCTTTATCATGGATATAAATCCTTCATACTGCTGTCTGCTGGGCCGTCCTTGGATTCATGGGGCTAGTGCCGTCACCTCTACTCTGCACCAGAAGCTCATGTTTTTACTAAATGGAAAAGTGGTCACTGTCTGCAGCGAAGAAGATTACATCATCAGTCACCTAAGTTCTTTCCGCTATGTTGAAGTAGAAGGAGAAATCCATGAGACGCCGTGTCAAGCTTTTGAAACTGTACAAGTTTTCAGAACTCCTCATCAAGAAGACAAGAGGCCAGAAGTCCCCATGTCATCCTATCTCCAGGCGCAAGCAATTATTCAGTCCGGTCATCCAGAAGGCTGAGGAAGAGTGTTGGATCTCCCTACACAGAAGGACAAGAAAGGTTTAGGCTTCGTCGCTAATCAGAGGAGGTCAGTCATTATTCCTGGAGATCAAAGTATTCCTCCACCGATTCGATTCATCAGCAGCGGAACCATCCAGGGAGAAGCTCATGCGGTAAGTGAAGCAGATGACAACAATTGTGAGATGGATAGCTAGGTTCATCCGACCAGGCCGAACGAAAAGCCTGCCAACTGGTTCGCCAAGGACATCATCAAAGTCACCCGTCTTGAAGAGTAACTTTCTTTTATTTCTATTATCAGACTAATCCATATGTCCTGCCTAAGACATAGCGGGCGTGCTGTAAGGCCACAATGTTTTCTCATTTACAATTTTATTCGTCAATAAAGAACGTCTTTTGTTTTCAAAATGTTTCACTTTTTTTTGTCTTTCCGAATTTCCTTTTTATAAGATTCAAGACTTTATTTTCTTTTACATCTAAAGCGAAAAATAACCATGCAGATTATGTCCCTCATTAATCCCAGAAAATGTCGAAAGTGATTCTGCTATAACTCTCCACGACTTTGAAAAACCAATATATCAAGCTGAAGAAGAAACTGAAACAGACTGCGAACTTTTCGAAGAGTTAGCTAGGCTATTGAGGCAAGAAGAAAAGGTTATTCAACCACACCAAGAGACCATTGAATTGATCAACTTAGGAACAGAAGAGGCCCGGAAATAAGTTAAGATTTGGGTTGCTCTAAAAGACAGTATCAAGCACGAGTTAATCACAATGCTCCTCGAGTATGTAGATATTTTCGCTTGGTCCTATGAAGACATGCCTGGTTTAGACACGAACATAGTCATGCACAAGATACCTCTCAGAGAGGAGTGTCTTCCTGTTAAACAAAAACTTCGAAGGACTCACCCTGAGATGTCTAAGAAGATCAAAGAAGAAGTTCAGAAACAGTTTGATGCCGGTTTTTTAAAAGTGACATCTTACCCGCCGTGGATCGCGAATATTGTACCAGTAACTAAAAAATATGGAAAGGTTAGGATGTGTGTGGACTATAGGGACTTGAACAGAGCAAGTCCTAAAGATGACTTCCCGTTACCACATATTGATGTGCTGGTTGACAATACAGCTCAAGCAAAAGTGTTCTCCTTCATGGATGGTTTTTCAGGCTATAATCAGATTAAGATGGCACCAGAAGACATGGAGAAGACTACTTTTGTTACTCCTTGGGGAACGTTCTGTTATAAGGTGATGCCATTTCGCCTGAAAAATGTCGGGGCAACTTATCAACGCGCGATGGTCACTCTCTTTCATGACATGATGCATAAAGAGGTTGAGGTATATGTCAATGATATGATTGCAAGATCTTAGACAGAAGAGGAACATCTGGTTCATTTGTTGAAATTGTTCGAAAGGTTAAGGAAGTTCAGGTTAAGGCTGAATCCAAACAAGTGCACGTTCGGAGTAAGATCAGGGAAACTGTTGGGGTTCATCGTGAGCGAGAAAGGAATCAAAGTTGACCCTAGCAAGGTAAAGGCTATACAAGAAATGCCCGTGCCAAAAACAAAAAGGAGGTTCTCGGCTTTCTCGGAAGACTTGTTATACCCCAAAATTTGCCCTCCCATATTCTTCAAGAAATTGCCAAGCCAAGTCACAAAATTCCCCAAGGGTTGTGCAGGTCAACTGTCTCCTACACAGTCAAAACTAGGGTTTGTGTGCTGATCAAGAAAATGGAGTGTTCAAAGGCCCAATCAAGTCTCATATGCTTACAAACATGGTCAAGCATCCTCATATCAAGTTTCAAGACATTCAGCTCAAAATTGCACAGTCAAAACCCTAAATTGCACTACAGTCAACTGTAGGGGCAAAATGGTCATTTGACAGTCAAAAGTTCAAATTTTTGGTCAACATATCATTTTGAAGCCACAAACATCATTTGATCAATGCTTGATCATGATTCTCAAAATTTGGCTCAGAAATCATCAAAGATGCAAAAGTTGCTATATTTGGACAGCTGAAAAAGTCAACTGAAATTGACCAGGGCATAACTTTCACATGGATTATCAGAAAAATTCCATCCAAAGCTCATTTTGAAGAGAAAGAAATTTCCTACAACTCATCTTCATACTTCAAGTCCAAGAAATGCTCTCACAAAAAGTTATCAATTTCAACATTATAGGTCATTTTCAAAAGTCAACAAAAAGGGACTTTAAGTCAAAGGCCATAACTTGATATTGGTAAATCAAAATGACATGGGACCAAAGGCATTGGTTAAAGGACTCAAAGACCTTTCCAAAATGTCCAAGAACATGTGAAAAGCTTAAAAATTGAGCAAGTTATGCCTTGTAGAAGTTGGGAAATTTTTGTGAAATGGCAAAAGTCAACTATCCTTGAAACTCCAATTTTTGACAAAAGGGCCCACTTTCTTCCACTTGATTCATCCTTGTCATGCCACACACGTGTCCCATGGTTAATTTCAAGACCAAATATTGATTTTTCTATTTTATTTAATTTTTGATAATTTAATTCATTTTAAATCTTTGAAAATTCAAATAAAATTCAAAAACCAATGGAATAGTGTCATGTGAATTTGGACAACTTCCATGTATCATGGGCCAATTCAAAAACTCAGGCTAGGGTTAAACTTCACACTAAGTCTTGGTCTTGGCTTAAAAGAAGGAGAATTGGTTAATGGTGAAAACCCTAGGACTAGTTCCTTCATGAGCATGAATTAAGGCCAAATAACAAGCTAATTTCCATCCATCATAAGCACTGAGTCAAACCCTAAGCCTAACACATCATATGCTGCGCTCAAAGGCTTGTTGCAACATGGAAATTTTGGCATAAAAACACAAATCTGAAATCAAGGTTCTAGTAAGTTTTAAGCCTTAATTCTTTTTCTAAAGGCTTCCTCAGAGCTCCCTGAAGCAATTCCAACTCCAAACATCCATCCAAACGCAAAGAATCGGCAGCAAGGACCTCCCCTGTACAGAGAAACTTTTGAAATCCTATATCATAATTCATACATTCTTTTGCATTTTTATTTGTGAATTCTTGTTTAATGTGAAGTTTCCAAACTAACTGATGTGTTTAATTGAGTTTTCATAAGCCATATGCGACTCTACCATTTTCGAATATTAGGGTTACAGGTTTTCAAAATTAGGGCTTTTGCAAAGAAGAAAAATCAAAGCTTCAGACCATGGCCATTGAGTTCAGTGCATTGAGACGGACGTAAACCACCATTCGCGAACAATTTATATACACCCAGCATCTAATCGCTATTTTCTTGTAGATGGTATACAGCAACGCGTGCAAAACCGTTTCCATAGGCTTGTGTTTCAGAAAAAGTGAGGAAGATGATGTGTTGTCCCTCACTGATTCGTTGATTTTAAATTTCGCGCTTTTAATTACTAACGCGCTGATTCTTTCTTTTTGTTAATTGTGTATCATTAATATATCAATTAATCCAAACAGCTCAGCTGGCAGACACCTCTCTTGGCAATATCCAAGACGTGGGTTCGAACCCCAGGTCTCATGCTATTTCAATATTGTTTTTCATTTACAATTCCCATGCAGGCATGATCTTAAGACGCACCATACTCCTTCATCATCCCACCATCCACGCGTCCATCCCATTTAGATCAAAGGCGTAGGATCAAGGAACACAATAAACCCCAGTCAAAGCATCATACAGGATTCAAAAAGTCAATGGACTCAAGCTTAATGGGCCTGAAATGCTAAGGCCTGTACCTCCAATTTTGGGGCTACCCCCCCCCCCCCTGGTTTGCCATTCTTTTTATTTTTCTTGTGTTTCACTTAATTTATTATTTTATTTTCTTGATTGTTTAATTTAATTAATTATTGCCATAAAATATAACAACATCACAAAAAAATCAGAAAAAGGATAAAAAACATAAAAATTATTTATTTTATTTATTTTGTTGTAAATAATTAATATGTAAATTATTTAGTCTAATTAGGTTTTTTAACTTTAATTCTTTCTTCCATAAAAAAATCCAAAAATATAGCATTAGGTTAATGACTTTTTATTCCTTTTAACTTTCCTTGTTTTTTGCCATAATATTAGTAATTTTCATAATTTAACATGTAAATAAATTTAGTTTTAATTAGGTTTAAATTTTAATTCTTTTAATAACAAAAATCCAAAAATATAGAATTTAGGTTTAATTGTTAATTTTGATTCTTTTTTTTAATTTCCCTTTTTATAATAATAATTATTATTTATTTTCATAAATTAAATCTTGCATGTAAATTAACTTAGATTTTAATTAGGTCAAAAATTCAATATTTTCACAATAAACTTAAAAAACATTAGAATTAGGGTTTAGTATTTCATTTTAATTTTAATTGATTTTTCTTTTTCTTTTAAATCTAAAAAACACAAAATACCAAAAACATTTATTTTTTTAATTCCTTATTAAATTTAATCTTTTTGCAAGAAGGGTCCAACGCCCATTGTTGTTAATTATTTTGTTTCGCGTATTTTACTTTGTCGCTTATTATAATTATGTACATGTCCCAAAGCCTTGTAATAATTTTATTTCTCGCACTTTTATTCACTTTATTTATTTTTCAGTCAAATCGGGTTCGGTTTATTTTGGCGATGTGGACCCGCGCCATTTGTAATAGTTTAGATTTATTTTCTCGCAAGTATATAACTGTTAACAAAAAGCATGAAAGAATGTATGGCCCTAAAAATAAAATTAAGCGTAGATCACAACAAACATGACAAGACAAAATAATTGAAACATGACACACGAACCGCACACACCACCCCTAGGGTACGCCTCACTGTTGCCTTTCGAAAGGTGATCGTCGAGTAGAGGACGTCTTAGTAAGTCCTCATGATCCGGGAACCTGGCATGAGGGTAGCTTCTAAGGTGTCTTCCCATTGCTCCGGTGATCATCATGTCCCTAAAACTCGAATTGACCCGAACACCTCCAACGGTGGTGCTACCTACCTCTCAATGGTGGGATGGCACTACTTTAAAGGACATTTACACAGACGAATTCCTTAGGGTAGGTAGGTTCTCAAAGATACTTGCTCTAATTTCAAACAAAAAAACACTTTTCACACCAACACATTTTCAAAAGCTTTCAAAGCAAACTTTTCAAACACTCTGAGGTACGAGTCGAACTGAATTTTTTCAAAGAAACTTTTTTAAAACCCACATTGAAAAGAAAGCAAACATTTTTGAAAACACATTGAGCAAGTATCTAAGAGCCCATGGATAACCATGGATAGAAAGGGTGCTAACACCTTCCCTTTCTATAATCTACCTCCCGAACCGAGAGCAATCTCTTTAAGGAATTTTTCTGTGCTTTTGTCCTTTCCAGTTGGAGAAAATAAAAGACGGTGGCGACTCTTGCTTCCGCGACATTTCGCGAACCAGCTTTAAAACAGTCAGTTCCAGATCCACCGATCACAAGACTGAACTACATTTCTAGATTTATCTCCAACCTTATAGCCACTTGTGAACCAATCTTTAGATTGTTAAAGAAAAGCTAGACAGACAGGTGGAATAACGATTACCAAGCAGCATTCGATAAAATTAAAGAATATTTGATGGAGCCTCCGATTCTCTCACCCCCGGTGGAAGGTAGACCCTTAATAATGTATCTAACAGTATTGGAGAATTCAATGGGGGTGTGTATTAGGGTAGCATGATGCGGCTGGTCAAAAAGAGTACGCCATATATTACCTTAGCAAAAAGTTTACCGACTGTGAGGTAAAATACTCACTGCTCGAGAAGACTTGTTGCGCTTTGGTATGGGCTGCTCGCTGACTAGGGCAGTACATGTTGACTCATACCACCTTACTGATCTCTAAGATGGACCCAATCAAGTATATCTTCGAAAAACCAGCCCTCAAGGGAAGGATAACTCGTTGGAAAATGATTTTGACTGAATATGACATCCAATATACCACTCAAAAGGCTATCAAGGGTAGTGTATTATCGGATCATCTTGCCCATCAACCCGTGAAAGATGACTACCAGCCGATGAAGTTTGAGTTTCCTGATAAAGACATCATATACATACGAGATTGTAACATCTCGGGCCCAAAGGAAGGACCTGAACCAGGATCGCGATGGACGATGGTGTTCGATGGTGCCTCCAATGCATTAGGTAATGGTGTCGGCGTGGTGATTACCTCTCCTGAGGGTTTTCATATTCCTCTTATTGCTAGGATTTGCTTCAATTGTACGAACAATATGGCTGAGTATGAAGCTTGCATTTTTGGGTTTGAAGCCGCCATTGATTTACGAATCAAAATCTTAGAAGTATATGGAGATTCTGCTCTGGTAATTAGCCAAATAAACGGAGATTGGGAAACTCGACACCTAAATTTGATTCCGTATCGCGATCATGTACTAAAACTAACCCCTTATTTTGATGAGATTACTTTTAATCACATTCCAAGGGAAGATAATAACTTGGCAGACGCTTTGGCTACCCTTTTATCCATGTTTAGGGTTAAATGGGCGAATGAAGCCCCTTCCATCACCATCCTAAGGTTAGATGAACCAGCATTTTTTTATGAAGTAGGAGAAGAGAACGTTGATAAAAAACCATGGTTCTACGACATCAAAAGGTATCTTGCAACCCGGGAGTATCTAGAAGGTGCTTCTATCACAGATAAAAAGACTTTATGGAGGTTTGCCGCCAAATTCTTCCTCAACGACGATATTCTGTACAAAAGGAATTATGATTTCGTTCTGCTCAGATGCGTGGATAAGCACGAAGCAAGTAGGATCATAGAAGAAGTGCATGAAGGTTATTTTAGGACACATTCTAGCGGGCATACTATGGCCAAGAAAATCTTGAGGGCAGGATATTACTGGTCAACATTGGAAAATGATTGCTACGAACATTCCAGGATCTGTTACAAGTGTTAGATCTACGTTGACAAGATGCATGTGCCATCCAATCCCCTGAATATCCTAACTTCACCTTGGCCTTTCGCAATGTGGGGAATTGATATGATATGCCATATTGAGCCAACCACTTCCAATGGAAATCATTTTATCTTAGTGGCTATCGACTACTTTACTAAGTGGGTTGAAGCAACATCTTATGCCAATGTCACTAAACAGGTGGTAGCACGTTTTATCAAACATAATATAATCTGTTGATACGACACTCCCAAAAAGATTATCACTGATAATGGGTTTAACCTCAATAACAAGACGATGAAGGAGTTGTGTGAAAGCTTTAAAATAAAACATCACAATTCCTCTCCTTACCGCCCTAAGATGAATGGCGCAGTTGAAGCAGCAAACAAAAATATTAAGAAGATCGTGCAAAAAATGGTATCACTTATAAAGATTGGGATGAGATGCTACCGTTCACGTTACATGGTTATCGTACCACCATGCGTACCTCGACTGGGGAAACCCCTTTTTCGCTCGTTTACAGCATGGAAGCATTCCTACCAGTGGAAGTGGAGATCCCTTCTTTAAGGATAATGACGGATGCACAATTGGATGAGACTGAATGGTTCCAGAATAGATTCGATCAGTTGATTCTTATTGATGAAAAGAGATTAACGTCAATTTGCCACAGACAGTTATACCAGAAAAGGATGAAGAAAGCCTTCGACAAGAAAGTACATCCGCGGAATTTTCAAGCTGGTGATCTGGTGTTAAAAAGGATCTTACCTCCTAACAACACAGACGCTAGAGGTAAATGGGCTCCAAATTATGAAGGACCTTTTGTTGTAAAGAAAGTTTTCTCTGGAGGGTCTATGATGCTCGCAACCATGGATGGAGAGGATTTCTCTCACCCTGTCAATGCGGATGTGGTAAAAAAAAATTCGCCTAAAAGGTCATTGGTTTGATCGGAACAGGACGAAGGTTTGGTCTAACCAGTCATTCGGAAAGCAAGTATTAAAGAATTCAGGGGGAGTGAGAGTTATAGAAGATTTGTACTTGACAAAGTCTGTATTCACTTTATTTTATTTATTTTTCTCCCCCATATCTTTCGCTTATGATTATTCCTTTTCGATAATTACTTTTCATTGTAAATTCCTATTTACAGGCCACTCATTCAATAAAAGTGTTGGTTCAAATTACGCCAAGATTTTTTTTCTTTTCATTATTATTGTTTTGATAAACAAAAGATGTTCAATATTTTCAATAAAACAATGCAAAAATAATTAAAGCTTCACAGCACATGGCATCAGAGTACTCAAACATCAGGTGTAGGGATCGGTCCATACTTAAGGCATGTTGTCCTAAGGCTTACCTCTGTAGAACAGGATCTCACAACCTAAGGATATTCTTACTAAAGATATGATGGATATTCATTCTCAACTCAAGAAGTTTAAAGAATCCATAGATAATAAGTGAGGTTACCAAAACGTACTTTCTGAAGCAACGAGTCTGAACGGGGAGTAATCTCCATTACATTTTCCTTCTCATTTGTAATCTTGCTGGTTTAGTTCGGTACTTCCTTGTATGCAAAACTTGCCTATTTTTGAATATTAATCACAATACATTGAATATGTTTGTCTTGGATTAGTCCATTCGTATTCACTCATTAATGTTTTTTCTTTGACTTTTTTATATTTAGCTCTTGTTAAATAAAGCAAAAAACCTCTGGAGGGAGGATGATGAGTAATATACCAAAAAGTTCAAACGGTGTGCTTCTGAATAGGACCCTGCTGATGATGTACAGTCCTTGTTTCAATCCCCAAACACCGGAGATATAAGGGAGTGAAACCCTCGTCAACCCCTTTGAGCCTTGAAGTAGGAGTTTCTTTTTTTCCCCAGAAAAAACCTCACATTTAACCAGGGGTAGGGTAGATTTCAGTTAATCTGATTGAGCGTTCAAAACTTATTAGGAGTGCGCATCAAAGGATACAACAATGGTTATCCTTCAGAAGATTGAGAAAGAACAAAACCACAGTGGTTAACTCTCATCTATTAGCAGCGTCCATCAATGAGAATGATATCCCAATAGATATCTCTCTCACATCAAGAGGTCAAGAGATGACAATACCATAATAGTTATTCCTCGTCAACCAAACAGCAAGGCAGTTACACCTTTTCAGCAAGTCAAAGAATGACTCGAAGTCGCATGACTGGTTCAAACTAAAAGAAATGGTAAAAGAAAGAGACAAAAATCCCCGCTAAGTCGAAACTTGAAAAAAACAAGTCGCTTAGGCAAAAGTCAGGGCATCCAGTTGGACTTCAAAATTAAAATCCAAAAGGATTTTTCCAGGAAAAATTTAGGGAAAGCAAAAAAGAGCGAAAAGAGAAAAAGGGGATTACCAAAAAAAGATCCTCCATAAAAAATAAAGTCGTGTGATCAGACACCAAGAATGAAAGAGGTGAGTGACTGCCATATCCTCCTCAACCATGGTAAACTCCTTCTGAGGGATGAGTGCTAGTATCAAGTTAACTGAATTTAGGACTCGAGAACATCATGAAGGGGGTGGGCACCAAATAATTTTGAGCCTTAAATCCTTTTTTTTAAAAACCGTGAACCAGGCCAAGTTAGAACCCATAAAAGTCCTAACTGAAGCATGGGTTAATTTGAAAGTACACTGTAACAAGAATACGGTAATCTGACTCCTAGGAGGCTTGCAAAAATTTTGAGTTGGTATTAAACTATCTTTTTAATTTCTTCCATACAAATTTTTTTGTTTGTTTAATCTTTTCAATAAAAGTTTTTAAACTTCAAGACAAACATGAGCTTTGCATTAGAATTACCATTCTTAGAATAAACATTCTTTGCATATGAACAAGTTCTTAAACATTAAGTAAGCTTGCATAATGAGCATCAGATGAAAATTTGATCATCTCAAGGGACAAATTTCTTCAGGATACCGTTTAAAGGTAAATCATTTGTGATAATGGTCTTAACTTGGGGCAAACCTTTTGTTGACTCTGTTGAGTAAAAGAATACCAGTTTGAGAAATAATTTGAAGTAGATTGCAAAAGTTGGTTTCCACAGTCTCTGTCAAGCAGTGGCGCATTACTTTCAGTTGGTCCTAAGGGACATATTGCTTCAAGTATTTGCTCGAGAATGAAGCAGTTCAAGTCAAGTAGTATGGTTGTGAAGTAACCTGCTTCCAAGACATAAACCAAACACTCTTAGGTTATGTTGTCTTCAAAAATCCTCAGTGGGCATGAGGAAAGAGAAAAGATTTTTTGAGAATCTGTTGAGCAGGGGCAAGCGTGTTGAATACTCCATCGAGTAGGTACTCATCCAATCTGAGGCATTAAAATCGGGATTTTATCCCTCAGAGTGCAGACAAACTGGGGCAGTTGTACTAATAATTGATAAATCTCTCCGAGAATGCATTGGTCAGAGGAGAATCTTCAGAATTTGAAGATACATGGGCATTCACTTAAGCATGGTTAGAATCATATTCAATTTTGGTTATCTAAACATCATGTTCCAAAGTCCATAACACTGGGGCAGATTGTCTTCAACAGTGTAAATCTCAAAAAGTCCTCTCAAGGCAATTTTTCTGCAAAAGCCTTACAGACAGGGGCAAGAATTTATGAAAGGGCTTTCTATCTTCTTCAGTAGTTGATCAGATCAAGTCCATACGCAGGCTAAATGACTCATGTATTTGAAAATCATTCCGAGAAGTCGGGATTGTTATCTTCGACTTATCAGAGACTCAAGTCCATTTACTGATATCCTTTGTCCTAAGTCAAGGTTATTATCCCCGGTCGAAGTTGGGACTGTTATCCTCAGTAGGATAGAGCAGTAACGCAAAGATCATTTTGGGTGTTTACTCGTATGAGATGCGATGGAAATATTGCTTCCTAGGGGGATGCCTATTCTTAGTAAAAGACCAGTCGCTACTTGACATAGACCTATCTACCAAGGAGTTTCTCTTCTGAGATATTTTCTCCCCAGTGAAGCATCCTCATTTCTCTGCAAGAGGAGAATGTTCTTTCTCCCTGGGAATGTAGAAGTTGTTTAAAGTCTAGATGATTCCTTTTTGTCGGACTGCAATTTATTTTTGCAGCATCTTCTTCAAAGTCCACTTTTTAGTGGTATTTCTCCTCGGAGTCGACATGTTGAAGTCGCAATCTTGCATCACGGTTTTTACCCGGTGATTGATAGTTCAAGTTGTCTATTCTTCAATAAGGTTTTCCATTCAAAATAGGGGTATGTCGCCCCAACTTTTGTTTTTGCAAGTACTGTTGGTCTTTTATGGCAAGATGCATACCAACAAATGAATCAAGAAGGGTAACATGAGGATTTTCGTATAATGAGATCCAATTTTCCCCAGTGGAACTATTCTTCTTTCCCTAATGGAGCAAGTGTCCTATCTCTCTGGTGAGGTGTACAAGAGAATTCCAGTCATAACTCTTTCATTACCAGTAGTAGAAGATTTTGTTGAGATATCCCTAGTGGAGTTTCTACCTCGGGATGTTCGTTTCCTCCCCAAGTGAGGATCTTTTACCTCCCAGCAATGTTATCCCCAATGTGGTCTGGGTAGAATTCTTTTTATTTAAGAATTCCTATACTTCCCAATGAAAGTTATCTTCGTCAAAGAATTTCTACGCCAGAAATTTCCATTCCCAACAAAGCTTTTCCCAACAGAGGATAAAGAATTTGTTCCCCACGAAGTGGGGAGTTTGATCATAATTCAAGATTTTCTCTGAACTGCAATTTACGTTTGCAGTATTCTTCCCAGGAAGTTACTTCCCCAACGATATCGATCTTTAGAGGTTGGTGGTTCCAAATCTCAGTTCCCCATTGAAGTACAAATTTCCTTTTCTCTACAGAAGATCAGATGTGCAAGAATTATCGTTCGGAAGTTCATTGCCTTCTCAGCAGCCGATTATTGTTGTGTTTTCCTAATGCATTGCTAAAATATGCATCATTACATTGCATCTACCAAAACACGTAGCATTCCCATTGTATGGAGCATTACACTATATAAAAAAAATTCAAACATGTATGAGTATAAGCCAATTATGTTTACTTGCAATAACCAAACTGTTATGCATTCAGATTCGAACTATCTCCACAAGAAGCCTAGGGTGATTCTATTTTGTTTCCCTAGCTAAGGCTGTTTGACCTACCACCAGTCGAGTCTTTGGTGTTTCCCATTGTCTCAGTAAGTCGTGAATTCTCGTTTACCATTGCAAGCCTTTGGTTATATATGTTCTTTCCTCCGGACCTATTTTCCCAATATTTTTTTTGGTTATATGTCCTTTCCTCCGGACATATGTTTCTTGATATCCTTGGTTATACGCCCTTTCCTCTGGACGTATATTCTTGATATCCTTGGTTAGAGTCCTTTCCTCCGGCCTCTTTCTTTTACGTATCCGATACTGACCACGAATATGTATCTTTGATATCTCTTTCTTACGTATCCGATACCGACCACAGATATGTATTTTTGATACCTGTTTCATATGTCTGCTACCAACCCCAGACATGTGTTCCTGTATCTTTGATGTCTCTTTCGTACGTATCCGATACCGACCCCGAATATGTATCTTTGATGTCTCTTTTGTGTGTATCCGCTACTGACTCCGGATATGTATCTCTAATACCTTTTTTCGTATGTCTGCTACAGACTTCTGGCATATACCTTTTGATATCTTTCTTACAAGTGTTTGTTACTAAATCCCAACCAGTGTTCCTCAAATAGCCAAAGTTATTCTTCTGTGTGTCAAACCTTGGTTAAATATACACCTAACCCTGATAACCCCTTTTACATAAAAAAATATATAATAATAATAATATAAAAAATATATAAAACACAGAAAACCAAAAATATAGTGTATACCTGACTGGCTTCGGAGCGCAAGTTTTTGGGTTCTTTAAGTATTTAATCTTCTTCTACCTTGAAAGTTCGAAAGGCTGACGCCAATCTCATCTTCAGGTTGAAGGCGATTAAATAGGGGCAGCTGTTGCACCCCAAAATTTGCCCTCCTAATTTCTTCTATCTGGCTTAGACTCTTGCATTCATATATATATATATATATATATATATATATATATATATATATATATATATATATATATATATATATATATATATATATATATATATATATATATATATATATATATATATATATATATATATATATATATATATATATATATATATATATATATATATATATATATATATATATATATATATATATATATATATATATATATATATATATATATATATTCCTTTAGGTCATTAACATACATTTGCATTCAATAAAGCCTGATTCTTCTGATTATCCTTCAAGCAGTGAAATATGGAATTAGGGTTGCAACCTATGCTCATTGAGGGTTTCGTCCTCTTCAAGATTAAGGGGTTATTACTCATTCAAATACATTCGAGACAAGAATCAAAGTATTTCTCCACCAAGTCTGTGTTTGACAGCATTTCATCAACCGAGGTTCATTAGGTTTTCTAAGTCATGGTCAGCTTGGTCATATTTCTTTCTGTATCCCCATGTTCATTTCCAAGTTGTTCTACGAGGTCATCTAAAAGTCTACTAAATCAGGCATTCATTATCTTCTTGTGCTCAATGTCATCCTTTGGTCATGCACCATTCAAGAGAGGTTCTTCTGGGAAGTTGTGATTATCAAGCAAGGCTATAATCAAGGGATATCGTCCATAAATAATCAGGGTTTCAACTGATATATCTTTGGCAAATAGGAAGGAAATCGTCGCTTGAATCTCTAGTCATGTGGGAAATAACTCTATTCTAGAAAAAAGATTCAATTGGGCCTTCTTTACGGATCAGGGTTCATTCAAGAAGGTGGAATTCTGATCACTGAGTTTGCTTTAGATTATTTTAAGAGAAATATCATGTGAATTCAAGTTTTGTTCAAGAATTAGGTTAAAGTTCATTTACCAAGCATGCAAGGTTAGAAAAGGATTCATGTGGATTTCTTGAGAAACAAGTTATTTGACATTTAGAGCAAGTATCATGTTTACACATAGATAATGGTGCAAGAATTGTTCAAGGCTATTTCGAACTTCAAGATCACAAAATCCCAAATTTCATTCACCGTTCAAGTGACCATAATGCAATATCATTCAAGGTTTTCAAGCATTTTTAAGACAAAATTCTTAAGTAGAAATTCAAGAGAAAAAGGAAAAAATCAATGAGGTTTGAAGATGTGAATTCTAAATTGAAAGAAGAGAAATGATTGAAGAGGATATCATTACATCAAAGGTTGCCGTTCACATTATCATTTCAAGTACATCACAAATATCAAGAAGATTACATCCAGCCATTTACACCACAAACCTATCCTGGGTCTAATCTCTAATGTGTGCCCATGCCCCCAAAACTTTCATGCCTTAATAATAATCTCCAAGCTTCCATCATCATGACTAATCTTTCAACTTCATGCTCTTCACGTTGCAATTCTCTTCATTCCAAGTTCATGGCCTGCACATTCATACAAAAAAATCCAAGTCAATACAAGCAATCGTGCCAAAGTATCCTATGTTCATACAAATTACTCGATATGTGAAAAACCATTAACTAACTCAAACCAAATGCTAAACACATACACTGAACAACCCGTATACCTTAAGTTTAGCAGAGAATAGGTCCGCATCATTCAACTAACTGCAATTGAAAGGAAAATCAAATTCATCTTCGGAATAATGTCCAACAATAACCATAATCACACATTTCCAATTTCAGCTACTTTGTTCATTTTATTGTTGCTAAATCTATGTCAAGAAACTTCAGGGCTAACACAATCTGAAGCCTTGTTAAAGTGGAAACAAAGTCTCCCTCAACAACCAATTCTTGATTCATGGATCATTAACAACTCAAGTTCAACTTCAACACAAACACCATGTTCATGGAGAGGTATCACTTGGAACTGTCACAATTCTAAACATGGCATATACGGGACTTCAAAATATTGTATTGGTGAAGGAGCAAGAGAGACTTATGGAACACCGAGAAAATTTAACCACAGAAGCACGGAACTAGGAGAGCACCATTTAGAGTTGCAAAACCAAATTTCGGAACATGAAATGAAGCCCAAAGAAAGAGAAGATGAACTATTTTCTATCATGAAGAAACTCAAAGATAATGAGGATGAATCATCTTCCAAAATATCAGATTTGACATCTCAGCTAAACAATTTGCAGGCTGATATAAGCTTATTACATGCTCAGAAAAACGAACTGGAAAATCAAATAATTTTTAAAGGTAATGAAGCTTCAACTCAAATTGAAAGCATTACAAATGAGATGACAGTACTGCAACAATTAGAGGATTCACAATTAAAATCCATAAGTCAACAAAAAAACTTCAAAACTTACCTCTCAATTCTGAGTTTATTTATCAGATTCTCTCTCTATCACTAACCACTGCACTCCCTCTTCAATCAGTTCTCTACAAACAATATTTGAATCTTGCACCATCATCTTCATTCACCAACGAATCTGCCTCTACAACAACCGCGCATCACTGAACCACCACGATTTCAACCCCTTCATCATCACACTGCATCCGCAAGCATAACTGAACCTTCAAACATTATTCATCTCGACTCCAACATCATTCTTCAACATTGACTGCATTACCAAGAAAATCCCAGTCCTACAGAAAAAGCAGACCAAAAAAAACCAGTTCAGAAACTTTTATCAATAAAAGTGCAGCCATGTACAAATCAATAAACAAAAAAAAGAATCAGAAAATGAATCTCAAGGTGAAGAAAACAGGAAAACAATTATGCAGTTAGAAAGCTAATTGTTTACACCATAAGTTCTTGAATCCAGTTCAAATGAATCCAATAGAAAAATCCAATGTCCGATAACCAGCAACTCACCATTCATAACCAAATAACCAGAACTACAAACAAACTCTAACAGTGATAACAGATTCACTAACCTCCAGACTGTTTTTTCCTAACAGAATTATGAAGTCCACAAACAAACTCTAACAGTGATAACAGATTCACTAACCTCCAAACTGTTTTTTCCTAACAGAATTATAAAGTCCACAAACAAACTCTAACAGTGATAACAGAAAAAAAATAACTTCCAACTGTCTTAACCAACTTTTGCCAGCTCACTATAACTAATTCATGAGAGATCCAATACCAACCATCTATTTTTCTAACTGATTTTAATCCAGTGGCAAAAAAAAAGCACAATTTCTAACAGATTTTGAGAGCTATATAACAGAGAGAGGATTCACAACAGAAAAAAAGTTACAGAGAATATAACAGATCGAGATATGGAAGGATCTCACCAGAAAAACTCTCAATCTCCATCGTTTTTTTCATTCTATAAACTCTCTTCAAGATTCTTCACCTTCATCAAAAACTCTCTCTTCTTCTTATACCAACCTCCATCTTAACTGAACTTCGAGTCTCTCTTCTTCCCCTGCAATTCTCGCGCATTATTCATCATAACCACACCTTCCTCTTCTACATCATCATCCATCTTCGCACTTCATCGCAACTAGCATCAAAAGGATCGATCTATCAACACGAGAGGGACGAGTAGAAGAACGAGCGAGGAGGAAGAAAAGCTCGAAACAGAGGAATAAGCAATCTCAAGAACTCACCGATGTTAGGCGTATCAGCTTCCATCTCCTTCGTCATTATCGTCTTCGGCATAACCAACTTCGGCGAAGGTAAGCTTCGAGCTCTCTGTCTACTATTCCTTTCATCGATGTCTTATTTTATCGTTGAACATACAACCTGCTCCGGTTGCACTATTTCGGAGATCTCGCCTTCCGATTCGAGCTGAGGTTCTTAGGGTTCCATTATGAAAATTGAGGAAGGAGAATACAGTAGAAGAGACCGTGGAATGATGATGAGAGAAACAAATATGGAATCCATGAAGCCACTGTGAAAATCGGAGACGGCGACGCCGCGAGGAAGAAGAACAGAACGCAGCAGTCCCAACCTTAAATCCCTTTTCAATTTTCACGTGTTTTTTTTTCTTTTAGTTTTAATTGTGTAGTTGTTTAGTTATTGGCTTACATTTTTGGTAAAACCCAAGTGTATGTGTGAATGTCATGACTGACGTCATAACATTCTAGTTTAGTTTGTACTGATTCATTAGGTACCTTTGCAGAAAAATATTGTCATACAGGTACTGATGTTTATAAGTGTGTATCTGAGCATTTTGCAAAATGATCACATTTTCCTAAATCAGTAGACAGGTTTTTCAGATGTCATAACAGATGTTAAGACATTATGTTCTGAACTAACAGGTTTGCAGTTTGGTTAATTCTGAGTTTTTTCAGGAAAATGACTCAGTCTTTCCAGAACAGAATCCTGCGTTTTCTTTGGGTTAACCTAGCTCAACCCTAACCTGGTTGGTAAAGTCCTGTGACCTAGTCTTAAGGTCAAATGGAATTAACCCTAGCTTTTTGTGGAAACCCTAACTGAAGATGCAGCTGCTATATATTCAACAGAGCTGCTGTTTTGCAAGCAATCCCTTTTTTGGTCAGAAGATCATTTGTAAACTGTATAGGTTAATTATTGTACTTCAAGCAATTATCATTGTGATAAGTGACTTGGAATAGGTTTTTAATTGTAAGGGTTGTGTAGCACTCAAAGCTTTGAAGCAAGAGTGTTTGTATGTTTCTTGACTAAAGCTGTGAAGCAGAGTCAAGTTAGTTGTGTGTATCACTCAAAGCTGTGAAGCAAGAGTGGTTATGTTGCTTGATTAAAAAGCTATGAAGCTTAATCAAGTGTATGTTTTTGAAGAGTGTCTTCATCAATTCATTAGTCAAATTGTTTTATGTATCACTGCTGTGATTGAGGGGGAGTGAGTAGGAACTCAGGTTTAAGTTGTACTTAGATTGAAATTGCATTGGGTAGGTCTTAAGTGAAGGAGATAAACTGGTTGGTTTATTCCTGAATTAACATCTCTTATAGTGGATTTCCTCC
The DNA here is from genome assembly GCA_948472305.1 of Vicia faba. NCBI lineage: Eukaryota > Viridiplantae > Streptophyta > Magnoliopsida > Fabales > Fabaceae > Vicia > Vicia faba. The sequence goes on from OX451737.1 coordinate 253,042,437, forward strand.
CTGGCTTGGTAGCCCCCAGAGTAGGTGTTGTTGCACACTGAACTGGGTAAACAATTGACTGTGTTCTTTACTATTTTTGTATTTACTGTCTTATAGAAAGTCAAATACGGTGTCATAACATTAAACGTGACATTGAGTATCTGCAGCCAGAATTTCAATTGGCATCAGAGCAGGCACCCAGCCTGTATTACTGGGTGAGATCTAGGGATATCACTTTCTGGCACTATGGACAAAGAAGGAGTTTTTGGAAATAGACCACCCATTCTGGATGGAACTAATTATGACTACTGGAAACCTCGTATGATTTCCTTCTTAAAATCTCTGGACAAAAAGGCTTGGAGAGCTGCTGACAAAGGATGGATCCATCCCACCATAACTGAGAAAGATGGGACAATCAGTCTGAAGCCTGAGGAAGATTGGAGTAAAGAAGAAGATGAGTTAGCTCTGGGAAATTCCAAAGCTTTAAATGCCTTGTTCAATGGAATTGATAGAAACATTTTCAGACTAGTACATCAATATGAACTGGCCAAGGAAGTTTGGGACACTCTCAAAACTACTCATGAGGGCACTTCCAAAGTAAAAATGTCAAGGCTTCAGATGTTGACTACCAAGTTTGAGAATCTAAAAATGATGGAAGATGAAACCATTCATGAGTTTCACATGAACATCTTGGAGATTGCCAACACCTCAGGAGCACTGGGAGAAAAGATGTCAGAAGAAAAACTGGTGAGGAAGATCCTCAGATCCTTGCCTAAAAGATTTGCAATGAAGGTAACTGCCATAGAGGAAGCCCAGGACATCAGCAAGTTGAAAGTGGATGAACTTATTGGGTCTCTTCAGACTTTTGAGATGGGGATCACTGATAATGGTGACAAGAAGAACAAGAGCATAACACTTGTATCCAACACTGATGTTGAAAACAAGGAGGATGAAGAAGAAAATATTTCAGAAGCTATTGCCATGCTTGGAAGACAGTTCAACAAGCTCATCAAAAGAATGGATCCAAAGTCAAGGTCTAATGTTCATAACATTCCCTCTGACATTGACAGTTCCAGCAGAAGACCAAGGTCAGAAGAAAAGGGAAACCAAGGCAGAGGTATTCAATGCCATGGCTGTGAAGGATATGGACATATTCGAGCTGAATGTCCTACCTTTCTTAAGAAACAAAAGAAAGGAATGACTGTTACTTGGTCTGACTGTGATTCAGAAAGTAATTCTGAAGAAGAATCTGCCAAACTAGTTACTGCTCTAACTAGTGTTTGTACCTCTGAAAGTGACACTAGTGATGAAGAAGTGACATTTGAAGAACTGGCTGATACCTATAAGAAATTGTGTATCAGAAGTGCTGAAGTCTGTGTGCAGAATGAGAAACAATCAAAACTCATTATAAAGCTGGAGGCTGAAAAAAGGGCAGATCTTGAAACTATAAGTCACCTAGAAGGGGAAGTTCAATTACTGAACTCACAACTGAACCAAATGACAAAATCTGTCAAGATGCTGACCAATGGATCAGATAAATTGGAAGAGATTCTTCAAGTTGGACAAAATGTGGGAAACAAATCTGGTCTAGGATTTGTGGAAGCTAAGAAATCTGGTGCAGACAAGAAGATCAGGCATGTTAAACAATTGTCAAAGCAGATGTCTCAACACAACTCTCAACATCAGAAACAGAAATACATGAAGAAAAAATACCAAAGATGGAGATGTCATCATTGTGGGAGGTATGGACACATAAAGCCCTTCTGCTTCAAATTGCATGGATACCCTAATCAAAACTCAGGTGCTAAACCTAAGCCAAAAAGGGTACCACATACTCCTCATTGGAAGAAAAAGGCTACTGCCCTGATAGCCCATACTTCCCTGAGAGTGTCTGCAAAGGAAGGCTGGTACTTTGACAGTGGGTGCTCTAAACACATGACTGGAATAAAGAACATTCTCAATCATGTCAAACCTCACAACACTGGTTATGTGACCTTTGGAGATGGTGCTAAAGGTGAAATCAAAGGAGTTGGTAATTTGGACTTCCCTGAAGTTCCAAGCCTGAGTGAAGTCTTGCTGGTAAAAGGGCTGACTGCTAATCCCATTAGTATCAGTCAATTATGTGATCTAGGATTCAAGGTCAACTTCTCAAAATCTGAATGTCTAGTAATTAATGAAAAACTAGAAGTTGTAATGAAAGGAATCAGATCCAAAGATAACTGCTACTTGTGGCAGCCTGAGAACACTAATAACTCCTCTATGTGTCCAATTACCAAAGAAGAAAAAGAGATGAAACTGTGGCATCATAAGCTTGGTCATCGTCATCTAAGAAGAATGAAAAGAGCTATCTCTATGGAAGCAGTCAGAAGGACTCCAAAACTACAGGTTGATAATGTCTATGATGTGGTAAATAAACTTGAAGAAGGATGTGTTGTCAGAACCAAAAGTAATCATGACAAGAATGTTGGAAACAACAAGTCTAAAAAATTCTGCTTCCCTGAAGAAATGAGGCGTGAAGTCTCCTCTCCTATAACTCTCTATCAAAATGGAGTGGACAAAAAGAAAATCATTCAAGAATCAACCAGAACTATGATTTATGTCAAAAGAATGCCTTCCCAACCCTGTGCGGAAATAGTTGCTGCTAGGAATAACTGTTCTCAAAATATCTGGTCAAAACAGATGCTCACTGAGTATAATGTCTCACAAGATGTTGTGACATTGTGTTGTGACAATCTGAGTACAATCAATATTTCCATGAACCCTATTCAGCATAACAGGACCAAGCACATTGACTTTGTAAAGAAGAAGTCATTTAAACTGGAACATGGTATCTTTAAGCTTCAGCTGACTGATTCTTCTACCAAGGCTCTTGTTGGAAATAAACTTGAAAACTTGAGGGGCAGGTTGGGTATTTGCCAACATGAGAAATTATAGCAATTAATTTTGCTTAAAACAAGGGTTGAAGGAGTTAATTTTGTTAAGTCTATTTTTAGTGGGTTAATCATATGTTTTCCTAATTCTTTCAAAATCCTTAAGAAGTTGAAAAGACTCTCTTTTGCCTCCTACCTCTCTCGTCTTTGCAACCTGTTCCCTCCTCTCAATCAGAGTTTTTTCTCAAATTGCTACTGGTGCTCTAAGTCAATCAAAATGTCTCAGACATCATCTTCAACCAAGGCGACTTCATCATCCTCATCATCTTCATCATCTGACCAAGACTCTAGAGCAATCACCACATGCATAGAATCTGAAGTTCTTGAGGTCACTCCTCTCAGAGAGATGGCAACTGACCCCGCCAAAGTCAAAAAGCTAAGAACTAGACATGCAGGAAGAGCTCAAGCTGCAGCCTCTGGAAGCCCAAATGTGGACCTCTCTGAGAATGTAGATGTCTCTGAGAATGTTGTGACACAAAATGACAACATTCAGAACCCTTCAGAAAAGACTGATGATCCACCTATCATTGATGTGGATGAGGATTACTCAGATAATGATCTGATTGACAATGTAAACCCTAGCATAGCTAGGAGATTGATGAAAAGAAAGGGTAATCAGAATGATGCAAAATGTGTGTCCAAAGATAAACCTGTTGTTAAGAAATCCAAGGCTGAAGGCATGGCTGAGGTAGAATCTGTGAAAACAATTCAGACCAAAGGGAAGAAGGCCCAGGTGCATACTGCTAGAAAACCAATTTCAAAGAAGAGAAAAGAACCTGAATCTTCTGATTCTGATGAGGAGTCAGAATTTGAGATTGATGCTGAAGAAATTCCTATCAGAAGGAAGCTCCCCTCCAGCAAAATTGCTAGAGTTCCTGAAGTCCCAACAGACAACATCTCTTTCCATCATCCTGACAATGCAAACAGATGGAAGTATGTTTGCTTAAAGAGAATAGCGTTAGAAAGAGAAATCAACAATGATGCCATGGAGTGCAAAGACATCATGGACCTGATCAAGAATGCTGGACTGATGAAGACAGTTATAAAATTTAACAAGTGTTATGAAAATCTAGTAAAGGAGTTTATAGTGAACTTGTCTAATGATTGTGCTGATGGAAGGTTAGCTGACTTTGAAAGTGTTTTTGTTAGAGGAAGAAGGGTCAAGTTCTCTCCATCAGAAATTAACAAATTTCTTGGAAGAACAAATGAGGATTGTCCTGATCTGGAGGTCACTGACAATGAAGTTTGTCAAACCATCACAGCAAGGCAAGTGAAGTGCTGGCCCTTGAAAGGCAAGTTGAATGCCAGCAAACTCAGCATGAAATTTGCCATCCTGCACAAGATTGGTGCAGCCAACTGGGTGCCTACAAACCATAAATCAACTATCTCCACAGGATTGGGGAGATTTATTTATGCTGTGGGAACCAAAACTGCTTTCGATTATGGCAGGTATATTTTTGAACAAACCTTAAAACATGCTGGTAGTTATGCTGTCAAAGGACCAATTGCCTTTCCCTCCCTCCTTTGTGGAATTATCCTTGCACAATACCCTGATATCCTGGTGGCAAGAGATACAACCTGCAAAAGAGCTCCTGCCCTTGGGTTGCACTACAAACTGTTTCAGGGATCCCATGCTCCAGATATTGTCATAACATCAGCTGAGACATCGTCTGTGAAGACCCAGTCCAAGACATATGATGTCATAGCTGTTTTAAAATAGACCTGCAAAGAGCTGGAAGCTAGGAAAAAGACCCTAGAAATCCTAATTGCCAGGTTAGAAAAGGAGGAAGCTGAAGGAAACAGAAGGGAAGAAGGTGTAGAAGCTGAAGGTCATCTCAATCCTGAAGAAACTAGCTCCTCTGAGTCTGATGACAGTACTTGAAGGTTGGTTGTTGTTTGGTGGTGTTGCTGATTGGTGGTGGTGATACCTGGTGGAGTTTGGAAGTGTGTTCAGTTTTTTCTGCTGCTGCTCTTATTACTTTTTTTGGATAACTGTATAATTTTTATGAACATGTATCTTTGGCCCATTTGTGGCTAAAGAGGGGGAGAATATTTTGGTACTTACTTAATTAGACATTCTATTTTTCTGCAGTCATTTATTTCTGCTGCTATCTATCTCTGATTACTTAGGGTCTTTAGCCAAAAATCTGCCAAAGGGGGAGTTTGTAGTTGTTTAGTTATTGGCTTGCATTTTTGGTAAAACCCAAGTGTATGTGTGAATGTCATGACTGATGTCATAACATTCTAGTTTAGTTTGTACTGATTCATTAGGTACCTTTGCAGAAAAATATTGTCATACAGGTATTGATGTTTATAAGTGTGTATCTGAGCATTTTGCAAAATGATCACATTTTCCTAAATCAGTAGACAGGTTTTTAAGATGTCATAACAGATGTTAAGACATTCTGTTCTGAACTAATAGGTTTGCAGTTTGGTTAATTCTGAGTTTTTTCAGGAAAATGACTCAGTCTTTCCAGAACAGAATCCTGCGTTTTCTTTGGGTTAACCTAGCTCAACCCTAACCTGGTTGGTAAAGTCCTGTGACCTAGTCTTAAGGTCAAATGGAATTAACCCTAGATTTTTGTGGAAACCCTAACTGAAGATGCAACTGCTATATATTCAACAGAGCTGCTGTTTTGCAAGCAATCCCTTTTTTGGTCAGAAGATCATTTGTAAACTGTATAGGTTAATTATTGTACTTCAAGCAATTATCATTGTGATAAGTGACTTGGAATAGGTTTTTAATTGTAAGGGTTGTGTAGAACTCAAAGCTTTGAAGCAAGAGTGTTCGTATGTTTCTTGACTAAAGCTGTGAAGCAGAGTCAAGTTAGTTGTGTGTATCACTCAAAGCTGTGAAGCAAGAGTGGTTGTGTTGCTTGATTAAAAAGCTGTGAAGCTTAATCAAGTGTATGTTTTTGAAGAGTGTCTTCATCAATTCATTAGTCAAATTGTTTTATGTATCACTGCTATGATTGAGGGGGAGTGAGTAGGAACTCAGGTTTAAGTTGTACTTAGATTGAAATTGCATTGGGTAGGTCTTAAGTGAAGGAGATAAACTGGTTGGTTTATTCCTGAATTAACATCTCTTATAGTGGATTTCCTCCCTGGCTTGGTAGCCCCCAGAGTAGGTGTTGTTGCACACTGAACTGGGTAAACAATTGACTGTGTTTTTTACTGTTTTTGTATTTACTGTCTTATAGAAAGTCAGATACGGTGTCATAACATTAAACGTGACATTGAGTATCTGCAGCCAGAATTTCAAATTGTTTAACTGTTTTATTTTTAGCCATCTCTTCATCAATTTGTTAATACAAAAAAAAGAAGAAAAAATGGATTAAACAAAAAAAAGGGTTGGACCAAGATTTCACCTCAAGCCCATTATCATATTTCTGGAAGCTTATTGATGCTTGCTGGAAAAAAATAACTGTTGGACCGAATTACACATTCTCTTGGGGACCATTCCTTGTTTTTATTTCATGATGGATTTGTGTAAACAAAAACAAAGCTTTCTGGGCCACTCTGGATTGGGCTTCAGCGCCCAAGATTTCTCTTTGGCCACACACACGCCTGACTACAGGCTGCACCCCCCCTGATCCTCTTAGTTTTTTTTTAAAATTTTAATGTTTTTTCTTCTTTTTTTTACAAAATATATAATAAAAAATGGTAAAAATGTTAGAAGGCATTTTAGAAATTAATTAGGAATATATTTCTTCTTTTTGCTAACTTTTTAGTCAATTTTAATCATTAGTTTTATTCATTTTATATCATATATTTTGTTCACGATTTTTGAGTATGGATCGTATGTAATACTTTAATACTTGCTACCAATTTCATTTGTTTGTATAGTCTGTCATGATCCCTCAGGATATTTTTTTCAAATTTAACCTTCGATTCAATTAAACCAAAATTGGACGTTAGAATTATAAATCCAAGCATACAAACATTAGGCAGAATTCCCTCAAGATTCTAACTTTAGGTCTAACCATATACATGATAACATTAGGTGTAGAAATAGACTAACCCCCTTTAACTTTTCTTCCCCGTTTGCATATGCATCTAAAACAAAAAACTTCTTTTTCTTACAAACCTCAAAATACTTAAAAACTTACTGACAAGAATCATGTCTTTGCTAAGTTTGGGAGATGATAAGCGGGTTTCTTCTTGATCTTATTATTCTCTTATTCTAAGCCTTGGCATGGTTCAAATCTCAAAGAATCATTTCATGAATAAGTAGAAAAATGACTAAAATCTCTCCCTTGAGATTAACTAGTTGTTATCTACAAGCAAAAAAACAAATACAAACTCTTTTTGCCTTTGGGCTTTCTTTCAAACATTTTTTCAAAATAACAAGTTAATTCAATTCTGTGTTGACGCGTAAGTCTCCAAAGGTCGAGTTGCGGCAGAAGGAAAAATTAATATTGTTCATTAAAAAATACAAACCAACAAAAATATAAGCCGAACTACGGCTGCTCTGATTCCTTAAAAGGGATACGTAGGCATCGGGGTAGGGTCCGAACGAGCACAATTTTATTTTTCCCTACATTCTTTTCCCCTTTCTTTTGCATGCACTCTCCCTTTAGCAGTAATAAACAGTAAGTATAGATTAAACACACCCATAAGATAGATAACAAGAGTGGATACCGTAGAGTACTACGGGCGTGTGGGGTGCTAATACCTTCCCCTCGCGTAACAGACTCCCTTACCCGATCTCTCGGCTGCAAGACCGTGACTTCTCCCTTCTCAGGTTTTCTCGATGTTTACCTTTCCCTCCATATGGGATAAAAGACGTTCGATGGCGACTTCATTGTTTTGATGATTTTCAGCCGGTTGTTTCACTATGTTGCTGGGTTTTAAGGTCAAACCTTCACAGTCTAGTCTATCCAAAGCCTTCTTAGGCAGCACGTTCAATGATGAACCAGTATCTACCAGGACATGGGCTAAAGTAGTGCCCTGACATTCGACATAAACATGTAACGCATCATTGTGTTTCCTCCCTCTAGGTGTCAGATCAGCGTCAGAAAACCCCAAACTGTTATCTGCTGTCAGACTAGCCACACAATCTTTGAATTGGTCAGCAGAGGTTTCCTGTGGCACATGGGCAGTTTTAAGAAATTTCACCAAAGCCTTCGCATGAGCTTCGGAGCACAACAGTAAAGTTAGCATAGAAACCTTTGAAGGGGACTGCCCTAGCTGTTCGACTACATTGTAGTCGCTTTTATTTATAATTTTGAAAATTTCTTCCATCTCCTTCTTGGAAGCCTCCGGGATAGATACTGGTTGGGCCTTCGTCCGGACAGGCTCAACCAAAATGTCTTTTCCCCAAGTCTCGGTCAACTCGGTGATAGGGGTGTCAACAGGGATAATAAGAGGAATTGTAGTATTAGTAGTATCAGCAGGAACAAAAGTAGGAATGATCACAGGAACAGTAACATCTTTCAGAGGAGAAATCTCAGGGGAGAACACTCTTCCACTTCTGGTTATTTTACTGGTTCCCACAATGTTGCCAATGTCGGGGTCAGCCTTCTCAAAAATCGAGTCTTCATCAGCCAGCCAATCCTACTTGACGTTGTGGTAGTAGACGTCACCCCATAGTTCCAGGGAACAATTTTATTTGAGGAGTATGGGATTGGCCCTGGCATAGTAATTATCAGTGGAGTCACCTTCGGAACGGATGTAATCCTGACGAGTCTTTTGGTGGAGACCTTGGAAGGATTGGCGGAAATGGTTATTATTGAAACATCCTTGTAAGAAATGGTTGGAACGGGAGTCTTTTCAAACAAAATCTCTTTGTAATCCATCAGGCGCTGGAGACCTGCCTTCAATAAATGACAACCAGTCGATAGAGATAAACAGAGGTTGCAACCTTTGCCACAACCCGGAAATGAACCGGCCTTCAACAGGTCCCTATTGACGGTTAGGAGAGGAGTAACAAGTTCATCAACAATAGTAACAAATACATCATCTTCAATGGCGTTAACGCCACGGCCGTGCTTGGGCTTAGGCATGCTATATGGCCCTTTCTGATTAGGTGTTTGAAGAAAGGGCCATATAGTGTGCCTAAGAACATATCCACTAATTCCCTGTCATATAGAGGGGGTTGGACTCTTCCCGAGAGATCCCTCCATTTTTGAGCATATGTTTTGAAACCTTCACATACACCCATGGACATGCCTTGCAACTGCGTCCGAGTTGGAGCCAAATCAGCATTATACTGGTATTGTTTGTAAAAGGCGGAAACTAAGTCTTCCCAATTGCGAACATTGGTTCCTTCCAACGGATAGAACCAATCTAAATGTGTCACTGACAAGCTTTCTTGGAAGAAATGTACCCATAGGTCCTTATCGGTAGTATGGGGTTGAATTTTCCTGACGTATGACCTTAAATGTAGCTTTGGACAAGAGACATCGTCATATTTTGCGAAAGTATAGACCTTGAATTTATGTGGTATGAAAACCCCTGAGACAAGTCCTAACTCTTCAAAATGCAATCCGGGTGCCCTCTTGATCTCCATAGCATTTAGGCGATCTTCTAACTGTTTGTATTTGTCATCAGTTTGAGGGTATTGTTCTTCAGAGTAATCAACCTCTTCTTCCTCCTCAGATTCCGGATGGTCAATCACTTCCTTGTTTTTCCCTTCTTGATTGTCCCCTTCACCTGATGATGTTGTGAAGTCTAGAGTCCGTTTGGCTGGTCCTTGGAACCTTCTTCCCAGATTCAAAACACTGACGAATTTCTTTTCTTTCTTCTTCTTTTCTTTGATCAGCAGAGTTTTCAACTCCTCTTGTCCTTTTGCCAGAGTCAAGAACATTTGTTGAAATTGAGCGTTCTGCGCCTGAAGATCTTTTACTGTCTGTTCAATATCCATTTCACTGAAATAAATAGTAGGAAGATAAGGAGACATGTTGTAAGGAACTTGTTTGTGTTATGATGAATGAAGATGCATATGCAAATGATTTCAAGGAAATTATGGACTTAAATTTTCTTTAGACAAAAAGGAACACACGTTATATTAATAAATCTAAGTTTGAGTACATCATGCCTCTTCGGGCTTACAATGAAAGAAATAAAATACAAAAACTCCTAAACAAAAAAGTTGAGCGCATCCTCTTTGGTATGATGTAGGCGTTCAGACTCCGCTCTTCATGAAGCTGCTTGGTGAGTTCCAGAACCTTATTCTCACTTGCGTAGAATCGGGCTTCGAAAGTGTCTCATTCTTCTTTAAGCTGAATCCAATCCCATTGCAAGTGTTTGAGAGAGGTAGACATGTTGGGATGAAGGATAGTGTATGGGACATCTTCTTCAACAACAGGCTCTATGATAACAGGGAGGATAGAAGGGTAAGGCATTACGAGACTCTGAGCATGAGCTCGCACCCACCTAAGGTAAGGTTCAAGGGGAATGGAACTTTTGTGTCCCAAAGTCCTACTATCCACCTTGTTTACCATCCTCCAAGCTTGTATAAACCTTTGACGGTAGCCTTGATCATCACTTTCATAGTCGAACACCAAACCTCGAATGAGCATCTCATGAGGATCATCTCTTCGGGAATACCCAAACTGTCGTAAAGCTAAGCAAGGGTTGTAAGTGATACCTCCCCTAACACCAAGCAGAGCGACGTTAGGGAATTCCCCACAATGATCAATGATAGAAGTATCATCCAAGGATCTTAAACACCAATGAATATCAGAGTGGGTGAGGGACATTATCCTTTGGGACCATGTCAATCTTTGCTCGTTCTTCAATGTTAATCGAGGTAGGTGTGAAATGAACCACTTGGCGAGTAGGGGAATACAACACAAAAGAGTACCTCTTTTCTTCATGGTGCGGGTATGGATGCAATGTAAGATGTCTCCCAACAAGGTAGGTATAAGATTACGAGAGAGAAAGACTTTAATGGCATTTACATCTATGAATTGGTCCGACTTGGGGAAAAGAACCAGACCATAGATGATAAGAGCCAGGACGTCTTCAAAGGCTTGAAAATCCATATCTTCCCAAAATGAACGAGCCTTCTCTAATAGAAATTTGTCTAGGAACTCTTTGACTCCATTTCTAGTCTCCCAATTTGCTATGTCGGCTCTCTTCAGATGCAAAGCTTCGGCTATGAACTCAGGTTTCAGAATCCCTTATATACCGGTGAATGATATCTGATCAAGCACGAGCACTCCTAATAGTAGAGATAACTCTTCTAGTGTAGGTACCAACTGATAGTCAGGAAAGGTGAAGCAATGATATAGGATCAAAGAATTGGAAGAGAATACACATCATCTCCTATTGGAAATCGGTGGTAGCCAAACTGAGGAGTCGTCTATATTTCTTGGTAAAAGGAGAATCTCTGGGCACCCTTGGTGCTAGTTCTTGGAGCTAAGGATGTGCTTTCACGAAGGTGATTCAGATGGTGTTTCTTCGGACAGAGTTCATGGCCTAAAAAACAAAAACAAATATAAATGGCTAAATCCTTGAAATGGTTAGTGAGAATGCGTATGATGTTATGATGTTTATGATTTTATGTACAAGTGAGCATATACACACAAGGAAAAAAACAGGTCCTTAGGCTTAGGCTTGCATGGAGCTTGTAGGTAAGTACCCTCTTGAAGTTTAGTTGGCTCAAACTTGTCCTAGTAATAGTAACTGGGTTCTAAAGGGTCTCAATATCACCGAATTTTCTTTCAAGTATTATCTCGGCACAATCAATCTTTTCTTATGGCCGAGATATCCCAAAAGTCTAGTCTCAATGAGTGTAATATTGAGTATCAACCAATTTTCAGCTTTCCACCGAAACTGGTTATCTCATTATGTCCTAATGGCCAAGTTTGTTCAATTAAGGTTCTAAAGTCAGTTAGTGCTTCATGACGCCACTCATCGGCCTCATATTCTCCTCGATTCAACACAAGGGATACCGGTACCCACAAATGTGTCACACTAACGTAGCCATTGTTTCAACCATATCGGTCTACGGCGTACAGTTTCCACAATCTAATGCTACTTACCTAAAAAGGTGTCCCAAATCAGGGTGGAGGATCAAAGCAAGCCCAAACAAGGAACCAGAAATATAAAGCAAGCAAGTCAAACAAGGAAAGCAAGTAAATGTGATCTAGCCCTAAGGTAACCCCACTTTTAAGGCCTCTTACCCAGCAGAGTCGCCAGTTCTGTGATACAGTGGGAGAACTAACTTGGGTGTTTTACGTTTTATCGCAAATGTTGCGGTTAGCAAGAGTTACCACCGACTTTTCTTTTATCCAAAAGGAAAGGCTGGAAAGAACAGGAAAGACCTTTGAGATTGTTTCTTGAGTTCGGGGGCTAGATTAAAAAAAGGGAAGGTATTAGCACCCTTTTCATCCATAGTTATCTACTGGCTCTTAGTTGCTTGCTAGAACACTTGCTTTCGTTTGGGTGTGTGCTTGTGGTGTGGTTTTTAAAATTATTTTGAAAATATCTTTGTAATGGTTCTCGTTTCTATAAGAACGCGTACAAAGTGTTTTGAAAATAGTTCAAGGAGGTGTTTTGTGGAATGTGTTTTTGAAAGAGATTTTGAAAAGGTGTCTTCTTTGTAATGGCTCTCGTTTCTATAAGAACGCGTACAAAGTGTTTGTCTTTTGAAAATGTTTCAAATGAGTGTTGGTGTATATAAAATGTTTTTGTTGTGAGCAAGAGAGCAACTAGGAGCGAATATACCTACTCAAAAAGGTCTTAAATGTTATTTTCCTCCTCCTTTAGATGTTGCTATCTTACCATTGTTTTGGTAAGAAGCCCCATCGTTGGATGTGAGGGGACGGGCACAAGACGTTTTGTATAGTTATAGAAAGTAACCTATGGGACGTTTTAGCAATATCGTTTAGGGACTAGATCGTTTACTGAAGGCAACATCGAGGGTCATCGAGGGACTACGATCTTTTATCGAGGGTCTTTGCTAAAACGCCCATGTTCGAAGGACATGACTATTTTTTGATAGGCAACAAATGAGATTACCCTAAGGGGTGCATGTGTGAAAAGTGTATTTGATTTCATGCATTCAGTCTTGATTAGGGTTATCTATTTGTCGATTTCATGTCTTGCCATACACACTCTAATTTCTAACAATATATGAAAGCAATAAAAGTGAGGAAAAGTAAAATCCTACACTATTACATCATTAAGGGGATGGGGTGTACAAATTTAAAAATGGGGATTTCAAGAAATTAAAGTCCTAATTATCTATTACAACCATATTGAAATAATACACAAGAAATGTAAAATGGACTTGTTTTGTTTAAGTAAAGAAATAAGTTTACTTAAGAAAATATTTTGATCTTTTTGTTCTAAAAGAAATAAAATAAAACATGTGAATATGAAATGTTTTTGGTGTTTTTGGTTATTAAAAGCTAAATTAAGATAAATAAGAGAAAAAGGAGTCAGAATCAGTACATTGCTGAAACGAGAAGGAAGAGAAGTTCTGACTCTGCTATGCTGCAAGAGAGAAAATGTTAGTAGGAAAGTAGAGGGTCAGAAGTTTTGGGCCTTGGTACACAAGTTCTGAGGTTGCTGGGAATAAAGGAAAACCTAGAAGTTCTGATTGTTGAAGGGGTTCAGAAGCTATAGTGTAGCTGGGAACCTAGAAGTTCATATATCACTGGCAAGTCAGAAATTCTGGTTTCTTGAGAGAGTGAGATGGTAATATTGTTGGGTGAGGATATCTAGAAGTTCTGATCTAGGAGTATTGTCTGACAGATAAATGGGTAAAAATGTCAACAAATGAACCTAAAAAGATACTTCTGGGGTTAGAACCCAGGACCCTTAGTACTAATGTCTTATGCGCACGCTTTCTACCAATGGGGTGGCTGTACATCCGGTATTAGAAGCAAAAGCATAAATTTGTATTACAAAGTAAACTCTGATGATAAATTCCATCTCTTTCTTCATGCTAATCAGAACATCTATAACTTAGTCATTTCTCAACAGAACAGAAAACACAAACATAGCAATTATGGCAGGTTTCCATCATGGTTTCAGAAACATAAAAAATGTCAAGACTGTAAATCAGAAACAAACATGTATATGCTAATCCTAGTTTCCTTAAGAAGTTCTGAACTGATGTTCTCCCTAGTTAGGCAGACAAATACATGAAACCTCAGAATATGTACAACATCAGAATCAGGATGTCTACATTGTATTTTGGACATGCAAGTTTAACAATGCCTAAGTGATATGATGAGAGTCAACAGAAGCTTACCTTGCAGCTGGAGAAGGTCCTGTGAACTGGAGCCTGGTTCTGACTGCTTGTAATGTTCTGATCAGCTTCCTCATGTGCTCAGGAGACTGGAACAACCTTTAACTTGGGTTATGAATGGCTGGAAAATTCTGGAACAGCCAAGAAGCAAAGTTATGACTTTTTGAGGTGGTGAGATTGATGGAGAACATGTTACAGTCTGAAAACAGAAGTTAGGATGGCTTCTGAATGTATTCCAGAAGCTGTATGGATGATTTGGTCAAGAAACACCTGAGGGAAATTGGAGTTTGAATGTAAGAATAAAAAACTAGCAGGTTTTATATTTGTGTTTGCAGTTTCAGATTCCTGGACTTTTTAGCAAGGTTTCGAAGCTTTTTCTTTTCAGTTTTTTGACTGGCCCCTTCACAGTTGCAAATGAAGTTCAATTTATAGGAAATAACTTTGTAGCTTGGAGAAGTCAAAAGTACCACCATCATGCTAGCATGTTGGCTTGTTCTTAAAGCAAGTTAAAAAAGTATGGTGGTTAGCAGCTTTTAGCCGTGCCTAAGCTGGAATTGTAAGCATGAATTAAGGAAAAGTACCCTCATAAGCAAAATCAAAGCATGGGCCCAGCATACTCTTGTACAAAAGTTTGCTTTTTCAAGGACAACAATGTACTTCTATGCCACACGTGGGGAAATCCTTTGGATAAAAACTTAAAAGTGGTTGTGAGCATTAAATGATGATGAGATTTATCAAACTAGAAATCATGCAATATGAGATTATAAATCATAGCTTAATTCTGGGTCAGAAGTTCAGCATCAGCGCAACTTAGAACAAACATCCAACCTCTGATCCTTAAATCTCTTTGCTCCAACATGTTTTGAGCGAGTTCTTCAGACTTTATAGAAAGCTTATGACATTATTTGTAAGCCCTCTTTGAATTACTCTTGCAACTTCTAACTGAACCTATGTGAAAAATATCCCAGGAGTTGTGAATAAATTTTGATTTGAAAATGCTCAGAATTTACTAAGTGTTTAAGTTTCAGGGACATGACTTTGAGGATGTATAACTTGAAATCCTAGCATTTCTAGAAGAAGTTCTGTTCTGCAGTGTTTTAGGTCTCATTGAGATCTAAAACTCTTGAGTTAGAAGTTCTTCCAGAATCAGCTTGCATTATGGTGATAATCTGGCCAGAATTTTTGAGCTTGTCATATTTCTTAAACACTTAGAAAAATTCTAAGTATTTAGAATTTTGACTTTTCCAAGGTAATTTTGACTTTTGAATTTCTTGATGAAACAAACTTCATATTTTAACCTGCCTTGATGAAATATGGTTCTTGAAACTTGATTTTGATCCAAAAGTCAATGTTTGACTTTTTAGTGCGCAAATGACCAATTTGCCCTTGTGAATGACTTTCTTGGAAAATTTGTAATTCAAGGCTTGGAATTGGATGGAAGCAAACCTGAGGGTCCAGGATGATCCTTTGAGAAATGAGAGGGAAAAGTTTGGGGTACAACAAATTCCATATGTTTAAGATCATTGTGGAAAAATAATGGGCTCAAGGTGATAAAAATTGACCAAGTTATGATCTTTTGAAGTCACATAAGGGAATTTTATGATTCAACTAGAAGACTTGTAATCTTTCTTCATCATTAGGTACCTTCCACACAAAATTTCCTTGAAACTTTTGAAGTGATTTGTTTATAACCCTTTGAAGAGAAGGATGTCTTTGGAATCACTCAAAAATACCAAAAGATGAGCAAGATATACCCCTTTGAAGTTCAAAACCCTAGCTCTTAGAGCAACAAGATACCATAGAAATCCTTTTACAATTTTGATCAACTTTCTTGCGTAAATAATTTTGTCATATAAATACAAGTTGTTTAGGATGATAATGAGGAATCATAGAAACCATAACCACTTCCAAATATTGAGAATTGAGGGAAATATGCACTTGTGATCAATGAATCAAGAACTTATCCAATTAGGTCAAACTTATTCAATCAACCCTTGTACCTTTGAAATATTTTTGACAACTTGAGGAATGGTGAATCATAATAGACTTTTTCATGATATTAATTCAAAATATCTTCAATAGTAAAGCTTGAATCTCAATGAAGCTTTGTTGAAGAAGGCATGGAAATAAACTCATGAACCTATGTATCAACTTGCTAGAATGTGTTGTGCTTTCACCTATGATATCAATAATTAGGGCAAACATACATTATATTTATTAGTTAAAATTTAATCAAAACATAGATGACAACAAGATACAAATCAAGGTGCTTGGTGATTCCCCATGGGCAAAGCTAAATATAAGGAGAAGAGTTAAACCCTAGTGTGTGATCTTGTTGTGATTGAGTTGATATGATATGATAGAGAAATATTAGGGGCAAAAAATAGAGAACAACACTCATGAACATGTCACCCAATTCCCTATCAACCAAAGGAGGTTTAACTCTTACTGCAAGATCTCTCCATTTATGTGCGTACTCTTTAAATCCTTCCTCATAACCCATGGACATACTTTGTAGTTGCATGCGGGTTGGTGCCAAATCAGAATTGTATTGATATTGTTTATAGAAAGCTGCAACCTAATCTTCCCAGGTATGAATATTGGTACCTTCAAGTTGATAATACCATTCTAGTTATGTTCCAGACAGACTCGCTTGAGAAAAATGCAACCATAATTTCTTAGCAGTAGTGTGTGGTTGAATTTTCTGAACATATGATCTCAAAGTCAGCTTCGGGAAAGAAACTCCATCATACTTGGAAAAGGTAGAAGTTTTGAACTTAAGAGGAATGATGACTCCTGAGACTAAACGCAATTTTTAAATATTCAATCCAGGTACCTTCTAGATCTCCATACCTTTTAGACGCTCTTCTAACAGCTTATACTTCTCGTCAGCAGGGGGATATTGTTCATCCAAATAATTTTCTTCCTCTTCATCAGGAAACTTGTCAGAAACAAGGTCACTTCTTTCATTTTTGACATTTTTACCATCTTCATCTTGGTTGTCATCTCCATCCGATGGGATATAAAAATCTTGAGCCCACTTGACTGGACCTCTGAACCTTCCCCCCATGTTAAGGATTCCGATTGGTTTCTTTGTCTACTTCTTATCTTTGACAATGAGTGCCTTCAGTTCTTCTTTCCCCTTGGCTAAGTTCAGTAACATCTCTTGGAACTGAGCATTCTGCGCCTAGAGATCATTGATTGTCTGTTCAAGAGCCATTTTCTACTGAAATAAACAGCAAGAAGATGAGAAAACGTGTCTTGGAAACCTGTTATGTAATAATATGTATGGTATGTAGATGCGTATGCAATGTTTTCAAGGACCTCGTGGGATTTAAAATTTTTTAATAAAAAGGAAACAACAACAAAGATTCTTGTTAGTAAGTTCATATTATAAACTCCTTTTAGGCTTACAATGAAAACAAAAAGAAGGGTTACAAAGGAATAAATTATGACTCAAATCTCCCATGGATGCTTCCTCTTTGTGTTGACATTAGCATTAAGGATCTGCTCTATGTGAAGGCGTTTGGTCAGCTCCAATACTTTCTTCTCACTAGCATAGAATTGAGTCTCAAAGGTGTCCCTTTCTTCTTTCAGTTGAATCCAAGACTTTTGTAGCTCTTCAAGGTCAGTAGGCATATTTGGATGAAGAACGGTATGAGGAATATCTCCTTTAGCAACAGGCTCCATAATTACTGGTAGGACAGCGAGATATATCATTATAAGATTTTGAGCACGAGATCGCACCCATCAAAGGTAGGGCTCCAGAGGGATGGAGTTTTTCTATCCCAAAGTCTTTCTATCAATCTTATTCACCATGCCCCAAGCACGTATAAACCTTTGACGGTAACCTTGAGGATCTTTTTCATAATCGAATACAGTACTCTGGATGAGCATATCATGAGGATCATCTCTTCGAGCATAACGAAATTGACGTAGAGCTAGGTAAAAGTTGTAAGTGATACCTCTCATTATGCTAAGGAGTGACACATTAGGGAATTCCCCATAATGGTCAATAATAATTATATCCTTCTGAGATCGGAAACACCAATAGATATCTGAATGAGAGAGTGACATCATCCTTTAAGACAACCTCAAACCTTGTTCATTCTTCACCACTAATCTGGGAAGGTGCAAAGTAAACCACCTGGATAGTAAAGGTATGCAACACATAAGAGACCCTCGCTTCCTGATAGTACAAGTGTGAAAAGAATTCAAAATATATCCAAGCAAAGTGGGCACAGGATTATGAGTAAGAAATATTTTGATGGCATTCACATCTATGAGTTGGTCTAGACTAGAGAATAGTACCAAACCATAGATCAACAGAGCCAAGATCTCCTCGAAAGCATGAAAACTCATAGCATCTTGAAACAACGAAGCCTTCTCTATTAGAAACTTAGCAAGAAGGCCCTTGACTCCACTTCTTGTTCCCCAATTATTATATTGTCGGACCGCTTCAGATGTAAGGCTGCTGCAATATCTTCAGGTTTTGGAACTTTCTCTAAACCGGTGAAGGGTGTTTGATCAAGAATAGGTACTCCGAGTAGCTTAGAGAACTCTTCCATTGTGGGTACCAACTGATAATCTTTTGGTGAATTGAGAGTTTTGGAGAACCCTTGAGACTAACTCCTTAAGGTGGTAAGGTACCCTTACAAAGTTGATCCGGATAGTGTTTCTGCGAGCAGAGGCCATAACCTATAACAAATAATAAAGATAAATCCCTAGGTCCTTGAAATGGTTAGTGAAAATGTTATGTTATGATAATATGATGCTATGATGTCATGTTCACGTTAGATAAGTAGCAAACACACACAAGTCACACAAGAGCCTTAGGTTTAAAGGCTTGTATGAAGTCCATAGGTAAGTACCCTTTCCCATTAAAGTTAAGTTGGCTCAACTTGTCCTAAAATAGTAACCGGGTTCTAAGAATCTCATATCACCGATCTTTCTCGCATGTTGTATTTTAGCACAACAACTGGCTTGCCACCAAAACATCTCGAAAGTCAAATTTCAATGAGCGTAGTTTCATGTATCAACCAACCTTTGACTGCACCAAAGTCGACTATCTCACTACCTTCTAATGGCCAAGATGGGTCAATTAAGGTTCTAAAAGTAAGTTAGTGTTAACGACACCACGCAGAATCC
The DNA here is from genome assembly GCA_948472305.1 of Vicia faba. NCBI lineage: Eukaryota > Viridiplantae > Streptophyta > Magnoliopsida > Fabales > Fabaceae > Vicia > Vicia faba. The sequence goes on from OX451737.1 coordinate 253,061,700, forward strand.
TAATTTTATCCTTGACTGACTCAAGGAACATCAGTACAAACCAAAGTGTCACACTAATTGTAGCCATCATATTAACCATATCAGTCTATGTTGTACAACCTTTATGATCTATTGCTACTTACCTAAGGTATCCCTAGATCTGGGTGTAGTATCTTACAAGCAATTAAACCCAAACAAACCCTTAAATTAAATCAAGCAAAGCATACAATTAAAATCAAGTAAAGTGATCTTAAACTCTAAGCTAACCCCTCTTTTTTAAGTAGTAGTCCCCAACAGAGTCGTCAGTTTTGTAATACGGTGGATGAACTGACTTTTTTAGTTTTATCCAAATATGCGGATAGCTAGAGTCTTCACCGACTTTTCTTTTATCCAATATTTAGGAAAGGTGAAAAGAACAGGAAAGACCTTTGATAGATTTTGAGTTCGAGGGGGGTAAAATATGAAAAGGGAGGGTGTTAACACCCTTTTTGTCCATAGTTATCTATGGGCTCTTAATTACTTAGCTCACTTTTAAAAACTTGCTTTGTGTGCGTGATTTGTTTGAAAATATTTTGAAATCACCAATGTAAGGCCGACTTTATAATAATTACTGTATCAGTTATCAAGAATGTATACAAAGTGTTTTTGAAAATATTTTTTGTTTTGAAAGTGTGATGTGAGAAAATGTTTTGCTTAAAAGTTGTGAGCAAACAATTAAGAGTTTTTTACCCACTAAAGTATTTATTATTCTTGTACTTCTCCTTTAGAGATAGTAATATCCATACCATTAATTAGTAGGTAGCCCCGTCTATTGGATGTGAAGGGACAGGCGTAGGGTCATCGTATGGTCATCGAAGGCAACGAGTAAGAATACTTTAGCAATTGTATCAAAGGGACTATCATCATTTTGTAGGCAACTCGAAGGGACTAGATCATTTTTCTGAAGTAACCTTGAGGGGCATTGAGGTACTACGATCTTTTGTACTGTAGGGACTATGATGATTTGATCGAGGATCTTTTGCTAAAGTATCCCTATTTTTAAGGGACGTGACCAATATTTGTAAGGCAACAAGAGAGGGTACCTTAGAGGTGCAAGTGTGAAGTGTTTATTTTCAGTTATTTATCTTGACATTAGGGTTTTCTAGATTGTTTTTAGTCTTGCCACGCAAACCCTAGTTACTAGTAGTTAAATATGTACAGAAAAATAAAGTGTGGAATATAAAGTCCTAAGTTATTACATGGCTTTGGGAGAGGTACATAAGTATAAAAATTTGCGAGAAAGTAAACCTACGCTATTACATCCTGTGAGCAGTTACATAATTAGGAAAAAAACTACAAAAAGTAAATCTACACTATTACAATGAAGAGTGTGCCATATAAACTTGATCTATGAATTTAAATAAATGAAGAAAAAGGAAATAAAAAATAGGAAAAGAATGTTAAAATGTTTTTTTGTGTTTTTTTTTAGAAAATGATTTAAGTGATACTAATTAATAACCTAAATTCTAATTGATTTTAATATTAAAAAGGTTGATTAATTAAAATATCTAGAAAATTAAATATTAAAAAAAACCCTAAACCTAATTCATTAGTATTAAGAAAAAAAATCAGGTTAGTTTGATGATTGATTAATTAAAAAATTAGGGTTAGAAAAGGAAAAGAAAAAAAAATTATGTTAAAAGAAAAAATACGAAAAAAAGATTGCATGGGGTGGGTGTTGAACCCATGCCCCTGGCTTTTACACTACTGCTTCCCACTAGGCGAAGCGACTGTTGATGTTAGGAGATAGAACTGAATGATAATATATGAAACCTGCATGTTAGTTGGAAAATAACAAAAAAAAACATTGCAAACGCAAGGATCTAACCCACACCCTTACATTCACAAACACAACGCCTTGACTAGTGATGCTACGCTCTCATCCAATTATACAAATAAAACCATTAAATATAATATAAAAGTGGATCGGAGAGGCACCAGAGCCCTAGCTCTAGTTGTCTTCTTCGGTGAGTTCTTTTTGTGACCTGCAAAAATAGCATACATTAGAGATCAAGAAGTACCCTATCCCCCTAAATCAACCCTTGCGAATCCAATGGTGGTGTTAGTTTTTGCTAATTCGTCATGTACAAAGAGATACAATGAAAATAATGCAAAAATGTTCAATAATGGTGATGGACCATTCCGGCATTATGGGCCTCATGCAAGGGATCAAACCTGCACTATTTTGTCTTAGGAACAAATTATAATTGTTAATTTCAATCAAAACATCATGAATATTAAAACACGAAATTCATAAAAATATGCAAAACAATGATGCTTGGAATGCATATTTCAGGCAGCTTTGATCACCAAGAATGATCCAAACTTACTCTATTGTATCTCAGGGATTGAGGTTAATGGTCACTTGGCCTTGAGGAGGGATGGAAATTGATTTCAAGTTTGCCCTAGTTTTGACAAAAGTTGAGATTTTGAGAGAGTGTTATTGAGCAGCTTTTTTTGTGTCCTCTTTGTCTGAATATGGTGAGTATATATAGTGGAGGATTTAGGTCAACAAAAGTAGATTCAATCTTTTGTATTTCATGATCAAATCTTTGATTGAAGTTTTGCATGAAATCTTTCTTTTTTAGGACAATCATGTACCAATAATCCTTACACGTTTTTTCCAAGTTGCCACTAGCTCATTAGACTTATGATTTGATTCAAAAATAAATTCTCATGCATTGATTCACTCACTTGGTATTTTATTTGATTTATTTTGCTTTTAATCGAGTAAAATCAAAAATAAAAGAAATAAAAACCATAAAAGTAAATGAATGGAATTAGGAGTCTATTTTGAAGCCAGGAACACGTTTGGACCTTAAAAGATAGGCCCATTAGCCCAAAAATTCAAATATGCTCAAATTGAACTTCATGCATTTTCTCAAAATTGCCCAACTTGCATAAATCATATCTCACCCAATTTTTATCATATGAAGATGATCTTAGACTTTTTGAAAAGCTCAAAATATTCCCTACAATCTTCATGCTGGTCATTTTTTCGTTTGAAGCTTTATCTTGATGTAAATTTCTTTGACAAAAAGTGTCTTTTTGTTGACTTTTAAAATGACTTGTAATATTTTGGTCCATATCTCTCAAATGAAACATTTTTGGCCTTGATCTTAGAGAGACAAAGTTGTTGAGAATTGAATTTCCTTCAAAATGAGCTTTAGTTGAGAAATGTTTGATGAAGTATGTGAAAGTTATGCTTGGTCAAAGTTCAATTGACTTCTCCTTAAGAAAACCCCAATTTAGTAACTTTTGACTTTTGATGAATATTGAGTTTTCTCGATGAATCGTGATCAACCCTTGATGAAATAATGAATATGACTTAAAAATGTTGATGTTGACCAAAAATCTTGAAGTTTGACTATAAATTGGTCAAAGTTGACTTTTTGCCCAATATAGTTGATTTTCAATCATTTGACTAATTGATTGAGCAAACTTGTGCTGCAAGGGTTGGAATTTGGCATGAGGATTCTTTGAGACATATGAGAAACCATTAAATCCACTTGAGGCATTAGAAGTCCAATTTTCCTTGAGAGAAGCAAAACCCTAGTTGTATGTCAACTGCTTAGGAGGAGAGTTTGTCTGGCCAACCCTTGAGTAGTCTTGAGCCATTGAGAATCCTAGGAACATGAGGATCTTGAAAAATGGGAGGGAAAATTTTTGGGTACAACAAAGAGCCTTATTGAGAACTCCAACATCTTTAATGCTAAGGCCTACATTATCTTTAGGATTGCAAACTGTTTTCCAACTAACCTAATGGATATGCCTCTTGCTCTCGCAGCCACGCCATAGAAAGTTGCTTTGAATGCTTCGAATCTCCTTTAAAACTTTGAAGGAGCTATATAAAAATATAGAGAGTAAATTGGTATAGCATTCAACACTGTGTTGATCAACACTACATGACCTACAAAGGAAAGATATTTTTCTCACCAACCTTCCCACCAATCTTTCATAGTTGAGATTAGATCCTTCCACATACTCAACTTCCTTGGACTATCCCTTATCATAACTCCCAGGAATTTAAAAGACAACTTATCAATCTTGGAAGCTATGAAGACCGAGGCTGCATTGAGGTACCAGTCTCCTAAATTGATGTTGTATAGCTTACTCTTATGAAATTAACTTTCAACCCGGATATCATTTCCAACCCACTGAGAAGGACTTTTATGCTCTATAAGTTATCACTATTCCCATCTACCATGATGATCGTATATTCGGCGAACTAAATAATATCCACTGCATCCTCCTCGTTAAGCCAAAAACCTATAAATTCTCCTAACTCCACTGCCTTATGCAAAAGCCTGATTAATCATTCCATAACTAGCACAAAAAGAAACAGAGACAATGAATCTCCTTGACATAAACCTCTTTCAACTTTGAAGTCCTTCGTGGTGCCCCCATTGACAATCATCGACATTGTGCTTGTGAAAACAAATCCCTCCATCCATCTAATCAACGTGATATCAAAACCCATCTTACGTAACAAGAATCTTAAGAAATTCCAACTTACACAGTCGTACGCTTTTTCAAAATCCACTTGTAAAAGCATACAACTCCTCTTTTCTCTAAAAGCTATATCCATTACCTCATTCACCATTAGCATCTCATCCAAAATGTTTCTCTCTAGAACGAAAGTGGCCTGATTAAGCGAAATGAGGTTCCCAACTACTCTCTTCAACCTCTCTGATAGTAACTTTGCAAGAATCTTATAAAGGATACCAACAATAGATATAGGTCTGAATTTGGAAAAAGATTCTAGATTTTTTAGCTTCGGGATGTGCGTCAAGAAAGATGCAGTACAAGCTTTGGTTAACTTATCAGTAGAGTGAAAATCCAAAACAAAACTGAATACATCCTCCTTAGTAACATCCCAACTTTGTTTAAAAAACTCTAACGAGAAACCACCAAAGTCTGCACTTTTATATCCATCACAGGACCGGGCGGCCTCTTTAACTTCTTCTATGGTAAAGGTCTTTCTAACAAACTCCTATCATGAGCATTAAACTTCTTGAATTCTAAATTCTCATGGACTGATCTATTAAACTTGGTTTCTTTGAAGAAGTCCTTAAAATTAACTTTGATTGCCTCTTTAATACCATTTTCACCTTCCACTCCACCCCCATTCCCCTCCAACATAGAGATAGAATTACATCTAATCCTGAACTTCATTGAGTTATGGAAGAATCAAGAATTATTATCTCCTTTTACTAGCCATAACTGTCTTGACTTGAGCCTTAACATGCTTTCCTTCATATAAAGATTGTTCCATAGATTACCAATCAACTTACTACTTTATTTCACTGGAAGATTAATGTCAACCCCATGATTATCTATAAGCATACAATCTAAATCATTCAATGAATATACTTGTTCCTTCACCTTTAAGTCGATCTATCCGAATATCTCACATGTTGTACCCTAAAATTTACCCTCTTTTCATACACACATATTATTGGTTTTATGGTTATGGAATAAAGGTATTTATCAAGCTTCTTCAGGTTACAAGTGACGTTTATTTCGCCAATGGATGTTCTCAGAGTATTTTCCGTGCTGAAGATCGGTTCGCCGTTTTGCAATGATTGGGGGTTCAAAGATTCACAAGTCCAACCTGGCGCGTCATATTCATGTGTTCTTTCGCTAAGATATCTCTGATAACGTATTCTCAAATTTAGGTTCGGATCAAGAGTCAATTCTTTAAAGAAGGTATCCAAATGTGTGAGTTTTCTCGAAGAAATATGGTGAAAAAGTGTGCTGAAAGTGCAGTTTTTACGCACTAAAAAATTCATAACTTGAAGACCGTGGCTTGTTTTGAACCTGTTCTGGTGGCCAAAATTCCGTCTTGACGTCATCTACATTTTCATCTCTCATGGCTGGAAGCCAATTTCGAACAGAAGATCTTCAAAAATGCGAATTTATCAAGTATTTTCGTACATAAAATTTGTGACAGAAGTTTATTTGCGTCATGTTCAGAAAATCATAATTTGGTCGATTTCCATCGTATCGAGCTGGTTCCGGCGTCAAAATTTCAAAAATTGAGTTGGATAACTTTTCACAGGAGGTATTGAGTTCGAAAGGTATCCAAAAGGCCTTCGTTTTTTACTCAGAGTGCACGTGACGCGCTGAAAATCCTGAATACTGAATATTATTTCATTTGGGTCGAAAATTCGAAATTCATAACTCAGTCAATTTTTATCGGATTGGGCCCATCTTTTTACACAAGGTCACTGACTCATAGATCTATAACTTTTCTTCCAAAGTCGAGACCGGGTTATGCTCCGATCAATACCATTTTTTTATTGAAGAACGTGTCAGAGTTGACACTGGAGCCCAAAATAAGTTTGTCTGAGCCAAAACATCAAAAATTCATAACTAATTCACCATTTATCTGATTGAGCCTATTTTCAGACAGGAGTTAGTTCTCAATGTCGGATACATTTTATTTTCACATTTCAACTTCAAAAATTGCACTTAAGCCCCTACAATTTAGCCTGGAACGTGACGGACTCAAGTGACTAAAAATCTCTACTATTGCTTGTGGTTATTGGAGGCCCAATTTCACATTCAAAGCCCATATCTTTTCTCTAATTTCCATTATATAATCTCACTTTTTTCACACAAACAGGACACGACAAAATGAAAAAAAAACATTTGCCACAATCCTGTCAAAATATCAAATTCTTCCAAGAACCCTAAAAACCTTGAAATCCTTATTACAAACCCTCATGTCACTACAAACAAGTCATCCTTGTTACAAATCCATATTTCACTACTTCTCTAGTAAGGGTAAGGCTAGTTTGATCTCCATGATCAAAAGGGTGTAGAAACACTCATACATGCCATATCGGTTTTAATATTGCAAAATTTCATATATTTTCTTTATTTGTATTTCATGATATAGTAATTTATTTAATGTGTTCATGAGATTCAACACTGCAGATTTAGAAAGGATCTCGTGCAGGATTATTACAAAACGCTGAGGCCAAACCAGAACAACCACCAATGCATGACTCATGGAAAGACAGACATTCTGAGGAGGTTAAGGGCGTGGGTTCAACACCCACCCCTATTAATTTTGATTTTCTTCCATTCTATTTATCCTTTTATCTATTTTACTTATTTTCCCTATTTCTGTTTAAAACTATTTTCATAAAACCTAACATTTTTCACAAACCTTTGATTTTTCCTCCTAAACTCGAATAACTAATTTTAGGTTTTTTTAATTTAATTTTAGGTTTTAATTTAATTTTAGGTTTTAATTTAATTTTAGGTTTTTTAATTTCATTGTTTGTTTTTGGTTTCTAACCAATTTGTCTTTTATAATCTTAAATTCACTTAACCATAAAACTTTTTTCACAAACCTTTGATTTTTCATAATAAACTTAAATAATTAATTTTAAGTTTTTTTTAATTTAATTTTAGGTTTTAAATTAATTTTTGGTTCAACGACCACCCCTAGCATTTGGATCATTTGTATTTTCTAACCCTATTTTTCATTGATGTTTCTTCCTCTATCTATTTTTTTGGCAAACTTAATCCTTTTTTTGTTAATCATTAAACATAAACTTTTTTAAAACCTTTTTTTAGTTAAAATTAATTAGGTTTTAGATTTTTTTAATTAACTTTTTTTCTTCAAAATTAACCTTTTTTTAGTTAAAATTAATTAGATTTTTAGGTTTTTTTAATTAACCTTTTTTTCAAAATTAACTTTTTTAACTAATTAGGATTTAGGTATTTTAATTAACTTTTTTTCAAAATTAACTTTTTTTTATTAATTAAAATTAATTAGGTTTTTCAGGTTTATTTAATTAATAATCATAAATCATTTTTTTCATAAAAAAAATCACCAAAACATTTTCTTTGCTATTTTCATCTTATTTTTATTTTCCTAGATAAAGTGTATAGGGCGCATTCAACTGTAATAGCGTAGCTTTATTTTTCCCGCTTTTTATCATCATTATCATGTAATTGCTTCCGGGATGTAATAGTTTTAGGATTTCTTTTCCGCACTCTTCACTATTATGTAACTGCCCCAAAGCTCTGTAATAACTTAGGTTTACATTTCCGCCTTTACCTTCTGCTACTATATTTTATGCAATGCTTAGATTAATAGGATTATATGGAAAGATAAAAATGAACGAAAGAAAACCCTAATTGCAAGATAAATATAACTAAAAAAACACATTGTTGCACACTTGCACCCCTAGGGTACTTCCCACTTGGTTGCCTCGGAAAACAATGGTCATGTCCCTCGAACGTAGGGATATATTAGCAAAAGATCTTTAATCTAAAAGTCATCATAAAGATCATAGTCCCTTAACGTCCCTCTAGTTGCCTACGAGAAATGATCTTGTCCCTCGATGTTGCCTACGAATATATGATGACAGTCCCTTCGAAATGCTAAGGTATCCTTACATGTTGCCTTCAATGACCATTACGTCCCTTTCGATAGTCTCTCAAACATCCAACGACTAAGGTTACCTACTCACTAATAGTAGGATAACACGGTATAAAGGATAGGAGGAAAATAACGCCTTTTTTCGAGTAGGTAGATAACTGTTAGGTACTTGCTCAAAACAATAAATCTTTTACACCATACACTTTCAAACAAATTTTTCAAACTAAAGTTTTCAAAACACTTCGTCACACTCTTGAGGATCGATACAAGAGTTATCACGAAGTTAAACAAAAACTTTTCAAAACACACACAAGCAATTTTCAAAATGAGCAAGTACCAAAGAGCCCATGGAAAACCATGGATAGAAAGGGTGCTAACACCTTCCCTTTCTATAATCTACCTCTCGTACTCAGAAACATCTCGAAAAAGGTTTTTTCTGTTCTTTTTTCCTTTTCCTGATTGGATAAAATAAAAGTCGGTGGCGACTCTTGCTTACTGCGACATTTGCAAACAAAAAACGCAAACCAGTATTAACAGTCGGTTCTGCCACCATATCATAGAACTGGAGACTCTGCTGGGGAGTAAAATAAAGTGGGGTTTACCTTAGGATCTAGGTCATTTTTTTTTAAATTTCTTTCTTGTTTGTTTTTCCTGCTTTATCTTTACGGGTTTTTGCTTGGGTATTGTTGAAGATCCTACACTCGAATCTGGGGACACTCTTTAGGTAAACAACAATAGATCGTCGAGAATGTACGGCATAGACCGATGTGGTTTAAGCGATAGCTGTGTTGGTGTGACACTTTGGTTGGTACTGGTATTCTTCGTGTGGAAACAAGGAGAATACGGGGCCGCCGCGTGGTGTCGTGAAACACTAACAGACCTTATAACCTTAGTTGAACAAACTTGGCCATTAGAAAGTAGTGAGATAGCCGGCCTCGGTATAAAACTGAGGATTGGTATATACTCGATGCTACACTCATTGAGATCAGACTTTTGGGATATTTCGGATGCAAGAAAAGATTGCTTGAGCTGAAACAATGTCCGATAAAGGATGATCAGTGATATTGAGAATCTTTAGAACCCGATTACTTTTCTAAGACAGGTTTGAAACCAACTAAACTTCAAGAGGGTACTTACCTTTAACCTCATGCAAGCCTTTGAATTGAAGGTCTATTGTGTGTTTTGATTATATGTGATTTATTCTGTTTAAACATGACATCATGCATCATAACGTAGCATCCATTCTTATTACATTAACCATTTCAAGGATCTCGAGGGCCTGTGATTCAGGTTATAATAAATCAGACGTCTAGCAAGGGGAAAGGGGATTTATTTTCGTCTAGCCAATGTAGTTAGAAGATCAAAACTCAACAACTTGAGTCAGGGGCTATGACCCACTTGATATGGTGAGCTTGACTCCCGTAGGAGGACTCTCAGCGATTCAAAGTTCTTCAATCAAAGCTGCAAAATTCAACTTCTGACATTTTCTTCTTTACCCCGCGAGATCCTTGAAAACATTGCATACATATATAATACATATCATTGCATAAGTAGGTTTCAAAGCAGGTCTCTCATGTTCTCTCTGTTTATTTCAGCAATGACTCTCCAACAAGACAACATAGATCTCCAAGCTCAAGATGCCCAGTTCAAGGAATTTCTCATGAATCTATCCAAGGGGCAAGAAGACCTGAAAACACTCTTCGCCGAGAATCTGACCAAGGAACGTCCTGGCAACAACAAGGATGAACAATTGGAACAACTGCAAGCTAGGGTAGAAGCAATGAGAATCCAGATGCTGGGGCAGATGGATCTTATCCAAAACTTAGCTCGAGGACAAGAAGGGCTAAGAGCCTTTCTTAACAAGCTTCACCAAGATGGATGGAGATCCATGAAACAAATAGTTAAAATTATGGATCAAGGCATTAATCAGCCTCCAGTGAGAGAAGAGGTTGGTTTGGTTAGGAACATACCTTTCCAGATTGCTACTACATCACAAGCCTAACCACAACCTCGCCAACAACGACGGGGAAATCTGCATAAGAAGAATACATTCGAAAGACGCTTCACCGAAATCAACATGTCATTGGCTCAAGAATTGCAACGCCTGTTGAAGGCCAAGTTGGTTATATTAAGGGACCCTCCTCAGAATCCCAACATAGCCTCCCCAAGGTACAATCCAAGTGCAAGATGTGTGTACCACTCCAACAGTCCTGGGCATGACACCAACAACTATTGGGCGTTGAGAAATAAAATTCAAGACCTGATTGATGAAGCAACGCCAGAATTCGCACAAGACAGTCAGGTTGAGTTCTTCTGCCATCCCTCCAAAGCATACCATCTGAAGTGACAAGCTCTCACAAGAAGACTTTTCGTTCATTTGAATTTTCAATGTGTAATTTCCTTTTGATTTGTTTGAACATTTATTCATATCAAACCTCGTTATTTCATCAATGCACTGCACATGTTTGTCTTGAATCAATTCATTCGTATTCACTATCTCAAAAATGCGTTCTTATTTCCTTTTGTGATATTCAACTCTCGATTAAAAAACTTTAAGCCTTAGAGGGAGGATGACGAAAATGATACCACAATCTCTACATTATGCTTTTGAACAGACCCCATTGACGATGTACAAACATTATTTCAAATCCTAAACAGTGGAGTTATAAGGAAGATAATCCCTAGTCAACCCCTTCGAGCCAAAGAAGTAGGAGTTTTTCTTTTCACACAAATATAAACCCTTAATCATAACCTGGGGCAGGGTAGTTTCCTCAGTTAATTCAGAGGCGCATTCAGTCACAATCTGCCGTTTCGTACACAATGAATGACATCAAAGACGTCCTTCCAAAACAAAAGATGATGATGGTTCCGTATAATCGTCAAGACATGCAGTCATTATTGTAAGTGTTTGGTTATTGGCATGTATTTTTGGTAAAACCAGGTGTGTGAATGTCATGACTGATGTCATAACATTCTGGGTTACTAGGTACTTTCTGCAGAAAAAGAATGGCATACAGTAGTTGCTCATTATGAGTGTGTAGCTGATCATTATGCAATGATTAAATTTATTACATTCTACCAAAATCAGTAAACAGGATTCTTGTTGTCATAACCAATGTTAAGACATCCTGTACTGATCTAACAGTTATGCAGTTTTGTTAATTCTGAGATTTTTCAGGAATATGGTTCATACATTCCAGAACAGAATCTCACGTGGACTTTAGGTTAACTTGGCTTAACCCTAATCTGGTTGATAAAGTCTTGTGACCAAGTATTGAGGTTAACCCTAATTAACCCTAGCTATTTTCGTGGAAGCCCTAACTGAAGAACAACTGCCTATATATTCAACAGGGAGGCTGTTGGTGAACTCAACTTTTTGACAGAAGATCAACAAGGGGCTGTATAGTTTTAACTACTGTAATCCAAGCAAGTATCATTGTGATAAGTGACTTGGAGTAGGTTTTGATTTTAAGGGTTGTGTATCACTCAAAGCTTTGAAGCACGAGTGTTTGTGTCACTTGATTAAAGCTTTGAAGCAAGGTCAAGTTAGGTTTATGTATCACTCAAAGCTTTGAAGCACGAGTGTTTGTGTTACTTGATTAAAAGCTGTGAAGCATAATCAAGTTTATGTTCTGAAGAGTGTCTTCATAATTTCATTAGTCAATTGTTTAGTATCACTGCTGTGATTGAGGGGGAGTGAGTAGGAACTCAAGTTTAAGTTGAACTTAGATTGAAGTTGCATTGGGTAGGTCTTAAGTGAAGGAGATAAACTGGTTGGTTTATTCCTGAATTAATATCTCTTATAGTGAATTTCCTCCCTGTCTTGGTAGCCCCCAGAGTAGGTGTTGTTTCACACTGAACTGGGTAAACAATTGAGTGTGTTCTTTACTGCTTTTTGATTTACTGTCTTATAGAAAGTCAGATACGGTGTCACAACATTCACTGTGACATTGAGTATCTGCTGCCAGAATTTCAATTGGCATCAGAGTGGGCACCCTGCCTGTCTTACTGGGTGAGATCTAGGGATATCACTTTCTGGCGCTATGGACAAAGAAGGAGTTTTTGGAAACAGACCACCCATTCTGGATGGATCAAATTATGACTACTGGAAACCTCGTATGATTGCCTTCTTAAAATCACTAGACAAAAAGGCTTGGAGAGCTGCTGACAAAGGATGGAACCATCCCATCATAACTGAGAAAGATGGGACAATCAGTCTGAAACCTGAGGAAGAATGGAGCAAAGAAAAAGATGAGTTAGCCCTGGGTAATTCCAAATCATTAAATGCCTTGTTCAATGGAATTGATAGAAACATATTCAGACTAGTACATCAATGTGAACTGGCCAAGGAAGTTTGGGACACTCTCAAAACTACCCATGAGGGCACATCCAAAGTAAAAATGTCAAGGCTTCAGATGCTGGCTACCAAATTTGAGAACCTAAGGATGATGGAAGATGAAACCATTCATGAGTTTCACATGAACATCTTGGAGATTGCCAACACCTCAGGAGCATTGGGAGAAAAGATGTCAGAAGAAAAACTGGTGAGAAAGATTCTCAGATCCTTGCCTAAAAGATTTGCAATGAAGGTAACTGCTATAGAGGAAGCCCAGGATATCAGCAATTTGAAGGTGGATGAACTCATTGGGTCTCTTCAGACCTTTGAGATGGGGATCAGTGACAATGTCAACAAGAAAAACAAGAGCATAACACTTGTATCTAATACTGAAGATGAAAACAAGGAGGATGAAGAAGAAAATATTTCAGAAGCTATAGCCATGCTTGGAAGACAATTCAACAAACTCATCAAGAGAATGGATCCAAAGTCAAGGTCAAATGTTAAGAACATTCCTTCTGACATTAACAGATATTATGACTCCAGCAGAAGACCAAAGTCTGAAGAGAAGGGAAATCAAAGCAGAGGAATTCAATGCCATGGATGTGAAAGATATGGGTACATTCGAGTTGAATGTCCTACCTTTCTTAAGAAACAAAAGAAAGGAATGTCTGTTACTTGGTCTGACTGTGATTCAGAAAGTAATTCTAAAGAAGAATCTGCCAAACTAGTTACTGCACTAACTGGTATTTGTAACTCTGATAGTGACTCTAGTGATGAGGAAGTGACATTTGAAGAACTGGCTGATTCCTACAAGAAATTATGTATCAGAAGTGCTGAAGTCTGTCAGCAAAATGAGAGACAAACAAAACTCATAATAAAGTTGGAGGCTGAGAAAAAGGAAGACATTGATACTATAAGTCATCTAGAAGGGGAAGTTCAAATGCTAAACTCAAAACTGGATCAGATGACCAAATCTGTCAAGATGCTGACAAATGGAACTGACAAATTGGAAGAAATCCTTCAGGTTGGACAAAATGTGGGAAACAAGTCTGGTCTAGGATTTGTGGCAGCAAAGAAATCTAGTATAGACAAGAAGATCAGGCCTGATAAACAAATGTCAAAGCAGATGTCACAACATAACACTCAACATCGAGAACAGAGAAATATGAAGAAAAAGTAACAAAGATGGAGATGTCATCATTATGGGAGGTTTGGTCACATAAAACCATTCTGCTTCAGATTATATGGATATCCTAATCAGAACCCAGGTGTCAAACCTAAGTCTAACAAGGTACCATATACTCCACAGAGGAAGAAAAAGGCTACTGCCCTGATAGCTCACATTTCCCTTAGAGTCTCTGCAAAGGAAGACTGGTACTTTGACAGTGAATGTTCTAAGCACATGACTGGAATCAAGAATCTTCTCAATAATGTTAAACCTCACACCACTAGTTATGTGACCTTTGGAAATGGTGCTAGAGGAGAAATCAAAGGAGTTGGAAACTTGGACTTCCCTGGAGTTCCAAATCTAAATAAAGTATTGCTGGTAAAAGGCTTGACTGCTAATCTCATAAGTATCAGCCAATTATGCAACCTAGGATTCAAGGTCAACTTCTCCAAATCTGAATGTCTTATAACTAATGAGAAATAAGAAGTTGTAATGAAAGGAGTCAGATCTAAAGACAACTGCTACTTGTGGGAGCCTGAGAACACTAATTACTCTACTGTGTGTTCTATTGCCAAAGAAGAAAAAGAAGTGAAACTGTGGCACCAAAAACTTGGTCATCTACATCTAAGAGGAATGAAAAGGATTATATCCATGGAGGCAGTCAGAGGGATTCCAAGACTGCAAATTGATGAAGGGAGAGTCTGTGGTGAATGTCAGGTTGGTAAGCAGACTAGGATGTCACATCCAAAGTCAAGACATCTGACCACCTCCAAGGTTCTAGAACTTCTACATATGGATCTGATGGGACCAATGCAGGTGGAAAGTCTTGGTGGAAAAAGATATGCCTATGTTGTTGTGGATGATTTTTCCAGATTCACCTGGATTAACTTCATTAGGGAAAAATCTGATGTATTTGAAGTTTTTAAAGAACTGTGCAAAAGAATTCAAAGAGAAAAAGAAGGGTGCATTGTCAGAATCAGAAGTGATCATGGCAAGGAATTTGAAAACAGTAAGTTTAATGAGTTATGTTCCTCATAAGGAATTAATCATGAATTCTCTTCACCTATAACTCCTCAACAAAATGGAGTTGTAGAAAGGAAAAACAGGACCATACAGGAATCTGCCAGAGCAATGATACATGCCAAAAGACTTCCTATTCATTTTTGGGCTGAAGCTATGAATACAGCCTGTCCATAACAGGGCCACCTTGAGAAAGGGAACCTCACCCACCATTTATGAACTCTAGAAAGGAAGAAAGCCAACAGTGAAGTACTTCCATGTATTTGGTAGCAAATGCTATATTCTGGCAGATCGTGAACAAAGGAGAAAGCTAGACCCTAAAAGTGATGAAGGAATATTTCTAGGATACTCCACCAATAGCAGAGCTTATAGGGTATTGAATTCCAGGACCAAAGTCATGATGGAATCAATAAATGTCATAGTTGATGATTATCATGAGGAAATAGATGTCCCTTGTAATGTTGAGACATTCTTTGAGACTTCAACTCAAGAGAATGATCTACCTAACACTACTGCATCAGACTCTGAATTAAAGGAAGCTAACAAAAACCCTTCCATCAGAATTCAGAAAGGTCATCCTAAAGAACTCATCATAGGAGATCCTAACAGTGGAGTCATTACAAGATCTAGAGAAATCATCTCAAACTCTTGCTTTGTGTCTAAAATTGAACCAATAAATGTTAAGGAGGCTTTAATTGATGAATACTGGATTGGAGCAATGCAAGATGAATTGAACCAATTCAAGCAACATGAAGTATGGGAGTTAGTTCCTAGACCAGAAGGAACAAACATCATTGGCACAAAATGGATCTACAAGAACAAATCAGATGCTGAAGGAGTTGTCACCAGGAATAAGGCAAGACTTGTTGCTCAAGGATACACTCAAGTTGAAGGGGTTGATTTTGATGAGACCTTTGCCCCTGTAGCCATACTGGAATCAATCAGACTCCTATTGGGAATTGCTTGTCTCCTGAAGTTCAAGTTATTTCAGATGGATGTAAAAAGTGCCTTCCTAAATGGGTACTTAAATGAGGAAGTTTATGTGGAACAGCCTAAAGGATTTGTGGATCCAAACTACCCTGATCATGTCTACAAATTGAGGAAAGCTTTATATGGCCTGAAACAAGCTCCTAGAGCATGGTATGACAGGTTGACAAAATTTCTCTCTGACAAAGGATACAGAAAAGGAGGCTTGGATAAAATCCTTTTTGTCAAAAATGAAGGAGGAAAGATAATGGTAGCTCAAATCTATGTTGATGACATAGTGTTTGGGGGAATGTCAGATAAAATGGTTAAACATTTTGCTGACCAGATGCAGGCTAAATTCGAAATGAGCCTCATGGGAGAATTGACCTACTTTCTTGGACTGCAAGTCACACAGATGGAAGACTCAATTTTTCTGTCTCAAAGCAAGTATGCAAAGAACATTTTCAAGAAGTTTTGAATGGAGAATGCCAGTCACAAAAGGACTCCTGCACCTACTCATTTAAAGCTATCCAAAGATTCAAGTGGGGTTAAGGTGGACCAAAGCCTGTACAGAAGCATGATAGGAAGTCTGCTATACTTAACAGCCAGCAGACCTGACATTTCTTTTGCAGTTGGAGTATGTGCAAGATACCAAGCTGATCCCAAAGTCAGTCATATCAACCAAGTGAAGAGAATTTTGAAGTATGTAAGTGGAACTTACAACTATGACTTGTTGTACTCTCATGGTTGTGAACCAACTCTGACTGGTTACTGTGATGTTGATTGGGCTGGAAGTGCTGATGATAGAAAGAGCACCTCTGGAGGATGTTTCTTCTTAGGAAATAATCTGGTCTCCTGGTTCAGCAAGAAATAGAACTGTGTGTCTCTCTCTACTGCTGAAGCTGAATACATAGCAGCTGGTAGTAGCTGTTCTCAAATGATCTGGATGAAACAGATGCTTACTGAGTATAATGTCACACAAGATGTTATGACATTGTACTGTGACAATCTGAGTACAATCAACATTTCCAAGAATCCTATTCAGCATAGCAGGACCAAGCATATTGACATTATACATCACTTTATCAGAGATCTTGTAGAGGAGAAGACGATTAAACTGGAACATGTTTCCACTGAACTACAGCTGGCTGACATTTTTACCAAGGCACTTGATGCAAATCAATTTGAAAATTTGAGGGGCAAGTTGGGTATTTGCCAACATGAGGAAATGTAGAAATTAATTTTGCTTAAAATAAGGGATGAAGGAGATTTTTGTGTTAAGTTTATTTTGATTGGGTTAATCATATGTTTCCCTATTTCTTTCAAAATTATTAAGAAGTTGAATAGACACTCATTTACCTCCTTCCTCTCTCGGCTCTGCAATAATCTCCATTCTCTCAATCAAAGATTTCACTCTCGTTGTTACTGGTTTTCTAAGACTCTCAAAATGTCTCAACTATCCATGACATCATCCTCTTCAAAGACGATTGTTTCTTCCGCATCCTCTGATCGAGAACCTAGGGCAATCATAACCTGCATGGATTCTGATGTTCTGGAGATTACTCCTCTTAGAGAACTGGCAACTAACCCCTCTAAGGTTAAAAAGCTGAGAACAAGGCATGCAGGAAGGTCTCAAGCTTCTTCATCTGGTAATCCCTCTCAACCATCATCTTCTGTTCCCTCAGAAATAGCAAATAGGGAAGGCTCAGCTTATGTTCATCAAGCAATAGCTAGACTTGTTACAAGAATTCTGAATGAGAACCACTCGGTACCTGGCATTTCTATTCCTTTAAATCAAGAATCTGCTAGTCCAAATGTTGAAATGAATCCGGATGTCACTAAGAATGTTGAGACACCAGATGACAACATTCGGAAATCATCTGAAAATCTTGATGATCTCCAGAACCCTTCAGAGAAGGATGTTGAACCCTCGGTTATTGATGTGGATGAAGAATACTCTGACAATGACCTAATTGCAAATATCAACACTAGCATAGCTAGAAGGATGATGAACAGAAAAGGAAAGCAGGATGCTGCAAAATGTCTGACCAAAGAAGAAGATGCTGCTGAAGATCAACTTAATGCTGAAGATAGTGCCTCCTTTGAAGATGACAGTGCTTGAAGATCAGTGGAGTTGTCAAGCTTGCTGCTGGTACCTGTTGCTGCAAGTGATTTCAGATTTTTTTTGTTTTTATTATTCATTTCGGATGACTGTATAACCTAAAAGTACATGTATCTTTGGCCTATTTATGGCTAAAGAGGGGGAGAAGATTTTGTGTTAATTATACTTGGTAGACATTATTTTTTCTGCAGACATATTATTTCTGCTTCTCTCTAATCTCTGATTGTTTAGGGGTTTTAGCCAAAAAATTTCCAAAGGGGGAGTTTGTAAGTGTTTGGTTATTGGCATGTATTTTTGGTAAAACCAGGTGTGTGAATGTCATGACTGATGTCATAACATTCTGGGTTACTAGGTACTTTATGTAGAAAAAGAATGGCATACATTAGTTGCTCATTATGAGTGTGTAGCTGATCATTATGCAATGATCACATTTATTACATTCTACCAAAATCAGTAAACAGGATTCTTGTTGTCATAACCAATGTTAAGACATCTTGTACTGATCTAACAGTTATGCAGTTTTGTTAATTCTGAGATTTTTCAGGAATATGGTTCATACATTCCAGAACAGAATCTCACGTGGACTTTAGGTTAACTTGGCTTAACCCTAATCTGGTTGATAAAGTCTTGTGACCAAGTATTGAGGTTAACCCTAGCTATTTTCGTGGAAGCCCTAACTGAAGAACAGCTTCCTATATATTCAACAGGAAGGCTGTTGGTGAACTCAACTTTTTGACAGAAGATCAACAAGGGGCTGTATAGTTTTAACTACTGTAATCCAAGCAAGTATCATTGTGATAAGTGACTTGGAGTAGGTTTTGATTGTAAGGGTTGTGTATCAATCAAAGCTTTGAAGCACGAGTGTTTGTGTCACTTGATTAAAACTTTGAAGCAAGGTCAAGTTAGGTTTATGTATCACTCAAAGCTTTGAAGCACGAGTGTTTGTGTTACTTGATTAAAAGCTGTGAAGCATAATCAAGTGTATGTTCTGAAGAGTGTCTTTATAATTTCATTAGTCAATTGTTTAGTATCACTGTTGTGATTGAGGGGGAGTGAGTAGGAACTCAGGTTTAAGTTGAACTTAGATTGAAGTTGCATTGGGTAGGTCTTAAGTGAAGGAGATAAACTGGTTGGTTTATTCCTGAATTAATATCTCTTATAGTGAATTTCCTCCCTGGCTTGGTAGCCCCCAGAGTAGGTGTTGTTTCACACTGAACTGGGTAAACAATTGACTGTGTTCTTTACTGCTTTTTGATTTACTGTCTTATAGAAAGTCAGATACGGTGTCACAACATTCACTGTGACATTGAGTATCTGCTGCCAGAATTTCAGTTATTTCTCAAAATAAAATCCTATTAAGTCAGAACCTATGAAGGAGACTTAAGAGAAAAATTGGGGCATCCCGCTGACTGTAATCACAAAAGAAACAGTTCAGGCAAAAGAAGGGATAATGAAAACCAAAAAAAGAGGTTACTACAAATCCTTGACAAAAAGAAGATTACAAAAATGACTGCCTTTTCAAAACAAATCATCACCAAGTATCAGAGCAAATATTCCATACTCAATCGGGATCTAAACGCGTAATTAACTGAGCATAGGACTGAAGAACATCACGAAGAGCGGGTTGGGTACAAATAAAATTTGAGCCTTTATCCTTTGTTTCTTGAACCATGAACCAGGCCACGTTATAACCCTTAAAAGTCCTAGCTAAAGCATGGGTTAGTTTGAGAGCATACTGTTACAAAGGTATCCTGACTTCTGTAAGCTTTGTTACGAATCCTGAGTTGATATCACATTCTTGCAAATTTCGTTTTACTACACAAAACACATTTTCAAAAAAATTTCAAGACAGACATGAGTTTTGCATTCTTTAGATGACATTGTTTTCATATGACTAATTGTTTGACAGCAGAAAAATCCACATAATGGATATTCAATGAACAGACATCCTCTCAATGAACAGAATCATCTCAGCGGGAAAGACACTTCCAATAACAGGTCTTCCATAAGCAAGGGGCATGACATGATGTCTAAACACACCTGGGGCAGTCTCTCCAAAAGTGCCAAATAACCAGGGGCAGATCTCCATCTGAATCGCTTGGGGCATTACGCACGCATTACAGTAACGAATCATGTGCCATCAAGAAAACATTTTTGATAGTACTACAACACAAAACTATGGACAGTGACAACTCTCTACATGCTGAAAGCGTGGACATAGTCGGAAAATACTACGCATAACAAAGACCCGCTAGGTTGACATACCTAGGCAAAAATAAGGGCATCCCGACGAACCAAAAGGGTTCGAGAAAAAATTAAGGATAAAAAATGAAAATATCTGTACACCCGGCAAGTCGAAAACCCGAAAGGGAGGCTTAGGCAAAAAAGGGTATCCCGGTGGACTGAAAACCCGAAAGGGCGGTCCAGGCAAAAGTTAGGGATTTAAAATGTATGACACTGTCCTGTCACCTGTCGATCAATGGAAGACTTATACCTTGATCAGCATTCATCAAGAGCACCAGAATCGAGATATAGTTCAGATACGATCCAGATACGGATGTCATTCTGATACTCATTCAGATTCAGCTTTCAGATACAGTTCAGATATGCTCCAGATACGGATGCCATTTTAATACTCATTAAGACTCAGCTTTCAGATACAATTTAGATACGCTCCAGATACGGATGCCATTCTGATACTCATTCAGACTCAACTTTCATATACAGTTCAGATACGCTCCAGATACGGATGCCATTCTGATACTCATTCAGACTCAGCTTTCAGATATAGTTCAGATACGCTCCAGATACGGATGCCATTCTGATACTCATTCAGATTCATCTTTCAGATACAGTTCAGATATGCTCCAGATACGGATGCCATTCTGATACTCATTCAGATTCATCTTTCAGATAGAGTTCAAATACTCTCCAAATGCGGATGCCATTCTGATACTCATTCAGACTCAACTTTCAAATACAGTTCAGATACGCTCCAGATACGGATGCCATTCTGATACTCATTCAGACTTAGATTTCAGATACAATTCATATACGCTCCAGATACGGGTGCCATTCTGATACTCATTCAGATTCAGCTTTCAAATACAGTTCAAACACGCTTCAGATACAGATGCCATTCTTATACTCATTCAGATTCAGCTTTCAGATGCAGTTCAGATACGCTCCAGATATGGATGCCATTCTGATACTCATTCAGATTCATCTTTCAGATACAGTTCAGATACGCTCCAAATACGGATGCCATTCTGATACTCATTCAGGTTCAGCTTTCCGATACAGTTCAGATACGCTCCAGATACGGATGCCTTTTTTATACTCATTCAGATTCAACTCTCAGATACAGTTCAGATACGCTCTAGATACGGATGCCGTTCTGATACTCATTCAGATTCAACTTTCAGATACAGTTCAGATACGCTCCAGATACGGATGCCATTCTGATACTCATTCAAAGTCAGCTTTTACATACAGTTCAGATACGCTCCAGATATGGATTCCATTCTGATACTCATTCAAAGTCAGCTTTCAGATACAGTTCAAATACGCTCCAGATACGGATGCCATTCTGATACTCATTCAGACACATGTTTCAAGTACAGTTCAGATACGATCCAGAGACGAATGTCATTCTGATACTCATTCAAACACATGTTTCAAACTACAGTTTAGATATGATCCAGAGACGGATGTCATCCTGACACATTAAATACATGTTCAAGTACAATCACGATATAGATCCATCCACAAAATCTCCGCATGTACTTTTTCCAGCATGGTATAAGGGGCAGAGACAGTTGGAAGCAAAGTCACTATCACATACAAGCCAGTGATACCTACATTCCCCACAGAGCCGAGGTCCGACCTCCGTATCCCCAAGCAAGAATTCCTTCCCCAGCAGGTTCCTTCAGAAAGCTGTTATCTGCATTCCCCAGCCGAGTTTTATAACCATGAGCAGTTTATAAAGCCATCTCCCGAGCAGGGTTTATTTCTCTGACAGCGGAAGCTCAATCTCCAACAGAGCTCTTCTCTCTAGCAATGGAAGTTCATCCCTAACTAAGTTTATTTCTCTAACTCAGCAGATCTTCCAATAGAGTATCTCTCTTCTCCACAGAGTCATTCCCTCGCAGGATTATTCTCAGACACAGTCTCCTCCGGCAGAATGTTCTCAAGAAGAATGGATGTAAATCCATAGCTAATCATCTTCGGTCACTATCCCCAGCGGAAACGAAGAACTCAACTCCTTATACCCTCCAGCAGTAGTCCATGATTTATTTTCCCCAGCTAGAGAATATCACAAGAGCATTGTATATCCATACATCATGGCATGTGCATACATATTATACAACACAATCTCATTTATTTTGAAAACATCATTACTCAATACATTTCATACATCATGACATTACATACGACTAACTCTTTACCTTTCAGGGAAAGATGCAATCAAGTTCTCATAAGATTTTCTCTGGTTCAGTCAAACCGATACTAAGGCTTCTGTTCTAGTTGAAGATGTTCTAAGACTTTCGTCTGGGTCAGCCGAATCGCCGCTAAGATTCCCCTGATTTCTATGCCAGCCAAAGTTAATCCGAGACCTCTCCCGGGATCAGTCAAATCGATACTAATATTTCTCTCCCAGTTGAAGCTCTCACAAGTTTTCTCTGGTTCAGTCAAACCAACACTAAGGTTTCTATTCTAGTTGAAGATGTTCTAAGACTTTCGTCTGGGTCAGCCGAATCGCCGCTAAGATTCCCCTGATTTCTATGCTAGTCATAGTTAATCCGAGACCTCTCTCGGGATCAGTCAAATCGATACTAAGATTTCTCTCCCGGTTGAAGTTCTCACAAGTTTTCCCTGGTTCAGTCAAATCGGTACTAAGATTTCTATTCCAGTTCAAGCTATGAAGCCCGGAAGTCGACCGGATAATATCTTGATTTCTCCAAAATACTACGAAGCCTGGAATCGACCAGATAGTGGTATATCTCAAATTCAAGCTATGAAGCCTAGAAATCAACCAGATAATAGCTTAATTATCCCATCATATTGTGAAGCCTGGAAATCGACCGGATAACAGTACAAGATACTATGAAGCCTGGAATCAACCAAATAGTGGTATATCCCAGATTGAAGCTATGAAGCCCGGAAATCGACCGGATAATATTTTGATTTCTCCAAAATACTATGAAGCCTGGAGTCGACCAGATAGTGGTATAAGACACTGTGAAGCCTAGAGCACGACCAAATAATGATATAAGACGCTGTGAAGTCTGGAGCACGACCAGATAGTGGCAAGAGACACTGTGAAACCTGGAGCATGACCAGATAACAATATGAGGTATTACAAAGCGTGGAATTCGACCAGATAGCAGTTTACTCGGCCAATTATTATGAATCTTGAAAATGACCGAATATTAGTATGCCTTAAATTCAAGTTGAAACCCGGATGCGACCGGACAACCACTTAATCCCTTCTGAAACCTAGAGCACGACCAGATAATAGTTTTTGAGATTGCAAAGCCTAGAGCACGACTAGATAGCAAGTTTAATCTCATCTCCCCAGTAAGCCACTGCAAAACCTTGAGCACGACCAGATAGCATTTAATCTTATTATCCTCAGTAAGTCACTGTAAAGCCTGGAGCACGACCAGATAGCGATTCACTTTCACCTCCTCGACTAAGAGATGATTCCCCAGTAGAGTAATAGACAACTAAAGCTCCTAAAATTCTATTTCTCCCAAGACAGAGACCAACATTCCTCAGCAGATTCCTCCTCAACGACAGGAACATGAATTCTCATCAAAGGAATATATCGGGAAATCAACATCCTCTAGATGGCATCTTTAAGCCCATCTTCGACGATTCTCCGTCATATCCTCCGGATGGCATCTTTAAGCCCATCTTCGGTGACCTTCCGTCATCTCCTCCAAATGGCATCTGTAAGCCCATTCCCGATACTACCTACATAGCCAAGCATTATTACAGACGAGTGCAAATTTATGGGCACTATAGTGTTCAATGATCTTCCACCTTCAGATCACGAAAGGAAGACAAGCCAATCTAAATCTTCAGATTTAAGAAGATTGAACAGGGGCAGTTGTTGTATCCCAAAATTTACCCTCTTTTCATACACGCATATTATTGGTTTTATGGTTATGGAATAAAGGTATATTTATCAAGCTTCTTCAGGTTACAAGTGACGTTTATTTCGCCAATGGATGTTCTCAGAGTATTTTCCGTGCTGAAGATCGGTTCGCCGTTTTGCAATGATTTGGGGTTCAAAGATTCACAAGTCCAACCCGGCGCGTCATATTCAGGTGTTCTTTCGCTAAGATATCTTTGATAACATATTCTCAAATTCAGGTTCGGCTCAAGAGTCAATTCTTTAAAGAAGGTCTCTAAATCTGTGAGTTTTCTCGAAGAAATGTGGTGAAAAAGTTTGCTGAAAGTACAGTTTTTACGCACTAAAAAATTCATAACTTGAAGATCGTGGCTTTTTTGAACCCGTTCTGGTTGCCAAAATTCCGTCTTGACGTCATTTACGTTTTCATCTCTCATGGCTAGAAGCCAATTTCGATCAGAAGGTCTTCAAAAATGCGGATTTATCAAGTATTTTCATACAGAAAATTTGTGACAGACGTTTATTTGCGTCATGTTCAGAAAATCATAACTTGGTCGATTTTCATCGTATCGAGCTGGTTCCGGTGCAAAAATTTCACAAATTGAGTTGGCTAAGTTTTCACAAGAGGTATTGAGTTCGAAGGGTATCCAAAAGGCCTTCGCTTTTTTCTCAGAGTGCGCGTGACGCGCTGAAAATCCTGAATGCTGAATATTATTTCATCTGGGTCGAAACTTCGAAAATTCATAACTCAGTCAATTTTTATCGGATTGGGCCCATCTTTTTGCACAAGGTCACTGACTCATAGATCTACAAATTTGATTCCAAAATTGAGACCGGGTTATACTCCGATAAATACCAGTTTTTTATTGAAGAACGTATCAGAGTTGACACTAGAGCCCAAAATAAGTTTGTCTGAGCCAAAACTTCAAAAATTCATAACTAATTCACCATTTATTCGATTGAGCCCATTTTTGGACAGGAGTTAGTTCTCGATGTCGGATACATTTTGTTTTCATATTTCAACTTCAAAAATTGCACTTAAACCCCTACGATTTAGCCTGGAACCTGACGGACTCAAGTGACTAAAAATCTGCACTATTGCTTGTGGTTATTGGAGGCCCAATTGCACATTCAAAGCCCATATCTTTTCTCTAATTTCCATTATATAATCTCATTTTTTTCACACAAACAGGACACGACAAAACAAAAAAAAAACATTTGCTAGAACCCTGTCAAAATATCAAATTCTTTCAAGAATCCTAAAAACCTTGAAATCCTTATTACAAACTCCCATCTCACTACAAACAAGTCATCCTTGTTACAAACCCACATCTCACTACTTTTCCAGTAAGGGTAAGGCTGGTATGATCTCAATAATCAAAAGGGTGTAGAAACACTCATACATGTCATATCGGTTTTAATATTGCAAAATTTCATATATTTTCTTTATTTGTATTTCATGATATAGTAATTTATTTAATGTGTTCATGAGATTCAACACTGCAGATTTAGACAGGATCCCGTGCAGGGTTATTACAAAATGCTGAGGCCAAAACAGAACAACCACCAATGCATGACTCATGGCAAGGCAGACATTCTGAGGAGGTTAAGGGTGTGGGTTCAACACCCACCCCTATTGGTTTTGGTTTTCTTCTATTCTATTTATCCTTTTATCTATTTTACCTATTTTCCCTCTTTCTGTTTAAAACTATTTTCATAAAACCTAACATTTTTCACAAACCTTTGATTTTTCCTCCTAAACTCGAATAACTAATTTTAGGTTTTAATTTAATTTTATGTTTTTTAATTTCATTGTTTGTTTTTGGTTTCTAACCAATTTGTCTTTTTTAATCTTAAATTCACTTAACCATAAAACTTTTTTCACAATCCTTTGATTTTTCATAATAAACTTGAATAATTAATTTTAGATTTTTTAAAATTTAATTTTAGGTTTTAAATTAATTTTTGGTTCAACAACCACCCCTGACATTTGGATTATTTGTATTTTCTAACCCTATTTTTCATTGACGTTTCTTCCTCTATCTATTTTTTGGCAAACTTAATCCTTTTTTGTTAATCATTAAACATAAACTTTTTTTAAAACCTTTTTTTTAGTTAAAATTAATTAGGTTTTAGGTTTTTTTAATTAACTTTTTTTTTTCAAAATTAACCTTTTATTAATTAAAATTAATTAGATTTTTAGGTTTTTTTAATTAACCTTTTTTTGAAAACTAACTTTTTTTAACTAATTAGGATTTAGGTATTTTAATTAACTTTTTTTCAAAATTAACCTTTTTTTATTAATTAATATTAATTAGGTTTTTTAGGTTTATTTAATTAATAATCATAAATCATTTTTTTCATAAAAAAATCACCAAAACATTTTCTTTGTTATTTTCATCTTATTTTTATTTTCCTAGATAAAGTGTATAGGGCGCATTCAACTGTAATAACGTAGCTTTATTTTTCTCGCTTTTTATCATCATTATCATGTAATTGCTTCCGTAATGTAATAGTTTTAGGATTTCTTTTCCGCACTCTTCACTATTATGTAACTGCCCCAAAGCTCTGTAATAGCTTAGGTTTACATTTCCGCCTTTACCTTCTGCTACTATATTTTATGCAATGCTTAGATTAATAGGATTGTATGGAAAGATAAAAATGAACGATAGAAAACCCTAATTGCAAGATAAATATAACTGAAAAAACACATTGTTGCACACTTGCACCCCTAGGGTACTCCCCACTTGGTTGCCTCGGAAAACAATGGTCATGTTCCTCGAACGTAGGGATATCTTAGCAAAAGACCCTCAATCTAAAAGTCATCATAAAGATCATAGTCCCTTAACGTCCCTCGAGTTGCCTACGAGAAATGATCTTGTCCCACGATGTTGCCTACAAATATATAATGACAGTCCCTTCGAAATGCTAAGGTATACTTATATGTTGCCTTTAATGACCATTACGTCCCTTTCGATAGTCCCTCAAACATCCAACGACTAGGGTTACCTACTCACTAATAGCAGGATAACACGGTCTAAAGGATTGGAGGAAAATAACGTCTTTTTTCGAGTAGGTAGATAACTGTTAGGTACTTGCTCAAAATAACAAATCTTTTACACCATACACTTTCAAACAAACTTTTCAAATTAAAGTTTTCAAAACACTTCGCCACACTCTTGAGGACCGATACACGGGTTATCACGAAGTTAAACAAAAACTTTTCAAAACACACACAAGCAATTTTCAAAATGCACAAGTACCTAAGAGCCCATGGAAAACCATGGATAGAAAGGGTTCTAACACCTTCCCTTTCTATAATCTACCTCTCGTACTCAGAAACATCTCGAAAAAGGTTTTTTCTGTTCTTTTTTCCTTTTCCTGATTGGATAAAATAAAAGTTGGTGGTGACTCTTGCTTACTGCGACATTTGCGAATAAAAAATGCAAACCAACATTAACAGTCGGTTTTGCCACCGTATCACATCACGGTTCCACCACTTAATTCGAGATTTCAACATCTTGAGCTTCTCGTACAGGATAAAGTCACCTCTCCTTTCTGTTCTGACCAAAGCCCGTTCATCTTTAATAAAACTTCTAAAATCATCATGTTTATACCAGCAGATATTAAATCTAAGCGGTTTCGGCCTCTAATTAATCTTCTTAAGTTTGATCCATATATGATAGCGATCTGATATATCTCTGCTACCTACTATTTGATCAACTATGCTCCAATATGAAATCATCCAACCTGACAGCAGAAATCTGTTAAGTCTGCTTATGGCTACTCCATTACCATTAAACCAGATAAATCTTCCCCTAACCGCAGGCAACTCCACTATATCCATTTCTTTGATAAAACCTCTAAACTCATTCATCTCCCTTCTACTGACATTCTCCCTCACACCCAATCTTTCCTCCTTAAAATAAGTCGCATTAAAGTCTTCGCCAAGACACCAATCTTCCGAATTGTTCTTCTTCTTCATGTCCACTAACTCTCTCCACATACTTCTCTTGGCTGCCCCATTATAGACATTAACAATTGTAAGTAAACCCCTCCCAATCTGCATTAATCCCAACATAACCAGCACCAACAAAGTTGTAATTCAGAACAAGAGAATTTTTCTTCCACAATACAACCATGCCTCCCGATGCTCCCCTAGAATTACATGTCGTCCATTCCACGTCCTTGTTGCCCCAATAAGACCACGTAAGGTTGTCGTCAAAACTAGAGGTTTTTGTTTCTTGCGAAAGCATAAATTAAAGTTACTTGATTGGATAGTAAAGTTGATCATGTTTCTCTTTGATCTACCCCCCCCCCCCCCCCCCCCCCCACCACCACAAATGTTGTAAGAAATAAAATTCATGGTAACCCATTAGATTTTACCTTCTTAGATAACAAACCTTCCATATCCTTTTCCTCCATATGTTCCACGACCTTAATAGCTTATTCCTTCTCCTCATTGCTTACGATCCCCAATCTAGTAATGGACTTCCAAATGGATTTGCTAACATTTTAATTGGTGTTCTTCAGAATACAATTGTTACAGCGATACACCTCTGAATCTGTCATAGAGTTGAAACTTCTAATTGAGCCACTTGATAAACAATCCTCCCCTTTGCTAGTTTCTTAAAAAGAGCTAACATATGATTTTGCAGAAATAGGTTTTTTTGAAGCAAGGCATGCATAATAGGATCGTCTGAATTCTACTCTCTCCCCTAAGTTGGATACTTCCCTTACTTTCCTTCGCTTGGGCTTACTTTATAAATTTTTATAAAAATAATTTATTCAAATTTATTTATAAAAATTTATATTTGTTTTATTTTTGTTATAAAGTAAATTTTTGTAAATAAATTTGCATAAATTATTTTATAACAAATATAAATTATTTTTATATATGTTATATAATGTTTTCATTAGTTATCTTAAAGAATTTATTAAAATAAATTAAAAAATATATGAAAAATATCATAAATCGTTTTGATTAATTCTGTTGAACAAAAGTTATGAAAGTGGAAAAGCTTAAATAAGTCCATCAAATATGCCCTAAATGTTTAAAATATATTCAAACTTTATTATGTATATATTTGTGTTTTGAACGTAGGTTATGTAATTTATATACATATTAGAGCAAGGAAACCTTTAAGACAAGAAAATTTAAAAAATAAATTAAAATAATTATAAAAATAAATAATTATGAAGTTATTTTTAGGGATTAACTAGTAAAAAAACTCATGTGTATGTACGTGTTCGGGTCTAATACGCAAATTTATTCACATAATATATTTATTTTAAAATAAATGTAAAAGAAGAAGAAAAAAATCGAAAGACAATAAAAGGGTGTGATAAATTTTATTTTAAAAAAATAAAAGGAATTGAAGTAAAAAAGTTATAATTTTATTAAATTTTAGACATATTTAACCAAAAAAATGGTAGAATATATTTTATTAATTTATAAATGACATATATTTATCTCATTTTTGGATCATAAATATAAAAAAATCGTATATAAAAATATTTAGATTAACAATAAAAAAAATTTTGTATACAAATATTAATTTTGTTTAGGTATTGTTTACAAAAATATTTGGATCAATAGTAAATTTTCTCTCTTATATAAAAATAACACCGTTTATAAAAATATGTGAATAGAGAGTACATATTTTCCTCGTATTTATCAAAGTTTTAAAAATCAGATAGAATCAGAAGGTTCAACTGATTGGATCGGAAACCAAAGATGAATCTGGTTGGGTCAATCTTTCAAAACTGTTAGTGGGTTAAAACTGAAAAAAATCAGAAAAATTATATTGAACCGTCCAAAACCATTCTAACCAAATAGCCGAAGTCGATTTTCTAAAACTGCCCAGTTCAAAAAGATGCTTCAAATGTGCAATTTTTTAAAAATTTTAATATGTCAATATCAAAACTTAACATACATTCCTCAATCAGGAAAAAATTATGTATTTTTTTTATAACTATACAAACTTCTAAGTTTTGTCACTCCGTTATAGTTCTTCTTTCAACTACGCTCCATCATCATCAAACCGTCTCTTTCAAACATAGTCATATTGTCCAGCTCAATATTAGTTATCGTTCAAGTTAATATTGTTTTTTATTGTCAATTATGATTGGTTAGTAGTAGTTCAACTCAAATTTTTTTTCTGTCTAATTAAGTATATTGTATTGTTTATTTTTGGCATTCTATCTTATTTAATTTAAGAGTTCTTGATTATTTGAACTTTATTTTAGTTATTATGTTCTATTATTTTAATTTTGGTTTGATTTAGTTGAACTTATTTTATTGTAATTCTTTAATTTGTTCAATTAATCTTAAATGAATGTTGAAATAAAGTGTACAACTATATTGTGTTATTATACGTACTATTGATATTGTTGTATTGAGTTTCTAATGGATTTTTGAAATATTTATTTTATTAAGTTGTAAATATATAATTAAGTGAGACATATCTATGAAATTTAGTTTCATATTATTAATTTATTTAATTAACTGTTTGACCGTAGGTTTAACTGATTGAACCAATTAAACCTTAAATAGAAAATTTCACCGGTTTGATCTTTAGTTCGGTTTTTAAAACATTGATATTTACATCAAGACACATATTTATTAAATCACTATTTTAATGGTATAAATTTCAATAAGTGATTTTTTTTTCATATTTGGATTATTATATAAATTTTAATAAATGAAACGTATTTTTATTTTATTTTGATCAGTAATATTTTTTTTCATATTTACATCAATATCAAATATTTGTTCAATTATTTTTTTAATTAAATGAATATCAAACAACGACACATATTTTTCTCATTTTTAGATCAATAATATATTTTTCTCGTACACATATATTTTTTGTAGGCATCAATTATAAAAATATTTAGATAAAAAATATATTTTTCTCATATAAAAATTTTGTTTTTGTTTAGACATCATTTATAAAATTATGTAGATGAATAGTAAAAAAATTCGTATATAAAAATTACGTCGTTAATTTAAAAATATTTGGATCAAGTAAAATCTTTTCCGTGTATAAAAATAATATCTTTTATAAAAATATATATAAATTTGACTTGATCCACAACAAACATTTGATATATAATTAGACAAATAGCATATATTTTTAAAACTAATTTACTTGTGAATTAAAAAAATTAAGATATAATTTAAACTATTTTTGATAAAATATTACAAAGATATAAGTTAAACTATTTTTTTGATTATTTAATTAAATGTTTTTTTCAGCAATATATGTTAAATATTTAAAATCACAATTTTATGTATCAATGTCAAAATATTTTTCCATATTTTAATTAATGGTAACTATTATTAATGTTTATAAATATAAATGTAGCATAAGCATAAAAAAACATTAATAATTCTAACAAGAAAATATTTATCAACTTTAGAGTTTATTGAGTAATAATAATTATTTTATAAATAGAAATAAATAAATAAAATTAAATTATAAATAATATATGATATTTAAATTTATTAATATTGTCATGATGACTCTGTTGTAGAATTTTTTTTTACAATAACCAGGTATTAAAATTAAATTTCGCAAATAACTGCATTTCAGAAAAAATTACGCAAATAACCATGTTTCGGATGACTCTCCAAAGGAGGAGTCATTTCACTTGGCGCCTCCACCTCTAGTTTTGTCCTAGGCGCCATCTCACTTGGCGCCTCCTCTCACTTTTAGCTAAGTGAGATGGCGCATGCACTTTAAAAGTGAGAGGAGGCACCATCTCACTTGGCTCCTAGGGCAAAACTATGGCAAAATGCTGTTTTATAAATAATTTGTCCGTTTCTCCGTCGTTTCTCACACTTTCTCGCACTGTTTTGTTATTTTTTACTCTGTTATTTGCGTCATGACATCGCCCATGATTTTTACCAGAGATGGTCACGTTATCTTCTCCGCCACAAAACCTGCGATGAAAATGAAATTCTGGCACATTCACTCCATGGAGCGTCTGAAGCGGGAGTTGATGCGATGGCTAGATGGAGACATTGCGGAGGGGGGAAAAATTCGAAGGATCTAGCGAAGACGAACAACAACCTCACATGCGATAGGAAGACCGAATGTATGGTTGGAGGAAGTCAAAACAGACATCGATGTAATGTTGATGATGCATGGGTCAGATGAAATTGTGTTAACAGTTGTAATTTCGTAGACGGAATATCGTGTATTTTTCTTGTACGCGCAATATTTATTGTAGAAAAAACTGTTAACGGAAAACCCTAATATTTACAACATGATTAAGGAAAGATTTTATGTATTACAATTTTTATGTGGTCGAGGCAGACTCGGACAATTTTTGCGATTGTGTCCGACCTGACGGCATAAACCACACTTTCTTTCCAACTTGTCAAGATCGTCCATTTCTGTTGTGATGCGCTTACTTTTGGGACGACCCTTCTTGTTCCTTCGCATTTTGTCATTGTGCCATACTATTTCGCCGTCGTATGCAGGCCAATAATCTGGTTTTGCTACCAAAGGAAAGTTGTTGTTGTAAACATTGAGCATCGTTTCAGATTTGTAAATGTGTGACAGAAGTTGCAGTGCGTCTTGATGGGTATAAGCACAAGCGGCAATGACATGAGAGCAAGGCATACGAAATGCTTGAAACCTGCCACAATCGCACTAACGAGAAGGTAGTATAACCCTATGTTCTTGTCTTGGCAGGCCTTCGTTGTGGTCGATTGTTTCTTTCACAATGAAGTTGTGGCTGTGTCGGTCAAACCGTATAACCATATGAGTGTTGGCTTTGGCACTTTCTGCCTTAATGTACTTCATGCAGCTTTCACTCCATAATTGTCCAGATTGCAACACCGCATTCCACATTTCACCTCTTTTGGCAAACAACGCAGCCATCCTAAAATACGTAGATTTTACCAAAGCAGTGATCGGGAGGTTTCGTATGCCTTTGAATACCCCATTTATCGATTCAATAAGATTCGTTGTCATGTGCCCCCATCTTTGGCCATTGTCGTATGACCTAGTCCATTTTTCCACCGGAATATTGTCGATCCACCTACCGACTTCTAGATTTGACAAACGGATCTCGTTGTGGTAATATTTGAATGTGGGTTGTGTCAATGCATATCTCGCATTCATAACCGCTTTCCTTAGTGTTTTGTCCTTGATCTCCCTCGTGAAATTCTGGATGATATGCCTAACGCAATAGACATGCGTAGAAGGAGGGTCATGCCAACCGTTTGCAGGATTATTGTAGGCACTTTCAATGCAGGCATGTATGTTTGAGATCAAACAAAGATCTGGTTGAGGAGCCACGTGTGTCCGCAGGTTTTTCAGAAAAAAGCTCCAAGCACCACCGGTCTCCCCCTCGACTAGGGCAAAGGCAATGGGGAAAATGTTGTTGTTGCCATCTTATGCAACTGCCATCAGTAGCGTGCCTTTGTATTTCCCATACAACCAAGTCCCATCAATTTGTATAATTGGTTTGCATGATGCAAACCCTATGATGCAAGGTTGAAATTCCCAAAACACTCAACTGAATACTCTGTTGCCGTTTAGTTAACTACCATCTTGGGCGTATGCTGGAACTGTTTCCAGAATGTAAACAGTACCCGGAGAATACGTCTTAAGTGCATTCAAGTAGCGAGGAAGTTCTTGGTATGACTCCTCCCAGTTTCCGTACACCTTTTCAATCGCCTTAGTCTTTGCTAACCACGCCTTACGGTAAGACGGAGTATAGTTAAAAACCGTGGTGATGTGGGAGATGATTGTTTTCACCTTCAAAGATGGGTCGTTGCTGACCAGTGGTAGGATTTCTTGACAGATGAGATCGTAATTAAGTTTTCGGTGGTCCTGTGATTGGGTAGAACTTACACAAGTGTGGGTAGTCATGGAACCTATGACCCAACAATCACCTCTTAATTTGTATGATGCAGTGAGCTTGAACATACAGTCAGGGTGGACACACTTGATCTTGTACCTTTCTGGGTTGACACGGTCCACCTTAAAATCAACCGAGTTGAGCATGTGGAATTTTTGTATGGCTCTGATGCATTTCTCTCTGTTATGAAACTTGTCCTTCTCTTTTAAGTTTTAATCCAACTGCATATACGGATTGAAAAATAAACCAGTAGACGGTTCATCTCCGCCCATGTTGAAGTTTGTCATGTGCGGAGGTGGTGTGTAGATATCGTTTGCAGGAATACTAGGTATGCCATCATCGTCGGAATCATCATTCACCATTTCATCAAACTCTAACTCGTCATCTTCTTCTTCTTCATCAACTGCATCTACCTCAGCTTGTTCATTCTCCAAAGGATCAACCACTTGTGTCACCTGAGGCTCTCGCAGCATAATGTACAACTCAATAGAGTCGTACCCAGAATACACATGGCTGGAAAACATATTCTGGAGATCCTCGTCATCTTGAACCTCAACCTTATAAAAAATTATTTGGTTGTTTCCAAAAAATACTGGATTCTGATAAAATATATATGTCACCGGGCCTCGTCCAAGTTTGGCCTCCAATCGTTTTTTGAAGTACGAGAAATTGGCTTTCTCGTTTAAAAGAAATCAGATGTTGTCTGTGTCTCTAAACAAAAACCCAGAGGTGAGACAAATGTATGTCTCACTGTTGAAATGTACATTGATGACATATTGTGGTACAGAGGCCATTGTGTAGGGTTGTTTGAAGGTTTGAAGGTTGAAATGTTTGAAGTTTATGAGTTATTCGAAGGTTTGTATGTTTGAAGTTTATTGATTGTATGAAGGTTTGAAGGTTATAAGGTTTGAAGGTTGGAATGTTTGAAGTTTATGAGTTATTCGAAGGTTTGTATGTTTGATTGTTTGAAGGTTTGAAGGTTTGATTGTATGAACGTTTGAAGGTTGAAAGGTTTGACAGATTAAGTGAATCAGTGTTATGATAAACGTAAGACTAAAAAGGTCATACTGAATTTGAATTAAGTAAGGATGTAAACCCCAAGGCTGCCAATAATGTTACATGCATGGCATCCCAAAGGCTGTCACGTAGCCTGTGCCTACTCTGAAACCAATGACACCTCTTATTCGCCAATGGGGATGGCGACACCTTTCATTTTGTACTCTTTCACCAAGTCCAATGGCGCCTCCATTAATGTCTAATCGTGTTACATGCATGCAGATATGTAACCCCCTAGGCTGCCACCCAGCCTGCGCCTACTTTGCACCTACACTGTAACTTGTAAGTCTCCTCTAGTCACCTCCAATAGTGTTACATGCATTCAGGCATGGCATCCCAAAGGCTGTCACGTAGCTTGTGCCTACTCTGTAACCAATGACACCTCTTATTTGCCAATGGGGATGGCGACACCTTTCATTTTTATACTCTTTCGCCAAGTCCAATGGCGCCTCCCTTAATGTCCAATCGTGTTACATGCATGCAGATATGTAACCCCCTAGGCTGCCACCCAGCCTGCGCCTACTCTGCACCTACACTGTAACTTGTAAGTCTCCTCCCATCACCTCCAATAGTGTTACATGCATTCAGGCATGGCATCCCAAAGGCTGTCACGTAGCCTGTGCCTACTCTGCAACCAATGACACCTCTTATTCACCAATGGGGATGGCGACACCTTTCATTTTTGTACTCTTTCGCCAAGTCCAACGGCGTCTCCCTTAATGTCCAATCGTGTTACATGCATGCAGATATGTAACCCCCTAGGCTGCCACCCAGCCTGCGCCTACTCTGCACCTACACTATAACTTGTAAGTCTCCTCCCATCACCTCCAATAGTGTTACATGCATTCAAGCATGCCATCCCAAAGGCTGTCACGTAGCCTATGCCTACTCTGCAACCAATGACACCTCTTATTCGCCAATTGGGATGGCGACACCTTTCATTTTTGTACTCTTTCGCCAAGTTCAATGGCGCCTCCCTTAATGTCCAATCGTGTTACATGCATGCAAATATGTTACCCCCTAGGCTTCCACCTAGCATGCGCCTACTCTGCAAGAGTGACACTTCTCATGCATGCATGCACCAGCTACCACCTCACTTACTCTATGAAATTTTTTTGCCTATAAATACAGACCATATCATACTTCTCTCACACTCACACTCGT
Organism: Vicia faba; assembly: GCA_948472305.1. Classification (NCBI taxonomy): domain Eukaryota; kingdom Viridiplantae; phylum Streptophyta; class Magnoliopsida; order Fabales; family Fabaceae; genus Vicia; species Vicia faba. Next base: position 253,097,972 of record OX451737.1, read on the forward strand.
CTCACTCTCTGCTACGAAGTCTTTCATAATCTCTTACACTTTCTAAGTCTTTCATAATCTCAGGCATTTTCAACAATGGCTCTTCTAACAATGGGCGATTCTCACAGAGGCACAAGGGACAACATTGCCGCATTTGTAAGTTTCTATTTTGGTTATACATTTTTTATACTTCAGGTAATGCTTTGTTCATCTTACTTAATCTTACACCTTTTACATTATTAACTCAGGATACCAAAAGATTCAGAATCCGGTCTCACAACTACCTGGCTCCCGACCCATTTATCGTACCATATCTGGAATACACAGGTTTCGGACATGTTATAAAGATCTCCAACTGCACAATTGATTCGAAGTTCATTCTTGCAATGTTGGAAAGGTGGAGACCAGAGACCCATACATTTCACCTACCAATAGGTGAATGTACCGTCACGCTAGAGGATGTGTACATGTTACTGGGTCTCCCTGTCGACGGTGAGGCCGTGAACGGGTCGGTTCAACAACCCAATTCTCAGTGTGAAGAATTGTTGGGCAGGGATATGGTTGAAGGTGGTGGTGCGAGAGGTCAGGAAATACTACTCACTGAGCTTAAAAATCATTATTCAAGTTTGGAATTAAACGAAAATTCCTCCGAGCAAGACAGGGTAGTAAAAGCCCGAACTTATCTAATGATACTATTTGGTACATTTTTATTTCCCGAAAGTACGGGAAATAGTGTAAATTTTATGTACTTACATTTACTTAGAGATTTTGAAAAAACAAGAAAGTATAGTTGGGGTTCTGCAGTTTTATCCCACCTATACAGTTCCTTGTGCAAAAATGCAGTCAAGGAAAAATGTAGATTTTATGGCTGCACTTTTTTACTACAAGCCTGGGGTTGGTGGAGGATGGAGTCCTTAAATCCCGTCAACAACAAAACTTTCGTTTTCCCGTACGCAACAAAGTAAGTCATCAAGTTATATCATTTATTATTATTCATCTCTTCACCAAATATATGCTAAAAATAAAATATTTTTCATTTCCTTTAGGTATTGCGTGAGGGGTATGGATTACGGCAAGAATCCAAGATTCAATGTCGCACTATACCACAATCTGTTGGATCACCTAGGCTCGGATGATGTACGTCGTACCTTTAAACTTTTCTTCATTTATATTATTTATATATTACGTTTTCATTAACCTGATTTAATTTTTTTCGCAGTTTGTCTGGAGACCATATTTGGGTTTGGTCCATGAACCAAACCCCTAGGATGCAGCAATTTGGAGCGCCAAGACTGCAATCATACGGTTCAATGTTGTGGAGATGCACCACAGCGACCGTGTGAAGATGCAGTTCAGAATGCATCAAGAGATACCAAGTGATCCGACTTGTTTGTCCCCGTGGCATCTCAAAAGGGTCGACGCCCAGTGGGGTCTTACAAACTGGAAAGACTTTGCTCCGGAATGGTGTAAGATGTGGCAGAGGCATCACCGATATGTCTTGCAATTCCCGGTTTTCCTAAATCATGGTAATATGCGACACACGGATCAATATTTATCTTGGTACATGTCGGTTAGTAACCCTGAAATTCACGTGTCTCATCCAAGGTATTTGGTTGACCCACGAACACAATGGGCACAACCCTCGTTTCCCCAACAACAAACCCAACACACATCAACCTCCCACCAACCCCCCAGACGAAACAGAACCACAAACACCCAACCACAGTCCCCACCACAACAAAATTACACTCAAATGCCCCACAACCAACCACAATCACCACCTCAGTACCAATACCCCCATATGCCTCACACCCAACCGCAATACCAATTACAATACCAACACACCCGCATACCCCACACACAATTTCAGTCTTCCGTATATCCCAATATGGGCCCCTCAACATCCATCCTTAGCCCTGATCTGGGAATGTCAGAAGATTACGAACCAACCGACCCAGCTTACCATCAACTACAGTATCACCAAACCACCTAACATCCTCAATACCAAACACCCCAAGATCCATTTCCTTTCTACCCCTCGTACTCAGACGATCAATGCTACAGACCCACCATGGAACCCCACCCACCGCCAACACGACCAAACTTTGAGGGTATGGGTAACCGACTGTACCAAAGTGGATCTTCTAGATATGGAGATCTGACTGATTTCATGGATCCGGAACGCATTGACTTCGCTAGGCCATCGACCCTGCCACAACAGGAAACGCGACGACACCCAGCACGAGAAAGGCGAGGACGAGGATGCAGAACCGGGGGTCATTACCGGGTTCCGGGGGATCACTGATTTATCTATTTTTTTATCTGTTTTTTTAATGTAATACATTTGGATGTAATTTTTTTTTAATAAAAAGTCAATTTTGTTGATCCTGTATACAATACACAACGCACCAGACCGAAGAAAAAAAGAGCGAAATTTGCCTTAGAATTGCACTTAGGCGCCATCTCACTTGGCTTAGGGCATGCCCTAAGCACCTAGGCGCCAAGTGAGATGGCGCCTCCCCTTAAATAATGGGTGTAGGCGCCAAGTGAGATGGCTCATCCTTTGGGGAGTCATCTGAAACATGGTTATTTGCGTAATTTTTTTCGAAACGCGGTTATTTGTGAAATTTTTTTTTAATACTTGGTTATTCAAAAAAAAAATTCCTCTATTGTATAATTGACACAAAATAATAGTAGTTAAGTTTAAATTTTTATATAATTGATTATGATTTTGTTTCTAATAAAGTGTAATAAAATTTATTAATTATGTTATGATTTAAAATTTAATATTATTGAGTAAGACATAAAATAATAGTTAATTTAATTTAATATTGTAATGATTTTCTGCTTTCATTAAATGTTTAATGTTTTTTATAAATATTTATTTTTCAATTATTTTTGTTAAACTAGAGGAGAAAATATTCAATTATGAAGAATATATCTTTTTATTAAATTGAATATGAAAATAAAAGACAAAATATCCTATTTCGTCTCTAACTTTATTTTGGAGTCTAGTTTGGTCCCTTAATTTTTAAAATGTTCAAATAGGTCCCTTATCTATTAAAATAGTGGCACATTTATCCTTCGTTTGCTTTTGTTTGTGATGTTCTATTTTGCTTATCAACATGGCTAATTTGAAGGCTGATCTGGATAATACGTGTATATATCATTAAATAAAAAACAAGTCCCAGATATATGAAAGACCACACGACACTAGAAGGTTGAAAGGGAAGGACACACAACACTCGAAGGTTGAAAGCTTGAAGCTGGCTCTCGTTTGCATGCGACATTGAAGGCGGGATCGACGGAAAATGAAGATTGAAATCACATTTGAGTACAGGTTTGTGATTTATGCCATTTAATCATTGTCATTTTGGTAGAAAGTTAGGGTTTTTTCATGATTTCATTCATTAAGTTTGGGAAATTAGGGTTTGTTCTTATTTTGGGTTTTTTCAAAATGTTTCTTATTTAGGGTTTGTTCGAAGTTAGGGTTTTAGTATGTTTCTTATTTAGGGTTTATTCTGATTTAGGGTTTTTGAGTATATTTCTTATTTAGGGTTTGTTCTGATTTAGGTGTAATGGACGAGTTTCTATATCTAACAAATGCATCATAGTGGTGAATTTGTTGATAGTGATAATAGTGTGTGTGAAGGAGGAGATATTTCTGACTTGAGAGTAGATGCAGACACGTGGGGATATTTTGAGTTTGTTGGTGTTCTTAAGTAGTTAGGTTATAGGAAGTTTGAAAGAATCTAGTATAAAGATTTTACATTTGGCATGATTGAACTGGTTGATGATAAAGGAGCCTTAGAAATAACTGATCTTTACAAGGTGCATCTAAGAGTTGACATCTATATTCAACACACAATAGTTGAGCCAAAATATTGTGAATTTCCTATAGAAGCAAAAGTAGACAATCTTAACATTGTAGATGAGGAATAAGAGTTACTCTAAAAAATTTATGAAGAAGTAGTTGGATGGGAGGGTAATGATGTAGGGGTGGAGGGTTTTAATGTTGGACAAGAGGATAATGATGTAGGTTTGGATGGTAATAATGTTGAACATGAGGTTAATGGTGTAGGTGATAATGTTGAACACGAGGTTAATAGTGATAATGTTGAACAAGTCAGTGATAATGTTAGTGTGGAGGGTGCTAATATTAGTGTGGAGGGTGCTGATGTTATAGGGGAGGGTGGTGAGGTACATGATGAGTTAAGTAATGATAGTGAAGATGAGAATTATGACAATTCTTTGAAAGTATCCTTTGATGATTCTTCTGATGGTTTTGATGATTTAGAGGGAGAAGATTTGGCTAATCTAATTGAATATGAACAACATTATGAGAAGGGGCAAGGCAAAAAAAAAAGGAAAAGTAGGAACAAGACAAGGAGGAATTTAAAGGGAGTGATAATGATATTGAAGAACTACAAAGTGGGTGTGATAGTGATGATAGTAGTGGTGCTATTATAAATAAAAAGAGTTACTCAATGTTCAAAATGAAAAAGGACATGGAAAATTTCAAACGGGAAGTAGGGGTGTATTTTAGTTCAAAAGATGACATCAAGGAAGCCATAACATCATATGTTTCCCAAATTGGTAGAAATTTGAAGTTCACTAAGAACGACAAAGTGATAGTGGGGGTTAGATGCAAGGATGGTTGTGAGTGGGAAGCTTACTGTGCCAAATTGCCAAATGAAGAATCTTGGCAATTAAGGAAAGTAATTGACAAGCATGACTACATTAGAGAGTATAATGTGAAAATGATGACTACCAAGTGGTTGAGCAAGAGGATTTAAAACTCTTTGAAAAACAATCCTAGGATGAGGATAAAGGATATAAAGGCAAAGGCTCAAATGAAGTGGAATATGGGTGTTAATAATACCCTGGATATAAAGGCAATATTTAAAGCTAGAGATATGGTTGATGATCTTTGTTAGTGGATTACACTAGAATATATGACTATTGTCATGTGTTACTAAGAGCAAACCCAAGGTCCAATGTGAAGCTTAATGTTAATCCTGTTCCAGAAGGTTTAGATGACCAAAGATCATATTTCAAAAGGTTGTATGTATGCTTTGCAGCATGTAATAAAAGCTTCAAGTTATCTAGACATGTCATAAGAACTTGATGGTTGCTTTTTAAACGGGCTATGTGGAAGGCGGACTCTAGTTGTAATAGGCAGGGATCCAAATTATCAGATGCTTCCATCAGCATTTATAGTTATAGAATGAGAGAATAGGGATAGTTGGACATGGTTTTTGGAGTTGTTAATTGATGACCTGGGAGGAAAAGATGAATGTCTCACATACATATTCATATACTATGATGTGATATTGTTTGTTGTTTTACAGAGTCTACTACCAGCCTCTGATGAGCTTTTTCCAGATGTTTAGCAAATATTCTGTGTGAGGCACTTGTACAATAACTTTAGAAAGAGGTTGTTATACGACACCAACGTATCTAGAGGGGATGAGTAGATACCCCTTTAAAATTCCATAAAAAATCTGGTTTTGAAAAAGTTATTTTAACAGAGAGTTTAGCGGAATCTTTTTCAAAAATTCGTCTATACGAATAATTATTGGAAACTCGGATATGCAACTATACAATAAATTGCAAATGGAATGTGTGATACGGTGGGAGAACTGACTTGAGGTTTTGCGTTTTGTATTCACACTTGTTCGGTTTAGCAAGAGTCGCCACCGACTTTTTATTTTATCCTAAAGGAAAGGTTTAAAAAGCACAGGAAAAACCTTTTGAGATGTTTCGTGGGTTCGGGGGGTAGATTATGAAAAGGGAAGGTATTAGCACCCTTTTCATCCATGGTTATCCATGGGCTCTTAGTTACTTGTTTAGATCACTTGCCTTTGATTTGAAATTGTGGTGTGTGTGTGTGTGTGTTTTTGAAAATGTTTTGAAAAAGACGCCTTGTCTAGACAACCATTGTAATGACTCGTGTTTGAGTATATACAAAGGTGTGTATCTTTTTGAAAAGATGTTTCAAATGTTTTTGGAAGTTTGTTTTGAAAGTGTTTGTGGAGTGTGGTTTTGAAAAGTAGGCAAGTGTTTTTGCAAGTTTGATCAAGTAGCTAAGAGTTGTCTACCCTTAAATTTACTCAAAAGGTTTTTCTCATGTTTTAACCCTTTTAACAATTTTGTTCCACCATTGCATTTGGTGGACAATCTTGTGTTAGGATGTTAACGGGACGGGTGCGGGTCATCGTATGGACCATGAATGCAATGGTGCCAAGTGTCTTTGGCAATTTGCTTGAAGGGACTATGATCATTCCGTTTAGGCAACTTTCGAAAGCGTCATCGAGGGACTATGATCATTTGATTCGTTTTTGTTTTGCCAAAGAAACTTAACGTGCAAGCATGGCCCATTTTGGAAGGCAACAAGCGGGATTACCCTAGGGGTGCAAGTGTGAATTGTGTATTGATTTCATGTATTTGTCTTGTATTAGGTTATCTAGCGTTTGATTTTATGTACATACACCCTAGGTCTAACCATGGTATATTTGAAAGCGATAAATTGCGAGAATTTAAAGTCTACGCTATTACAAATAAGTATCTGGGAGTGGGGGTACAAATATTTACAAATGGGGATGAGACTTAATAGGAGAGTAGTGTCCAAATAAATTTACAACCAAATCGAATTGCGATCGAAAATGTAATATGTATCAATGTATAGCATAAAGACAATGTAAAATGTATCAATGTTTTGGAATAAAAGATAAGCAAATGTGTATGTGTAAATGTATTTGTGTAAGTGCATGTGAATATTTACAAGTATGGAAATGTATTTATTAAGTATTCTTATCTTGTTTTGTATTTTGTTAATTATGTACAAAAGTTTTTAATTGAAAGAAAGTAAAAGTTTTAAGTTTAAAGAAAAGTATTTAACTTTAAAAAGTTTATTTTTTATATACTTTGTTAAGGTTTTATATATAAGAGTTAAGAAGAAATGTTTTAGGAAAAATTAATGTTTTATGTATATGTAAAAAAAAAAATTTATTAAAAGAGTTTTTAAGATAAAATCTATTAACCTAATTATATATATATATATATATATATATATATATATATATATATATATATATATATATATATATATATATATATATATATATATATATATATATATATATATATATATATATATATATATATATATATATATATATATATATATATATATATATATATATATATATATATTAATATTTATGTATTTTAATGAATATTCTTATGTATTAAAAGAAAAGAAAAATGTTTCAAATTTTAGAAAAATTAATGTTTGTATATTTTCTAAAATGTAACAATTAATAATATTTTGTAAAAAGGTGTTATTTTATTTAACAAAACAAAAAAAAAGTATTATATATTAGTTTAAACTAAAAAAATAAAATGATAAGTAAAAGTATTAATTTGAATGAATAAGAAATAAATAGAAAAAGAGGTAAGGATTAAATGGGCTTTAGGAAAGCAGATGGCCCAAACAGATGCTGATTGAAATAAGGAGAAGAGGGGTGCCAATTCTGAAACGGGCTTAGGCATGGTAACGGGCAAGGCCCAAGTGGTTTACACGTTTTTTGCAAGGGTTTCAGGTTTTTGTTTCATTTGGAATCAGATTAGGGTTTGTGAGTTACAGCGCCGCTCATCACTTTCGTCTTCTTCGTCTTCTCAAGCAAGCTTCTGAGTCAAGCTTCTGAACGCTCCTCCGCCTAATGCCAACGGGCTCCACCGTCCATTCCTCTTCCCTCCATGGTCATGCAGGCAATGTTTATAAGGTCTGATTTCTCGTTTCTATGTCTTAAGGTTTTCATTAATTCCCTTTGCATGTTTTGATTTCGCGTTCTGATTTTATATTGTTGTTTCTGTTGAGGTGTATGAAAGGAAAGGAAAGAAATTATACCTTTGTTGGAGACTGAGGCTTTTGGAGATGGAGGAGGCGGACCGGAGGTGCTTCAGGCGACTGAAGGCGGAGGCTTGGTGATGATGTGCGCTTTGGAAGTTTTCCTTGGTACTCTGCATTTCGTTTCTTAGGTTTTATGATGATGATGTCTGAGAACCTAGCTTAATCACTTCTTTCCTCTTCTTCTGTTTCTTTGCCTCGCTTCTGTATACCTCTGAATCTGAGAAATATTGATGTTGTTGTTGGCCCAGTGATGAAGCAATTATGAGGGTTTGGATTGCCTTGAAATGCTTGTCTGCTTCTGATATGCTTATTGGTATTGATCTTGAATGTTGCTTTTTTATGCTTGCCCTGTGATGATCCTAGCTCTGAGGGCCTTTGGGATGCTTTGCTTTTTAGGCTTTGATTGGATTTTGAGGTTTTTGAATCAAGTTTGGTGTTGTTTTTGGTTATCTATTTTCTGCCCCCTTTTCTCTTGTGTTGACATGTTGTTTTATATCTTTTCTTTCTTCAAGCCTAAGCCTGTTGTAAGCCCTCTTTTTCTCTCTCTCCAGTATTAAAGCATAAAATATTGCTTAGATGTACTATTTTCTGAAAAAGCAATTGGCCTAGGAAAATGATGCATTTGAAATGTTTGCTTGCACACTAGTTTTCCTCTGCATACTTTGTACTTCTTGACAGCTTTTTGGTGTTTGATATCTTTCCATATCCTTTTGGACAGCTTTTGACATCTTGGATAGTTTGAACTTGTGAATTTCCGTTTGCCTTTTTGGTTTGGTTTGGCAATTCAGTTTGGACTTCATAGTTGTACATCATGTTGGAAACTTTTGGAAATATGCAGCTTTTGACAAACTTTGAATTTGTGCAATATTGTAATTTGTGCATTTCATATTTTATTGCAAGTACTATTTTCATCCCTCTTTGTGAACCAAGAGAAATCTTGTGATTTGCAGAGAGGGAAAACTAATCCCGGCCAGTTGCTTTTAATGATGAATTTTTTAACTGTCTACCTTTTATTTCATTTCATCTGCTTTTGACTTTTTCTTTTTCTTTGTTTTGCAGATAAAATCAATGGAGTAAAAGAGCATCAGTAGAAGAATGAAGATTTAGGAATTTTAGGATTCAATTTTATTTCAATTTTAATCATTGTAACCATTATTATTAAATACTTGTAAACAGTTACTGTATTTAAATAACAATTGTACAAATAATTAAAATGAATAAAAGTCTTTTTGTTGATGTTCCTTTTAATTCTTCTTCCATTATTTATTTGATTATTCATATTTTCTTAAATTATAATAACTGGAATTTATCTCAACTATTCTAATTTAGAACAAATAAATAATCAATAACCAACTGGCGTTCTGAATAATCAAAGCATTGCACAGCTAAACAACAAACGTCCATATGTCCTTTTTCACTGATTAAATCCAAACACTGCAAATTCTCAATCAATAGCCTCAGTCCATATCTCGGAGTAATTTGAAAAGCACTGATAGAATTAATTCTTTCTGAGAAATATGCGCACAAAAACCCTGATTATTGATTAAATGTCAGAGAAGCGTCTGTCTAATTAAACCTGAGCCAAACTCAAACAAAACCTTAGCAATTTGCTTGAACTGTTCCAGAGCCATGAAAACCCTAATTTTGTATAGACTGATAAGAAAAAATCTGTTTGACTGATTCTTACGTCAATTTGAAAAATCAGGAAAAGTCCGAAGCTGTGATTTCTTGTGGAAAAGAGGAGGGCAAATTTTGGGGTACAACAGTTGCCCCTGTTCAATCTTCTTGAACCTGAAGAGTTAGATTGGCAAGTTTGCCTTTCACGACTCGAGGGTAAAAGGAGATTGGACACTAGAGTGCCCAAAAATTTGCACTCGGTGATGTGATGGTAGAGGGAATGGGCTTAAAGATGCCATTTGGTGATGGGCTTAAAGATGCCATCTGGAGATGTGACAGAACCTTGTCGGGAATGGGCTTATAGATGCCATTTGGAAATGTAATGGATAGTTGTGGAGATGGGCTTAAAGATGCCATTTGGTGATGGGCTTAAAGATGCCATCTGGAGATGTGACAGAACCTTGTCGGGAATGGGCTTATAGATGCCATTTGGAAATGTAATGGATAGTTGTGGAGATGGGCTTAAAGATGCCATTTGGTGATGGGCTTAAAGATGCCATCTGGAGATGTGACAGAACCTTGTCGGGAATGGGCTTATAGATGCCATTTGGAAATGTAATGGATAGTTGTGGAGATGGGCTTAAAGATGCCATCCGGGGGGTCGATCGCGTAAGAGATTCCTTAGCGAGAATTTGTGTACCTGAGAAAGAAAGATAATTTCCTGGCCTATTACAGGGGTTGATCTTCAAACTCTTCATGCAGATATACCCTGGCTAGATACAGGTATCGAATCTACAATCAATTGCTCACATACATGCCCTGGCTAGATACAGGTATCGAATTTGAAATTAGTCGTCTACAGATATTCCCTGGCTAGATACAGGAATTGAATCTGGAACTTCAAAAGGTTGCTTACAGACGTGCCCTGGCTGGATACAGGTATCGAATCTCTAAACTCTTCATGCAGACATGCCCTGGCTGGATACAGGTATCGAATCTATAATCAGTTACTCACAGATATGCCCTGGCTGGATACATGAATCGAATCCGGAACTTCAAAAGGTTGCTTACAGACGTGCCCTGGCTGGATATAGGTATCGAATCTGGAAACTATTCATGCAGATATGCCCTGGCTAGATACAGGTGTTGAATCTACGGTCGAACGCTCACAGATATACCCTGGCTAGATACAGGAATCGAATCTGGAATTTGTCGTCTACAGATATGCCCTGGCTGGATACAGGTATCGAATCTGGAATTGTGACAGTTGATAGTAATCATCTTTGGATTGTCCTTTTTCCTGAAAAGGCAAGACATCAGTTGTATGCAATGTCATGGTGTATGAAATGCATGAGGTCATGATGTTTTCAAGAATAAATGAGATTGTGTGATATGATGCGTATATGCATGCGTCATGATGTATAAAATGTGAAATGTCTATGAATGTGTTTTTCGACTAGGAAAATAAATCCTTGACGAATGCCAGGAACTTGTTGAATCTTGGGCTGATGTTGAAGAGTAGAGTTCTTCGCTCCCGCTGGGGATGATGGTTGCAAGAATAAACTGGTAGGAGAAGATGACTCCGTTGGGGAATAAACTTGTTGGAGAGATTACTCTGCGGGGAATTACTCTGTGGGAAGAGATACTTTGCTGAGGTTTTGATGAGAACTCCGCTGGGGATTCCACTTATAAGTTATGTTGGGGAAATTGATGAACTCCGCTGGGGATAGGAGAATCTTGACTGCTGTCGGGGAAAGTGAATTCTTGACTGCTGCAGGGGAAGGCAAGAATCTTTTGATTGTTGAAAGTGAGAAATCCTGGGACTGCTGTTGGGGAATCCGGAGCTTGGGTTGCATGCCAATCTACTGGGGATTCTTGTCTTGAGGAGATCTTCATTGGAGAATATTCGAATATTCTGTGGGGACCTGAAAATGAGAGTCTTCATTGTGCTTGGGGATTGATAGTTGGAAGTTTTAGCTCCACTGGGGATTGACATTTTTGGCTCCACTGGGAATTTTGAAACTTGACTCTGAGGGGAGTTAGCTTCTAGAAGGCTCTCTGGCTCGGGAAGTCGAGAATCTTTTGATCATTGCAGGTATTGATCAGGTTGGTCAAGGAGATACTGTCCTGGCTTGTTTCAGGTGTTGATCTCTGACTTGAGAAAGAAAGATGGTTCCCTGGCTTGTTACAGGTGTTGATCTTCAATCTCTTCATGTAGATAATTTCCTTGTTTCTTACAGGTGTTAATCCATAATCAGTCGTCCACAGATATTTCCCTGGCTTGTTACAGGTGTTGATCTGGAACTTAAGAAAGGTTGGTCGAGGAGATACTGTCCTGGCTTGTTACAGGTGTTGATCTCTGACCTGAGAAAGAAAAATGGTTCCCTGGCTTGTTACAGGTGTTGATCTCTAATCTCTTCATGTAGATGATTTCCTGGCTTGTTACAGGTGTTAATCCATAATCAGTCGTCCACAGATATTTTCCTGGCTTGTTACAGGTGTTGATCTGGAACTTAAGAAAGGTTGGTCGAGGAGATATTGTCCTGGCTTGTTACAGGTGTTGATCTCTGTCCTGAGAAAGAAAGATGGTTCCCTGGCTTGTTATAGGTGTTGATCTTCAATCTCTTCATGTAGATAATTTCCTGGCTTGTTACAGGTGTTAATCCACAATCAGTCGTCCACATATATTTTCCTGGCTTGTTACAGGTATTAATTTGGAACTTAAGAAAAGTGACAGAATGGCAATCGTGTCTGGAGCATATCTGGACCGTATCTTCCAACAGGTGATGAAGGAATTGGTTGAACACTTTTGACATTCGAATGCCCCAAGTGGTGATGAAGGAGACTTGCCCCAAGTTCACTGAACTTTTGAGAGATTTTGTTGAAATCTTGACTGGACTGCCCCAGGTTAACTGAACTTTGAAAGATCTGTTGAAAACTTGACTGGACTGCCCCAGGTTAATTGGATGGTGACATGTCATGCCCCTTTGTTGATAGGAGACTTGTCGTTGGAGGTGTCATCCTTTTTGAATTGATTTTGTTCACTGAGAGAGTTTTTTGTTCCTCCAAACATTCGCTGTATGAATTTCTTCGCTGTCAAACAAATAGTCAAATGCAAACAGTGATATTCAAGCAATGCAAAGTTTATGTTTGTCTCAAAGTTTTGAAAAATGCGTTTTTTAGCAGAAAACTTTTTATAAGACAAGTCAACACAAGACTTTAGAGCAAAGCCTTACAGGAGTCAGGATACCTTTTGTAACAGTATGCTTTTGAACTAACCCATGCTTCAATTAGGACTTTTGAAGGGTTGTAACGTGGCTTGGTTCACGGTTTTAAGAAACAAAGGATAAAAGGCTCAAAGTATATTTGTATCCACCCGCTCCTCGTGATGTTCTTCAATCCTAAGCTCAGTTAATTGTGCGTCGCACTCTATTCGAGTTTGGAACGACTTTTTGGGTGATGGTTCACCAATTGAATTGGGAGACAGTCATCATCTCCTTTTTTATTTGCAACACTTTTCATGTTGTCGAGGATTTGTAATGACCTCTCTATTTTGATTTTGATTTGTTATCCCTAACTTTTGCCTGACTGTCTCTGTTTTCGAGATCATAGTCAGCGGGATGCCCCAGCTTTCTTAAGCCTCCTTTACAGGTTTTGGCTTGGTGGGCTTTTCTCTTTTGAGAGATTGACTGCCTATGTAGTAGGGAACCATCACTGTTTTTTGATTCCAAAGAAATGCTTTTCTTTGACGTCGTTCATTGTGTTACGAACTGAGAGTTTGCGGCTTCAATGTGCACCTTTTTTGGATTAACTGAGACTACCCTGCCCCAGGTTTAAATCAAAGGTTTTGATTGTTTAGAACAGAAAACTCCTACTTCTTTGGCTCGAAGGGGTTGACTAGGGATTATCTTCCTTATTACTCCAGCGTTTGAAAGAAATGCTTGTACATCATCAGCAAGGTCTGCTCAAAAGCATACTGTATGAGATTATGGTATTGTTTCGTCATCCTCCCTCTAAAGGCTTGCAGCTTTTTATCAAGAGTTAAATATCATAAAGAAAGCATAAGAGTAGTGAAAACGAATAGATGAATTCAAGACAAACATATGCATTGCATTAATGAAATAGAGTTTGACATTAACAGTTAATTGTTTGAATAACAAAAGAAATTACAACTTTGAAAATTCAAATGAAGCAAAAGTCTCTCAGTTTGAGCTTTGTCACTTCAGGTGGAGAAATCCCTAATGGAATATTTTCATCTCGCCGTCTGGCATGAACCTCAGCACTCCAATGTCAATCAAATCTTGAATCTTGTTCTTCAAGGCCCAACAGTCGTCGGTGTCATGTCCCGGGCTGTAGGAGTGGTATACACAAAATGCATCGGGATGATAGTTAGGAGCGGAGGTACTGGGCTTCCGAATAGGATCCCTCAAAGCAGTCGGATTGACCTCCAACAAGCGTTCTAGTATCAGAGATGACGGTATGTCAGTCTCTGTGAACTGTCTTCTTGATGTATTTTGATTACGCCGATTACCCCATTGACGCTGGCGAGGTTGTTGCTGGGCTTGTGACCCTGAAGCAAGCAGAGGAGCCTTCCCCTTGTCTTCTTGTCTAGAGGGGGGTTGAGTGGTGACTTGCTCTTCAACCTCAGATGTTTGCCCCAGTTGGTTGTTCCGAAGCAGTTGGTTGACGAGAACTTTGAGTTCCTCTTGTCTTTGAGACAAGTCTTGGATGAGAGCCATCTGGCCCACCAGCTGTCCCATCACTTGGATCCTCAATGTTGCCAAATCAAACTGCAGTGCTTCCAACTGATCACTCCTGGCGTTGTTTGAATTCTCCTGGACCATGCCCCTGGTGAGGAGAGCTTTCACTTCTTTTTGCCCCAAGGACAGGTTCAAGAACATTTCCTGCAGTTGAGCAGTCTGGTCCTGGATATCCTTGACAGTCCTTTCTAGAGCCATCTCTTACTGAAATAAACAGTAGGAGAGTAAGGAAACCTGAAAAAGGGAAAAATCGTCAAGATGCAATGCATGATATGTGGATGCATGCTTTCAAGGATCTCTTGGGACAAACACAAGAGAATGTTAGAGGTTAAACTTTGATCTTTTGACTGGAGACCTTTGCACGGGTGGATGCCTTTCCACGAGAATCAAGCTCACCATGTCAAGTGGGTCATAGCCCCTGATTCAAGTTGTTGCACTTGATCTTTGATTGGAGAAATTTTCATCGGTGGATGTCTTTCCACGAGAATCAAGCTCACCATGTTGAGTGGGTCATAGCCCCTGATTCAAGTTGTTGTACTTGATCTTTGATTGACATTTGTTTAGATGAGAAAACCTCTTGCCTTTTGGTAGACGCTTGGTTCAACGTAACCCTGCATCAAAAGAAACCTCGAGATCCTTGAAATGATTAGTGAAAATGCTATGGTATGATGTTATGATGTTATGTACATGTATGCAAAAGCAAGTGAGTGTATATACAGGTTATCATATTCACACAAATCAAACAAGTCCTTAGGTTTAGGCTTGCGTGGGGTTGTAGGTAAGTACCCTCTTGAAGTTAGTTGGCTCATCCTGTCCTATAATAGAAACCAGGTTCTAAGGAGCTCAATATCATTGGATTATTTTCTGTGTTCATCGTTTTGGTTTAGCCACTTAACTGGCGACCAAAATATTCCAAGAAAACAACCCTCAATGAGTGTAGTATCGAGTATCTACCAACTTCGGACTGCACCAAAGTCGGTCATCTCACTACCCCTAAAAAGGCTAGGATGGTCAAGTAAGGTTCTAAGAGTTCGTTAGTGCTTCGCGACAACACTCAGCGGCCCCGTACTCTCCTTGATTGAACTCAAGGGTTACCGGTACTCACAAATATGTCACACTAACATAGCTTACTGCTTCAACCATGTCGGTATACCCCGCACAGTTCCCTAACAGTTTTATTGCTATTTACCTAAAAAGGTGCCCCAAATCCGGGTGTGGGATTTACAACAAACCCAAACAAGGACCCAAAGAGTAAAGCAATCAAGGCAATCAAAGCAAGAATGTAAAGGTGATCTAAACCCTAAGGTAACCCCACTTTTAAGTTACTCCCCAGCAGAGTCGCCAGTTCTGTGATACGGTGGGAGAACTGATTTGAGGTTTTGCGTTTTGTATTCGCACTTGTTCGGTTTAGCAAGAGTCACCACCGACTTTTTATTTTATCCTAAAGGAAAGGTTTAAAAAGCACATGAAAAATCTTTTGAGATGTTTCATGGGTTCGGGGGGTAGATTATGAAAAGGGAAGGTATTAGCACCCTTTTCATCCATGGTTATCCATGGGCTCTTAGTTACTTGTTTAGATCACTTGCCTTTGATTTGAAATGGTGGTGTGTGTGTGTGTTTTTGAAAATGTTTTGAAAAATACGCCTTGTCTAGGCAAGCATTGTAATGACTCGTGTTTGAGTATATACAAAGGTGTGTATCTTTTCGAAAAGATGTTTCAAATGTTTTTGGAAGTTTGTTTTGAAAGTGTTTGTGGAGTGTGGTTTTGAAAAGTAGGCAAGTGTT
Organism: Vicia faba; assembly: GCA_948472305.1. NCBI lineage: Eukaryota > Viridiplantae > Streptophyta > Magnoliopsida > Fabales > Fabaceae > Vicia > Vicia faba. Next base: position 253,114,028 of record OX451737.1, read on the forward strand.
ATTGCAAGTTTGATCAAGTAGCTAAGAGTTGTCTACCCCTAAATTTACTCAAAAGGTTTTTCTCATGTTTTAACCCTTTTAACAATTTTGTTCCACCATTGCATTTGGTGGACAATCTTGTGTTAGGATGTTAACGGGACGGGCGCGGGTCATCGTATGGACCATGAATGCAATGGTGCCAAGTGTCTTTGGCAATTTACTTGAAGGGACTATGATCATTCCGTTTAGGCAACTTTCGAAAGCGTCATCGAGGGACTATGATCATTTGATTCGTTTTTGTTTTGCCAAAGAAACTTAACGTGCAAGCATGGCCCATTTTGGAAGGCAACAAGCGGGATTACCCTAGGGGTGCAAGTGTAAATTGTGTATTGATTTCATGTATTTGTCTTGTATTAGGTTATCTAGCGTTTGATTTTATGTACATACACCCTAGGTCTAACCATGGTATATTTGAAAGCGATAAATTGCGAGAATTTAAAGTCTACGCTATTACAAATAAGTATCCGGGAGTGGGGGTACAAATATTTACAAATGGGGATGAGACTTAATAGGAGAGTAGTGTCCAAATATATTTACAACCAAATCGAATTGCGATCACAAATGTAATATGTATCAATGTATAGCATAAAGGCAATGTAAAATGTATCAATGTTTTGGAATAAAAGATAAGCAAATATGTATGTGTAAATGTATTTGTGTAAGTGCATGTGAATATTTACAAGTATGGAAATGTATTTATTAAGTATTCTTATCTTGTTTTGTATTTTGTTAATTATGTACAAAAGTTTTTAATTGAAAGAAAGTAAAAGTTTTAAGTTTAAAGAAAAGTATTTAACTTTAAAAAGTTTATTTTTTATATACTTTGTTAAGGTTTTATATATAAGAGTTAAGAAGAAATGTTTTATGTATATGTAAAAAAAAAGATTTATTAAAAGAGTTTTTAAGATAAAATCTATTAACCTAATTATATATATATTAATATTTATGTATTTTAATGAATATTCTTATGTATTAAAAGAAAAGAAAAATGTTTCAAATTTAAGAAAAATTAATGTTTGTATATTTTCTAAAATGTAACAATTAATAATATTTTGTAAAAAGGTGTTATTTTATTTAACAAAACAAAGCAAAAAGTATTATATATTAGTTTAAACTAAAAAAATAAAATGATAAGTAAAAGTATTAATTTGAATGAATAAGAAATAAATAGAAAAAGAGGTAAGGATTAAATGGGCTTTAGGAAAGCAGATGACCCAAACAGATGCTGATTGAAATAAGGAGAAGAGGGGTGCCAATTCTGAAACGGGCTTAGGCATGGTAACGGGCAAGGCCCAAGTGGTTTACACGTTTTTTGCAAGGGTTTCAGGTTTTTGTTTCATTTGGAATCAGATTAGGGTTTGTGAGTTACAGCGCCGCTCATCACTTTCGTCTTCTTCGTCTTCTCAAGCAAGCTTCTGAGTCAAGCTTCTGAACGCTCCTCCGCCTAATGCCAACGGGCTCCACCGTCCATTCCTCTTCCCTCCATGGTCACGCAGGCAATGTTTATAAGGTCCGATTTCTCGTTTCTATGTCTTAAGGTTTTCATTAATTCCATTTGCATGTTTTGATTTCGCGTTCTGATTTTATATTGTTATTGTTGTTTCTGTTGAGGTGTATGAAAGGAAAGGAAAGAAATTATACCTTTGTTGGAGACGGAGGCTTTTGGAGATGGAGGAGGCGGACCGGAGGTGCTTCAGGCGGCTGAAGGCGGAGGCTTGGTGATGATGTGCGCTTTGGGAGTTTTCCCTGGTACTCTGTATTTCATTTCTTAGGTTTTATGATGATGATGTCTGAGAACCTAGCTTAATCACTTATTTCCTCTTCTTCTGTTTCTTGGCCTCTCTTTTGTATACCTCTGAATCTGAGAAATATTGATGTTGTTGTTGGCCCAGTGATGAAGCAATTCTGAGGGTTTGGATTTCCTTGAAATGCTTGTCTGCTTCTGATATGCTTATTGGTATTGATCTTGAATGTTGCTTTTGTATGCTTGCCCTGTGATGAGCCTAGCTCTGAGGGCCTTTGGGATGCTTGGCTTTTTAGGCTTTGATTGGATTTTGCGGTTTTTGAATCAAGTTTGGTGTTGTTTTTGGTTATCTATTTTCTGCCCCCTTTTCTCTTATGTTTACATGTTGTTTTATATCTTTTCTTTCTTCAAGCCTAAGCCTGCTGTAAGCCCTCTTTTTCTCTCTTTTTCTCTCTCTCCAGTATTAAAGCATAAAATATTTCTTAGATGTACTATTTTCTGAAAAAGCAATTGGCCTAGGAAAATGATGCATTTGAAATGTTTGCTTGCACACTAGTTTTCCTCTGCATACTTTGTACTTCTTGACAGCTTTTTGGTGTTTGATATCTTTCCATATCCTTTTGGACAGCTTTTGACATCTTGGATAGTTTGAACTTGTGAATTTCAGTTTGCCTTTTTGGTTTGGTTTGGCAATTCAGTTTGGACTTCATAGTTGTACATGCTGTTGGAAACTTTTGGAAATATGCAGCTTTTGACAAACTTTGAATTTGTGCAATATTGTAATTTGTGCATTTCATATTTTATTGCAAGTACTATTTTCATCCCTCTTTGTGAACCAAGAGAAATCTTGTGATTTGCAGAGAGGGCAAACTGATTTCGGCCAGTTGCTTTTAATGATGAATTTTTAACTGTCTACCTTTTATTTCATTTCATCTGCTTTTGACTTTTTCTTTTTCTTTGTTTTGCAGATAAAATCAATGGAGTAAAAGAGCATCAGTAGAAGAATGAAGATTTAGGAATTTTAGGATTCAATTTTATTTCAATTTTAATCATTGTAACCATTATTATTAAATACTTGTAAACAGTTACTGTATTTAAATAACAATTGTACAAATAATTAAAATGAATAAAAGTCTTTTTGTTGATGTTCCTTTTAATTCTTCTTCCATTATTTATTTAATTATTCATATTTTCTTAAATTATAATAACTGGAATTTATCCCAACTATTCTAATTTAGAACAAATAAATAATCAATAAACAACTGGCGTTCTGAATAATCAAAGCATTGCACAACTAAACAACAAACGTCCATATGTCCTTTTTCACTGATTAAATCCAAACACTGCAAATTCTCAATCAATAGCCTCAGTCCATATCTCGGAGTAATTTGAAAAGCACTGATAGAATTAATTCTTTCTGAGAAATATGCGCACAAAAACCCTGATTCTTTATTAAATGTCAGAGAAGCGCTTGTCTGATTAAACCTGAGCCAAACTCAAACAAAACCTTAGCAATTTGCTTGAACTGTTCCAGAGCCATGAAAACCCTAATTTTGTATAGACTGATAAGAAAAAATCTATTTGACTGATTCTTACGTCAATTTGAAAAATCAGGAAAAGTCCGAAGCTGTGATTTCTTGTGGAAAAGAGGAGGGCAAATTTTGGGGTACAACAGAATGAATATACTAAACTGAATTAATAGAACTTATATTAAGTAACACGTTATTAATCATTTGTAGCAAGTTACTATTCTAATGGAAATATTAAAAGGAACAAACAAAATCAATTTGTCAAGCACTTGGTGTGCCAATGAATTTTCAAAATTTTACCTTAAGTTGTGTTAATACACAAAAGCACTTATAATCAAAAGTGATTATAAGAAATAGCAACACTTGATTTAGAATTAAAAAAATTCGGAAAATTTATTACAATTCAATTGATAACACAATGCTATTAGGCAAATTGATTTATGAATATCAAAGCAAGTAAAAGCGATAATAATAGAGACACGAGGGTTTGCCTTCACAGTTCCCCACTTTTGTCTTTGCGTGTGGTTAGGTCTGCGCCTAATTTCAATGGAATTAGAATAATTTTTACTATGCAAAAACTTGATACAAGAGAAGTGTTCAAGAGCAACTCCACAAACTCTAATGCTTGTTGTTGATTCAACCTATTCTTTTGATATTGAGAAATACCAAGACACAATAGTTGCAAATTGACTATTTGGGTCTTGTTATTCCTTTGCATACTTTATCTCCAAAGTTTTCGCGCACCCTCAATTTCACCTATTGCAATCACAAGACTTCAATTGTAATCCTTCGTTCTCTTTCTACTTCCTTTGCGTTCTTTATCTCCAAAGAATCCCTTGCATTCTTTATCTCCAAAGGACTTCACTTGGTCTCAATTACCTCTTGAATATTGTCGTAACCGACAAAAAATAATGAGCCGCCACCACTAATTTTTATCCTAACGACGGGTGAATAATAGAATAACCCGAAGTGTACAGAGATTTTATGCTTGTGCTTTGTTTTATATGAAATGAAGGTGTTAGGCATCCTTCATCTAACTTATCCTCAAGGATGTCCCAAATTTAGGTTAAAAGGGTAGGATAAGATTTTAGAGATAATTTGTGAAAAGGGTTTTAATGTTTTCATTAGGGGAAAAGGGTTTTAGTCTTCAAATTAGAGGAAAAGGGTTTTAGTTTAATTAGGGGAACTCGGCTTGGTTTTTAAGTCGCGTGCCTATGTATCCTCTTATGAGGAATCAAAGTCTTAATTTATAGTTCGATGTGTTTGATTATTTTTTATAGATTGTGAAAATATTTTAAATTAATCCTTGAACCAAGTCTGGGTTGAAAATAGCGGAATCGTCGACGAAGTTCGCAGTTAATATAAAAGATTTCCATAATTATTTTTAAAAATAATATTGAATTTTATGCGATATGTCAAAAAATAAATTTGAATGAGAAAAAAATTTAATGCAATTAGAAAAATAAGGTTAGTGTTTTAGAAAATATTTATTAATATGCAAAATTATTTTAATATAAAAATGATAAAAAAAGCATATGTGATAATTAAATTAAATAAAATAAGAAAACAAGATAATATTAATTCATTAAGTTAAGGGGGGTATAAACATTAAGACTAGGTGGTGTTATAGAAATTTATTTAGGCCCAAAAGAAATTCTGAGCCCAAATTGTCTGGAGGTGTGTTTTGTAACTAGATAGTGAAATAGGGGAGTCTGGAAAGTAAGGGCCTAAGTTCAAATATTGATCTGGACTCAAAAAACACAGGAGAGGTGTAGTATTGCTTAGGGTAATAATTTCTGGGGTCTGAGTAGTAATGGTTTTGAGGTCCAATTTATTTCTAAATGAATCTAATTAACTTCTATAAGGTAAGTAATTAAATAAATATAATTAAGTTCCACAATAATAATGTAAAAAGAACAAACAAAAACTAAAATTGAAAATAACTTATAAAGTGAAGAGGAACCACTTACTACATGAATGTGTGAAAACAGCTGGAGACACAATTGAAAAAAAGAGTTCGTGGGTATCTGTTCTTAGGTCATTGTCTGTTCAAGACAACAACCCAAATATTATTGACAATTATTGATTCTCCAAATTATTGTTGATTTAAAAATTTTAGGTGTTATGTTCAAAACCCTAAAATGAACCAAAAAAATTGCGTAGAAAGAATGTTTGTGAGAGAGAGATAGAAAATTATTGATGACAAATTATGGTGAAGAGAGCCCTATTTATATAATTATAAATTAGGTTTAAAACACCAAAAAGGAAATTATCCAACATAAAACGCCCAAGTTTTGTAGATTCTATCTTGGTCAGCAAGTCTACAAACTCTGACCAATGAAAAATCAGTTTTTTCAACATGTGACCAATCAGAAAGTGACAAATCATGTAATTTTGTTGTTTGTATATTTTATATGATTTTTTAGTTATTTTTTAATTAAAAATTGAAAAAATTGAAAAAATTGAAAAAAGTGAAGAAAAAAACTATTTTTTATAATTTATTAATTAAAGAATACAAAAATAATAATTTAATAATAAAAAAGTGATTTTTTGGAAAGATTTATACCAATTGAGACTTGATTGAAACTTGTAGGACAAGATTATAAACTTAGACACTTTTGTGACTTTTTCTCAATATTGTGATTGATTTGATGATTAATAAAAATTGATTTTGAAAGATTTCAATTATTTTTAACATCTTGACTATTAAGTGTATAAAATCAAAGATTTAAAAAAAAAAAATTTTAAAATACCCTAAAAATAGAAAATGAAAATAATAATAAAATAATTGAAAAATGACATTTTTATCCTTTTTATTAAAAAAACACACAAAAGAATATAAATACCAAAAAATAGTGTAATGGAACTTGAACTCAAGATCTTCCACTTGCAAGTCTTACTCTTTTACCAACTCTACTATGTCATTCTATTCGAGACAAAAAGGCACATAGAAGCATATGAAGGTGGGAAAATATTTTACTATTTTAAAAATAAAAATAATTTAAAGTAAATTATTATATATTTTAAATAAGAAAAACTAAATTATTCTTAAACCAAATGCGAGTAATATCCAAAAATTTATGAAACCATGTTTAAAAATAATTTGAATATTTTAAAAATGGGGCAGAAAAATTTGGGGTATGACAAATGACTTGCACGAAAACCCCTAAATCAACCAACGATCTTGGAGGACAAACCCGTGGTTTTTCTGGATGAAGACTCCTATAAATATCAACCCAATATCTTCGGCTACACAAGAATTTAATCGAATGTTATCAAACCTCGTCTAGATGGAACCCCAACAGAACATCGTTACAATGGAATGTCAGTGTGTATGCATAGGTTGGAGGTTGAAGATGAAGAGAAAATGTATGCTAATTTTATGATATCACCAAGTTATGAATGATGTATTTATAGTTTTTGACATTTAGGGCAAAAAGGACTTATTTGAATTAAAAAGATTTAAAAAATTAACCAAAAAAATCAGTATGTGTCCATCTATAATTCGTATGTGTCGACACATATGTCAAGTTTAAACTGTATGTGTCGACTTGAAAGAAGGTATATGTCGACCCAACCAAGTCACAAGCTACAGGCTTTAAAACAACAGTAGATGTGTCGAACTAAAATTCATATGTGTTGACATATAAAATAAGAATTTTTGCAATTTCATAAATGCTTTAGTATGTGTCGACCTATACAATGCATGTGTCGACCTGAGCCTTCCAGAGGCTACATGCTTCAAAACTGAGTTGCATGTGTCGACCTGAAAATCGTATGTGTCGACAAATGCAATGAAAATTTATGCAGAAACTTGTTTTTAATGACTTGGATCAATTTCAAAATAATTTTTTAATAATTCCTAAGACCTCTTATATAGAGGAGTGCCACAAGACATAAGGATATTGTCCAATGTACAGAAGTGCTAGATTTTCCCATTTTTGACATCATGCAAAACATTTGATGACAAAGTTGTACTCACAGAGGTATCCTAGGAAGATGTTGAAGGAGATAATTTGGAAGGCTGTAAAATCAACATATGCACAATTCTAGGAAAGAGAAATGAAGGCAATGAGGCATATCAGTAATGATGCGTTTCTCCATATAATGAAGAAACCTCCCATATTTTGGAGTAGATCCTACTTTAAGGCAACTAACAAATCTGATGTTGTTCTCAACAATATGTCAGAATCTTTCAACAGTGTGATCCTTGAGTCAAGGTCCAAGCCTTTAGTAACAATACTAGAATAGATTAGAATATATTGTATGAAGAGGTGGGAAATCAATAGGAAGAGATTCCATAATTTGGCTGATGATGTAGTGTTTCCTAACTTAAGAAGGAAAGTTGAGAAAACCAGTACTTACACCAACTCATGGATTTCCAGGTAAACAACATTGAGTTTATGTAATTTGGATAATTATATGTAAACTGATTATATAAATTTGGTTGATTATATGTAAACTGATTGTAGGATGTCTGATGATACATTTTTGAAGTTAAGCGAGTTGAAAATCCAGCTGAAATGTTTACTGTCAACTTGAAAGTCAACTTATGCTCATGTAGAAGGTGGGAACTCACTGGATTGCCTTATGTTCATGCCTTGTCATGTATGAAGAGTAGAAAATTTAAAGTTGAAGATTATATCCCGGAGTATTATATGAAGAGTAGGTACATGGCAGTATAAAAACCTATGATTTATCTTGTAAATGGTTCAAATTTATGGGTAAGGACACCATATCCAGATGTGTAACCTCCAAAGTACATAAAGATTCATGCATCAACTCCTGCTCAAAGTTCTCAAAAGACTGCACCAACTCTTGCTCAAAGTTCTCAGCATACTGCACCGAGGCCTGCATAATCTTCTCAACACGCAAGACCAAGGCCAGCTCAAAGTTCTCACTAGACTACACCAAGGCCTTCTTAAGTTTACAATGTTGTGAACATGAGTGTTGAACATGTCTATCAATGTCAACTATATATTAATATCAATTGTTGTGTTGTCTATAATGTCTCAATTTTACTATGTTGTGTTGTCAATTATATAACACATTAACTGATACATCATAACTAAACAAAATGCTGCATTCAAATGGTGCAAAATTATAAAACCTAAACCAAATTATATAATGTCTCAATTTTACTATGTTGTGTTGTCAATTATATAACACCTTAACTGATACATCATAACTAAACAAATAATGCATTCAAATGGTGCAAGATTACAAAACATAACATTTAACGGGTACATCATAACTAAACCACACCTAAGCACTAAGTTCTATAATCTGGTACACTCAACTTGTACATTCAACTGGTACAAAACCATAACTAAGACATAAGAACTTAAGACATGAAAAAACCAGAACTAAGAACATTACAACAAACATCATGCTCCAACATTTTTCCAACTTTAACATCTTATTCAACTACCTATGAATTTGATCCGTCTCTTTCCTTATTTTTTCATTTGACAACCTAACTTTGTCAACCTCCATTTGTAAGTCTTCCATTTTATTTGCAAGCTTTTCCAACATAGACATCAACATTTTCCCATTGTTATCTTCAATTTCCTTATAAAACCATTAGAAATACCCATACCCAGGTTGTGTAAGAACAAGTTTGGTTATGCAATATTATCTATGAGTCTTGATGATAACAAATGAGTATATTTGTATGAAAAAATTTGATACTATAATGTTTGTTATTGTTGAGTACGTAACAAACATGTTCTGCTTCTGATGGATGGTGTGGCCAAGACATCAGAAGAGAATTAATTTCGCTTTTAAGCTACATAAGTTATGTTAAACAGTAGCAAAACACTCAAGAAGAATGTGAAGTGTAAGCTCTGATGTTTATCTAAAGAAACTAGTCAAAATATCTGAAGACTGAAGTTGCTACTTACATCCAGATGTTGAATACTCAAGCTTCTAAAGACAACATGTTCTAAGGAAACAGTCAGAAGATCTAAAGACATAAGTTGTCACTTAAGTCCAGATGTTGAAGACTCATGTTTCTAAAAGACAGTGTGTTCCAAAGAAACAAAGTTATAAGATTTGAAGACAAAGTTTCTACTGAAGTTCAGATAATAAAAACTTGGTTTCTAAAAGACAATTTGTTTCAAATAAGACAAAGTTAAAAGATCTAAAGACAAGTTTCTAACTAAAGTCCAGATGTTGAAGACTTTGTGTTTCTAATAGCAAGGTTCTAAAGACAAGGATTATTAAAGAACCAAGTGCTAAAGATTATAAAGACGGAAGGTATGAAGATTCCAAAGACTTGAAGTTCGAAAGGTCCAAGGTTCACTACAACGGGTTCTTACGATTAAGTGCTGAAGACTCTGAAGACGCGGTTTTGAAGACTTTGAAGACTTGAAGTTCTGAAGACCTTATGTTATGTTCCCGCTTCTAACCTCATGCTCATAGAAGCCTCTGAAGTGCAGAAGGAAAGAATATAACGGTAACATGGTACAATAGTACACAGTACGAAAAAGCTTTATTCCACTACCTCTCGACTAACTTGAATTCTGGAAGAGATAAGGACGTAGAAGTACTATTTGTAACGACTCTTTTTCAAATATCCAACAACTCTATTTTGCTTGGCTGTACAAGAAAAGAATCACATGTTTAAAGTTGGTTATCTGGTTGCTTGACACATGATGCTGAACGAGTTGAATATTGATGTTCAATGTTAAAAATCAAAGTTGTCATTATTGGAACACAGCCAAAAAGTTATCAACCACTATAACAAATACAAGAACAACAGTTATGCTGAATATGTTGAAGCAAACAAATTAGATAAATATGAAGAATTCTACAAGATGTTATTCAAACTACCAATCTTATACTTCTTGGCATAATTATGAAAAAGCAAGGAGTTGTTGCTCACAACTTGCTCAACAATGAAGATGAAGACAAGAAGACTACAAGATGCTGACCTTAACTTAGATTATATTCATCTTTGTAGAAATATGTAAAACACAAGAGTTGTTGCTCAGATTGTGTTATTGCTTAAGATCTTCATGTAAATTGTTTATACACAAGAGTTTTTGCTCATAATTATGTCAAACAATATGTACTCAAATTAGGAGTAATCTTCTTGATAAGAAACACTCATGTAATCTACAGAAAAAAAATTATATTTAGAATTGGTTGGTTCCTCAAGTGATCGAGTGAAGATCAAAAGACTTGAGAAGACTTTGGCTGTGGTCATTATAGATGAAATCCTGGTAATGGATTCTATTGGGTAAATGGTAGTTATATCTTAAAGAGGACTAAGTGAAGGTCAGTTTTGTGAGATCACTGATGGATATCATTGGAAGGAAATCCTGGTAGGAGCTTCTAATGAATGAGATTTTGTTAGGTCAATGAACGTTATATCTAGTCTGGATCCTTGAATGCGCCATTGGATGTTAGTCACTGGAGGTTGCCCGTGCGATTGTTATCAGATTGATTATAGTGGATCAAGTCCTTGAGTTCAAGGCGAAATCACCTCGGAAGGCTGGACCGGACTAGCTTGGGTGTTTCTCAAGTTAACCAGGGTATATCGCATATTCTTTACTTTTGCTTTTGCTTTAGAGTTTATGTTTTCTCAACTTAATTAGAAGCATTACTTAGAAGTAACATTCAGAAGTGTTGTTCAACGAATAATGCCTAGAAGCGAAAGTTATTCAAGAAAGGAAAGTCCTATTCAACCCCCCCCCCCCCCCCCCCATTTCTTGCATTTTCGTTACACCTTCATTTGGTATCTGAGCCCGATTCTATTATTGATGGATATCAAACACCTAACAGTGTCACAAAAAGATCCAGATGTTGTATGAAGAAATACTCTAAGGCGATAGTTATTCAATTTTCAACTACTGTCTAAAATCAAAAAATTGAAGAACAAGCTAACAAGAAAAGATTCATCAGATAAGAAGTTATATCTGTTAAATGATTTTGATTAAGTTCCTTGATAAGTATGAGATGTTTTTAAGAAACAGATTTGTCCACCCTTGACTTTCTCATAAGATCTCATTAGGAATATTTTCAAAAGAAGAAAGATTGTTGTCTTATGATACAAAAGAACCTCATGAAAAAATTGTCTATTCAAGTAGACAGGAGATCTTATGCAGAAAATGTAATCATTGGTTATGTCGAAAGAGGATTTGTAGAAGACCAGACATTGCCGAGGAAATAACACTCATTGATTCATCAAAAGTATGATCAAAGACTAACTCTAAACAAGTTAGCTCAACATTGCAAGAACAAGACTGTCATTCAAACTATTCAGAGTTTGATAATATTTATATTGAAACAATTTCTGAAGATACTAAGGAATATTTTTCTCAAGAAGTCTGAAATTATAATTCGGAAGAAGGTTATTCTTCTCAAATCAGAAAATTGAGAACATTCAAAGAAATAAGAGGAATCAATATGAAGATAATTCATAACCTCTGAAAGACCGCTCTAAAGAAAGCATAAGAAGAAAGAAGTTGATCAAAAGCCTTATCTAAGAGAAAGATAAAGTTAAAGATAGATGAAAAATATTCAAGGATATGACAATATCAATTCTTTCCTTCTTTTACTTGTTATACATCTGCTAAATTTACTGTATGGACTCAATTATCAGAAGATGTCTTTGTCAAAAATATATCTGATCATATAGAAGCCTTTGGTTATCCAGATCCTGAGTATATCGATCGTGTCACTTAAGTTAGATGAAGTAATTAACGTGTGTAACTCTTGATTATTCTTATTCATCACACGCTACCTAAGCTAGATCATGAATAGTGTGTGATTTCTTGGAATTGATTCTTTCATGATTATTTTCATTTATTACCTCCCTACTATGTCTTTAAAATTGTTATTCTTTATTTGACATATTAAATGCTATAAAATAAAGTGTCCTTGTGCCTCTATATAAATCACTTTCTTACACTGTTACACGTTCACTCTCACTTCTTCACAAATTAGAAACCCTAAACCCCTCTTCTCCTTCAATCATCTTTCTGGGTTCTCTGACGACAATCTTCATCAATCTTCAACATTCATTCATCTTCTTCTTCAAATCAATTCATGATGACAAATTCTCAAAAGAAGCAGTTAAGTTCGCAAAGGAATTTGATCAAGCATCAAAACCACCAGTTACTTTCGGCTCTTTATCATCATCTACCTTCGCTCCATTATCTTCATCAGTTCCTCCTATAAAGACAACTGTTGTTATTGCTTCTTCTTCAGAAGTTAATGAGAATCACATCACTCAACAAACTTCTCAAGTTCATTGCATCCTTCCTGTTTTACCCCAATTTCCCCCCCCCCCCTAATATTCCTCTATCATCTCATATCAACTCAATCATATCAAGATCACACTAGGGTTTGGTTATTCTCCTTATCTTTAGGTTTGCTTATGAGGGATCACCAAGCACTTTGATTTGTATATTGTGATCATATATGTTATGTGTTGATTAACTTTTTAACTAACAAATACAATGAATGTTTTCTCTAAATGATGATACTATAGGTTATGGCACAACACATTTCATCAGGTAGATTCATAGGTTCATGAGTTTATTTCCATGCCTTCTTCAAAAACGATTCATTGAAATACAAGCTTCATAATTGAGAATGATTTAAAGTGATATCATGACAAGTTCTACTATGATTCATCATGCCTTAATTTGTCAAGAGAAGTCAAAAGATACAAGAATTGATTGAAGAAGTTTGACCTAATTGGACAAGTTCTTGATTCCTTGATCACAAGTACATAACTCTCTCAATTCTTAATATTTGGAAATGGTTATTGTTGATATGGTTTCTATTATAATCCATAACAACTTATATTAACATGGAAAAAGTTATTGTGCAAGAAAGATTTTCAAAATTGAAAGGGGTTTCCAAGTCATTTTGGTGCTCTAAGAGCCAGGGTTTTGAACTTCTAAGGCCTATATCTTGTTCATATTTTGATATTTTTGAGTGATTCAAAAGATATGCTTCTCTTTAAATGGTTTTAAACCAATCACTTCAAAGGTTTCAAGCAAATTTTATGTGGAAGATTCCTAATGATAGAGAAAGATTACAAGTCCTCTAGATAGGCCATCAAATTCCCTTATGTAACTTCAAAAGATCATAAAATGGTAAGTTTTTATCTCCTTGAGTCCATTATTTTTCCATATTGATCTTAATAATGTTAACTTCAACTCTTATTTTATGTGCAAGACTTGAAAATGGTTGGAAGATGCCTTAAGAACTCAAAAGATTATAGGCCACCTCATGGATTTTCACCAAATTCACAAGGCCATAACTTTTTCAATACTTGGTATTTTTTAGTAATTAAAGTTTCACAATTCAATTTGGGAAGTCCACTTCAAGCTAGAATCAATTATCAAAGGAAGATTTTGGAGGAAGGCCTTGTTTGAAATCAAAACATTATAGGACCTTTTTTTGAAAAAACTCAGAATTTTTCTAAGTACAAAAAGTCAGCATCTTTTTCTCAACTTTTACTCAACACAACTTCTAGATCAAGCATCCAATTGATCTCATCCTTTACAAATTGTAAATATTGTTACCTTATCTTTCAAATGTTTCAAGAATTATTCCCTAAGACCCCTTGAGCTATGAACACCATGGATTCAAAGTTGGTACCTTGAATCTGAAGTTTTCTCCAAAGTTTGAATTTGAAATCTATAATGTGGTTTCTAAACACCAAATTAGCGCGACTTTTTGATCTAAACATGTTTAAATGACTTACCAAAGTGGATTAGAGCCTTGAAACACAAGGTTTGAGTGAGTTTTGATGCTAAACAAGTCACACGTTTCTCATGTCCACGACTTCTCACAATTTCCCTCCAAAATCCACTAATTCTTTCAATTCTCATTCTCATTCACTTCCCTATAAATAGATGACCATATTGCACTCATTTGCACAAGCTTTGAGAGCCAAATACACCCTGCTAAAGTTCATTCGCAACCCAAAAATTTGAAATTCCATTTCACAGTTTCAAGCTCTTTCTTCATAATTTCTTTACATATTCATCATCCTCCATAAACATACAAACACTCCAACACTTAAACCAAGCAAATCGAGCCATATTTTAAGTTACAAAAGTTCACTTTCATAGCTGTTTTCGTGAGCCTCGTTCAGGTAGTTTTTTGAACCAAATCGTTCCAAATAAAAGCCTATTCTACTCTACTCATCCTTTTGATCCTTGTGCTTCTTACAATTTTTTAAATCATTGATAATTGAGTGAGAAATCCCAACCTAAAGTGCTCACTATTATTTTTTTTTCTGCACTTTTCTCTTTGCTCAGTTTATATAAAATTTTCATGAGGCTGAGGTTAGGATCGTCTTGAAGAGACGAATCCAATGATATTAGTATGAGTTTCTAAGGTTTCCGTTTGAAGAATCTCAGAAAATCTCACGCGCAAGGTGTCCGGAGGTTGAAGACGACCTACGTGTCGTTCTTCAACCATGAACGTTGGACATTTGTTTTATTTTCATTGGCTGCTTGTTTTTTGATTCGGTGTGTTTTGGCTGAGGGTCCATGATATGCACAGCACGCCAAATCCTTTGGATCTGTTTACTAACGTGTTTTGACTTTCATCCAATGGACCATATTTTTTTCTTTTTATTTTATTAAAATATGATTTAAAAATTGATTTGGTGTGATTTCCAATAGCGACCATATCATGCACAGCGTGTCAGATCCCTTGGATCTTCTTACTAACATGTTTTGGCAACGATCCAGTGGTCCACATTTTTTTGGCTTTATTTTTATTTTTTGATTTTTATATTTATTTGTTTAAAACTTCAAAAATCCATAAAAAATCATTTATGGTCCAAAAATTATGAAAAAATTCACAAAAATATTTTGGAATGTTATCTTTCTGATTTTTATTTTTTCACAGTTTTAATTTGAGATTTGATATTTTTTATGATGTTTCACTTTCTTTTGATTTTTTTAATTGTTTAAAATTATTTTCTGAATGTTAAAAATTCTGAAAAAGTTATGGAAAAGGTACATTGGTCTTGCGGTAATTTTTGACGACTTTGTTTTATTTTTATTTCAGATTTTACTATTCTTTACCATTTTTTGGTTTGTTTTACTTATTTCTTTTATTCTAAAAAAAGTTTGACTTTAAAAAAATTTGAAATTTTTTATCAACTATTATTGGACCATGTTTGACCTCTGACTATTTTTTAGGATTTTTACTTGGTATTTTAATATACTTTGTGTATTTTACCATTTATTTTCTTTTTATTAGTCATCTAAATATTGTTTTACTAAATTTTATTTTCTTATTTTTTTATTTGGTTCTGACTTGGATTTTATTTAGTGACAAATTCCTCAAAATCATTGGATCTTGGGTGTTGATAGGTTGAGAAACCAAATCCACCAAAATGGATGAATGATGTTGATGATATTTGAACCCCTAATTTCATATAATGAATCCCTCCCTCTTCATCTTATCCCTTTCTTACTTGTACTACATGTTGTTAGAGAATGATCTACATATCGTTTCTCCAAACATATGGTACATAGATCGCTATTGATCGACCTCAAAATAGGTGTGACTTCTATGAAAGTCCACTTACGATTGTTTAACATAGTGCTAAATTTTGTCCTGATTCAAGAAATGATCATTCGTGGCCCAAACCTATGTTTGCAAGCCCAAGTATGTTTAATTTGAAACCTTTAATCCAATAACCTTGAGGTTCATTGTTAGGAGGCTTTGGTCTTATCAATCCTTTAATGAGCCTTCATGTACTTTGGTTTAAGCGAATCATTTAAACATCGTTGATCATTTGTTGTTGCCTCGAGAATTTAAAATGAATGATATACTTGACAAAAAGCAAATGAAACTTGTCGTTGAGAGGATTTTATTTTATCAATCTTCTAATGAGTTTTCAAATGCAAGATTCAAGATGGTCTATCAACTAACCTCTAATTTCTAACCCATTAATATATGACTTTTATTTTTATGCTTTTACTTTATGCCTTTACTTTTATGCACCATTTATTTTAGCATTTATATTTCATGATATTTTCATCTTTACTCACTTGAGCATTTATCTTTATGTCATTTTTATTTTGCTCACTTGAGCTTTCATTTTCTTTTTGAAGACACCTAATAATCAACTTAAATAATAAAAAGCTTTAAAGTTGCTTGAACTATTTGGTTAATATCCTTGGTATTTTGGAGTTATGGACTTCATAGACTTAGGAGTAGAGATCTTGACTACCTTAAGACCTTCTGACTTCTATTGTTATTTTTTCTGGAGTTCTTGGGATTTACCCCAAGACATTGGGTTGTTTTTCTTTGTGTGTAGGTTATTCTGATTATATGCTTTGTCCGTGATTGAGAATTCATCTGTATACAACCGTTACTCTACCCAACTTTTACGAAGATTTAATGCATTTGAAGTTTGGTATTCTTAAGAGGTTTATTATCTTTTCTTGTTTGGTTTCAAATCCAAAGGATTGGAATTCTACATTGACTAATTATGTCAAGTGTTGGCTTCTTGTTGGTTAGACGTTCCTTTATTCAAGAATTTACCTTATACTTTAGGATAGTCCCTTCATCTCCTCCCATCTTCTTTAATTTCATAAATATTCTCCCTCCTTTTCAAAACTATTCTAATTTTCTAAACTTGAATTGATTTCACAATAAACTTGGAATTAGGTCCATGCATTTGCAAAATTATTTTCTTAATCAAATTTTAACCAACTTAATCATACTTTAACATTTTTTTTGAGAAGACTAAAAGTCAATCAATCTCATTCAAACTATTTTTCCACTTTGGCTTTTTTACCTTAAAATTTTCTCAAAAGGTTAGACTATTGTCGATCTTTGTAGTGATGTGAACTAATATACTTCTACGATATGTAGTGAAGTGATATATTTTCCACTTGGGTGTTAAGCGAGGCTTTGTTGATTTTAAAATCCAAGTTATATCCTCCACTTTGAGATCACGCAAATTCTCCTTTCTCATAATCGTGGGTAGTAAGTATGTTCTTCCACTCGGATAAGACGATGATGTATCTTCCCTTAAAATTAACCAACACACTTGTGTTTTATTTTTTTTTAAAGGTGAACCACGAGTACCCTGATCCCCTATTGCATGGAAGGTGGTACATAGGCACTAAAGGTTCGCAACCGCAGCGGGTGCAAAAATTGTAAAAAATATTTCTTTTCTCATCTCCACCATATATTTCAAAGAGGTTCCTATAGAGTACCGTAGATGTTTAGGGTGCTAATACCTTCCCTTTGCATAACCAATCCCTGTACCTAGATTCTCTCTCCCTCTTTTTGGGTTATTAGCTCTATTCTCATTCCTTTGGAAACAATAAAGCACGGTGGCAGTTTTTATTTGATATGTGTGTGTTAAGTCAATCCAATGGATTAGTCTCAAAATTTCTACCGCTACACTTCCTCCACAAGAACTACATGTTCTTCGAGAATTTTTGGTTGATTTCAACAATTTAGCTGATAACGGGGTTGACCTAAAAGAAGAATTAGAAGCCCATGAATGGAAAAAACTACTTCAACATGCCTCATGGTCCTATTTATGAAGATTTAGTAAAAGACTTCTGGAAGAACGCTAATTGTGATGATCTGCATATTGTCTCTGATGTCATTGGATTTAGGATTGTCATAACTTAAAAATACATTGCTGATCTTCTAGGTTTAAAGTTTATGGAAGGCAAATGTACATATAAAATGGAGAAGAAGTTTAAAACTACAAAGAGTAAATTGAAGTTTTCAACGAAGTCACTCAATCGACTACTGTTTAAGAATTACTCTGATGTGAAGACAAAATACAAGAGCAAGGATCTTCATCCAAATATCGGAGTTTGGCACAAGATCATTATGGGCTGTATAAACCCTAGACCTGCTTCAAACTCTTCTAATTACTTCAATTTTAGTCAGAAGTTCATGATGTACTACTTGATAACCAAGCAGAAGATCAATCTTCCCTATGTTTTATTCAATCATCTGAAGGATATTGTTAAAAAGACGAGAACCACTGCAAATCTTAAGAAGAACGTTCCTTCCTATGTCCCTGTTGTACCCCAATTTTTGCCCCTAAGATCCCTTCATCATACCATGTTGGTTTATTCACAACAAGATTACACTAGGATTCTTGGTTCTCCTCCATACTTTGAGTTTTTCTCCTTTTGAGGGATTACCAAGCACCTTGACTTATGTTCATTTTGTGATCATGAATATTTTTTTGATTTCTTCAATTAACTAATAAAATGCAATGTTGTCTTGTCTTGCTTGTTATCCATGTAGGTAGGAGCAATGAGATTTAACAAGTTACTCCATGGGTTCATGATTTTATTTCCATGCCCTAGTCAACATAGCTTGAGAAGTTCAAACCTCACAATTGGATTGGTTTTGGAAGGATTGGCATGGAAAGGTTGCTTTGGTTCATCACATTTCAAGGTTATTAGATTTGACTCAAAAGTACAACAGGTTGATTGGAGAAGTTGTCATGTTTGGACAAGGTTTTGTTCCCATTGGTCACAAGAGCATATTTCTCTCAAATTTCAATATATGGAAGTGGTTTTGGTAGCTATGAATCCTTATTATCATCCTCAACAACTTCTATTCACAAATCAAGAATATTGGTACAAGAAGTTTGTTCAAGCTTGTCAAAGTTCTTCAAAGCATTTTCTTGATCTAGGAGCTAGGGTTTTAAACTTCAAAGGAGCATATCTTGCTCACATTTTGGTATTTTTGAATGATTCCAAAGACATCCTTCTCTTAAAAGGATTATCAACAAATCACTTCAAAAGTTCCAAAGAGTTTTCATGTGGAAGAAATTTGGTGAAGAAGAAAGATTACAAGTCCTCCAGATGAATCCCCAATTTTCCATGTGTGACTTCAAATGATAATAACTTGGTCAATGTTTATCACCTTGAGCCCATTATTTTTCCAAAATGATCTTGAGGATGTGAAATTTATGCCTTATTTTATGTGCAAAGTGGGAAAATGAATGGAAGTTGCCTTAAAGATACAAAAGATTATAGGTCATTTCATGAAATTTTTCTAACTCCAACAAGTCATAACTTGCTCAAATTTTGGAGATTTTGAATGATTCGAGTTTCAAAATGTCATTCAAGAGATCTACTTCATGCCATCTTTTTTGATCAAAAGCAAATTCTAAGTGTAAGGCCATGTTTGGATGCAAGACAATATAGGACATTTTTTATGAAGATTTTGAAACATTTCTAAGTATGGAAAGTCAACCCTTTTTCTTCAACTTTGACTCAATATAACTTTCAGATCAAGAATCCATTTAACTCCATTCTTTTTCCATTACAAAGCTTGTAACCTCATCTTTCTAAAGCATCAAGAATCATGCCTTAAGACCCCTTGAGCTAAGAATGCCATAGTTTCAAAAATGGTAACTTGGAATTGAAGTTTCCTTGCAAGTCAGAATTTGAATTTCATGTTACAACCTCTAAACCTAAAATTAACACGCGTTTTGGGTCTAAACATGATTAGCCAACTTTCCCAAGTGGATTAGTGCATAAAAACACAATAATTGGATGATTTTTGGTGAAGTTTGGATCACACTTCACTCGTGCATCAGGTTTGCACGAATTCCCTTCAAAATGCATCATTCACTCTTCCTTTTCATCCCATTCGCTTCTCCTATAAATACATGAACTATCCCATTCATTTTCCCAAGCTTGGATAGCCAGAATCACCCTGCCAAACTTGCTTCATAACACAATTTTATGTAACTTCAAAATCCATTCTCGAGCCTTTTTTAATCCAATTTTTCCATCAATTCACCTTCCTTGATCTTCCCTGAAGCTAACCACATAATTACATTCAAGAATCGTGCCATATACTGCTCCATAGAAGTCCAGTTTCAGAGCTCTGCAACTCAACTTCAATAGGTAGATTCCTTCATCAATTCTTCAAAACTCTGATATCATTGTGTTGCTCTCATTGCCTTGGTTCTAGTCGCAACACTTACCTTTTACTGGAAACACGTTTTGACCATGAAATTTCAAATCCCTTTTCAAAACTTTCCTTCCAAATTTCTTGAGCTACAATTTATATAAACTTGGCCCGAGGGTGTGGTTGTCTTCGTCTTGAAGAAACGAAGCGAATGACATAGGTCTGAGCTTCTGATTTTACATTTTGAGAGACTTGTAATTCGTGATGGCTGGAGGTTGAAGATGACCAACGTGTCATCTTTCAACCAATGAAGGCGCGCCATCTGTATTTTTCAAATCCTGATTTAATTAATGATTATGTACAATATTCACTAATGACCATGATATACACAGTGCGCCAGATCCCTTGGATTTAATTACTAACGCGTTTTGACTCTCATCCAATGGTCCACATATTTTACTTTTATTTTCTTTTTCTGATTTTATATTTTAATTGTTTTAAATTTCAAAAAATCATAGAAAATTCATTTTTAGTCCAAAAAATCTGAAAAAATTATGAAAAATATTTTTGATTATTCTCTTTCTGGTTTTTTATTTTTTCACAATTTAATTTTGTGTTTTGGTATTTTTTATAAATTTTTCACTTATTTGATTTGTTTTAAATGTTTAAAAATACTTTTATACATTTTAAAATTCTGAAAAAATTATGGAATGATCCAATGATATTGTGACAAATATTGGTGACCTTATTTTATTTTTGTTTCTAACTTTACTATTTTTTGTTTATTTTACCCATTTATTTTAATTTTAAAAATAGTTTATGACTTTAAAAAATTACCAAAAAAATTTGTAAAATTATTTGAGCCTTTTTCTGATTTTTCTATGGTCTTACTTTTTAATTCTTGATTAATTTGAACATAGTTGATATTTTTCTCTTTGTTTTTTATTTTTAAACATTATTTTTAAACCCTTTTATGTATATTAAAATGTGATATTATTTTGTGACTATTTTCTGGCTGATCTTGGGTTAGATTTTGGATCATAAACTTTATTAACACCATTGGATCCATGGTGTTGTGTTTAACTCCACAAAAATGGATGAATGATTTTAATAATAGTTTGATTAAAATTTAATTCAAATGTGGTTTGTATATTTTTCCCCATCCTTCTTCATCTCATCCCCTTCTTATTGCACTAGATGTTATTGGAGCATGATCTCTATATCATGTCTCAAAACAAATGGTGCATAGATTGCTATTGACCGGCCTCAAAATAGGTGCGACTTCTATATAAGTCCACTTACGATTGCTTAACATAGCGCTAAATTTTTTCCCGATTCAAATAAATGATCATTCGTGGCCCAAATTTATGATTTCAAGCCCAAGTATGTTAATTTGATCTCTTTGATCCAATAACCTTGAGATTAATTGTGTGGAGGCTTTGGTTCTACCATTCCTCTAATGGATCTACAACACCTTTGGTCAACGCAGATCACTTAAACATCGTTGATCATTAAATGGAACTTATGAGAATTCCAAATGGATGATATACTTGACAAAAAGCAAATGCAACTTGTTGTGTGGAGATTTTGGTTCTACCAATCCTCTAATGAGTTCCAAATGCAAGCTTCAAGATGGTCATCCAACTAACCACTAATTATTGACTTGTTTTACCTTATGCTTTCATTCTATTTTATGCTTTATGTACCATTTACTTTTAGAATTTACATTTCATGCCATTTTCATCTTTGCTCATTTGAGCATTTACTTTCTTGCCATTTTTACTTTGCTCACTTGAGCTTTTCTTTTCCTTTCTTAAGATACTTAATAATCAACATAAAACCTAAAAAATCTTTAATGGTACTTGGACTATTTGGTTACTATCCTTGGCATTATGGAGCATGTGACTTTTCTTGGACTTGGAATTAGAAACCTTGGCCTATCTTGGAGACTTTGTGACCTTATCTAATTATTTTGTCTGGAGTTCTTGAGGTTCACCTCAAGACATTGGGTTGCTTGTTTGTTTATGTGTGCAGGTTTTTGTGATTACACCCTCTGTTTGTAATATGGAATTCACCCGTATACAGTTGTTACTCTGCCCAATTTTTGTGAAGACTTAATACACTTGAAGTTTGGTTCTCTCAAGAGGTCTAGTATTTTTTCTTGCTTGGTTTCAATCTAAGGAATGGGAATTCTATCTTGGCTCATAATGTCAAGTATTGGCTTCTTGTTGGTTAGATGTTTCTTATCCCTAGATTTTATTTTATGCTTTAGGATAGTCCCTTCTTCTCCTCCCATCTTCTTCAATTTCAAAAATCTTCTTCCTCCCTTTTCTTTTTTTTTTGAAAAAAAAACTCTTCTTGTTTTTGAACTTGAACCACTTTTATAATAAACTTGGACTTATGTCCATGTATTTTCAAAACATTTTCATAAATAAACCCCCAATCAACTTAATGATACCTTTACATTTTTTTGTGAGAAGACTAAAAGTTAATCAATCTTATTTTAAACCATCTTGCCATTTTGGCTTTTTATCTTTAAAATTTTCTCAAAAGATTAGACTCTTGTCAATCCTTGTAGTGATGGAAACAACTATACTTCTACAATATGTAGTGAAGAGAGATATTTTCCACTTGGGTGTTGAGTGAGGCATTGTTGATTTTAAAATCCAAGCCATATCCTTCACTTTGAGATGATGCAAATTCTCCTTTCTCATGGTTGTGGGTAGTAGGTATGTTTTCCACATGGACAATGACGATGATGTTTTATCTCATAAAATTAACCAACGCATTTGTGTTTCAAATTTTTAAAAGAGGAACTACGTGTACCCTAATTCCCTATTGCACGAAAGGTGGTACGTAGGCACTAAAGGTTCGCAACCACGGCGGATGCAAAAATTATAAAATAAATACGCTTCTTTCCTCACCTCCACCATCCACTTTTTATATACAACAATTTTTATAGCCAAAATATACAGATTTTACAAAGAGGCTCCTGCGGAGTACCGTAGATGTTTAGGATGCTAATACCTTCCCTTTGCATAACCAACTCACTTACCTTAAATCGTTCCCTCTCTTTTTGGGTTATTCACTCTTTTCCCATTCCTTTGGAAACAATAAAGTGCAGTGGCGATTTTTATTTTGATTTGTATAAAGTCTAGTCAATCCAATGGCTTAGTCTTAAACATTTCTACCGCTACAGAAAAATGGTGACTTCACTGGGGAAAGATTGACCTCTTGTTGGTCCATCCCTAAGTGGGTTAAGCCTATCTTTGTTTATATCTGTTTATGTGTTATTACTGTTTTTTGTGTTATATGTTGTATATATGTTTGTCTGGATTTTCCTGGTTTTTAGGGTGCTTGGTGATTACTCATAAATCCTATACCCGGACTTGGGCAAACTTTAAGATAGGACGGGCGGTATAGTCATGTTAACTTTGAGGTAGTAATCCAAAAAAAGGATACATGAGATCCCCCACTCAGTGGAGGCCCCTTTGACTGTAGTGTCATTTACCGAGTAATCGGGAAGACGTACTACTTTCGACCTGGGAGCTTGCTGAAACTGAGGACCATAGAATACCAAACCCATCATGGCCTTTTAGGTGTAGTGCAGAAGCTATGAAGGAGTAATCCGGAAATGGTTGTCACGCGATACTATACTCGGACGAGTCTTTCTTGAGAATATTACTAATTACCGAGTTAATAGAGAAGTTAGTAATATCCGAAGGAAGGATGTAGACTCTGGGAACCTCTAGAACCTTGTTCGGCAGGTGATAACTTTTAGACCAATACCTTATGGGTAGTACCTTCGACCTCATGCTCGTGACATTGAACCTATGAACCCTATATGTGTGATCTTGTGTGTGATTGTTGCATCATGCATTCATGCACTCATAAGCATGTTTTGGAGAAATCTTATTTCAAGGGATTTTAAAGGTTGACTATTTGTGAATATCTCAAGTACTTTTAACCATGGAATCTGGAAAGATAAAGACCGGGAAATACAGTTTCAAGGATCCCAAGATAGATGAGTTGATCAGTCTAATCCCCGAGATCGAGTGTTCTGCAGACTTTAGGAAGAAGTGCGGGTCCATTATTCCTCTCATGAAGCTGAAGATGAAGGAGGGTATTATCTCGACCGTGGTCCAATTCTATGATCCGATGTATCATTGCTTTACTTTTCCCGACTATCAGTTGATTCTTACACTGGAGGAGTATTCTTATCTGTTGGATTTACCTGTTACCGATCGTGTTCCTTTTACTAGTTTGGAGGGTGAGCAAAAACCACATGAGATTACAGCCTTGATTCACCTGGGGAAGTCTGAGGTGGAAGCCCATATGACTACTAAAGGGGGGTATTAGAGGATTACCAGCTCAGTTCTTATTGGAGAAAGCTTGTTACTTTTCCAGAATGAAGAGTACAGTTGCTTTTGAGGCCATTTTTTCTCTACTTGCTTACGGGTTATTCTTATTTCCTAATGTGGACAGGTTTGTTGACATTAACTCTATCAGGATCTTCATGATTGGAAACCCAGTTCCTACACTGTTGGGTGATACTTATTACTCTATCCATCTTCGAAATTCTTATCATGGGGGGATGATTATCTGTTGCACGCCTCTTTTGTACCGGTGGTTTATCTCTCATATGCCTCAGTCTGATGCTTTTTGGGATGTAAAGAAGGAACCCTGTTGGGCTCCTAAGATCATGGCACTTACTCACTCGGATATTGATTGGTATCATCGAGTTTACCAGGATATAGAGATTATTGACAGTTGTGGTAGTTTCCCCAATGTACCTTTTCTTGGTACAAAGGGAGGAATTAACTATAACCCTGTTCTTGCACGACGACAGCTTGGTTATCCGATGAGGGATAAACCGAATAGTATTCATTTGAGTAGTTTCTTTATGAAGGAAGGAGATGACCATAGGGAAGCTAGGGAGCAGATTGCGAAGGCCTGGCGTCACATTCATAAGAAAAGTAGGAAGGATTTGGGACCTAGGGGTGTTGTTTCTTTGGAGCCATATCTTCAATGGATCCAATCGAGAGCTATTCAGTTGAAGATGTCGTATTCCCGGGAAACACCTATGCCTGATCTGTTTATGAAGAACACTCATCCCATATTAGATGATCTAGAAGAGCTGCAGCTTGCTTTGGTCAGGATGCAACAGGAAAATGATGCTTGGAAGAACAAGTGCCAAACTTTAGATATTTCCTATAGAGCAGACTTGAAGGAGAAAGACGACTTGATTGAGATCCTTGAGAGCCGAGCGGTAGAGTCTATGGATAGGCAAGGGGATTTATTTTCTCCTAGGTCTCAATCAGGTGCTTATCACTCACTTCCTGATTCAAATGATTGGAAGGAGATTTCCATCAGATATACGAAAGAAAACCAGAGGTTGAAGGCTCGGATTGCCAGGCTCACGGGGAAGCGCCATCGTACATATTGATCTCTGCGATACGGTGGGAGAACTGACTTGGGATTTTGCGTTTGTGTTCGAAAATGTTTCGGTTTAGCAAGAGTCGCCACCGAATTTTTATTTTATCCTAAGGAAAGGCCAAAAAGCACAGGAAAGACCTTTGAGATGTTTTCTTGGGTTCGGGGAGTAGATTATAGAAAGGGAAGGTATTAGCACCCTTTCTATCCATGGTTATCCATAGGCTCTTAGTTACTTGCTTAGATCACTTGCTTTGCATTTTCAATTGTTTGAAATGGTGCTTTGTGTGTGATTTTGAAAGATATTTTGAAAAGAGGCCATCGTTGTGGCAACCTTTGTAATGATTTTTGTTTGAATGTATACAAAGGTGTTTTTGTCTTATGAAAAGTTTTCAATGTTTGAAAGTAGGGTTTTGAAATTGTGTTGTGAAGTGTGTTTTGAAAGTAGCAAGGATGTTTTTGCAAGCTTTTGATCAAGTAACTAGGAGCTATCTACCCTATTTTACTCAAAGATCTTTCTTATGTTTTTAACCCTTTTAACAGTGTTGTTTCACCATTGTATTTGGTGGACAACCTTGTATTAGGATGTTAGCGGGACAGGCGTGGGTCATCGTATAGACCATGATAGCAATAATGTCAAGTATCTTTGGCAATTTTCTTGAGGGACTTGATCATTTTGTTTAGGCAATTTAGATAGCGTCATCGAGGGACTATGATCTTTTGTTTTGTTTTTGTTTTGCCGAAGTACTTGACATGCAACCATGACCCATTTTTGAAGGCAACAAGTGGATTGTAACCCTAGGGGTGCAAGTGTGCATTGTGTTTGTTTTTCATGCATATTTATCTTGGATTAGGTCAAACTAATTATTGATTTTAATTGCATACAAACCCTAGGTCTAAACATGGCATAATTGAAAGCTTTTAAATGTGCGAGAATTTAAATACTACACTATTACAACATGATATAGCGAGGGGGGTACAAATTTGAATTGGGAGTTTTTGACAAGAAAATAAATTCTAAGTTATTACAACCATATCGAATGTATATGCAATATTTAAATGTACAACAATTGAATACAATACAATAAATAAATGTCAAATAAAAGGTATTATGCACAAAATGATTTTTATGTATACAAAAAAGTATTTTTTTTCAATGTGAAGTGTAAATAAAATAAAAAAAGGGATCAATTTTAATTATTTTTCTATTTTAGGACAAGAAACCCTAATTCTTAATAAATAATATTATTTATTAGTTATATACAATAAATAAACCAATTTATACAAAAAATAAAAGTATATTATAAAAAATGATATTTTTAATACACAATATTAATAAAAATGAAAATGTGGTATTTTTATATTTTTTACCTAATTATCTAATAAAATAAAATGTATATATATATATATATATATATATATATATATATATATATATATATATATATATATATATATATATATATATATATATATATATATATATATTTATATATATATATATATATATATATATATATATATATATATATATATATATATATATATATATATATATATATATATTTATATATATATATATATATATATATATATATATATATATATATATATATATATATATATATATATATATATATATATATATATATATATATATATATATTTATATATATATATATATATATATATATATATATATATATATATATATATATATATATTAAACATAAAAAATAAAAATTAATTATTTACAAAAAAAATGAATATTTTCAAGAAAATGTTTTCAAATATAAATAAAGATAATAAATGAAAATAAATAAATTTTTTGTATTATTTTTTAGTTTTGTTTAAAAAAGAAAATAGTTTATTTACATATGTATACTTGATAAAATAAAATAAATATGAAAAATATAGAAAATTATTTTTGGCATTTTTTATATTTAGACAAAAAAATAATAAAGTCAGAATAAAAAATAAAAATGTCAAAATGATAAATATTTAAATAAATGGGCCGGGGGGGTGTAAACAGAAATTAGGGGTGTTAGAAGTGAAAACAAACAGGCCCAGCCCATCCAGACTTCTTCTTCTTCCTCTTGTTCACAAAACACGCGCTTCTATGCATCAATGGTTAACTCCCGATTCTTTGATTCTTTGACAAAACTCATAACATGAACATTGTAGAGAATTAAACAACGAATTCAACCATATAAAAAACTTGGATTAACTCTCAAAGACCAGAGAGAATTTCTCCGGCCCTAATTTCTAACCTAGTTTTTTCAGAAAGTTCATGAGTGAAATTATCTCAGCACGATTAATGTAAATGAAAACTAAGCATATGTATGGCTTCAGGGCTATGAGTACAACATATTTCATTCACAAACCTAAGCCTAACCATTCCTAAATAGGGAGATAGAAGTCCATGAAATACCTGTTTCAGTTGACTTCGAGCTGGACAATGCAGCAACCTTCAATGGTGTTTGAGCTTCTCTTGAGCTTGCCTGAGGTCCAAGGAAGCTTCTCCAATGCTTGGCTTGCTTTGGAACAACTTGAATCGTGCTGTAGAACTCAACCTGCAGAGCTTTGAAATGAAAATGGCAAAGTGTGTTAGAAGTGTTACAGCTTGCAATGGGGGCCTGGGATAGTTCAGGTGAGTTGATTGGAAGGTGTTTGAACTATCTTTGGACAAAACGCACGATGGAATTTTGTTATGGCTTGCAAAATGCAGAACCTGCCCTGTTTTGAAGAAAAATAGTGGTTCTGAGTATTAGGAGGTTTTAGTGATGAAAGGGTCGTGTTTTAGGCTTGTTGGGAGGTATGGAAGTTGTATACAATGTTTGTCTAAGCTTGTGTTAACAGATATGAGAGATTGTTTATGTTTGGCCACTTTTCTTCTTTTTCAAGCAAGAGTATGTGTCCTCCCAATGCAGGCCTGCACAAGCCCTAAATCATTCTGCACCTTTTGCTCTTGGTTACTGGAATTAGTGGACTTGATCTTGCCTGAAAGATCAGGCCCCATGCCTCAAGGATTTGGTTTTGACATAAAGTGAAGTTTAGGCAAAAATGACATTATTGCTTTTTCCTTTTAAGGCTTAAACTAGTGTATAATGCCCTAATGACCAAGGCAATACCTTAACTCAATGGATATGCATTAAATTAAGGAGTACAAATTGGTTTTGAGGCCTGTAATGTCAAACCAAGCTAGCTAGATCAGAATTGCAAGTTGTTATGAACATGTATTGGCCATGGACAAAAGTGAGTTTTTGCCAACTTCAAGCATTCGATTCTCTCTAACCACAAGGGTGTTTGAGGAGTTCTTAGACAATTTGGAAATCTTGGAACATGTACTATAATCCATATTTGCAATGCAACTTGAAATTCCAAGTGGAACTATGTGAAAAGTGGCCAAGAAGATGGGTCCAAATCCTGCCTAGATTAGGGCACATTTTCTCTAAGTTAAAAAGTTTTAGATACCCTTGTTCCAAAAATCATAACTTGAGATACAAACTTCTTTTGAGAAAACTTTGTGCATCAAAGTTGTAGACTTTGTGATGGACTATAACTTTCATGTTGCAAGTTTTGTTTGAATCCATTTTCATCTTGGTGAAAAAGTGGGACAAAGTTAGGAAAAAATAAGAAAATTTCATAACTTAGAAAATTTCTAAGTTATGAAATTTTTCCATTTTAAACCCTAATTTGCATTTTTGGGTTTCTTGATGAAAATTTTTCATAATTTGGCATGTCTTGATGAAAAATGACCCTTGGCACTTGATTTTGACCAAAAAGTCAAAGTTTGACTTTTCAGTATACAGTTAAATTTTGATCAGTTGACTGAAAAATTCATCTGTCAATCCTATGCATTTGAGATCTTTTGAACTTGTTGAATGGGTCAAGATGATGTCATTGAGTCCTTGAGTCCATGGTTGAGCTTGATTTTCCATTGGCTAGGTCAAACAGTCAAAAATTTCCCTTGCACAGTCAAAACCCTAAAAATGACCATTTTGCCCTTTTGGTGATCTGATCAAATTTCTTGTGGAATTGTGATCCAAACTTGATAAAAAGGTTCACATGTTGATGTGGGTCAAAATTCATGAGGTTTGACTGTCAATTGGCCATAGTTGACTTTTTCCCAATACAGTTGATTTCTAGGTCAACTGTCCAATTGACTGGGCAAAAATTTGATTCAAGGTTTGAAACTTGGTATGGACAAACTTGTGAGTCCAACATGAATTATGAAAGTCACTTTGGGCATTGTAGGTCAAAACATCCCTGTGCAAATTCAAACCCTAATTTAGGTCAATAGTGCAAGGAGGTGTCTTGAGCTGAGCAAACCCTAGCTTGATCTTGAGTTCCAAGGGCCTTGTGATGAGAAATGTTGATAAAAAGGAGAGGGAAAATTTTGGGGTACAACAATCTCCATCAGTTATTTTTCTCAGGATTTTAGATTTTATTTTCATCTTGTACTTGGGATCATTGAAACTTGTAATCCATTTTGGAGTTATTATAATAAAAAAATTTCAATATTTCAAAAGCGCTATTACTTTGATGATTGTAATATGTCTATAAACTTTAAATCCCTTGAAATATTAAATAACAAAGTAAAAATAATCATATGCATTGCATATCATGCATCATATTGCACATATTTCTTGCATTTGTTATGCATATCCAGGTGTCTTACCAAGCTTCTTTACTTCAATAGCAAGTTGACTCATCACTACAGCACTCGAGCTAATTTCAAAAAGAAGATGGACAACTTAGAATAAGAGAATCGCGAGCTACGCGAGGAAGTTTTTGCTTTGAATGCCGGCATGGCCAATTTGACTACTTTGGTGGAAGCTCTGGTGGCTGCTCAGAATCAGCCACCGAGTGTTCAACCCCAACTAACAAGGGCAACTACTAAAGCTCCGAATGTTCCTGTATTTGCTACTCCAGTTGTTGTTCAAAACTGTATGCCTCAAGGTTATCCATGGGGAATGCCAGAGAATTTTGCACCTGAAGGTTTCAATCTTGGGCCTCAAGATACTCCAGTGGTTCAGACTATTGTTACTCCAGCACCTCTTGTGGTGCATGTTGTTCCTGTTGTGCCTCTTTCGGTGAATATGGTTCCGTTTGTTAATGATGATGTGTGTCGTCCTTTCCCTCCACCAAGTGAAGACTTGGATCTTTATGACAGAATGAATGATTTTCAAGAGCAGTTTGACAAGATGCAGAGAGAGATGAAGGCCCTCAGGGGGAAAGAGCTATTTGGGCAGAATGTGAATGAGCTATGCTTGGTCCCAAATGTTAAGTTACCTTCTAAGTTTAAGGTCCCAGAGTTTGAGAATTATAAGGGCAGCACTTGCCCTCGTGCTCATCTGGTGATGTACGTGAGGAGAATGTCTACCCATACTAATGATCAGCGTCTGCTGATTCACTTTTTTCAGGATTGTTTGACTGGTGCTGCGTTGAAGTGGTATATGAGTTTGGATAGTGCCAATATCCATACTTTTAATGATTTGGGAGAAGCATTCATCAAACAATACAAGTACAACATGGACATGGCGCCTGACCGTGATTAACTTAGGGCCATGGTTCAGAAAGACAGAGAATCGTTCAAAGAGTATGCGCAGAGATGGCGTGAGGTAGCCGCCCAAGTGATTCCTCCCATGCAAGAGAAGGAGATGACTAAGATTTTCTTAAAGACACTGGGTGCTTTCTACTACGAAAGGATGGTAGCAAGCGTACCAAGTGACTTTACTGAGATGGTGGGAATGGGTATCCGCTTAGAAGAGGCTGTAAGAGAAGGCCGTTTGACGAAGAGTGGAGGATCTAGAGGTGCGAAGAAGCCATCTTATGGATTTACCAAGAAGAAAGAAGGGGATGCAAATGGTGTTATACAAGAGAGGAGGGTAAACGCTCCTAGAAGGAATTATCAGCGTCATCAGCAAGTCTCCTCAGTTACTCATGTTATGAATGCCGCTCCGACTATCGTTGCTTATCAGAAACCGTCCCAGCAGGGGAATCAAGGGTATAATCAGAGAAGGGAGAGTTATGACCCAATTCACATGAGTTATACAGAGCTATTACCAACATTGATTCAGAAGAAGTTGGTCCAGACACGACCACCTCCCGCCGTACCGTCACCATTGCCTTGGTATTACAAGGCAGACCAAACATGTGCTTTTCATCAAGAAGCACTAGGGCATAATGTTGAGAATTGTTATCCTTTGAAGACTGAGGTGCAGAAATTGGTAAAGTCTGGTGTTCTATCTTTCAAAGACGTGGGACCTAATGTGAAAGATAACCCTCTACCCAAGCATGGGGGAGTAAATGTTGTGAATATGGTGGCCGAGTGTCCAAGCGACTTTTGGATTTTTAATATTAATCTGGTTAGAGGAGATTTGGTGAAAATGCATGCAGACCTCTATGAATTTATCTACTACGCGCATGACCATGTCGTTTGTGCTATTTGCAGTACAAACATACAGGGTTGCGAGAAGATAAAGGCTGATTTACAGGAGATGATGGATGAGGGCCTCATCCACATAATCAGGCCTAGGGCAGAGCATGAAGAGGAAGTGAACATGGTTTCTGGATGTCCTGGTGAGTTCATAATTTTGGATGTGGAGTATATGAATGAGGACCTCGTGCAGTTGCATGCTACCTTCTGCCATACGGCTGGTCGGGTGGAACACCAATATGGATCTTGCATAGTTTGCTGTCGAGACCCCCGAGGATGTTCAATCGTGAAGAAGGGTGTTCATTTGTTGTTAGATAATGGAACTATCAAGATCACCGGTTAGAGGGATGAATGCCATGAAGTTGATATGATTGAGGTTTGTTTAACGGAAGAAGAGTCAGAGGAGGAGTATGCCTCCGCAGATGAGTATTTATCTTTAGATGAAGATTTGTTTTCCGGAAATGACTCATTAATGACCGATTGCATTGAAGAAGGGGTAAACATCATTGTGCCTTGCTTTGGTGCACCTGCCCATTTTGAAGTGAAGTATCATAGCTGTTAGAACAAGATTGGTTCTGATCATGATAATAACAATAAATTATTTTTTATATAATTGACCCTCTGATGTACGTATTTAACTGTTTCAGATAATGTTCTGACAGAAGCATCTTGAAATGCTGAGCTGAAAATAAATGAAGAAGTTCTTTGATGAAAGAACCATTTTAAGCGCAAGTGCTGATGCTGATGCTGACTCTAGTAATATAATTATTTAATTACATCTTATAACGCTTAGCAAGATTCTGTGTAAGCTGTTTCAGAAGTTTCTTGAAAGCAAGTGTTGTTCAGAAGATATTTGAAAGCAAGTGTTGTTCAAAAGATATTTGAAAGCAAGTGTTGTTCAGAAGATATTTGAAAGCAAGTGTTGTTCAGAAGATCTTTGAAAGCAAGTGTTGTTCAGAAGATATTTGAAAGCAAGTGTTGTTCAGAAGATCTTAGAAAGCAAGTGTTGTTCAAAAGATATTTGAAAGCAAGTGTTATTCAGAAGATATTTGAAAGCAAGCGTTGATCAGAAGTACTTAGCAAGCAAAGCATTGTTTAGAAGATATGCAAGCATGTTCTGAATACAAGACGTGAAGCCAAGTTCTGAAAGAATGCAAAAGCTAACAAGTATTGTCAAGCTTCAGGAGACATGTTCTTACATAGTGTCGTTTGCTCATTTAATGCAAAGACGGCTACATGCACTCAAGTGTCTATGCTAGTGCATTGGAAAATGGAATAGTGCAAGGAAACACGCAAACATTTAATGCTCTCCATTTGGAGGCAGCAACGGTCATGTTTCTTCATGCTATATATAGAAGAACATTTATTGCAAGCCAACTAACGCTCAAACGCTAAATTGCTCAACCAAAAAAAACTGAAAGATTGAATAACTGAAGTTCTGAATAGAACTTATCAAATTCAAGAGAAGCAAGATCTACGTGAAAGATTCTGGGCTCACAAACAAATTTCATACACTTTGTGCTATAATATTCTTAGTGAAAAATCACAGTTGTGATATAGCTTTCTTAGAAGCAAACTTTGTTTCACTATCTGTAAAGATTTATATCTTGTAATTGTTCCTTGAGAGACCAAGGTTGGTAAGAATTCTCAAGTAGACTAGGACTAGTTTGAGTCTTAGTGGTGTTAGTCACTTGTAAGGTTACTTGTGCATTGTTAGTCACAACAGTTGTTGTGTGATTGTAATCAGTTGATTATAGTGGATTAAGTCCTTGTTGAGAAAGGCGAAATCACCTTGGCGGGTGGACTGGAGTAGTTTAAGTTCAAATGAACCAGGATAAAAATAACCTTGTCTTTCCATTATTGTTGTGCCTTTAAGAAAAAGAAAAAGAGAAACTTATTCAACCCCCCCCCCCCTCTAAGTGTTTTCTCCACCTTCAATTGGTATCAGAGCCTGACTCTGAGGTCAACACTTAACCGTGTCAGGAAAAGATCCAGAAGAAAACACAAATGGATACTGAGCAAAACAACAATAGTTACAACAAACCTCTTGTATTTGATGGAGAAGATTTTGACTATTGGAAAGATAGACTAGAAAGTTTCTTTCTAGGTCATGATGGTCATTTATGGGATATAGTCTTGGATGGTTACACACATCCTACAGACTCAGAAGGAAACAAGATTGATAGGAAAAATATGGACAGACAACAAAAAGCTGATTTCAAAAATCATCATAGAGCTAGAAATATTTTTCTAAATGCTATCTCTAAAATGGAATATGAAAAAATCACTAATAGAGATACAGCACATGATATGTTTGAGTCACTCAAAATGACTCATGAAGGAAACGCTCAAGTGAAGGAGTCTAAAGCTCTGGCTCTCGTCCAGAAGTATGAAGCCTTCAGAGTAGAAGAAACTGAATCTATAGAAGCAATGTTCTCAAGGTTTCAAACTCTGATTGTTGGTCTGAGATGTTTGAACCAGGGATACACTAAAGCAGATCACGTTAAGAAGATAATCAGAAGCTTACCCAGAAGATGGGCTCCTATGGTCACTACTTTCAAAGTCTCAAAAGATCTGAACAACGTGTCTCTTGAAGAAATCATCAGTACTCTCAGAAGTCATGAGATAGAACTTGATGAGCACGAGCCTCAAGAGAAAGGTAAGTCCATTGCCCTTAAATCAATTATAAAATATGAAACTAAAGCTTTTCAGGGTAAAGAAGAAAACTCTAGAGGATCTGCTTCAGAAGAAGATGAACTATCCTTGCTCTCCAGAAGGATCAATCAGCTGTGGAAGCACAAGCAGAAGTATTTCAGAAACTCCAGAAGAAAAGGAAATGACTCTGAACAATCCTCTGGACACAGACTATCGAGTAACAGAATCAGTACCTGCTATGAATGCAATAAACAAGGTCACTACAAAAGTGAGTGTCCAAGGCTTCAGAAGGAGAAACATAAAGGGAAGTTAGTTAAGGAAAAGAAGAAAATTCTTATGGAAACATGGGATGATTCTGAATCTTTTGAAAATGAAACAGAATCAGAAGATGAACAAAACAATATAGCTCAAACTGACAACTTATCAGATGTATCAGAATCCTCTAAATCAGAATCAGAATCAGAATCAGACACTGAAGAGGTATTCCCTGACTTCATTGTTAATTTCACTAAACTTGAACTAGGAGAAAGTCTGAGTGAAATTCTGGAAAGATATCAGCAGCTTCGAGTCAAATTCAGGAATCTGAAAAAGGATCTTGCTTCTGACTCTGAAGTAACTGAGAGCCTGAGATAAGAAAACTCTGAGTTAAAAGAAAAAATTTCAAAACTAGAAAATGATCTACAAAACTCTCAGAAGGAAATAATCTCAAAAGATCCTAGTAATGTTGATAAGATCATAAAGAAATATGATCAAAGCTTTCAGAAGTTTCTAGCTAAAAACATAGATAGAAGCAAAATGGCTTCAATGATTTATGGAGTTAGCAAGAAAGACAGAATAGGTATAGGATACAAAGGCAAATTAACTCAGCCTAAGAAAGTTAAGGATCTGGTTATCAAACGTACTCCTCTCTATTATCACTTCACCACTGAGCACACACATCATATTAAATATACATCTTACTCTGGAAACTCTTATGCTAAACCAAAGTTCAAACAGAACTTTAAATACTCTAACCCAAGAGGACCCAAAAAGATATGGGTACCAAAAGACAAAATCATCTTTGTTGCAGATATTTTTAACAGCAAGGTTGATACTCCAGTACTAACACCTGGACTCTGGATGCTCTCTACTCATGAAGGAAAGAAATCATATGTTCCGAGGCTTGGAATCTAAAAGATTCTAAGGTTTCAGAGGTAATCAGAAACAGAAGATTACTGGCTCTGAAACTATTGGAAACAGGAATGGAAATACTACATCTGAAGCTCTGAACAAAGTTTGTCTAAAAGGAAAGTTTTCAGAACTTTCTTTTAATTTATAAAAAGTTGATTCTTCCTCTAGGCCACTAAAAATATCTTAAATTTCAATCTTTTTGAATGTACGTGTTTTTTCTGAACAAGTTGATTCTAAAAGCACAAAGGTGTTTTCTGCTTGGATATTGTGAACTCTCAAAAGGCTATAGAATATACAACACAGAAACTCTGATTGTTGAAGAATCAATCAAAGCCAGGTTTGATGATAAGCTTGGCCAGCAACAGCCAAAGCAAATTGATATTTCTATAGGTACAGAAGATCATCCCTCAAACTCTGAAACTTTAGAAGCAAAGGAAGACTCAGAAGATCATCCTCTTGACAATTCTCTGGATAATCTCAGAATCTCTGAACAACCCACTCATAAAAGATGAGTTCTCAGATGATATGAATGAAAAGTCAGTCAGAAGTTTTTAATCTTTATGATACTCAGAATTTCATTAGATCAAACAGTTGTCCCAGGCAACCTTCAGGAGATGAACACTTGGTGTGTTTCTGAAAGTTCACGCGTGCTAAGTTATTGACGTCGTTCTAGGTAACTGTTATGATTTGATTAAAATCTCATGTTTTCCCCTAACTTTTCAATTTCATTAAATGCTAAGTCATGATTACATTCTTTTTAATTAAATTTTGATTAAATACTCTTTTTACAGTTTTATTTTTTTAAAAACCTTTTTCTGAAAAGTCTTCTTAAATACCATTGTAAAAACCTTTCTCACTTTTTACCGTCTCTTTCAAAACTCAAACGTTTCTATGCATTTTTCTCTGAAACCCATTTTCTTCTCTCAAACCAAATTGCTCCAATGGCTTGCTCCTCTGCTCATTCTGAGAACATTCAATCTGGGCAATACATTGTTCCTAAGATAACCACTCTCATACCAATGGATAGCTTAGAGGTTATAAGTGAAATAATGGTGGACTTTGAGAATCTTAAAGATAATGGTTTTGATCTTCTTCCCGCTGTTGAGTTTCAAGGTTGGGGAAACTTCTTCGACCATCTAGTTAGTCCAGTGTTTCCTCATTTTGGTAAAGAATTCTGGATTCATGCAATTGCTTCTCCAAAGGTCATCCTCTCTTTCGTGATGGGTAAGGAAATCTCCATTACTGAAAACCTAATCAGAAAACTTCTAGGTTTTGAAGGAACTGGAGTTATTGGAATTGCTAATGGAAGAATGGAAATGTCAAAGGTTTATGCAGAAATTTTTACAAATGGACAAGGGTCTTCAAAGGTCAGAGACTTGAAAAATAAGTATAAGATATGGGCAAGAATAATCCATGGTTGCATTCATCATAGGAAGGAAACTAGCTCTCTAGACTATATAAATGCTGACCAACAATACTTGTTGTTCTGTCTTGGAACAAATATCAAAATTGGTTTACCCTATCTCTTGTTTGATCATCTCTGGACTCATGTGAAAGAAACGAGAGAAGCAGAAATAATGAAGAACCCAAAATCCAAAAGGAATTGGATTCCAATGGGGAGACTGATTTCAGACATTCTGACTGAGAATGGTCTGATTGCTCACCTGGATGAAGAGAATCTGCTGGGGAGTTAGAGCCTACTTGTGGAAAGTCTCTGACTGGAAAGAACTTGGTGAAGAGAAAGATTATAGACAAGCTGCTGATAGAACCAACGCCTTTTGTGTCAGCAACTGTTAAGAGAAGGAGGATTCCAATTGATGATTTTCCACTGTTAAACTCAGGTGATCACCCATGCATCATCCTGCATTACATTCAAATCTATAAAGAAAGTGGAACACCCATTGATCCTTCCTGGCTGCAAGGAAGACACGAAGCTGCTCCAGATGTTGTTCTTCAGCAACCTTTGAAAAGGAAAGCAGTTGAAGGACCTTCTGCTAGACCTCAGAAGAAGAAGAAAAAATCAGGTACACCAGCTAAAACTATATATGTTTATGATTATGAAAATATATCTACATCTGCTGAATCCTAAACCATAGGAGACATAGATGTTGATATAGATCTGACCATACCCTCTGATCTTATTGCTGAAAATCCTCAAAGAAATCAAGTTTTATCAGACTTGAGTGATTTTGACTCTGATGATTATTTTGAAACACAAACAGAACCCTCTCACTTAGAACCCTTTCAAACACCTGCTGAAAATATTTCTAGACCTCCTCCCAGACCATTATCACCCAGACCTACTGGATGGTATGATGTTGGCTCTTGGAGAATACCAGGAATCAACGAACCTCTGGCCACTCTAAATCCTCCATTCAACCTACCTTCTGAAAACATGTTTGCCTTAAATAGAACACAAACACAAAATCCTACCCCAACTGCTGACAACACCATAATCATTTCACCTGACATCACACCACCCACATCTCCACAACTTCCAACTCCTGACTCACCAGTGAATTCACCTCCTCACATTCCAGAACACCAAACTCATGAACCATCTGAACCATCACCAACACACGAACCCTCGGAAACTCTCAATCCATCAGAAACACCTGAACCCTCTGAACAACCTGACCAATCAGCAACTCCTGAACAAACAGTAAATCCTGAACCAGCTAACTTTCTAAGAACTGTAATTGATTTTGAATCACTAAAATTTCTGAAAAATAAAACTTTCAAAAAGGCTGTCCCAAAACCTGTTCAGCCAGATGTAAATATATTGATTCCTAATTTTTTAACAAAAGCTCAAGCATGGTTGAACCTGCTGAAGGAAGACCGCACCAGAAGTGTGAACCCAGCTGCAATAGATCTTCTATGGGAATCTTTCAGAAGAACTTTTGATGCTGAGTCACTGAAGCTGCAAGATTTATGTCACTCTCAGGTGATTGAGAACTTCTCTAAGCATCTGCATGCCTTTCAGTCAGAAGCTGCTGATATTTGGAATAAGAAGTATTCTCTAGTGATTGTTGATGCTCCAGCTGATGAAATGGAAATTTCAAAAGATGAATCTGAAGAATCCTCTAAAGATTCAAATCCTCTGGAAATTGTTATGTTGAATCAACCTTCTGCAAAAGCTGCACATGAACCAGTGCCAACTCTTGTGATGGATCTGGGTACTCTTCTATCAACTTTTGTTCGTTCTGACTGAACGGTTGCTACTCCAAAGGTTGTTTCTGCTGAAGCTTCTACATCCTCTGATCCTACTTCACTTGTAATGAATACTCTGAATGAGCTCAAGAGGGATAATGAAGCTATTCATGAGCGTTTAGATAAGCAAGATCAGAAAAACCAAGAAATCAGAACATGGATGATGAAACAAGCGGAATCTGCATCTGAGATCAAGAATCTTCTTATGGCCCTTGTTTCTAAGAAATCTTAGTGTCTTTCTATTTCTTGTTTTTTGTTTGTTGAACCTCTGAATCTTTTATTATAACATAACTTCTTTTTACGCTCTTCAACTATTTTTATATACTTTTTTTATTATGCCAAAAAGGGGGAGAAAATGAGTATTTTGATCTAATCTTTGATTAACAGTTATGAGACTAAGTCATACATTCTAACAAAATACAAGATTTCTTTCTATGCTTTAAAGATATTTTCAGGTATCATTTAAACTCTGGAAGTTTATTTCAAATGAACATTATCTTCAAAAGAACCTGATAAAGAAATCTCAGAAGAAAAATTCCAAAGCTCTGACGAAAACTCTTAGGAAGTTTTTCTTATAGAAATATTTATTTCAGGGGGAGATTCCAATCTCTTATTCAAATTTATTTCTATATATGAATATATTTTTATCATCATCAAAAAGGGGGAGATTGTTAGAACAAGATTGGTTCTGATCATATCTCAGAGTTTTTATGATAAAAATAAATTATATTTTATATGATTGATACTCTGATGTACGTATTTAACTGTTTAAGATAATGTTCTGACAGAAGCATCTTGAAGTGCTGAGCTAAAAATAAATGAAGAAGTTCTTTGATGAAAGAACCATTTTAAGCGCAAGTGTTGATGCTGATGCTTACTCTGGTAATATAATTATTTAATTACATCTTTTAACGCTTAGCAAGTTTTTGTGTAAGCTGTTTCAGAAGTTTCTTGAAAGCAAGTGATGTTCAAAAGATATTTGAAAGCAAGTGTTGTTCAGAAGATCTTTGAAAGCAAGTGTTGTTTAGAAGATATTTG
The DNA here is from genome assembly GCA_948472305.1 of Vicia faba. Lineage (NCBI taxonomy): Eukaryota > Viridiplantae > Streptophyta > Magnoliopsida > Fabales > Fabaceae > Vicia > Vicia faba. The sequence goes on from OX451737.1 coordinate 253,154,184, forward strand.
AAAGCAAGTGTTGTTCAGAAGATCTTTGAAAGCAAGTGTTGTTCAAAATATATTTGAAAGCAAGTGTTGTTCAGAAGATCGTAGAAAGCAAGTGTTGTTCAGAAGATATTTGAAAGCAAGCGCTGATCAGAAGTACTTAGCAATCAAAGCATTGTTTAGAAGATATGCAAGCATGTTCTGAATACAAGACTTGAAGCCAAGTTCTTAAAGAATGCAAAAGCTAACAAGTCTTGTCAAGCTTCATGAGACATGTTCTTACATAGTGCCGTTTGCTCATTTAATGCAAAGACGGCTACATGCACTCAAGTGTCTATGCTAGTGCATTGGAAAATGGAATAGTGCAAGGAAACACGCAGACATTTAATGCTCTCAATTTAAAGGCAGCAACGGTCATGTTTCTTCATGCTATATATAGAAGAACATTTATTGCAAGCCAACTAACGCTCAAACGCTAAACTGCTCAACCAAAAAAAACTGAAGTTCTGAATAGAACTTATCAAATTCAAGAGAAGCAAGATCTACGTGAAAGATTTAGGGATCACAAACAAATTTCATACACTTTGTGCTATAATATTCTTAGTGAAAAATCACAGTTGTGATATAGCTTTCTTAGAAGCAAACTTTGTTTCACTATCTGTATTGATTTATATCTTGTAATTGTTCCTTGAGAGACCAAGGTTGGTCAAAATTCTCAAGTATACTAGGACTAGTTTGAGTCTTAGTGGTGTTAGTCACTTGTAAGGTTACTTGTGCATTGTTAGTCACAACAGTTGTTGTGTGATTGTAATCAGTTGATTATAGTGGATTAAGTCCTTGTTGAGAAAGGCGAAATCACCTTGGCGGGTGGACTGGAGTAGTTTGAGTTCAAACGAACCAGGATAAAAATAACGTTGTCTTTCCATTATTGTTGTGCCTTTAAGAAAAAGAAAAAGAGAAACTTATTCAACCCCCCCCCCCCTTCTAAGTGTTTTCTCCACATTTAATTGGTATCAGAGACTGACTCTGAGCTCAACACTTAACCGTGTCAGGAAAAGATCCAGAAGAAAACACAAATGGCTACTGAGCAAAACAACAATAGTTACAACAAACCTCCTTTATTTGATGGAGAAGATTTTGATTATTGGAAAGATAGACTAGAAAGTTTCTTTCTAGGTCATGATAGTGATTTATGGGATATAGTCCTGGATGGTTACACACATCCTACAGACTCAGAAGGAAACAAGATTGATAGGAAAAATATGGACAGACAACAAAAAGCTGATTTCAAATATCATCATAGAGCTAGAAATATTTTTCTAAATGCTATCTCTAAAATGGAATATGAAAAAATCACTAATAGAGATACATCACATGATATGTTTGAGTCACTCAAAATGACTCATGAAAGAAACACTCAAGTGAAGGAGTCTAAAGCTCTAGCTCTCGTCCAGAAGTATGAAGCCTTCATAGTAGAAGAAACTGAATCTATAGAAGCAATGTTCTCAAGGTTTCAAACTCTGATTGCTGGTTTGAGAGTTTTGAACAAGGCATACACTAAAGCAGACCACATTAAGAAAATCATCAGAAGCTTACCCAGAAGATGGGCTCCTATGGTCACTGCTTTCAAAGTCTCAAAAGATCTGAACAACGTGTCTCTTGAAGAACTCATCAGTGCTCTCAGAAATCATGAGATAGAACTTGATGAGCACGAGCCTCAAGAGAAAGGTAAGTCCATTGCCCTTAAATTAATTATAAAATATGAAACTAAAGCTTTTCAGGGTAAAGAAGAAAACTCTGAAGGATCTGCTTCAGAAGAAGATGAACTATCCTTGCTCTCCAGAAGGATTAATCAGCTGTGGAAGTACAAGCAGAAGAATTTCAGAAACTCCAGAAGAACAAGAAATGACTCTGAACAATCCTTTGGACACAGACTATCGAGTAACAGAATCATTACCTGCTATGAATGCAATAAACAAGGTCACTACAAAAGTGAGTGTCCTTAAGGAAAAGAAGAAAAGTCTTATGGCAACATGGGATGATTCTGAATCTTCTGAAAATGAAACAGAATCAGAAGATGAACAAGACAATATAGCTCAAACTGACAACTTATCAGATGTCTCAGAATCCTCTGAATCAGAATCAGAATCAGACACTGAAGAGGTATTCTCTGACTTCACTGTTAATTTCACTAAACTTGAACTAGGAGAAAGTCTGAGTGAAATTCTAGAAAGATATCAGCAGCTTCGAGTCAAATTCAGGAATCTGAAAAAGGATCTTGCTTCTGACTCTGAAGTAACTGAGAGCCTGAGATCAGAAAACTCTGAGTTAAAAGAAAAAATTTCAAAACTAGAAAATGATCTACAAAACTCTCAGAAGGAAATAATCTCAAAAGATCCTAGTAATGTTGATAAGATCATAAAGAAATATGATCAAAGCTTTCAGAAGTTTCTAGCTAAAAACATAGATAGAAGAAAAATGGCTTCAATAATTTATGGAGTTAGCAAGAAAGACAGAATAGGTATAGGATACAAAGGCAAAGTAACTCGGCCTAAGAAAGTTAAGGATCTGGTTATCAAACGTGCTCCTCTCTATTATCACTTCACCACTGGGCACACACATCATATTAAATATACATCTTACTCTGGAAACTCTTATGCTAAATAAAAGTTCAAACAGAACTTTAAATACTCTAACCCAAGAGGACCCAAAAAGATATGGGTACTGTTGTACCCCAAAATTTTCCCTCCCAAATTCCTCAAGATTTGTCAAGAATGATCTTTAAATTGCTCAAAAATGGCTCAAGGGTTGTGCAGCCAAATCACTTCCTAGGACAGCTGAAATTAGGGTTTTGGTTCTTTCAAGGAATATGGGGTTTTCAATGGTTCAATCAAGTCTCATAGGCCTATATACATTCCCAAGCACCTACATGCCAAGTTTCAAGACTCACAGTGCCAATTTGCACAGTCAAAAGCTCCATTTGATCTACAGTCAACTGCAAGGGCAAAATGGTCATTTTGCAGTCAAAAGTCAGAATTTTTTTCAACATCTTATTTTGAGTTCACAATCATCACTTGATCACGTCTTGATCATGATTTCACAAAAATATCTCAAAAATCATCAAGATGCAAAAGTTACTATTTTTGGACAGTAGAAAAGTCAACTGTACTTTGACAAGGGCATAACCCTTTCATGGTTTATCATAAAAATTCCTTCAAAAGCTCATTTTGAAGAGGATGCAATTTCCTATAATCCATCTTCACACTCAAAGATCAATAAATGCTCTCACAAAAAAGTTACAAATTTTTACATTATAGGTCAATTTCAAAAGTCAACAAAAGTACACTTTGAGTCAAAGGCCATAACTTGAGATTGGTAAATCCAAATGACATGGGACCAAAGGCATTGGTTAGAGGACTTCAAGGGCTTTCCAAAATGTCCAAGAACATGGTCATATGATCAAAATTGAGCAAGTTGTGCATTGGAGAAGTTGGGAAATTTTTATGAATTTGCAAAAGTCAACTTTGCTCAAAACACCTTCTTTTTGCTAATGGGCATCAAATCTCTTCTTGAAACTTCACCCATGACCTATGCACGACCCACCAAGTTAAATGGGATTTATTTTCTTAAATTTATTGATTAAATGGATTTTTAATACATATTAATTCATTTAATTAATTTAAATCATAAGAAAATACAAGATTTGATTTTTAAATCAATTTGTGAACCAAATATGATCCAAATATGCTGACCAATTCGTACACAAGCTAAAAGATACAAAAAAAAATCCAATTTTGGCAACTTGTTCAATCATGAAAAATCAAGAATATTTGATTTATCAATCAAGGATTCAATCATCAATGCACATGGATATTGGCCCAACTCTTGACCTAATTTGATTGCCTTATACATAAGCAAGCCAACCATACCCTAATACACGACTAAAAAAGGTGCAGAAACGACCATATCAAATTCAAGAATTTTCAAGAAAACTCAAAACTGGTTCTTGCATTCTAGGCCAATTCAAGGCGTTTTGTCCATCCAAATACATTGCAGGAAGCACTAGGATTGATTTGCAATCAAATTCAAGCATCAAAGCTCAAGGAATCGCTACATACCATCTCACGATTTGCATTTATAATTCAAAATTGTATCTCTTAATTCATGCGCATTTAACATGTTTTTGTGACTGATTTGCATTCCTAGAGACCATACAAAGCTAATGGAATGATTGAATTGAACCATTGTGCCCTGAATCGAGAGATGCCATGATTGAATTTCTAGGGTTTTCAAGCTTTTAAATAGGGCTTTTCAATCCAGGAAAAATTAGGACCAATGGGATACATAGTTGAAATCGTGAGGCCAAGACGATGGGAACCCATACCTCGCGAAATATTTATGTTTGCTGTATTTCTATTCGCTATTTTTCCTTGTAGGAGGTAGTGGAGGTTAAAAACCCCCGCTATTTGATTCTGTTTACACAGAACAAAGGTTGAAGATGATGATGTGTTGTCATCTGATTGGTATATTTGAATTAGTGTGCGTTTTATTTTTTTTCCAAGCATAAGCGTTTGTTTGATATATGTTAATTGTTGTATATATTAATAACAAAGATGCAGCGTGGCTCAGTTGGTGGAAGCGTGAGTGGGATGTCCATTGGGACCTGGGTTCGAGTCCCAGGTCCCCCAAAACCTTGTTATTTTTATTCTTCAGGAATTCATGTGTAGCTTGCAAAGGGATGTCCACCATACACTTCACATACCAGTGCGCCAGATGTCTCCACAACTAGATCCAGTGGCCAAAGCTGAGTCCTCACCATAGTCTTCAGTCAACAAACGTGTGGACAAATCAGAAAGTCAACAAGGCCTGGAATGTTAATGGGCTTCAGAATTTCTTTTTCACTCCCAAATCAGGCCCAGCACCCCCTGGGTTTATTTCTTCCTCTCTTTTATATTTTTATTTAATTTGTTTTTTTTTTATTAATTATTATTATTATATTAACTAATTTATTTTTCCTTATAAAAAATTCATAAAACATAAAAAAATATAATATTTTATTTATTTAAATTTAATTAGTTTATTTTGTAAATAAATAAATAATTAATTAATTTAGTTTTAATTAGGTTAATTTTAACTTTTTTGCAATAATTTAAAATTAATGTAGAATTAGGGTTTTTAATAACTTTTAATCATCTTTATTATTTATTTTCTTAAACATCAAAAAACCAAAAAATATCCTTTTTATTAATTAATTAGTTTAGGTTTAATTTAATTCATAAATAATAAAAATCTCCTTCTTTCTCAAAAAAGGGTCAAAACCCTAAAAAACTCTCCGATTCAATTTTTCTCGCGCGTGTGATTTTTTTTTATTAATATTTTTCATCATATAATTGTATTTGCTCTGAGGATATAATAGCTTTAACCTTGGACCTTTTTATCGCTTTTATTTAATTTCCCGCAATTTACTTTTTCAAGGGTTTGTTTTTGGTGATGTAAATACCCGACGCCTTGTAATAGCGTAGTTTTATTTTCCGCAACTATTAACTGCTAGACGTATGCTAACTAGGCTATGCATGACAAGATCTATCTTAAATTAAAATCAACCGTAGCTCACCCTGACATGTACAAAGATAACATAACTGAAACCTGACACACTCGCACATGCCACTCCTAGGGTACGCCTCACTTGGTTGCCTCGACGTGGTCATTAAGTATAGGATGTTTTAGAGGTCGTCCTCCTGTCTAAAGATCACAGTTGCCTCGAAACGGTTGCCTCGGATAAAAAATGATCTAGGACATTAGGGTTACCGCTAAGGCGTCCTAACGTTGCTTTAGTGACCACGTGTCCCTAAAATCGAATTGACCCGAAAACTCCAACGACGGTGCTACCTACTCCTCAATAGTGGGATGGTACTATCTAAAGGACATTTACACAGCTTAATTTCTTTTGAGTAGGTAGAGGTTCTCAGGTACTTGCTCTTCTAAAACAAAACAAACTTTTCGCACTTACACTTTTCAAACAAAGTTTTCCACAACACTTCATACACTCTTGAGGACAGAAACAAGAGTTAAATCAAAGTTTTCAAACAAAAACTTTTTTCAAAACCCAAGAACACAAGAAAAGCAAAACTTTTTGAAAACATAGTGAGCAAGCACCTAAGAGCCCGTGGATAACCACGGATAGAAAGGGTGCTAACACCTTCCCTTTCTATAATCTACCTCCCGAACCCGAGAAACATCTCGAGAAGGAATTTTGTTGTGCTTTTGTCCTTTCCTTGTTGGATTAAATAAAAGACGGTGGCGACTCTTGCTTACCGCGACATTTTGCAAAAACAAACGCAAACGCGAACCAGCATTCCAAAACAGTCAGTTCTCATTCCCACCGATCACAGAACTAGCGACTCTACTGGGGAATATTAAGTGAGGTGTACCTTAGGATTAGATCACTTGTGTTTTCAATTGTATGCTCTGTATACTTTAATTTTGTGGGCTTGTATCTGAGTTTTATAGATCCTAACCCGGATCTGGGGGTACACTTTTTTTAGGTAAGTAGCAATAAACTGTGAGGGATCTGTCCGGCATAGACCGACACGGATGAAGCAGTAGCTATGTTGGTGTGACACCTTGGTCTGTACCGATATCCCTTGTGTTGGAACGAGGAGAATATGGGTCTTCTGAGGAGTAATTAAGCACCAACTGACCTTAGAACCTTAAATTGACCAACTTGGCCATAGAACAGTAGTAGTATGCTACACTCATTGAGACTAAACTCTCGCGATGGTTCCGGCCGCAAGAAAAGGTTGCCAAATTGGAATTATGACCGATTGAGGGTAGTCAGTGATATTGAGATCCTCTAGAACCCGGTTACTATTTTTAGGACAGGTCTTAACCAACTGAAATTGAAAGAGGGTAATACCTAAAGCTTCATGCCAGCCTGAAATCTAAGGGCTCTTTTGTGTGACTTGTGTGCCTTCAAACTTGAGCTACTTGCACATTCTTGTTATCTGACAGCATGAGTTCCTTGCAGGTATTGTTTATAGTCCTTATTCATTGCAGGGCTTACCTACCTCACCTCACACATCACTTCACGCATAGCATACACATCATAACATCATACCATAGCATTTCCTTAACCATTTCAAGGATCTCAAGGGTTTGTGATGCAGGTCAGGATGAACCAGATGTCTAGCAAGGGGAAAAGGGGATTTATTTTCCTCTAGCCAAGGTTGTCTAGAAATCAAAACACGATAAACTTGAGTCAGGGGCTATGACCCACTCGATATGGTGAGCTTGACTCTTGAAGAAGGACTCTCAGCAACATGAAGTTCCTTCAATCAAGCTGCAAAATTCAAATTCTAACAAGTTTCTTGTTTACCCCGCGAGATCCTTGAAAACATTGCATACATATATCATACATATCATTGCATAACAGGTCTCCCTTTACAGGTCTCTCATGTTCTCGCTGTTTATTTCAGCAATGGCTCTCCAACAAGACAACCAGGATCTTCATACTCAAGAGACTCAGTTCAGGGAAATCTTCCTAAACCTATCCAAGGGGCAGGAAGAGTTGAGAACACTCCTCATAGGGAATTTGGTCAAGAAGAGTCCTGAAGACAATAAGGACGAACGACTGAAACATCTATAAGCTGAGGTAGATGCAATGAGAACCCAGATGCTAGGGCAGATGGCTCTTATCCAAGGCTTAGCTCGGGATCAAGAAGAGTTGAGAACCATGATCAACCAGCTTCACCAAGACAGATACAACAATATGAAGCAAACAGTCAAGGCTGGGGATCAAATCATTAATTAGCCTCCAAGAAGACAAGCGTTTGGTATGGTGAAGAATGGACCTCTCCAAGTTGCTACTACCTCACGGGTCCAACAACAACCTTGCCATAAACAACGAGTTAATCAGAGGCCGTTTACCAAGCTCAACATGCCGTTGTCCCAAGCTTTGCAACACCTGTTGAGATTGAATCTGGTGACGTTGGTAGGACCTCATCCGAATCCTAAGACTTCTTCACCCAACTACAATCCTGATGCAAGGTGTGCATACCATTCTAACAGCTCGGGGCATGATACTGACGACTGTTGGAAGTTGAAGTACAAGATTCAAAACCTGATTGATGAAGGAGCATTGGAATTCACACAAGATGGTCAGGCTGAGTTCTTCTACCATCCATCCAAGGTTCACCAGTTGAAGTGACAAGTCCTGAGACGAGAAGACTTTTTGTTCATTGGAATTTTCAATTTGTAATTTTCTTTTGATTGTTCAAACATTTATTCATGTCAAACTTTATTACTTTATCAATGCATCACATATGTCTGTTTTGAATCAATCCATTCGTATTCACTATATTCAAATTGCTTTCATTTTTTGTGATGTTCAACTCTCGATTAAAAAATTCTAAGCCTTTTGAGGGAGGATGACGAAAACGATACAACGATCTTTACAGTATGCTTTTTAAACAGACCCCGCTGATGAGGTACAGGCATTGTTTCAAATCCTAAACAGTGGAGTTATAAGGAAGATAATCCCTCGTCAACCCCTTTGAGCCAAAGAAGTTTGAGTTTCTCTTTTCATGAATTAAAACCCTTAATTATAACCTGGGGCAGGGTAGTTCTCTCAGTTGATCCCGGTGCACAATGAATGGCATCAAAGAAGTCCTTCTAAAACAAGAGACAGTGATGGTTCCGAATAATTGTAAGGACAGGCAGTCATTGTCTCTCAAAATAAAAGCGCAATAAGTCAAAACCTACGAAGGAGACTTACACAAAAACTGGGGCATCCCGCTGACTGTAATCACAAAAGAAACAGTTCAGGTAAAAAGACAGGGATAACACAATAAAAAAGGAAGGGGTCCTACAAACCCTCAACAAAAAGAAATGACTGCCTGGTCAAAATAAACTATCAGTATCTGAACCATCACCAGAATATCATAGCAAAGACTCAAACAAGATAATGCACGATTAGCTGAGTTTAGGATCGAAGAACATCACGAAGAGCGGGTGGGTACAAATAAATTTGGAGCCTTTATCCTTTGTTTCTTAAACCGTGAACCAGGCCACGTTATAACCCTTAAAAAGTCCTAGTTGAAGCATGGGTTAGTCCGAAAGCATACTGTTACAAAAGGTGTCCTGACTCCTGTAGGGCTTGCTGTAAAATCCTGAGTTGACATCACATTTTACAAAAAATTCACTTGTTTTATTGAAAACTACATTTTCAAAAAAAAAAACTTCAAAACAGACATAGGCTTTGCATTCTTAAAATAACATTGTTTGCATATGGCTATTTGTTCAAACAGCAGAGAAATTCGCACGATGAATATCTAGTGAACAAAAACCTTCTCAATAAAAAGAGTCACCTCAAGTGGAAAAAACACTTCCAACCAAGGGGCAGACATAACCATTGTCCATCATCTGGGGGAGTCAAGTCAAGATTCAAGGAATCTCTCAAGATGCCAAATAGCCATGGGAAGATCTCTGTCTGAATCACATGGGGCATTGGATATGAATTCCAGCGACGAATCTTGTACGATCAAACATCTTCTGGTAGTATGGCAACACAACACTACTGACAGAGACAACTCCCTGCACTCTGAGAATGTGGACATATTCAAAAAATACTATGCATAATCAAAGACCTGCTAGGTCGACTGGCCTAGGCAAAAGTAAGGGCTTCTCGGCGAACCAAAAGGGTTCGGGCAAAAATAAGGGATGAAAATAAAAAAATTTGTACACCCGGCAAGTCGAAAACCTGAAAAGGCGGCTTGGGCAAAAATGGGTATCCCGGTGGACTGAAAACCCGAAAGGGCGGTCCAGGCAAAAGTTAGGGATCAAAGCGTACGACTATCTCCCGTCATCTCGTCACTTGCCTACCCGAAGAAGATTTGTCAATCGGCAGTTATCAAGCACCTCAAAGGCCTTCTTCTCCCGCAGAAACTGGGGCAATAAGAATTGTCCGAACTGTACAAGCTGCTCTGTCCACCAGATACAAGGTAGATTCAGTTGAAGGATATGGCTAAGATACCTTCACTCTCCGCAGAGTAAGACAATAATGGTAGCTCTCCCTACTGAGACTTGCAACCATGGACGAATCAGCAATACTCTCCCCAAGCAGAGTTAGTCTACCGTCAGCCCTAAAAAAGTTAAGTATCCCCAGTAGGTCTTAATATTCCCCAGCGGAGTATACAGACATTCCTCCGCAAGCATCCCCGGCAGTCTTAATATTCGTCAACAAAGTATAAGAATGTTCCCCGACGGAATACAAAATACCCCCAGTGGAGCTATTTCCCAGCGCAGTCTAAAAAAGCTTCCCTGCCAGAGTTGAATCATCTTACCCAGTAGATTCTAGAAGCTTGTCCCCTGCAGAGTACAAAGGTATCTCCTCAGCCAAATTCAGAGGTTATCCCCACGAGAGTCTAACTGGGTTATCCTCAGCAAGTTGCAACTGAAAGATCATCCCCAGCGAAGTTCTTTCTATCCCCTGCGGAATTCATAATCAAAATCCCCAACAAAGCTTATCAACGGAATCCCCAGCGGAGTTCATCATTAAAATCTAAGCGAAGTACCTCTTCCCACAGAGTAATTCCCCGCAGAGTAATCTCTTCATCAAGTTTATCCCCCAACGGAGTCATCTTCTCCTACAAGTTCATTCTCACAATCATCTTCGTTCATTATCCCCAGCGGAAACGAAGAATTCAACACTATTCCCCAGCAGCTCCAGGATTTATTTTCCCCATATAAAAACATCACATCTTCATACATCACGACATGCATACGCATCATACAACACAAATCTCATTTATGTTGAGAACATCATGACATCATGCATTTCATACATCATGACATTGCATACAGCTAACGTTTTACCTTTTTCAGGAAAAGGTCAATCAAAAGATGGCTACCATCAATCTTTTCAAGTTCCAGATTAATACCTGTAACAAGCCAGGAAAATATCTATGGACGACTGATTGTAGATCGATACCTGTAACAAGCCAGGAAAGTTATCTACGTGAAGAGATTGAAGATCAATACCTGTTACAAGCCAGGAAGACCATCTTTCTTTCTCAGGTCAGAGATTAATACTTGAAACCAGACAGGACAACTATCTCCTCGACCAACCTTTCTTAAGTTCCAGATCAATACCTGTAACAAGCCAGGAAAATTCTGTGGACGACTGATTGTAGGTTAACACCTGAAACCAGCCAGGAAAACCACCTACACGAAGAGATTGAAAGTTAATACCTGTAACAAGCCAGGAAGACCATCTTTCTTTCTCAAGTCAGAGATTAATACCTGTAACCAGCCAGGACAACTATCTCATCGACCAACCTTTCTTAAGTTCCAGATCAATACCTGTAACAAGCCAGGAAAATTCTGTGGACGAATGAGTGTAGATCTATACCTGTAACAAGCCAGGAAAGTTATCTACATGAAGAGATTGAAGATCAATACCTGTAACAAGCCAGAAAAACTATTTTTCTTTCTCAGGTCAGAGATTAATACCTGAAACCAGACAGGACAACTATCTCCTCGACCAACCTTTCTTAAGTTCCAGATGAATACTTGTAACAAGCCAGGAAAATTCTGTGAACGACTGATTGTAGATCAATACCTGTAACAAGCCAGGAAATGTATCTACATAAAGAGATTGAAGATCAATACATGTAACAAGCCATGAATACCATCTTCCTTTCTCAGGTCAGAGATTAATATCTGTAACCAGCCAGGACAACTATCTCATCGGCCAACCTTTTTCAAGTTCCAGATTAATACCTGAAACCAGCCAGGACAACTATCTACTTGATCATCATCAGGCAACCCTACACCGGTTCCTTCTCTCTTTCAGATGCAGTTTCACACGGACTCATCATCAGGCAACCCTACACAGGTTCCTTCTTTCAACTTACAAGAAACAATCTCCAGATGGCATCTATAAGCCCATCCTCCTACCAACATTCCCCAGATGGAATCTATAAGCCCATCCTCCTATCCACCATCTCTCTAAATGGCATCTGTAAACCCATTCCCGACATCACATTGCTGATACTACACCATGCGAGTGCAAATTTCTGGGCACTTTAGTGTTCAATCATCTTCCACCTTCGGATCACGAAAGGCATGCAAGCCAATCTACATCCTCATGTCCAAGAAGATTGAACATGGGAAACTGTTGTACCCCAAAATTTTCCCTCCCATATTCCTCAAGATTTGTCAAGAATGATCTTCAAATTGCTCAAAAATGGCTCAAGGGTTGTGCAGCCAAATCACTTCCTAGGACAGCTGAAATTAAGGTTTTGGTTATTTCAAGGAATCTGGGGTTTTCAATGGTTCAATCAAGTCTCATAGGCCTATATACATTCCCAAGCACCTACATGCCAAGTTTCAAGACTTACAGTGCCAATTTGCACAGTCAAAAGCTCCATTTGATCTACAGTCAACTGCAAGGGCAAAATGGTCGTTTTGCATTCAAAAGTCAGAATTTTTTTGTCAACATCTTATTTTGAGTTCACAATCATCATTTGATCAAGTCTTGATCATGATTTCACAAGAATAGCTCAAAAATCATCAAGATGCAAAAGTTACTATTTTTGGACAGCAGAAAAGTCAACTGTACTTTGACAAGGGCATAACCCTTTCATGGTTTATCAGAAAAATTCCATCCAAAGCTCATTTTGAATAGGATGAAATTTCCTATAATCCATCTTCACACTCCAAGATCAAGAAATGCTCTCACAAAAAGTTACAAGTTTTTACATTATGGTCAATTTCAAAAGTCAACAAAAGTACACTTTGAGTCAAAGGCCATAACTTGAGATTGGCAAATCCAAATGACATGGGACCAAAGGAATTGGTTAGAGGACTTCAAGGGCTTTCCAAAATGTCCAAGAACTTGGTCATATGATCAAAATTGAGCAAGTTGTGCATTGGAGAAGTTGGGAAATTTTCATGAATTTGCAAAAGTCAACTTTGCTCAAAACACCTTCTTTTTGCTAATGGGCCTCAAATCTCTTCTTGAAACTTCACCCATGACCTATGCACGACCCACCAAGTTAAATGGGATTTATTTTCTTAAATTTATTGATTAAATGGATTTTTAATACATATTAATTCATTTAATTAATTTAAATCATAAGAAAATACAAGATTTGATTTTTAAATCAATTTGTGAACCAAATATGATCCAAATATGCTGACCAATTCGTACACAAGCTAAAAGATACAAAAAAAAAATCCAATTTTGGAAACTTGTTCAATCATGAAAAATCAAGAATATTTGATTTATCAATCAAGGATTCAATCATCAATGCACATGGATATTGGCCCAGCTCTTGACCTGATTTGATTGCCTTATACATAAGCAAGCCAACCATACCCTAATACACGACTAAAAAAGTTGCAGAAACGACCATATCAAATTCAAGAATTTTCAAGAAAACTCAAAACCGGTTCTTGCATTCTAGGCCAATTCAAGGCGTTTTGTCCATCCAAATACATTGCAGGAAGCACTAGGATTGATTTGCAATAAAATTAAAGCATCAAAGCTCAAGGAATCGCTACATACCATCTCACGGTTTGCATTTATAATTCAAAACTGTATCTCTTAATTCATGCGCATTTAACATGTTTTTGTGACTGATTTGCATTGCTAGAGACCATACAAAGCTAATGGAATGATTGAATTGAACCATAGTGCCCTGAATCGAGAGATGCCATGATTGAATTTCTAGGGTTTTCAAGCTTTTAAATAGGGCTTTTCAATCCAGGAAAAATTAGGACCAATGGGATACATGGTTGAAATCGTGAGGCCAAGACGATGGGAACCCATACCTCGCGAAATATTTATGTTTGCTGTATTTCTATTCGCTATTTTTCCTTGCAGGAGATAGTGGAGGTTAAAAACCCCCGCTATTTGATTCTGTTTACACAGAACAAAGGTTGAAGATGATGATGTGTTGTCATCTGATTGGTATATTTGAATTAGCGCGCGTTTTATTTTTTTCCAAGCATAAGCGTTTGTTTGATATATGTTAATTGTTGTATATATTAATAACAAAGATGCAGCGTGGCTCAGTTGGTGGAAGCGTGAGTGGGATGTCCATTGGGACCTGGGTTCGAGTCCCAGGTCCCCCAAAACCTTGTTATTTTTATTCTTCAGGAATTCATGTGTAGCTTGCAAAGGGATGTCCACCATACACTTCACATCTCAGTGCGCCAGATGTCTCCACACCTAGATCCAGTGGCCAAAGCTGAGTCCTCACCATAGTCTTCAGTCAACACACGTGTGGACAAATCAGAAAGTCAACAAGGCCTGGAATGTTAATGGGCTTCAGAATTTCTTTTTCACTCCCAAATCAGGCCCAGCACCCCCTGGGTTTATTTCTTCCTCTCTTTTATATTTTTATTTAATTTGTTTTTTTTATTAATTATTATTATTATATTAACTAATTTATTTTTCCTTATAAAAAATTCATAAAACATAAAAAAATATAATATTTTTATTTATTTAAATTTAATTAGTTTATTTTGTAAATAAATAAATAATTAATTAATTTAGTTTTAATTAGGTTAATTTTAACTTTTTTGCAATAATTTAAAATTAATGTAGAATTAGGGTTTTTAATAACTTTTAATCATCTTTATTATTTATTTTCTTAAACATCAAAAAACCAAAAAATATCCTTTTTATTAATTAATTAGTTTAGGTTTAATTTAATTCATAAATAATAAAAATCTCCTTCTTTCTAAAAAAAGGGTCAAAACCCTAAAAAACTCTCCGATTCAATTTTTCTCGCGCGTGTGATTTTTTTTTATTAATATTTTTCATCATATAATTGTATTTGCTCCGAGGATATAATAGCTTTAACCTAGGACCTTTTTATCGCTTTTATTTAATTTCCCGTAATTTACTTTTTCAAGGGTTTGTTTTTGGCGATGTAAATACCCGACGCCTTGTAATAGCGTAGTTTTATTTTCCGCAACTATTAACTGCTAGACGTATGCTAACTAGGCTATGCATGACAAGATCTATCTTAAATTAAAATCAACCATAGCTCACCCTGACATGTACAAAGATAACATAGCTGAAACCTGACACACTCGCACATGCCACTCCTAGGGTACGCCTCACTTGGTTTCCTCGACGTGGTCATTAAGTATAGGATGTTTTAGAGGTCGTCCTCCTGTCTAAAGATCACAGTTGCCTCGAAACGGTTGCCTCGGATAAAAAATGATCTAGGACATTAGGGTTACCGCTAAGGCGTCATAACGTTGCTTTAGTGACCACATGTCCCTAAAATCGAATTGACCCGAAAACTCCAACGACGGTGCTACCTACTCCTCAATTGTGGGATGGTACTGTCTAAAGGACATTTACACAGCTTAATTTCTTTTGAGTAGGTAGAGGTTCTCAGGTACTTGCTCTTCCAAAACAAAACAAACTTTTCGCACTTACACTTTTCAAACAAAGTTTTCCACAACACTTCATACACTCTTGAGGACAGAAACAAGAGTTAAATCAAAGTTTTCAAACAAAAACTTTTTTCAAAACCCACGAACACAAGAAAAGCAAAACTTTTTGAAAACATAGTGAGCAAGTACCTTAGAGCCCGTGGATAACCACGGATAGAAAGGGTGCTAACACCTTCCCTTTCTATAATCTACCTCCCGAACCCGAGAAACATCTCGAGAAGGAACTTTGCTGTGCTTTTGTCCTTTCCTTGTTGGATTAAATAAAAGACGATGGCGACGCCTGCTTACCGCAACATTTTGCGAAAACAAACGCAAACGCGAACCAGCATTCCAAAACAGTCAGTTCTCATTCCCACCAATCACAGGTACCAAAAGACAAAATCATCTTTGTTGAAAATATTTTTAACAACAAGGTTGATACTCCAGTACTAACACCTGGACTCTGGATGCTCTCTACTCATGAAGGAAAGAAATCATATGTTCCAAGGGCTGGAATCTAAAAGATTCTAAGGTTTCAAAGGTAATCAGAAAAGAAGATTACTGGCTCTGAAACTATTGGAAACAGGAATGGAAATACTACATCTGAAGCTCTGAACAAAGTTTGTCTAAAAGGAAAGTTTTCAGAACTTTCTTTTAATTTATAAAAAGTTGATTCTTCCTCTAGGCCACTAAAAATATCTTAAATTTCAATCTTTTTGAATGTACGTGTTTTTTCTGAACAAGTTGATTCTAAAAGCACAAAGGTGTTTTCTGCTTGGATATTGTGAACGCTCAAAAGGCTATAGAATATACAACACAGAAACTCTGATTGTTGAAGAATCAATCAAAGTCAGGTTTGATGATAAGCTTGGTCAGCAACAGCCAAAGCAAATTGATATTTCTGTAGGTATAGAAGATCATCCCTCAAACTTTGAAACTTCAGAAGCTAAGGAAGACTCAGAAGATCATCCTCTTGACAATGCTCTGGATAATCTCAGAATCTCTGAACAACCCACTCATAAAAGATGAGTTCTCAGATGATATGAATGAAAAGTGAGTCAGAAGTTTTTAATCTTTATGATACTCAGAATTTCATTAGATCAAGCAGTTGTCCCATGCAACCTTCAGGAGATGAACACTTGGTGTGTTTCTAAAAGTTCACGCGTGCTAAGCTATTGACGTCGTTCTAGGTAACTGTTATGATTTGATTAAAATCTCACGCTTTCCCCTAACTTTTCAATTTCATTAAATGCTAAGTCATGATCAGATTCTTTTTAATTAAATTTTGATTAAATACTCTTTATACAGTTTTATTTTTTTTAAAACCTATTTCTGAAAAGTCTTCTTAAATACCATTGTAAAAACCTTTCTCACTTTTTACCGTCTCTTTCAAAACTCAAACGTTTCTGTGCATTTTTCTATGAAACCCATTTTCTTCTCTCAAACCAAATTGCTCCAATGTCTTGCTCCTCCGCTCATTCTGAGAACATTCAATCTGGGCAATACATTGTTCTTGAGAGAACCACTCTCATACCAATGGATAGCTTAGAGGTTATAAGTGAAATAATGGTGGACTTTGAGAATCTTAAAGATAATGGTTTTGATCTTCTTCCTGCTATTCAGTTTCAAGGTTGGGGAAACTTCTTCGACCATCTAGTTGGTCCAGTTTTTCCTCATTTTGGTAAAGAATTCTGGATTCGTGCAATTGCTTCTCCAAAGGTCATCCTCTCTTTCGTGATGGGTAAGGAAATCTCCATTACTGAAAACCTAATCAGAAAACTTCTAGGTTTTGAAGGAACTGGAGTTATTGGAATTGCTAATGGAAGAATGGAAATGTCAAAGGTTTATGCAGAAATTTTTACAAATGGACAAGGGTCTTCAAAGGTCAGAGACTTGAAAAATAAGTATAAGATACGGGCAAGAATAATCCATGGTTGCATTCATCATAGGAAGGAAACTAGCTCTCCAGACTATATAAATGTTGACCAACAATACTTGTTATTCTGTCTTGGAACAAATATCAAAATTGATTTACCCTATCTCTTGTTTGATCATCTCTGGACTCATGTGAAAGAAACGAGAGAAGCTGAAAGAATGAAGAACCCAAAATCCAAAAGGAATTGGATTCCAATGGGGAGACTGATTTCAGACATTCTGACTGAGAATGGTCTGATTGCTCACATGGATGAAGCGAATCTGTTGGGGGAGTTAGAGCCTACTTGTGGAAAGGCTCTGACTGGTAAGAACTTGGTGAAGAGAAAGATTATAGACAAGCTACTGATAGAACCAATGCCTTTTGTGTCAGCAACTGTTAAGAGAAGGAGGATTCCAATTGATGATTTTCCACTGTTCAACTCAGGTGATCACCCATGCATCATCCTGCATTACATTCAAATCTGTAAAGAAAGTGGAACACCCATTGATCCTGCCTGGCTGCAAGGAAGACACGAAGCTGCTCCAGATGTTGTTCTTTAGTAATCTTTGAAGAGGAAAGCAGTTGAAGGACCTTCTGCCAGACCTTAGAAGAAGAAGAAAAAATCAGGTACACCAGCTAAAACTATATATGTTTATGATTCTGAAAATATATCTACATCTGTTGAACCCCAAGCCATAGGAGACATAGATGATGATATAGATCTAACCATACCCTCTGATCTTATTGCTGAAAATCCTCAAAGAAATCAAGTTTTATCAGACTTTAGTGATTTTCACTCTGATGATTATTCTGAAACACAAACAGAACCCTCTCACTCAGAACCCTTTCAAACACATGCTAAAAATCTTTCTAGACATCCTCCCAGACCATTATAACACAGACCTACTTGATGGTATGATGCTGTCTCTTGGAGAATACCAGGAATCAACGAACCTCTGGCCACTCTAAAGCCTCCATTCAACCTACCTTCTGAAAACATTTTTTCCTTAAACATAACACAAACACAAAATCCTACCCCGACTACTGACAACACCATAATCATTTCACCTGACATAACACCACCCACATCTCCACAACTTCCAACTCTTGACTCACCATTTAATTCACATCCTCACATTCTAGAACACCAAACTCATGAACCATCTGAACCAATCACCAACACATGAACCCTCTGAAACTCTCAATCCATCAGAAACACCTGAACCCTCTGAACAACCTGACCAATCAGCAACTCCTGAACAAACAGTAAATCCTGAACCAGCTAACTTTCTAAGAGCTGTAGTTGATTTTGAATCACTACAATTTATGAAAAGTAAAACTTTCAAAAAGGCTGTCCCAAAACCTGTTCAGCCAAATGTAAATATATTGTTTCAGAATTTTTTAACAGAAGCTCAAACATGGTTGAACCTATTGAAGGAAGACCGCACCAGAAGTGTGAACCCAGTTGCAATAGATCTTATGTGGGAATCTTTCTGAAGAACTTTTGATGCTGAGTCATTGAAGCTGCAAGATTTATGTCACTCTTAGGTGATTGAGAACTTCTCCAAGCATCTACATGCCTTTCAGTCAGAAGCTGCTGATATTTGAAACAAGAAGTCTTCTCTGATGATTGCTGATGCTCCAGCTGATGAAATGGACATTTCAGAAGATGAATCTGAAGAATCCTCTGAAGATTCAAATCCTCTGGTAATTGTTCTGTTGAATCAACCTTCTGCAAAAGTTGCACCTGAACCAGTGCCAACTCTTGTGATGGATTTGGGCACTCTTCTATCAACTTTTGTTCATTCTGACTCAACGGTTGCTACTCGAAAGGCTGTTTCTGCTGAAGCTTCTACATCCTCTGATCCTACTTCACTTGTAATGAATACTCTGAATGAGCTCAAGAGGGATAACAGAGCTATTCATGAGCGTTTGGATAAGCAAGATCAGACAAACCATGAAATCATAGCAAGGATGATGAAACAAGAGGAATCTGCATTTGAGATCAAGAATCTTTTTATGGCCCTTATTTATAAGAAATCTTAATGTCTTTCTGTTTCTTGTTTTTTTTTGTTGAACCTCTGAATCTTTTATTATAACATAACTTCTTTTTACGCTCTTCAACTATTTTTATATACTTTTTGATTATGCCAAAAAGGGGGAGAAAATGAGTATTTTGATCTAATCTCTGATTAACAGTTATGAGACTAAGTCATACATTCTAACAAAATACAAGATTTCTTTCTATGCTTTAAAGATCTTTGTAGGTATCATTTAAACTTTGGAAGTTTATTTCAAATGAACATTATCTTCCAAAGAACCTGATAAAGAAATCTCAAGAAAAATTCCAAAGCTCTGATGAAAATTCTCAGGATCTTTTTCTTATAGAAATATTTATTTCTGGGGGAGATTCCTATCTCTTATTCAAATTTATTTCTATATATGAATATATTTTTGTCATCATCAAAAAGGGGGAGATTGTTAGAACAATATTGGTTCTGATCATATCTCAGAGTTTTGATGATAACAATAAATTATATTTTATATAATTGATACTCTGATGTACGTATTTAACTGTTTCAGATAATGTTCTGACAGAAGCATCTTGAAATGCTGAGCTGAAAATAAATGAAGAAGTTCTTTGATGAAAGAACCATTTTAAGCGCAAGTGCTGATGCTGATGCTAACTCTGGTAATATAATTATTTAATTACATCTTCTAACGCTTAGCAAGTTTCTGTGTAAGCTGTTTCAGAAGTTTCTTGAAAGCAAGTGTTGTTCAGAAGATATTTGAAAGCAAGTCCTGTTCAGAAGATCTTTGAAAGCAAGTGTTGTTCAGAAGATATTTGAAAGCAAGTGTTGTTCAAAAGATCTTTGAAAGCAAGTGTTGTTCATAAGATATTTGAAAGCAAGTGTTATTCAGAAGATCTTTGAAAGCAAGTGTTGTTCAGAAGATATTTGAAAGCAAGTGTTGTTCAGAAGATCTTAGAAAGCAAGTGTTGTTCAAAAGATATTTGAAAGCAAGTGTTATTCAAAAGATATTTGAAAGAAAGCGCTGATCAGAAGATATTTGAAAGCAAGTGTTATTCAGAAGATATTTGAAAGCAAGCGCTGATCAGAAGTACTTAGCAAGCAAAGCATTGTTTAGAAGATATGCAAGCATGTTCTAAATACAAGACGTGAAGCCAAGTTCTGAAAGAATGCAAAAGCTAACAAGTCTTGTCAAGCTTCAGGAGACATGTTCTTACATAGTTCCATTTGCTTATTTAATGCAAAGACGGCTACATGCACTCGAGTGTCTATGTTAGTGCATTGGAAAATGGAATAGTGAAAGGAAACACGCAAACATTTAATGCTCTCAATTTGAAGGCAGAAACGGTCATGTTTCTTCATGCTATATATAGAAGAACATTTATTGCAAGCTAACTAATGCTCAAACGCTAAACTGCTCAACCAAAAAAAAAACTGAAAGATTGAATAACTAAAGTTATGAATAGAACTTATCAAATTCAAGAGAAGCAAGATCTACGTGAAAGATTTTGGGCTCACAAACAAATTTCATGCACTTTGTGCTATAATATTCTTAGTGAAAAATCACAGTTGTGATATAGCTTTCTTAGAAGAAAACTTTGTTTCACTATCTGTAAAGATTTATATCTTGTAATTGTTCCTTGAGAGACCAAGGTTGGTCAGAATTCTCAAGTAGACTAGGACTAGTTTGAGTCTTAGTGGTGTTAGTCACTTGTAAGGTTACTTGTGCATTATTAGTCACAACAGTTGTTGTGTGATTGTAATCAGTTGATTATAGTGGATTAAGTCGTTGTTGAGAAAGGCGAAATCACCTTGGCAGTGGACTGGAGTAGTTTGAGTTCAAACGAACTAGGATAAAAATAACCTTGTCTTTCCATTATTGTTGTGCCTTTAAGAAAAAGAAAAAGAGAAACTTATTCAACCCCCCCCCCCTTTATATGTGTTTTCTCCACCTTCAATAACAAGCCAGTTGTTACCCCATTGGTAATTAGTTTGCTAGGTCCTATCCCCTACAAATCAGATAAGGTTGTGCCTTACAAATACAACGCTACAATCTTGGAGGACGGTGTGGAGGTTCCCATCCAGACAATTCTTGATGTTGGAAATATAGCCTTTAATAGCAGGGTGACCCATAACGGTCATGTGTTTGCATCGGTTGTTCGGAGAGATGATGATGTTGGAAAGAAAGTTGCTGAGAATGATGAACCCAATAAGGCTACGGAAGAGACTTACGGAGCTACGTTAGATAAAGAAGTAGATGATATTTTGAAGATAATTAAGATGAGCGACTACAGAATTATAGATCATCTACTGCAAACTCCTTCAAAAATATCCATCTTGGCTTTATTGATGAACTCCTATACTCATAGAGAATCCTTGATGAGGGTACTAGACCAAGCTTTTGTGGAGAGTGATATGCCAATATATCAATTCAACAGCGTAATAGGAAACATTACGTCATGTAATAACTTGAGTTTCTGTGATGATGAATTACCAGATGAAGGGAGGAATCACAACTTGGCCCTCCACATCTTTATGAACTGCAAGAATGATTCACTATCCAATGTGCTGATTGATAATGGATTCGTGTTGAATGTTATACCAAGAAGTACCCTTATGAAGTTAAAATATCAAGGAACGCCTATGCGCCCTAGTGGTATCATTGTGAAAGCGTTTGATGGGTCAAGGAAATTTGTCATCGGTGAAGTGGACTTACCTATCCATATAGGACCACATTTGTTTTAGATAACCTTCCATGTCATGGACATTGTTCCTGCTTACAGCTGTTTGCTAGGACGGCTGTGGATACATGAAGTAGGGGCTGTCACTTCAACTTTACACCAGAAGCTAAAGTTCGTGCGTGAAGGGAAGGTGGTGATTATAAATGGGGAGCAGGTATTGTTGATATCTCATTTGTCCTCTTTCAGTATTGTAGAAGAAGATGAAGCTGCTGTTGGAACCCAGTTCCAAGCCTTATCCATTGATAACATAAGAGGAAATGAGAATTCCATGGTTTCGCTGAAGGATGCGCAGCAGGTTGTGCGTAATGGTCATAGTGAAGTTTGGGGACGAATTGTGGATCCACCTGTAAACAAGAACAGAACTGGCTTAGAGTTCTCTTTGAAGAATGACAAAGGTAAGGGCATGAAGCCGAAGTCTGCTGCAGGCAGGTATCAAGACATTTTTCGTAGCGGAGGCTATCTTCATCCGATTATTTCCAAGATTAACGCCATTGTGGAGGATAAAGTAGAGCAGGAAATTCCGAATTATGTGATGCACGGAGTCAGGGTTCAGAACTGGATCACCATTGATGTTCCCTCTTGCATACATGTTTCAAAGTAATTTGATTTGTTAATCTTTTTTTCTTGAAAAGCTTTCACTCTACCCAAGGTGGAAGTATTAATATTTTGGGACTTATCTGTTTGCTGTGACTTTTAAGATCATTAATAAAAGTTGTCTTTGCTTCCCGAATTATGTCTTTATTTTATGCTTTTTCTCGGAAAATGGTAATAAAAAAAACCTTTCAAAATAAATAATAGCTGAAATTTAATCTGCATGGTCACTTGTTATATGTGTCAGTTTCTAAATGCAATCACAAATCATATGTGCAGATTAATTAAAAAACTCGTTGAATACAATGACCCTGCACCCTTTCCCAACTTTGAATGTCCTGTGTATAGGTCTGAAGAAGAAGATTATGATGAGATTCCAGAAGAGGTCTCACGGTTGCTTGAGCACGAGGAAAATAACATTCGGCCATATAAAGAGCCTTTGGAAGTGATCAATTTGGGTTCAGAAGAAGATCCAAAGGAGGTCAAGATTGGAGCATCGCTGCATCCCGATGTGAAGAGCAAGTTGATTGAGTTGTTGAAGGAGTGTGTGGATATCTTTGCTTGGTCTTACCAAGATATGCCCGGTCTAGATACATATATTGTCGAGTACCGTTTTCCGTTGAAGCCAGAGTGTTCACCAATTAAACAAAAGTTGAGAAGAACTCACCCAGATATAGCAGTAAAGATCAAAGAGGAGGTTCTAAAGCAAATTAATGATGGTTTTCTTGTGACGTCAGTGTATCCTCAATGGATTGTCAATATTGTCCTAGTACCGAAAAAAGATGGAAAAGTCCGCATGTGCGCAGATTACAGAGATCTAAATAAAGCTAGTACAAAAGATGATTTTCTGTTACCTCACATCGACATGTTAGTTGTTAGCATAGAAAAAATTCAAAGTATTCTCGTTCATGGACGGATTTTCCGGGTATAATCAAATAAGAATGGCTCCAGAGAACATGGAAAAAACAACGTTTATCACACCCTGGGGAACATTCTGTTACAGAGTGATGCCTTTCGGGTTGAAGAACGCTGGTGCGACATACCAGAGGGCTATGAAAACCCTATTCCATGATATGATGCACAAGTAAATTGAAGTATATGTTGATGACATGATTTCCAAATCCCAGACTGAAGAAGGGCATATAGAAGATTTGTTAAACTTGTTTCAGCGTTTGAGGAAGTATCGTCTCCACTTGAATCCAAATAAATGCACCTTCGGTGTTTGATTAGGGAAATTGTTGGGTTTCATTGTTAGCCAGAAAGGAATTGAAGTTGACCCTGATAAAGTCAAGGCAATTCAAGAAATTCCAGCACCGGGAACTGAAAAGCAAGTCAGAGGCTTCCTCGGGCGTTTGAATTATATTTCCAGATTCATTTCCCACATGACTGCAACATGTGAACCGATCTTTAAGTTGTTAAAGAAAGATCAAGGTTATGTGTGGACGGATGACTGCCAAAGGGAATTTGAGAGTATTAAGGAATATCTGCTTGAATCTCCTATCTTGCTCCCTCCCGTAGAAGGAAGACCGTTGATTATGTATCTGACAGTGTTAGATAAATCCATGGGTGTATTCTGGGACAACAGGATGAAACAGGGAAGAAGGAGTTCTCCATCTATTATCTCAGTAAAAAATTCACTGATTGTGAGTCGCAGTATTCCATGCTGGAAAAAACATGTTGTGCTTTGGCCTGGGCGGCAAAGCGTTTGCGGTAGTATATGTTGAATCACACCACTTGGTTGATCTCCAAAATGAACCCAATCAAGTACATTTTTGAAAAACCTGCTCTTACTGGAAGAATTTTCCGCTGGAAGATGTTGTTATCTGAATACGATATTGAATACCGCACTCAAAAGGCTATTATAAGTAGTGTATTGGTAGATTATCTTGCTCACCAACCAGTGGAGGATCACCAGTCTGTAGAATATGAATTTCCCGATAAGGATGTGATGTTCCTGAAAGTGAAGGATTGTGATGAGTCGTTTCCTGAGGAAGGCCCTGACCCTGAATCTCGTTGGAGTATGATATTTGATGGAGCTGTGAATGGTTATGGTAAAGGAATTGGTGTTGTGATTGTTACTCCATATGGATCACACATTACTTTTACTGCAAGGTTAACATTCGATTATACTAATAATATGGCAGAATATGAGGCTTGCATCACGGGTCTCGAAGAAGCTATTGGTCTCAGAATTAAAATTCTCGATGTGTATGGTGATTCAACTTTGGTAATAAATCAGATTAAAGGAGAATGGGATACTCGTCACTCCGGCTTGATCCCTTACAAATATTATGCTAGAAGATTATTACCATTCTTCAATAAAGTTGAATTCCATCACATCCCTAGAGACGAAAATCAAATGGCGGATGCTCTGGAAACCCTGGCTTCTATGTACCAAGTCAATACTTGGAATGATATACCCCGAATTGCGGTTCGACGGCTGGATAGGCCCGCTCATGTGTTTACAACAGAGGAGGTAGCAAATGAAAAACCTTGGTATCATGATATCAAGCATTTTCTTCAGACTCAAGAATACTCGATCGGTGCATCAAAGAAAGATAGAAAGACACTGAGAAGATTGGCTGGCAGTTTCTTCCTCAATGAAAAGGTGTTATACAAGAGAAATTATGACATGGTCTTGCTCAGATGCGTAGATAGACACGAAGAAGACATGTTGATGCATGAGATTCATGAAGGTTCATTTGGCACTCATGCCAATGGATATTCAATGGCTAAAAAGATGCTAAGGGCAGGTTACTATTGGTTGACAATGGCATCTGATTATTATAAGTTTGCAAAGAAGTGTCATAAATGCCAGATTTATGCAGACAAGGTCCATGTGCCTCCGACACTTCTCAATGTGATTTCCTCCCCATGGCCTTTCTCTATGTGGGGTATTGACATGATTGGGATGATAGAACCCAAAGCTTCGAATGGACACAGTTTTATCTTAGTAGCAATTGAATACTTCACCAAGTGGGTGGAGGCTGCTTCATATGCCAATGTTACTAAGCAGGTGGTTGTGCGCTTCATTAAGAATAACCTTATATGTCGGTATGGTGTGCCAAGCAGGATTATCATTGATAATGGCTCGAATTTGAACAACAAGATGATGACATAACTATGTGAAGAATTCAAGATTGTCCATCACAATTCATCTCCATACATGCCTAAGATGAATGGGGTTGTTGAAGCTGCTAATAAGAATATCAAGAGAATTATCCAGAAAATGGTTGTTACTTATAAGGATTGGCATGAAATGCTTCCTTTTGCTCTGCATGGATATTGAACATCTGTCCGTACTTCAACAGGAGCAACCCCGTTCTCCCTGGTGTATGGAATGGAAGCTGTAATCCCTGTCAAGGTAGAGATTCCCTCGCTGCGTGTGATAATGGAAACCAAGTTGACAGAGGCTGAATGGGTCCAGAATAGGTTTAACCAATTGAATTTGATTGAGGATAAGAGAATGACAGCTTTGTGTCATGGCCAGTTATATCAATGAAAAATGAAGAAAGCTTTTGATAAAAAGGTCAAACCTCGTGAATTCAGAGAAGGCGACCTCGTGCTCAGGAAGATCATGTCTTTCAACACTGATTCTAGAGGCAAGTGGACTCCCAATTTTGAAGGCCCATACGTTGTCAAGAAAGCCTTCTCTGGCGGTGCATTAATTCTTGAAACTATGGATGGCGAGGAGTTCCCACGTCCCATGAATGCTAACGCAGTCAAGAAATACATTGCCTAAAGAAATAAAAGAATAGCTCGCTAAGTTGAAAACCCAAAAGGGCGGTCTAGGCAAAATTTATAGACATAAACAGAATAAAATTCCTGCTAATTTGAAAACCCGCAAGGGCAGCTTAGGAAAAAGTTAGGGACTTTCTGGGCAAGTAACTACGTCAGACAAGATTTGGTCATTGAAGCAACACTCTTCTCGGATCCTCACCATACTTCAACAGAAGCTGATGCTCAGGATTTCAAAAGTTGTTAGAGGGGATAGTGGTCATTGTAACTCAATGTATCTTTTCCAGTATATATTACCATTTTCCGAACTTTGTAATCATCTACGGAGTCTCGCCATTCGCAGACTACCATTCTTTTAATGAAATTTGAGCTTTTACCCAATTCTTTGTATTTATTATTTTATTTAGTTTGCAAAGACTCCATTTATTATTGATAATAACTTTAAAAGCAAAAAAAAAGATTAAATAAAAAAATTGACTTTTCAAAAAAAAAGAGATTTTACAATCTGTTTTTACTTTGAGATTTGTGATGAAACAATGAAAACAAAAATGGTGATCCCAAGAATGGACAAACTCCAGTTGCTTTGAGAAGTTTTTGTTCCCCTCGAGAAGGTCTACTCTGGTTGTTTTCGTCGTATTGGGTTTATGGTTCCGGTATCCTCGGTCAAGTTTGGATTCATTTCTCCACTTTTCTGAGTTTTCACGATGTGAAGTTTCAATCCGCATTTTCTCCAGTGAAGTTTTGATTTGGCCCGATAGAAGTTCTTTTTTCCAGAGAGATTAGTACCATAGCCTATCTTGAAGAATGTAGGTCCCTGGTTTCTCCAAATGAAGGACGTATTGTGAATATGATGTTAACCTCGCCAATGAAGTGAGTCTGATTTCCCGAATGAATGTTCGGATGTTTTAGTGTCAGTCTGCTTTGCTTGAGACTGGTTTTGTAATCTCCGTAGGAATGTTACTTTCGAAAACACTTGTTTTCTCGGTGAAGCCTGAAGAAGGATGTTCTATCCCTGTATCCGTACTATTTCATCACTTTGACTTATCTACCTCCGGATCATGTTTCTCCTCAGTAAAGTTAAAGCAGGCAGTAGGTTTTGTTTCCTCAGCTGGCCTTTACCTTTCTTGGAATGATCATCCTGGATGAAGTTTAGTCGAGTGTTGTTAGTGCCCGAGGCAGTTTTACCTGGTTGTTCCCAGTGTTGTATATCGGTTGTGTCAGCATACGCACAGTAACGCTCATACATTCATGCATACATCATGCATAGCTAAAATTGGCAAGTCATCGTTCATTGAAATTTGTTAATATTTTTGTTGACATATTACCCTATTTTGCAGATTTACGTTGTCCTCTCTTCAACAGAGTGTTGGTCCTAAGCAGAAAGCGTATATTCTTTTAATGTCCCCACTGAGTTGTCCCTCATGGAAGATTTTTGCTTTAGCCTTCCGGTACAGCTCCTTGTTTGGTTAGATTTTGTTTTCCCTCTTGAGTTTATTTCTCAAAGGATGTATTCTGGTTGACTGTTTCATTCCAGTTTATTTCTGGTTTGAATATGTGGTTCCACGGAAATGTTATTTACTTTGAATTTTTGAAAACTCCAGATTTTGGTTGGTGCATTTATTTTGCACGAGAAGACTTTATCTCCTCAGCAGGAATATCATGGCATCTCCCCAGGAAGTCATACCTCCTTCGCAAAAAGCCATTTCTTTTTACAATCTTCTGTGACAACAAGTAGCAAATCTCTTTATTTGAGACAGCTCATATGTTATCCTTTCCAGGCAGAGCGCCTTGGTTAACGAAGAAGTTGAGACCCGTTCTAGGTGAAACACCAGAATCTTGGGGAAACTTGTTATCTTTTTACTACCCTCAGTGAACGTTAGTAGTTCATCGTCAATGAACGGCGGTGATATGATATTCTCTTTCTACCTTCAGTGAAAGTTGGTAGACTATTAGCAGTGAACGTCAGTGTTTGTTATCTTTTTGCTACCCTCAGTGAATGTTGGTAGTTCATCGTTAGTGAATAGAGGTGATATGATATAATTCTCTTTCTACCTTCAGTAAAAGTTGGTAGAACATCGGCAGTGAACATCGGTGTTTGTTATCTTTTTGCTACCCTCAGTGAACGTTGGTAGTTCATCATCAATGAACGGCGGTGATATGATATATTCTCTTTCTATCTTTAGTGAAAGTTGGTAGACCATCGGCAGTGAATGTAGGTGTTTGTTATCTTTTTGCAACCCTCAGTGAATGTTGGTAGTTCATCGTCAGTGAACGGCGGTGATATGATATTCTCTTTCTACCTTCAGTGAAATTTGGTAGACCATCGGCAGTGAACGTTGGTGTTTGTAATCTTTTTTCTACCCTCAGTGAATGTTGGTAGTTCATCATCAGTGAACGGCGGTGATATGATATATTCTCTTTCTACCTTCATTGAAAGTTGGTAGACCATCGGCAGTGAATGTAGGTGTTTGTTATCTTTTTGCTACCCCCAGTGAACTTTGGTAATTCATCGTCAGTGAACGGCGGTGATATGATATATTCTCTTTCTAACTTCAGTGAAAGTTGGTAGACCATCGGCAGTGAACGTTGGTGTTTGCTATCTTTTTTCTACCCTCAGTGAACGTTGGTAGTTCATCGTCAGTGAACGGAGGTGATAAGATATTCTCTTTCTATCTTCAGTGAAAGTTGGTATACCATCAGCAGTGAACATCGGTGTTTGTTATCTTTTTGCTACCCTCAGTGAATGTTGGTAGTTCATCGTCAGTGAACGGAGGTGCTATATATAATTCTCTTTCTACCTTCAGTGAAAGTTGGTAGACCATCAGTAGTGAACGTCGGTGTTTGTTATCTTTTTGCTACCCTCAGTGAACATTGATAGTTCATCGTCAATGAACGGAGGTGATATGATATTTTCTCTTTCTACCTTCAGTGAAAGTTGGTAGGCCATCGACAGTGAACGTCGATGTTTGTTATCTTTCTCTCTGCCTTCAGTAAACGTTGGTAGCTTCGCCTTCAGTAGAAGTTGGTTTATCCTTTGACCATTCTACCATCCTCTTTGATTCGGGTCTTTTGGTCTACCAGTGATTTATTTTCCTGGTGGGGTTTCTCCTTTGTTTCTTTATTATTGTTGCATCCCCAGTGATGCTTTGCGTCTCTTTGGTCCTGTTCATATGCATTCATATGCATAAGCATTTGCATGGCATTTTAGGGCCAAAAATAGGGTTTGTTTTATATTTAAGTATCTTCGATCACGTCGACACGAAGATTTTTAACCTTCGTATCTCCGGATAGAAGAAACTTAAATAAGGGCAGCTGTTGTACCCCAAATTTTCCCCCTAAGATCCCTTCATCATACCATGTTGGTTTATTCACAACAAGATTACACTAGGATTTTTGGTTCTCCTCCCTACTTTGAGTTTTGCTCCTTTTGAGGGATTACCAAGAACCTTGACTTATGTTCCTTTTGTGATCATTAATATTGTTTTTATTTCTTCATTTAACTAATAAAATGCAATGTTGGCTGGTCTTGCTTGTTATCCATGTAGGTAGTGGCAATGAGATTTAACAAGTTACTCCATGGGTTCATGAGTTTATTTCCATGCCCTAGTAAATATAGCTTGAGAAGTTCAAACATCACCATTGGATTGGTTTTGGAAGGATTGGCATGGCAAGGTTACTTTGTTTCATCACATTTCAAGGTTATTAGATTTGACTCAAAAGTACAAGGGGTTGATTGGAGAAGTTGTCATGTTTGGACAAGGTTTTGTTCCCATTGCTCACAAGAGCATATTCCTCTCAAATTTCAAGATATGGAAGTCTTTTTTGTAGATGTAAATCCTCATTATCATCCTCAACAACTTCTATTCACAAAGCAAGAATATTGGTACAAGAAGTTTGTTCAAGCTTGTCAAAGTTCTTCAAAGCATTTTCTTAATCTAGGAGCTAGGGTTTTGAACTTCAAAGGAGCATATCTTGCTCACCTTTTGGTATTTTTGAATGATTCTAAATACATCCTTCTCTTAAAAGGATTATCAACAAATCACTTCATAAGTTCCAAAGAGTTTTCATGTGGAAGAAACTTAGTGAAGAAGAAAGATTACAAGTCCTCAAGATGAATCCCCAATTTTCCATGTGTGACTTCAAATGATCATAACTTGGTCAATGTTTATCACCTTGAGCCCATTCTTTTTCAAAAATGATCTTGAGGATGTGAACTTTATACCTTCTTTTATGTGAAAAGTGGGAAAATGAATGGAAGTTTCCTTAAAGATGCAAAAGATTATAGGTCATTTCATGAAAAGTTTCCAACTTCAACAAGTCATAAATTTCTCAAATTTTGGAGATTTTTAATAATTCAAGTTTCAAAATGTCATTCAAGAGATCTACTTCATGCCATCTTTTTTTATCAAGAGAAAATTCCAAGTGGAAGGCCATGTTTGGATGCAAAACATTATAGGACATTTTTTATGAAGAATTTGAAATATTTCTAAGTATGGAAAGTCAACTATTTTTCTTCAACTTTGACTCAATATAACTTTCAGCTCAACCATCCATTTAACTCCATTCTTTTTCCATTGCAAAGCTTGTAACCTCATCTTTCTAAAGCATCAAGAATCATGCCTTAAGACCCCTTGAACTGAGAATACCATAGTTTCAAAAATGGTAACTTGGAATTAAAGTTTCCTTGCAAGTCAGAATTTGAATTTCATGTTACAACCTCTAAACCTCAAATTAACACGCGTTTTGGGTCTAAACATGATTAGCCAACTTTCCCAAGTGGATTAGTGCATCAAAACGCAAGAATTGGATGAGTTTTGCTGAAGTTTGGATCACACTTCACTCGTGCATCAGGTTTGCACGAATTCCCTCCAAACGCATCATTCACTCTTCCTTTTGATCCCATTCGCTTCTCCTATAAATACATGAACTATCTCATTCATTTTCCCAAGCTTGGATAGCCAAAATTACCCTGCCAAACTTGCTCCATAACACAATTTTCTGTAAATTCAAAATCCATTCTCGAGCCTTTTTCAATCCAAATTTTCCATCAATTCACCTTCCTTGATCTTCCCTGAAGCTAACCACATAATTACATTCAAGAATCGTGCCCTATACTGCTCCATAGAAGTCCAGTTTCAGTGCTCTGCAACTCAATTTCAATAGGTAGATTCCTTCATCAATTCTTCAAAACTCTGATATCAGTGTGTTGCTCTCATTGCCTTGGTTCTAGTCACAACACTTACCTTTTACTGGAAATACGTTTTGACCATGAAATTTCAAATCCCTTTTCAAAACATTCCTTCCAAATTGCTTGAGCTACAGTTTATATAAATTTGGCGCAAGGGTGTGCTTGTCTTTGTCTTGAAGAGACGAAGCGAATGGCATATGTCTGAGCTTCTGATTTTACAGTTTGAAAGACCTGCAATTCATGATGGCTGAAGGTTGAAGATGACCAACGTGTCATCTTCCAACCAATGAAGGCGCGCCATCTGTATTTTTCAAATCCTGATTTAATTAATGATTCTGTACAATATTCACTAATGACCATGATATGCACAGTGCGCCAGATCCCTTGGATTTGATTACTAACGCGTTTTGACTCTCATCCAATGGTCCACATATTTTACTTTTATTTTCTTTTTCTGATTTTTATATTTTAATTGTTTTAAATTTCAAAAAATCATAGAAAATTCATTTTTAGTCCAAAAAATCTGGAAAAAATTATGAAAAATATTTTTAATTATTCTCTTTCTGATTTTTTATTTTTTCACAATTTAATTTTGTATTTTGGTATTTTTTTTAATAAATTTTACACTTATTTGATTTGTTTTAAATGTTTAAAAATACTTTTATACATTTTAAAATTCTGAAAAAAATTATGGAATGATCCAATGATATTGTGACAAATATTGGTGATCTTATTTTATTTTTGTTTCTGACTTTACTATTTTTTAACCATATTTTGTTTATTTTACCCATTTATTTTAATTTTAAAAATAGTTTATGACTTTAAAAAATTACCAAAAAAATTTGTAAAATTATTTGAGCCTTTTTCTGATTTTTCTATGGTCTTACTTTTTATTTCTTGATTAATTTGAACATAGTTGATATTTTTCTCTTTATTTTCTATTTTTAAACATTATTTTTAAACCCTTTTATGTATATTAAAATGTGAGATTATTTTGTGACTATTTTCTGGCTGATCTTGGGTTAGATTTTGGATCATGAACTTTATTAACACCATTGGATCCATGGTGTTGTGTTTAACTCCACAAAAATGGATGGATGATTTTAATAATAGTTTGATTAAAATTTAATTCAAATGTGGTTTGTATATTTTTTCCCATCCATCTTCATCTCATCCCCTTCTTATTGCACTAGATGTTGTTGGAGCATGATCTTTATATCATGTCTCAAAACAAATGGTGCATAGATTTATATTGACCGACCTCAAAATAGGTGCGACTTCTATATAAGTCCACTTACGATTGCTTAACATAGCACTAAATATTGTCCCGGTTCGAATAAATGATCATTCGTGGCCCAAACTTATGATTGCAAGCCCAAGTATGTTAATTTGATCTCTTTGATCCAATAACCTTGAGATTCATTGTGTGGAGGCTTTGGTTCTACCAATCCTCTAATGGATCTACAACACCTTTGGTCAATGCAGATCACTTAAACATCGTTGATCATTAAATGGTACTTATGAGAATTCCAAATGGATGATATACTTGACAAAAAGCAAATGCAACTTATTGTGTGGAGGCTTTGGTTCTACCAATACTCTAATGAGTTCCAAATGCAAGCTTCAAGATGGTCATCCAACTAACCATTAATTATTGACTTGTTTTACCTTATGCTTTCATTCTTTTTTATGCTTTATATACCATTTACTTTTAGCATTTACATTTTATGCCATTTTCATCTTTGCTCATTTGAGCATTTACTTTCTTGCCATTTTTACTTTTCTCACTTGAACTTTTCTTTTCCTTTCTTAAGATACTTAATAATCAACATAAACCCTAAAAAATCTTTAATGGTACTTGGACTATTTGGTTACTATCTTTGGCATTATGGAGCATGTGACTTTTCTTAGACTTGGAATTAGAAACCTTGGCCTATCTTGGAGACTTTGTGACCTTATCTGATTATTTTGTCTGGAGTTCTTGAGGTTCACCTCAAGACATTGGTTTGCTTGTTTGTTTGTGTGTGCAGGTTTTTGTGATTACACCCTCTGTTTGTAATCTGGAATTCACCTGTATACAGCCGTTACTCTGCCCAATTTTTGTGAAGACTTAATAAACTTGAAGTTTGGTTCTCTCAAGAGGTCTAGTATTTTTACTTGCTTGGTTTCAATCCAAGGAATGGGAATTCTATCTTGGCTCATAATGTCAAGTATTGGCTTCTTGTTGGTTAGATGGTTCTTATCCCTAGCTTTTATTTTATGCTTTAGGAAAGTCCCTTCTTCTCCCCCATCTTCTTCAATTTCAAAAATCTTCTTCCTCCCTTTTTTTTTGAAAAAAAAAACTCTTCTGGTTTTTGAATTTGAACCACTTTTATAATAAACTTGGACTTATATCCATGTATTTTCAAAACATTTTCATAAATAAACCCCCAATCAACTTAATAATACCTTCACATTTTTTGTGAGAAGACTAAAAGTCAATCAATCTCATTTCAAACCATCTTGCCATTTTAGCTTTTTATCGTTAAACTTTTCTCAAAATATTAGACTCTTGTCAATCCTTGTAGTGATGCAAACAATTATACTTCTACAATATGTAGTGAAGAGAGATATTTTCCACTTTGGTGTTGAGTGAGGCATTGTTGATTTTAAAATCCAATCCATATCCTCCACTTTGAGATGATGCAAATTCTCCTTTCTCATGGTTGTGGATAGTAGGTATGTTTTCCACACGGACAATGCCGATGATGTTTTATCTCATAAAATTAACCAACGCATTTGTGTTTCAAATTTTTAAAAGAGGAACTACGTGTACCCTGATCCCCTATTGCACGAAAGGTGGTATGTAGGCACTAAAGGTTCGCAACCGCGACGGGTGCAAAAATTATAAAATAAATACGCTTCTTTCCTCACCTCCACCATCCACTTTTTATATACAACAATTTTTATAGCCAAAATATACAGATTTTACAAAGAGGCTCCTGCAGAGTACCGTAGATGTTTAGGGTGCTAATACCTTCCCTTTGCATAACCAACCCCCTTACCTTGAATATTTCCCCCTATTTTTGGGTTATTCTCTCTTTTCTCATTCCTTTGGAAATAATAAAGCGCGGTGACGATTTTTATTTTGATTTGTATAAAGTCTATTCAATCCAATGGCTTAGTCTTAAACATTTATACCGCTACAGTCCCTTGTGAACATCTTCTGACTAATATTCTTTTGGAAAGTGGGTTAGTAAAATCTCTGGTGGAAGAAGCAAATTACACAGAAGATTTGTCTCCTAGCATTGGAGAATCATTTACTGCACAAAACTTAAGGAACATGTAAATAATTTAAAATATTAAAGTTAAACCTCTGGGTGAACCGTTTGAAGCCACTACTCAAAAAAGGATTCCGATTACTGATTATCCTCTTTTTTCAAAGAAGGATGATATACCAAGTGTTGCTATATATGTTTGGATGATGGAAGAAGAAGGACATGATATGTCCAACTTTGATTACACTAAACTTCCAGCTGAAGAAGTTGATTGTGGTATAAGAAAAGGAAAGAAAAGATCAAACACTTCTGAACCAACGAAGAAGAAGAAGAAGAAGAAATCTAGATTTCTTCAAGAAACAATTTTGGTAACTACAACGTCGGAAACATCTAGTAAGAATAATACTCCTACTTATTATCCAATTCTCGCTGATACTTCAAAAGATAAAAGAAAAGAATTATCGGAGGCTTCTGAGCCAAAGAAAAATGGAAAGAAAAGACAAAGTACTGAATCCTATGAATCTCAGGGTCTACCTTTTGAATCTGGAAAAACATGTAAGTCTTTTGTTCTTCCTGCTACTATTTCCAATAATGATCCTGAAAATGTTAATGCATCCTTAACAAATACAATGACACATTTATCTGAATCAACCATGTCTAATTCACAGGTCATTTTCAAAACATTTATATGTGCCCCACTATTCTCATCCATTTCAACAACTACTACCAATTTGAACAAACCTACATTAGAATTGTAAAAAGAAATACCATAATTCCAAACACTATTTCAATTTGCATTCACAAACCAAAACTCAAACATAAATGAATCTATCACTGATCCATCTGATTCTCACCCTACTACACCCATACAAATCGCTGTATCTTCTACACCCCCTGATACTTCCTCACACGAACCTTTCGTTATACCAGTTTCTGAATAATATACCTTTTCTGATCTTGATGATCTGTCTGAACTACCATTTGAAACTATTGACTCTGAAGCTATTCCTTCTCAACGTGCAATAATCATCTATGAATAACCCTTTCCAAGAACCCTTGAAGAATGCATTAACATGTTTAAAAGAAAAGTTAGAAACAGAGTAGCTAAGCTACAAGATGAAGCATGTACCAGTTGTAAACCTTAAGATCTGAAAAACTCCTGGAAGGTGTTTCAAAAATGGATGTCCTCAAAATTTGAAAAACTGCAAAGTTTTTCAGAAGCTACGATGGATGCAGAAGTTCAGCTGGTCCAAGACAAGTTGGAATAGCTCAAGCTTTTCAACTACTTGCTGCTAAGCAAAGAGAAGCTGAAGAAAAAGCTCGCCTTAATGAAGATAAACAAACAAGACTAAAAGCAGAAGAAGAAGCTAAAGCTGTAGAGGAAGCCAGATTGGCTGCAGAAGCTATAAAGGCTACTGAAGAAAAAGGTAAGCAGCAAGCCCTGATGGTATCCAACTTTGAGTCTACCTGCAATCTGAAAACAACCATTGATGAAATAAGGGAAAAGTAGAAAATGTTCATAGAATATTTCAAAGCTCTTGACAAGGTCAATGAATCTGTTCAAACTATGCCATAAATGATTTTGACAAAAATTTCTGAACCTTCATCATATGCTCCTGCAACTTCTGGAACCTAGGCTCTAGGATTCTTATTTAGTTTCTTTGTTTGCATCTGTTGTTTTTGAATAAATTATCTAGATAATTTATTGACATATTATTTTCATCTTTCTTAGCTCTTAATCTTTTGTTTCTTCATGCATAGTTATCTTTTTGATGATGTCAAAAAGGGGGAGAAGTATAATGATTTTGATGAACCTAAAGAAATGCAAAAACTCATTATAATAATAAAATGATATGCATTTACCACTTACATGTGTTTGTTTATTTGTTAATTAACCGAGGAACTCTGAACAAGTTCACTAGGCATTTTAAGACAGGTCAAAATGAAAGAAATATGCTTAATCTCTTAAAATAATTGATTGTCATATAATCAAAGATGTATACTCTATGAACATATATTCAAATATTAGATAGACCCAATACTGTTCAGAAGTTGCTAACTTTCTGAAAGTTAAAGTTATCTTGATTTTGGTATCATAATGTTCAGAAGATATAAAATGTCTAAGAATGTGATATTCATAAAATAAGAATAAAAAACAGAAGCAGGTGTCTTCAAGAATCACAGAGAAAATCAGAAGTTGAAGACTGTCTGAAACTCTAGATTCAAGACTCTCAAGATCTCGATATCTGGTCCATTGGAACTAGAGGGAGTTTTAATCAAATGGTTCAGAGTCAGGATATTCGATATTTATCAAGTCATTGACTCAGGGGGCATATCATAAAAAAGATAAGTATTCCTTACCTTTTGAATTTCACTGATTATGATTATATGTACAAAATTGTGTTATCAAAACACATAGTTTTGTCATAATAAAAAAAGGGGGAGATTGTAAGAACAAGATTTGGTTCTGCAATATTATCTCCGAGTTCTTATGATAACAAATGATTATGTTTGTATGAAAAAATTTAATACTCTAATGTTTGTTATTGTTGAGTACTTAACAAACAGGTTCTGCTTCTGATGGATGGCGTGGCCAAGACATTAGAAGAGAATTAATTCCACTTCTACGCTACACAAGTTCTGCTGAACAGTAGCAAGACACTCTAGAAGGATCTAAAATGTAAGCGACGATGTTTGTCTAAAGAAACCAGTCAAAAGATTTGAAGATAGAAGTTTCTACTTACGTCCAGATGCTGAAGACTCAAGCTTCTAAAGATAACATGTTCTAAGGAAACATCCAGAAGATCTGAAGACAAAAGTTGTCACTTAAGTCTAGATGTTGAAGACTCATGTTTCTAAAAGACAGTGTGTTCCAAAGGAACAAAGTTAGAAGATCTGAAGACAAAGTTTCTACTGAAGTCTAGATGCTAAAAACTTAGTTTCTAAAATATAACTTGTTTCAAAGAAGACAAAGTTAAAAGATCTGAAGACACGTTTCTAACTAAAGTCCAAATGCTGAAGACTTTGTTTTTCTAATAAAAAGGTTCTAAAGACAAGGATTCTTAAAGAACCAAGTGCTAAAGATTCTAAATATGGGAGGTCTGGAGATTCCAAAGATTTTAAGTTCTAAAGGTCCAAGTTTCTCTACAATGATTTATCACGATCAAGTGTTAAAGACTCTGAAGACGCAGTTCTGAAGACTCTGAAGACTTAAAGTTATGAAGACCTTATGTTATGTTCCCGCTTCTAACCTCATGCTCGCCGAAGCCTCTGAAGTGCATAAGGAAAGAATATAACGGTAACATGGTATTGTGATACAGTGGCAGAACTGACTGTTATACTGGTTTGCGTTTTGTATTCGCAAATGTC
This sequence comes from Vicia faba, assembly GCA_948472305.1. NCBI lineage: Eukaryota > Viridiplantae > Streptophyta > Magnoliopsida > Fabales > Fabaceae > Vicia > Vicia faba. The sequence continues at coordinate 253,192,442 of OX451737.1, forward strand.
ACGGTAAGCAAGAGTCGTCGCCGACTTTTATTTCATCCAACAAAGGAAAAGGAAAAAAGAACAGAAAAAACCTTTTTCGAGATGTTTCTGAGTACGGGGGGTAGATTATAGCAAGGGAATGTGTTACAACCCTTTCTATCCATGGTTTTCCATGGGCTCTTAGGTACTTGCTCATTTTAAAATTTCTTGTGTGTGTGCTTGTTTTGAAAAGAAGTTTTACTTCGTGATAACCCTTGTATCAGTCCTCAAGGGTGTGACGAAGTTGTTTTGAAAATTGTTTTAAAAAAGTGTTTGTGTGAAAAGTTTATTTGAGCAAGTACCTAGGAACTAATCTAACTACTCGAAAAAAGATTGTTCGTTTTCCTTTAGATAACACTATCCCATTATTAAGGAATATGTAGCCCCATCGTTGGAGTTTTAAAGGGACGTTTGAAGGGACATATACGGTCACAAAAGCAATGTTAGGAGGTGTTAGTAATCATCCTAAAGCCTTAAAGATCTTTTTCCGAGGCAACATCTGAATGGGTCATTTGAGATCTTTCGGTGCTAGAGGACAACCACTAACAAACCCTATACTTCATGACCATTTAACCGAAGGCAACTGAAGTGGAGTAAACCCTAGGAGTGAGCATGTGCGAGTGTAATTTTTTCAGTTAATTTGTCTTTTCACATTTAGAGTTTTCTACCGTTTTAATTTTCAAGTATTCTTTCCATACAATCCTATTAGCATAAATCTAACAGTTTATAATTGCGGAAATTAAAATGCGGAAAGCTGAAAGTTCTAGCTATTACATGGCTTTTGCAGATACAAAATTATTTAGACTGTAAAATAAAAGGCGAAATTAAAACCTAATTAAAGCTATTACAAACTCGGAGCAGTTACAAAAATAATTTAAAAAAGTAATTAAAATGTGCGCGACAAATTAGGTGCGAGGATAATAATAAAACCTAAAAACCTAATCGAGAAAAATATTTAAGTTATTTTTTGAAGAAAGATAAATTATATACAAAGTCAAACCCTAATTTCTAATTGATTTTAATTTACAAAAAAAAAGATTTAATTGCCCTAATTTTGAATTAAATTAATTAATCAAAGAAAATAAATATTTTATGAAAAAATGATTTTTGGTATTTTTTGTGATTTCATGATTTAATAATAAAAAGGAATAATTTGATGTTATTTTTTAAAAAATAAAATGGTTAGAAAAAGAATTAAAATCAAAAGATGAGAAAAGGGCCTGCTTGCTGAATGAAAAGGGGGGTGTATTATTGAAAATCTCCAGGCCCATGAAGCCAGCCAGCCCAGTCAACGTTGGATCCCACGTGGTGCTGACCTGAGAGCGCACCATGCTCCTTCAGTGATGAGCGCTGGATCTGGAGAGGTCGTGATCCATTGGTTGGATGGCGATGGCATATGGTAGGCATTTGGCCAAGAGAAGCACCAGATCTGCAAAGGAGAAATAAAATAAAGCAAGTCGTTGGGACCTAGGATCGAACCCAGGTCCTCACGTTCAACACCAGCGCGCCTAGCCATTTGGGCTATCTCTCTTATTTGTTAGTATAACAAGAACAAAATATAATATATAAACAAAGTGGTTGGATATAAAAAGAAGCGCGAAATTCAAATCAGTCAGTGGTGGCTAGACACGTTGTCGTCTTCCTCCTCATTTGTCGCCTTAGGTTCTTGCCTTTTACCTACAGACAAATGTTTGTAGCCATAGCCCTGCAAACTTCAAAAATCACCAAAACGCATGATAAATACATTCTAATTACATGGTTCAATTTGTCTTGAACCCACGAACATCATAGTATCCTTTTCGTTGGCCAATTCAACTTGTATGGAAAATCCCTAAAACGACCACGAAAACCCTAGCAATGGCACATGTGTATGTAGACATCAAAAACTCAATTAAACCATTCAGGTATGTTGCAAACACATCAACAATCACAAATATATCATTCAAACGTGTTAATGATGCGAGAATTGCAGTAATCGATTTATAAAAAAAAGGGTAAATCGTAAGCCTGTATCTTTCAATTTTGGGCGTGCAAATGCTTGTAATTGATTGAGACACGTTCTGGAGATGTCCATGAGTCTATTGGCAGTCTTAGAATGGCCTGAATCAACCTCTAAGTGCAAGAATGATCTCTCACTTTCTTGCAATTTTTTTAGTTTTGTTCTGTGCTTTTCACGACTGCTAGCCCCTGTTTTTATGCTTGGTCTTGTTCATTATATATCCCTAAGTGAATTAGGGTTATCAAAATAGCTGGTATCTTTGAAGTTTTTGAAGATTGGATATGATTTTTCCTTTGTATGATTTTTTTCCAAATTAGGCCTAATCATGCCATTCTTGTGCCAATCAACCTTGATTCGATTTGATCCTCATATGCCAACATAATTAGCTTGTGATTCTGTCCAAAAATTAGATCAAAACAAATCTTTGCTATTATTTGTCATTTATTTGATTTAATTAAATTTTTAATTAATAAAAAATAAAAATAAAATAATTAATGAAGCAAATAATGTATGGGTGAATATTTGGGTCGTGGACCATCTTATGAGTGAGGTGCAAGCATAAAAAGTTAGGCCCATTTGGCAAAAAAAATGCATTTTTGAGCACATTTGACTTTTGGCAATTTTGCAAAAATGGTCAACTTTGAAAAGGCATATCTCTTCAAATTTTAACCCTAGAGAGGTGTTCTTGGACTTTTTAGAAATCTTAGTATGTCCCCTAAACAACCATTTTGGTCTCATATCAATTGGGTCTTCCATGTTCATGTAAGAAGCTTTGACCCAACAAGTGTTTTTGTTGACTTTTCAAAAGGACCTATAATGTGGAAATTCATATCTTTCTGTGAGTGCATATTTTGAACTTGATGGATGAAGATGAATTGTAGGGAATTGCATCCTATTTAAAATGAGCCTTGGATGGAAAATTTCTGATAAAGTATGAGTAGGTTATGCTTGGTCAAAGTTTGATTGACTTTTCCTAAGAAACCTTAATTTAGCAACTTTTGGGTTTTGATGAATTTGGGGCATTCCTTGAGGAATCATGATCAAACCTTGATAAAATGATGAAATTCATTTCAAAATGTTGATGTTGACCAAAAATATTGAAGTTTGACTATATGTGGGCCATAGTTAACTTTTGACCTAATATAGTCGATTCTCAAGCATTTAAGCAGTTGACTGAGCAAACTTCTTGTGCAAGGCATGATATTTTACATGGAGGGTCTTGAGAATATATTAGGACCATGGAGATCATATGTGGTCTTTGGAGTTCACCCATCTTGATGAAAATGGAAACCCTAGTTTAAGGTACATTGCCTTAGGAGAGAGTTTGTCTGGCCAACTCTTGGGCATCCTTGAGCAAGTTGAGGATCTCAATGGGCATGTGTTGAGTAAAATGAGAGGGAAAATTTTCGGGTACAACAGCTTCCCCTGTTCAATCTTCTTAAAGGTGAGGATGTAGATTGGCTTGTCTGCCTTTCGTGATCTGAAGGTGGAAGATGATTGAACACTAGAGTGCCCATAAATTTGCACTCGCATGAGGTGATACTTGATTTGGTGATATCGAGAATGGGCTTAAAGATTCCATTTGGAAGTCGACAGAGAATCATCGGAGATGGGCTTAAAGATTCAATCCATAAAATATACCGGTTTCCTAAAAGATTCCTTTGCGAGAATTCTTGTACCTACCGTTGAGGAGGACTTTGCTGGAGAATGTTGATTCGTGTCCTGGTAAATAGAGTATATGAGATTCACATGTCCATTACTCTACTGGGGAATTAACTCCTGATTGAGGAAGTGGAAGTAAACTGCATATTTGGTCAGGGTCCAGGCTGCACAGCGACTTACTGGGGGAATATGAAATCGGCCGTATCTGGTCGGCTCCAGGTCTTACAATGTTGTAAACTGTTGTCTGGAGATAAGAGAGAAGAAACCTGGATGGTAAGGTTATGAGAAGGAACCTGGGTCATGGGTTTACTTTGAAATGAAAGCCTGGATAGAAGGGTTGCTTCGAGATGAAAGCCTAGATAGTAGGGCTATGAGAAGGAACCTGGGTCGTAGGGTAACTTCGAAATGAGAGCCAGGATAGTAGGGCTATGAGAAGGAACCTGGATAGTAGGGTTACTTTGAAATGAAAGCCTAGATAGTAGGGCTATGAGAAGGAACCTGGATAGTAGGGTTACTTCGAAATGAAAGCTTGTATAGTAGGGTTGTAAGAAGGAACCTGGATAGTAGGGTTACTTCGCAATGAAATCCTGGATAGTAGGGCTGTGAGAAGGAACCTGGATAGTAGGAATACTTAGAAATGAAAGCCTGGATAGTAGGGCTATGAGAAGGAAACTGGATAGTAGGGTTACTTAGAAATGAAAGCCTGGATGGTAGGGCTATAATAAGGAACCTGGGTCGTAGGGTTACTTTGAAATGAGAGCTTGGATAGTAGAGCTATAAGAAGGAACCTGGGTCGTAGGGTTACTTTGAAATGAGAGCCTGGATAGTAGGGCTATTAGAAGGAACCTGGATCGTAGGGTTACTTAGAAATGAAAGCCTGGATAGTAGGGCTGTGAGAAGGAACCTAGATAGTAGGGTTACTTCGAAATGAAAGCCTGGATAGTAGGGTTGTGAGAAGGAACCTGGATAGTAGGGTTACTTCGAAATGAAAGCCTGGATAGTAGGGCTGTGAGAAGGAACATGGATAGTAGGGTTACTTCGAAATGAAAGCCTGGATAGTAGGGTTGTGAGAAGGAACCTGGATAGTAGGGTTACTTCAAAATGAAAGCCTGGATAGTAGGGTTGTGAGAAGGAATTTGGGTCGTAGGGTTGCTTCGAAATGAAAGCCTGGATAGTAGGGCTACGAGAAGGAACCTGGATAGTAGGGTTACTTCAAAGCAATAATGTAGGTTAGTTGACCCGTTTGGTTTAGGGAACGGAGTTTCCATTAGTCGTCTGTAGACGTGGCCTGTATAACTGCTGGATTTGTTGAAGATAATCGTCTTTTCCTGAAAAGATATCAGGGTTAATTATATGCGGTGCATGAAATGCAGGGTGAGATGATATTCTCAAAATAAATGAGATTATGTTGTATATGATATGTATGCGCATGTCATGATGTATGTTCACGGAATGCTATCAGGGTATGCCCGCTGTAGCGATAAAAATGTAGCGGGGTAAATCGGAGATCGAATTATTGATTAATTCGTCTCACAAAAGCAAGAGTCGCCACCGCGCTTTATTATTTCCAAGGGAAAAGGGAAAAGAGCGAAATAAAACCCTAAAGTATGCAATGTAAATAATACTTTTAAAAAGTAATGAAAATACAAGGCGTTTTTGAAAAGAGGTCTATGGTTCGGGGGTTGGTTATACAATGGGAAGGTATTAGCACCCAATGTATCTATAGTATTCTATAGGAACCTTTTGAAATATTTGTTTATTAAAATGTTTGTTTGATTAAAAAATAAATTGTTTTGGCCGAAAAGGGGGACGGACGGGTTTTTGAAGGTACGACGACCTAATGTCGAAGTTTTGGCTTAAAAGGTATAAATTTTGAAAAGATTGAATATTTGGGGAAAAATTGTCTTAAGTTTTAATGAAATGCGGATGTTCGCGTGATTGGACTTGAGGACATGAAGTCAACAAGTTTAATCATTTTTCTCTTGGATTAAGAAGTAAACAGAATAATCATGTAAATACTGAATAATCAAACAGACAATTTAAGTAGCTAAGTGATATACAACTATAACAATGATTAAATAACAAACTAAAAGATGTGAACATGCATTTTTTATATTTTTGTTTAATATTAATTAAAGTGAGGGAATTAATTAAAGAAAATAAAATGTTTTTTAAGTTTTTATTTTTTTATACGTATTTTTTGTATTAATATAAAGTATTATTTAAGAATTATTAAATAAATCTAAACTAAATCAAAACTTTAAAAGTTATTAACTTAAATCTAATTAGAATAATACTAAAATTTCTAAATTAATCCTAAAGTTAAATTTAATAAAAATTGGTCACATTATTTAAAATTTGTTTAATTAAATTACCTCTATTTGATTAAGTTTTATAATTAAACTAAATTAATAGAAAATCTATAAAAAAAAAGGCCAAAGGAAATCAAATAGAAAGAAATGTATCAAAAATCAAAGGGGGTAAATGATAAACAATTTGCATGGGCCAAAGGGGTTTCAAGGGGACCTAATCAGGGGTAGCCAGAAAAAGGGATGGGGAGTGTTCTTAATAAAATTCGTTGGGCTTCTAGGCAGGGAACCGGGTCAAGCCCACACATTCATAACTTTGCTTAAGGGTTAAACATCTTTTGTCTTAGTTTAGTTAGGGTTAGCAAAGGGGTTAAGGTTTTATTCCATTTGGGATGGCCTCAGGGTTTACAGCAACGGCGCCGTTACTCCTCGTTCACGCGTTCTTCTTCGTTCTTGATTCATCTTCTTCCACCTTCGCCTGAGTTTTCCTGCCACGGCCACCAGCGTCCTCAACCTCCTCTTCCCTCCAACGAGAAAGCTAGGGCGACAGATTTAAGGTAAATTTCGTTTTGAATCTCAAAGGGGTTTTATTACAATTTTGCATGTGGTGATTTTTACATCCATTTTTTGATTCCGACTTCCTATTATTATGGTGATTTGAGGTATATGACAGGAAAAGAGGGGGAAATGTTACCTTTGGAGACGGAGGAAGAAAGGTTGGGGGTGCTGTGGCAGCCAAGGCAGCGGGGAAGACGGCGGAGGCGCGCTAGCTTGCTTTGACCGGAACCTGGTACTCTGTCTTCTTCCTCTTCTTGCTTGTTTGTTGTATGCTTATTGTTTGATGATCTTGACGCCTTGAAACGCTTCTTTATCTTCTTCTCTGATTCTTTGGCTTACGTTCTGTATGCTTGAATATGCTATTGTTGAAATATTTGTTTTGACTAGCTTGACAATGTTGATGCTTGACTGCTGTCTTCGAATACTTTTCCTCTCTTCTTCTTCATTGTGCTTCAGTTGCCTTTGCCCAGTGATGATACTGTCTGAGGGCTTTTGATGCTTAAATGATGTTGCCTTGAACGTTTCTTTGTTTGGTGGCCTTGATGCTTGGATTCTTGAATGCTTTTCCTCTCTTCTTCTTTGATGTGCTTATGTTGCCTTTTCTATTGGCCTGTGATGGAATAATCCTGAGGCTTGGTGGATTTGGACATTAGTTTAAGGTTGATGGTTCATGCTGGTTTTGCTTCAGGTTTGGCCTGGTTTTTGGTTTGTGGCCTTGGTTTATGTTACAGGTTATCGTTTTTGAAAAGGGATAAGGCTTTGGCTGGACAGTAGGTTGTGTTTACTGGTTTTTTAGGCCATGGTTAATGGTTGTGGCTTGAGACAAAGGTTTGTTGACAGGGGATTGTTTGTTAGGTGAGGCTTTTACTGGTTTATGCAGGTTATAGCGTTGGTTTATTTTGTTTCAGCAGGTTTGGCCTTCGAAGAGTTTACTGGTTAGGCTTTGAAATGGTCATGGTTTTGACCATAGTTTTGACATGGTTTTGACATGGTTTGAATGCAGGTTGTATGTATGTTTTTGGTTTATGTTGCAGTTTGAGTTATTTGAACTCAGTTTTGGTTTTTGGCTTCCAAACGGTTATGATATCTGAACTTTTCTTGAAGGGTTTGTTGTTATAATAGTTGGTTGGCCTTTGGCTTTGGATGATTCAGGTTTTGAATATTTTAACCCTTTTTCTTTGATATCTCTGCCCTCTCTACTGCTTCATTCGGTTTGTCTATATTCTTTTTTCATGCTTCCTTCTCTTTACTGTGTTACTGCTGTTTTTGTATTCTATTCCTTTTCTGCCTAAGCCAAAACCTGTAAAACCCACACTCTTTCTCTCTTCTCTCTCCTTAGTACAGTTTGACATTAAAATGATGTTATGTACTTTTAAGTTCTGAAAAAGCAAAGCTGGAAAATGATGAAAAATAGGAATATATTGCTTGCATATTTGGTTTTAAACTGCACATGTTTCTTTGTCAACTGCATTGTACAGTATGGAGCCTTTGTATTTTGACTTCTTCCCACATGCTGGATAGTTTACGTTGCAATTTGGCTTTGAAAATGTAACTTGACTTGGAATTTGTATATGCTGTTGAACTATGCTTTTTGACAATGAATTTGTGCAATTGGTTTTGAACTATGCAGTTTACTATTAAAATGTGTAATTTTGATAAAAGTGAATTTGTGCATATTTTTAACTTGTGCATTCATATTTATCAATAAAAATTCATCCCTTTTTGTGAACCGGGAGAAATCCCGTGATTTGCAAAAAGGGTAAAAACTGATTCCAGCCGTTTGCTTTTAATGATGAACGCTAAATTAGTTGTCTGCTTTTAATTATCTATTTATTTCTGACTTTTTCTTTTAATTCTTTTGCAGGTAAAATCAAATGAGCATCAAAGAAGTATTGGATAGAAGATGAAGATTTAGAACTTAGAAAAAAAAAATTAGGATAACTTTTATTTCATTTTAAACATTGTAAAAATTATCATTGTAAATACGTTGTAAATAAATACGGTATTTAAACAACAATTGTAACAATTAGAATAAAATGAATAAAACTCCAATATTTTATCAATTAATTCTTTTCTTCTTTGCAATTATTTATTTTATCATTTATAATTCTTTAAATTATATAATAACTGAAAATCAATTCCAATTATTTAAATTTAGAATGATAAATAATTAAATAACTATCATTGACCAATTAACTTCTCTTCAATTATTTACTTCATTATTTATAATTCTTCTAAATTATAATAACTGAAAATAAAATTTCAATTATTTAAACTTAGAATAATAAATAATTAAATAAACATTGTTTGATCAATTAATAACCTTCTTTTCAAATATTTACTTTACTATTTATAATTCTTTAATTTATATAATAACTGAAAATAAATTCCAATTATTTAAATTCAGAATAATAAACAATTAAATAAACATTGTTTTAGCATTGATCGATTAATAAATTTAGCGTTCAAAAAACAAACAGCTCTCGACTTGAAAAAGTTATCAATTTAAAAACTGCTTTGAAAGTTGATAAAAATAGGTCAAAACCCTTGCAATGTAATGATGCAGATGGGAGATGGTATCTTAGGTCAAAATTTGGGGTACAACAGCTGCCCCTATTTAAGTTTCTTCTATCCGGAGATATGAAGATTAAAATCTTCGTCTCGACGAGATTGAAGGTACTTCAATACATAATACGCAAATTTTTGCCCTAAGATACCGCCATTATGTTTGATATAAATGCAGTGATTGAATTCACAGAGGAAGATATTGTATGAAACAAGACAATGCTGGAGAAATCAAACACCAACAAAACACAGGGACAAGGACTATACAATACTGGGGAAATAAACTATCGACTTCAAGTAACAGACTCTTGAAGGCGAATAAAATTGAGAGAATACGACCTCTGACCCTAACAAAGAAGGCATCTTGCATAGGCCATAAAACAGATTATTGACCCACGATAACAGTGAGTTCACAACTCAAGGTCAACGATAGACAAAAAGTATCAAATCGTTGGCGACGGATTACCGACTTCTGAAGGTAAAGATTCATAACAAACTTCTCTGCGAGATTTCCGGAGATATACTCATTAATGCTGAAATAATAATAAGATTGTAGATACACAAGCTGCTCAAATAAAGAAGCTGGAACTTGCTGTCTTCCAACAAATATTATGACATACAAGCTGCTCAAATAAAGAGGCTGCCACTTGCTGTCGTCCAGGGATGTCACTAACATGCAAACTGCTCAAATAAAGAAGCTGCCGCTTGTTGTCTTCCAAAAATACTAAGACATACAAGCTGCTCAAATAAAGAAGCTGCCACTTGCTGTATTCCAGAAAAATAATAACGTACAAGTTGCTCAAATAAAGAGACTGCCGTTTGTCGTTTTCCAAAAATAATAACGTACAAGTTGCTCATGAAGAGACCGCCGCTTGTCGTTTTCTGATGTCTATAACGTACAAGTTGCTCATGACGAGACCACCGCTTGTCGTTTTCCAAAAATTACGTACAAGTTGCTCATGAAGAGACCGCCGCTTGTCGTTTTCCAATGTCTATAACGTACAAGTTGCTCATGACGAGACCGCCGCTTGTCGTTTTCCAAAAATAATAACGCGCAAGTTGCTCATGAAGAGACCGTCGCTTGCCGTTTTCCAAAAATGTCTATAACGTACAAGTTGCTCATGAAGAGACCGCCGCTTGTCATTTTCCAAAAATAATAACAACGCACAAGTTGCTCATGAAGAGACCGCCGCTTGCCGTTTTCCAACGATATCTATAACGTACAAGTTGCTCATGAAGAGACCGCCGCTTGTCGTTTTCCAAAAATAATAACAACGCACAAGTTGCTCATGAAGAGACCGCCGCTTGCCGTTTTCCAACGATGTCTATAACGTACAAGTTGCTCATGAAGAGACCGCCGCTTGTCGTTTTCCAAAAATAATTCAGAAGGAAATTGCGATGATATTGGCAGAGAATAAGATCTTCGTCAAAGAGAACCATGAATCAATCCTTCCCGAGGAGATCACATACTTAAATGTGCAAAATAAATGCACCATTCGTCTAGGTCGCGACTTCACTGGGGAAAATCATGAGATAGCCTATGCAAGAGACAACAACTTCATCCAGGAATAAACCAGAGAGAAAACAGTCAAACGAGACTCCAACCAATGAGAAAGTAACTCGATTGGGGATTCATCCTATCCAGAAATGGACAAGGTAGGCTAGATCAAAAATCATCCACGAGGATTAGCTCAGTTGGGGAATTTAGAAAGGAAGCACATTTTCTGCCTAAGCTAACCTTCTACTTGGAAAGAAACATGTACGCTGTTTGAATAAATAAAGTACAACCCAAAATCAACGGCAAATGTGAATATGCATACTGATGTAAGTGTAAATGAGTAAATGAATGTTATGCTGACAAAACGAACAGATGGAGTAACTTGAAGACAATAAGATGTCACGACATAATAGATACTCGGCCAATCTTAAAAAGACGGAAAATAACTGGAACTGGAACCCCAAAGCAACGTCGGAGCGTAACACGCCACAAGGCTCAAGTCTTCTGAGTAGAAAATTATTCAAATCCAATCTTCTAATACCAATAGACCACTGGCATGAGACAAAGCGTACCACACTTCAGAAATTGCCCAAATAAAGGTAGCCAAAACAACGCTTAACTGGAACAACTAGGGAGTCACCAAACTTAGTAACACGAGAAACGCAAGTTTACACAACCAACACACGATTTTGAAACGAAACATGTTCATCATGCAAGGATAAAATACTGTATTGTTTTGCATTTCATGGCTTGACCATCCTCGGAACAACTGTTAATATTCCTTTCATTATTCATGACACATTTTTAAAATAAAATACTTTAAATAACTTTGTTTCAAATATTGCCGTAAAAATTAAAATTTTGCCCACAAAAGGTAAATGCTCAAATTTCATTAATAAGATGGTAGTTCGCTAACAATGCGACTCCAATGGCTTACAAAAGTTTGGGAAATAGTACATGAAAGAAAGGGTTACACAAAAACAATGATCAATATTCTCCCTAACAACTTCGAATTCCGAAATGTGTTCAAATGCCAAGACTGGTCTGACCAAAAGCTTGCCTAAGCCGCCCTTTTGAGTTTTCAACCTAGCGAACTGTCAACTCAAACCTAAGCGAAATACTTCTTGACTGCATCGGCGTTCATGGAGCGCGGGAGCTCTTCACCGTCCATATTGGTGAGAATCAAGGCACCTCCAGAGAAAACTTTCTTAACGACATACGGTCCTTCATAATTCGGAGCCCACTTGCCCCTAGAATCAAGTTGGAAAGATAATATCTTCTTGAGCACAAGATCACCTTCTCTGAACTCGCGTGGTCGAACCTTCTTATCAAAAGCCTTCTTCATTCTTTGCTGATATAATTGACCATGACACAATGCTGTCAATCTCTTTTCTTCAATTAAATTCAACTGATCATATCTACTTTGACACCAATCAGCCTCAGAAAGTTTTAGCTTTCATTAACACTCTCATAGACGGAATCTCAACTTCCACGGGGAGTACTGCTTCCATACCATAAACTAGGGAAAATGGGGTTGCGCCTGTTGAAGTTCAAACTGAAGTACGGTATCCATGCAGAGCAAACGGAAGCATTTCATGCCAATCTTTATAAGTTACCACCATCTTCTGGACAATCTTTTTTATGTTCTTGTTAGCAGCCTCAACAGCCCCATTCATCTTCGGTCTGTAAGGAGAAGAATTATGATGTTCGATCTTGAACTCCTCACAAAGCTCTCTCATCATCTTGTTATTCAAATTCGAACCATTATCAGTGATGATCTTGCTCGGGATACCGTATCGACAAATGATCTGATTCTTGATAAATCTGACTACCACCTGTCTGGTTACATTAGCATAAGATGCTGCTTCCACCCATTTAGTAAAATGATCGATCGCTACCAAGATGAAACGATGACCATTTGAAGCTTTGGGTTCAATCATTCCAATCATATTAATGCCCCACATAGAGAAAGGCCAAGGTGAAGAGATAACATTGAGGAGGGTCGGTGGCACATGTATCTTGTCCGCATAAATCTGGCATTTATGACATTTCTTCACATATTTGCAGCAATCAGATTCCATTGTCATCCAATAGTAACCAACTCTCAACATCTTTTTAGCCATTGCGTGTCCGTTGGCGTGAGTGCCAAAGGATCCTTCATGTACTTCTTGCATCAGCATGTCTGCTTCATGTCTGTCTACACATCTGAGCAAGACCATGTCGTAATTCCTCTTATACAATACTTCTTCGTTGAGGAAGAAACTGCTTGCTAATCTTCTCAATGTCTTCCTATCTTTATTGGATGCCCCAGGCGGGTACTCTTGAGTTTGAAGAACACGTTTAATGTCATAGAACCACGGTTTATCGTCTGTGACCTCTTCTACCGAGAACACATGAGCAGGTCTATCAAGGCGCATAACCCGGATTGTAGGCACGTCGTTCCAACCATTCACTTGAAACATTGAAGACAAAGTAGCTAAAGCATCAGCCATTTGATTTTCATCTCTAGGGATATGATGTAATTCCACTTTGTTGAAGAAAGTTAACAATCTTCTAGCATAGTCTCTGTAAGGGATCAAACCAGGATGACGAGTCTCCCATTCTCCTTTGATTTGATTAATTACCAATGCCGAATCTCCGTAAATATCAAGAATCTTAATCCTTAGATCCACTGCTTCTTCGAGACCCATAATACATGCCTCATACTCAGCCATGTTGTTCGTGCAGTCAAACTTCAATCTTGCCGTGAACGGGATATGAGTACCTCGGGGAGTGACGATGATTGCCCCAATTCCATTTCCATAAGAGTTCACAGCTCCGTCAAAAATTAAACCCCAATGGGATTCGGGATCAGGTCCTTCTTCAGGTAACGGCTCTTCACAATCTTTAGCTTTCAAGTACATAACATCTTCATCTGGGAAATCAAACTTGATGGATTGGTAATCGTCAATTGGTTGGTGAGCCAAATGGTCGGCTAAAATACTCCCTTTGATTTCTTTCTGAGTGTGATACTCAATGCCATATTTAGATAACAACATCTGCCAACGGGCTATTCTTCCAGATAAGGCGGGCTTCTCAAAGATATACTTGATCGGATCCATTTTGGAGATCAACCAAGTGGTGTGGTTAATCATATACTGGCGCAGACGGCGAGCAGCCCAAGCTAAAGCACAACAGGTTTTCTCAAGCAATGAGTATCGAGACTCACAGTCTGTGAACTTCTTACTCAGATAATATACGGCATGTTCCTTTCTTCCAGTCTCATCTTGTTGACCAAGCACACATCCCATGGAATCTTCCAATATGGTCAGGTACATAATCAAAGGTCTTCCTTCCACCGGAGGAATCAAAATGGGAGGTTCAAGCAAATATTCTTTGATGCTATCAAAAGCTCTCTGACAATCTTCTGTCCACACATATCCTTGGTTCTTTCTGAGGAGCTTGAAAATCGGCCCACAGGTAGCAGTCATATGAGATATAAATCTAGAAATATAGTTCAGTCTCCCAAGGAATCCTCTTACTTGTTTTTCCGTCTTGGGTGCGAGCATTTCCCGAATAGCTTTGACTTTATCAGGATCTACCTCAATACCTTTATGACTGACAATGAAACCCAGAAGTCTTCCAGAACGAACACCAAAAGTGCACTTGTTGGGATTCAGACGGAGTTTATACTTTCTCAAACGCTGGAATAACTTCAATAAATGTTCCAAATGATCTTCTTCAGTTTGTGATTTGGCAATCATGTCATCTACATATACTTCTATCTCTTTATGCATCATGTCATGGAACAAAGCAGTCATGGCCCTTTGGTATGTTGCACCAGCATTCCTCAAACCAAACGGCATAACCCGATAACAAAATATTCCCCACGGCGTCATGAAAGCTGTCTTCTCCATATCTTCTGGTGCCATCTTGATTTGATTGTAACCAGAGAAGCCATCCATGAAAGAAAAGACTTTGAACTTTGCGGTACTGTCGACCAATACGTCAATGTGTGGTAATGGGAAGTCATCCTTTGGGCTAGCTCTATTCAGATCTCTATAGTCTACACACATTCAAACTTTGCCATCTTTCTTAGCAACAGGCACTATATTGGCTAACCATTGAGGATAGACTGATGTAACAAGGAAACCTGCATTAATTTGTTTTTGAACTTCCTCTTTGATCTTGTCATCCATATCGGGACGAGTCCTTCTCAACTTCTGCTTAATCGGCGGACATTCAGGTCTCAATGGTAAACGATGCTCCACAATATTGTTGTCCAAACCTAGCATATCTTGGTAGGACCAAGCAAACACATCAACATACTCTTTGAGAAGCTCCAACATTTTCTCTTTGACCTCTGGGATAAGCAATGCTCCGACTTTGACTTCCTTTTTATCTTCTTCATCACCCAAATTGATCAACTCTATAGGTTCTTCAAACGGTTGAATAATCTTTTCATCATGCTCAAGCAAACGGGAAATTTCAACAGGAATCTCTTCACTATCCCCATCTTCGGCTCTGAACACAGGGAATTCAAAGTTGGGAGAGGGCATAGGATCATTGTTTTCAATGGTTAAGTCATGGATTAATCTGCACATATGATTATGCTTTATTTTAGAAATCGATTAATATGAATGTTGTACAAATGAAACAAAATATTATTATATTTTCCTATTACTACCGATTAATTTTCATTACTATTTCCCAGAAAAAGTGAAAAATAAAATAGTCGTGGACAAAATGACATTTTTATTCATGAAGGGAAATACTTGAAACAAAGAGCCCAGACATTTCGCTTTTGCCTTGGGCAGAGCAAAAGGATTTATTTTCAACATAGCCCGACACAAATACTTTTCGCCTTGGGCAGAGCGAATTTTTCAAAAAATAAAACAAAACATTACTCAGAAATGTGCATCACAACAGGAACATCAACAGCAATCCAGTTCTGGCAAACCACTCCATGCGTTACAAAATCGGGTAAATCCTCTTCAGAATCGTCTCCTATTATAGCATCAACTTCAGGAGGAATCGGATGGATAAAACCTGCGCTTCGGAAAACTTCTTGTATCGGACGAGTAACTACTTCCTGCTTGACTCTTGTAGACACGGGATGAAAACCAAGACCTTCTCCAGACTTGTTCTCGGGCAAAGTCAACACCTGGCCCCAACCTTCAGCCGAACCACTTTCAACCACTCGTCGCGCATCCTCAAAAGAAGAAATAGATGTCCCATGCTTCTTCACTTCATTATTAGCAACAGATAGAGCTTGGAATTGGGTTCCAACATCCTCATCAGCATCAATAAAAGAGAAAGATGACAAATGGCTTACCACCATAGCCTGCTCTCCACCAATCATTACCAGCTTTCCATGCCTTACAAACTTCAATCTCTGATGGAGCGTGGAAGTGACTGCCCCTGCATCATGGATCCATGGACGACCCAATAGGCAACTGTAGGCGGCACGAATATCCATTACTTGAAAAGTGATCTGAAAAGTATGAGGGCCAATTACTATAGGAAGATCCACTTCACCAATGACAGTCTTCCTAGAACCATCAAACGCTTTGACAATTACTCCACTAGGTCTCATGGGAGCACCTTGATATGAGAGTCGAGATAATGTAGTTTTGGGCATTACATTTAACGACGAACCTGTATCTACCAACACACTTGATAAAGTATCATTTCCACAACTTATTGAGATATGCAAAGCCATATTATGGTTTCTTCCCTCCTCCGGGAGTTCTTCATCACTGAAACCAAGGTTGTTACACGACGTAATATTTCCCACAATTCCATCAAATTGGTCAACCGTCACATCATGATCCACGAATTCCTGGTCCAAGACCTTCATCAAAGCTTCTCTATGGGCACCAGAATCTCTCAGTAAAGCAAGCAAAGAAATCTTGGAAGGAGTTTGCAATAATTGGTCCACAATCTTATATTCACTTCTCTTGATAAGCTTCAGAATCTCATCATCCTCAGGATGAGGGATAGGTTCATTGGATCGGCCTATCTCAACCCTTGGTTCAACATTTCTCACTGGAATTTCTGCCGGTACGGGCCTCCTGACTTGAACTTCTGGTCTCTTCAAAGGTACTGCTGCAAAGACACGCCCGCTTCTCGTAACTCTACTCACATCTGCGATGTTAACAAAAGACGGCCTTGTCGGTATAGGGACTTCTACCCCATTCTCAATCATTGTGGCATTATACTTATACGGTATAGCTTGGTCTGAGTTGTAAGGCACAGGACCAGGTGTGTAAATGATCAAAGGAGCAACAAGTGTAGTCTGACTGTCGTAAACGATCTCTACTGATTCAGGCAAATTGAATTGTGGTATTATAACATTCACTTCATCCTCCGGATCTCTGTCATATGTAATAGTGATAACTCTCTGGTCTAACAACTTTTGAATATCCTCCTTCACAATAGAGCAATCAACCTCTCTTGAACAAAATTCACAAACATCATAATCATGCTGATGCCTAACAAAGGAAAGTCTTCTTAAGCTCTGATGTAACCTGATTAACGACTCTCTTATGTGTTCAACTTGAAAAACTCGAAACTTTCCCGGACAACCTTCCACTATATTCACTGATGCTACCCCATGTCAAGGCAAAGGATTATCTCTAACATTTGGGTTAACATCCTTGAAAGACAAGATACCATTCTTAATCAACCTCTGCACGTCCGCCTTTAGAGCAAAACAATTTTCAAGGTTGTGCCCCGGTGACCCTTGATGATATTCACAAAACTGATCCGCCTTGTACCACGGAGAAGTACTATTTGGTGCGACAGGAGGAGGCTTCATCGTTATGAGGTTCTTTCTGATAAGAGCAGGGAACAATTCAGTATAAGTCATAGGAATGGCATCGAATTGCGGTTTTCTTGGTGAACGGTTCTGGTTGTTGAATGGATAAGCCTGTTGTCGAGGCTGCTGCTGAAATGGCCGTTGTTGAGTTGGTGGGGTTTGATGAGTTGGGGTTATCAAAGCCGGGCGGACAGCCGGAGTGACTGCCGCAACGTGTGAGTAACCTCTCCTCGGTCTCCCTGGGAAGATTGCGCTGACATCCTGTTCTTTTCTTTTTGGGAAAACACTTCCAAACTTCTTAGTACTGCTAGACGGACTTCCTTCTTTAACCAAACGCCCTTCACGAATCCCTTCCTCCAACCGCATGCCCATGCTTACCATTTCGGTGAAGTCACTGGGTGCGCTGGCGATCATTCTTTCATAGTAAAAGGAACCTAAAGTCTTCAAGAATATCTTTGTCATCTCTTTTTCCTCAAGAGGAGGATAGATTTGAGCAGCAATTTCACGCCACCTCTGGGCGTATTCCTTAAAAGATTCTTTGTCTCTCTGGGACATCGCCCGGAGTTGATCCCTGTCCGGCGCCATGTCAACGTTGTACTTATACTGGTGAACAAAAGCTTCGCTAAGATCGTTGAAGTTGCGGATTCGAATACTGTCTAAACCCATATACCACTTTAGAGCGGCACCCGTCAAACTGTCTTGAAAATAGTGAATCAACAAGTCATGATCATCAGAATATGTAGACATCTTTCTCACGTACATAGTCAAGTGACTCCGAGGACACGAATCACCCTTATATCTTTCAAAGTCTGGCACATTGAATTTTGCTGGAATCTTGACATTCGGAACTAAACAAAGGTCATGAGTGTTCTTCCCAAACAAATCCTTCCCCTATAATGCTCTGAGCTCCCTCTGCATTTCTTGGAATTGGTCTTGAAATTCTTCCATTCTATCAAAAAGACCCAAACTTTCAGCAGGCTCAGCAGGATAAGTAGGTTCATTCAAGTATGGCACGGAGTGAACCACAGGAGCGACAGTTGTCATCAACGGTTGCGAGAAAGGTGTCACAGACGGGATTACCGGCGGCATGGCAGTTGTCTCTGGTTGAGGAAGAGACAAAGTAGGTTGAAACAAAGGTTGTACGACAGGCTGATACCCCTCTGGCACAAAGTTGTAAGGCATTCCCCACGGAAAACCTTTTGGCATCTGATGTTGAAGTGGAGTGTTGATTTGAGTCACTGATGTTGGAACGGTGACAATCTCGGAAACCACAGTAGTTGAAGTCTGAATCTCAGCAGTTGTAGTCGATGGCTGATTCTGAGCAGCCATAAAACTTTCCACTAGCGCAGTTAACTTTTCCATACCGACACGAAGGGTAGCGACCTCCTCACGAAGCTCGTGGTTTTCCTGTTCCAGATCTTCCATCTTCCTCTGTCGATTGGCTCGAGTATCGTATCGATGAGACAACTTGACAATCTAACGGAGTGGAAAAAGAAACAAGGATAAGACTCTAGAAAACATGTGAAGTGGAATGTTGGATGATGCATGATATGTGATGCAGATGATAATTCATTTTAATAGTTTTTCAAGGAACTTCGATAATTTTGCACACATTAATGGTAAAGGAATTTGGAACAACAAAAACTCATTTCATTAATCAAAAGTGGTAAATTACAACTTACAACTTTGGAACAACAAAACAATAAATTACAACTTTGGGATAACAACCCAATAATAAAGCAGTAAACTACAACTTTGGAGCATGAAGCCCATAATAAAAGCAGTAAATTACAAATTTGGAACATCAAGCCCATAATAAAAGCAGTAAATTACAACTTCGGAACATGAAGCCCTTAATAAAAGCAGTAAATTACAACTTCGGAACATGAAGCCCTTAATAAAAGCAGTAAATTACAACTTCGGAACATGAAGCCCTTTTACAGAGTTTTACAAAATGACATCAGTAAAATAAAACTAAAAGCTAAAGATCACTCAGAATCATCAGATGAAGGACCAAATGCCAACTGTAACTGGAGCTTCCTGATCTTCTCTTCATAAAAGTCTTCTATCTCTTTCTTCTCAGCTACCAGTCGATCAATGATTTCCTTTTGCGGATTAGGAACGAGAGCAACGCTTACCGAACCTTCCTTCTTTCTCTTCCTTTCACTAGCATACTTCTTCAGTAAAGCATCCTTTTGACGAAGTTTCTCATCCTGATCAATAAACCAGCCGTCTTGAATAAATAGCAAATCCTCCTTTTCCTTTAGCTGTCGAGCCAGGACCCGATTCTCATATTCAGACATATTATACTTTTCTTTCCAAGCATCTCTCTCGGACTTCATCCTAGCCAGATTTCCTTGGTATTCTCCCATATTCTCGATAGGGATATCAACAGATGATGATGCAACAGTAGGGAATAAAGGTTTCTCAGGTTTATAGGGCATCTTGAGAGCACAAGCCCTAGCACGGACCCATTGTAGATAAGGCTCCAAAGAAACGGCACCCCTATGTCCTAACATGTCTCTCCCTTTCCTATGGATGTGGCGCCACGCTCCTTCGATCTCCCTCTTAGCTGCCTGGTGATCTTGTCCTTCTTGTAGAAAGAAACCACTCACATGGATGTTGTTCGGCTTGTCCCTCATCGGGTATCCAAACTGACGGCGCGCGAGAACAGGGTTATAGTTAATTCCACCTTTCGTACCAAGAAGAGGCACGTTAGGAAAAGCACCACAGCTATCGATGATCTTCACGTTATAGTAAACTCGATTATACCAATCAATGTCGAAGTGAGTGAGAGCCATAATTTTTGGCGCCCATCGCGGCTCCTTCTCGAGATCCCAGAAAACATCAGACCCAGGTAGATGAGAAACATACCACTGATACAGCAACGATGCACAACAAATAATCATCCCTCCTTGATAAGAGTTTCGAAGATGGATGGAGTAGTAGGTATCTCCTAGCAGCGTAGGGATCGGATTTCCAATCAAGAAAATTATGATGGCGTTGATATCCACAAACTTATCAACGTTAGGGAACAAGAAAAGACCATAAGCGAGTAAAGCAAAGACGTCTTCAAAGGCAATAGTATCTTTTGTCTCAGCGAAATGACGAGCTTTCCTCAACAAAAACTGCGCAGACAAGCCTCAGATTCCCCCTTTTGTAGTCATGTTCTCCTCTATCTCTGATTTCTTCAAGTGGGTGATGGTCGCTATCTCGTGAGATTTGGGTTCCTCTTCTAAGCCAGAAAAAGGAACACAGTCGGTGATCGGCAAGCCCAGTATGTAGGAGTACTCTTCTAAGGTGGGCATTAACTGGTAATCCGGAAAGGTAAAACATCGGTACAAAGGATCGTAAAATTGGACCAACGTATTAAGGATGCCTTCCTTCATCTTGCGCTTCATGAGAGGTATAATGGACCCATACTTTTTCTGAAAATCCGTCGGGTTCTTGATCTTAGGAATCAAACTCTTCAGTTCTTCAATCTCGGGCTCCTTAAAACTAAAACTTCGAGTGTTTCTCCTTCCAAATTCCATAATAATAGTACCTGAGATGTCTGCAAAAATCATTCCTAA
The DNA here is from genome assembly GCA_948472305.1 of Vicia faba. Classification (NCBI taxonomy): domain Eukaryota; kingdom Viridiplantae; phylum Streptophyta; class Magnoliopsida; order Fabales; family Fabaceae; genus Vicia; species Vicia faba. Next base: position 253,213,422 of record OX451737.1, read on the forward strand.
GTTCCTTGAAAACAAGTTTTTTTACAAAAATGTTGATGAATGCATGAATGAATGATAATGCAACAGTTACACACAAGTTCATAAACATGGGGTTCAAAGGTTCAACGTTTCAGCATGGAGTCGAGGGTAAAGCCCACCCCAAGGTATGTACTAACGGTTCAATCACACCTGTAAGACAAGGTTCTAAGAGTTCCCAGAGTCTACATTCCTCCTTCGGATATTACCAACGTCTTGATTACTCAATAATTAGCAATATTCTCAAGATAAACTCATCCGAGCGTAGCATCGCGTAACAACTACTTCCGAATTAATCCGTTATAGTCTCCGCGCTACACCTAAAAAGGCCAAGATGGGTTAGGGTTCTACGATCCTCAATTTCTCTGGCTCCTAGGTCGAAAATAATAATGTCTTCCCGATTACTCGGTAAACAAATATTAAGTTCAAGAGGGCCTTCCATTGAGTGGGGGATCTCATGCCTCCTTCTTCGGGATTACTCTCTCAAAGTTAACATGACTGTACCGCCCGTCCTATTCTTAAGTGTAACTTAATCCGGGTATAGGATTCGTCCTTTGCAAAAAAAACCCAAACAACCCCAATTTAAACACATCATCAAACAAATCAAATAATAATAAAACAGATAAGACAAATTAGGCTTAACCCACTTAGGGATGGACCAGCAAGAGGTCAATCTTTCCCCAACAGAGTCGCCATTTCTGTAGCGATAAAAATGTAGCGGGGTAAATCGGAGATCGAATTATTGATTAATTCGTCTCACAAAAGCAAGAGTCGCCACCGCGCTTTATTATTTCCAAGGGAAAAGGGAAAAGAGCGAAATAAAACCCTAAAGTATGCAATGTAAATAATACTTTTAAAAAGTAATGAAAATACAAGGCGTTTTTGAAAAGAGGTTTATGGTTCGGGGGTTGGTTATACAATGGGAAGGTATTAGCACCCAATGTATCTATAGTATTCTATAGGAACCTTTTGAAATATCTGTTTATTAAAATGTTTGTTTGATTAAAAAATAAATTGTTTTGGCCGAAAAGGGGGACAGACGGGTTTTTGAAGGTACGACGACCTAATGTCGAAGTTTTGGCTTAAAAGGTATAAATTTTGAAAAGATTGAATATTTGGGGAAAAATTGTCTTAAGTTTTAATGAAATGCGGATGTTCGCGTGATTGGACTTGAGGACATGAAGTCAACAAGTTTAATCATTTTTCTCTTGGATTAAGAAGTAAACAGAATAATCATGTAAATACTGAATAATCAAACAGACAATTTAAGTAGCTAAGTGATATACAACTATAACAATGATTAAATAACAAACTAAAAGATGTGAACATGCATTTTTTATATTTTTGTTTAATATTAATTAAAGCAAGGAAATTAATTAAAGAAAATAAAATGTTTTTTAAGTTTTTATTTTTTTATACGTATTTTTTGTATTAATATAAAGTATTATTTAAGAATTATTAAATAAATCTAAACTAAATTAAAACTTTAAAAGTTATTAACTTAAATCTAATTAGAATAATACTAAAATTTCTAAATTAATCCTAAAGTTAAATTTAATTAAAATTGGTCACATTATTTAAAATTTGTTTAATTAAATTACCTCTATTTGATTAAGTTTTATAATTAAACTAAATTAATAGAAAATCTAAAAAAAAAAGGCCAAAGGAAATCAAATAGAAAGAAATGTATCAAAAATCAAAGGGGGTAAATGATAAACAATTTGCATGGGCCAAAGGGGTTTCAAGGGGACCTAATCAGGGGTAGCCAGAAAAAGGGATGGGGAGTGTTCTTAATAAAATTCGTTGGGCTTCTAGGCAGGGAACCGGGTCAAGCCCACACATTCATAACTTTGCTTAAGGGTTAAACATCTTTTGTCTTAGTTTAGTTAGGGTTAGGAAAGGGGTTAAGGTTTTATTCCATTTGGGATGGCCTCAGGGTTTACAGCAATGGCGCCTCTACTCCTCGTTCACGCGTTCTTCTTCGTTCTTGATTCATCTTCTTCCACCTTCGCCTGAGTTTTCCTGCCACGGCCACCAGCGTCCTCAACCTCCTCTTCCCTCCAACGAGAAAGCTAGGGCGACAGATTTAAGGTAAATTTCGTTTTGAATCTCAAAGGGGTTTTATTACAATTTTGCATGTGGTGATTTTTACATCCATTTTTTGATTCCGACTTCCTATTATTATGGTGATTTGAGGTATATGACAGGAAAAGAGGGGGAAATGTTACCTTTGGAGATGGAGGAAGAAAGGTTGGGGGTGCTGTGGCGGCCAAGGCAGCGGGGAAGACGGCGGAGGCGCGCTAGCTTGCTTTGACTGGAACCTGGTACTCTGTCTTCTTCCTCTTCTTGCTTGTTTGCTGTATGCTTATTGTTTGATGATCTTGACGCCTTGAAACACTTCTTTATCTTCTTCTCTGATTCTTTGGCTTACGTTCTGTATGCTTGAATATGCTATTGTTGAAATATTTGTTTTGACTAGCTTGACAATGTTGATGCTTGACTGCTGTCTTCGAATACTTTTCCTCTCTTCTTCTTCACTGTGCTTCAGTTGCCTTTGCCCAGTGATGATACTGTCTGAGGGCTTTTGATGCTTAAATGATGTTGCCTTGAACGTTTATTTGTTTGGTGTCCTTGATGCTTGGATTCTTGAATGCTTTTCCTCTCTTCTTCTTTGATGTGTTTCTGTTGCCTTTTCTATTGGCCTGTGATGGAATAACCCTGAGGCTTGGTGGATTTGGACATTAGTTTAAGGTTGATGGTTCATGCTGGTTTTGCTTCAGGTTTGGCCTGGTTTTTGGTTTGTGGCCTTGGTTTATGTTATAGGTTATCGTTTTTGAAAAGGGATAAGGCTTTGGCTGGACAATAGGTTGTGTTTACTGGTTTTTTAGGCCATGGTTAATGGTTATGGCTTGAGACAAAGGTTTGTTGACAGGGGCATGTTTGTTAGGTGAGGCTTTTACTGGTTTATGCAGGTTATAACCTTGGTTTCTTTTGTTTCAGCAGGTTTGGCCTTCAAAGAGTTTACTGGTTAGGCTTTGAAATGGTCATGGTTTTGACCATAGTTTTGACATGGTTTTGACATGGTTTGAATGCATGTTGTATGTATGTTTTTGGTTTATGTTGCAGTTTGAGTTATTTGAACTCAGTTTTGGTTTTTGGCTTCCAAACGGTTATGATATCTGAACTTTTCTTGAAGGGTTTGTTGTTATAATAGTTGGTTGGCCTTTGGCTTTGGATGATTCAGGTTTTGAATATTTTAACTCTTTTTCTTTGATATCTCTGCCTTCTCTACTGCTTCATTCAGTTTGTCTATATTCTTTTTTCATGCTTCCTTCTCTTTACTGTGTTACTGCTGTTTTTGTTTTCTATTCCTTTTCTGCCTAAGCCAAAACCTGTAAAACCCACACTCTTTCTCTCTTCTGTCTCCTTAGTACAGTTTGACATTAAAATGATGTTATGTACTTTTAAGTTCTGAAAAAGCAAAGCTGGAAAATGATGAAAAATAGGAATATATTGCTTGCATATTTGGTTTTAAACTGCACATGTTTCTTTGTCAACTGCATTGTACAGTATGGAGCCTTTGTATTTTGATTTCTTCCCACATGCTGGATAGTTTACGTTGCAATTTGGCTTTGAAAATGTAACTTGACTTGGAATTTGTATATGCTGTTGAACTATGCTTTTTGACAATGAATTTGTGCAATTGGTTTTAAACTATGCAGTTTACTATTAAAATGTGCAATTTTGACAAAAGTGAATTTGTGCATACTTTTAACTTGTGCATTCATATTTATCAATAAAAATTCATCCCTTTTTGTGAACCGGGAGAAATCCCGTGATTTGCAAAAAGGGTAAAAACTGATTCCAGCCGTTTGCTTTTAATGATGAACGCTAAATTAGTTGTCTGCTTTTAATTATCTATTTATTTCTGACTTTTTCTTTTAATTCTTTTGCAGGTAAAATCAAATGAGCATCAAAGAAGTATTGGATAGAAGATGAAGATTTAGAACTTAGAAGAAAAAAAATAGGATAGCTTTTATTTCATTTTAAACATTGTAAAAATTATCATTGTAAATACGTTGTAAATAAATACGGTATTTAAACAACAATTGTAACAATTAGAATAAAATGAATAAAACTCCAATATTTTATCAATTAATTCTTTTCTTCTTTGCAATTATTTATTTTATCATTTATAATTCTTTAAATTATATAATAACTAAAAATCAATTCCAACTATTTAAATTTAGAATGATAAATAATTAAATAACTATCATTGACCAATTAACTTCTCTTCAATTATTTACTTCATTATTTATAATTCTTCTAAATTATAATAACTGAAAATAAAATTTCAATTATTTAAACTTAGAATAATAAATAATTAAATAAACATTGTTTGATCAATTAATAACCTTCTTTTCAAATATTTACTTTACTATTTATAATTCTTTAATTTATATAATAACTGAAAATAAATTCCAATTATTTAAATTCAGAATAATAAACAATTAAATAAACATTGTTTTAGCATTGATCGATTAATAAATTTAGCGTTCAAAAAACAAACAGCTCTCGACTTGAAAAAGTTATGAATTTAAAAACTGCTTTGAAAGTTGATAAAAATAGGTCAAAACCCTTGCAATGTAATGATGCAGATGGGAGATGGTATCTTAGGTCAAAATTTGGGGTACAACACCCGCGTCTGAGAAAATAAATCCCTGATTGTTGCTGGAGATTTATGAATATTCTGTCAGGAAGAGATTCTGCTTGAGAATAAACTCTGCGGGGAACAAACTTAGGAAGTGCATTTTTGTAGCTGAAGTGATGAACTTTTTCGGGGATTGAGCCTCTGTATCCAGAGAAATAAACTCTGCTTGGGGGATGAAATTTACTGACTCGCCCGCGATTATGAACTTTGGCTGGAGGATATAGCTATCAGGTTTCAGAATGACCCTGGCTGGGGAGGTTACGTCCTGTTTCGGGAAAGATGACATCAATGATTTTGAATACTTTTACTCTGTGAGGAGTGTATGTACCAAATGGTTGTGTTCCAAAGCTGGCTCTATCCCGGCACCTGCTGGGTGGAGTAACCATCGGGTTTGGCACTTCTTGTTTTTGCCTCTGTTTCTGGAATTACAAGTAATTGTCTTTTGTTTCTTATGTAAATATTTATGAGCAGAAATCATTTTCAAATGTGTATATCAAAAATAAGTCATTGGATGTTCTTGCGAAACAAAACAGAAAAAGAAAAACAAACTCGAAGTTTCTTGTGAAAATAATTTTGTATTGATTTTTGAAGTTGGCCTGTAATATGCGTTTTGTACAAAGAGGCTGACGCTCTAGTAAGAGAACGCCGCCGAAAAATAGAAGCTATACATATTTATGTACAAGAAAAAAAACAACTATGTGAAACAACCCCATTGGGTTCCAACTATGTTATTGCCTTTATATCTTCAAACGTCTCATCACTTTGCTTCTTGGCCGAAAGTTGATCAGATTGATTGGTGTCGTCCGAGCTTGATAGTCAATACCGAAGTCTGGTCGCAAGATGATCCAATGAGACATAGTGGTACACTTTATATCCCTAACTTTTTCCTGGACCACCCTTTCGCGTTTTCAGTCCATCGGGATACCCTTTTTGCCAAGCCTCCCTTTCGGGTTTTTGACTTGCCGGGTGTACAGATTTTTCATTTTCATCCCTTACTTTTGCATGAACCCTTTTGGTTCATCGGGAAGCCCTTATTTTTTTCCTAGGCCAGTCAACCTAGCGGGTCTCTTGATTAGGCGTAGTATCTTTTCACTATGTCTGCATTGACAGGGTGAGGAAGGTCGTCACCATCCATGGTGGTTAGAATCATAGCTCCAACTGAGAAAATGTTCTTAACCACAAATGGTCCTTCATACGTGGGGGTCCATTTTCCCCTGGGATCACCTTGCGGCAGTATGATGCGTTTGATCACTAGATTCCAGACTTGATATTCTTGACGCCTGACTTTCTTGTTAAAAGCCTTGATCATTCGCTTTTGATATGTTTGACCATGGAAGATAGCAGTAAGTCTCTTTTCATTGATTAGATTTAACTGATCAAGTCGGGTTCGGATCCAGTCGTCTTTGTTCAAACCTGTATCCCTCATAATCCTGAGAGAAGGTATCTGGACTTTGATGGGTAGGACTGCCTCCATGCCATATACTAGAGAGTAGGGTGTTGCCCCTGTCGACGTCCGTGCTGAGGTAAGGTACCCATGAAGAGAAAATGGTAACATCTCATGCCAGTCTTTGTATGTCACTGTCATCTTCTGTACAATCTTCTTGATGTTCTTGTTAGCTACTTCAACAACGTCGTTCATCTTTGGCCGGTAGGGAGAAGAATTATGATGTTGTATCTTGAACTGTTTATAGAGCTTGGTGATTATTGTGTTGTTGAGATTCGTACCATTGTCAGTAATAATTCTCTCTTGCACACCATATCGATAGATCAGATTATGTCGGATAAATCGCGCCACGACGTTCTTGGTTACTGTAGCAAAAGAGGTTGCCTCAACCCACTTCATGAAGTAATCAATGGCTACTCGGATGAAGCGATGTCCATTAGAAGCGGTGGGCCTGATTTCTCTGATCATGTCGATGCCCCACATTGCAAAGGGCCATGGAGATGTCAAGACGTTTAAGGGGACCGAAGGCACATGCACCTTATCAGCGTAGATTTGGCACTTATGACAAGTTCGAGAGTGCTGATAACAATCGGCTTCCATAGTGGACCAGTAGTATCCTGCCCGTAGGATCTTCTTAGCCATGGTATGTCCACTAGAATGGGTTCCAAAGGTGCCTTCATGTAGATCTGTCATGATCCTCTCTGTTTCACTCTTGTCTACACACCGTAGTAGTATGGAGTCATGGTTGCGTTTATAGAGGATTTCATTACTGAGGAAGAACTTTGTAGAGAACCTTCTCAGAAACTTCTTATCATTGATAGATGCCCCTTCAGGATACTCTTGAGTCTCGAGATACCTCTTGACTTCGTGAAACCAGGGTTTGTCTGCCACTTCTTCGGTATTGATTTCACAGCAGTGTGCTGGTTCATCCAGCCTCTCAATGGTGATTTGGGGAGCTTCATTATCCCACCTAACTTTGAACATAGAAGACATGGTAGCCAGCGCGTCCGCTAACTGGTTCTCCTCTCATGGGAAATGTTCAAAAGTTACCTCCTCAAAGTGTGGGAGAAATGTCAACACGTACTCTTTGTATGGGATGAGATTCAGATGCTACGTATCCCATTCGCCTTTGATCTGACTTATTACCAAGGCCGAATCCTTGAAAACGTCCAAGAATTTGATCCTTAGGCCAATAGCAGCTCTAAGACCCATGATACATGCTTCATACTCCGCCATGTTGTTGGTACAGTTGAAACATAATCGGGAAGTGAATAGAGTATGACAGCCCTCAGGAGATATGATTACAGCGCCAATGCCATTACCCAGTGAGTTTGAAGCTCCATCAAAAACCATAGTCTATCGGGATCCTTCCTCGGGTCCTTCATCTGGTCCAAGTTCTTCATAGTCAATCACTAGCATAATATTCTCATTCGGGAACTCAAAATTCATGGACTGGTAGTCATCCACGGCCAGATGAGCAAATGATCAGCCAATACACTCCCCTTTATTGCTTTCTGGATTGTATATTGTATGTCGTACTCAGTAAAGATCATCTGCCATCTTGCTATTCTTCCGGAGAGTGCAGGCTTATCAAAAATGTACTTAATCGGATCCATCTTCGATATCAACAAGGTAGTGTGGGTAAGCATGTATTGTCTTAGTCGGCGAGCAGCTCATGCCAAAGTGCAGCAAGTTTTCTCGAGCAGTGAATATCTTGTCTCACATTCGGTAAACTTTTTTCTAAGGTGGTATATTGCATACTATTTTCGACCAGACTCGTCATGTTGACCCAGCACACACCCCATTGAATTGTCTAGCACTGTTAGGTACAATATCAAAGGTCTCCCTTCAACCGGGGGCATCAGGATTGGTGGTTCTTGAAGGTATTCCTTGATTCTTTCGAAAGCGGTATGGAATTCATCATTCCACTTAACCACTTGATCTTTCTTCAGAAGCTTGAAGATTGGCTTACAAGTAGTGGTCAGATGTGAAATGAACCTGGCGATATAATTCAGGTGTCCCAAGAAACCTCTAACTTCCTTCTCTTTATGGGGAACTGGCATTTCTTGTATAGTCTTTACCTTTGCAGGATCTACTTGGATGCCTTTGTCGCTAACAATGAAACCCAGAAGTTTACCAGACCTTACCCCAAAGGTGCACTTGTTCGGATTCAACCTCAGCTTATACATCTTCAACCTGTCGAACAACTTTTGTAGATGATCAAGGTGCTCTTCCTCAATCTGAGACCTGGATATCATGTCATCAACATAAACTTCGACCCCATGGTGAATCATATCATGGAACAAAGCGACCATGGCGCGCTGATAAATTGCCCCAGCATTCTTCAACCCAAAAGGCATCACCTTGTAGCATAAGGTGCCCTACTGCGTGATGAAGGTTGTCTTCTCCATGTCTTCAGGAGCCATATTGATCGGGTTGTAGGTAGAGAAACCATCCATGAAGGAGAAGATTTTGTGTTGCGTAGTGTTGTCAACCAGAACGTCAATGTGAGGAAGTGGGAAGTCATCCTTGGGGCTTGCCCTGTTCAAATCTCTATAATCCACACACATTCGCACCTTACTGTCCTTCTTAGGTACTGGGACGACGTTAGCAACCCACTGTGGGTAAGAAGTGACAGCTAAGAATCCTGCGTCGAACTGTTTTATGACCTCTGCCTTGATCTTCTCTGACATTTCAGGGCGCATACGGCGGATCTTCTGCTTTACTAGAGGGAAATCTTCTTTAGTCGACAGGCGGTGAACCACAATATCAGTGTCTAAACCTGGCATGTCTTCATATGACCAGGCAAAGATCTTAATGTAGTCGTGCAACATCTGTATCAACCTCTGTTTGACACTAAGCTCCAGATTTGCACCTATTTTAACCTCTTTTTTGTCTTCCTCAGTACCCAAGTTCACTGTTTCAACCGGCTCTTCATGAGGTTGTATGGCCCTTTCTTCCTGCTGTAATAGTCTAGCAAGTTCTCCAGGCACATCACAAGCAAAGCCAATGTGCCTCGGGCAAGGCACAAGGCCGTAAAGTTTTAAATTGTTTATTACAAATCTCAAAACAAGTAGGACAATTACTGCGGAATAAAAGAAACTTGTATAAAGTCCCTAGCCATCCAGTTACTCGGTCCACCGTTGGTAGTTGGGTAGATCCAACTGTCAATGTCTTAGTCTTCCTTACTGTCTTCAATGGCATTAATTCCCCGATTGCTAATGTGTAGGGGAGGTCCTCCAGCCCGAGCACGTCGAACAGCCCTTTAAGCCCCTGTAGTAAAGCCAAACCAAATTTGTCAGTTTTGTGAGTGAAATCAGGGAGCTGACCCCAATTGGTACACCCACCTTCTTCAACCACGGCTCTGGCGTCCTTGAGAGAAGCCATCTTCAGAGGAGGTTTGTTGCTGGTAGTAGTTTCAGTCAATGCCAAGATCTGAGGGACCTCTTCGAAGTTCTGACAAGGAGTTTCTATGAATTCCCCGTCAATCTCTATGTAGCGGAAGGAATTAAGGTGACTCACTGTTGTACCCTAAAATTTGACCTCTCCTGTCGCAAGGATTCTTAGAATTACTTCAGTCAAGTTTCAGGCCTCAGACCATATTTTCTAAGAAGAATCATTCAAATTATCAAAAGGGGGCAAAATGAGCAAAATTGGAGCTTCTGCTAAAAAAGTCAATCGGACGCTAAAAAAGTCAAACTTTGAGTTTTTGATCAAATTTGAGTCCTAAAAATCACATTATGTCAAGACATCCAAAAAATGAAATTTGATCATCAAAAATCAAAAGAATAAAAAAAAATCCAACTTTGCAAGACTTTGAGATTTTTCTAAGTATTTTCTATACTTGGTTAATTTCATTTGCTTCATGGCATCTTACTACAACTCCAAATAATTCAAGATGATGCAAGTAATTCAAGTTATTACAAAGTGACATTTTGCAAAATTACAAATTCTAAAACTATGTTTTTATTAAAACCTTGTCACAATATTTTTGCCTTTGACATAATGTGCACAAGACTAAATTTGTGACATACTACAACTATGTTGTCCAAGATTGAAGAAAATATGATATATCACATTGCCACAACACCCTATGCTGCCCTGCAAGAAAGCTTGTTCCATATTACATCCTAAGTATGCATGATGTCCAATACAGTCAAAAACTGCTCTATGCAGTCAGCTCAAGCCTGCACCATGACAGCCCCCAAACTACACCAAAATGGAAAAAGAAAATTGGGTGTAGAAAGTATCAAAGCAATATTCCAAAACAATTCAAATAACTTATTTGTTTTCCCCCCTAAACCACAGTCAAGGGGTCTACAAAAAGAGGACAGTCTCATAAGACAAGGAGTTGGATTTTGAAGAGAAAAGAAAGATTTTCTAGAGAAAAAGAGAGAGAGTTTTGTGGAACAGAAAAAAAAACAATATTCTGTGCAACCTTGACTCATTTTGAAAAACCAAAACTGCTCTTGTTCAAAACAGAAACCCAACTCATTACTCTACCATACAAACTCTCCATTAAACCAAACAACTCATCACATACAAAGCTGGTCCAAAACATCACAAAAAAAGTTCATGTATTGCTATTCATCTCCATCTTTAAAACACCAAAAACATTACAGTACAATCCAACTCAGTTCTAGCAGTCCAGAGCAGCTTCTGGAGGACTTACAAGGTTATCACATCATTTGGAAAAACATTCATATCTAAAACAACCAGTGCAGCCCAAAGGTAAGTCCTCTTGACTTGATATCTTGTAATTACATCATTAACAAGCTTTTGTTCTTTGAAAAAAAGATGTAGTATTTTAATATCTTTTTGAACTAGTCATCTGCACTTTGTTTAGGCTTATTCAATCATTTGTTGTTCATGTTTATCCATCATATGCCATAAGCTAACCTGTACATTCAGCAAAATAATGTTTAAGACAGGAAAATGCAGCATGTATCGACACATATCCTCATGTGTCGACTCATCCTAGTGAAAAAACAGGGTATGAGTCGACACATAACCCCCATGCATCGACTCATACTGATTTCAGGTTACAAAACAGAAGTGGGAAAAGACTATGTATCGACACATACGCGCTTCACGTCGACACAAGAAGGGTGCATGAGTCGACACATCCCATTATGTGTTGACTCATACTGAGTCATTTTTTGTTTTACAGGAGCAGGGAAAAGCTATGTGTCGATGCATAGCAGCATGGGTCGACACATAGTGGTTCAAAATGCATTTCTTCCTATATTTTGCACTTTTTTTACATTATCTTCGTTATTGTTCGATATGGTTGTAATATTTTAGTTTCTACCTCATCCCTATTGTTAATTTGTACCCCCCATCCCTCTAAAATGATGTAATAGCTTAGATTTTATTTTCCTCATTTTTACTTGCTTTTCATATATGGTTAGTAAAATAGGATGTATGACAAGATGAAAACTAACAAGTAGCTAACCAAAAATCAAAGACAAATGCATGAAAAATAACACACTCGCACACTAACACCTCTAGGGTAATCTCACTTTGTCGCCTTTCGGAAAATAGTCATGTCCCTCGAACATGGGCGTTTTAGCAAAAGACCTTCGATAAAAGATCGTAGTCCCTCGATGACCCTCGATGTTGCCTTCGGTAAACGATCTAGTCCCTAAAACGACATTGCTAAAACGTCCCATATGTTTCCTTCTATGACTATACAAACGTCCCAACGCCCGTCCCGTTTATATCCAAAGATAGGGTTGCTTACCGAATCAATGTCAAGACAACAATATCAAAGGAATAGAAAATGCATAAGAAAGACACTTTGAGTAGGTAGATAGTTTCTAAGTTACTTGCTCCATTTCAAACAACAATCCTTGCTATTTTCAAAACAAACATACACACATTTCAAAAACATCTTACCAACAATTAAAAACATTTTTTAAACGACAAACATCTTTGTATACATTTTTACGAATGAGAATCATTACAAAGATTGCCTAAACGAGTGGCCTCTTTTATAAAATACTTTCAAAATCACACCAAACACCATTTTAAACAAACTAAAGAAAGTGATCTAAGCAAGTAACTAAGAGCCCATGGAAAACCATGGATGAAAAGGGTGCTAGCACCTTCCCTTTTCATAATCTACCCCCCGAACTCAAGAAAACATCTCAAAGGTCTTTCCTGTGCTTTTTCACCTTTCCTTTTGGATAAAAGAAAAGTCGGTGGCGACTCTTATTAACCGTGAAATTTGCGATAAAATGCAAAACCTCAAGTCAGTTCTCCCACCGTATCACAGAACTGGCGACTCTGCTGGGGAGAATCTAAAAGTGGGGTTACCTCTGGGCTAGATCATATTTATTTTCTTTCATTATTTGATTTGTATGCTTTACATTCTGGTTCTTTGTTTGGGTTTAAATCCTCCACCCGGATTTGGGAAACATTATAGGTAAATAGCAATATGTTGTGGAAACTGTGCGGGGTATACCGACATGGTCTAAGCAATAGCTATGTTAGTGCGACATATTTGTGGGTACCGATAGCCTTTGAGTCAGTCAAAGAGAATATGGGGTTGCTGAGTGATGTCATGAAGCACTAATGAACTTCTAGAACCCTTTACTTGACCAACTTGGCCTTTAGGATGTAGTGAGATGACCGACTTTGGTGCAGTCCGAAGTTGGTAGATACTCGATACTACACTCATTGAGGTTTGGTTTCTTGGGATATTTCGGTCGCCATTAAAGAGGCTTGAGATGAAACAATGAACAAGGAAACAATCCAGTGATATTGAGCTCCTTAGAACCCGATTACTATTTTTAGGACAGGTTGAGCCAACTAAACTTCAAGAGGGTACTTACCTATGAAACCCCATGCAAGCCTAAACTAAGAACTTGTTTTATTTATTTGTATATGCATGCTTATACATAACATCATGGACATCATGAACATCATATGCATTCACTAACCATTTCAAGGATTTGGGAGATTCATCTTTGTTCTTGTTTTGTAGGATATGGATTCACTTCGCAGGAAAACTATCCAAATCAACCTTGTAAGAATTCCTCCACAACTCAAGGAGCTAGCTTCAAGGATCCCTGAGAACTCTCCATTCACCGAGAGGCATGGTCGTCTACTCAACTTGGTCATCTCCAACACAGATGAGGATATGATGAAAGTTCTCTTCCAGTTCTTTGACCCTTTGCATCATTGCTTCACATTTCTTGACTATCAACTTGTGCCTACTTTAGAAGAATTCTCTCAACTCTTGAGGATTCCTATTCTCAATCAACTACCTTTCAACGGTACGGAAAGAGATCCAAAGCCAGAAGAGATTGCTCAAGCCCTGCACTTGCACTCATCTGACGTCACGACTCATTGGGAAACTAGAAGTGGTGTCAAAGGCTTCTTGGCAAAGTTTCTATTTGAGAAAGCCCAAAGTTGTTGGAATTCCTTAGACTTGCAAGTTTTTGAGGAGATTGTAGCTCTTCTCATCTATGGGATGGTCTTGTTCCTCAATCCTGACCAACTCATAGATGTGAGCGCTGTCAAAATCTTCATGTCTCGCAACCCGGTGCCTACATTGCTTAGGGATATCTTACACTCTTTTCACACTCGCACAATGAGGGAAAGAAATGTTCTTATGTGTTGCACTCCTCTCCTGGCAAGATGGTTTATTTCTCATCTTCCCCAATCAGTCTTAAAGAATGAGCAAGGTTTGAGGTGGTCACAAAGGTTAATGACGCTTAAACATTCAGATATCCATTGGTGTTCTCGATCCAAAGAGAATGTTATCATTGTTGACCGTTGTGGGGAATTCCCTAATGTCCCTCTACTTGGCATTAGGGGAGGCATCACCTACAACTCGTGCTTGGCTCTAAGACAGTTTGGTTATGCCCGAAGGGATGGCCCACATGATATGCTGATTCAAGGCTTGGTTTTCGACTACGACAACAACGATCAAGGACTTCGCCAGAGATTCATCCGAGCTTGGAGGATGCTAAACAAAGTGGATAGCAAGACTTTGGGACACAATAATTCTATCCCTCTTGAGCCTTACCTCAACTGGGTACGAACCCGCGCTCAAAGTCTTAGAATGCCTTTTCCTCCCATTCTCCCAGTGATTATTGAGCCTGTTAAGGAGGGAGGAGTTCCATACACTATCGTACATCCTGACATGCCTACATCACTCGAAGACCTACAAAGGGATTGGATACAGCTTAAAGGAGAGTGTGATACTTTCGAAGCCCAATTCTACACAAGCGAGAAGAAGGTTTTGGAACTCACTAGGCTACTTAATGAAGAGCAGACTCTAAATACCTATGTTGCACCAAAGAGGATGCGCAATGTCTTTTTATCTTAGAATTTTGTATTATTTTGCCCAAGGGGCATTGATGTACTCAGGTTCTATTTTATTAATATAACGTGTGTTTATTTTTGTTTAAAACAAATTTGAATTTTTTTTAAATCCTTGAAAGCATTGCATGAATACATATCATTCATCATAAACATAAACAGGTCTTTGCAGCAAGTTTCCTCATCTCTCTACTGTTTATTTCAGTAAGATGGATCTCGAACAGACGGTCAAAGACCTTCAAGCTCAAAACTCACAGTTTCAACTGTTACTCACGACCTTAGCCAAGGGGCAAGAGGAGCTGAAGACTCTGCTAGAAAATGAGAAAAAGAAGAAAGAGAAGAAGCCAGTTGGTGTGGTAATCATGGGCAGAAGGTTTCAGGGACAAGCCAGAAGGACCTTAGAATTTCCAGCAACATCTGATGAAGGGGAAAGGAAGGGAAAATAAATGGCAGTTTCATCAGACTCTGAAGAAGAGGAGGAAGAGGAGGACTACTCTGAACAACAATACCCTTCGGCTGATGACAAATACAAACACCTGGAAGAGAGCTTAACCGCTATGGAAATACAGAGAGTACCGGGTCTAGATTTTGAAGAGTTAGGGCTGGTGTCAGGAATTGTGATCCCGCCAAAGTTTAAAGTGCCATTATTTGCCAAGTATGATGGAGTGTCGTGTCCTAAACTGCACCTCCGATCATATGCCAGAAAGATTCATCCGCACTCTACCGACAAAGACTTGTGGGTCCACTTTTTCCAAGACAGTTTATCAGGAACGCAACTTGATTGGTTTTACCAATTAGAAAGGGCCGACATCCATAATTGGGAAGACCTGGCTGCAGCTTTCTATAAATAATACCAGTACAACGCCGATTTGGCGCCTACCCGTACTCAACTTCAAAGTATGGCTATGGTTTCAAATGAGGGCTTCAAAGATTACGCACAAAAGTGGAGAGATCTAGCCGGAAGAGTGAAACCCCCTCTGTCTGAAAGGGACTTGGTGGACATGTTCTTGGGAACTCTATCGAGTCCTTTCTTCAATCATCTGATTGGGAGTTCCTCTGCAGGGTTTACTGAATTGATTTTAACTGGCGAGAGGGTAGAAGCTGGTATAAGAAGTGGAAAGATTCAGAAGTATGCGTCTGCCTCTACAACTGTTAGGAAACCTTTCACCGGGAAGAAGGAGGTATCTGCTGTTTATTCAGAGGAATCAGGGAAGTACTGAACACCGACCAACGGTGGGGGCCATTATGATTCCAAAGCCTGCATCAGACCAGCCAAGAAATAATCAGTAAAGGGTAGAAAGGCCAGTCCGACAATTCACCAGGATTAACATGACTCCAGCCCAGGTTCTACCACATCTTTTGAAATTGAATCTGGCAACTTTAAAGGAGGCCTCAAAGAATCCCAATACTATGTCCCCTCATTATCATCCAAATGCCAGATGCGCATACCATTCTGAAAGTCTAGGGCACGACACTAACAACTGTTGGGCTCTGAATAACAAAATTCAAGACCTAATAGATGCGAAGGAAATTGAGTTTGAAGCGCCTGAGAAACCAAATGTTATTTCCGCTTCGATGCCTAGGCATGGTCACAATGCCAACGCTATTGAAGAAGTTTTGTTTGTTGCTACCATGGATGAACTGTTGACTCTGCTCCCGATCATTAAGTTGAATTTGTTGAAAGCTGGTATATTCCCAGGTTGTGACAAAGACTGCCATGTTTGCTTATCCTCATCATTTGATTGCCCTCTGTTGAAAAAAGGTATCCAACGACTGATTGATAACCAGGAAATTCTGTTTGAGAATGCTCCTATTTCACCCGTTCCAGTTAAAGAAGTTTCAATTATAACCATCTACACCAATCCTCCCAGGGCCCCTAAAAGACCCGTTAGGATTACACCTGCTCCAAAGACTACTCCACTTAAGATTACAATGCCCGGGCCAGTCCTGTACAAATCAGATAAAACAGTACCATGGAATTACGGTGGAGAAATATACTACCATGGTATCAAACAGGATGAACTGACTACCGAAGAAGAGAGCTCCGAAGAGGACAATTCCGACATTAGAAATATTGTCGGAACTAGCAAGATTACCCGTAGAAGTAGAATCTTCTCTCCAGAGATTTCCCCTCCAAAGGCAGTCTTTGGACCCGTGGCTGTTCCGAAGATTACCTATGTACCAGTGATTATACCTGCAAGCGTACTTACCGATAAAGACAACATAATCCCTATCTACCAATAATTCCACTGATAAGAATAAAGGAAAAAGCATTCAAGAAGAGCATGTCCGGACGAAGGCTCAATCACTAGCTATTCCCGAAACATCCAAGAAGGAAATGGAAGAAATCTTGAGGATAATAAAGAAGAGTGATTATGATGTGGTTGAACAGTTAGGGCAAACCCCTTCCAAGATCTCCATGCTAGCATTGTTGTTGTGCTCTGAGGCACATGCGAAAGCTCTGGTAAAATTTCTAAAGAAAGCTCATGTGCCACAAGAGACGTCTGCTGGCCAGTTCCAAGACTGTGTGGCCAGTCTGACAGCTGATAATGGCTTGGGTTTCTCCGATGCTGATTTGACACCCAGAGGGAGAAAACACAACGAGGCATTACATGTCTCAGTGGAGTGTAGAGGAACAACCCTATCCCATGTCTTGGTGGACACGGGATCATCTTTAAACGTCTTACCGAAGAAAGCCCTTGATAGATTGGATTGCAAAGGGCTGACTTTAAAACCCAGTAACATAGTGGTGAGAGCATTTGATGGTTCGAAGAGGATGGTCCACGGGGAGGTGGACATCCTAATAAAGGTGGGAATCAGATTTTCAACTCAACCTTCTATGTGATGGACATCCTTCCTTCTTATTCCTGTCTGTTAGGACGCCCCTGGATCCACAATGTCGGTGCTGTCACCTCCATATTGCATCAGATGCTGAAATACCCGGTCCAAGGAAAGATCATAATTGTCCACGGGGAGGAGGAGTTTATGATTAGTCATCTGAATTCTTTCCGATATGTGGAGTTAGATGACGAGTTCATTGAAACCCCTTTCCAACATTTTAAAGAAGTCTCTCAAGAAGTGGCGGCGACCAAGGTGGTATCCTCGATTCCTAAGATCACAAGACCTCCACTTCGGATGTCATCTCTAAAGTATGCAAAGGCAGTAGTGGAAGAGGGTGGATGCACCATCTGGGGGCAGCTTCCAGACATTCCCTACAAATCAGATAAGTTTGGCTTGGGGTTTACTTCAACTGCTCAAAAGGCTGTGCGTTGTGCCTGTGCTGGGGGGCCACCTGTGAAGATTAGTAACCAAGGGGTCAATGCAGTAGAAGACAATGAAGAGGATGGCATCTTGGAAGATTGGATATTTCCTACTGTCAACGAAGGACTTCGC
This sequence comes from Vicia faba, assembly GCA_948472305.1. NCBI lineage: Eukaryota > Viridiplantae > Streptophyta > Magnoliopsida > Fabales > Fabaceae > Vicia > Vicia faba. Next base: position 253,231,316 of record OX451737.1, read on the forward strand.
AACTGGGAAGCCAGAGACTTTATCCCAATAACTTTCATCTCCCAGTAATTTATCTTTTACATTTCTGTTGGACTTGTAATATTCACGAACCATTCGTACTTTAAAAACCTTGTGTCTTACCCGAGGCACAATGGTCCATTTGTAAGGGTTTTTATTTCATCTTCATATGACATTCAATGAATCATGGACTCTTTTTCACATATAAACCTTTGTGCTCATTGTCTTTCTTTTACATTTTATTGTTTAAAGATGGATATACCCTTACACACACCCACACTCACAAATGCAGGTACCCCTCCATTCCGGATCCCATGGGTAACGATACTGCTATAGTCTTCAGTGACTCTGAAGATTTGATCTACCAAGCCGAATATGAAGGTGAGGAATATTGTAAGGTGCCAGGGGAATTGGCCAGACTACTACAACAAGAGGAAAGAGCTATTCATCCTCATCAGGATCTGTTGGATACAATCAACTTGGGTACCGAGGAAGATAAAAAGGAAATCAAAGTGGGTTCCAATTTAGAGCCGAGTGTCAAGGAACGCCTAATTCAGCTTTTGTATGCTTATGTTGAGATCTTTGCCTGGTCATACGAAGACATGTCAGGACATAATACAGACATCGTGGTAAATCTTCTGCCAACAAGAGAAGACTGTCCACCAGTGAAACAAAAAGTCTGCCGCATGAGACCTTACATGTCAGAGAAGATCAAAGCGGAAGTCATGAAGCAGTTCAATGCTGGATTTCTGGCTGTTACTTCATATCCTCAATGGGTTGCCAACATTGTTCCCGTGCCTAAAAAAGACGGCAAAGTACGGATGTGCGTGGATTATAGAGACTTAAACAGGGCCAGCCCTAAAGATGATTTTCCACTTCCACACATCGACATCCTGGTTGATAATACGGCCCAGCACAAAGTATTTTCTTTCATGGACGGATTCTCAGGATATAACCAGATCAAAATGGCACCTGAGGACATGGAGAAAACTACGTTTGTCACACAGTGGGGGACGCTCTGCTACAAAGTGATGCCATTCAGACTGAAGAATGTCGGGGCAACCTATCAACGCGCCATGGTAGCTTTGTTTCATGATATGATACATCATGAGATAGAGGTCTACGTAGATGACATGATAGCCCGATCACAAACTGAGGAGGAGCACCTTGGTCACTTGCAAAAGCTGTTTGTGAGATTGAAGGAGTACAAACTAAGGTCGAATCCAAACAAGTGCACATTCGGAGTCCGGTCCGGTAAACTCTTAGGTTTCATTGTCAGCAACAAAGGCATCGAGGTTGATCCTGCCAAGGTTAAAGCAATACAAGAAATGCCTGCTTCTCGCACTGAGAAGAAAGTCAGAGGGTTCTTGGGATGCCTGAACTATATTTCCAGATTCATTTCTCACCTAACATCTACTTATGAACCAATCTTCAAACTGTTGAAGAAAGATCAAGTAGTCGGATGGAATGATGAATGTCAGATTACTTTCGATAAAATCAAAGAGTATTTACAAGAGTCTCCTATCTTGATGCCACCAGTCGAAGGAAGACTACTGATCATGTATCTGACCGTTTTAGAGAACTCAATGGGGTGTGTATTGGGGCAGCATGACGAGTCTGGCCGAAAAGAGCACGCTATTTACTACTTGAGCAAAAAGTTTTCGACTGTGAAACCAGATATTCACTGCTCGAGAAAACTTGTTGCGCTCTAGTATGGGCTGCTCGCCGGCTAAGACAGTATATGTTGACTCATACCACTTTGCTGATATCTAAGATGGATCTGATAAAGTACATCTTTGAGAAGCCTTCTCTGTCTGGGAGGATAGCTAGATGGAAGATGATCCTAACAGAATATGACATATAGTACACTACCCAAAAAGCTATAAAGGGAAGCGTGCTAGCTGATCATCTTGCTCATCAAGCTGTAGAAGATTACCAGTCCATGAAGTTTGAATTCCCAGACGATGATATCATGACATTAGACAACGGTGAAGAAATCAGGCCATATGACGGACCTGAACAAGGATCCCGATGGACCCTGTTCTTTGATGAGGCATCAAATGCACTTGGTAACGGTATCAGCGTTGTACTCATATCTCCTGAAGGGTGCCATACTCCCTTTACTGCCAGACTTTACTTCAACTGTACAAACAACATGGCGGAATACGAAGCATGCATCTTTGGTCTCAAGGCTGCCATAGACTTGGGAATCAAATCTTTAGATGTGTTTGGAGATTCAGCTTTGGTCATCAGTCAGATCAAAGGAGAATGGGACACTAAGCATCCAAACCTTATCCCTTACAAAGAACATGTTTTGACATTGCTACCACATTTTGAGCAGATTACCTTCGAGCACTTCCCGCGAGAAGAAAATCAACTAGCAGATGCTCTAACCATAATGTCATCTATGTTTAAACTTAATTGGGATAACGAGGCTCCCCAGATCACCATTGAATGAATGGACGAACCAGCACACTGTCACGAGATTAATACTGAAGAAGTAGTGGACCAACCTTGGTTTCATGAAGTCAAAAGGTATCTCGAGGCTCAAGAATATCCAAAAGGAGCTTCAATCAATGATAAAAAGTTCCTAAGGAGATTCTCTGCTAAGTTCTTCCTAAGTAATGACATCCTGTACAAACGTAATCATGATTCTATTCTGCTCCGTTGTGTGGATAAGATTGAAGCTGAAAAGATCATGGCTGAATTACATGAAGGTACCTTTGGCACTCACTCTAGTGGGCATACGATGGCGAAGAATATCCTACAGGCAGGCTATTATTGGTCTACCATGGAAGCAGACTGCTATCGACACTCTCGGACCTGTCATAAGTGTCAAATCTATGCAGACAAGGTGCACGTGCCTCCGGTTCCTCTAAATGTCTTAACAGCTCCTTGGCCCTTCGCTATGTGGGGAATCGATATGATTGGGGAGATCAAGCCTACAGCCTCCAATGGACACCGCTTCATTCTAGTGGCCATTGACTATTTCACAAAGTGGGTCGAAGCAGCCTCCTTCGCATTTGTTACTAAGAATGTTGTTTCCCGCTTCATCAAGCAGAATCTTATTTGCCGGTACGATATCCCAGAAAGGATCATCACTGATAATGGTACAAACCTTAACAATACTATGATCACCACCTTGTGCGAGCAGTTCAAGATTCAACATCACAATTCATCCCCCTATCGTCCAAAGATGAATGGTGCAGTCGAAGCTGCTAATAAAAACATTAAAAAGATCATATAAAAAATGACAGTCACCTACAAGGACTGGCATGAAATGCTACCGTTTGCTCTCCACGGGTACCGTACCACGGCTCGCACATCAACTGGGGAAACACCTTATTCTTTGGTTTATGGCATGGAGGTTGTCTTGTCTATCGAGGTTCAAATCCCTTCCTTGAGAATTATGAAGGATGCAGGTTTGAGTGAGGACGATTGGATCCAGACCCGGCTTGATCAACTTAACTTAATTGATGAAAAGAGGCTTACTGTTGTTTGCCATGGTCAGATGTATAAAAAACGGATGATCAAGGCTTTCAACAAGAAAGTCAGACGCCAAGTATATCAAGTTGGAGATCTGGTGATCAAGCGCATCATCTTGCCACAAAGTGATACCAGGGGCAAATGGACTCTTACCTATGAGGGACCATTTGTAATCAAGAATATCTTTTCCGGTGGAGCAATGATCTTAACCACCATGGACGGCGACGACCTGCCACACTCTGTGAACGCAGACATAGTCAAAAGATACTACGCATAAGAGACCTGCTAGGTTGACACACCTAGGCAAAACAAGGGCATCCCGGCGAACTAAAAGGTTCGGGAAAAAATTAGGGATAAAATATAAAAAAATCTGTACACCCGGCAAGTTGAAAACCGGAAAGGGCGACTTGGGCAAAAAAGGGTTTCCCGGTGGACTGAAAACCCGAAAGGGCGGTCCAGGCAAAAAGAGAATTAAAGCGTATGACTATGTCTCGTCAGATCACTTTGAGGATAATCTCTTCAATGACAAACTCAGAGCTTCTGATCAATTCAATCATCTTCAGACGAAGCAATGAATAGACAAGATATTCTGAGATATGGAGGCTATAGTAGAACGGGAACCCCATGGGATTATCACACATAGCTATCTTTCTTTGTATAAATTTCTTCTTACTTTTATGACACCATCCTATTACCAGGATGTTTGTCTCCTTTGTACAAAATACTTATTCAAAGTGAATACAAAGATATCTCTCTAAAGTACAGAAAACTATTCGTCCTTTTCTTCTACACTTGTGTTTTATTTGCAAAAACGTCCAATGATTCATTAATGAACATATGCATTTGAACATAATTACTGTTTACAAATAAACAAAATGGAAGAGAACGATTACTGATAGGTCGAAAGAATAGGAAAACGTCTTTAGGCTATTCAAGGAGCAATCCCTACAGTACGTCATTAAGATCCCCAGCGGAGCTGAAACTTCAAACTATTAATCCCCAGTGGAAACCATCCAGTTTCTCCAAATTCCCCAGGAAGTTGCCTTGAAGCCCGAAATTCAACCAGATAACAGCTAACTTCTGTTTCTTCCTAACCTAGGATAACTCCCCGGCAGAGTGGCAGATGACTGAAACTCCTGAACTTTTTCCCAAACAGGAATAAGCTTTCTCCCCAGAGTTTCATTGCTCCCCAATGGAACAAAGACTCCTATCCCCAGTAGAAGTCATCAAAATTCTCTGGATTCCCCAAGCAAATTACTCAAGCAGTATAGGGCATTTCTCACAACAGAATCTTTGTCGATACTCTAACTGCAAAACATGAAGAATCCACATATCCTCAGCAGCAGTCAAGAATTTATTTTCCTCAGCAATACAGTGAATCAGCTTACATGTGCATACATTACATCCACATATCATAAACATTGATAAAACACATATATCACATCATACATTTCATGCAACATAATTATGTGTTCCAGCTAACATTTTACCCTTTCCAGGATAAGATTAAAAGCTACCGTTAAACAATATGCAATCGTGATACAGTACAAATACGCTCCAAACACGGAAGCCATTCTGATACTCATTCAGATTTCAAGTTCAGATACAGTTCAGATACGCTCCAAACACGGACGCCATTTTGATATTCATTCAGATACAGTTCAGATACGCTCCAGACACGGACGCCATTCTGATACTCATTCAGATACAGTTCAGATACGCTCCAGACACGGACGCCATTCTGATACTCATTCAGATACAGTTCAAATTCAAATTTCAGATACAGTTTAGATACGATCCAGACACGGACGTCGTTCTGATGCTCATTCTTTCAGCTTACAAATTACCATGCAAGCGATCGCTTTTGGATGGCATCTTTAAGCCCATCTCTAACAACTTTCTATCATCTCTCCAAATGGCATCTCTAAGCCCATTCCTCCAACCATCACATCACCGAGTGCAAATTTCTGGGCACTCTAGTGTCCAATCATCTTCCACCTTCGAGTCACGACTGGAAAAACATGTCAGTCTAACTATTCAGGTTTAAGAAGATTGAACAGGGGCAGCTGTTGTACCCCAAAATTTGCCCTCTCCTGTCGCAAGGATTCTTAGAATTACTTCAGTCAAGTTTCAAGCCTCAGACCACATTTTCTAAGAAGAATCATTCAAATTATCAAAAGGGGGCAAAATGAGCAAAATTGGAGCTTCTGCTAAAAAAGTCAATCGGACGCTAAAAAAGTCAAACTTTGACTTTTTGATCAAATTTGAGTCCTAAAAATCACATTATGTCAAGACATCCAAAAAATGAAATTTGATCATCGAAAATCAAAAGAATAAAAAAAAATCCAACTTTGCAAGACTTTGAGATTCTTCTAAGTATTTTCTATACTTGGTTAATTTCATTTGCTTCTTGGCATCTTACTACAACTCCAAATAATTCAAGATGATGCAAGTAATTCAAGTTATTACAAAGTGACATTTTGCAAAATTACAAATTCTAAAACTATGTTTTGATTAAAACCTTGTCACAATATTTTTGCCTTTGACATAATGTGCACAAGACTAAATTTGTGACATGCTACAACTATGCTGTCCAAGATTGAAGAAAATATGATATATCACATTGCCACAACACCCTATGCTGCCCTGCAAGAAAGCTTGTGCCATGTTACATCCTAAGTATGCATGTTGTCCAATACAGTCAAAAAATGCTTTATGCAGTCAGCTCAAGCCTGCACCATGACATCCCCCAAATTACACCAAAATGGCAAAATAAAATTGGGTGTAGAAAGTATCAAAGCAGTATGCCAAAACAATTCAAATAACTTATTTGTTTTCCCCCCCTAAACCACAGTCAAGGGGTCTACAAAAAGAGGACAGTCTCATAAGACAAGGAGTTGGATTTTGAAGAGAAAAGAAAGATTTTCTAGAGAAAAAGAGAGAGAGTTTTGTGGAATAGAAAAAAACAATATTATGTGCAACCTTGACTCATTTTCAAAAACTAAAACTGCTCTTGTTCAAAACAGAAACCCAACTCATTACTCTACCATACAAACTCTCCTTTAAACCAAACAACTCATCACATACAAAGCTGGTCTAAAACATCATAAAAAAAGTTCATGTATTGCTATTCATCTCCATCTTTAAAACACCAAAAACATTACAGTACAATCCAACTCAGTTCTAGCAGTCCAGAGCAGCTTCTGGAGGACTTACAAGGTTATCACATCATTTGGAAAAACATTCATATCTAAAACAACCAGTGCAGCCCAAAGGTAAGTCCTCTTGACTTGATGTCTTGTCATTACATCATTAACAAGCTTTTGTTCTTTGAAAACAAGATGTAGTATTTTAATATCTTTTTGAACTAGTCATCTGCACTTTGTTTAGGCTTATTCAATCATTTGTTGTTCATGTTTATCCATCATATGCCATAAGCTAACCTGTACATTCAGCAAAATAATGTTTAAGACAGGAAAATGCAGCATGTATCGACACATATCCTCATGTGTCGACTCATCCTAGTGAAAAAACAGGGTATGAGTCGACACATAACCCCCATGCATCGACTCATACTGATTTCAGGTTACAAAACAGAAGTGGGAAAAGACTATGTATCGACACATACGCGCTTCACGTCGACACAAGAAGGGTGCATGAGTCGACACATCCCATTATGTGTCGACTCATACTGAGTCATTTTTTGTTTTACAGGAGCAGGGAAAAGCTATGTGTCGATGCATAGCAGCATGGGTCGACACATAGTGGTTCAAAATTCATTTCTTCCTATATTTTGCACTTTTTTTACATTATCTTCGTTATTGTTCGATATGGTTGTAATATTTTAGTTTCTACCTCATCCCTATTGTTAATTTGTACCCCCCATCCCTCTAAAATGATGTAATAGCTTAGATTTTATTTTCCTCATTTTTACTTGCTTTTCATATATGGTTAGTAAAATAGGATGTATGACAAGATGAAAACTAACAAGTAGCTAACGAAAAATCAAAGACAAATGCATGAAAAATAACACACTCGCATACTAACACCTCTAGGGTAATCTCACTTTGTCGCCTTTCGGAAAATAGTCATGTCCCTCGAACATGGGCGTTTTAGCAAAAGACCTTCGATAAAAGATCGTAGTCCCTCGATGACCCTCGATGTTGCCTTCGGTAAACGATCTAGTCCCTAAAACGACATTTCTAAAACGTCCCATATGTTGCCTTCTATGACTATACAAACGTCCCAACGCCCGTCCCGTTTATATCCAAAGATAGGGTTGCTTACCAAATCAATGGCAAGACAATAATATCAAAGGAATAGAAAATGCATAAGAAAGACACTTTGAGTAGGTAGATAGCTTCTAAGTTACTTGCTTCATTTCAAACATACACACATTTCAAAAACATCTTACCAACAATTGAAAACATTTTTTAAAAGACAAACATCTTTGTATACATTCTTACGAATGAGAATGATTACAAAGATTGCCTAAACGAGTGGCCTCTTTTACAAAATACTTTCAAAATCACACCAAACACCATTTCAAACAAACCAAAGCAAGTGATCTAAGCAAGTAACTAAGAACCCATGGAAAACCATGGATGAAAAGGGTGCTAGTACCTTCCCTTTTCATAATCTACCCCCCCTGAACTCAAGAAAACATCTCAAAGGTCTTTCCTGTGCTTTTTCACCTTTCCTTTTGGATAAAAGAAAAGTCGGTGGCGACTCTTCCTAACCGCGACATTTTCGATAAAACGCAAAACCTCAAGTCAGTTCTCCCACCGTATCACACTCACCATATACTCCTCTTCACCCCGCACAGTGACAATCTTCCCTTTTACCGGATACTTCAGCATTTCGTGTAGTGTAGAAGTAACTGCCCCAACCTCGTGGATCCAAGAACGACCCAACAAACAAGAATACGATGGCCTGATGTCCATCAAATAAAAGGTGGACCCAAAGGTATGAGAACCCACTTTGACAGGGATGTCCACCTCCCCATGCACCATTCTCTTTGACCCATCAAATGGCCTTACCATAATGTTACTAGGCTTTAAGGTCAAGCCCTCGCAATCTAACCGGTCCAACGCCTTCTTGGGAAGAACATTCAGTGAAGACCCAGTATCTACCAACACATGAGCCATAGTGGTGCCCCTGCACTCAATCGAGACATGCAGAGCATCATTATGCTTCCTTACCTTCAGTGTCAAGTCTGCATCTGAAAAACCCATCCCATTGTCAGCAGTCAGGCTGGCCACGCAATCTTTAAATTGATCAGCTGAAGTCTCTTGCGGCACATGTGCAGTTTTGAGGAATGCAATCAAAGCCTTCGTATGGGCCTTGGAGCATAATAGCAGGGATAACATGGATATCTTTGAGGGGATCTGCCCCAGCTGCTCGACCACATTATAGTTGCTCTTTTTAATTATTTTCAATAGTTCCTCTATCTCTTTCTTAGAGGCTTCCACAACAATTTTTCTAGGCACCTCCGTCCGGGCAGGCTCACCTATAACCTCTTTGCCGCGGGTGTCAGACGATTCGCCGACAGGGGTAATAATTGGAGTAAGAATAGGATTAGTAGTTGATGTACCAACAGGAACAGCAGATGGAATGACAATAAGCCTGTTGACAGTCTTAGGGGAAATCTCGGGAGAGAAGACCCTTCCACTTCGGGTAACCTTGCTGGTTCGACAATGTTACCAATATTAAGATCAACCTCTTCATTTTTCAAATCTTGTTTGATGCCATGATAGTACACATCGGCACCATAATGCCAGAGGACAGCTTTGTCCGAGACATACGGGACAGGACCAGGAACAGTGATTATTAGCGGAGTGATTCTTGGAGCAGATGTAATCCTAACAGGTCTTCTTGAGGAGACCTTGGAAGGATTGGCGGAAATGGTTATAATGGCAATGTCTTCAGATGGAACAATAAGAACCAAAGTTTCTCGAACAAAATTTCTTTATCGTCCATCAGGCATTGAACACCTGACTTCAGCAAATGGCAACCAGAAGGTAGAAGTGAACAAATGTGGCAATCTTCACCACAACCTGGAAATAAACCGGCCAACAGCAAATTCTTCTTCACAGTCATGAGAGGAGTAGAAACTTCATCCACCGAGGTCACAAACAAGTCGGTATCCACATCATTAATTCCACGACCGTGCTTAGGCATGGGAACAGTTATGACATTGGGATTTTCCAGAGTATCAAACTCAATTTCCTTGGCTTCGATCAGATCTTGTACCTTATTTATTAGAGCCCAGCAGTCATTGGTATCATGGCCAGGACTCTCAGAATGATAGGCACACTGAGCATTTGGATTATATCGGGGAGATGTGGTATTTGGATTCTTTGGAGCCTCTTTCAAGGTTGCCAAGTTGGATCTCATCAGATGAGGTAGAACTTCAGCCAATGTCATATTGATTCGGGTAAACTATCGTTGTGGTCTTTCCACCCTTTGTTGATTGTTGCGTTATGGAGAAACTGTAGGCTTAGGTATCATTATGGCACTTACTGTCTGACGATGTTTAGCTCTGTTTTAGCCCCTCGGGCTATAGATGGCACTGGCTTCTTTCTTACCAGTAAAAGGATTTTTTACCGAACTCGAAGAGGCATCCTTCTGTATCTTGTCGCTCTGAATCTCAGCTTCTACTCTCTCTCCAGTCAGAATCAGCTCGATGAAACCAACTGATGAGCTGCCGATCAAATGATTGAAGAATGGACTAGATAACGTCCCCAGAAACATATCAACCAACTCCTTATCAGACAACGGGGGTTGGGCTCTTCCAGCCAAGTCTCTCCACTTTTGTGCATAGTCCTTAAAGCCTTCACATGCACCCATAGACATACTCTGGAGTTGAGTACGAGTAGGAGCAAGGTCGGCGTTATACTGATACTGCTTGTAAAAAGCAGCAACCAGGTCTTCCCAATTTCGGACATTGGCTCTCTCCAGTTGGTAGAACCATTCAAGCTGAGTCCCTGATAGACTATCTTGAAAGAAATGAACCCACAAATTTCTATCAGTGGTGTGGGGCTGGATCATTCTGACATAAGAGCGGATATGGAGTTTTGGGCAGGACACCCCATCATACTTTGCAAAAATTGGAGCTTTGAACTTTTGTGGGATGACCACTCCCGACACCAATCCTAATTCTTCGAAAACCAACACAGGTATCCTCTGGACTTCCATAGCACTCAAGCGATCTTCCAACTGCTTGTATCTATCCTCAGTGGGAGGATATTGCTCATCATTGTAGTCGGTATCATTGTCAGAAACTTCAGGACTGGGATCCTTCTCCCTTGTCTCTTCTTCTTGATTCTCCCCTTCCTTGGATGAAGAGGTCAGATCGACTTGTTGCTTCAATGGCCCTCCAAACCTTCTGCCTATATTAAGAATACCGGTAGCCTTCTTCTTTTTCTTTTTCTCTTTCAGGATGAGGGCTTTCAGATCCTCCTGCCCTTTTTCCAGATTTATGAACATTTGCTGGAATTGGGCGTTTTGCGCTTGAAGATCCTTAATGCTTTGTTCGGAAGACATTTCTGCTGAAATAAACAACGAAGAAGATGAGAAACCTGTAATGGTACATGTACATGTAATGTTATGAATGGGATACGCATGCAATGATTTCAAAGACTTTGGGAAATTTAAATTTGAAAACCAAAATGAAACAAAGATTTTATTAGTTGAATTCAAAGTTCAAATTCCTTTTAGGAGTTACAATTAAAAACAAATCTAAAACTAGAAAAAAATCAAAATTCCCATGGATGCTTCCTCTTCGTGTCGAGATAGACATTAAGTCCTCTTTCCTCATGGAGCTACTTTGTGAGCTCTAAAACCTTCCTCTCCTGGGCATAGAATTGATCCCTGTAAGTATCCCGCTCTTTCTTCAACTGAATCCAAGACCTCTGTAATTCTCCAAGATCAGTGGGCATATCAGGATAGAGAACCGTGTAAGGAATACCCCCTTCAGTAGTGGGTTCCACAATTACTGGTAAAACTGCCATATAGGGCATCATAAGTTTCTGGGCGCGAGCTCGTACCCATTGGAGGTAAGGTTCCATAGGAACAGAATCCTTTGGCCCCAAAGCCTTGGCGCCAGATCTGTTTACCATGCCCCAAGCTCGTATGAACCTCCGGCGATACTCCTGAACATCATCCTCATAGTTGAATACAATGCCCTCGATAAGTAACTCATGGGGACCATCTCTTCGAGCGTAACCAAATTTTCGCAGAGCTAAACAAAGATTGTAGGTTATACCCCCTCCGATGCCAAGTAACGGGACATTAGGGTACTCCCTGCAGCGGTCAATAATAGCAATGTTTTCCATAGCTCGGGAACACCAGAGAATATCCATGTGAGCAAGTGACATTATCCTTTGTGACCAACCCAAACCTTCTTCATTCTTCAGTATAGACTTAGGGAGGTGAGAAATAAACCACCTCGACAGCAATGGCAAGCAACACATAGGAACCCCTCTTCTCTTCATGGTACGAGTATGGAGAGTGTGCAAAATATCTCCGAGCAAGGTAGGCACAGGGTTGCGAGAGAGGAAGATCTTGATAGCATTCACATCTATGAATGAGTCTGGATTAGGGAATATTACTAACCCATAAATTAGAAGAGCCAAAACCTCCTCAAAGGCCTGAAAATCCATATCATCCCAAAATAGATGGGCCTTGTCTATCAGGAACTTGGCTAGAAAACCCTTGACTCCGCTTCTTGTTTCCCAATTGGATACCACGTCAGCCTGTTTCAGATGCAAAGCTGAGGCAATGAATTCTGGCTTAGAAACTTCTTCCAGACCTGTGAAAGGAAACTATTCAAGAATGAGTATATCCAACAGCTGAGAGAATTCTTCCATGGTAGGCACCAACTGATAGTCTGGAAAGGTGAAGCAGTGGTGCTTTGGATCAAAGAACTGAAAGAGTACACTCATCATCTTTTCATCAAAGTTTGAAGTAACCAGGTTGAGAAGTCGACCAAGTCTTTTAGTGAATGCAGAAGTTTCGGAAACCTTTGATACTAGCTCTTTGAGTTGGGAAGGTATCTTCACAAAGCTGATTTAGATAGTGTTTCTATGAACGGAAGCCATGCTTTTCAAAATAGAACAAAGATAAATTCCATTGGTCTTTGAAATGGTTAGTGCAATAAGAATGGATGATATGTTATGATGCATGATGTCATGATAAACCACAAGTATAGTAAACACAGACAAATCACACCAAGTCCTTAGGTTTAAGGCCTGCATGAGGTTAAAGGTCATACCCTCTTGAAGTTTAGTTGGTTTTAAACTTGTCTTAAAAGGTAACCGGGTTCTAAAGATTCTCAATATCACTGACCATCCTTTATCGGGCATTATTTCAACTCAAACAATCTTTTCTTGCGGCCGAAATATCCCGAAAGCCTGATCTCAATGAGTGTAGCATCGAGTATCAACCAATCCTCAGCTCTATACCGAGTCTGTCTATCTCACTACTTTCTAATGGCCAAGTTTGTTCAACTAAGGTTCTAAGGTCCATTAGTGCTTCACGACACCATGCGGCGGCCCCGTATTCTCCTCGTTTCCCCATGAAGGATACCGGTACCAACCAAAGTGCCACACCAACACATCCATCGCTTTAACCATATCGTTCTACGCCGTACAGTCTCCATGATCTATTGCTGTTTACCTAAAAAGTGCCCCCAGATCCGGGTGTAGGATCTATAGTAACCCAAGCAAAACCCTTTAAGAATAAAGCAAACAAACAAGAAAGCAATTTTTAAATGACCTAGATCCTAAGGTAAACCCCACTTTATTATAATTTCCCCAGCATAGTCGCCAGTTCTGTGATACGGTGGCAGAACCGACTGTTATACTGGTTTGTATTTTGTATTCGCAAATGTCGCGGTAAGCAAGAGTCGCCACTGACTTTTATTTCATCCAACAAAGGAAAAGGAAAAAGAACAGAAAAAACCTTTTTCGAGATATTTCTGAGTACGGGGGGTAGATTACAGAAAGGGAAGGTGTTAGCACCCTTTCTATCCATGGTTTTCCATGGGCTCTTAGGTACTTGCTCATTTTAAAATTGCTTGTGTGTGTGCTTGTTTTGAAAAGAAGTTTTAATTCGTGATAACCCTTGTATCAGTCCTCAAGGGTGTGACGAAGTTGCTTTGAAAATTGTTTTGAAAAAGTGTTTGTGTGAAAATTTTATTTGAGCAAGTACCTAGGAACTAATCTACCTACTCGAAAAAAGACTGTTCGTTTTCCTTTAGAAAGCGTTATCCCATTATTAAGGAATAAGTAGCACCGTCGTTGGAATTTTAAAGGGATGTTTGAAGGGACAAATACGGTCATAAAAGCAATGTTAGGAGGTGTTAGTAATCATCCTAAAGCCTTAAAGATCTTTTTCCAAGGCAACATCTGAATGGGTCATTTGAGATCTTTCGGGGCTAGAGGACAACCACTAACAAACCCTATACTTCATGACCATTTAACCGAAGGCAACCGAAGTGGAGTAAACCCTAGGAGTGAGCATGTGCGAGTGTAATTTTTTCAGTTAATTTGTCTTTGAACATTTAGGGTTTTCTACCGTTTTAATTTTCAATTATTATTTCCATACAATCCTATTAGCATACATCTAACAGTTTATAATTGCGGAAATTAAAATGCGGAAAGCTTAAAGTTCTAGCTATTACATGGCTTTCGCAGATACAGAATTATTTAGACTGTAAAATAAAAGGCGGAATTAAAACCTAATTAAAGCTATTACAAACTCGGAGCAGTTACAAAAATAATAAAAAAAGTAATTAAAATGCGCAAGACAAATTAGATGCGAGGATAATTATAAAACCTAAAAACCTAATCGAGAAAAATATTTAAGTTATTTTTTTAAGAAAGATTAATTACATACAAAATCAAACCCTAATTTCTAATTGATTTTAATTTACAAAAAAATAAGATTTAATTGCCCTAATTTTGTATTAAATTAGTTAATCAAAGAAAATAAATATTTTATGAAAAAATGATTTTTGGTATTTTTTGTGATTTCATGATTTAATAATAAAAAGGAATAATTTGATGTTATTTTTTAAAAAAGAAAATGGTTAGAAAAATTATTAAAAAAAGAATTAAAATCAAAAGATGAGAAAAGGGCCTGCTTGCTGAATGAAAAGGGGGGGTGTATTGTTGAAAATCTCCAGGCCCATGAAGCCAGCCAGCCCAGTCAACACTGGATCCTACATGGTGCTGACCTGAGAGCGCACCATGCCCCTTCAGTGATGAGCGCTGGATCTGGAGAGGTTGTGATCCATTGGGTGGATGGTGATGGCATATGGTAGGCGTTTGACCAAGAGAAGCACCAGATCTGCAAAGGAGAAATAAAATAAAGCAAGTTGCTGGGACCTGGGATCGAACCCAGGTCCTCACGTTCAACACCAGCGTGCCTAGCCATCTGGGCTATCTCTCTTATTTGTTAGTATAACAAGAACAAAATATAATATATAAACAAAGTGGCTAGATATAAAAAGAAGTTTGAAATTCAAATCAGTCAGTGGTGGCTAGACACGTTGTCGTCTTCCTCCTCATCTGTCTCCCTAGGTTCCTTCCTTTTACCTACGGACAAATGTTTGTTGCCATAGCCCTACAAACTTCAAAAATCACCAAAACGCATGATAAATACATTCTAATTACATGGTTCAATTTGTCTTGAACCCACGAACATCATAGTATCCTTTTCGTTGGCCAATTCAACCTGTATGGAAAAGCCCTAAAACGACCACGAAAACCCTAGCAATGGCACATGCGTATGTAGGCATCAAAAACTCAATTAAACTATTCAGTCATGTTGCAAACACATCAACAATCACAAATATATTATTCAAACATGTTAATGATGCGAGAATTGCAGTAATCGATTTAAAAAAAAGAGGGCAAATCGTAAGCTTGTATCTTGCGATTTTGGGTGTGCAAATGCTTGTAATTGATTGAGACACGTTCTGGAGATGTCTAGGAGTCTATTGGCAGTCTTAGAATGGCCTGAATCAACCTCTAAGTCCAAGAATGATCTCTCACTTTCTTGCAATTTTTTGAGTTTTGTTCTGTGCTTTTCACGACTGTTAGCCCCTGTTTGTGTGCTTGGTCTTGTTCATTATATATCCCTAAGTGAATTAGGGTTATAAAAACAGCTGGTATCTTTGAAGTTTTTGAAGATTGGATATGATTTTTCCTTTGTATGATTTGTTTCCAAATTAGGCCTAATCATGCCATTCTTGTTCCAATCAACCTTGATTCGATTTGATCCTGATATTCTAGCATCATTAGCTTGTGATTCTGTCAAAAAATTAGATCAAAACAAATCTTTGCTATTATTTGTCATTTATTTGATTTAATTCAATTTTTAATTAATAAAAAATCAAAATAAAATAAATAATGAAGCAAATAATGTATGGGTGAATATTTGGGTCGTGGACCATGTTATGAGTGAGGTGCAAGCATAAAAAGTTAGGCCCATTTGGCAAAAAAATACATTTTTGAGCACATTTGACTTTTGGCAATTTTGCAAAAATGGTCAACTTTAACAAGACATATCTCCTCCAATTTTAACCCGAGAGAGGTGTTCTTGGACTTTTTAGAAACTTAGGATGTCCCCTAAACAATCCTTTTGGTATAATCTCAATTGGGTCTTCCATGTTCATGTAAGAAGCTTTGACCCAACAAGTATTTTTGTTGACTTTTCAAAAGGACCTATAATGTGGAAATTCATATATTTTTGTGAGTGCATATTTTGAACTTGAGGGCTAAAGATAAATTGTAGGGAATTGCATCCTATTCAAAATTATCCTTGGATGGAAAATTTCTGATAAAGTATGAGGAAGTTATGCTTGGTCAAAGTTTGGTTGACTTTTCCTAAGAAACCCTAATTTAGCAACTTTTGGGTTTTGATGAATTTGGGGCATTCCTTGAGGAATCATGATCAACCCTTGATCAAATGATGGAATTCACTTCAAAATGTTGATGTTTACCAAAAATCTTGAAGTTTGACTGTATGTGGGCCATAGTTGACTTTTGACCTAATACAGTCGATTCTCAAGCATTTAAGCAGTTGACTGAGCAAACTTCTTGTGCAAGGCATGATATTTGACATGGAGGGTCTTGAGAACATATTAGGACCATGGAGATCATATGAGGTCTTTGTAGTTCATCCATCTTGATGAAAATGGAAACCCTAGTTTAAGGTACATTGCCTTAGGAGAGAGTTTGTCTAGCCAACTCTTGGGCATCCTTGAGCAAGTTGAGGATCTCAATGGGCGTGTGTTGAGTAAAATGAGAGGGAAAATTTTGGGGTACAACAGGTACAATAATACACGATATGAAAAATCTTTAATCCACTACCTCTCCACTAGCTTGAATTATGGAAGAGATAAGGACGTAGCAGCACCATTTGTGTCGACTCTTTTTCAAATAGCCAACGGCTCTATTTTACTTGACTATGTAAGAAAATAATCGCATGTTTAAAGTTGGTTAACTGGTTGCTTGACACATGATGCTAAACAAGTTGAATGTTGATGTTCAATGTTAAAAATCAAATTTATCCTTATTGGAACACAACCAAAAGTTATCAACCACTATAACAAATACAAGAACAACAATTATGTTGAATATGTTGAAGCTAATCAAATAAGATAAAGATGAAGAATTCTATAAGATGTTATTCAAACTACCAATCATATACATCTTGGTAGAATTATGAAAAAGCAAGGTGTTGTTGCTCACATGTTTCTCAATGATGAAGATGAAGACAAGAAGACTACAAGATGTTGCACTTAACTTAGATTATATTCATCTTTGTAGAAATATGTAAAACACAAGAGTTGTTGCTCGTATTGTGTTATTTCTTAAGATATTCACGTAAATTGTTTGTACACAAGAGTTGTTGCTCAGAATTGTGTCAAATAATATGTACTTAAATTATGAGTAATATGTTTGATAAGAAGCACTCATGTAATCTCTAGAAAAACAATGTTATTTAGAATTGGTTGGTTCCTCAAATGATCGAGTGAAGATCAGAAGACTTGAGAAGACGTTGGATGCGGTCATCGTAGATGAAATCCTGGTAGTGAATTCTATTTGGTCAATGGTAGTCATATCTCAACTTATGCTTTAGAGTGTTCTTTACTTTTTCTTATGCTTTAGAGTTTATGTTTTCTCAACTTAATTAGAAGCATTACTTAGAAGTGACATTTCGAAGCGTTGTTCAACAAATAATGCTTAGAAGAAAAAGTTATTCAAGAAAGGAAAACTCAATTCTAACCCTCCTTTCTTGCGTTTTCTTTACACCTTCAGGTTGCACAGGTCCTTGGAAGTCACATAAATTAATGTTCAAACATACATACCTTAGAACCAACATTATGTGAACACAAAACATACCTTAAAATGAGGACAACCCCAAAAATGTTTTCCATAACTTTTAGCCGTCGTTGCCCTACGTAGAATCGCTTTATCTCCACAATGGAAAACTGGTTTCCATGGCATATTTGACCTCATATACGGCTGAGAGTTCAAACTTCCATGGCTTCTTTGTAACATGGAGGAAGAACAACATGAGAATTTCATGAATGCTTCAACCCTAACATTCAATTTCTGGAGATGGAGAATAATTTCAAAAGAAAACCCTAGTCTCTAAATCGATTTTATGTTTGCAAAGGAACTCATGTCCATTTAACGAAGGTGATGAAGCTCAACCTCCATGTAATTTACCACACATACACTTCTAAATGTCTATTTGCATAAAATAGACTAAAAGGACTTTTGTGCCACCATTTTAACAGATAAGAGATCTATTTGAACATTTTAAAAATTAATGGACGGAACTGAACCTCGAGGTAAAGTTAAGGGAGGAAAAAGGGTATTTTACCAAAATAAAAATACTTTTATGATTTAAAATTTAATATTATTGAGTATAACACAAAATAATAGTAACTTAAATTTAATATTATAATGATCTTCTGCTTTCATTAAATATTTAATTTTTTTATATTTAATTTTTCAATTATTTTTGTTAAACCGGAAGAAAAAATATTCAATTATCAAGAATATATCATTTTATTAAATTAAATATGAAAAATCAACATTGAAGATGTAGATCTTCAAACATCATAGTTTACGGTCTTCTTATTTCTAAGGCAACTACTTCATGTTAAATCATAAGATATTATTATTATTATTATTATTATAGATATTATTATTATTATTATTTTAATTATTATTATAGATATTATTATTATTATTATTATTATTATTATTATTATTATTATTATTACTATTATTATTATTATTACTTTCTTTTTGGAGAAAAAACAATACTTTATTAACCAAAAAACAGTCAAGTACAACTAATCCGGAGATCCAAGCATCTACAAGGGACTCAATTAAGTAAGCCCATTAATATGGTTACTTAGGACCCTATGCTTACTATATCTAGTTCTAATAATATGCTGAATTCTATCTACAATATTATCCTCCAAGTGCTTACCATTAAAAATAAAACTGTTTCTATCCTGCCATATCTCGTATATAGTCTCTGTAAAATCCATTTTCAACAACCAACCACACGGATTTTTCCTTCTGGTTCTACCCATTACCCACTGAGTTTCTTGATCCCACTCAAGAGGACAATGGTTAATATGCTGCCAAGTCAAGATTTGCATCCAAATGTTTTTTGTGTGCGGACAATCAAAGAAGAGATGTTGCATTGTTTCCTCCTTCGGACAGTATACACAGCAACTATCATCAATAAAACCAAATTTCTTCAGTATAATTTTAGTGGGGATCCTTCTCCACAAGGACATCCACAAAAAGAAACTGGCTTTGGGCCTAGCATAGTTGTCAAATAGAAGTCTTTTCCAATTAACACGGCGAACATTACCATGCAACACCTTGTACATCCAGTCTGTGTTATATTTCCCATTCGCAACCGCATCGTGCCAATACTTATTCCTACTAATAATGTCTCTGTGTTTGAGAATTCTCTTCATAATCCAGGAGCTAGTATTAGATCCTTCCACACTAGTATATTACACCCCTTGAAATAAAATCTATCCAACCATCTAATCCACAACCTGTCAGCTTTCATGTGCATATTCCGAAGAAGCTTCCCAAGAGAGGCTTGGCTCCAAGTAGACAGATTGTAAAGGTTCAAACCCCTAGCCACTTTAGGTTGACACACCGAATCCCACGCTATCAGATCCTTTCTACTAATAACGTCAGCTCCGCTCCACAAGAAGCTACGACAAATTGCATCTATTTTCTACAGAACCTGTTTAGGAAGAGGCAGAACTTGCAACCAATAAGTTGATATAGCAAATATGACACTTTTTATTAATTGGCATCTACCAGCATAACTCAAGAGGTGAGAAGTCCAGTGTTTTATTCTCCTAGTAATTTTCTTAATCAGCAGATGACAGTGATGAATGGACAACTTCCTACTAGCCAAGGGCGCACCAAGATACTTGAAGGGCAGGCATCCTTCACCAAATCCAGTTAACTGCAGGATGTCCTATTTTACCAGGGAAGTTCATCTCCTTTAAAATCATGGCCAGAGCAATCCACTCAACTATATCATAAGCTTTGCGAATGTCCATTTGAATTGTGCACCTGGGAGAAATATGTTTACGACTGTACCCCCCTCAAGAGCTCATATTCCATAAGAATATTGTCATGGATCACTCTTCCAGGTAAGAAAGCATATTGACTAATATCAATAACTTTATTGATTACCTTGCTGAGCCGGTTTGTAAGAACTTTGGACAGGATCTTATACACAGTAGTGCAACAAGCAATGGGGCGAAGATCCTTCATACAGTCTGCACCAGGGGTTTTAGGGATGAGTGTCACAAATTCACAATTGATCGTATCATAAATATGGTTGTACTGATAAAAATCATGGATTACTGCACCCACATCTCCTTTAACAATAGACCAAGTTGTCTTGAAGAATTTTGTAGTGAAACCATCAAGCCTTGGAGTTTTTTATCACCTATACTATTAAGAGCATCCCAAATTTCCTTCTCAGTGAACAATTTGATCAAACTGGATTTGCTAATATCAGATAACTGTGAGCCTCTTATAATAACATCTATATCCACATGCTTCAGATTAGCATAGAGTTACCCACCAACTCAGAATAAAATCTCAGCACTTCAGTTTCCATGTCCTTGTGATGCGTCAGCCAATTACCATTTTGATCAATTAGATGAAGGATGGCATTTTGTTTTTGTCTACCTCTCACTAAGGCATGAAAATAAGCATTATTAGAGTCCCCTAATTGGATCCAATGAGCTTTGGACCTTTGCATCAAGATATTTTCTTCCTCTTCAGTAGCATAACCAATCTTGTCAATCCATGTCTTGGCCTCCTGCACTAATTCAGAGTTGAAAGGGTCTTTCACTAGCTGCTGCTGGCACAGGGCCAGGTTATCCCTATATGCTTGGATCTTCTTGATATCATTAAGGGTCCTCCTGTTTAATCCCCTCATGATTGGTTGAAGCCTCTTCAGTTTACGCCAAAGGACATACATTGGTTGTCCCTTTTCTCCTTTACACCAGCTCTTTGCAACAACCTCCAGGAAATCAGGAAAGTCCACCACATTATTCATAAATCTAAATCTTTTCTGATTTTTAAATCCCTTGTACTCATGCCCATAGAGTTGAACTCTAAGAGGACTGTGATACGGTGGCAGAACCGACTGTTTTGAAATGCTGGTTTGCGTTTTGCGTTTTTGTGTTTGCAAAATGTCGCGGTAAGCAAGAGTCGCCACCGACTTTTATTTCATCCAATCAGAAAGGAAAAAAGTACAGAAAAAAATCCTTTTTTGAGATATTCTGAGTACGGGGGGTAGATTATAGAAAGGGAAGGTGTTAGCACCCTTTCTATCCATGGTTTTCCATGGGCTCTTAGGTACTTACTCATCTTTTAAAATTGCTTGTGTATGTGCTTTGTCTTGAAAAGTTTTGACTTCATGATAACCCTTGTATCAGTCCTCAAAGGTGTGACGAAGTTTGTTTTAGAAAGTTTGTTTGAAAAGTGTAAGTGTGAAGAGTTTTAATTTGAGCAAGTACCTACTAGCATCTACCTACTCGAAAAAAGATCGTTTCTATTCTCGTTTCCTTTAGACAGCGCTTGTCCTACTATTAAGAAATAGGTAGCGCCGTTGTTGGAGTTGCAAGGGTCAATTCGAAAGGGACATACGATCACTAAAGCAATGTTAGGACGTCTTAGTAATAACCCTAAAGTCTTAAGATCATATTTGAGGCAACATTTTCAAAGGGACATTTGATCTTTGTTAGACAGGAGGGCTACCACTAAGACACCCTATGCTTAATGATCATTTTACCAAAGGCAACCGAAGTGTGAGTATACCCTAGGAGTGCACATGTATGAGTGATTTGATTTCAGTTATTATCTTTGCACATTATGGTTTTCTAGCCATTTTAATCTTTTCATGCATTCTTGTCATACAATCCTATTATCCATACATCTAAGCAGTTAAAGAGTTTGCAGGAATTAAAGTGCGAGAAAATAAACCTAACTATTACATGGCTTTGACGGTTACATAATAATCTTGGCGAGAAATAAAAGTGCGGAATTTAAAAAACCCTAATTTAACTATTACAACTTGGAAGCAGTTACAATAATAATAAAAAGAGTATTAAAGCGCGCGCGGTAAAAGTAAATACGAGAAACTAGGGTTTTGACCTTTGACTAAATCTAATTGAGGTTAATTAAAGAAAAAAAACATTTTTTGTCATTTTTTATTATTTAAGAAAAATAAAGACTAATTAAGTTAAAAAAGAAACTAATTACTAATTAATTTTAATTACAAAAAATAATTAGATTAATGGAAAAAAAACATAATTATCCTATTTTTGTATTTTTATTTTTAGAAAGAAAATAATTAAAACCAAGAATTAAACCTAATCTTGCTAATTAACTTTAATTGTAAAAAAAAGTTAAAATTACCCTAACTTAAGTTAATCTAATTAATTAGTGAAAAAATTAAATTTTAAAAAAACACTAATCCTAATTTTCTGATTTTTTATGATCTTATTAAAAAATTATTTTTTTTGAAAATAAAATAAATAAATAAACTAAAAAGAAATAAAGAAAATAAAAAATATGAGAATGGGTCTGCTAAAGCAAATAGGGGGTGAAAACTGAATTTATGGGCCCAAAAGACTAAGGCCTGTTTGACTTTACTCCCATCTAGTGTGCATGCTTGACTGAGGCGTACAGTGGTCCTCCATGGGGAAGGCGTTAGATCTGAAGCATTGGTGGATCAGAGGGCCAAATCTTGATGGTACATGATGGACCCCTTTGACATGTAATACGCTGGATTTCCTATTAAAGAAAAACATGAATAAAGGTTGGGACTTGGGGATCAAACCCAAGTCCTTGGCATTTTCCCCTTGCGCGTTGCCAGCTGAGCTATGTGATTCAATTGTATATACAATAAAAAATAATGATTATATAATGAAAACAAAATGTTGAGTTTTAAAACGCGCGAAATTCAAATCACCCAACCAGGGGTGCCACGCCTCCATCTTCTCTAGCGTCCGTCGTCTTAGGTTTTGTGACTTTTACCTACAGATATCAAGCGTAGGTATAGCCCCTGTCCATTTCAAAAATCTTGTACGCGCATGATAAATGAAACCTAATGGTACCAGTTAACTCGTTTCAATTCCACGAGCATCATGGTACCATTACCAACGCTCAATTTCTCCTGCTTAAAAAACCCTAAAAACAACGAACAAACCCTAGCCATGGCATCTGCACATACAAGCGTTAAAAATGCAATTGAATCATGGTGTCATGTTGCAAACATCTCAAAGATTATAAATATGCCAATCAAACATGCTAAATATGCAAGAATTAGTGTATTCGATTTCAAGAAATCAAACAAACCGTATGAATGTTGTAGGGTGATTCTGAGTGTCTCAGGACTTGCAAACGATCTTGTTGGCTTCAGGGATGATCCAAGAATATGAATTGCTCTTTTGAAGCCCTTGAAACGGCCTACAGAGCAAGATTTGATCAGCACTTTTCTTTCAAAAATTTGAACTTTTCCTCTGCCTTTTAACGCTTCCAACCCTTCTGTTTTTGGTCTGCCTTTGTACACTATCTATAATAGAGTGCATTAGGGTAAAAATTTGCATCAAATCTTTGCCATTTATGAAGATTTATCATTGATTTACTCCTTGCACCAAATCTTTCCAAAACAAGCATTTTCAAACTTTTACTATCCATATGAAGCCTTGCATGATTTGATCTTGCCACCAGCTGTATAATGACTCTAATCATGCATAAAATCTCAAGGTTTAATTGATTTTTGATATTTTCATTATTTTATATTGATTTTATCAGATTTAAATGAAATAAAATCAAAATAAATAATAAAAATAAAAGAATGACAAGTGGAAGGGCTCATGGGTCGTGGATCACATCACAAACTCAGTGCAAGCATAAAAAGTTAGGCCCATTTAGCAAAAAATTCCATTTTGGACACATTTGACTTTTGGAAATTTTGCAAAAATGGTCAACTTTGACAAGGCATATCTCTTTCAATTTTGACCCTAGGAGGGTGATTTTGGACTTTTTAGAAAGATTAGGATATCCCCTAAGCAACCTATTTGGTTTCATCTCAATTTAGTCTTCCATGTTCATGTATGAAGCTTTGACCCAAAAGGTGTTTTTGTTGACTCTTCAAAATGACCTATAATGTCAATGTTCATATCTTCTTATGAGTTCATATTTTGAACTTGAGATCTGAAGATGAATTGTGGGAGATTGCATCCTATTCAAAATGAGCTTTGGATGGGTCATTTCTGATAAAGTATGCGAAAGTTATGCTTGGTCAAAGTTGAGTTGACTTTTCCTACAAAACCCTAATTTAGCAACTTTTGGGTTTTGATGAATTATGGGCAATCCTTGAGGAATCATGATCAACCCTTGATCAAATGATGAATAATACTTCAAAATGAGGATGTTGACCAAAAATCTTGAAGTTTGACTGTATGTGGGCCATAGTTGACTTTTGACCTAGCATAGTCGATTTCTAGGTATTTGAGCAATTGACTGAGCAAACTTCCTCTGCAAGGCTTGAAACTTGACATGGATGATCTTGAGAACCTATTAGGACAATGGTGAGAATTTGGGATCCTTTAGACTCAAACATCTTGATGCAAAAATGAAACCCTAATTGGAGGTGGACTGCCTTAGGAGAGAGTTTGTCTGGTCAACTCTTTGAACTTCCTTGAGCAATTTGAGGAACTCACTTGCCCTGTGTTGAGAAATATGGAAGGGAAAATGTTGGGGTACGACAGCTTCCCCTGTTCAATCTTCTTAAACCTGGGGATGTAGATTGGTTTGTCCGCCTTTCGTAATCTGAAGGTAGAAGATGATTGGACACTAAAGTGTCCATAAATTTGCACTCGCATGAAGTGATACATGTCTTGTGATATCGGGAATGGGCTTATAGATGCCATTTGGAAGTCGATGACGAAAAATTGGCTTAAAGATGCCATCCTAAGAGGTTTCTATCGCATAAGAGATTCCTTTGCGAGAAACCGTATACTTGTTGTTGAGGAGGACTTTGCTGGGGAATGTTGGTCTTTGTCTTGAGAGAAATAGAGTTTTAGGAGCTTCAGTTGTCTGTTACTCTACTAGGGAATGATTCCGTTTTGGGAAGCGGAAGTGATCTTGTGTTCGGTCGGGGTATATATTGCACTGCGACTTACTGGGGAAACGTGAAATCAATTGTGTTTGATCGGGTCCAGGTCTTATAGTGTTGTGGACTGTTGTCTGGGGATAGGGGAGGCCGAACCCGGATAGTAAGGTTAGGAGAAGGAACCTGGATAGTAGGGTTACTTCAATATGAAAGCCTGGATAGTAGGGCTGTGAGAAGGAACCTGGATAGTAGGGTTACTTCAATATGAGAGCCTGGGTAGTAGGGCTATGAGAAGGAACCTGGATAGTAGGGTTACTTCGATATGAGAGCCTGGATAGTAGGGTTGTGAGAAGGAACCCGGATAGTAGGGTTACTTCGATATGAGATCCTGGATAGTAGGGTTGTGAGAAGGAACCTGGATAGTAGGGTTACTTCGATATGAGATCCTGGATAGTATGGTTGTGAGAAGGAATCTGGATAGTAGGGTTACTTTGATATGAAAGCCTGGATAGTAGGGCTGTGAGAAGGAACCTGGATAGTAGGGTTACTTCGATATGAAAGCCTGGATAGTAGGGATGTTGCGGAATGAGTTTGGGTAAAACTGCAGAGGGAACCTGGGTAAGGTCGTTCTTGTTGCGCCGATGATTACTCTGTTTAGCTTCGAGTGTTGATCATGGACCTGCTGGAAATTGTTGATAACAATGTCTTTCCTAAAAGAAATACAAGGTTAGTTATATGTGAAGCATGAGATGCATTGTATGCTGATGTTCTCAAAATAAATGAGGCTATGTTATATGTGGTGCATGCATATGTCATGATGTATGAACATGAAATGCTGACGTGATAAACTGAGTCCGGGAAAATAAATCCCCGACTGCTGTTTGTAGAGTATGAGAAATGGTATTCTTAACTGTTGTAAGAACCATGGCTCCTCTACTTCTGCTGGGGATGGTGAACAAAGATGATCGTGCTGGGGATTTGCCCCTTGGCTGGTAAATACTCTGCCGGATGAAAACTCCGCCTATGGATAACTCTGCGGGGAATAACTCTATTAGAGAGGAGATACTCTGTTGATAGATCTGCTGACTTGGAGAAACAACTCAGCTGGAGATGAATTACCGTTACTAGTGATGATGAATTTTGTTGGAGATTGAATTTCTGCTTGTGAGATAAATAAACTCTGCTTGGGGAAAAACTTACCGACTCACTCGTGATTGTGAACTTTAGCTGGGGAGAGTTGTGTCCTGTTCGGGAAAGCTAACACCACTGTCTTTGGATACTTCTTACTCTGTGGGGAGCGTATGTACCACTTCTTATGTTCTTCAGCTGGTTCTGTCCCTGTACCTGATGGGCAGAGTAACTGTAAGGCTTGGACACTTCTTGTTTATCCCTGTTCTTGGAATTATGAGTAATCCTCCATTGTTTCTTATGTAAATATTTATGAGCAGCAATTATTCTCAAATGCATATATCAAAAATGATTCATTGGATGTTCTAGCAAAACAAAACAGAAAAAGAAAAACAAATTGAAATTTCTTGTGAAAATGGATTGTATTGATTTTGAAGTTGGCCCATAATAGGCGTTTTGTACAAAGAGGCCGACGTCCTAGTAAGAGAACGCCGCCGAAAAGATAGGAATTATACAATTTGTGTAAAAGAAAGAAAAACAACTATGTGAAACAATCCCATTGGGTTCCGACTCTGCTATTGCCTTTATATCTTCAAGCGTCTCATCACTTTGCCGCTTGGTTGAAGGTGGATCAGATTGATTGGTGCCATCTGAGCTTGATAGTCGATACCGAAGTCTGGTTGCAAGGTGATCCAATGAGACATAGTGTTACGCTTTGATCCCTAATTTTTTCCTGTACCGCCCTTTCGGGTGTTCAGTCCACCGGGATACCCTTTTTTCCCAAGCTGCCCTTTCAGGTTTTTGACTTGCCGGGTGTACAATTTTTTTTTCATCCCTTACTTTTGCCCGAACCCTTTTGGTTCGCCGGGAAGCCCTTATTTTTGCCTAGGCCGGTCAACCTAGCGGGTCTTTGATTATGCATAGTATCTTTTCACTATGTCTGCATTGACGGGGTGAGGAAGGTCGTCACCATCCATGGTGGTTAGAATCATAGCTCCTCCTGAGAAAATTTTCTTAACCACGAATGGCCCTTCGTACGTGGGGGTCCATTTGCCCCTGGGATCACCTTGCGGTAGTATGATGCGTTTGATCACCAGATCCCCAACTTGATATTCTTGACGTCTGACTTTCTTGTTAAAAGCCTTGATCATTCGCTTTTGATACGTCTGACCATGACATATAGCAGTAAGTCTCTTTTCGTTGATTAGGTTCAACTGATCAAGTCGGGTTTGGATCCAGTCGTCTTTGTTCAAACCTGCATCCTTCATAATCCTGAGAGAGGGTATCTGGACTTCGATGGGTAGGACCTCCTCTATGCCATACACCAAAGAGTAGGGTGTTTCCCCTGTCAAAGTCTGTGCTGAGGTATGGTACCCATGAAGAGCGAATGGTAACATCTCGTGCCAGTCTTTGTATGTAACTGTCATCTTCTACACAATCTTCTTGATGTTCTTGTTAGCTGCTTCAACAGCCCCATTCATCTTCGGCCGGTAGGGAGAAGAGTTATGATGTCGTATCTTGAACTGTTTTCAGAGCTCGGTGATTATCGTATTGTTGAAATTTGTACCATTGTCAGTAATAATCCTCTCTGGTACACCATATCGACAGATCAGGTTATGTCGGAAAACCGCGCCACGACGTTCTTGGTTACCGTAGCAAAGGAAGCTGCCTCAACCCACTTTATAAAGTAATCAATGACTACCAAAATGAAACGATTCCCGTTAGACGCGGTGGGTCTGATCTCTTCGATCATGTCGATGCCCCACATTGCGAAGGGCCAGGGAGCTGTCAAGATATTCAGTGGAATTGGAGGTACATGCACCTTATCAGCATAGACTTGGCACTTATGACAGGTTCGAGAGTGCTGATAACAATCGGTTTCCATAGCAGACCAGTAATATCCTGCCCGTAGGATCTTCTTAGCCATGGTATGTCCACTAGAATGGGTTCCGAAAGTGCCTTCATGTAGCTCTTCCATGATCCTTTCTGTAACACCCCAATTCTACCCCTCGTAATTAATAATAAAGTCAGAGTTTCAAAATTTCATCCAAACATAAATTGAGGTATCACATATTCGTGTTTTTCATCACTTTGCAGTATAGTGCACATCACAAAATCAAAAGTCGGATATACCGATTCATAACATAAATCATCATATAAACATATGACTAATCACAGCACAATGGATGTGTTCACAAAATGTACGTATCATCATGTTATCATCAATACATAAAGTCATAAGATAGTATACATAAACTATCCTATCAAAATAATAATGTCACCCAAATCCCGAGTGTTACTACTATCAGAGCAGAGCGACTCAAAATAAAGAGACTCGAGGTAATCCTCATCATCCTCGCGGATCACCTGCACGTTACCAATATAAAGGCAACAGCAAAACAAGTAAAGGGTGAGATACTCCAAAACATATAATTAAAGGCATGATAAAATATATAAATAGTTTTGGAATCATAAATGATATAGGATTAATAAGAGTATGTCAGCACATATCCAAATCTCACACACTTTAAATCATCATTTAGTGTATAAAATTAACACTTTAATTTTGTCACGTAATCATCATAATCATACCAAAACAAGACATAAACTTCATTGCCATAAACTCATATCGTCGCTATACCGTCATGTTATATTCATCGCTTACTCATCATGAAATTATCGCATCATATTCACTTTATGTTCAACACAAAAATCATCACAAAACAAAGTATCATGCATCATCGCAATTCATCATAAGCCATGAAATAAAACTCAACGCCAAAAGACTCAAAAATAAACATAACCGACTCCATGAGACATGACTATGTTATGCATACGGTACCCGTCGCTTTATCCATAATTAGGGACATTCGGCATAAAAGCCCATCGTCGCTTTGGCATAAAAGCCCTCGTCGCTTGGCATAAAAGCCCTCGTCGCCAATGCAATGTATGTGACTCGACAACACGACATCACAAACACGACACAACAAACATCATCATCGCACATCAAAGTTGGTGTAAAGCCAACGTCGCCATATTTATCCACATCAAGATAAACATATCATCACATCGCATATCATCAAGTATTCATTATAAATAAACTGACGCAAACATCATGTTTAATCACACCACATCATTATCAAATAATTCACCAAATTTCAAACACGGAAAAATAGTCAAACATCAATAATCGTCGCGAAATTCATTCATAATAATCGGCATCAATCATAATCATTAACGTCGTAATCGGATTGTCCATACGCGACTTAAACTGACTAAAACGCAACCCATTTCAAATTAACCATAAATTGGCCTATTTCGGGTCGCTTCATAAAAACTCAAAATCTCGAAAAACTAACCTCACCACGACGTTCTACACGTCGAAATTAGCTAGCACGTCAATTTTCGTTCAATTTGGAGCAACTAGTTCTGTCGCCGAAATTGCCGAAATTGGGAAATCGGACATAATCGGGTTCCAAATTAAATCGGCTACTTTATTTCATATATGTATTTAATTAATATAAATATTTAATATATTAAATTAAGAAAATAAAAACAAAACATAAACTATTTTTCAAAAAAAAAATAGTACATAATTCATGAAACAGCGGAATGGCGACGGCATCATGAAACATACTGTTTCCAACTTTCATTTCGTTTCAATACTGCATAATACATTAATTTTATAAACTTAACTGCTATACTGCATTCTTTAGTTTTTATCATTTAACTAAAAGTTCCTGTACAAAATTGGATTTGTCCTAATTATTCATATTGTTGCTACTGTAATGGAGGCTGTATTGTTATGTTATTGTTAATATGCAGTACCAAAATATTACTTCACATAACTATTGCTATATCATTATTTAATTCAAAGTATTTCCTAAACATGTACAATGATGCTACTTAACATAATATTTAAATGTACTGCCTGGTTACTGTCTATATTACTTCATATGCTAAGCAAGTTTCTACTACTTCCAAAGGTAACCAAACTAGGCACACCCCTTAAAAGTTTCACTTGAAAAGCAAAGGAAAGTGGAAGGAAGAAGTAGTATATGCTACATGTTCTAGCTACTGGATATTATAACTATCCAACTAGTATTCACTCAAGATGTTCTCTTAACAAAACATGACACGCGCAGTAAAAAGGAAAATGAACCAAAAGCCAAATGAAACAACTTATGGAGGGCCCTACGACACTCCCTCCTCCCACCATCTTGCGTTTTTCTTAATAGCAAGAACAATGCTGAGCGGCACTTTTTTACCTTACAGCCTCACCTATTCCATTCTTCTACTACTTATTACATTATTAATTCATCTATTGTTCATTAATTCATCAACAACCTCAACAAAACTAAATCTATCATTACTTTTTTTTTAGCAACAACGCAACTAATTTCTACACAACATAGTAGTGAAAATAATACCCTAAACCCCAAATAAAATTCATCATACTCTCATTTATTTAGCAATAACCCCACCCTTACATCAATTTTATCCCAAATCAAAATATACCAAATCAAACCCTAACTATAAGCATTAGAAAATCAAACCCCTTACCTTAGATACTTGAAATGATTCTTGATGATTTCAACCAACCCAAAACCCAAGCTATGGTGTTCTTCTTGCTCTTCTCTCCAATACCTTCTTATTCTCTCTAACTCTCACAAAGTGTGTTTTGTATGTTATGTCATAAAATAAGTGTGTTTGGTTTGTTTTGATGCAAGACAAAAGCTAGGCAAAATACCAAAAAGCCCTTCTTAAAATATACTACTAATTAACACTAAATAATATCAAATAATATCATTAACCCAAATAATTAAAATAACTCCAAAAAATTAAATATCATTCCGAATAATATTTTACCGAACCGAACGGAATAAAAACCGGACCGAACAAAATAATTACTGGTCCCCTAAAATAAATACCGGACCGAATAAAATAATTATCGATCCCTCAAAACAAATACCGGACCGAATAAAATAATTACCGGTCCCTCAAAACAAATACCAGACCGAATAAAATAATTACCGGTCCGAATAAAACGTCGCCGAATATATTAACAGATATAACTGTTAATTTAAATATTCTCGTCGCAAAAATAAACGTCAAACGGTAACTCGAAAATATTAATATAATATAATATTAAATAAAACGAGGAGTTACAACTCTCCTTCACTTATAAAAGTTTCATCCTCGAAATTACCTGACTCGAAAAGCTCGGGATAGGAATCCCGCATCTTGCTTTCTAACTCCCACGTCGCACTTTCACCAGCTGCTCCTATCCAAACAACTTTAACCAAGGAGATCTCTTTGCCATGAAGAGACTTTATCTCACAATCTTCGATCCTTAATGGCATCGTCTCCACCGTAAGATTGTCTCGCACTTGGATATCATCCATCTCAATCACATGTGAAGGATCCGAAACATACTTCCGAAGTTGCGACACATGGAACACATCATGCAAGTTTGAAAGATTTGGCGGTAACGCCACTCTATAAGCCACTTTTCCCACTTTACTAGTAATTTGGTAAGGACCAATAAAGCAGGGAGTTAGCTTCTTCGACTTCAATGCTCGCCCAACACCGATTGTAGGAGTAACTCACAAAAATACATGATCACCATCTTGAAATTCCAAGTCTTTTCTCCTTTTATCATGATAACTCTTTTGTCGACTTTGAGAAATTCTCATCTTTTCTATAATCATCTTCACCGTCTCAGTAGTCTCTCTAACCAATTCTGGTCCAAGCACCACACTTTCACCCGACTCATGCCAACATAAAGGAGTTCTACACCTCCGACCATACAAAGCCTTGAACGGTGCCATTCCAATACTAGCATGAAAACTATTGTTATAAGTAAACTCAATCAAATGAAGATATGTATCCCATAAACCACCATGTTCAAGAATACAAGCACGTAACAAGTCTTCCAGTGATTGAATCGTCCTTTCCGTCTGAACATCAGTTTGAGGATGATAAGCCAAACTCAACCTCAACTTTGAATCCAAAGCCTCTTGCAAGCTCTTCCAAAATTCAGAAGTAAACCTTGGATCTCTATCCGAAACAATACACAAAGGAATACCATGTAACCTCACAATCACATGCGTATAAATTTCCGCCAACTTCGATACGGGATAAGTGATGTTAATAGGAATAAAGTGAGTCGACTTCGTAAGCCTATCAACAATCACCCAAATCGCATTGTGTCCTCTTGGTGTATTTTGTAACCCCGTTACGAAATCCATAGAAATTCTATCCCATTTCCATTCTGGAATCTCTAACCGTTGCATCAACCCTGCAGGTTTCTGATGCTCCACTTTAGACTTCTGAAAAGTCAAACAAGCATAAACAAACTGAGCCACCTCTCTCTTCATGCCCGACCACCAAAATAGTTTCTTTAAATCTTGATACATTTTGGTCGCTCCGGGATGAATACTCAAATTGCTTCTGTGACTTTCTTCCAAGATCATTCTCTTCAAATCCACATCATCGGGAATACAAATCCTATCTCGGAACCTTAATACACCATGAGCATCGAACTTGAAATCTTCATTTTCAGTTTGTCCAATACCAACCAACAAATTAACAAGTTTCATATCAAGCTTCTGAGCTTCTCTAACACTATCAAGGAAATCAGTATTGATCTTTAACATTCCCAAGATAACACTCTTCGGTGTCACTTCTACTACAAGACTCATATCTCTAAATTGCTCAATCAATTCCAACTCTTTCACCATCAAAAGTGACATATGCAAAGTATTTTGACTTAAAGCATCGGCCACCACATTAGCTTTACCAGGATGGTAATTCAATCCAAAATCATAATCTTTCAACAATTCAAGCCACCGTCTTTGTCTCATATTAAGCTCTTTCTGATCGAACAAGTACTTCAAACTTTTATGGTCACTAAATACTTCAAATCTAGAACCATAAAGATAATTCCTCCAAATCTTAAGCACAAAAACAGCCGCTGCAAGCTCCAAATCATGCATAGGATAATTCTTCTCATGAATCTTCAATTGCCTAGAAGCATAAGCAACCACTTTGCCATTTTGCATAAGTACACCACCTAAACCCATATTAGAAGCATCACAATAAACAACAAACGGTTCTTCAGGATTAGGTAGAATCAAGATCGGAGCCATTGTCAACCTTTTATTCAATTCAACAAAACTTTCTTCACACTTGACATCCCATACAAATGCAGCTCCTTTACAAGTCAAATTTGTCAAAGGGAGCGCCAACTTAGAAAAACCTTCAATGAACCTTCTATAGTAACCAGCCAATCCTAAGAAACTTCTAATCTTAGTAATAGACTTAGGAGTTTCCCATCTCAACACAGTATCAACTTTAGAAGGATCAACTACAATGCCATCACCAGAAATGACATGCCCCAAAAAACTATCTTCACTTAACTAGAACTCACACTTTTACAACTTAGCATAAAGCTTCTTCTCTTTCAGAACTTCTAACACGATGCGCAAATGTTCTGCGTGCTCTTCTTCCGATTTAGAATAAACCAGAATATCATCAATGAAAACAACCACGAAACGATCCAAGTAAGGATGGAAAATACGATTCATGTACTCCATGAATACTCCCGGTGCATTAGTGACACCGAAAGGCATCATCGAATATTCGTAATGTCCATACCTCATCCTGAAAGCAGTTTTCTGAACATCTTCTTATTTCACCCTTATTTGATGGTAACCCGATCTCAAATCAATCTTACTAAACATGCGAGCGCCAACCAATCGGTCCATCAAATCATCAATTCTAGGAAGTGGATACCTATTCTTGATATTCACTTTAATCAACTGACGATAATCAATACAAAGTCTCATGCTACCGTCTTTCTTCTTCACAATAACATAGGAGCTCCCCACGGTGACACACTAGGTCTAACAAACTTCTTCTTGAGCAAATCTTCTAATTGGCTCTTCAATTCTGCTAACTCAGATGCGGACATCCTGTATGGTGCCATAGAGACAGGTCTGGTACCAGGGACAAGATCCATAGAAAATTCAACTTCTCTTTCTAGAGGTGCACTAGGAATC
Source organism: Vicia faba (assembly GCA_948472305.1). Classification (NCBI taxonomy): domain Eukaryota; kingdom Viridiplantae; phylum Streptophyta; class Magnoliopsida; order Fabales; family Fabaceae; genus Vicia; species Vicia faba. Next base: position 253,265,698 of record OX451737.1, read on the forward strand.
TCATCAGGGAATACTTCGGGAAAATCGCACACCACCGGAAAGTTTGTTATCACAGCTTGACTCTCCACAGAAAGAGTCGCCATCAACAAGAAAACCAACGCCTCATCCTTCATAAACTCATTCAACTGCTTCTTCGACACCAACATAGATTGTTCTTTTTCTACTAAGGAAGAAAACCTCACAGTGTTGTCATAGCAATTGATATGGACATAATTAGCTTTCAACCAGTCCATACCTAAAACCACGTCCAACCCGACAAGCGGTAAACAAACAAGATCCACCACAAAGTCTCTATCAAAGATTTATAAATGGCAACTTGCACACACAAAAGAAGTAGTAACCGTTCCCTTAGCCAGAACTTCTACCACCATATCTCTATCCATAAACGACAAAGTGAGACCGAATCTCTTTACACAATCAACAGCAATAAAACAGTGAGTAGCACCAGTATCAATAATAGTAATAAGAGGAAAGTTATTAATGAAACTAGTACCTCGAACAACACCATCCTCGTTTTTCGTCGGAGCACTCGACAAAGAAAGCACATTTCCTGCTCCTTGAGTCCTCTTAATCTTCTTACATTGAGCACTAATGTGACCTCCCTCGCCATAATTAAAATAGACCACATCCTTATGTCTACAATCGCGAGTCATATGGCCCACTTCTCCACATCGGAAACATCTCACCTCATTCTCCTTAGCTCTAACATCGCTTCGACAAACATTACTTTTGTGGCCAGGTTTCCCTCACTTGTAACAAACAATACTAGCAGGAGCATCTCCCCCACTAGTTCTTCGCCCTTGAAACGCTTTTTGTTTCCTTTTACCAACTGGATCATCATACGGTTTTCCACGACTTTGCTGACCTTTGTTTCTCTTATCAGACATAATCTTATAATGAGCATTATTGTCCTCCTCAAAGATCCTACAACTATCAATCAAATCCGAAAAGACGTGGATTTTCTGATAACCAACAGCTTTCTTAATCTCAGGACGTGAACCATTTTCAAACTTGATGCATTTAGAGAACTCGTCATTCGGCCCATCATAATGCGGATAGAACTTGGCCAACATAGTGAACCTTGCAGCATAATCAATGATAGACATGCTTCCTTGCTTTAATTCAAGGAACTCTATCTCCTTCTTTCCCCGAACATCTTCCAGGTAATACTTCCTCATGAATTCCCTTCGGAAAACTTCCCATGTCACTTCCTCCCCAACAACCTCAAGCCTCTGGCGGGTTTCAACCCACCAGTCATCCGCTTCAGCACTTATTTTATGAGTACCATAACGGATCCTTTGCACAGGAGTGCAATCCATCACACAGAAGATTCTTTCAATCTCCTTCAGCCACGCCAAAGCACCTTCGGGATCATACTTTCCTTGGAAAGTAGGAGGATTCTCTCTTTGGAAGGTTGCCAAACTACGAGACCCAGCATTCTCGTCAGTATTCGGCGGGTTTTGGAAAGCCTGAGCCATTTCCTGCATAGCAGCAGCAAGAGCCTCATCATTCCTACCAGTGTTCCTTCTAGCCATAACAACTTCTGCTCAAAACAAAACAAGGATTAGAATCAACAAATAACAATACTTGATTGATAGACGACAACAAACTCAATAACTTGGTCGGACAGACCGACCTGCTCTGATACAACAAATGTAACACCCCAATTCGACCCCTCGTAATTAATAATAAAATCAGAGTTTCAAAATTTCATCCAAACATAAATTGAGGTATCACATATTCGTGTTTTTCATCACTTTGCATTATAGTGCACATCACAAAATCAAAAGTCGGATATATCGATTCATAACATAAATCATCATATAAACATATGACTAATCACAGCACAGCGGATGTGTTCATAAAATGTATGTATCATCATGTTATAATCAATACATAAAGTCATAAGATAGTATACATAAACTATCCTATCAAAATAATAACGTCACCCAAATCCCGAGTGTTACTACTATCAGAGCAGAGCGACTCAAAATAAAGAGACTCGAGCTAATCCTCATCATCCTCGCGGATCACCTGCATGTTACCAATATAAAGGCAACGACGAAACAAGTAAATGGTGAGATACTCCAAAACATATAATTAAAGGCATGATAAAATATATAAATAGTTTTGGAATCATAAATGATATAGGATTAATAAGAGTATGTCAGCACATATCCAAATCTCAGACACTTTAAATCATCATTTAGTGTATAAAATCAACACTTTAATTTCGTCACATAATCATCATAATCATACCAAAACAAGACATAAACTTCATTGCCATAAACTCATATCGTCGTTGTACCGTCATGTTATATTCATCGCTTACTCATCATGAAATTATCGCATCATATTCACTTTATGTTCAACATAAAAATCATCACAAAACAAAGTATCATGCATCATCGCAATTCATCATAAACCATGAAATAAACCTCAACACCAAAAGACTCAAAAATAAACATAACCGACTCCATGAGACACGACTATGTTATGCATGTGGTACCCGTCGCTTTGTCCATAATTAGGGACATTCGACATAAAAGCCCATCGTCGCTTTGGCATAAAAGCCCTCGTCGTTTGGCATAAAAGCCCTCGTCGCCATTGCAATGTATGTGACTCAACAACACGACATCACAAACACGACACAACAAACATCATTATCGCACATCAAAATTGGTGTAAAGCCCACGTCGCCATATTTATCCACATCAAGATAAACATATCATCGCATCGCATATCATCAAGTATTCATTATAAATAAACCGTCACATACATCATGTTTAATCACACCACATCATTATCAAATAATTCACTAAATTTCAAACACGGAAAAATAGTTAAACATCAATAATCGTCGCGAAAGTCATTCATAATAATCGGCATCAATCATAATCATTAACATCGCAATCAGATTGTCCATACGCGACTTAAACTGACTAAAACGCAACTCATTTCAAATTAACCGTAAATTGGCCTATTTTGGGTCGCTTCATAAAAACTAAAAATCTCGAAAAACTAACCTCACCACGACGTTCTACACGTTGAAATTAGCTAGCACGTCAATTTTTGTCCAATTCGGAGCAACTAGCTCCGTCACTGAAATTGCCGAAATCGGACATGATCGGGTTCCAAATTAAATCGGCTAACTTATGTCATATTTGTATTTAATTAATATAAATATTTAATATATTAAATTAAGAAAAGAAAAACAAAACATAAACTATTTTTCAAAAAAAAAAGTACATAATTCATGAAACAGCGGAATGGCGACGACATCATGAAACATACTGTTTCCGACTTTCATTTCGTTTCAATACTGCATAGTACATTAATTTTATAAACTTAACTGCTATACTGCATTCTTTAGTTTTTATCATTTAACTAAAAGTTCCTGTACAAAATTGGATTTGTCCTAATTATTCATACTGTTGCTACTGTAATAGGAGGTTGTATTGTTTTGTTATTGTTAATATACAGTACCAAAATATTACTTCACATAACTATTGCTATATCATTATTTAATTTAAAGTATTTCCTAAACATGTACAATGATGCTACTTAACATAATATTTAAATGTACTGCCTGGTTACTGTCTTTATTGACTTCATATGCTAAGCAAGTTTCTACTACTTCCAAAGGTAACCAAACTAGGCACACCCCTTAAAAGTTTCACGTGAAAAGCAAAGGAAAGTAGAATGAAGAAGTAGTATATGCTACATGTGCTAGCTACTAAATATTATAACTATCTAACTAGTTTTCATTCAAGATGTTCTCTTAACAAAACATGACACGCACAGTAAAAAGGAAAATGAACCAAAAGCCAAATGAAACAACTTATGAAGGGCCCCACGACACTCCCTCCTCCCACCATATTGTGTTTTTCTTAATAGCAAGAACAATGCCGAGCGGCACTTTTTTACCTTACAGCCTCACCTATTCCATTCTTCTACTACTTATTACATTATTAATTCGTCCACTGTTCATCAATTCATCAACAACCTCAACAAAACTAAATCTATCATTAATTTTTTTTAGCAACAACACAACTAATTTCTACACAACATAGTAGTAAAAATAATACCCTAAACCCCTAATAAAATTCATCATACTCTCATTTATTTAGCAATAACCCCACCCTTACATCAATTTTATCCCAAATCAAAATATACCAAATCAAACTCTAACTATAAGCATTGGAAAATCAAACCCCTTACCTTAGATACTTGAAATGATTCTTGATGATTTCAAACAACCTAAAACCCAAGCTATGGTGTTCTTCTTGCTCTTCTCTCCAAGACCTTCTTGTTCTCTCTAACTCTCACAAAGTGTGTTTTGTATGTTATGTCATAAAACAAGTGTGTTTGGTTTGTTTTGATGCAAGACAAAAGCTAGGCAAAATACCAAAAAGCCCTTCTTAAAATATACTACTAATTAACACTAAATAATATCAAATAATATTATTAACCCAAATAATTAAAATAACTCCAAAAAATTAAATATCGGTCTGAATAATATTTTACCGAACCGAACGGAATAAAAACCGAACCGAACAAAATAATTATCGGTCCCCCAAAATAAATACCGGACCGAATAAAATAATTATCGGTCCCTCAAAACAAATATCGGACCGAATAAAATAATTACCGGTCCCTCAAAACAAATACCAGGCCGAATAAAATAATTACCGGTCTGAATAAAACCTCGCTGAATATATTAACAGATATAACAGTTAATTTAAATATTCTCGTCGCAAAAATAAACGTCAAACGGTAACTCGAAAATATTAATATAATAGAATATTAAATAAAACGAGGCGTTACACTTTCTGCTTCGCTCTTGTCTACACACCGTAGTAAGGTTGAATCATGGTTACGCTTATAGAGAATTCCATTACTGATGAAGAACTTTGCAACAAACCTTCTCAGAAACTTCTTATCATTAACAGATGCCCCCTCGGGGTATTCTTGAGCCTCAAGATACCTCTTTACCTTGTGAAACCAGGGTTTGTCTGCTACCTCTTCAGTCTCAATGTTGCAGCAATGTGCGGGTTCATCCAACCTCTCAATGGTAATCTGGGAAGCTTCATTGTCCCACCTGACTTTGAACATAGAAGACATAGTAGCTAGCGCATCCGCTAACTGATTCTCCTCTCTTGGGAAGTGTTCAAAGGTTATCTCCTCAAAGTGTGGGAGAAATGTCAGTACATATTCTTTGTAAGGAATAAGATTTGGGTGCTTCGTATCCCACTCGCCTTTGATCTGACTGATCACCAGAGCAGAATCTCCGAATACACTCAAGAGCTTAATCCTTAGGTCAATAGCAGCTCAAAGACCCATGATACACGCTTTATACTCCGCCATATTGTTGGTTCAGTTAAAGCATAATCGGGCGGTGAATGGGGTATGACAGCCCTCAGGAGATATAATTACAGCGCCAATGCCATTACCCAATGCGTTCGAGGCTCCATCAAAATACATGGACCATCGGGATCCATCCTCGGGTCCTTCATCCGGTCCAGGTTCTTCGCAGTCGGTTACGAATATGATGTTCTCATCCGGGAACTCAAAATTCAAGGACTGATAGTCATCCACGGCCTGATGCGCCAAATGATCCGCCAATACACTCCCCTTGATTGCCTTTTGGGTTGTGTATTGGATGTCATATTCAGTCAAGATCATCTGCCATCTTGCTATCCTTCCGGAGAGAGCGGGCTTCTCGAAAATATACTTGATTGGATCCAACTTTGATATCAACAAGGTGGTGTAAGTTAGCATATACTGTCTCATCCGGAAAGCAACCCATGCCAAAGCGCAGCAAGTTTTCTCGAGCAATGAGTATCGGGTATCACAGTCGATAAACTTTTTGCTAAGGTAGTAAATAGCGTGCTCTTTTCGGCCAGACTCGTCATGTTTCCCCAGCATACACCCCATCAAATTGTCCAGCATTGTCAAGTATAATATCAAAGGTCTTTCTTCCACTGGAGGCATCAGAATTGGTGGTTCTTGAAGGTATTCCTTGATTCTTTCGAAAGCGGTCTGGCATTCCTCATTCCACTTTACCACTTGATCTTTCTTCATCATCTTGAAGATTGGCTCACAAGTAGCAGTCATATGTGAAATGAACCTAGTGATGTAATTCAGACGTCCTAAGAAACCTCTGACTTATTTTTCTGTGCGGGGAGCCGGCATCTCTTGTATGGCTTTTACCTTTGTAGGGTCCACCTGAATACCTTTATCACTGACGACGAAACCCAGAAGCTTACCAGACCTTACCCCGAAGGTACACTTGCTCGGATTCAATCTCAGCTTGTACGTCTTCAACCTGTCAAACTGTTTCTAGAGATGATCAAGGTTCTCTCCTTTAGTCTGGGATCTGACTATCATGTCGTCAACATAAATCACGATCTCATGGTGAATCATGTCGTGGAACAAAGCGACCATGGCGCGTTGATAAGTTGCCCCAGCATTCTTCAACCTGAAAGGCATTACCTTGTAACAGAAGGTGCCCCAATGTGTAACGAAGGTTGTCTTCTCCATGTCTTCAGGAGCCATCTTGATCTGGTTGTAGCCAGAAAAACCATCCATGGAGGAGAAGATCTTATGCTGCACGGTGTTGTCGACCAGAACATCGATATGAGGAAGTGGGAAATCATCCTTGGGGCTTGCCCTGTTCAGATCTCTATAGTCCACACACATCCGTACCTTACCGTCCTTCTTAGGTACTAGAACGAATTTGGCAACCCACTGCAGATAAGAAGTGACAGCCAAAAACCCTGCGTCGAACTGTTTCATGACTTCCGCCTTAATTTTCTCTGACATTTCAGGGCACATACAGCGAACCTTCTGCTTTACCGGAGGACAGTCTTCTTTAGTCGGCAGGCGATGTACCACGATATCAATGTCCAAGCCAAGCATGTCTTCATAGGACCAAGCGAAGATCTTAACATAGTTGCGTAGCATCTGTACCAACCTCTATTTGACAATGGGCTCTAGATTCGCACCTATTTAAACCTCTTTCTTGTCTTCCTCTGTACCCAAATTCACTGACTCAACTGGCTCTTCATGAGGCTGTTTGGCCCTTTCTTCCTGCTATAATAGTCTAGCAAGTTCTCCAGGCACCTCACAATCATCCTCACCTTCGTCCTCGGCTTGGTTGATCAGATTTTTGAAGTCATAACTGGCAGTAGCAGAGCTGTTATCAATGGGATCCAGAGTGGATATGGATCTGCATTGTGATACGTGAGTGTGTGTAAGAGAATAGTTGTTTTGATAAAGTGAAACAGAAAAGAAAAACAAGGAGCGCAAAATTTATAATGCAAGAAACGTCCGATGTTTTATTAATGATATATGAAATGACAAATAATAAGCCCTCACAAGCAAAGCCAGGGTACCTCGGGCAAGGCACCGGGCTGTAAAGTTTCAAACTATTTATTACAAATCTTAAAACAAAAAGTCAATTACTGCGGAATAAAAGAAACAGGTATGAAGTCCTTCGCCGTCCAGTTGTTCAGTCCACCATTGGTTGTTAGGTAGATCCAGCTGTCGATGTCTGAATCTTCTTCACTGTCCTCGATTGCATTAACTCCCCGATTGCTGATGTGTAAAGGAGGTCTTCCGATCCGTGCATTCCTACAGCCCTTTGAGCCCCTATAGTAAAGCCCAAACCAAATTTGTCAGTTTTGTGAGTGAAATCAGGGAGTTGACCCCAATTGGTACACCCACCTTCTTCAACTATAGCCCTGGCGTCTTTGAGAGAAGCCATCTTCAGCGGAGGTTTGTCGGTAGTAACTTCAGTTGATGCCGAGAACTGAGGGACCTCTTCGAAGTTTTGACAAGGCGTTTCGATGAATTCCCCGTCCATCTCTACATAGCGGAAGGAATTGAGATGACTTACCATATACTCCTCCTCACCTCGCACCGTGACAATCTTCCCCTTCACCGGATATTTCAGCATTTGATGGAGCGTGGAAGTCACTGCCCTGACCTTATGAATCCAAGGACGACCCAACAAGCAAGAATATGATGGTCTGATATCCATTACGTAGAAGGTGGACCCAAAGGTCTAAGAACCCACCTTGACAGGGATGTCCACCTCCCCGTGCACCATCCTTTTTGACCCATCAAAATCCCTTACCATAATATTACTCGGCTTTAGAGTCAAACCTTCACAATCCAGATGGTCTAGTGCTTTCTTCGGTAAAACATTCAGTGAGGACCCGGTATCTACTAGCACATGGGCCATAGTGGTGCTCGTGCACTCGATCAAGACATGCAGAGCATAATTATGATTTCTTCCCTTAGTACTTAGATCCGCATATGAAAAACCCAGCCCATTATCGGCAGTCAGGCTAGCTACGCAATCTTTGAACTGATCTGCAGAAGTTTCCTGCGGCACATGCGCAGTCTTGAGGAACACAATCAAAGCCTTCGCATGGGCTTCAGAATATAACAACAAGGACAACATGGAGATCTTTGACGGGGTCTTCCCCAGTTGCTCGACCATATTGTAGTCACTCTTCTTGATAATCTTCATTATTTCCTATATCTCCTTCTTAGAGGTTTCTATAATGATCTTCTTAGGTGCCTCCATCCGGGAAGGCTCACCTATGATTTCTTTGCCCCGAGTCCCAGACGACTTGGAGATAGGGGTGATAACTAGAATAGGAACTGGGACAGTAGTTGGTGTACTAGCAGGCGGAATGACAACGGGTTTGTGGACAGTCGGAGGGGAAATCTCAAGAGAAAAGAGTCTTCCACTTATGGTGACCTTGCTTGTCCCAACAATATTATTGATACCCGTATCAACTTCTTCAGCCCTCGGGTCTTGTTTAATACCATGGTAATATACATCAGCATCGTAATGCCATGGGATAGCCTTATCTGAGGTATATGGGATGGGACCTTGAGCGGTGATTATTAATGGAGCAACTCTTGGAACGGGTGTAACCCCAACAGGTTTTCTCGAGGAAACCTTGGAAGGGTTGGCGGAGATGGTGATAATGGCAACATCTTCAAACGGAATCATAGTCTTCTCAAACAAAATTTCCTTATTATCCATCAGACGTTGAACACCTAACTTCAATAAACAACAACCGGAAGGCAGAATTGAAAACATGTGGCAACCTTTACCACAGCCCGGAAATAAAATGGCCGACAACAAATTCTTCTTAACCGTCATCAAAGGAGTAGAAATTTCTTCTACAGGGGTCACAAACGAATTGGTGTCCACAGCATTGACTCCACGACCATGTTTGGGCATAGGGGCAGTTATAACATTTGGCTTTTCCGAAGCATCAAACTCAATCTCTTTAGCTTCCAACAAATCTTGCACTTTATTCCTCAGAGCCCAGCAATCGTTTGTATCATGGCTAGGGCTTTCCGAATGGTAGGCGCACCGCGCATTGAGATTGTATCTGAGAGAAGAAGTGTTTGGATTCTTGGGAGCCTCTTTCAAGGTTGCCAAGTTGGATTTTAACAGATGAGGCAGAACTTTAGCTAAAGTCATGTTGATGCGGGTAAACTGTCGTTGTGGTCTTTCTACCCTTTGCTGATTATTGCGTTGTGGAGCAACCGCGAGTCTTGGTATCACTACAGCATTTACTGCTTGACAGTGTTCAGGTCTGCTTTGGCCCCTCGGGCCGTAGACTGCATTAGCTTCCTTCTTACTGGTGAAAGGTTTCTTTGCTGCACTGGACGAAGCATCCTTTTGTATTTTACCACTTCGGATACCAGCTTCCACTCTCTCTCCAATCAAAATTAACTCAGTAAACCTGGATAACGAACTGTCGATCAAGTGATTGAAGAATGGACCAGATAGCGTCCCTAAAAACATGTCAACCAACTCCCTATCAAACAAATGGGGTTGGACTCTTCTAGCCAAATCTCTCCACTTTTGAGCATAGTTCTTAAAACCTTCACTTACACCCATAGACATACCCTGGAGCTGAGTACGAGTGGGAGCAAGGTCGGTGTTATACTGATACTGCCTGTAAAAAGCAGCAGCAAGGTCTTCCCAGTTTCGGACACTGGCTCATTCCAACTGATAAAACCATTCAAGCTGAGTCCCTGACAGACTATCTTGAAAGAAATGCACCCACAAATTTCTATCAGCAGTGTGAGGTTGGATTTTTCTGACGTACGAGCGGAGATGGAGTTTTGGACAGGATACTCCATCGTACAAGGCAAAAACCGAAGCTTTGAACTTATGAGGGATCACCACTCCCGATACCAGTCCCAGTTCTCCGAAGTCCAAACCAGGGATCTTATGAATCTCCATAGCACTCAGAAGGTCTTCTAGCTATTTGTACCTATCCTTAGCAGGAGGATATTTCTCATCATCGTAATCCGTATCGTTATCAGAAACTGCAGGACTAGGGTCTTTTGCTCTTTCTTGGTTCTCTCCATCCTTGGATGAAGAGGTCAGATCAGCTGGTTGTCTCAACCTTTCTCCGAATCTTCTACCCATGTTCAGAATATCGACCTTCTTCTTCTTCTTCTTCTCCTCTTTCAGAATAAGGGTCTTCAGATCATCTTGCCCTTTAGCCAGACTTAAGAACATCTGTTGGAATTGGGTGTTATGTGCCTGCAGATCTTTGATGGATTGGTCGTAAGACATTTCGTATGAAATAAACAGCAAAGAAGATGAGAAACCTGTAATGACGTGCATGATAATGGGATGTGCATGTAATGATTTCAAAGACTTTGGGAGATTTAAATTTGCAAACCAAAAATAAATAACTTTATTAGATTAACTTGTAAAAGGTTCAACAATGCCTTTAAGGCGTTACAAAAAAGTAAATAGAAAACAAATCTAAAACTAAAAAAAGCAAAATCAAAAGTCCCATGGATGCTTCCTCCTTGTGCCGATGTAGTCATTGATCACTCTTTCTTCCTCGAGCTGCCTGGTGAGCTTCAAAATCTTCCTTTCTTGCTCATGGTACTTTTCCCGGTCAGTATCCCACTCATTTTTCAGTTGAATCCAAGACCTCTGCAACTCCCCAGGATCAGTGGGCATGTAAGGATAGAGAACCATGTAAGGAATGCCTTCTTCATTAGTGGGTTCCATAATCACTGGCAATACGGCTTCATAGGGCATCCCAAGCTTCTGGGCACGAGCTCAGACCCATTGGAGGTAAGGCTGCATAGGAAGGGAAGTCCTTGGTTCCAACTCTTGGGGGTCAGATCTGTTCACCATGCCCTAGGCTCGTATAAACCTCCAGCGGAGCTCCTTAACGTCCTCCTTGTAGTCAAATGCAATATCCTCCAGAAGTAGCTCATGGGGACCATCTCTCCGAGCACGACCAAATTGTTGCAAAGCTAGACAAGGATTGTAGGTTATACCCCCTCTGATTCCAAGCAATGGGACATTAGGGTATCCCCCACAATGGTCAATAACAGCAGTGTCTTTTATAGCCCGGGAACTCCAAAGAATATATGTATGGGTATGTGACATTACTCTGTAGGACCAACCCAAACCTTCTTCGTTCTTCAGCATAGACTTAGGGAGGTGCGAAATAAACCACCTCGACAGCAGCGGCATGCAACACATAAGAGTCCCTCTTCTTTGCACGGTACGAGTATAGAGGGTATGCAAGATATCACCCAGCAGGATAGGCACGGGATTGCAAGAAAGGAAAATCTTGACAGCATTCACATCTACGAAGGAATCCGGATTCGGAAAGAGAACCAACCCATAGATAAGGAGAGCCAAGATATCTTCGAAAGCCTGAAAATCCAAATTATCCCAGAATAGCTGAGCCTGGTCTATCAGAAATTTGGCTAGAAAACCTTCGACCCTGCTTTGTGTTTCCCAATTGGATACTACATCAACCCATTTCAAATGCAGAGCTGAAGCAATGTCTTCTGCCTTAGGAACTTCTTCCATACCTGTGAAGGGTACCTGTTCAAGGATGGATATGCCCAATAGGTGAGAGAATTCTTCCAAGGTGGGAACCAGCTGGTAATCTGGAAAGGTGAAGCAATGATGCACGGGATCGAAGAACTGGAAAAGTACACTCATCATTTGCTCATCAAGATTTGAAGTGACCAGGCTGAGAAGCTGACCATGTCTCTTAATGAACATAGAAGTCTCGGAAACTCTTGAGACTAGCTTTTTAAGTTGGGCAGGTATTTGCACAAAGTTGAATCAGATGGTATTTCTGCGCACGGAAGCCATAATCTGCAAAACAGAACAAAGATAAATTCCCTTGGTCTTTGAAATGGTTAGTGTAATGAAGCATGAATGTCATGTTATGATGCATGATGTCATGATAAACCATAGGCATAGCAAACAACAGGTATTGCAAACACAGTCAAATCACACAAAACCCTTAGGTTTAAGGCTTGCATGAGGTCAATGGTAGAACCCTCTTGAAGTTAAGTTGGTTTCAACCTGTCCTAGAAAATGTAACTGGGTTCTAGCGGATCTCGATATCACTGACCATTCTCCATCGGTCATGGTTTCAGCTCACGCAATCTTTTCTTACGGTCGGAACTATCTCGAGAGTATGGTCTCAATGAGTGTAGCATCGAGTATCAACCAGTTCTCAGCTTTACACCGAGGTCGGATATCTCACTACTTTCTAATGGCCAAGTTGGTCGATTAAAGGTTCTAAAGTCAGTTTATGCTTAATGACACCACGCACCAGCCCCGTATTCTCCTCGTTTCTCCACAAGGGATACCGGTACCAACCAATGTGCCACATCAACATAGCTACTGCTTCAACCGTATCGGTCTATGCCGTACAGTTCCCTCACAGTTTATTGCTACTTACCTAAAATATGTCCCCAAATCCAGGTTAGGATCTATAGTAACTCCCAAACAAACCCCTTAGAAGTAAAGCAAACAAAATAATCAAGAGAAGAAATTATGATGAACTAGATCCTAAGGTATACCCCACTTATTATTTCCCCAGCAGAGTCGCCAGTTTTGTGATACGGTGGCAGAACCGACTGTTTTGAAATGCTGGTTTGCGTTTTGCATTTTTGTGTTTGCAAAATGTCGCGGTAAGCAAGAGTCGCCACCGACTTTTATTTCATCCAATCGGAAAGGAAAAAAGTACAGAAAAAAATCCTTTTTCGAGATATTTTGAGTACGGGGGGTAGATTATAGAAAGGGAAGGTGTTAGCACCCTTTCTATCCATGGTTTTCCATGGGCTCTTAGGTACTTGCTCATCTTTTAAAATTGCTTGTGTATGTGCTTTGTCTTGAAAAGTTTTGACTTCGTGATAACCCTTGTATCAGTCCTCAAAGGTGTGATGAAGTTTGCTTTTAAAAGTTTGTTTGAAAAGTGTAAGTGTGAAGAGTTTTGATTTGAGCAAGTACTTACTAGCATCTACCTACTCGAAAAAAGGTCGTTTCTATTCTCGTTTCCTTTAGACAGCGCTTATCCTACTATTGAGAAATAGGTAGCATCGTCGTTGGAGTTGCAAGGGTCAATTCGAAAGGGAGGTACGATCACTAAAGAAATGTTATGACGTCTTAGTAATAACCCTAAAGTCTTAAGATCATATTCGAGGCACGTTTTTTAAGGGACATTTGATCTTTGTTAGACAGGAGGGCTACCACTAAGACACCCTATGTTTAATGATCATTTTACCGAAGGCAACCGAAGTGTGAGTATACCCTAGGAGTGCACATGTGTGAGTGATTTGATTTCAGTTATTATCTTTGCATATTATGGTTTTCTAGCCATTTTAATCTTTTCATAAATTCTTGTCATACAATCCTATTATCCATACATCTAAGCAGTTAAAGAGTTTGCAGGAATTAAAGTGCGAGAAAATAAATCTAACTATTACATGGCTTTGACAGTTACATAATAATCTTGACGGGAAATAAAAGTGCGGAATTTAAAAAACCCTAATTTAACTATTATACCTTGGAAGCAGTTACAATAATAATAAAAAGAGTATTAAAGCGTGTGCGGTAAAAGTAAATACGAGAAACTAGGATTTTGACCCTTGACTAAATCTAATTGAGGTTAATTAAAGAAAAAAACATTTTTGTCATTTTTTATTATTTAAGAAAAATAAAGACTAATTAAGTCAAAAAAGAAACTAATTACTAATTAATTTTAATTACAAAAAATAATTAGATTAATGGAAAAAAAACATAATTATCCTATTTTTGTATTTTTATTTTTAGAAAGAAAATAATTAAAACCAAGAATTAAACCTAATCTTGCTAATTAATTTTAATTGTAAAAAAAAGTTAAGATTACCCTAACTTAAGTTAATCTAATTAATTAGTGAAAATATTAAATTTTAAAAAAACACTAATCCTAATTTTCTGATTTTTTATGATCTTATTAAAAAATGATTTTTTTTGAAAATAAAATAAATAAATAAACTAAAGAAATAAAGAAAATAAAAAAATGTGAGAATGGGCCTGCTGAAGCAAATAGGGGGGGGGGGGTTGAAAACTGAATTTATGGGCCCAAAAGACTAAGGCCTGTTTGACTTTACTCCTATCTAGTGCGCATGCTTGACTGAGGCGTACAGTGGTCCTCCATGGGGAAGGCGTTAGATCTGAAGCATTGGTGGATCAGAGGGCCAAATCTTGATGGTACATGATGGACCCCTTTGACATGTAATACGCTGGATTGTCTGTTAAAGAAAAACATGAATAAAGGTTGGGACCTGGGGATCGAACCCAGATCCTTGGAATTTTCCCCTTGCACACTTGCCAGCTGAGCTATGTGATTCAATTGTATATACAATAAAAAACAATGATTATATAATGAAAACAAAATGCTAAGTTTTGAAACGCACGAAATTCAAATCACCCAACCAGGGGGTGCCACGCCTTCATCTTCTTCAGCGTCCTTCGTCTTAGGTTTTATGACCTTTACCTACAGACATCAAGCGTAGGTATAGCCCCTGTCCATTTCAAAAATCTTGTACGCGCATGATAAATGAAACCTAATGGTACCAATTAACTCGTTTCAATTCCACAAGCATCATGGTACCATTATCAACGCCTAATTTCTCCTGCATAAAAAAACCCTAAAAACAACGAACAAACCCTAGCCATGGCATCTGTACATACAGGCGTTAAAAATGCAATTGAATTATGGTGTCATGTTGCAAACATCTCAAAGATTATAAATATGCTAATCAAACATGCTAAATATGCAAGAATTAGTGTATTCGATTTCAAGAAATCAAACAAACCGTATGAATGTTGTAGGGTGATTCTGAGTGTCTCAGGCCTTGCAAACGATCTTGTTGGCTTCAGGGATGATCCAAGAATATGAATTTCTCTTTTGAAGCGCTTGAAACAGCCAACAGAGCAAGATTTGATCAGCACTTTTCTTTGAAAATTTTGAACTTTTCCTCTGCCTTTTCACGCTTCCAACCCTTCTGTTTTTGGTCTGCCTTTGTTCACTATCTATAATAGAGTGCATTAGGGTAAAAATTTGCATCAAATCTTTGCCATTTATGAAGATTGATCATTGATTTATTCCTTGAACCAAATCTTTCCAAAACAAGCATTTTCAAACTTTTTCTGTCCATATGAAGCCTTGCACGATTTGATCTTGCCACGAGCTGTATAATGACTCTAATCATGCACAAAATCTCAAGGTTTAATTGATTTTTTATATTTTCATTATTTATATTGATTTTATTAGATTTAAATGAAATAAAATCAAAATAAATAATAAAAATAAAAGAATGACAAGTAGAAGGGCTCATGGGTCGTGGATCACATCACAAACTCAGTACAAGCATAAAAAGTTAGGCCCATTTAGCAAAAAATGTCATTTTGGACACATTTGACTTTTGGCAATTTTACAAAAATGGTCAACTTTGACAAGGCATATCTCTTTCAATTTTGACCCTAGGAGGATTCTTTTGGACTTTTTAGAAATATTATGATGTCCCCTAAGCAACCTTTTAGGTTTCATCTCAATTGAGTCTTCCATGTTCATGTATGAAGCTTTGATCCAAAAGGTGTTTTTGTTGACTCTTCAAAATGATCTATAATGTCAAAATTCATATCTTTTTGTGAGTTCATATTTTGAACTTGGGAGATGAAGATTAATTATAGGTGATTTCATGCTCTTAAAATTGAGCTTTGGATGGTTCATTTCTGATAAAGTATGAGAAAGTTATGCTTGGTCAAAGTAGAGTTGACTTTTCCTACAAAACCCTAATTTAGCAACTTTTGGGTTTTGATGAATTATGGGAAATCCTTGAGGAATCATGATCAACCCTTGATCAAATGATGAATAATACTTCAAAATGAGGATGTTGACCAAAAATCTTGAAGTTTGACTGTATGTGGGCCACAGTTGACTTTTGACCTAGCACAGTCGATTTCTAGGTATTTGAGCAATTGACTGAGCAAACTTCCTCTGCAAGGCTTGAAACTTGAAATGGATGATCTTGAGAACCTATTAGGACAATGATGAGCATTTGGGATCCTTTGGACTCAAACATCTTGATGCAAAAATGAAACCCTAATTGGAGGTGGACTTCCTTAGGAGAGAGTTTGTCTGGTCAACTCTTTGAACTTCTTTGAGCAATTTGAGGAACTCACTTGCCCTGTGTTGAGAAATATGGGAGGGAAAATTTTGGGGTACAACAAGGACAATGATCACAAATATGGGCATTCAGGACCTCAATGACACAGTCAGGGAACTTGGCAAACCACATTTGGTTACATAAAGCCCTGTCAATGCGAGAGTAGATCAGACCATTTTTCTGGTTATTAGACCAGGTGAAATAGTTACCATGAGTATCGTGCTCAAACAGATTGGAGCCTGCCATCATGGAAAGAAGGTCTTCAAACTCTGCATCATGAACAAGATTTATCCCAATGCGATTTGTACTAGTAAGGACATTGTTGAAATCCCCAATAACAATCCAAGGATTATTAATGTTGCCAGCAATATTTTGGATCTCTGACCAGAGTCTTCTTCTACCAGCAACCTGATTATGAGCATAGATAAATGTAATCTAAAACATGCAGTTTTTATTATCAGTCAATTCACAATGTAGGTATTGATCCCCACTACTATGCCTGTTGATATTGACCTCCTGGTTCCTCCACATCACCCAAATCCTACCATTAGGATGCTTATCATAGTTATCAAGTCAGCTCCAGTTGTTGCCAAACGTTTGTTTGATTTTTACAGCATTACAACTCTTGACCTTTGTTTCCAATAAAGCAATGCAAGGCAGCTGAAGATAATTGAGATGGGCATTAATCTTAACATGCCTTGCTCTTTTATTGAGGCCCATTTTACATTCCAAGTGAGAATCATGTAGCATCTACAGTTTTGTCCTCCTCCATTTCAAGGATTCCAAAACCATTGCTACAACCAACCCCATCGATACCAGTTCTAATTAGGTCCCTACCATGGAAGGAAGCATTTCTCCCATTAGCTCCATTCCTAAATCTTCCAGCAGTTTTAGTAGGTGCCACAGTTCTCCAATCCATCTCAGTACCACTCTCACTAGACACCAAAGGTTTTGAATTATCAGAAGTCTATTTACCTTTACTATCCTCCCTGTTACTTTCCTCTTCTGCAGTCGTGGCTTTCTCAATCCATTTCTGAATAGGTTTTGCAGCTCTCTGCTTGTCACAGTTATGCCCCATCTTGTTACACTTCTTGCAAAAATCTGGTTTCAATTCGTATTCCACCCTCTGTGCAAACTTACTTCCTTGTGGATCTCTGATGTTTATTGAATCCCTTAGTTCATTTGTAATGTCCACCTCAATGAGGACTCTAGCATAAGTAATTCTCAATTTCTTCGATGTGCATTCATCAGTCATAATCGGTTTACCAATAGCGCTAGCAACCTTTCCAATGCTCTTCTCTCCCCAATAGATCAGTGGAAGTTGGGGGAACGTGACTCAAATTGGCATTACTCGCACCGCATCTTTATCAAGTGAGAATAGTGGTCTCCACTCTAGCAGGAACATAGGCTGTCTGAAAATTGTGTATGGGCCTTTCCTCAACACAAGCTCCTTATTCTCTTTAGACTTCATCTTGATTATAAAATATCCTTCTTCGTTGTAGAATAGGTCCGGTAAAGCTGCAAAATCCTAGGTCTGCATCATGAACTTCTTTACTGCAGTCATGGTCAAATCGCGACCTAGCACATACATAATCAAGGCATTCTCCTAGAACTTAACCTCTGAAGTAATATTATCTTCCTCAATTACAACTTCAATTTCCCCATTAACAATGGAGGGGGTGAACACATTATGTTCAGACCATTTGACGAAGAGCGATTACCTCTGATTATATCCACCCAGGGTTGCGGTGGAGCTGATTGGTCCTCCTCTTGCTCCTCTATCTCTTCCTCTGGAATCAAAGATAACACTGGTTCAACTGACGCGATATCGTTGGACATCAATGGAGTGAAAGTGGCGGTGGTACCCTTCCCGTGAGATTGTGATGCTGGCGAGAACACTCTGACGCTCGTCGGTGGCGTTTGAACCACTTGTTTTCGCGGTGGTCTTCCGCGCTTACCCATCCCAGGATCGCCCTCACCGTAATTGTTTATTATTATTATTATTATTATTATTGTTATTATTATTATTATTGTTATTATTATTATTATTATTATTATTATTATTATTATTATTATTATTATTATTATTATTATTATTATTATTATTATTATTTTCTCCTCAACTGAAATGTTGGAGATGGAAATAAAGAATTAATAGTGATAGTTAAAAAATGAAAATGTTAAGTTGTAAATGGAAGGAAAAATACAAATGAATGGAATGAACTAAAAACAGACAGGAAGCTAATGTATTTGATTTTGATGCATTATGATGAAGTAACATAGTATGGTTTCCAAGGTTATATGGAGAGTAATGCTACTCACCAAATACATACACACAAAAAGTAGATCTTAAAACTAGAAATAGTGTAGACAATTAGATATATACATAGAGAAATATATACATTTTTAGATAGGAAAAATGTACAAATTCAACTTTTTATATAGATTAAATATAACCAAAGATAAGAAGAACAAAACGGGAGGGGCTATACCAAGACCCTCTCTAGGATAAATGAATCTAAAGAAAACAAGCCTAACATATTCTCTATGAAGCCAAGAAGTTGAGTGATTTTCTATTGTTTAAGAGAAAAAATAACATAATAAAAGATTGA